>OY728121.1:2018175968-2020575968 GCA_963277665.1 Viscum album | reverse complement strand
ACGTGGAGGGTCCTGGCCAAACCAACATGGCCCGAACCCTTCGTTGTTCTTTTTGTAATGAATCCATGATGGCATGGAAATGAGGCAACGACGATGAAGGCGGCGAAGAAAGTCCACGTTACCAGCGACCTCCATGAACAAAGCCTCCCTCGCAGCCCCCTGGCGTGCACCCATCGCCCCGCGCCCCTACCGGCGCACCCACGGTGCACTCCCGGTGCCCCCGCGACGCCCTGCAGTCGCACCCCGGCACCCTGCTGGCGCATCCTGGCGCCCCCCCCCCCCCCGGTGCAGCCGGGTACCCACCGGCGTGCTTCCTCACCGGCACGGCGCCCCGTGCCCTTGCCGGAGGCCTGCCCGTCGCACCCGTTGCGCCCTGCCACACTACCCAACGCGCCCCCGCGCGCTGCCCGGTGTTCGGCACCCTGCATGTCGCACCTGCGCCCTTCCCGGTGCACCTGCGACCAGACCAGAGCCCAGCCGGCCCGTCCGCGCCCCGCGCGGTCTGCCCGATGGCCTCCCGGTCACCGGCCTACTGAACCGGCCCAAGACGCCCCTGCAAGGTCGCTGGTCGAACCAGCCCGGTCTCTCGGGTCGAGTTATCGAGCCGCCTATGTGGCGACTATTGGGCCGAACCGCCATCGCGGTCCGCTGGGCCGGGCCCAGTGGGCTGGGTCAAAACTAAGCGGGCTGACTCGGCCAATGGGCCGGGTCAGACCCAGCGAGTTTGACCAAGTCGACCCAAACACAGTTGGCCCAGTTTTTGTTAGGCCGAGTTGGACTGACCTGGTCGGACCGGACCCGAGCTCATTACTGGACCATTAACTTCTTGGGCCATACCATTGGAATCAGACATCCATTTGACGAACCGTCAGCGGCGCTGATACTCTTAGAGCATAGCCATCCCTTTGAGTATACCCCATGGGAGTTCGGGTTGAGTTGAGATATGGCCTGGTTGGTTCGTATACGAAACCAAATGGGCCCCCGGAACAATGTGGCAAATAACTCACAGATCTGGCGTCTGATTGACGCGCCGTCTGTTGTGTTAAGACCCATGTGACGAGGCTGTCCTTTGTGATACTTCATTGTGGGACATTGTGATACTTGGAGTATCGACCAGTGGCTCATGGAGCAGATCCTCCTGGAGTCGAGCATACAGATTACAGTGACCTTATAGCTGGCTGATACCTGATGAATTCTTGTCCGATTTGATTCGGACTAACTTGTTTAGCCTAGTGGGTAGAACTACTTTGTGAGGTAGCATACCCATGGTAGAGGAGAACTACTTTTTGAGGTGGCAGACCCGCAGTACTCGACGGGAGGAGTACCTCTGTAGGCTATGAGGGGGAGCACTACTGTGTGAGGTGGCATACCCATGGAGGAGAAGCACTACTTTTTGAGTTGGCAAACCCGCGGTAATCGACAGGAGGAGTACCTCCGCAGTCTAAGGTTAGTGAGTAGCACCTCGGAGTAATGAAAGGACTACTGCACCCGACAGCGGAGGAGTTCTCCAGCAGGCGTGTTTTCGTCATCGGGGATAAAAATCCTGGTTTGAGCTGAGTCAATGACCATTGTGTTTTCCTCATGATTGAGATGGGTTACTTGATAACTTATTTATATGTATGGAATATACCTAAGTAAAGGTTATCTGTTGAGATCTTTATTTGTGGTTTATCCTTGTTGACTTTATTGAGACCTTGAGGGTCTCGGGGGCCCAACTGAGTATTTTTATACTCACCCCTGCATGGGCTATGCCCGCACCTTGTTGTGTTGGATGCAGACGACGGACAACACTGATCGTGGTTGAGGCTTGTAGAGCTAGAAAGTACCCGAAGGTGGACTTTATGAAGAGACGATACCCGGAGGGGGACTTCACGACGAGATGGTACCCGGAGGTGACAGAAGGACGTGGATTCCTGAGGTGGCCATCTGTACCTACCTTTCAGGTAGGAACTCCGGATGATGATCCAGGAGCAGCTCGACACCTTCCAGCTGTTTTGTCTTTCTCCTTGTACTTTACAGATGGGCTTGTATTTCCAACCCCCTTTACTTTCAGCACTACTTTTGTATTCAGTTTTACCTAGTGGTTTGCTTCCACTTATACTCTGGTTGTTTTTTGGTTTTTGTTTCATAAAGGCAATTCCTTCCCTTTTTATCGGGATTTACGCCTTTGGTGCTAGTTTCCAGCCCTTGGCCTATGGAAGGCGGGCCTGGGGTAGTCACTGCACGGGCCCTGAGGACGGGTCTTGACAGAAATTGAATAAGTTTAAAAATGTTAATGACCACATGACCATACTCCAATGAGTTTTCAAAAAGACCATAAATTTGACAAAAAATAATTTAATGGGACATTTTTTTTATTGAAGACCTCGTTCCAAGAGTTTATGATTTCATTTACCATCAAAATTAAAAATAAGGGAATATATATTTGCATTAGTTTTTTCAAATCCATAAAATTAATTTTATATTTTTGTTTCATATTTAAAAAACATTCAATCTTTATCTTATAATTTATTCTAAATGACGAGTATAAATATTTTACTTCTGAATAACTATAATCAATTTCTAATTCACCCTAGTGTATAAAAATGATTAAATGATATTCTTATTTTCTATTAATATAAAAAAAAATTCATAACATGATAATATAATAGCCTAAATTAAAATACATTAATATGAACAAATAATAAATTAATATTTTAAACTCAAAAATAACACCAATGCTTAAATATAGATCATTTCATTAATAATTAACCAAAATAACCAAAATAAGTCGATTAAACTCAAAGTTAAATATTTTTTAAACATTAAATTTCATAAAATATAATATAGTTCAAATCCACAAAAACATAATTTAATTATTTCTAAAAAAATCCTTAAAATTAAAACTTGGGGTTTCATATAACTCCCAATAAAATTTCACCAATTATATAAATAGTCTCTAAAAAATATCATCACCTAAAAACTCAAAAGAGGTGTTTATGCCATCATAAATATGAATAACCAAAATTCTATAAACCCACGATGGTATGAATTAATATTAATTTATCCTTAAATGAAAATATCAAAATCATCAAAGTTATCTAAACAATGCTTCATACCATCTACGTAATCCCTAAAACTACACTCCCATATCTTGTACGAAAGCATAATGTAAACATTTTTTTCATTAATATTAATAAACATTCCCTAATTTTAACCATAAAAATCATATAACTTAACAAAAAAATTTGAATCATATATACAGAATGACGATTTAATTTTACAATATTATATATTTTGAAAAACATCATACCTAAAAATGGATACCTAAATAAATGGTTCATAATAATGTGAATCATATCTTACATTTTTCATCAGATCTAGTATCCTTCGTAAGAATAAAAATCCTAAATCCTTTATTCTAAACCTCATAAAATAGAAAATAGAATAAGGGAGTGCTCCAAAACATAATAATAATAATGATATGAAGTAAAAATTGAATATAATTAGTTATAATAATACTACCTTAATTGTACCCTGACATCATCATTGTACATAAGAATAACATAATAGAATTCATACCCATAAAAATAATGTTTTTAGAATTAATATTTATCATAATAAAGGGTTTATATTATTCTTCAATCATGATACATGCGAAAACAATCATTTTACAAAGGATCAATTTAAAATTAATAGAAATTATTGATAAAATGTTTCAATATCATAGAGTATTATCTCAAAAGAACTCATATACATTGAAAAAACATATGCATTTAATACAAATAATATATAAGGAGTAAGCTATAACCCAAATATCTATGTTTTTTCATCGATTTTTTTTATATTTAGTCACATCTGTAATTACTATCCAATTAATTTTAGGTCTATAAAGGTAACATAAATTACATATAAGATAAATTACATTATGTTTCATGACCCATCTAAGAGAGGACCATTCCATGAAAACCTTATGTCTGCCTCTAGTGGGCCTGGGAATGGTGTCTAGAAACATGTAGGAATATCCCACAAATGGGAGGCATTTTATATGTACCTATAGGCACAAAGACATCTCCAAGTCACACCCACTAAAATGTAAAATCACTAAGTTATTAGTGTATGTAACATACTATGTCACACAACCATAGTACAATAGTGAAAGTAGTGGAATGTAAAAATGGAAAAAATGATCCCACCAAAAGAAAATAGTATTCACCCACAAGTCTATCCAATTAATTAATAGGTAGTAAAATGTCATTAGAAAATATGTCAGAACACACCTCAGCTTTTCTGGTCTCCCAAGGCACCACCTAGTCATTTTCTTCCTAGAAGTCCATCAAATATTCGATCGTCTGCGAAATACACGACACATGTGGGAAAATCCCGTGCAAGGGTTAAAAAACATTAATAATTAGGAAACACCAAAACTAATAACTAATATCATAAAGGAAATACCAAAATAGAAAAATCATGAAACAATACCACAAATAATACCACAAATAAAATACCATAAAGGACTAGCACAAAGGAAATACAATGAAGTGATACCACCAAGGCATTTCAGAAATTAATGCATAGTCAGTGACACAAGAATATATTTCTAGAGAAAATAAATCATGAAAATTTTAATATACTTAATCAAATAAGAAACCCAGTCTTATAAATAATCATAGTCTCCATAAGAAAAAAAATTCTATAAGTCACAAAATGTCTAAACGGCACTCAGTCTCCACAAGTCACAAAGTCCCAATAATAAATTTAGTCTCTAAGTCACAAAAAACGAAATAAATGTTTTCTCAAAGTTATCTCGTTCTAGGATAACTCACTCCTCAATTAATCAGGTCGTATTCACACTCCCACAAAAACCAAAATAGGATATCTCAAGATTATTTTCATGTAGTAAGGGTCTAAATTTCATTGATGGCTCATCAAATAGACATAAATTTTGAAATATATAGTTTATTGAAGTTTCATAAGGGTTTCACTAGTCATGTGGACAGACTCACGGTTGGGATATTCAACTACCTGGACCTGCAGCCCCTCAGCTTCCATGGTCAACCATACCCATACTTGTCGCGACCGCATGAAAATTGTTGCGACCATGGATCACTATCAAATATGGTCTAGTACCTGCCCAATCACCATGATTCAAATCCATAATAGGTCAAAATTGCTAGTCTCAGCCCACCTGGGAATGGCCGGTCAAGCCCAACCCCATTGGCCCAGTCCTCTACACCTTTATCATGGCCGATTGTGCCTTTCCCAGCCCACCCGGGTGCAGGGCTCCTCACCTAGACCTTCCTAGTTTGTGGATCGTGTCCAGTGCGGCCTCTTTGGAATTCCATGGATCTACACCTGGATTCCCACCTCACAGATCTCTATCACTTATTATCACCTCCTCACCTCACTTGATCATCCCATCAAATCCATGATGATGATCCCTTCCACAGGCCACCGCGCCAACTATAATGATTGAAATTCAAAACAATCTCAAAAATCTGCTCCTCAGGACCCGATATTCATAGACATGGCCTCCGTTTTCTGTTTTCCTCAAATCTAGTGGTTCAAACACCTTCAGATCCACTCATCTAGTAGAATAATTGCCAACGAGTTCCAACAATTATGAATGTGAATAACAAGGGAGAAAAAAATACATGGGAAAAATGAACAAATCATATACTTTTTTGGGTCATCCTCAATTTGTTCTTAATTGATCGAAGAATGAAGATGAATATAGAAAAATATACTATTAATAAATTACATAATTATCATCCATACTATAACAATCAATCTATAGATAAATATGTTCATCGAATGACCCGTGTTCATCATTAAAGTCATAAATTGGGAAAAAATGAAACAACAAACCTAAATGGGATGTGGATCATTCTATATTGGGGATTGATTTTCATTTTCAATTCATCAATAATGATACCACATCCTGCTGTTTGCTATAGCTACCAAGATAAATATATAATTATTCTCTCGGGATCCTCTTTGGAATTTCCACGGTTATGACCCTAAACTTATATGCCAACTTATCTCTTCATTTAAAGAAACATCATTGATTACTTAATGAAATGTAAAACAAATAAACGTACGTTAACTTTTTTCATTAAAACATCCAAAAACTATTCTTCGAACCCAAAAAAAACAGAAAATATGAGGCATCACCTAGGGGAAACACCACATTAGAACTCAACAGTGGTTTAAAATATCTAATCTGAGTCACTTTTTATTTTTTATTCGGATTTAGAAAAAAAATTATTTAATTATTTTATTTATAGTTATATTCTAAGTGCCTTTTTCTTCATATGACACACACCGACCAATGTTAGGTCGTTCCTAGGGTAAAATAATAATTTTGATCTCAATGGTGTCCTTATATTTCTTATCCAAAAAACTTTTAAAATGGTATTACACTTATTCAAGAATGTCGTGTGTGAATTCTATTTAAAAATTAACATATTTCCACAAGTTGTTCCAAGTGCACCGGGCCTTGGGATTACACACTATCTCAATGATTGATCTACTAATTTTCCCAAATAAATTCTTAAAATATAATCATGAAAAATTGATTCTTTACTTTCTCGCCACATTATAACTTTACATCACTAAAAAACAAAACAATGGGATAATAAAACAAATGAGGGAACTGAGAACAAATCTGAGCCTTGCAATCCCATGTGCACTTCTGGATATTCTCGTAGTACCACTAAGCTTACACTAGTGGAATCGACCACCCACAAAGGATCATCTCATATCGATCCTTAATCTATCTAGGTACTCATAATGTCCCCCCATCATCAATCTCTACATCTCCATAATTAAAGACTTGATATGGTTCATAAACGTACCTCCTTATATATAATACGTGGAATACATCTTGTACATTATCTAACTGTAGCGATACAGCTGACAGGTATACCACCCCACCAATTCTACATAGTATTAGGAAAGGTTCGAAAATCCTTAGAGATAGATTTCCACCATAGCCAAATCATTGTAATCCTCATTTAGGAGAGATGTGAAGGAAAACGTGTCCACTTTCCTCAAACTCCAAAGGCCTCTTCCACTTATCAACATAATACTTATTTAGACATTTTGCAGTATTCATCTTCTCCCAGATTATTTGATCCTTCTCCATCACTACAAAATGTTTTTCATTTCATGTAAAATCTCTCCATGATGCTTCCACTCTAGAAATTTTAGGTACATACCTCTTATAGTAACTAGGAAAACCAAGGAAACTCCATATCTTAATAACACTCTTGGGTTGATCCCAAGAAAGAACCACCTAAATATTCACTAGATCCACCACAACTCGAGCTTCAAAAATGATGTACCGCAAAAAAATTGACCTAATTAATGATAAAATAACACATCGAGAGATTATTATAAATATGGTGCTCTCATATTGTTTCTAAGAAGATCCTCATGTATACCATGTGCACCTCATCAGACGTTGAGTACACTAGGATGTCATCATTGAAGAACTCCATGAACTGATCTACGTATGAATAAAACATATGGTTCATGATTCACATGAACACTGTTGGGGTGTTATTTATGCATAATGGAATCACCAATTACTCATAGTTTCTCTAAAAACATCAAAAGGTCATCGTTGATATAACCTCATCTCATACTCAAAGCTAGTGATAACCAGATCTACGGTCAATATTTAAGAAACACCATGAACCATTCAATAGATTGAACATGTCATCAATCTTTAGTATTGGATACATATTAATAATGGTAACTTTGTTTAGTAACTGGATATAAACACATATCCTTAAGATCCCATCTTCCTTCTTGGAAAACAAAATTGGGGCTTCCCTGGGTGAACAGTGGGTCTCACGAACCCCTTCCTCTCCATGTCCTCCAGTTTTACCCTCAGGTCACAATTCCCTATGGGAACCATCTGATATGAAGGTGTAGATATTATCATTCTCATAGATATATATTTCTAAAGACATAAACAACCCTATATGGGGTTAATCTTGGAACACCGTCCAGAAATATTTCATCATACTCTACCACCAATATATAAAAATGTGGACCCAAATCAACCACTGAACTGAGGATAGGTCTTTCCAAAAGATTAGTGATTAGATGCACCATCATATGTGTGAGTCCATCCAATAAATCAAACATTTCTATTCAAAAAAAGGAAAACATGGTGCCATCACTATGGACACACCACACGTTACATCTAAAATAGTCAATATATGAATGGACTGTGGATAACACGTCTATACCAAGATTGATGTCGTAAGGCCTCAACACAACTACCAAGAGATCCCATCAAAAAATCTCTCTTATAGGAGTCCGGCCACACTATCAGAACTAGGTAATGATCATTGGGTCTCCTCATGTATGAGTCTCCAAGCCTGATGGTCGACTTAACAGTTCAACCGGAATATCTGAGTCTCAAACAGAGACTATGTAATGAAAATAATAACGGCCACCTGTGTCTGTCAAGACTATAGTTATGTTATAAATTACATAGACCATACCTCTAATTATCATTGGAGACTTGGGTTCATAATCCTCTATCGCATGTAGCTAGCCTCATCCCTGCCCACAAACTCCCAAAGCATGTTTTGGGCCACCTGGTTTTGGTGGTGGTAATATGTTGAAACTCCAACCCCCTCCTCCAACCCTTCCTACTAACCTGCCTCATATTCTAATCAGCAAACCACCTTTCTCCTGCTTCTGTTGATGCCTTAATGTACCATCCACCAACTCTTTGTTGGCAGCACGATGGGTTGGACAATCTTTGGCATGACTTCCTCTGCCATTGCATGAAAATCATTTCATCTCTCTAGGATATCTGGACCCACCCTATGAGCCTTGATATTAATATCCTAGATCATGGGACCTCTTACTTAAATGTACCATAGGTACAAGTCCCTAAGAAATACATCAGCTCCCTATTGTTGAGGTCTCTACTCCTGCTTTCCATAGTTGATAATCACTGGCTATATCCTCCCAGTCATGGAACTCTCAACCCGAGAAGTTCACTCTAGCACCACAACATTGGTAGGAATTCATAGAGGGTTAAATCTAGCATACATTTCCCAACAAAAAACTCTCTCAAAGGCATAATCCCTCAAGCAATGGTCATGTATCAAATCCATCGATTTACAAGAAGGGTTGGTATGTATCGATGAATGCATAGATATGGACATGTCATCTGGATAACATTGTAGAAGCTACTGGATACACAAATACCTAATCATTCAATGTATGAACTCCTCTCTAAAAAGGCTCTCATACTCTATCCATGGAAGTGGTGTCTCATCTTATGATTGGGTAAAGAAACACCACCATCATATTACTGATTATGGTATAAATTTAGATTCTAGGAACACCATATCATCTAATGGTGTCTGAGATAGATGAATATCTTGGGTAACCTCCTCAAGTCATTCTTTAGCTACCTGAGGGTTGGGCTCACATAATATCTTGAGGGGTATAAGTCATTGAAACTCGATAAGTGCACACAACAGGCCCTCCTCAGCTGCTGGTACTACAGATACGTTGTGCTACTCTATAGGTGGTGGGAAAACTAGTCCACCATCTGGAGGTGCTATCTCTGGTACAAATCCAGGTATTGATGTCTCATCACCTAGAGGATCATCCTCGTGATCATGTGGTTGAATCCTACCTTTTTTTCTACAAGGATGCATATTTATGTAAGACAAGATATAACATTGTCAATTGAGTATATTTGGAGAGATGACTCAATAAGGACATTGAAAACACTACAATACCAATATGATTCATGTACCATTGTTTTATACCTTAACTAGTGTTTTAATGTATGATTATAAAAGCCTCAAATCAGAGTTCTGCAGTATGGATACGTTGGTTGTAGCCCCAACACTGGGGTCCCTAAACTAAAAGTCAAATTCCAAACACTCAACACTATTTCCCAAAACAAACCTCATAGCCTCCCATTCAAAAAGTAGAACCTAACTACTCTGATAAAACTCCATCATGAACAATCATAGAGGGACCCATTTCGTGACTATCCCTACGACCCCTCCAATAGACCATGGGTTGGTAACTAGAAATGAGTAGGCATATCCCACAAATGGGAGGCATTTTCAAACGTACCTTCACAAACACACACACACACACATCCAAGACACAACTGCTGAAATATTAAAGCAATAAGTAAACAATGCATGAAAAACACTATATTCCACAACCTGTACACCTGTTAATATTCTAGAATGAAAAGAGATCCAAAACTAGCCCATAAAAAGAAATGATTCTACTTCCATAAGTTTAAATGATATAGTAAGTGGTACTAGGACTATCATCAGAAAATATTCTAAAACCATCCTCATCATGTCTGGTCTCACAGGGCAGCAATTGTTCTTGGTCATCCCAGAACTCCATCAAATATTCAACTATCTGAACAAGACACAATACGTGTGGGAAAAAAATGTGCAGGGGTGAGTAAAAAATAATTTGTAGGAAACCCCGAAATCACAAAGTAATAACACATAGGAAATACCATAAAGGAAATACCTCAAAGGAATACAATAAAGGGACACCACAATGAAAATAAAACCATGGAATACCTCAAAGGAAATATATTGATGGAATACCTCCAAGGAATACCACAAAAGAATACCATAAAGGAATTTATAGTGATCGCCACATAGGTATATGTTTATATCAAATATACCAACATCATCATGATATAATCAATTCCCTAAGACATTTAGTCTCAATAAGAAACATAGTTCCTATGAGACACACAGACTCTATAAGACACTTGGTCCCCATAAGAAACATTGTCTCTATAAGACACACAATCTATATACAACACACAATCTCTATAAGACACACATTCTTTATAAGAAAAATAGTATCTAGTTCACATATAACAATATGAATGATTTCTAGAAGCATGCTGGTTCTAAGAGGACTTACTCCTCCAACAGATAGGTCATATTCAAACTCCCACAAAACCCCACTTAGGATATCTCAAAATTCCCATTTATTTATACGAGACCCAACTCCACAGATGACCCATTTATCGAACATACCATTTGAGACATACAGTGTTTTGTTTTTTAGGAAGGGGTCAATTAGGCCTGGGGACTGACTCGTGGTCAGTGGACTGGCAGTGACAGTCGAATTCCCAAACCTTCCTCCTTGGGAATTCTATAGTCAACTGTCATAGTAGATCGAAACCCTGGGTGATGTAGTCGTCTGGTAGCTGGATCGACCATGGTGTGATTCTAGCCCTGTCAACATGGGTTTGACCCATCCCAGGTCCGACCCGCTCGGTCTGGCCCACCGGGCATGACCGTTTCTTTTCGGAAAACTCCAACAATTTCCCAACTAGTTTTCCTGTCCTAGCCCGCCAGTGATCGAGACTCATCTCTTGGACCTTCCTGGTGTGCGGCCCACATCCCACATGGCCACTACCATTGTTTTTCCCTTTTGGCTCCACCATCTACCACACGACAACCTACCACACCACACGTATATGTCATCAATGCCATAATCTCCACCACTTATGGTCGTCAGTCCACCTATCCAAATATCCACACCATAACCTTTCCATCAGTCTTTTTCATGGACCTCCAAGCCACCTCAAATGTCCATAATTCGAAACAGTCATAGATAAATTCTCCTCAAGACCCAATCTATATAGAAACGACATTTTTTGTTATTTTTCATCCAATCTAGGGGTCATATCATGTTCGAAGCTACCCGACCAGTCAAACCGTGGACATAACGGTCTAACATTGATGAACATGAATAACAGGGGAAAATGAAAGAACATGAATTACTAAGGAATGAACCATGGAATTTTTTTCTGTCGTCCTTAATTCATTTTCATTAAATGAAGATCAAAAAATAATTTAAAACTATATCAAATTAATAAACCCAACAATTATCATCCATCATGTAATGATTGATCTATGAATATATCTATTCATGTATTTACCAACATTCATCATGAAAAAAAAATAATGGGGAAAACATGAAGAAATAACCACCCTTCATGGGAAACAAATCGTTCACTGTTGAGGATTGATTTTCATGAGAGATCAGCCTAGAATGATCTCTGATCATAATGTCTTTTTCCACTACAATGATAATTCATTAATGATTCTCTCTAGAGCCTTTAGGGAATGTCTATAGGTATGATCCTAACCCTATATCCCTTCCTATCTCTTCATATAAAAGAAATATCTTTTCACTGTTGATGTTACATTAAAATAAATTAATATTAATAGTTTATTTTATTCATTAAAATGTCAAAATACAATTATTCATTTTCGACCCGCGTCGATGGATATTATACCTCACCTTGGGAAGACACTACAATACAAGCTCAACGGTGGTATCATATTTATAATATGAGTCGCCGTTCATGAGTTATTAGAATTTTGAAATTAAATAATTTTATTAAATAATTTTTTTATAGTTATATCCTTGGTGAATATTTATTTAGATGACATATTTCAACTGATGTTTAGTTGCGCCTTATGTAATGACACCATTAAGAGCTCAATGGTGCCCTTAGATTACTGATCTAGTAACCCTTTTAAATGATATTCCACTTTATTTGGAATGTCATGCACACATGATATTAAAAAATTATCATTTTTCAATGAATTTATCTCGGAACACTGTGCCTTAGAATTGAAATCCTTCATAGCTCTGAGTCTTGTAATTTTCCATAATACTTTCTAAAAATATAATCCAAAAAAACTAATTCATTAAATTATGGAAATTGGTTCACTCACAAATATTTTTCATCAACAATTTTTAAGTTCCATATAATGATAAGTAAAATTAAAATCATTCACATTTCAACAAACAATAACTATTTTTATTTCATCACTAGATTTAACAAGGTAAAATAATTTTTTTCCTGGAAAATGTATTTGAAACAATCATTGTAAGTCAAGAGAAAGAATATGGATGGTAAAATTACAATATATCCCAAGTGATGAAACATTAAAATAATGTGATGTTATCATTTATTACTATAAACACCATAAAAGAAAATTTATTATATTGTGGAGGAAAATATCATATTTAATTTTATAATCACTTTGAAAAATAAATATATCCCATAAAACATGAAACAAATTTCCTTGAAAAGAAACACAAAAAATTTTAATGGATGTGTAAAATAATTTTTTGGTCATGACCATGGTAAATAAATTTAATTTCATAATAGTTAAAATAATGATTTTGTTTACACCTTTAGTAAAAACTACTTCATTCATAAAAATCCTAACAGATTAGTCTTAAATATTTTTTAAAAAAATACAGATATGATTAAAAAGGAATTTAAACTTTCTTTGATTAATGTGGAAAAAAATCTTTAAAATAATTTATAAATCATAGACATTGGGGAGAAAATTTTCTAATTGAAAGTGGTGAAATATGTATGAATCTTATAAAAAACATTTTCTGAACAATTACAAGTTCCAAAGATAAGAAAATTCTATAGAAAAATAAAAATTTCAGAAATATCTATATAATAATATAATTGAAAATTTGATTAAAAATATATTTCAATTAATTAATTATCTTAAATTTATTTTTCAAAAATCCTTAATAAAAATGGGATTGATATAAAAGCCCCTTACCACTATGTTTACTTTTGAATTGTAATGAATATGAAATAATAATGTCAAATTTATGTCAAAAATCATTAATATAAGGATATTTTTTAATATAACATATCAAATAAGATTTATATAAACCTTATAAAATAAGATAAGTGAATTACATAAACATATGTCCTAGATAAACATTATTTGAGACAAATAACCCTTATAAAGATGTAATCATTGAGTTGATGAATAATCGATTATATTTTTTTGTGAAAAAATATAAATTAGAACCAAAAAAATTAAATTCCTACTAAATAAAAAACACATTTCATATATAAACATAGCATCGTATAGTATATCTATATGTAATATAACCCAATAAAATTAAATTCAGTTATGAAATCCATTACTGCTTTCTAACATTTATTTTATATCCCCATAGATAAAATAATTTCAAATGTAAATTAAAATACTATTAATTATAAAGGATTTATGATATAATAATTAAATCGGGTAATATATACACCATAAAAATATAATTTTTCTATATCTTTAAAATTTTCCTCCATGATAGGAAATTGAGATAAAATATCTTAACTCATGTATAGACTTCCATATTTTTCATTATCCTCTATAATAATAAAGGTATATAAATTCATTAATTTCATAAATATAATTTATAGTATGTATTGGGTGTTTTGAGGATATTCGATTTATAAAATCAAAATGAATTCTATATGTTGAGAGCAGTCAAAGATATTTTTGATCTATTATCTCAAAAATAATAATCAGGACATGATAATCATTTAAATATTTTAATAATAATTTAAAAACCAAATATTTATGTTTTTAGAGAAAAATTACTTATGTTGCAATCATTGAGATGGTATGTCCTATATAGGCATGATTAACATTTCCATTATTAAAAAATCATGAGTGAAAGAGGGTATGTATAATTATATTATTAAATTAACAAAATTATATCATAAATATAATATTACCTCTTTTAATAGATTTTTTCATTCCATCCATGTGATGTGGTGATGGAAAATAAATAACATCACTCTATAGAGATTCTTATCCATGCATACGCACGAACAACGTTTTCATTTTTTTATATAAGAAAATTTAACAAAATATATGATAGATTATATTTAGTGAAATATAATTATATACTAAATATGATATATATATATATATATATATATATATATATATATATTAAATCCATAATTATGACCATTTGTGAAAGGTGGTGATGGAACATGAATTACAATTGTTTGTGGGGTGGTATCCTCCAAACAAGCCAATAATTGTATCATTTTAAATTTAATAGAAGAATAAGGTGGATTTTTTTGTGAATTTACATAATAATATTTAGGTATTTGGTAGATACTTTTTGTCATTTATTCACAAGTGTTATAATAGTATTTAAGGTGGTATATGAAAAAAATAAAACAAAAACGTTTGATTAAAAGTTGTAGCTCATCTTCCGACAACCTATTTTGTATCATGTCATGAGGCCATTAAGTATGGTATTTTACACCATATATCCCCCCTATGATGTGGATATTTATTATTTGGAGAGACTTGGGTAGATATTTTATATATTAAATTTATCATGGATATTTTGGAATGGTGGAGATGGGGGATCCATTTTTTATGAGTGGGAGGGGAACTTTTATACATACATGAAATAATTTAAAAAATATTTTATAACTCATGTAAAATGTTTGCAAAATTACATGTATTTATGGATAATTTTAATATGGTATTAATATAATAATTAAAATAAAATTATTAGGGGTTTATATAATATTTTATACATTATCATTTTTATTACTCCATCCATTAATTGTTTTTTTTAATACGAAAACCTATTTTTCAATGTGAAATGGTTAAAAATTTACATATAAGTTTAATAATTTATTATAAATGGAAAAGAGTTAATTTTTTATAACTTTTATCAACCTAAATTCTCATGTTCATGTTTCTTATTCATTATAAATTATTAAAAAAATATTCTGTGAGTTGAAATATAATTATTTTAATTTTAAGAACTAGTCACATAATTTGACTTATAAAAGGCCAAAAAAATATGGCAATTGTAGTAAAAATTATTTTTCACATAAATTTTGTATCATTATTGTCCATAAAAGTAAAGATAAATTATATTGCATCCCAAATCATTATATTTGTTTTAAAAAAAACATTTACACTAATTTTCCTCTGTATGAACAAGCTCAATTTTTTAATTGTATAAGAATTTAAGACAATTAAATTGTCACTACAAATTACAAATAAATTTCAATCATAAAAAATATGTTCATTTTTAAAAAACAATCTTGTTAATGAAAAAATTATTTCTATCTCTATGTGAAAATATAACATAAATATAAAATAAAGTGAATGAAAATTTGTATTTTCATTATATAAAATCATATATGTCATTTTAAATGAAAAAAATACCACAATTTACATAAAATAAAATATTGTATAACTAAGATAAAAAAAATTATAAATTTCATTAAATAAATGTTTAAGGGTTATTTTTATACCTTATAATATTTATAGTAAACGTACTCTCTTGATTTTCCCGTACCATGGTGACAAATATTTACTAAGTTACTATTCAGAATGAAAAAAAGGAAACTATTTGATAATATTTAATCCCAAGATTCCAAAATCAAGGAATCGTTTTTTATGACTCAATCCCCTGAACTCTGAAAAAAAAATTACATGTGTATAATGCAATGAAATAGTTTTCAGAAAAAAAAATTTGGACCAAAGAATAACTTTTACCAAATGAAGTATAACAATTATTTAAATTATATTAATTATAATATATATAATTTTAGAATAATTAAATTTCTTTGAGGTAAAATTCACAGAATAATGAGAATCATTAATGACATGAAAAAACCGTTTTATAAAAATCATTATTTTGGAGTATTCCTGAAAAAAATCATAACAAATGAAAATTTTCACCTTCAGTTAATTATTATATTATCATTTGAAAATTTATATTTTTTTTCAAAGCAAATGCCAATAATTGGAAAAGATTTGTGATAATATTTTCTTGGAAAAATTAATAAAATTCATTTTAATAATAAAAATATTATTTGAAGTATATAATGAAATTATAAAAAAGTGTGTGCTTATTTCATAAAAAATATTTAGTAAATTTTTATTGAGATGAACCTATATATATCAGTTATAATTTTGGTTAATAATATTCATAAGCATCAATTTAATATTTATCTTATGGTGGTTATATCTTGATAACAATAAATAATTGTTTTATTATGATCAATTTTTCATTTCATCTATACAATAAAATATTATATGATTTTAAAATTTTAATACATTAAATTATCCACCAATTAATAAAATTATTACTCTAAATTTTATAATGAGATCATAAATAATGGTTTATAAATTTTAGAATAACTTTTTTGAAAACACAAATCGTAAAAATGGTTAATTAATCTTCCTTTTGAAAATAGGGAAAGGTAAATAGTAAAGTCATCTAGAATAACACATAATTAGGTTTCTAGAAATGTAAACTTATGTGGGAATTAATCATATGAATATTGAGGTAAAATTAAATGTCTAAATATTATTTTAGAGTGGCAAATAACATTGATCATAATAAATTTAATGACCATCTGAAAGTCAACAAAAAAACTATATGCCAATAGGGCGTGGAAAAGAGTATCAATTCATCAGAAAGTATAATAATATGAAAAAATTATTATTACAATATAATGTTCAAAAATTTGAGACATTACTTTACCATATAATATAAGAATATTAAAAAATATACTTACATGATTTTCTTTAAATACAAAAAATAAATTTCATCCTTTTGTTTCATCTTTCAAAACGATTTGTCAAGTATTTCATCTTTTATAGTAAATTATGTGTTTTAAAATGAAATTTCTGATACACCATAGTAATATTTTTATTTACAGTGTGGGGTATAATTATATTAAAATATATTTTTAATATCCTTAATAAATAAAAAATTGTTAGAAAATTATAATATAAAACCAAAAATACAACCATCATATGCATAAATAAAACATAATTATATAATATTAAATAATAAAACCAAAATTTTATCATAAATAATTCCATAATTAATTCACTTTATATCTTAATAACATTAATAACCTAAAACATGAATATTTTTCTAACCATAAATGAAATATCAGTCCTTTTAGATAATATACCTAGAAAATGTAATGTTATTCTTCCCAAATAATCCATCATATTAAATGTATAGGTAACATATACCTCAACCTAATAAAATGACTCCTAAAATATAATTATTCTCCAACAACTAACATGAAAAAAATATAAAAAAATTTATATGGTTTTTATCTTACTATCAACTATAAACATTAAAATCTTGGATGTCATCCATAACTATTATGTTGACCACACAAGAATGAATATTAATCACCAAAGATATGTAAACCCTCTCGAATTCCATCTATAACAACCCAAAACCAACATTCCTAGATCAATTTATAAAACATACTCTTTATATTTCATTCTTCGATACCAATAATCATAGAACAATTTTATTTCTTCAAAAAATTTAACAACAAACAGAAATATTGGATAACTTACACACCCAATGAGATTTTAGGTTTTGAGAGTTATAGAATTCAGAAAAAATATTAAGTAACAACTTGAATATATAAAAAACATGTTTCTATAAAACCAAATAATGTTTATATAAATTATTTATATATATTCACCATTTTAGGTAAAATTTAATCCCTTGGAATGAATATTTGGGTTTGAACTAGAGTAAAAAATGACTACATGTTTTTAACACCCCGAGATTTTGTGAAATATTTGTCCAATTTTTTAACTTTATTTCATTTTTTGTTATGTGAAACTATAAATATAGAATGTGTTTCACTCAAAATTAATTTTATCATGCATTACATGTATCATATATTTTATCTTGTCTTAAAGGTAACACCGAGTTTAAAAAAATTGACATACTATTACAATATTGTTTTTTAAATGATAGTTTTTATATAAATGTTGGGATGGAGGGTATAAATACTAATAAATAAATAATAAAAATATATTTTTTAAAATTTTAAATATATTTAATTCTTTTGTGACCAATTAATTAAAAATGGAAAAAAATCTATTTGAAAACAAAGGTAATTGTTTTCTAAAACAATTAATCTTATGAGCACAAATTTCATTTAGCTATTATTTATAAATCCCTTTTATTGAGTTATTTTCAATAAAATTAAATATTAAATATTAAATAAAATATTCAACATTCATTTTACCTTTTTCCATACATGTTAAACATATAAATATAATTTTACTCCAAAAGGCTGCATTTTTCTAAAAATCCATTTTATTGCCTTTTCTACAAATATTTAAAAATTGGGTTATAAAAATTTAGAAACATTATTTGAAAAAATAAAATATATATTTTTACTAATATTTTCCAAATTATTTTGTAGTTATTTTTTGATAATTTTCTGAAAAGATCATTTTTTTTCATTGAATAGTTCAAGAAAATGGTTTTTATTAAAAAACTACAATTTCATTCAAAAAAATTGATTGGTAAATTTAATTTTAATATGAGTTTAGAAGTTAAATTTGATTGATTTTATTTATATTAATCAATTTTTTTTCATTTTAATCAATTTTATAATTAATTTTTATATGAAAAACATTATATACATTTGAAACATTCTTCCTTGGAAATCTTGTTTTCAATCACGTTTGTAAGATACATTTTAAATAAAAAATTTCACCTTATATGAATGTAATATAAAGAAATAGATTCAATAATAGGATTTAAAATAATTTATATTATCTAATTATTTAATTATAATTTTTGGATATAAAGAATGGTAAATGAAATAATAACTACCATAGTTGACGAATAAATGGGTTAACCAGTGGGTCAAATAAAAAACATAATTGTAAAATGGCCTTGAAACACTTACAAAACAAATTATATGAATATAAATATACCTTATATCCACAATGATTCTTTATTGGTCCATTTTGGAAACTTTTGGAAAGTGAAAAACATTGTTACACCTTTTTCTATTAAAATATTTTATATGTGGAAATCGTCTCACTTATAAAAGGAAACCCCGACCCTTATCCTATTCAAACATTAAAAATAATTTAATTTGACCAATAAATTACAAAAAATTATTCATGAAATCCCACCCAAATCATATTTTCCTCAATGAGATTACAAATAAAATTTAAGAGGCTTTAACTTAACCCTAAAGAGGTTTCTCGTAGAAGATTTGATGTTATTACCATTGAATTTTTTATTTAGTTCTAATTATAACTCCATAAAATAACATAAAACCGATAAAATAATATTTATAGTATCTCATATATAATTGTATGTTATTATATTAATTTTATGACCAATATCTATCTCCACTTCTGTATAATGGGATATTAAAACAGTATTCATGTATACAGTGGACTACCACATCATGAATCGATATTATTCCTTTTCTATCAAAACCATTCAATAATGAATATAATGATATATTTAATATATATATATATATATGATATTAATGATATTATTATACATATTGAATTAAAATACCACCTCAACCATCTTAACTCCCAATCGATTGAAAAATATTAATATCCCTCGTGTGTACGATGACTACCGCCTCACGAACGGATGTGATGCATTAGTATTTTTTTCTTGTTTTGTAATAGGATAGATTAAATAAATACGTGTTTTATTTTCATTATAATTATAATTATTTAATTATTTAATTACATATATCTTTTTATTTTCTATTCTCTGGGGGATCTGAAAATGTCGTTTATGTCTACGAAGGACAACCACCTCCCGAAGAATTGCCATTTTTTTCAAGTACTCATGGCATAAAAGGTATACACAATTGGTATAAATAAAAATATCTTATATATAAGAATTAAAAAATATTTTTTATGGTAATATATTATTTAACCTTTTTCATTTAATCCACTGAAAAATGGAAACAATGTTTATGCGTACATGTAGCCTACCATCTCCATGAATGGTGTCTTTCATTTTCGATCTATAAATTTTATCGATTATTATAAATAGATATATAATTAATATATATGATATTTAAATAATGTAAAACATCTTTTATATAATGTTTACCTGATTAAATTAAGAATAATAGAAATAATAAATCAAAACATACATGAACAATAAAGTAGTTATTACTATAAATGCGTTTTGAACAAGGAATTGTTAACAAAAAGGTAGTAAAAGGTAATTAGTTAGTCATATAGGGAATCGTATAAACAATTATGGTTCTTTAATATATTTAAAACAAACTAGTTTTTTTATACATGATGTTAGATCATTTATTAAGCAATTAATGACTTATCTTAATGGTTTTATGTCTCTATTTTTTCTTTTGTGATACACATTTCATATTCACCAACTATTTTGTATTAAATAGAATATATATATCCCATGAATGTATTTAATTTTTATTCCCCATCAAATTATTTTGATTTAAAATTTCATTTTAGGATCTCTTTTTTAGGGGATTTATGGGTCAAATGTTACCAATGCGGTAAAATATTATTTCTCTGTTTCCATTATTTGTTATATCTATTATGTTAAAAACCATATTATTTTATGTGGTGTATATAATAAAAAATTTAAATGTTATATATTTTAAAAAATTATTAATATATTATTACAATTTAATAATTTTTCATAATTGGTATTGATTATACATTCAATGGAGAAATATTATGATTTATTTCTCAATGAAATGGAAAAATTACCTATCCTATGTTATTCATGAGATTTTTATGTAATAATATAATTTTTTACTCTTTGGAATTTAAAACAATAAATTAAATGTATTTACAAAAAGTAGACATTATTTTTCTTTTCCAGTAGAAAATTCATTTTTGTTATATAATCATGTTTCCTAAAGGATTTTTAATATATTCTAATTCTAAAAATAATTTATTAAATGATATTTTACCCATATTTCACTTTTAAATTTTTTTTAAAGGAATCTCTATGAAATTATCGAAAAAATTCTTATATGGAACTCATCAAAATGTTTTATGTAATATTTTTTTAACAGGTACAACATTTTCCACCATCATGGTCACTCAATGATTTAATGATTCCTTTATAATTTTCAATTTTTATTTTTCTTTGAAATTGATTCTTATAATGGTTTTTCTTTAAAATTATATTTTCTATTATATAATAATATTTTCCTTATGAACGATTTTAAATAAAATTAAAATATTCCATTTTAAAATTTCATGTTTTTTTCAAAAATAATGGTTTTTAAAATTTCTTATGTTTTAAAATTATATTTTCTTTATGGAATCAATATTTTAATCAATAAATGTTTTATATAATATTTAATTATTTCTTTATATGTTTCCAAGAAATTTTTTAAAGATAATAATTTTCAATATGATTTCAGTTTTAAAGAACGAATTTCAAGGTTAAATGGATATTTTATTCATGAAATGATTGAAAATATATTAAATTCATCACGTATATATTTCAAGGTTTATTTTAAAAAATATGATTTATAAAAAAATTATATCTAAAAAAAGTGATTTTTAATTTTAAAAGATTATTTTCATTGAGAAATGATCCATGTGTCCTTTGAAATGTATTATCTAACTATGATGGATTCATTTTATGATACTTCTTATTTTCTAGGAATATGTTCCATTTATACAAAAAATATTCTTTCTCTAGATGTTTTATGTTTATGATGACCATATTATTATAAAACTCATTCTATTTCTGTAGGTTATATTATGATGATGTTTTTTTGAAAATCCATTCATTTAATAGTTTTTAATATGATAAATGTGTTTTTAATAACATTTATTTTCAATGTTTATGATATGAATAATGTTTTATGATGCTCGTTTCTTTTTAAGGGTTCTGATAAGATATAATATTTAATGTCACGGTGGCATGCATACATATTGTTTACATTATGTGTTGTGTGGGATCTATATCTCCATCTAATAAATTATTTGAATATTGATTTCTCATAAGGTAAATAGGACTATAATGGGGAGTGAACCTTTTTTAGTAAGGGACACATTCCACTGTGATGGTCTTGGGAGTGATCCTTGACTACTGTGATGGTTTAGGGAGTGAACCCATTCCACTATGATATCTTTCTAAGTGATCCGTTACTACAAATGAATTGATTTTATTATTCTTAATTGTATGCCTAAAAAATATATCTTATGGACATTTCATGTTCTTATATATCATGTTCTAAAATTCCATTATGATTCATTAGTTATAATCATCGAATCATTTTCCCGGGAGAAATCTTTCGATCTTTGATATAAAGGGAATGATTTTCTTATATTATACTAATATTTTAATACCCTAATGCTCACATTGTAGATATATATTTCCCATGTTTACCCTTTCTAAGAAACTAAGATCACCTTTTCTTATGTTTAATTTTCTAGGATATAAAGAATGGTTTTTTTGTAGGGTGTGTTATTGAAGATTAAAAAAGGGGAATATCGTTATGGGAGATACTGGAGATATTTCACTAAATTATAAGATAGTTTACCTATTCTTCAAAGGAACTAATCCATTAAATTACTTCATATTGTATTTTTGAAATGTAATGAATATTCATTATCTATTATCTGATATAAATGTATGAGAATTTTTTGTCTCTACATTTTCGCCATACCCATCAAAAAGAGGATAAAAACTAGTTTTTTTGGTCTATATCTTTTAGAGGATAGACTATGACCATAGTACTAATGCATTCACTAATAGTAATTAAACCTAAAAAATAAAAAATATGAAAATAAAGGTAAACATGAGGGAATTAATTATATGGAATATCAATCATACAAAAAGTAAAAATTATCCTAATGATTCGATAAATTCTAGAGTATGATAGAAGCAGAAAAAAATTTAAAAAATGGATTTTGTGTCCTCTGGAAATTTTACTAATTAGCCACCAACTCCAAGATCCTCTACTCTGCCATCAACCATGGTCTCATTTCCCTTACTTGAATGACCAACCCTAAAGCATGTACGGAAATCAAAAATATTATACCTAACTTGAGTAAGAAACACTACTATGAATATTATAATAATTCCTCAATGGATGTGCTCAAGTATTACATATTCATCTATAGATAATAAAAAATGAATGACAGTCATAACAACCATACCACAGATACGATGTGATCAAGCGCCAAATATGTTGGAAAAAAACCTTGTACATACCTACTTTGACTCCATGCACAAAATATATTCACAGGATATCAATAGTGAGAAAGAAAAATTCAGTAATATCAACACATTTCACCCATCTATATCAAGGACTCAATTTAGATTATGATCCCATATCATCATTTCTAAAATCCATCCCAAGTTAGGATCCAACACCCCCATACCCTATCTATATACTGGTTCTGGACCCTAGTAATCATTCCCCTTACCTTTAACATCGATTCAAACCCATATACCATCATTACCTTAACATGATGGCTTTGTTTATGCCCCTAAAATATAATTCCCCAACCCCATCCTCAGGTCCATTGTTTCCATCATAAAAAACCATGTGTAATCCCTTTCAAAGTGAAAACTGTACATAATATATGACTGAAATCAAGCACCCAGAACAAATTCAGAGTTATGAAAACACATATTAAGAGCAAGGAATACAAGATAGGCGATGCATGTAGTTGTTAGAATAAATTTTCAATATAAATAAATGTGATCACCCTTAAACATGTCCAGACGGGCTATAAGAATACTCATGGAATTAAGAATAAAAAATTCTCAATCATGGTATAGGAACACAACCAAATGAAATAACAATAAATCATGTTCATAGTTTTTTGAAAAAATAACTATACTATAGAAGAAAAGGGTGTATTAGAGTCCCATAAGGAAAGTAACTTCCTACCTCAATAAAGTTGATGAAATAATCAAGGTTCATTAAGGAATAGTCACTTGAGTCTCTTCATCGTATTACTTCATTACAACCACTCACCATGGATTCCTATGACTGATTCTATCTATGTTATTTCCAAAAACAAATAATACACATGTGATAATTGATTCCCCCTACTAGATATTCCATAATAAACATGATAAATCATTATTATTAAACGTGGTAAAACAAAATTATTATCAGTGCAGAATATTTTAAACACATATCATTAAATATTTAGAATTATGACTCATTAAATATTCATAAAAAATGATTAGTGAAAACACATATTCATTCTTTGATAAATATCCACTTTATAAATGTAAATCTTAATGATATCAGATAGAGGGTGAGTGTTTAGCCACACATGAAATTCATAAGAATTCATATTTTTCAGAGAATGATTCCCCATACATGATAAAGAGGGTTCCTAGAATTATAAAATTCTATAGAAAAACAAAAAACAAAAATATCAAGATTTTATTATTTTTATGTATGAAAACTAATTAATGGTCATTGAATTTAATAACCACAAATTAAATTCCACGTTTAACTTTTCCTTTAACTTTTTTATCTCATTTTTATCCTTTTCTATAAATATGAATTATTAATTTTAATTAATCATTTAATTATTTACCATTAATTTTTGATTTCATACCTATCATAGTGAATTTCAGGTGTGGGCTGTGGAAGAATAAATCTAAAAACATATTTTTAAATAATTTTTCCCAAAAAGGGTTTTTCATAAGGGTAACATGGTATTACCCATATGTGTCTATAAGTTATATTTTTAGAGTAAGGAATTACCCTTATTCACAATATGAAAACTTTGGGTCACCCTCACAAAACAATTATAATATATGTGATACCCTAATGTAGAACATGAACTACTCTTACGTGGCACATATTTACACTTACATAGTGTATAGGCACTGTTACAAAACATCAATGTTTCTGTGATATATTTTATAGATATTCTATATTAACCTTTCTCATCACCTAGGTACCCTAAAAATAATTTTAATAAAAATTAAAACCGTTGGCTAGTCTATTGAAAAAAAGATATACAATTATGTAGCCTTAGTTAAACACGAGTTACCATTACACAATAATTTGGTCTAGTATATAGATTTGAAATAAATTAAAAATTATAATGGTATAAAAAAAAGATTCTAAAAGATAACAAAAAAATAGTTTTCTGAAAATTTATAGATTATAAGAATTCCAATTCTCCCCTATAAGTACTTCTCATACACTATGGGTTAATCTAGTAATCTTGGTAAAATAACTATAGTCATTGAGCTTGATCATTAATGTACCACTCAGACATGTCCTCCTCGAGTAGTAATATTTTCATAGGATCCCAACAAGTGGTTTCATCTTTCCTAAAAATAATTTCCCTCTCCAGTTAATGATTCTCACTAGGTTCCCCCATTTGATTCATCTATTTCTAAATCAATGTTTTCTAGGTTTAAAACAATCATAGGATGAGGTGTGTACTTTAAATGTGTAGAAACATAGAAAACATAATACATAGATTGATCACATGGAAGAATTTTGTTGTGTTATACCACTATCCAAACCCATTCAATGATCTGAAAGAGTCAAACAAATTATGATGATTGTTTCCCTCCCGTTTTAATAAATGATTATTTGACCAATGAGACACACACATGAAAAAATGGTTTCCAATAGAGAACTATGATGGTCATCTCTTCAAATATTTATATCATTATCACCAATTTCAATATTTAATATACTTATTCTTGATCAAATTCACTCACCCTATGGTATCTTTAACAATTATAGTCCCAAAAAATACTTCCCCTCCCACCTCATTCCAACACAACAGTGAGGATAACATTCAATATGAATAAATTCATAGAATGTGTTGTTGTATGTGAAATCCACCAAGGATATTTTTTCATCCTGTGTTACACCAATATATAGAATAAGTTATTAGAGAATATCCTATTTAATTAGAATTGCTTACACTAACTAGTCGTCTGTTTTGGGATGGTATTTTGTGATCAACCCTATATGAGTATATTGAGATTTCAACAAGCACTTACAAAAGTAAAAAATGAAATGTGCATCTATTTCAGATATAAATGTATATTTTACTCAATATAAGGGTCTAATATCATTTATAATAATACATATATTTAATTACCAACTCATCTATTGAGTGAGTCTCACAGATCAATATGAAATTTGAAACACTTGTCATCCAATAAATAATCACCTAGTTAGCATCACAACTCCTCAAGGACCTAAGTAACACCATAAAAAATACGATTATTACATCCCCTAACTTCCACGTAGGGATTGTAAGTGACCATAGAAAATGACATGGATATTGGGGATCATCCTTTATACCCTTGAAGGGAAGGTATTATGAATCAAATCTATCAATTTCCCTCATCATCCCTAGACACCATAACTGTCACCAGATGTCATGCTACATATTTCTCACACTTTGATGTTCCTATCACATAGTAGTATTGAGGAATCTCATTAGATATTCACTGTTGGAATCATGGAAAATAACAACCTCATATATCATCGGCAAATTGTTTTAATACAACAACTCTAGTATTGGATAACCTCCATCTATTTGTTCAAATGTTATAGAACATTATGGGTCAGCCTACTATCCAGCCATAACCTTATCTAGTAGAGATTACGTGAACACAAATGGATAACACATCATTTCCCTATGATCCCTAGAACTATCTATTATCCAATTGGCCAAATAGCTGATCAGTTTCCACTACTCCTCAAAATCCCACTCACTAAGCATTAGAGCTACCGACATCCTATGAATAATATAATTATTTTTTGAAATGAACATTCAATAGTACATAAACTATCTAAAATTAAAAAAAAAATATTCTAAATATAATCTCTGACTTATATTTATGTAACACTCTTTAAAGGTGTAAATATGAATCTTTTGATCAGGGTAAACAACATTCCCCTCACCAAAGTGATAGTGTCACCAACACTTATTATCAGGAACCTTTTCTTTCAGCTGAAATCATTGTGTAGGTTATTTTTCCTCATGTGTTTGTAAATGAATAGGACATAAGAAACTATCAATTTCATCTAAATCAATACAACTATAAAAACAACACCCAATACATTAAAGTGCATGGCGTATCTGATCACTAGATCAGAGAGTACCAACACTGTAACTATATTTGACCTCCTTTTCATATTAATAAATGAATCTATATTATGTTGATTGTATTATTTCTACCTTCTCTATATTTTATTATATATGTGATAATTTATAGGAAAATTCCCTGATAAAATGCATGTAGTGTCCTACTAAACCCAATATGCTTCTGATCTCAAACATATTCCAAGGGAATTAATAGGAAATTACTACCTCTAATTCATTTAGTTATATAAATATACCTATATCTGAAACCATATTTTCCAAGAGAATCAACTCATAAGTCAAGATGTTACACTTTTATGAACTTATGAAAATATTATGTGTTCAATGCATACTGAGGAATATATCAATATGTTTAAAATTATTCTAGGGTGTTATAAAGGAGAAGTGGATTTCTTAATTCAACACCATGATAAAAAAAGGGATATAGGTGTTAGATCATGTCCATCAAAACCATGAACATTTCTAGAGCATTATTCAAACCAAATGGAATCAATGGACAATCATACAAACCATAACTTCTCTAAAATCTCATTTTTGGGATTTCTTACCCCCTAAAACATACCAGGTGGTATCTAGATGAATGATAAATCTTATTGAACCACTGATATCTCCATAACTTCAATAAAATATTAATGATATGGTGCAATAGATAGTTGTTAATTATCATCACAATGTTTAGCTTCTGGTAATCAATGAAAAATTGAAAACTACATTTTTTCAAGTTGAACATGGACGATACACAAAATTGAGAACTACATATCCTGATAAATCCTATTTAGTAAATGTACTCAAACAATATCTTAAACTCCATGAAATTAGTTAGTTCTATATAGTATGGGGGATAAATTAGGCTACACACCCAACATGTCTTCCATATCAGCTTAATTTGTTGATAAATTATATTCTCCATTATGTCAATGATAAAAATACTGATTTCAACACATTATATAGAGTCATTGGGTAGTCATGTGTGTAAATGTTTGAAACATGTTGTAGGTGAATGTCAAGACATATTAAGTCATACGTTTGATCTCTTTTTAGCGAAAGCGACACTACTGCCTAAAACAAAGAGGATGTTTTTTTAATTATGATATGTGAACTCCAACACTTTTGGTGGTAGAGAAGAAACATCATCCCTTTTTGGAGAATTGTATCCCCGTTTTCATGTAGTTTTATAAATTTATGTTGAGGTGAAATATTCTCTAATGTCAATGAAACATATCAAAAAAATTGAATCTGTTAGGACATACCCAAACCATTCTATTGGATCACACTATGATTTACATATAAATATACCCACAATACAATATATACCCCTAAAATAACCAATTATTCCCACAACACACATTATTCAGAATTACATATATATAGATATACAAAAAAATTCATGCTTTGGTAATACATGTTAAATCATAAACATATATATCATAATAGAATGAAACTATATAATTATCACTAAATAGAATACATGTCTATCCAATAAAGAAAACACAATAGAAGGAATAATAATATAAACTAATATATATAATAAAAACACATAAAAAATGACACCCTTATATATATATATATATTGAATATGAACCTACGTGACTAATCAGGAAGCATGAACACACACTAAATCTCAAAAAATACAAAAAATAATTCAATAAATGATAATATGTATCCTATTACACATGTGATAACCATTACCCAGTTAAGGCCACTACCCAAGTCTCATATAGACATATCCTTTATACCATCCCAGTATATTCTAAACAAAAATAATAATTTTGTTTATAACTCCATTTTTTAATTCCCATACCTGAATCAATGTGTCTAAAGTGATGTGTTATATGTCCTCATAAACACATCCCATTATACAATAGTCTACTGAATAGTAGTGAGGGTATAATTCTATCACTGGGGACATTATAATCTAAGTATCAATCCATGAATAAAATGAAGGATAACAAAATACATAATAAACAAATAGTGTAAACATTTGAATGACTACTTAGTTGGTATATCAGGAATATAAGAATATAAATTACTATTGTGAGGAATGAAAAACAATAGTGTAATGCAAGTAGGTGTGAAAAAAATTACCAGTGGAGCCACATAGTTTCCATATCGATCTTCCACCATTCTATGATCCTATGTATAGCCATACCCATGAGCCCAATTCCCATTCATGAATCCCTAAAAAATAAGTCGAAATGAAAATTGAAATTTACATATAGAGTGTGAGTAATAAAACTGATTAGGAAACCACAAATGAATCCTTAACAAGTGTGATCATGTAAAACATGTGTATTTAATGACAATAATAAATTCATAATAATCATATCAAACATTCTATGTTGTTTTATACTATCCAATCCTCCATAGAACCCCGACCGTACTTCATTTTCCTCTTTTCTAGTAGGATATTCATTGGATATCATAACTGAACAAGAATAAGAAACTAGGAATGTTACATTACTCTTATTTTTCTCAAGGCATGGATTAATATCAAGCACTTAGATAGTAATATCCTAACTCTATATTTATTTAGGTTTCTAGACAATCATACTCGGTCTATATCCTTGGTTAATTTCATAGAAATTCATTCCCCAAATGTGATGCATCAAGTTAGTCCCCATAAATGCCATTCCCTTAACATGCTTCCTCACGTCAGGACACCAAACCATAATTCCCCCACCCAGTACTATTTTCTATCATTTCCATCATTGCAAGGCATGTGTTCTACCCATCTAATGGATAAACATTACACTATTTTCCACTTATCTTATATTCCAAGAACACCATTGAAGGAATGGTATCATATAGAAATGGGTAGATCATACAAGGAAAGAAATACATACCATAATCATAATAATTTTTCAACATACATGTATGTGATAATCATAAAAAATTTCCAAAAAAGTTTCAGAAATACTCATGGAATCAAGTATCATAAACATGTATCATGGGTACACAAACCTCCATGATATAACAATCATGAAAATTCATTTTGGTATGCCAAAATGAGAACTAAAAAACGGGAATTTTTTTACAAGAACCAAACCATTTAAGTAAATTCATACCTTAATGTCATTGAAAAATAAATCCAATCATTATCAAGGATTCATAAATAAAATCTTTTCATTATATTATTCAGTTACAACTTATCTCTAACGATTCCTAGGAATGCATCCAAAAATTTTATTTACAATATCAAATAATAGGCCACATGTGATAATAGTTTTTATCTCTTGGATAATCCATAATACACATGATAATTATATATTATTCATACTGATATATCCAAATTATTACCTTTCCATAAATTAGTGTTTTGGAATGAAAACTCATGAATTATATATTAAATTAAAATGAATAAATAACATAGTTTCCAACATAGAAAAATAACCCTTGAAAAATATCAGTCACAATAATTAAGGAAAAGGTGTGTGGGTTATACCACACCTAGAACTCAGAACAATTCATATTATTTGAAGAAAGATTAATAACCTTGATAAAAAATTCATGGAATTTATGAACATAAGAGAATAAGAAAAATAAAAATAATATTGTTTAAATACTTTCATGTAGGTAATCCATATAAATATATTTTCCATTAATAAATAGTAATTAAATTCATTATATAATATTTATTTTAATCATTTCATTATATAAGAGTGTTTTAATTGATAAATTAATATCATTTATCGCATTAATGAACTAAAATACTTAATTCACATAATTTATGGAATTAAAAATCATAAAAATGAATTATTTGTGCATCATGGGAAATTGTAAATGCGTAAACATGGTTTCTAAAGCAATTTCCCAAGAAAGGGGTTGTAAAAGGGTAACATTGTTTTATCCTTATACAACTCTTAGCCATCATGTGGTGGTTATGATTTAACCTTTCGCTCACTTTTTATACATTGGGGTACCCATATATATCTCTTATAAATTTTCCCTTATTATTATGATATATAGAAACTACCCTTATATGGATAATGTTTACCCATACATAGTGTCAATGCATCATTACAAAAATACAAAGCTATCCTGAAGGAATGTATATAAACTCCAAAGTACCCTTACATAGTGCATAAGTACCCATATACATCCTTTTAGAATGAAAGGATTTTTTATATCACATATAGAAAAAATATTTTTCCTCATGAATCATTTTTAAATTATGTGTTAACCTTATGAATAGAATAGGTCCTACATAAGGAAAAAATTAAGTAGAAATTTTTATATTTTTCAAATAATCTCATTTTAAAAAATAATTTAAAGAATTATTGATTTAAGATAATTTATAGATTGATAACATTACACATTTCAAAATTAAATCCTTTATTATAAACATTAAAATAATGAAAACATATAGAGGGGGAGTTTAAATTCCAAGAAAGGGTAAACATTAGAATATAAAATTTAAATTGATATGTGAATATATGTAGAGAAAAGGGTTATGATGAAAAATCAATATTTATGAGCATAATATAATTTAATTCATAACCATAAAAACATGTATTAATGCATAATATATTAACATAATAAAAGAATCTTATATTTCATCAATCATGAGTCTTTTGAAAACAATACTTGAGAAAAGGATCCATTAGAAACCTATAAAAATAAAAAAAATTGGTATATTTTTAGATTATTTTCATACAACCCTTACTAGAACCCTTACTAACGGGATAAAATTTCAGGGTTAATAAACATAATATCTTAGAAGAAACTTGTTAATTGGTTAACTATATAATATATTAGGAGTCATTTATATAGAGATAACTCTGTCATTATTACCCAATACATTGAAGGTATATAATAAATGCACATATAAAATATAGGAAAATAATCCATAATGATTTGTATTCAATTTAAAATCTAAAATTCATCAATAATTTCTAATTTCTATATCCTATGAAAAATAATTAATATCCTATACATTTTGATATAATGGTAACTATTTTTCTTTCACTGCATTATTTACATGTGAAAAATAAAATAGGTTCAATGAAAATATAATTAAAACATTCATAGTCAATCTATATAAAGAATAATGACTTCAACATTAAAACATGTCCCAATGGTAGAATAAGTAAAATAAATGGATTTTTTCATTGATTAATTTAAACATCAAAATAATATCATTGATAATATTTATAAATAAAATACCATTTATTCTATGATAGAGATTTTTTATACTAATAATTTCAATAATATTATAAAAAAACTATTTTAAAAGAGAATTATAAAACTATAAATGAGTTATCCGAGATATGAGTTTACATGATAGTGGGAAATTCCCTTCATCGTTTAATAACTAAAATTAATATTCTATTCAATATTTAATAAAAAGTACATTGTTTATAAAAATACAAGAATATGATTTTTAAACAATCATGTAAAATATAAAACACGGGCCAAAAATATTTTGAAAATTTATTAAATAATAGTCATAAATTGTATTCGAATATTTTTATAAACTTTATATATATATATGATAAATGTTTTTAGAACAAAAGAGGTTAAATATGGTCATATTTTTTAAAACATTTTATTACCCACTTTTGAGTAAAAAAGCGATATAAAGGGTACATAAACATAAAAAATTTAGAAAAATACACTGAGGAATAAAAATCAAATGATTTTATGAAATAAGGATCATATAATTTATCAATGTGAATTTAGGAATAGTCACTCTTAATTAAAAAAAGGATTGTAATATAAACCCTTACCACTTTGTTAACATTTTAATCATATGAGCTTTGAATGAATTTAAGAATATTGATTATTAAAAATCTTAAACATAAGGATATATATGATATAACATTTGAATGTAGAATTATATACTCATCAAAATTAATATATGTTTATAAAAAGACCATATGTCTCAATGAAATATAATTTTTTTCTAAAAACCATTATAAGAAATGTAGAATTGAATTGGTAATTAATCACTGGAGTGATCAAGTTTAGTAAATATAAATTCAAAAAAAAGTACAAATACATCATAATTCAAAAAAAATCATTTCAATTATTATCTTGGAATTATATAATCAATGAATAAGTGGAATAACCAAATTAATTGAAATTGAGTTGTGAAATAACTTACATATTTATAATAATCAAGTCAAATCATCTTGGTGAAAATAATATCAAATAAAAATTAAAATACCATCAACTATAATGGATCCATGATAAAAAAATTTCTAGGATAAGTATAAACACCATATTAATGATATTATGTTGATAGTACAAAATCGTTCTTCTATGATGGGAAATTGAGATGAAATCCCTTAAATCGAGTCCATAATTCCATGTAAGACATTATACTCCAGTATAATAAAATTATATCAAATATTTAATTTATTAATAAAGTTTAAAATTTAATCCACATATCCTTAAATTATTCATTTCAATTTTTAATAGAATATTAAGTAGTTAGTTAGTTTGGTCACCATTTTTTATTTTGAGGGTGTTTAGTTCATAACATCAAAATGACATTGGTATGTTGATCGTTATAAAATGTATCATTTTTCCATCATCTAAAAAATAATAATATGGAAATAATTATCATTATATTACATTTATTACAATTTAAAAATAAAATATAAATTAAGGTTATGAAGAATTAATCATATTGTAACTATAGAGACAATATGTCATTTTTATACATGAGTAACATTTTCGTTTTTCAAAGAACATGAGATAAAGAATATATATGGATATTTTCATTGAAGAGTGATTTTAAAATAGTATATATTATATTAACTCTTTAAATACATTATATATACTATATATGTAGTGAAGTTGTCAAAAACAGATCACATCTGTATGATCCTGGTTTTTCCTATGAGGTATATATATTTTTTTGATTAAATGATTGGTTATGGACTAATGATAAAACAATTTGAGGTCATTGTGGTGTTGGTGGTGTTTGGGGATTTTTCAAAGGCCATAACCCAAGTCATGGGAAAAAATTTGGGCCACACTATTAAGGTAAATTGTGGTACCTAATCCACATGGTTTAATGAACCTATGTGGGGATTGATAGAGGGCTTCAAGAGTTACACGGTTTGGGTAAACCATTTGGAGGGAGGCCTATGGACATGAAAAAACTACATAGTTTTTAAAAGTGTTTTTTTGAATGGTTTTCAAAGAGTTAATGAAACCATGTGCACTAACCATGAGGGCCTATATTTTTAGAAATAAAATGACTATTTGTAAACTAAAATCCAATTTTATTATCCATGATTGTGTATAATTGTGCCATTTGGAGCTCCATTGAAGCCATTTCAAAGGCTTTAATACTGTTTATTTATCCAGACTTAGAATTAGATGTTGTCAGTTTCATTGGATTTGGGCAGGTGAGTATTCCATTCCATTTTTGAAATTCTTCATTCTTATTGGCATCGAAAAAGATTTTTAGGTGCACGAAAATACATCCTCTTTCTAGGTTCCTAATGCATTCATCTTTTTTCTATTGATACTAGTTTCATTAGATGATGATACTAGTTGATCAGTCTACTACAAAATGGCAGTACATGGTCTGTACCTTTCTCTTGTTGTTTGGTGCTTTATATGAATATTATTTTGTGTCGTGTGCTATAATTTCTTTTGGAACCTCGATAATAAATTAAATAATTAAATTGAATGTTATAAAACCTACATAGGATTCCCATAAGTTCTTTGAGTTAGTTGGATATTGTTTCTCCAATATATGCCACTCATGGGGTGTAACCTTTCCTTTGCTTATTATTATACCACCAAATGGGGTGTGTTTGATCTTGTGTAGTTTGATGAAACCCAATTTTAAATGAATTTAATTTAATTTACAGATTAAGAGATGGTTTTAATCCATTTCCATATGATAACATAATGTGAAATATTTTATTTTTTAAATGTTAATTAATATATGAATTTGTAAACTCATGGATTGTGAATTGATAAGTAAAAGTTGATGAAATTAAATGGTAGTGGATGAATAGGTTGGTATACCTTGAATAATGATTCCGAAAGATGTTATGGATGTTCTGTTAAAGGATATTGAATGGTGTAGTGGACACCATGGAAGATATTTCCCTTTGGGTTTTGATTCTGCGGGATGTCTTGGTTCATCTACCCCTTGGATCCGGCATTCTTGTGAAGGAAGTGGATATGGTCTGATGACATTCTCATTGAAACCAATTTTTAGTTTACCTGAGTTTCCATCACAATGCTCCTTATAATTGACAATGATTACTTAGTTAACTAGACCATTGAACTGACCCTGTGGGGTCTGTCACATTGGATTATATCGCTAAACCATGGTAAATGTCACACATATTATTATACAGATCATCTAAGGTAAATGATATACTTCTAATAATACTACTCATCTATGGTAAGTGTGACACTTCTAATTATATGGATCAACCGTGGTTAATGTGACATTTTTTATTACATATCTCACAAATGGTATATATGATATATTGGTTATATGGTGTGTTAGTTCATGATATGATGTTCTATGAATATATCATGTTCAATGTTTTTAATTCTATATGCATTATAGATTCCTTATTATAGCACATTTTCCATTGTTATGAAAGGATCCTTGTTAGGATAGATAGTTTCACTTGATTTTTTTCATATAACATGATCACTTGTTTCATTTCTATAATAGAATTGCTAAAAACTCCACACTGCTTATCTAGAATTACATAGTCAATATTGTTATATACACCACTGAGGGTGTACTATTTGGATTGTATCATACACCATAACTCAGGCCACCATTGGGAACCTAGGCATACTATATGGATTCAAATAGGGATTAACGAATATTACCATAGTTTGATGTTTGAAATTGTTCCATGTATAAGAGAATGGGAGATTATGACCAGCCTGAGCCTTGTGATTCTATCTGGGATATCTCTTTTGGCATTTTTTCTATTTTGATCTATATATTGTACAAATATATATATATTTCTATTTTGGTAGATTCATATAGATAAGACATGTATCATCATCATTTTAATGTTCTTCAGTTTCTAACATTGTGTGTTTATATCATTTTCTTGAGATGTTTTCAATTTTTATACTACTTCCACTATGGTGGGTTACTGGTCAAGTGTTTACATTATTTTTTTCTGATGTACCATAAAATTAAATATTCTTCTGATATTGATCTTTTATCATATACTCAGAAAGGTTTGGGGTCAAGCCCCTTTATTAAAAGAAAAGAAAAAGGACAGTAAAACCTTTTGGAATGGGTAAGGTAAAACCCATAACAAGCCCACAGGCCCAGTGGGACAAAGCCCAATCAGAGGCACCACCCAAAACATAAGAGCCCAATGGGAAGGCCCATGACAAGTGACCAACGACACCAAAAGAGGCAAAAGAGGAAAAACACAACCCGAAGGCAAAACCAGTGACTAGAACGGAGCCACCGACCGCCGCTGAATCCCATCACGCCTCCGACACCATGTCGTCGCGAGACCGAAGTTCGCCATTCGAACTGCCGCTGTCCAACCAGATCTGGTTTGAAACCAGATCTAAAACAGATCTGCAATCGCCGCCTTCCTACCAGCCTCCGCCGAAGTGAACCCACTGCTTCCAACCTCGAACATGAGCAGACCTCGAACATGAGCAGGCCTCCCGCTCCGAGAGGCTTCGGAGCAGATGTTGAGGTCAACCAGAACACGCGTAAAACATATAGGCCTTTTTTGTTATTCATCATCCTCCAGTGTTCAGGGAAAATATCTTGAGGCTACGTGACCCACCATCCCAAGGAATCAGATTGTGGAACCCTGGTGAGGATGATACAATGTTGTATATGATTTTTGTTCTTTTATTTTCTTACTATTATGAGACATTAGACATGAATATGAACGAATAAGTTTTTCTTAATAAGTTTTTCCTCAAATTTTCTAACCCATATATAGGGGAAATGATTAATTTTCATGAATGTAATTGTTGTTTTTTGGATTTTTCCAATTATGGTTGATTTGGATTTCACCATTGGGTCTACCACTAGAATTGTGATGTTATCATTTATATGATTGATTATTTTATATCATCATTTCCTGATGAGATAATGGTATTCAGTCATGCATTGTTTAAGTCTCTTTTTCAGATTTACATAAAATACATTATTTTATGAAATATAGGATCCATTTTATGACTACATGGAATTGTGATATGTTCCTTGTGTGCTATAAATACTATTTGATAATTAGTTTTTACATGTAATTGAGAATCATTTTAGGTACACAGAGTTCCTAATGTATCACAAGTAGTGTTTTCCAAATTTTCTTACAGAAGACACCCTAGCAGCTAATTGTGGAACATTGAGTCATGAAAAATATGTCACATGAATTAAAATGTGTTTTCGCATCGAATAAGTGGAATACATTTTTCTATTCATAAGGTTAATAATAATTATGGATCATATGTTTTGAACAATTTAGATCAAACAATTATAGAGAAATTTGAAAGAAATTGAATTTTTTGACATATAACATGACCTTGACCTGACATTTCAATGGAAATTTGATAGTGTCTCTAGTGGTGTTTAAAAATGATTCTTTTTAGAATTTCATTTATTTTTGTGCACTTATAGGGGTGTGACTTGTTTATAGGAAGGTTTTTATCATCCTTACCCATCTAGTTGTAAACTTTTTGTGTTCAATACTTTTTTAGGCATGTGTTTACCATTTTAGAGACATGAAAACACCACGAAATCCAGTTGTACACTAAGAGGGTAGTGATTACCATGATTCATAGTATGTGGTCCATTGGACTCAAGTGTATCCTCTAATAGAGGGAAATATGGAATGAGTGGTTTTACCGATAATCTGTGTTAAGATACAAATCTGGGAGGGCGTTTTATGTTATATACAAATGTTTTAGGGAGAACCGTATCTTGACATATCTATGGTTAACTTGATGCATGTGTTCTATTATTTTCACCCTCCCAGGTTTTCAGTGGATGTGGGTCTACATGCTACTAAGATATGACTTGAGACTAGACTTTTAGTATTTAAGAATTTGGAGACACCTCCGTAGAGAAGAGTGAATCTCATGATATATATGCTTCGAGTAATAGAAAAGATATGGTGGAATGTTTTGAACTTGGAAAATATATTATGAGATATAGTTTGGTATAATTTGAAAAAAAAAAGTTTATATATTTTTACTCTAATACTATGGGAGCATTGATGGCCAATGAGTTCTTGTGTCTAGAGTAGGGTGTGATAACAGTTATTCAATATTCAGAATGCTCTATAGAGTAGAAGTATTTTTTAATAATACATATTTTATGTGAGGAATCGAGGGATATATTCTTAACGGATGGTCATAGACATTCCATTATATACCTTTTCATTGTGTTTTTTTGGTGATGATTAAATAGATAGTGAATCAAGAATTGATCATAGAGCATAACCTGAGGGATGTTGGGGACCTAGACCAGGGAAGTTCAGCCTCTCAATCCAATGGTTCAATACCCAGTGGATGTAATATATTTTTTAATGCATTCCATGAGATGATAACTACAAAATACTTTAGTTGTGGTGTTTCAATTTTTTGTAATTTTAGTATAATTTTGGGACACATGACGAATCAGTTTGATTGAGACCTATTCAAGTGTCGAGATTATAGAAGGATGGTCAATGTGAAATGTTTTTGATTGAGCTTCTCTCCTATAGTCATTGGTAGGGGGTATTCTCCAACACTAGGTTTGGGATTGGTATTCAAATTTCCACCTCAGGTTCGCAGTTGTAGATATATCTGTTGATCAGGCAATGTTGGTGGTCATGGATGATGTATTTGGGAACTAGTTGTACATAGAAATTAGATTGGGCATACTCAGGTAGGTGACATTGTGTCACAAGTCCATGGTACATTCTATATATATTTTTCAGATCTTACTCTTGAGGAGAATTATGTAGATATGTGTAGGGTGTGAGGAATGATATTAGTAAACTATACTATTGTATCTACTCTGTTCGATTTATGTGCATAACATAGTTTCATATTTATAATAGTGGTAGAAAACCAATGGCTTATTTTTGTATTTTCTAAGGAAATCATGACACATGATAAAATATTCAGGATCATAATGGAGAGTGTATGTTAATGAAGGGAGTTCCCCCATGAGGTTGTTGGGTGTGAGTTTGTATGAAATCTTTTTCCCCTAAGATGATTGGGTTTAACAACATACATGGGATGGAATGAAAAGTTTCTTTTTGATCAAATTTTGATTTCTATCACCATAGGGTGACATTCACAAAACCATAGGGTTGAATTATATTCACAAGGGTTAATGGGATGTCTAGGATATCATAGATGGACCATAACATCGGGGACTAGGTGGAATGATAAACTAGATAGCAAGAATAAATATGGTTGATCAAGGAGCACATAGGGATGACATTACTCAAGTGTTTCATTGTATCATGGAATTTTTCTTATTAAAAATTACTCATTTACCTATTGAGATAGTGGAGGAGTTCGTTATCAAGCGAGCTCTAGGAGCTTCACCAAAATCCATTCCTCATGAGGAATTCTACTGTAGAGTTGCTGGAGGTCAAAAGGGAGCTAGAGGACATAGAGGAAAAGTGGTATATATAGAAATGTACATATTTTTGGGGAACTTCAATCATTTTTGTGAATAATGTGGATGGTAACATTAGGATTTGAATAGACTACCAATTGATTAACTATTTGAATGTTAATAACAATTATCCCTTTCCATGGATAAATGATCATTTTGATCATATCCTAGGAGAGTGTGTATTCTTGAAAATGGATTTGAGATCTATATAAAATAAAGTGCATTTAAAACATATTATCATACCTCAAACATAATTTCATAGTTGGTATGGACTATATGAGTATTTTGTTCTGTCATTTGGTCACATTAGTGCACTAGTAGTATTCATCGAGATGATTAATTGAGTTTCCATCCTTATCTAGATTAGTTTCTGGTAGTTTTTATGCATGATATATTGGTGTATTATAACAACAAACACAACATTGAAAACATATTGAGGTAATTATGGATACACTAAGATTGGTTAATTTATATTCTCTGCTTACAAAGATCCACTTATGGATGGATAATATTCACTTTCTATAACATTTTATCTAAAATAGAGGAGTTTCTATTGACCCAAATATGTCGAGAGCTATTGTTTACTAGGATAACACCAAAAACATGTTTGACCTAATGAGTTTCATCAGGGTAACTTAATATTATAGGTGGTTTGTATATGACTTATAATTATTAGAGTCATCATTGAAGAGATTGAATAAGAATGGAGGGATGTTGGTACTAATAGATATCTACGAGATGTCCTTCTAGTAGCTGAAATGGAGAATGAATTCTGCTTTGGTCATGTTTCTTTTAAATCCTATCAAGGGGTACACTATGTACTGTAAAACATAGGTATAATGATGGGAGTTTACATGAGGCAGGTGGATAGAGTAATGGTGTACGGGTCTTGGAAGTTAAGGCCGCATGAGGGGAGTTACCAGACATGATAAATTCAATCGTCTATATTTTTTCATGATTTGGACTGTTAGAGACACTATTTAATGGGAGAGAATTTTGTGGTGTACACGGGTTACAAAATCCTCAAGTAAAAATTTAAACATCATGATATGAATTTGAGGAAATGAATATGGTTTGTATACCTATAGTATTTTGACTTCACAGTTTCTTCTAATCCAACAAAATGAAATTTAATTGAAAATCCACTGAGCAAGGAGACTAAAATATAGGTAGTTCAGTAGACCAATAGTTCGTAGAAACTTATAGCTCTATTTTTAATGATGTAGATGAATGTATATGATGGTTAGGTGAAAACGTTTCTTTTATCCATTACTATGAAATTTACCCATATGAATAAACTAAGGCTGTGGTAGTTATTGAACTCTAAGGGCCATGTTTAATGAGAGAGTGTGGCAGGTGAGGACCTCCCTCCCAGTTCAATTGTGGGTGAGGATGATATCATGTATATAGATGGTCACATATGGGTTATATAAGACACATGTAAGGAGGTCGTGATATATTTTAATGACTTATTTTATGTTATATACCCCGTCATCACCAAGATGTATCATGACTTAGGCCATCAGTGCTCCTTGTTGGGTATGAAATGTGATGTAGTTGGTGTTTTTAAAAGAAGTTCCACATGGAAATATGTGAAGGTAGAAAATAATATACATGTCATAATTTTACAGTAATTACCCATTCATATATGGAAAAGGGATGATGTCATAATAGATTTCATGACTGGGTTTACAAGGTCACCTCAAGGTAGTGATTTTGTTAGGGTTGTTAAGGACCAGATCATAGAGTATTATCATTACCTACTGATCAGTGAGACCATTATTATTGATGGGAAATAGTGGTTTTAGATCTGTGAGATTGTATGACTTCACCGAGTCATATGTACAGTTATTCTAGATAGGGTCTCCTGACTTTTTATTTGTTTTTGGAAAATTTATTTGAGGTTATAAGGTACATATGTGGTTCTGGGCACAATAAACAACCCTCTCACTTATAGCCAGTTAGATCATAAACATTCAACTGATTGAGGACATGTTGTGAGCATATGTACTAGATTTTAGAGGTTCTTGGTAGAGGAAAATACCCATAGAGAATTCCCTTTCAAAAATACTTATTGGGTGACAATATTTATTGAAACATATAAGTCTTTGTATATTATGACATTTTGATTTCCCTTGTTCTATTTAAATGAATTTTAGGTGGTGTTTTTTTTTTCGAAATTACATCATGTAGGAGACTTTGATAATTTCTAATGGATCTAGAATAAGATGGATACTACAAAATGTTGATATAAATCTTTTGTTTATTACTGCACTTTACCTCTAAAGAACATGGTCAGGGATATGGTATTTTTATGTATCTAACTGGCATTGTGATATTGAAAGATTGGGAGATAGAGTATGCTTTCACTATGATATGTTTGGTAATTCAAGAATCTAGTGAGAGTCGACCTGATAGCCTATATGTTGGAGTTACCTTAGAGGTGTCATGCCATGAATGATATCATCCACATATCTCATATGCACAATTATCACTCATTCCATTCTTACACTCAACATCCGGATAAGGTGTAGTTATAAGTAAAAGTGTCCATCAAAGATAATCTTATTCATATCGTTGCTAAGAGCTTGAGGGTTCTATGAAGCCTGTCAATTCCTCTAATACGCGATCTATAGAAGACCATCCATTTACAAGATAGGATCAGGGAGTGGGAGGCTGACGTACGTTCTCAGTGGAGGGAATTAATATCATGAAATTCTTGACCACCATTCAGAGGGACATTTTCCCGACATGCCTTCACCATGATGGGGGACGGAACAAAAAACTGGCAGACCCTTCCTTCTTCACGTTGATGAAAATATAATGACCCTTGATTCCTGCCATCAATTGTCCTCAGAGTGTCAACTAGCACCAAGGGTATTAAATCACACATAATATGGAAGGAATTATATTTTTTAGGGAACAATATTGACATATAATAAAGCACTTCTCATACAACTGCAAAAGATGAATGTAAAAGTAAATCCCAAAAACCCATTCCCACATGTATGTCAAAAAATAAACTGATACAAGTACATGAAAATTTAGTAGAAAAGTACCAAAAGGGAAAAAAAGTAGCAACGAAGACACCTGAAGCCCGAGCTAGTATGTTCCAACATGGTCCTCAATATCGACCTGGAATCCTAAAAGATTTTTTATATACGTTGGGTGAGTATACAGGTATACTCAGTAGGAATAACCAAAATCTCCCATGCACAAGTGAGGAGTCAATCTAATGCCCTATAAGAAAGTAGAGGTATCCAAAACCACTAGAAAGAATCTATCCACCCAGCCTCACCAAAGCACACTCCCCAAAATAACACAAGTCACATAGAGTAATAGTAATAGAACATCGATATTTCTGAACCATGCACCACTTTTCCTCTTGTTTTTTGGACATCATATGCGTCAGACCTCTCCCACAGGTTCTTCTCCAGTCCCACTACCTCCCCAATAAAACCTTTGTACGCCACCACCATGTATCCCCCCCACAGACATCTGGGCCAATACCACACATCACCATGCCCACAAACACCGGGTCCACAACAACCACATGTAACCACACCCACAAACAATTTGGCCATAACAACCACTGCCACACTTGAAGACACTTGGGCCTCATCCCAAAGATTCTTGGGAAACAACCTGATGGTACAAACCTATTCAAACCACCACAACACACCCGACCTGAAGGTTCATGGGACATTATTAAACTTAAGTCGTCACAACCTACCCGAGGAATATTGGGCTACCTAGGAGTGGGAGCCGAACGGAGCTAGTGACCTTCCAATTATAAGAGTGTTGAGAAAAAAACCCTCCCCCAAGAAATAGGGGTGTTTGGTATGATGTTAAAATCATCGACGGGATGAATATTAGAAAAAATTAACTAAACATTATACATATAAATAATAAATCACTTATCCCAACCATAGGGATCCGAGACAGAAACCCAACCTGTACACAACCACTCTTGATATTATCCCTACATGCAGAAATACACCACATCCACAACCAAAACACAACCCACTCATAGAAAATAGTTTCCCCATTGAACACATTCTTGTGATCGTGTTCAATTAATTCCTTTGGAAATAATTATCCACAACCATGATACTAATAGGCCCAACCACATGCCAAAACAACACTGGACTGAAGAAGAAAACATCTAAAAAAAATTAAATCATTCACACCTTCTTCTATTATAATGTCACAATTAAAAAAGGGATATGTGAGATCTATTGAAGTACTGGAACCAATCCAAACCCCAAAATTTTCTCACCCCGAAAATTACATCCCCCTCTACGTCACCAAACATGGAATCAAACAAAGCTACCACACATATTATCAGAACAGAGAATAGATGTCTTCAAATTTAACCACACCATTAATTATGTTCTTTCTTTCCGTTTAGCTAACCATGGTGATCACAAAAGTATTATTATTTACTGGTCATCCATTTAATCAATAGATATTATGTTATTAACAAAATTCCATGTTACATCCATTCAATCATAATATTATCCAAGAAAATATAGGATCATTAGTGTGCCAGTTAGGACCACAAATAACCAGAATTTTCAGTGGACATAATCCCATACAATTAAAAACATACAGATGAAGGTAAAACATAAAAAAATAGTCACTTTTCCCACCCCTTTAGTCTTTAACAGTCAATTTTTTCTTTTCATTAAAGATTGGTTTCAATTATGTCTAGTGGGAAACATTATCACACCCACCCCACATGATGAACAGTAAAATGAGGCGAAGGATGAAATCTTACTTGGATGATCAACCATCAAAGTTTTCTCCTCACACCAAGAACTGGGTATGGGAAATTTATAGAAGTAGAACTCCGGTGACTCCAAGGATGAGCAGGAAGGGTTATAGTATGTCCATACATTTTTTCTTAGAATGAAGCCTCTAGACGCACTAAGAAAAACCAAATGGAAATGTAAGAGAGTATCATGTGATAAGAAAAGTAAATATCCTAAAATTAGGGAGATAATTTCAAAGTACATAAAAGTCAGATCATGGATCAAGCTCACAGTTGGGAGGTTTCAGATGTTGGGATTAATTGATATTTAAGAATTATTCTCAAAGATGGTGGAAATAATGGTTGTTAGTTAATATATTTCTTTCAAACATAAAAAAATGTGTAATAGGCACGAAACTATAAAACACAACAAAGGGGTAGCAAAACACTTTTACGTCAAAAGATACATCTCTTGGTAAAATTGTAAGCTGATAGAAAAACTAGGAATGACTCACCGTTATGTGAATCACCATCTCTTTAGAAACATTTCTCTAGCACCATCGCCCTAGACCATCGCCCTGGAACCATTTCCATGGAACCGTCACCCTGGCACCATTACCCTAGGACTGTCATCCTGGCACTATCACCTTGGAACCATCTCCCTCGCACCATCACCCTAGCACGATCACCCTAGAACCGCCACCCTGACACTGATGTCGATTGGTCCTACAACTGACCCATCAGTTCCATCGACGCCCATTGCTTCTACCAATTCCCATTGGTTACATCGACGCTTATCAGTTCCACTAACACCAATCGATGCCACCATTTGTTCAACCCCAATATTTGAAACTCCTTAATGAGTCATTGATGGTCCCCAGGTTTCCCCAATCACAAAAAATTTGGCAAATAATGGACCAGAAGGGCCCGATCAATTACAAAAATTCTATAATGAATTTCATAACTGGGGATCTTATGATATCTCGAGGTTTTTTATGAGGGATGATTAATTTTTTTGAATTCTTTTTATAGCCTAATGTGAATTATTTCTGAGTTCATTGGGGTGTTAGGGGTGTCTAAGGATTGTTAGGATACTAGGACCCAACTCTTGTAGAAAAAATAGATAGTTTTCATGGTTAGGATAAATTTTGCAACCCATGTCGCATGGTTTGATGAATCCAGGAGGTGCTGGAAAAAGGGATTTTGGATCCACATAGTTCTAAAAAATCATGTGGAGGGATATTCATGGTTTAACAAAACAGTAGATTTTTTCACAGTGGGACAATTTATGGTTTTTACATGGCTAGGAATATCATGAGCACTAACCGTGTGACCAAATGTTTTTATAAAAAATTTCCACATATCCTTTAAAGTCAATTAAAAATATAAATCTCTTTTTCATCCTCCTCTATTGGAAAATATTAAGGTTGGGGGAATCCATTGAATCCATATCATAAGAAAACCTCTTATTTCTTGATTGAAACTTGAAATTGGACACTATTAATCTCGTTGGATTTTCACTAGTATGTAATCCATTACTATTATGTCATTATTCATTTTTTACAGTTTCAAAAAAGATTTTCCGATCAAGCTAATACTCCTTATTTATGGGTTATTTGAATTTTATTCATTTTTTACTCTATCTGAGTTAAACCAAAAGCAAATAAAAGTTAAGAACTCTACAATGGACCTCAGGTAGGTGGTATATACCTTTAACTTACGGTTTTTGTTATTTATCTTCCATGTTTTCATTATTCTATGGGATGAAAATTATGTTGACACAATGATAATTAATTTAATAATTGAATTGAATGAATTGGAAATAGTTTAGTTTCCTCATGAGTACCTTTGATTCAAACCACTTCAATTCTCATTTGACCATAAAAAGGTTATGGAATTCCACTATTCTTTAATGCACAACGGTTTACTTTCAAAATGAATAATTTTTTTTTATAAATACATTATCAAAGACATATCTATATTGTTACTTTCAAAACCTTCTCATATTTATATAATTCATAGTTTTTTTATGAACTACAATTTTATTTCAATATCTATCACTTTTTATAAGAAAACATATTATTTTTGGTGTCTTATTATGATGTGGAATCATCACTAAATACATATACCACCATTAACTTTAATCATCTATATATGCCATTGTGTTCTATTCGACATCTTAATAGAGTATTTCTTATTCAAATTTATTATTTAAATCATATTTTATGATTCCCAATTATCCATAAAAACCCATATTTATTCAAACAAAACATCCTATATATTGTTGTATTCCCTTCTATGTGATGATATGGAATCTCTAGTTTCTAATTAATCTCATATAGCAATATTATTAGTCATTCTATTTTTACATAGATCCCTTCATGGAGAAACATATTCCCTTAGGGGGTGTCCTCCCATCTTCTCTAGTATTAATCTTAATTGACACTAATTGTTTCATGATCAACTATTCTATGGTGAAACAATCAAATGGAATCCTCTATTTATTATGATACTTATACTATTTTACTGTCATGTAAGAAGATATTTAAACAGGTTAACCATTTTTCAATATCATTTTATTTCTTAAAAAATTTATTATTATCCATATAACTCTATTGAAGCTCATATTTTTTCCAACACATCAATATACATGAATAATCCATGTTTTCATTAAAAAAATGTGATTTAAATTAATGGTAACCACATTGTAATTTAATACATAAAAATTGGGCTTACTTGGAATTCCATACTCTTCTTCTGATATATTCACTCATCTTTTCTATCAATTCTATCAAATAATAATAAATTTAGAAAAAATTGGAATCAAGTTCAACTAAAACCCTATACATGAAATAGTTACACTTGGTTTTGAAAACATATGTGTCAATGGAACTTAAAACCTCAGGTTTTAAATAGGAAAATTTGTTATAATTAATTTAAAAGGAAATGGATATAAAAAGAAATCATTTATTTAATAATATAAATACAATATTATTGCATAAATTTATTAAAATAATTTCACATAAAATTCATTTTAAAACAAAATTGGTAAAAAAAAATTAATTCAAAAAAAGCTTCTAAATCCATTTTAGACGAATATTATTTTGAAAATACACTCATCTATGGCACCATGGAAAATAATATTCGGGTGAACAAAACTAATTTCTTGGTTTGATTTAATTACAATCAAATTTAATATACATGATGAGTTCCTAGAGTGATTCAATAAGTTTTCCACTCTAGAATAATTTTTGATATATAATTGGTTGTGTAATGTTAATTTTGATGAGTGGATTATGTAAATTTATTTTTTTATAAATATTTCCTATTGGAATTTATTGAATTTTTAATAATTAATCTCTTTGTATTTATGAATTTTTTTATACTGAATTGTTATTTGAAATTCAATTTGATGCGGTTTATTTAATTTTAAAATTATTGACTTATTATAATATGTAGACTATTTGAATTTAATGTTAATAAAGTACTGTATATTTAGAAAATTAAGTTCTCAATTATTTTGATGGGTTTATATTAAAATCTTGTTTTGAGGGATTATTTTAAATTTATAATGGGGAATTAAAATTTTGATAATTGTATATTAATGAGTTTGTTGACTTGTGGTTGTTGGTGAAATAAATGTTTTATAATTTGGTACATATTTTTTATACTAGTTACAATTTGATTTGGAATATAATTTTTTTAACACTATCATGTCCTAATTATTGAGGTTAGGATCCCATAAAATGTGATGGTCTTCATTTTAATTAAAATTTTTAGAAATAACCATATAATTGAGGTAAACTATTTTATTTGGTTGGTGTCCTAGTTGGGTCAGACCCTTCAATCAACATTATATTTCAGTGTTCCTTTTATAATTTATATATTTAATTATATAATTTCCTTTATTTTATTTAAAATGGAAAAATGATGGTTATTTTTATATTTTTCTATGTTCATGTTATTAATTTGTTTTATATTTTTGAATATATTGTTTGGGATATGTGGGTGTTTTATATGTAGAAATTAATTGAGTACAATTTTTGTATTAAACCAATATTTAATGTTATGATTTTATAAAAAAAATTAAATTACATCCAATTATTTTAATCAAAAATAGTGTCCATTATTTTGATTCAAGTTTTTATTTAATTGATGTTAATTCCTAGAAAAGTGGCCCCCATTTTCTTAGGATATAATATTTTATGATAAAGATGGTATTTTGATATATAGGATATAATTGAAAAAAAATCCATTTTAACATTTAATTATTATTAATTTGTTGATTTAATGAATGGAATTAGTTGTTAATATAAAATTTAGACTCTTATAATTTTAATTAGTTTAAAAGAAGTGTGCTTATAAATTTTTATATGTTTTGGTTTGGTTTTAATGAATTTTTTGTTGACATATTTGTATTGTTTTATTAAATCATAATGTATAAATGATATCTGGCTTTATTTATGTGAATTTACGAGAAATATAATTTTTTATTTTTATTTGGGTGGTTTATTTTACATTTCTGCAATAGTGCCAAATATTGCAATTAATTTTTCTTGGAATGAGTTTTGGGGTAGGAGTGAATCAATAAAACCATAAAAAATAGTTCTAATTATTATAAAATTATATTTTTTTAATATATATGATTTTTAACCATTATTGATAGTTTTAGATTAATAATAGTATAAAATTACTGTTAAATAATCGATTTTATTGGAAATATTCTCTGTAACTATTTTATAGTGATTTTGAAGAATATTGTTTCAAATATTAAATGTTTCAGAAGATACTAGTATATACTCATCGTATTAGTTAATGGATTTTAAATAATGCTCTATAATAGGATAATAATTAATCTAATATATTTATATGATTGGTTCTATGGTTTCTATGTCATTCATATTAACCATTGTTTTTGGAAAATTTTCTAGAGGTTGTCTAGTATATTGAGATATTTTTTCAGTATTTAGAACTCCCTTATATTTTTAAATCATTACATATCAATAATTTTTATCCTTCCAAACACTTAAAACACCAATATAAGGTCTGTTGGGCAAAAATCCCTCAAGGCATCATTGAAGCATTTTTGAGGCGATTGTGTTTGTTGACAAAGTGGACATCTGAGTGGGGATTGTTGACAAAGCAAAACGATGACATACAAATTTGTTTACAAAGAGGATTTCATGTTGGAATGTCGAGTTCAAGAGTTGTGGTCAATGATCCATGTTTGATTCAAGAATGTCGATAAAGGAATGAATGATCTGGAGGTGGCATAAAATGAACAGATACATGGTGCCACAGTTTTCTAGTTTTTGACAAATTTTTTGGCCTGTAAATCGAAAAATGAAGAAAAGTGGTTTTTGGCAAAGGGACTTGCACGCCGTGTATATGAATACTTGGAAACTTTCATGCCATATGTTTTTCATGATCATATCATCAAAATTTGGAAAAGGGATTAGGTTCGCAGAAGTTTCGGTGAGGTCGTGCAGGTGACTTGCGCGCCGTGAAAGATACTTGCGCGTCGATGCCTTGGAAGTTTGAGAGCTTGCGCACCTATGGTTTTTCAAGATCAGAAGATCAAAATATGGAAAAGGAAAGAGGTTCACGCATGTTTGGAAGTAGGTCGCGCAAGTGACTTGTAGGGGAAGAGACCTGTGCGTCGAGACTTGCGCACTGAGGGTTGACTTGCGTGTCGTCGCGCTGGGTGGTCAGATTGCCTATAAATACCGGACCACCACTCTTCATTCTTCACCGGAGTTCAACACTTTGAGAAATCAGATCTCCTGTCGCACATGTGTGATGGTCGCGCAGGTGGTGTGTGGTCATTTAGGTGGAGTTGCGCGCCAGTGTGAGAAGTTGTGCGCCAGTTGGCAGTTGCGCACCAATGTTGGTTTGTGTGTAAAAGGAAGTGTGTCGTGCAATTTTGGAGTTTAGGAATCTTGAGTCACGCAAGTGTCTGAGGACGACTTTGGCACCGTTTGTGACTTGCATGCCTATACTTGCGCACCGAGATTGACTGGCGCGCCATGTAAGGTTTATTTCCAGCAGTGATTTTCGGGCTGTGTGGAAGCTGGAAGTTTTCCCAATACCTTCGGTGGAAAGAGAGATTCATCTATAGAAGAAATTTGAACTTCAACAGAGCATCTATCGATAGTAGATGATGCGTGCATTAATGAAAATGAAGAGATCTACAGGTCAATAAACTATGAGTGGATTCCCTTCCAGAGCAGTGATCTTAGGAAGAGGAAGAAGGTGATCCTCTCCACCGGCAGTGGGCCAGAGAGAGAGAAACATGGAGTGACCCTTGGGAAAGCAGTGAGCTGACCCTAAAATGTGTAAAGGTAGTGAGCCTGGGCATAGAAGTGATCTAGCCCGAACATTGTAATCCACATCTAGTGAAGAATAGTGGAACTTGGTACGTCCGGAAACATTGACGTATCCCAGTGAGGGTGAACCAAGTAAAAATCTATGTGTCTACCTATTTTCTTCCCTTCATTGCATTCAAAGAATCATCATTACATAAAGATGTAATGAAGTGATCATATATTACACAAAATAGAAAACAAAGTGACCCTTATGATAAAGAGGTCAAGAACTAGTGGGGCAAGAAGAATTTTGAAAAAGAATATCCATACCCTGATTCACCCCCCCCCCCTCTCAGGGTATATAGGCCCCTATCGGCCCTAAAAATTAGTATCAAAGGGAAGGTTGATTTTATCAGATTTGTTTGCTTCGACTTGGTGAAGTCGATCTGTGTGTTTAAAGAATCAGTCTGCTCTTATCTCGTTGATCCATGGCAAAGGAAAAAACATCAAAGAAGAATCAGAAGTCAGGTGGTATTCCACAGTGTGGAAGTGTGTACGGAAAAAGTGTGATTCAGTTAAAAGAATAAAACAGCTTACTGAAAGAAGTCCTGGATGAATCTAACAGGGAAAAGATTGATTCACTCAATCATGATTTAGGAATGAGTTAAGTACTCAAACATCAAAGTGATACCGAAAAAACTGATGATGAAGAAGTTATAAGAAGGAGGCCAGTAGTAGATGTTGTCAACATGACAAAGATATTGGACCGAAAGTTTTATGAAGAAGTCAAATCTAATGATATTCAGATCAAAGTATTGGAGATTGAGGTCAACAAGATAAGAGGATTAAATCAAAGGCTTATTGATGTGGTTACTGACCTAGAGGAGAAGAATGATTCTCAAGGTGTTAAAGCACAAGAAATGGACAGAATGAAAGGAAAACAAAAGGATGGTGGTTGTGAAGAAAATCAAAATTCTAATGAAGTTCAAAATATGAAATCCAGAATTGATGATCTAGATACACAGCTGTATGAGCTAGTTCGGAAGAATAAAATGCTACAACAAGAGAATGTATGTTGTTCAGATTCTGTTGAAGAAGAAAAATTGAAAGTGAAGGAGAAAAGTGACATGGTGTAAAAGCTCACACAGGAACTAGAAGATGATATGAATAGAGGAAAGAATCTCAGAAGAGAACTCAGTGCCCAAATTGAATCAAGGGATATGAAGATTCAAAAGTTGGAAGAAGAGCTAGAATCAGTGATGAAGTAAGTGGACAAATTTAATGCTATAGGAAAGCCCAAAATGAAGGATGCCTTACACTTGCTATTTGATTATCCTTCGATAGGTGATGACGAAATGAAAAGAAAATTTTCTATTTCTGAAAAAAGGAAGGAACAAATTTCTCAGCTTAAAGACCATATAGTGGGAATAACTGGTATCAGATTAGATGAATCCCCTCCCGTGAAAGATAGAAAAAGAGCTGTGAACAGTTCCAGATTTGAAAGAAATCCTATAGGTGCTGGAGATAGGACTAAGAGGATAGTTACAAAAAGTAGTGATAGCATTTTCTATTTCTGTGGGATTCATGGCCACACATCAAGCTTCTGTTTAGAGGCTCATGAATACATATCAGGCTGTGAAAATAGAAACTTTGCTGAATCTAAGAATAAGATGAAGCATCCTGATAAATCAGAGAGTAGAGTCTCTCAAAGTATAGCATTCATAAAATGTTATTACTGTGGAAGAATGGGACACACCATGAATATGTGTCAGTAAGCTCAGAAGCTCAATGTCAGAGGAAGAACTCTGGCTACATAAACATCTCAAAAAGAAATAATGAAATGAGTTATGTCTTTGATGGAAGATGTTTCATATGTTCTAAACGTGGGCATTTTGCCAGACAGTGCAGCAAGAAGAAAGCAGGGAAGGAAAAGGAACCCAGGAAGAGAATTTCGACTCCAGTTATGCATAATGAAAAATTATACACTGGAAGACAAAGTGGTAAGGTGATGAATAGGCTTAGAGTATTAGGAGAATCACATGGAGCTGAATGAATGGTGTATCTATCACCTCCTTTTTCACACTCACAACCACCCTCTAAGAAAGAACAAGAACATATCTGGAAGAAAAAGGGAGGAAACACAATAGTTGTGAGTAAGGAGAATGTACATTCAGTGGAGGACCCACCACTAATGAAAAATAAGGTGGAGACTCATAAATCTGATAAAAGGCAGATAAATAAAGAATGCATTGATAAATTCACAAGTCATGTTCCACGGAGTGGACTGGAAGAAAAAGGAAAATCCTTGCAATGGTGGAAGAAGCAAGGGAAGATGACAAGCAAGGAGATTCCTGCTCAGAGAAATAATCAAGGAAAATGGAATTTTGGAAGAACCTCAAAGAATGAAATGTGTACTAGTGGGTCTATACCCCAAGTGATGAGAATGGTTGGGCCTACAGAATCTACATATCAGAAAAAGGCCCAGCATGTGGGTAATGAATGCTTAGTCATATGGACATAGCATTTGATGTTGGCCAGGCAGCTGGAGGAAGCAAGAAAGGAGTGTGATGCACTCCAAGAAAGAATCAAAGGGTGGACCCATCAGGATCAACCAATACCCTCATCTTTAGGATTCAAGAAAATCCCCTCTCCCTATGTATATAAATGCTATTTACTGATGATTCATGTGTTTCAGGTTTTAGGGACATACGATCCATGGGGAAGTGGCATCTAAAGATGCAAAGTGGAGATGTGATATGCTTCAGTGTTTTGATTGACTGAAATCAGGTATCAAAGTTGATGATGAAATGGAGAAACAGAACACAATAGGAAGTGATTGTGTTATTGACTTTGTCTCTTGTTTCCTACACCGAGTGCCAACTCAGTAGGCTTAGAGATTTTGTTAATGCCTCAATTCCAATTGTAATATGAGAATAAATTATGCATGAGGAAAATAATGGTTATGGGTCTATACAGTTGGGCCTAACAGATGGAAGAGTTTCATAACACAGGGGGAGCATTCTATATCCTAATCAAATGCATGATCTCAATATGATATGAAGGATGAATGTCTATGCTCATGAAGAATGATTCGTGGAAAAGTAGTAACACATAGGTTTTCATGATTATCTATTTTTTTCTAACAATGTGGTATCAGCTTATTTCTTTCAGGATACGAAGAAGCTATGAGAGAAAATCAAAGGTGTTTCAACAAAAATATGAAAGAATATGTTCAACGAAATGACGTCATTGAAAAATGACACAGATAAAAGTAGCTGAAAGAAATGAATCCACTGAAGAATGAGTCAGTGAACAATTTTCTGACGAATGTGTTGAGGAAGAAAGCAACACAAGGGAAGAAGAAGTGGCTTATGTTGATTTAGAAGAAGACATCGATGATGAACAAGAAAGTGTCTAGTTTGTGCCTAAAAGGAAGCCAATGAACTGAGCTGAAATTGATAGATAGAATATCATTGGTGATCAGGCAGCTCCTGTTCAAACAAGAATAATGAAGTCACTGCAGTAGACATCTTTCCTATCTTAGGTAGAGGTGAAACGATTTGCTGATGCAGCTGAAGTTGAAAACTGGGTTCAGGCTATGAATAAAGTGCTTGATCAGATTGCGAAGAATCAGATGTGGGAGATTGTTTTGAGGCCAGCAGATAAGAACGTCATCAGAACTAAATGGGACTTTCGCAACAAGATGAATGAAGATGGTGCAGTGGTTTGAAACAAAGCACAACTAGTTTGCAAAGGATACTCCCAGATATAGGGAATAGGTGGTGATGAGACATTTGCACCAATTTAAAGGTAGGAGACAATCAGATTATTCCTAGCCATTGTAGTGCAACGAATGTTCAAAGTATTCCAGATGGACATCAAATCAGCATTCTTGAATGGGATTCTGGAGGAAGAGGTGTACATTGAGCAGCCAGATGGTTTTCTTATTCATGAGGATGAGAACAAAGTTTTTAGGCTGAAGAAGGCATTGTATGGGCTGAAACATGCACCAGGAGCATGGTACTCAAGGCTTGATCAGTATTTGAAGAAGCATGGTTTCCAGCATGGTAGAGTTTATTACAGTCTCTATTTCAACAATAATAGTAATCAAAGGATGATGGTGCTGGTCTATGTCAATGACATAATATTTGGTGGATCAGATGAATCTCAGTGAAGAATGTTTTCCGAATTCATGAAAAATGAGTTTGAAATGTCAATGATTAGAGATCTAACATTTTTCCTTGGTTTACAGGTGACACAAGGAAGGAATGGAAAATTCATTTCTCAATCTAAATATTCCAAGGAGTTCCTGTGAAGGTTTGGAATGGAGAATTCAAAGGAGATGAAGACTCCGATTTCTACCCGGATGAAATTATCAAAATATGAGGATGGAAAGGCGGTTAATATCATAGAATACAGGAAAATTATTGGAATTCTGTTATACTTAACAGCAACAAGGATAGATATTGTTTTCTCCACATTCCAAGAAGCGAGATATCAGAGTAATCCCATGGAAATCCACATGCTTGTAGTGAAAAGAGTACTTCGGTATATCCATGGCACAATGGATTTTGGATTGACTTATACTGGCAAATTTCAGACAGAGATATTGGGATATACTGATGCAGACTGGGCCGGTTCAGCAGATGATAGAAAATCAACGTCAGGTGGTGCATTCTATCTTGGTGGATTGTGTATTTCTCGGCTTAGCAAAAAGCAAGATTGCATTTCATTGAGCACCGCAGAAGCTGAGTATATTGTGGTCACTCAAGCATGCACACAATTATTGTGGATAAAGCAGCAGCTTGAAGATATGGGAGTTGAAGTGAAGTCGCCGATCGAAATCCAGTGTGATAACTCAAGTGCTATCAATCTTAGCAAAAATATAGTTCATCGCTCAAGGACAAATCACATTGAGATCAAATATCATTTTATCAAAAAGAAAGTGGAGCAAGGTCTTGTGAAGTTGGAGTATGTTCCTACAGAGTTACAGGTTGCAGATATTCTGACAAAGGCCTTACCCAAGGAAGCATTTGAAAGGCATTGACTGGCTCTGGGAGTTCAGTCGATTCCCCGCACTTAAAAGCGTGTGGATGTGAAACCCCCCCCCCTCTCCCTGAGGTATGATGTTTTTTCCTAATATACTGATATGTGTTCTATACTATGTTCCAGAATTCAAAGGCATGACCTTTGGCTTCATTAACAAAGGGGGAAAATAGTGATTGTTCAAGGGGGAGACAGTGTTGAGACTTGATAAATCATGAATGATATGGGGAGAAGCTGACAGGTGGAGCAGCCAGATAGGGGGAGTTGAAGCTAGTTGAACGTGCTTAGCCATAGATTATCTTGGACAACACTGGAAATATGGCTAAAGAGGTTTTGAAACTGACAAGGGTTGAAGCTGTGAACAGAAATGGGGAGCGTATAAAATCTGACGATGCTAGAAGTGATCGATCAAAGAATAGATATCACGCCAGCTGTGGATCATGATAAAAGCAGAAGAGTAGTGTTAGAATGTGGTAAAAATATTTCCAAACAAAAATTGTTCTTCCAACAAGTCCTTAAACAATTGGTATCAGTTTAGTACAAATTGGTATCATTTTTGTGTCAACAGTGGATGTCAGAGATGAAGTGATTCATTGATGAACTTTTCATTTACTCTTGTTTCTCACGTCGAGCATTGCTCATGTGGGATTAGAGCATGTGTTGAGTAAATCCTTGATCACTATCAGAATCGAAAAAGGTGAGTGGTGGCTGAATAATTAACGATTTATATTTTCATATAAGTGTTTTCAAAAAACCCAAAGGGGGAGTTTTTTGGGAAAAAATCCCTCAAGGAATCATTGAATCATTTTTGAGGTGATTGTGTTTGTTGACAATGTGGACATATGAGTGGTGATTGTTGAAAAATAAAAATGATGACATACAAATTTGTTGACAAAGAAGATTTCATGGTTGAATGTCGAGTTCAAGAGTTGTGTTCAATGATCCATGTTTGATTCAAGAACTTCGATAAAGGAATGAATGATCTAGAGGCCGCATAAAATGAACAGATACAAGGTTGCACCGTTTTCCAGTGTTTGCCAAATTTTTGGGCTTGTAAATCGACAAATGAAGAAAAGTGGTTTTCGGAAAAGGGACTTGCACGCTGTGTAAATGAAGGCTTGGAAACTTGCACGCCATTTGTTTTTCAAAATCAGATCATCAAAATATGGAAAAGGGATAAGGTTCGCGCATGTTTTAGTGAGGTCTCGCAGGTGACTTGCGTGCCGTGAAAGATACTTGCGCGCCGATGCCTTGGAAGATTGAGAGCTTGCACGCCTATGGTTTTTCAAGTTCCGAAGATCAAAATATGTAAAAGGAAAGATGTTCGCGCAAGTTTGGAAGTAGGTCGCACAAGTGAATTATAGGGGAAGATACCTGCGCGTCGAGACTTGTGCGCCGAGGGTTGAAATGTGTGCCGTCGCACTGGGTGGTAAGATTTCCTATAAATACTGGATCAAACCTCTTCATTCTTCACCAGAGTTCAACACATTGAGAATTCAGAGCTCCCGTCGCGCAGGTGTGGTGGTGGCACAGGTGGTGTGTGGTCGCACAGGTGGAGTTGTGTGCCAGTGTGAGAAGTTGCGCGCTGGTTGGTAGTTGCGCGCCAATGTTGGTTTGGGCGTAAAAGGAAGTGTGTCGCGCAAGTTTGGAGTTGAGGAATCTTGGGTCGCGCAAGATTCCGAGGAGGACATCCGTGCCCATTGTGACTTGCGCGCCTATACTTGCGTGCCGAGATCGACTTGCGCGCCAAGTAATGTTTATTTCCAGTAGTGATTTTCGGGCTGCGTGGAAGCTGGAAGTTTTCCCGATACCTTCAGTGTAAAGAGAGATTCATCTTTGGATGAAAGTTGAACTTCAACAGAGCATCTATCAATAGTTGAGAATGCGTTCATTCATGCAAATGAAGAGACCTACATGTCTATAAACTGTGAGTGGATTCCCTTCTAGAGCAGTGAGCTTAGGAAGAGGAAGAAGGTGATCCTCTCCACCGGCAGTGAGACCGAGAGAGAGAAACAGGGAGTGACCCTTGGGAAAGCTGTGAGCTTATCCTAAACATTGTAAAGGCAGTGAGCCTGGGCATAGAAGTGATCTCGCCCAAACTTTGTAATCCACATCTAGTTAAGAATAGTGTAATTTGGTACGACCGGCAACTTGTCGGTGTATGCTCCATGGACATAGCCCAGTGAGGGTGAACCAAGTAAAACTCTATGTGTCTGCCTATTTGCTTCCCTACATTGCATTAAAATCATCATCATTATCATAGTTTAGACACAAGAGCAAACAAAGTGACCTTTGTAATAAAGAGTTCAAGATCTTGTGGGGCAGGAAGAATTTTGAAAAAGAATATCCATACCCTGATTCACCCCCCCCCCCCCTCTCAGGGTATATAGGCCCCTATTGGCCCTAACAAGGTCTCTATCCAATCAAAAAATCTTAATATAAGTTGATAAATGAAGTTCTTAATCAAATGAAAATAAGTTGTGTAATTGGTGTCCATTTATAATATATGAGATATAACATTAATTCTACAAAAATCATGGGTGTTATTTCATTATATTAATCCCAAAAAATAATTAATAATGAAAAATAAATAAAATATATTTTAAATGGGTTTCATATTGTTGATGGAAGAATTCAAATAATTAAATGAAAATTCAAAGCAGTTAAAGAGTGATCATTTTTTTAACAGAACCAAATTAATGTTATATGATTATACCCTTAATAATATAATTACCTAAGAGTTTAAGTGTTATTATATTTGATAAATGATTATATTTTATTAAATGGTTGGGTGATTTCTGTGATTTTGAGAGATCTAATGTCAATGTAGTTGTAATTCAAAAAAAAATGTATATAATTAATTAATTAATTAGTTAATTAATTATTAATTAAAGTAACTTTATGGAGTTTATATGGGGTAATAATATGATAAAAATTTCTAAAATTACCATAAAAATGAGGTTTCGTAGGATATTTGAAATTGTACTTTTCTTTAAAAAATATTTTATTAATGATTACGTCATAATATAGGTAATTAATGAGGCAGATATATCTGGGATGAAAGTATCATCTTGAATAAATATGTGAATTCTATTATTTTATTATGTATCCTTAAATGAATCAAATCTTTTTAGTATTTTAAAATTTTCAATTTAGTTTTTATATTATTATAAAATAATTTATACCATATATTTATTTAGTATTTAATTTTCATGTGTGGTGAAAAATCATATATTATTTAATTAATGTTATCCCAATATAAAAATTTAATTTATAATTAAAATTATATGATCCTTTAATTATACTACAGTCATTGTTATATGAGCAGAGGGGAATATTTTTTTAATATGGGATATATTAGAGGAATTAGTTTAGTTTGGTGTATTTTTTATTATTCACATTCCATGAAGAATTATGAGTAAGTTTGTGATTTTTCATTGTGAAATTAGGGAATTAATTTGGGATCCTAATTGAAAATATGACATGAAAATTGAACATACTAAATTAAAGGGTAATAATTGGGAGAATGCTTGAAATAAATTAAATAGTGATTAAATTTAATTTATCGGGGAATTTTATTGATAATTAAAAACAAGGAATAATTTTTGTGTAAATGAATTAAAACAATAAATATTATGTTGTAGTTGAGGTAGATAGATGCCATTACATATAAAATTTTAGAGTATTTTTCTCTTTAGTTAGAATGTGTTTTTCATGCTGGTTTTTTGAAAATATATTATGATTGTGTATAAATAGAATATTTTAATAGAATACTATATTGTTTGATTCCTCTATATAATTCCTTATTAGTTGATTAGTAATTATAAAACAAGGTGCTAAATTAATTATGGGATGGAAACATTATTGATGGATTTCCCAGGTATTGGTATATATGATATTGGATTGTTACTATAATGTCCTAGAAATTTTGTATAATTTTTTTAATATACCGAATTATTTCGAGACCATGAAATCTGACGGCGTGCGATTCAGAGGCCTAGAGTGCCCGGAATTTTCCATCGAAGCTTGGTTAAGCTTTAGTTAGCGTGCGTAAGCCGTTTTCCTAAAAAAGGAGAATAACTCATAAATTGTTTCTTGGATCAGAAACTGAGGGAATAGTTGTCTTTAGGATGGCAGGTTTACGCTAGGTGTGACTTATGTTTGGTCAGCACAATCCTCCGGTGAGAAAACCCAAAAATAGCATAACCGTAAATAAAATAACTAAATAATGTTATTTTATTTTTAATATTATTATAACCCACAAATGGTAACTCTGATTAAAAATATGAGACCACCGTTGAACTCATGAGGGTATGTTTTCCATAGGCTGGTACTAACCTTCGCCGGAACGGGCCACTGCTGAAGGTTATATTTTGGATGAAGATATAATAATTATGTGAAAATTATTTTATTGTAAAAATTCATAACATCTTAACGGTAACTCGGATTAAATATCTGAGAGTAATGTTGGGTTCGTTAGGGTGTGTTTATCTAAAGTAGATCCTAACCTCACCCGATGAGGGTCGAGGGTGACTGTTATTAATTTTTCAAACTTTTTTTGGGTACGTTTATTAAACGCTTGAGCGGTGTTTTCAAACTTTGGATCCTTTTCTCGGATTAAAAATCTCAGGGCACCGTTGAATTTGCACCACTCATATTTTCTTAGGGTAGACTTCACTTGGACCATAGTAGGTATGGAGAACAAGTTAGTTTTTGAAAATTTTTAATAGAATTATTAAAATTACATTATTATTTTATTTTTATTCTATTCCTCCAATGAACAAATTGATAGGTGGGATCGACGATGTGTCAAGCTAGTGAATGGCTTGACCCTCCAATCCGAGTAACGACAACTTTGGGGTAAATTAGGAAGCTCCAAAATTAATGGGCCTCATTAACTCCTCGTGTCGCTACATACCCTCCACCTCTAATATAAATCTGGAGCTAGGGAAAGGGTATGAGAGAGCTTTACCATGCAGTGAATTACTAAAGTAATGCCATAACGACAGACCCTTAGAGGACAAAGCTAACCTAGCGGGAGGTGATGGATGACACCGAAACACCAATGGGAGACATGCAAGTGTCGTCTTTGGGAGCCAGTCACAGGAACTAAGAACACGGCCCACCGACAAGCGCTGATGATTCTATGACGTTTCATGGTAGGGGGTCATCATTGTTTTTGAATTTGTCATTCCCTCTTCCTCATCCTTGAAATTACATGATGAACATGGGTCAGATGACTAATGGGTTGACCTGCGATTCATTCGCCTTTGCGGGAGGTTGATGTGGGGTATCATTGTGGGGTTAATCTTGAGTTCAATGGAATTATTAATTGAACTCCCTTAACATCCTCCATATAACAAGCTAACATTGAGGGATGGGGATAAAAAACACAACCCGGACCCTCTGATATCATTCTTTCCTTATGCCACATTGGATGATTGCAAGAACGTAGACATGTTTCACAAGGAGAGAGTTGCATCTCGTCAGTCACAGAGAAATGGAGGAGGCAGCCAGCATGACGGCCAGCCTCAGGAAGGGTGGCGGAGCGATCGTCACACCGACGGTGAATGAAAGCTCCACTAGAGGGTGAACCCTCCTCTGGCAGGTTCCGCTACATCCAAGAGGTTCCCTTGCAGCACTTAACATTTTCCAACCAAATGGCCTCTAGGCCGTTTTGGAATCCAGGATACTGGGGTGTTTAGACACCCCCGCGTCGGACCGAACTGGGCTGCCTCCCTCGATCGGGCCGCCACACTTGGTTGGGTCACCGCCCTCAGCTGGGCTACTCCCATCGATCAGGCCGCCAACTTGGACCATGCCACTGCCTTCGACTAGGATACCACCCTCGACCAGGCCGCCGCCCTCAGAACATGCCACCACCCTCAGACCAGGCCACCGCCCTCAGACCGAGCCACCGCCCCAGCGGGCCACCATCCTAGTGGGCTGTTGCCGACCGTGGGTCGGGCCACCCCTTTTTGAGCTTCCCTATTCTGATTGGGATACCCTTGCAAGACGCTCCTCCTACAGGTCATGACAGGCCACCTCCTAGTGGGCTGAGTCAGCCACAACCCATCCCATACCAGGTCGGGTCGGGTCAATTCGACCTGGTCGGACCGGACCCGGGCCCCACTGGGCCCAGAATCACATAAAAGCCACATCCTGAGAACCAAATGTCCCTTTGACAAACCTTCTATGACATTGGAATCCATGGATCGAGATGGTCCTTTTTTCTTTACTATTCTTGAGTTTTGGAGACAGTTGGAGTATGACAAGTTTGGATCGAACGTCAATCCAACCGGGCCCACAGAGCTAAAACGCTTATAACTCACCAATTGTGAATCTAATTGAAACACCTCCTGTTGTGTTAAAAACATTAAAACATGAATATCATTTGGGTTACTCATTTGTGGATCTTAGTAACGGTTGAGGTATGACCGATATCTTGAGGGAAAATTTTATGGAACTCGAGCGCACCGGGTGATAGAAATCTATTAGCTGGCTGTGAGGCAGAGGTTGGAGATTGATCATGTGGATTTCAGCACTCAGTGATCCTATATGGGTTACACTTACCGATCCTATGTTGGTCATATCCTATGTGGTTCAGTGCTCTGCTATCCTCTATGGTTCAGCGCATACCGATATTGTGTGGGTCAGATCCCGTGTGGGTCAGTGCTCAGTGATCCTGTGTGGGTCAGTTCATACCATTTCTATGTGGGTCAGATCCTATATGGGTTAGTGGGGGTTAGTTACCTATTGACTCTGGGTGGCTCGGATCCCTTGTGGATCATTCCAGGAGTTAGTACATTTCGATCATTTGTGGGTCCAACTCCGTTTTCTCAGAAGTAGTGCCTCTTGATAGAATAAGATGATCTAGCTTCAGGACTAATCATATGTACTTCTATACATCACTGAAAACATTGTTTGAGCTGAGACTCTTTTTGATCTGTCTTTACTTTGTGATTTTGATTGAGGTTATGATACAAAGTACTATACCTTTGTGGTAAACTATCTTTGTGGTATTACTTGTCTAGTACTTTTACCTTCTTGGTGTTACCTATGTGGTACTTCTACCTTAATGGTGCTATCTTAATGGTGTTACCAGTGGTGTACTTCTATCTTATTAGTTTTACCTATGTGTTACTACATTCATCATGGTGTTACTTGTGTGTTACTTCTATCATCATAGTGTTACCTATGTGGTACTTTTATCTTTGTGGTGTTACCTATGTGGTACTTCTACCTTCATGGTGTTACCTTCGTGGTGTTATCTTCATGGTGTTACTTGTGTGGTACTTCTATTTTCATGGTGTTGCCTGTATGGTACTTTTATCATTGTGGTTTTACCCGTGTTGTACTTCTACTATTATGGTATTACCTTTTGGGCATTATCTTTGTGGTGTTACCTGTGTGGTACTTCTACCTTCGTTGTGTTACCTGTGTGGTATAGCTACCATCGTTTTGTCACCTGTGAGGTAATTCTACCTTCATGGTGTCCACTAGGTGGTATTATTCCCTCTTGAGTAAGATGAGTATATCTTGGTAACTTAGTTATATGTATGGGAATATACCTAAGTAGATTTTATGTTTATTGCTTCATGCTTTGTGGTTTTACATTTATGGAACTCTAGGAGACCTATTAGTGTCTTCGTGTCTCTAATGAGTATTATAATACTCACCCCTGCATGGGATTCTCCCATACCTTGTTGTGTCTTGTGCAGGAGACGTAAAACGTTGATCATGGTTTTGGAAGCTAGGACTGGATGGTGCTTAGAGCTCATACTGGACAGTGCTTGGAGTTGGAACTTTTGGTGTGAAGTGATGCAGGGACTGCTGATCTTGATCTGTACCTAACTTTCAAGTAGGATCCTCAATGGATGATGTAAGAGATGTTTTGTACCTTTCAGATGTATTTTTACTTTTCAGTTATACATGTACTTTTTTTGTTGGGCTTGTATTCCAGCCCCTTTACATTCAACACTCTTTTTACTAGAGTAGTTTACTTTTAGGTTATATCTGGTTGTGTTCTAGTCTATGTAGTTGCTCCTTGTTGAGTTCATGAATTGTGTGTCTATATGGTAAAAAGGAAGTGCCTTCCCATATTTGGGATACGCCCTTCCGGTGCTAGTTTCCAGCCCCTAGCATAAGGATGGTGGGCTTGGGGTTGTCACGACATTGGCCCTGGGGGACGGGTCATGACAAAGTGGTATCAGAGGAGTTTGGTTATACCGACGAACTAGGACTCTGATATTTTCTGTGAAGAAATAGTGTTAAGTGTTACGAGTGTGGCTTCTACTCTAGCGATTCCAGTGTTGGTACGGTGGTCGACGTATCCAAAAATCAGGACCCTGGATTCTGATTTCTGACTCAGTGCATGAAAACACTGATGGCGTGTCTTTTTGAAAAAAAATTGATTTCATTGGAGTCATCTTACCAGGTATAACATAATGACTATGGAACACCTGTTCCTTATCAGGATGCCTCCGCTTAGATATACAGCTTGAATTCCCAAGAGAGTACGCGACGACATCCCACCGAGCGATGTGGCCTCGGTGCAGGGCCCTCTTACGGTGTTAGCACCTTCGGGTGGTGTACCAGCATCACCACTACCCATTGGAAATGAATTTACACTAGACGGACCAGTAGAGGATTCACGCCGACTAAGCGCATTGCACGAGTTCTAGTAGCAGGGGACTCTGATGTTCCAAGGCGAGATGGACCCACAGGCTGTTGAGGACTTGATGGAGGTTATGGCAAGAGTTTTCTATCTATTTGAGACAGCAGAAGAGAAGATGGTGGCCTTAGCTTCTAGTTTTTTTTTGTGTGACCATGAAAATGGTTCACAATGTAATGAGGCTTCGGTAGTAAGAATATTGCCTGAGGTTCTACCTTTGGGTCGTGTTCTAGCTACATCACTCGTCATTGTTCAGTAGTTGCAAAAGGCGGCACCAGTATAGGCCACATGTAGGCTTAGTTCCATACACATGTTTTACCATCAGATACCCCTCATATTTCAGGGAGATCTGGACTCAAAAGAGGCTAATTACTAGCATGAAGAGGTTGCTGATTGTTCCCTATAACTTCTACAGCTTCGTCAGGATGACATGTCGGTAGCTGAGTATTCATCGAGGTGTACTGACCATTCCTGGTACTCGATGAATATGATACGATAACTGGTTCAGGGCTCCGACTTCTTAGAAAGGGGTATTTGGGGACATCCTAGATAGCAATATTCCTCTATGAATTCTTACATATGTTAGTATTATAGAGAGAACCTTTATGGTTTAATTTTCATTGGCTGAGTAGATACAACCTGTGAATGTTAGTAGTGGGAACGTTGGAAACTGGCGCCAGTCTCAGACACTTGGGCGTGTAAAAATGTTTCTGGAAGAATAAGTGTTAGGGATAGAAAAATCTGTAGGGTTATAGATGTGGGACTAGAGATAGGAGTGCATCATAATTTGGTGTCCTTTTTGACCAGTTACTACCACCACCTCAATGTGGTCCCCTCAAGGCCCAAGGATCTGGAGGACAGGAGAAGGGAGTAGCTACATGCGGTCAACGAGTGTGCCGTATTAGATCCAGGAATGGTTAGAGGTATGGTTTCTGTCTTCTACTAGATTCCATATGAATAAAAATAGAATGAAATAATTCTTTCTTACCATGCATCATGTTCAAGACCCTGAGTTTCTGGATAATTTGTTGACATGACCCTAACTTCAGGAGATTCCTTTGGGAGGAGACTCGATAATCAAACTTATGTTGACTGTGTGATATGACCCTTGAGGTGAGTGTTTTGGTTGGAACCTCTTGGTGACTATGTCGAGGCCTTATGAATTTAGTTTGGGTATGACTGGACATCCATAATTCATACTTAGATTGACTGTATTAGGAAAAAAGTATATGGTTTATGTACAATGATGGTATGGGGTTTTCCTTAGTCGGAGAAAAAGTAAACCTTGGATGCATAGGATAAACTCTTATACAATAGGGTGCGGCCGATCACTCGTGATATGGATAGCCTTTCCATTGTGGCATCAGGAGTTTTGAGATTTCAGTTCCCAACAGTATTGGCTAGAGTTCCTCCAGGACCATGACTTTGAGATAATCTATACTATTGGGAAGAGAAACATGGTAGCAGACACACACAGTAGGAGGTCCGGTCTACAACTTCTGAGTGAGGTGTTAGATTAACTGGTCTCACTTTAGATATCCTTTGTGGATAGAGAAGATTCTCTTTACCTCGAGTCTATGACTGTCACTCCCCCACTCTTTCAGAAAGTTAGGGAGGCATATCTTGGGGGCATTGACTACGAGTCTCGACGTGCTTAGATATCCTAAGGGAAGGCACCTGATGTATTTCTAAAGGTGGGGAGCACGTCATCACCTTTAAAGGATATACCATGGTATGAGTGGCGCTTCAAGATGATGTGTTGAGGGAGTTCCATACGTCCCCTCTGGTAGTACATCCTGGTGTGGTGAAGACGTACCAGGACCTCATATGTCAGTACTAGTGGCCAATGATGAAGAAAGAAGTGGTAGAATTTGTATCACGTTGTATCACTTTCCAGTAAGTGAAGACTGCACAGAGTTGGAAGAAGTATTATGCCGATAGGATACGAAGACCCTTGGAGTTCCGTGAGGTCGACCACGTATTCTTGCGAGTCTCTCCTCAACAGTAACTGTAGAGATTTGGCTGAGGCGGCAAGTTATCACTTAGGTTTATCAGTCCTTTTATGATACGTTGGATGATAGGAGAGTTAACATTCTTCTTGAATCTTGGACTGTAGTTGGAGAGGGTGCACGATGACTTCCACATATCCCACCTAAGGAGATACATACACGACCCATCTAACATCATCGACCAAGGCGAGCTGAACTTCAATGATGGGGTGATGTTTATGGAAGTTCAAGTGGAGATTTAGAATCAACAATAGAGGGTCCTTCATGGGTGGCTGATACCTATTATGCGCGTATGTTGGCAGCACGAGAACCTCCAAGAGAGGAAATGGGAGCATTAGTCTCAGATTTGTGCTCAATACCCTCTTATGGATGTTTTTCCTTTGTCTTGGAATTTCAGGATGTAAATACCTAATGTGAGGAGAGTGTATTGTCATGGAAATTCCTGATAATGTTTTTATTATATATAATTATTTCAATATCACAAAATCTAACGACGTGCGATTCTGAGGCCCGGATTTCCCGAAATGACCCGTCGATGTTTAGATAAGTTTTAGTTAGCGCCCATAAAGAGATTTCCAGAAAATGTGTAATAACTCATAAAAGGTTTCTCTTATAAAAAATATGTGGGCACCATTGCCTTTAGGATGGTAGGTTTACCCTAGGATCAACTTAAGTTTGGTCAGTGAAAACCTCCTGTGAGAAAACACAAAAATGGCACAATCATAAATAAAATAATTAATTAAAGATATTTTAATTTTCGAAGGCTTATAAGTCACAAATGGTAACATTGATTAAAAATGTGAGACCACCTATGAACTCATCAGGGTATGTTTTCTTTAGGAAGATACTAACCATGGCTGGCGTGGGTCAATAGTGAAAGTTCATTTTTGGATGTAAATAAAATAATTAAGTTACAATTATTTTATTCTAAAAAATCATCACATCTAAACGGTAACTCAAATTAAAAGATTGAGAGTACCGTTGGGTTAATTTGGGCATGTTTCACTTCAGTAGATCCTAACCTCGACCGGAATGGGTTGAGGGTGACTTTTATTAATTTTCTGAACATTTTTTCATGTACCTTCAGTAAACACGTGAGATAAATTTTCTAACTTTTGAAACATTGCTTGGAATAAAAATATGAGGGCATTGTTGAATATGTAGCACGTAGATTAACTTAAGGGATATATCACTTTGACTGTAGTAGGACTGGAGAAAAATTTAGTTTTTGGAATGTATTAATAGAGTAAATAAAATAACATTATTGTTTTATTTTTATTCTATTCCTCCATCGGACAAGCAGTAATACGGGTATGTCGACGTGTGATTCCAATATATGGCTTGACTATCAAATCTGCATAACAACAGACTTTGGGGAAATTAGGAATCTTCTTAATTAATGAGCCTCATCAACACCCAACATCTTTAATTACCCCCCCCCCACTCATATAAATATGGATCTAGGGAATGGGTATCGGAGAGATTCACCAGGTAGTGAATTGTTGAATGAATGCCATGACGCAAGACCCTTAGAAGATGAAGCTGACCCAGTGAGAGTTGATGAACGACACCAAACCACCAATTGGTGATGTGTGAGTGGCATCTTTGGGAGCCGGTCATGGGAACTAAGAACACTGTCCACCGACATGTGTGTAGGATTCTCTGATGTTTCAAGGTAGGGGTTATTTTCATTTGAGCCTTTTTTATTCCATCTTCCCCATTCATAAAATTACACAAAGAACATGGTTCAATCGACTAACTGGTTGACTCGTGATTCATTCTTCTTTACAGGAGGTTGATATAGGGTATCTTTTCATGGTTAATCTTATGTTCAATTCATTTATTTATTGAAGTATTTTAACATCTTCCATATTACAAGCTAACATGAAGGGTGTGGGCCTAACAAACCCTGCCCAAACCCTCCACTATCTTATTTTCGATACACCACCTTAGAAGACCTCGAGCAGATCAACTCACGCTGCAAGAGGAGAGTAGTGGCTTGTTAGCCACAGTGAACGGAGGATGCGGCCAACACGACGGCCATCCGCAGGAAGGGAGGTGGCGTGATCGTCGCACCCCCGGTGAAAGGATGTCGCGACCGAAACTGCAGCGGAGGCCGAAGCTGCCTATGGTTGGTTCCGCAGTGACAGAGTGGCGCCCTCGTGGCACCACGACTTCACCAACCGAATGGCCTCGGGCCATTCGGGATTCCGAGAGACAGGGGGGTTACACAACCCCGCGTTAGACCATAGTGGTCCACTTCCCTCGATCGGACCACCGCCCACAGCCAGGCCGTCGCCCTCGTGGCACCACGGCTTCACCAACCGAATGGCCTCGGGCAATTCGGGATTCCGAGAGACAGGGGGGTTGCACAACCCCACGTTAGACCATAGTGGTCCACTTCCCTCGATCGGACCACCGCCCACGGCCAGGCCGCCGCCCTCGGCCAGGCCGCCACCCTCTATCGGACACCACCCTCGACCAAGTCTCCCCCCTCTCTCGGGCCGCCGTCATCTACTAGGCTATTGCCCTTAGAGCGGGCCACCGCCATCAGATCGGGTCACTACCCTCGTAGCGGGCCGCCGCACTAGTGGGTCGCTGCCCTAGTGGTTCGCCACCCCACATGGGTCGGGCAACCCATTTGCGGGCTGACCTATTCTGGCCTGGCTCCCCTTTCCAACTTCCCACCATGAAGTTCATTCCAGACCTTGGCCAAGCCCAGATCGGGTCAGGCCGGGTCAGTCTGACCAGGTCCGACCAGACTTCGGCCCCACTGGGCCCAGAATCACATAATGGGCCATATCTTGAGAACCAGATGTTCATTTGATGAACCATCTGTGGCATTGGGATCCTTGGATTGAGATGGACCTTTTTGGTTTACTCCTCTTGTGTTTTGGAGATAGTTGGTGTATAGTTGGGTTGGATCGAACCCAAATCCAACCGGCCCCCTAGAGCTAAAGGGATTTTAACTCACGAATAGGGTGTTTGATTGATGCCATGTCTATCGCATTGGAACCCTTATAACATGGTGGTCTTTTGGGTTACATCTTTGTAGATATTACGGATGGTTGAGGTATGACCGATATATGGAGGGAAGATTCTATGGTAATTGAGTGCACCAGGTGCGAGGAATCTAGTGGCTGGTAGTGGGGTGAAGGTTGGAGACTGATCATGAGTTATTCAGTGCTCAACGATCTTATGTGGGTATACACATACAGATCCAATGTGGGTCAGATCATGTGTGGGTCAGCACTGAGCAATCCTGTTTGGCTCAGCGCATACTGATCCTATGTGGGTCAGAATCGGTGTGGGTCAACGCTAAGAGATCCGGTGTGGGTTAGTGCATACTGATCCTGTGTGGGTCAGATCCTGTGTGGGTCAGTGGGGGTTAGTTACATATCGACTCTAGGCAGGTCATATCCTCTATGGATCATTGCGGGGGGAGTATGTTTCGATCATATGTGGGTCAAAATCCATATGGTTAGAAGTAGGTCATCTTGATAGAAGAAGATGACATTGAATCATGACTAATCATATGTACTCCTATTCTTTATTGAAACCCTAGTTTGAGATGAGACTCCTTGAGAGATGTCTTTACATTGTGATTTTGATTGAGGTTATGCTAAGAGGTACTATACTTGTGTGGTAAAGTATCTTTGTGGTTTTACCTGTATGATACTTCTATCTTTGTGGTGTTACCTATGTCATACTTCTACATTCATGGTTCTATATTCGTGGTGTTACCTGTGTGGTTCTTCTATCTTCATGGTATTACATGTGTGGTACTACTATCATCGTGGTGTTACTTGTAACTCCCCAATGACATGTGTTTCCCATAATGGTAACTTATATTATTTATGTTGTCTATTAATCGAATGAAACTTATTTCTTATAAAATAATAATATGATGAAATGGAATAACCGTTTGAGTGTTTGTATAATGATCTTTAGTGTTTAATTAAATTTATATAGATTGAATTTAATGATAGATTGTTGTAAATAAGAACAGAAAATTTATATTGTGTAATTTAGATGTACAGTTTCAAATAATTATTTTATTCTTTCTGAATTATAAATTAATAGAATTTTTTTGATAATAGATATGAATACAACTACTTTATTTCGTTTTTTTTAAATTACGATATATATATAACCATAAAAATATTATAATTATATAAAACTAATACTCTAATTTTATATATAACATCGAGATTTTTTTATTTTTAACGCCATTTCATATGCAATCTAATATTGAATCTATTATATGAAAAATTACATGAGTTATATATATATTTTTTTGAAAATATGATATGTATGTAATCTAAACTTGCATAAATTTTTTTAATATATGAATATATGAGACTTATGCATAATTATTAGATTATAATTTTTTTCATTAATGTTCCCGAACATTATTAATATATTGAAATTTGTTTAATAAAATTATAAATCTATAACCAATTAAATGGAGTGATTGAAATTTTACATATACGAATGATCATTTAATAAAAATTATTTTTACTTTAAAACATTTATATGTGTGTAATATTAAAAAATATTTTGAAAAGAATTATAAAAATTATAATTTTGGAGTTAATAAATTTTCAAATAATAATAATAACGCTATACAATAAGAAATGTATATAAGAGTTTAATAATAAAAATATTTACTTTCAAAAAGAGATGATAAAATGATTTTTAATAAAATACTAGTTTTGTACAACTTTTTACTTTGGGAATTAATGATAATGTAATATATAATAATAAGGGTATTAAACAAAATATAATAATATAATAATAAAGTAAATCGGATAGAGAAGAGAAATAAAGGGGAAATCCCATAAAGGGATTTGGGTGTCGGGAAACTTGTGAGAAGATTCGTGGGAGAAGGGGGGTTCCATTCTCCAGCTATTGGTCGCAAGTCCGAGAACTCATGAGTTGTCACCGAGGCTTCGTCTAGTGTTTCAGTGACGTGGGTTAGAGCGACTTTGGCCAGTGTCGAGCATGAAGGACTATCGCGCCGCAGGAGTCCGGTTTTTTGGGTTTCGAGCGTCACACATGGAGTGGCTTCAAGCGACGTCGCCACAGCTACAGATCTCAAGTAGGTCGGGGAGCATCACGCTAGGGAGTCCTTAGCTAGATCTGATGTTGCGGATGTCGAGCAGGAGGCCAAAGGGGTTTCAGCATGTGGGTTCATCCGTGAGGCGCCGTCGGACACAAGGAGCTGGAGGCACGACTCTACCATGTTGAACCGTGGATGGCCGAGTGATTCCAGTAGTGATCATGCGAACCAGGCTGGGGGCAGTTGGGGTTTCTCCGAGTTATGGCAGTGTGCTTGATTTTTGAAGTCGAGGTGCTGGTTGAGGTCCTTTATGAACCGAACCATACCGTTGGATCTTCCCCCGGGTGAATCTGGGCCGTCCCTTTTTATTCAATATTTCCCCCCTTCTTCTTCCCCGCGCACTGCACCAATAGGTCATCTCGTCCTTTTTTTTCCTCCTCACCTATTTTTTTTCCACAGCTAGCATATCCCTCCTCACCGGTCCCTCTCTCTCTTTTTTTCCCCAAAGTCAAGGAATGGGGCCCCCGAAGCACATGCATGTGTGGGGTTCCCTCCTCTAATAAGTATCTTCTCTCCACCATGAAACAACCTCACGGTTGCACTCCCTCCTCCTCTCCTAAAGGCTACTAAAGCCAAGCCCCTCCTCCACCTCCTCTCCTCCAGTCGGTTCTAACAACGGGTATGGGGTTTTTCTTTTTTTTCTCTTCTATTTTTATGCAAACCAGGTTGTATCTATAATCATATATACAAATTATACATATATATTTTTATATATATATGTATACAAATGAATTCAACTATATTAAAACCATGATCTACTCCTTTGCCTCCTATTTAGATATTAATAAGATCTATAAGGGTGGTTTTCATCCTAGTTTACATTTAACCAGTCTTATATAAGTTTATAAAACTATACAGATTATATATATATACGGGCACACAACCTTGTTTTCTATTTTTAAAACACTAAAACCTTCTACACACTCTCTACTCATAAGGTTTCAAGCTTTTTAAAGGAGAGTTCTCATTATTTGAAGTAGAAATACGTTTTTACATAAGTATATTTTTTATAGAGTTTGTGTAATTATGTATATAAATTTTTTGATCCATGTTGAAAACCCTGAATTCCTTTCTTATTTACTATTTGGAGGATCTTATATTTTGTTTAGGATGTTTACATATTTTTTCACATGCAAATCAAAGTTTACATTTATGTATATATATACATATATATGTTATAGTACGTGTGATGTATGAACTTATTGGGACAGTCTACCATCATCCATTTTCCTAGGATAGCATGTTTTAAAGACCCTCTAACTATGAAAGAAGATTTTACCTTAGAATTTCTTGCAGATTATGTTTTACACATATATATGTATATATGTCTCCTTGTACATGTAAACGACATTTCTAATTAAATATTAAGCCCCTAACCCTCTATCACACCAACTACTCTCATTTTCAATAGCTATATATTTTAGTAGAAGTTCTTTTAGCTATTCATTCAAGAAAATATTTTATACCAAGGTTGGGATGTAAAAATTCATAAATGGGTGTATAAGAAATCATGAATATTTTTACTTGAAATTAAGGCCTCCAAAGACTAAATATTATGAAGAACATACAGAGTTCATGCTTGGGAAAAAGTTCAAATTTATGGTTGTGCAAACTTTAGTTTTACAAATATTCAATAACTATTAATATATATATATATATACTTGTATATGTTATATAAAATTAATTTTGAAAACTAATTATATGGTTGAAATAATGATTCTGAATAAATTTACACATATTTTTCAATATCCAAACTATTTTATTCTCAAAGGTTCAATTCCCTTTGTGTCAAATAGTTTTTCACCATTGTAATAACTTAAGAAGAAAATGTTTAAAGGACCCAAGTAGAGAGCCTTTGTAGGTTTAATATCTAGGAGTGTCTACATGAATTCAAAACAAAGACTTTATGATCTTTGTAAAATAATAAAACAATGCACCTATAGATAATTACATAAATTCAAAAGCATGTACCAATATACACTTGAATCTGGAGCCATTTATCAGCATGCTATATAAATGATACATGTGAATTCTCAGTATATTTCCCTTATGTATAAATTGTGTATACATTTATGACATCTAGCACTATGTATTATGCACATTCCAATTTTTCATCAATCATGTGTTTACATAGTAATTGACATATCATATTTTTTGTATTTTTCCTGAAAATATAATTACCAAATAATAATTAATGAACCTAATAACCCATTATTTGGTGTGGTATGGGACACCCCAAATAACAACACCTTAATCAGGTATCTAAAGTGTTATGGGATGATTTAGATATATAAGCCCCATAAGAATTAAAAGAATCGTATTAGACTTATTATGTGATGGGTGAGGCCCTCTATAGCCCCTCGATGCATCGGTAGGTCTCATTGGACAAATTAGTGTGATGGCATGAGGCCTGACAACAGTTATGGATCATGTGAAATTCCTAGACATAGATGATTATAGTCGTGGCATAAGGCCTTGAAACAGTATGGAATTATACCCTCCTTTAAATGTATTTGTAAGTGACGAGCCATGGGATCTTCCAACTAGTAGGATATCTCTAGTTCAGAGCCTTTTGTGTGTAAAGGAAGGGTTAATGGAATGACATTATATGTTTTAATAGTTTTGTACTTAAACCATTTAACAGTACCATTATTTCATTACATGTTAAAAGATATGGAGATGGACAACATGAAATGTGCACAAATTATTGTTCATTATTACAACATTTTGATTATGTCTTGTGCGCTTAGAGTTTCCTTTCTAGTAGTTTTCATTAACCTGCATGTTGTGTTAATGGTCATGTATTATTCAAGCATTTTCTTTCCTGAGTTGGAACTACATACTCTGATCATGATTAAAGGGTATGTTAGATGTTAAATGGTTTTCTTTTATGAAGTTGTTTAAAGTTTACTTTTATCAGTTATTATTTTTCAAGTAAAGAAAGTTAATTTTAAAATGGTTTTAAAACCCCTTACTGGGCATTCTTTTTCTCACCCTACATTTTGAATATAAAAAATTCAGGTAGCAGTCATGTCTTTAATGAAGATTCGGAATGCATCTGGTCTTCCAGAACCTGAACCTCACGATCCTCTGTAGTATGGTACATGATGTGATATTTGTAAATAAATGTAATGTAATAATTTTGGCATATCATGTCTCATGGGAACCATCTCTGGGCACTCGTGGGCTGGGGTCTTCACATTACTTGTGTGGTACTTCTATCCTCATGGTGTTACATGTGAGGTACTTCTACATTTGTGGTGTTACCTGTGTGGTACTTCTACCTTTGTGGTGTTACCTTCATGGTTTTTCTCGTGTGGTACTTTTATTTTCATGGTGTTACCTGTGTATTAATTTTATCATTGTCGTGTCACCTATGTGGTAATTCTACCTTTCTGGTATTACCTTCGTGGTGTTATCTTTGTGGTGTTACCTGTGTGGTACTTCTACCATCACGGTGTTGCCTGTGTGGAACATCTACCTTCATGGTGTTACTTGTGTGGTAATTCTACCTTCATTGTGTTACCTTTGTGGTATTCTTCTCTCATGTGTGTGATAAGTATATCTTGATAACTTAGATATATGTATGAGAATATACCTAAGTAGAGTTTGTTTCCATTGCTTCGTGCATTGTGGTTTTTCGTTTGTGGAACTCTAGGAGACCTATGAGGGTCTCGGGGTCCCTACTGAGTATTTTTATACTCACCCTTTCATAGGCTTCACATGAACCTTGTTCTAGCTTGTGCAAATGACATAAAACATTGAACAAGGCTAAGGGAGCTTGGACTAGATGGTGCTTTGAGATAGGATTGGACTGTTCTTGGAGATGGATTGTTTGGTGTGACATGACATAGGGACTTCTGACCATGATATGTACATACCCTTCAGGTAGGATCCTCACTGGATGATCCAATATTTTTTTTGTACCTTTCAGTTAAATATTTACTTTTCATTTTTATATGTACTTTTTCAGTAGGGCTTGTATTCATGCCCCATTACATTGAGCAATCTTTTTTACTATATTAGTTCACATTGTGGTTATATCTAGTTGTGTTCAATTCTGTGTAGTTGCTTCTTGTAGTGTTATTGAAATGTGTGTCTGTATAGTTTAAAAGGAAATGACTTCCCATATTAGGGATATTCATTTCTGGTGCCAGTCTCCAGCCCCTGGCCTATGGAAGGCGGGCATTGGGTAGTCAAGGCACGGGCCCTGGGGGACGGGTCATGACAGTTATGAACAAAACTATATTTTTAGATATTCTACACATATTATTTATAATCTTAATTATAAAATTACTATATCTAAAAATACAAGTTTATTTATTTTTCACATTTTGAAAGGTTCCATGCCAAATGGAATAGGTTTCATTCCATTATCTACATAATACCTTCCATCCCATTTTATGTTATACCTCAATGACACTGAGTTGAAAGGGACCATGTAAAATGGAATGGATGTTATTACCCTCACTATATACTTTATACATTTAACCTAGGAGTCACATGGGGGACTTGATAATATAACAAAGGGTAATTAAAAGGAACATGATCCATGCACCAAAAACATAAATTTAAATTTCAGCTCAATTTGATTGTGAATTATGGTCCTTATGGTTATATAAATAACATGGATATTTGTTTCTCCATAATTATGTTATTTTCCTTGGAACTTATGGATAATTATTATGGAAAAATGTAAAGTAATTATATTATATTTGTTCCAACATTGTTTATGATTCCTTTTCATATATTTACGGGTCCTTCTAATTCATCAATTAATATAACAATATATCAAATAAAATAATTTTAATTTCTATGATAAAATAATAACTCATCTAGATTTGAAATAAATTAAAATTTTGGATTCTAATTAATAGTATGAATAACAGGTTATCAATTCATAGTTTTCAATTTATGTAAAATTGAAATTTATACTAAAATATATTTAATTTAATGATAGGTATCTTATCGTAATTCTATCTTGGGAAATCATTTTAGAATAATATGATATTTTTTATAAATAATTTCAATTTCAAGAGAATTTGAGACACTCGTATTATAAATATTATGTTCCATGGGATAAAATAATCATGGATCGGGTGAAAAGACTCGTATGTATTAATTTTAGAGCATGAAGATTCAGTATAGGTTAACCATGCCTATATTTTGAAAATTTTATAAATGGTGTCATTATTGATTACAATATATATTTCTTATGTTTCCATAAATTGGGAAGCTATTTGTTGGTTTATAAACATATAGTATTTCAATATATTTTGACATAAAAATTCTTATATTAAAATAATTATAATTTAGAATGATTTATTTAAATTATTTGTAAACTATTAATCTAATAATTTTCAATTTTATTTCCAAAATTATTTATTTACATGATTTGATCTAGATTATACATAGTAATTCATGATTTTTAATCATGGATATCACATAGAGTAATGTTTTACTCATCTCAGCAATCACATTTCACCATGCATATAGATGACTTTCATAATTATTTTTGATAATGAAAGTCCACCATATTCATTTTTCAAAAAGAATATGAGTTGTGGTCTTATTGTGATATGACCATATATGGATGGTCATCATTGAAGGTTCTAATTATCTTTTATGTACATTTGATGGTCCACATCCAATGGTTTTAGTTTTTGGTTTGTTTATATATTTTACACTCCATTATTGGAACTTGTTTCATTAGATTCTTTTTTTAAATATTTTTTTTGATTCATAATGATTTGGAATTTAAAATTAACCTATATTTTTCATTTTAATTAATGTAAATCAATCCCGTAATATTTATGTATATTCTCTTAACACTAGTTAATCATATCTCGTGATTTGAGAATGTGGTACATGCTTTACTTTAATCAGGTTTGTGTTTGATGATTTCAGTCCGTGGGTCGGGATTCCACCCAATTTTGTTTGTGTAGTGGTATAATTTTATTTTATGGGATGTTTAGTACGCTTAAATATAAGGAAGGAAGAATTTCATAAGGTACACAAAGAAATGATTAAAAGACTTTACAATATATAATATGGAGTCTTAATGGAGACTGATAATTATAATTGATGAAGATATCTCCTATTAGATGTTATTACCAATATGTTTCTATAACCACAATGGGTTTGGAATTGAATCATACTCATGTATCAGGATAAAAATGATGAATAATTACATTTATATACCTTTTAAAATTATTTCATTACAAATATGTGGTTTTTGAAATGTTTCGTAATGTTTTTTTAAATGGTAATTATTTTAAAAAATAATTGTTTGAGAATCAATTTGATTTTTATTTTATTATCTTAATAGGAATAAATCCTAGGAATATGAATATATCTATATAGATATTTTAAAAACTCTAGGTTTGTAGTGGTAAAAATCATGTGAGTTGTATATATTGGATTTCTTATTAGTGTATATCAAAATCATGGTTTTTATGGAATAATATATATTTTACAACATGGATAAAACATCCAAGAGAAACACGTTAAAATTTTTAATACAATTAATTTCAAATATTTGTGGAATTTAGAAGTTATTACTAATGTAATAACTCATTAAATCATTTAAATTTTTTTATTTGGATTAGAAATAATTCAGGAAAAACCAAAGGTAGTAATTCAGGCTTCATATTTTTAAATGTATAATCCTAAAATATAATTGGGAGTTGGAGGAGTGATGTAAGATCATAGTTAGGCATGAAAATATTAAAGTTCCAATAAATTAGTTCTCTATATGTTTTAATGGTGAATTTTTAAGCATACATGTCAGAGGATGTATAATATAATTTTTGGGAAACTAATTTTCTTAGGAAATTTTATTACGATTACACATGATTTTAGGTTTAAGATAATAATTATTCATAAATTTTACTCATATGACATGAGGAATTGAAGAATTTTTGTTTAGCTATTACATGAATAGTGGAACCTGAGAGTGTTAGAAAACATGTCTCAATTTTTAGAAAAAGTTAACCATTAAAATATTTCATTTATATGTGATGATCATAATTTTATAATATTCTAAATGTTACATCAATCTAATATTTGGTCCTAGTTTATCATTTTTGATTTACTCACCTATGTAGTGGTAGTAAATATAGAAGTGATTCTTGATCTATAATAATTCATACTTAATAAACCAATGTTGTTATTATTTTTCATAGTAAGAGTAATAAGTTATAAAGTGGATTGAAGATAGTAAAAATTATATTTTTATATGGTTCTATTTAAAAAAATTGCACTCCAATATTCATATCAGGGGGTAATATCTCTTCTATATTACCAATATGGAAGAATGATTCATTATATGTGGGATTATTATAAGGATAATGTAAATTTTAATATGAGTATGAAGATAGGACCAATTAATATATTCTATTGGGAATATAGTGGACAAACACAAAATAAGATTTGATTATCATTGGTACCTACTAAGAGACCAAAACAATGTTATTGGTGGGTCTCAGGTGATTAAAGGTGGTATCCCTCGATAGGGGTATAAAAATAAGAATTAGTGGTAGTTTTATTTATAGTGAATATACTATATGAAATAGAAGTGGGGCTTAACACACTATGAGGAAAATTTATTATTAATTATACTATGATCTATGATATGCATTATATGGTTTTAGAAAAATCTTTCATTAATGTATTACTTGTATACAAATTAAATTATTATTTGGAATTAATACATTATTATATAAATATTTAGAAATATATTATCATGTGGAAAAGGGTAGTATTTAAATTTCCTTATTGATTAATTTTTATTAGTAATGTTGTAATTTACATGGTCATTTGGGTCCTATAAATGATAATACAAAATATCCAAATTTTACTGGACTAGGTGGCGAGGTTCGTGGATCAAAATGAATACATCAGTCTTACTATTTCTATTTCGTTACAAAATGGCAGAGTTTAGTATTTTTTTATGTGTGGGGAAAATCATGATAATTAATTCAAAACATTTGAGGGGATACTTGGAGATATAAAAAATAAACTAAGTAGGTTTATTCTTTTATAAGTATAGTTAAATGATATTACATAATATTTTGCGGTGATGGATGATTTCATGGATGTGTTTCCCAATGAAAGTTTTATACTACAACCAGAGAGATCTGTTGAGTTCCCTATTGAATTGTTGATAAAAAAAAGTAAAATATTTTTCTCTCTAGCATGGTTCATGAATAAATTTTATAATTTTATAATATAATAGATGATATGGATAGAAATGGGTTTGTCTTTATAGTGGTGACACGTTATACAGAACCAGATCTTTTTACTTGGAATGGTAAGAGTGGATTATAATTTTTCACTAATTTCATTAAGTTGAACAAGGAAAATGTGAATAATATGTGTCATTTACCTTTAATTTAATATCTTTTCTTCAAAAAAATTTAAATTTTTCTTAAATAATTGATATAAAGTTTGAGTGTCACAAGTTTATGGTGAAGACTAAGGATTCTAAAATTAATTACTTTCATATCTAGTATATAAAATAAATGTTTTGGTAATATCATTTATGGTTACTAATTTTCTAGTTATGTTTATGTCTCTAATCAATAATATCATCCAAAAATACAATGAATCACTCATAAAAGTTTTTATGGATTCTCTCTTGATATATTTAGGATTAAATGAAGAGAATAAGATATATTTAAATTTTCTAGTAGATATGTTGTGGAATTATTATATATAATCATGTTTATCTATATTATATTATTGGATTCATGATTAAATGTATTTATGAAATTATAATTTTGATATGGGAATTTATTATGAAACTGGAATGGTGGAAGTTATAATATCTTAGGTGTATCCTAAAAATGTTTTTGAAATATTTTCATTATAGTGTAAATATATTACAGGAATATAATTTGAGACTTCATGGAACTATTATAATTAATGGGGGTGTTGAATATGGAAAATATGAATTATGAACAAATTTACAATTACTACTGGGATTTCTATGAACCAAACTGATGTTATACATATATCCTAATATTACTCAAACATGAAACCAATAAATGTTACTTAGTTTTTAGTGATTCATTATGATCTATCTTGGGATTTATTCCTATTTAATGATTAAATTTGGTGGTATTTTGTTAAATGAGTATATAAAAAAAGTAAAATATGTATCCAATACATGACTTGGAGCTTGTGAGAGTCATTCATTATTTGATGAGATAAATATATTACATATTTTCTGATATCCTTTTAGTTTATTTTTATTATATGTATGAAGAATAACTTATTAAAATAATACTAAAACATTTTTTCATGGAGACAGTTTGAGTTTTTTTTTAATTTTTCACTTGGAGATAGCTTATACACTATGAAAGGGTAGTTATTTAGCTCATTTACTGAGTATAAATACATAAATAACAAAGTAATAAAAACATCAATGAATGTTTATGATCTTGAGGGAGAATATTTATCTAAAGTCTTATTAAGAGGGGGATATATACTATTATATTGGATTGATATTAAACATACACTTTTAGATTAAGTAAATGTTGGAAAAAAGTCCATACATAATGTATGTTGATATATAACACCGTAAAGGGTGGTTAGAACACTCATATGTGGTCATTTGTAATAGATATGAAGAAATATTAAAATAATTGAAATGTGAGTCTTATATGAATGAGATAATATATTATAAAATATATTTATTACACTTTTTGTTTAAATCATCCTGGGACAAAGACTATTTATCAGAACATTATACTTATGTTTTGTTAAGTATGAAAAATTAATGAGAAATAATGGTTTGTATCTTGATGTTTTATTTTTCAACAGGTTAATGAAGAAAAATATCCACATGCTAAAAAATTTCTACATTTATATATTTTTTAATAAATATGGAAAATATTGTAATGGATTGTCATGTTTGTTTACCATGGTCACCATCGAGGCATGAAATTTTTTTGGTGAGTGCTAGCTAAATGAAATCTTCAAATCACTTCATAATCATTCAAGATTCATTAATTGTATAAGTCATGTCTAGGTTTTTTGTGAATGATGCAATGTAGTTACATGGAGTTCCTTAATCAATTATGATATATAGGGATCCCAAATATACTCTAATGATTTTTAGAGAATAATAAATATAAATTTGTACATAGTTAATGATGAGTACGTCATATCATCCAAAGACATATGGGTAGTAAACATTTACCATAGATAATTTATAGGAAATTCTTTGAGGTTATGTATTGTATTTTGGATGTTCATGGTAGGGTCAAATACCATTGTTTGAATTTATATATAAAAATGGACCTCAAGAATTGATATATATAGTTTTCTTATAACCATTATATATATGTTTGAATAGATCACTCTTACTGTGGGATGATATAAGAAAGAAGTATATCAAAGGACTTGGATTATTGTATGATATAAAAGACAACGATCATTTAATAATTATGACATTTAGGGAATCTATTAATTGTATGAAGTATCATATTGAAATTTTTTGAATACCATTGTAGTCTATGGTTGGTGATCAAATGATTTTTCACTATATATAGGAAATTGTGGAATAAGAAGTAATTGAATGTTTTATTTATAATATATTGGGACATTTAATATCATTAACTGATTTGGGAATACATTTTATTAGTTATAATTTTCATCAAAACTTGTTTTATACAAAATCTGATTTGTGTTTCTGAGCTAGGAATGTATCAATACAACACAAATCATTTTATTCAATGTGAAACTACAGATTTTGAACATGATAAAATATTTTTGTAAAATCAAGTATAATTTGTTAAGAGATAAAAAAAGGAAATATATGGAGAATTTATTCTATTTGATATAAAATTATTGAAAAGTGGGAAAATTAATTATTAGACAAACCATTTTTAACAATTAAACCACAAATTTTAAATATTATTTATCTAAAAAGGGAGAGTGATTAATTTTTTATATTTTTCAAGGTTTATTGAAATATATACTCAGGGTTATTCCAAATGGATGGGGTATATTAAACAATTTTATTTCCTCTGACACATACAGTTTTATACCCAAAATGTAGTTAATTCATTGGGTCCATGTAAAATTATGTGGTGATAATGCCACTGACTATATCCAATGTACCCAAAACTCATATTTCACGTGTGTAAAATTATAATATTGAATAATGGGGTAATTTAAAAAAATTAAAATTAAAATTTTAGATATTTGTGTTTTAAAAATATGTTTCATTGGGGAATTTATTTTATAGGTGATAGTGGTTTCCACATTAACGTTACTCAAAATAGATCATCAAAGAAAATAAAAGTAATGAATCTATGGAATGTGGAAGTATATACTCACTTTAATAGTTATTATTCCATGGATTTGAATTAATTTTTTTATAAAGGTTTTTATGTAAGGTAATATTTTATAAAAAAAATTATATTAAACATATTTATAAAAATATTATTTTTTCTAGATTTTTGATTAATAGAATAATTAGTTTTCTTGTAAGGAACATAAAAAATGGGTTTTCAAATCATAGTGATTTATTTAAATGAAATATTAATTTAATATAAATTATATTATAATTTATTGTATGTTTATTATGCTAATTTTTTAATGGAAAATCTTTTTTAATATATTATGATTTTTTCGAAACTATTTTAAAGACATACGAATCAGAAAGTCCATGGATGAATATAAATGTGTGACATGGTTAGAAATACTCAAAATCAAGGTGTAAAGAACCTAATAAATTCATTAGTTTTGGTACTAATTCACACTAGGATCACATTTATCATTATTGGGATAGTTTAGTAATTGATTCATGATTTATTTATTTTTATATTAAACATAATTCATTTAATTGAAAAATTAGATTTCTTTTTTCAACATATTCTGTTTTGGAAGATTTGGAATTATGGATTATCTGATAAAAATTCTTGTAAATGTGTATACTTTTCTGAATTAATTAAGGATTATTTAATTAATAATCATATATTTGTTTTAAAAAAACATAGGTTTCCTTGTTTAAAATATTTCAAAATGGTAATGTGTGAGTGTGATTTTTTTGGAAATACTTTATTTTGAGGTGTTACAAAACAAAACCTATATATCTATATTATTTAGGTGTTTTTGAAGAGGTATACATTTTTTATGTATTTGTTTGTCGAGATTTTTTATAGTGTTTTTTGTACAAATTTATTTGAATTTTTTAGGGATTAATATTTTTTAAAATACAATTTAAGTTATATAGATAGAGATATTTATTTTATTTGAGGAAACATTCTTCCCCAGTGATATATAGTATCAATTTCTAATAGTATCTTGCCTCATGAAATCTATGAACATGCATGATGACACAAAATAATTTAAATGTTGTCTCAAAATTTTGGTCCCAAGGAAGAATCATAATATTTTTATACTTGATTGATATGGAATGTATATTAATATTATTAGATGATAAGTGATCTATATGAATAAAATTTTAGAGGCTTTCTAGGGATGGAATTTTTTTATAATCGGGACTGATAAAACACCCCACACTTATAAATCTAATCAAATATTTTAAATTTTAAAATTATATGTTATGTGGTAATTATTTGAAGGTATTTATTTATATAGTATTTTTTAGCATGATCATGTAGAAATTCATATAGTTTTTTTGGTATGTAAAACGTTTAAGTTTCAAACATTCATCAAATGATTAAAACAAGGAAAATGAGATATGTTTTTATAGTAAATTTGAAAAAAAAACATGATTCATTTTAACCTATAAAAATAAATAGTTTGTGAATTGAACAATTGAGGTACCTAAAATTCATAAAAGGTCCTCTTAATAATAAAATTCATTTTTTACTATGAAATGATCTTAAAATGTATAAAATATTCAAATATTTTATTTTATTACTAATTTTTTTGAAAAGTATTATTTTGTAATTTTTTTATGTAGGAACCATGTGTGAATTAATATGACTTATAGTATACTAAAACTAATAAAAAGTAGAATTTAAGTGTTAATATTAATTTCAATGTGTTAAATGTGAAAAAATCATAAAAAATATCCCATAATATTAATTTATCATGAACACATAAGAAAATATTATTGAGATATTTGTGATAAATAGGATTTAACTAACCATAAAATGTATTCTTTATGTTATTGTAATTACCATTAATTCCTCTTAATATTTAAAAATTAATTATAATTGTGATTGTTGTATAAAATTTTCATAAATTTTTAATATTATTATTATGTAGAAAACATTAAGGATAATGTTCTTCACATAATTTTTAACAAGTATAAATCAACAACGCATGAATTTGATATATCATATTATCATTATGATCAAATATAAAATTTATAATGGGGGTTAATTCTGATTACAGAGGTACATTGGGTTGAATTTGGTTTGAAATTTCAATGGTTTTTGAATTTTGTGGTTTGAATGTTTTTGTGGTTCCCACTAAAAAATGGTTTATTAAAAAAATTAAAAAAATGGACTTAGTGATGGTTCTTATAGTGATTAGAAATTTATTTATTGTAAAAATACATAATTTTAACTATCCAATATGGGATAAATGTTCCTAAATTTGAAATTCATATTTTTATTTAATGTAAATATATTACAGTCATTCATGACTTCCTTGTGACTGATAAAAAGAAACAAAAAAAAGAATTTAGAGATTGAGTTGTATGATATGATGGAAAGTATCTATAATTTATTAAAATATATTTATAACTATGATTGAAATGTGAAATTAATAAAATATAGAGAAATTTCATAGTTTTCATAATAATATTGAAAGTAATTATAGTGTTTCCATTTACCTAAAAAAGAAAATATTTATAAATCAGATGATTGTGGTTCGTTGTTTGATAAAAAATTTCCTTTATAAGTAATTTTTTTTTATACGTGAAATAATTAAAAATTGTTATTACATGATTTCATATGGTTAATTTTTCACGGAAATCATGGGAGAAGTTTTATAAGTCCTTTTTAAAACAAAAAAAATTAGAATTTTATATCTTATTTCTTTAGACTTTATAAAAGTTTAACTCAACATTTATATATAATTTTTTTAGTAAATTGATGTAGAAAATTCAATCTTTAGAAAATGATCTCATTTTTTCATTAATTATAGTATAATTAATATCAAGTAATTTGAGAGTTTTATTAATGAACTACACTTTAAATTTATTTGATATGTCAACTAAATACTCATAAGTAAAATTTTGGTAAGAATACAAATTTTTTAAAATATATGTTATTTATATTTTCTAATAAAATGAAAAAAATGTGTTGAAAATTTGATGTTTTATCATTTCTTGGTATTTTATTTTTTAGATTTTAAAAACATGATATTAAATGTAATCATATATCATATTACACGTTTGGAGAAGAATATATTTTTACACAATTTTTGAGATTAGTTATTTATATATATGAATTATTATTAATTTTTATTTAAAATTATATAAATTGATGCATTCTTTGATTTTAGAAAATTACATAATTATAAAATTATATTAATATTTTGTAGAAATCAATTTCATGTCACATATTTGTTTAAAAACTCAGTCAATAATGACTAACCTTGGTAATCGCCAATTTTTTACCTATTAATTGTATATAACACCTAAAGAGGTTTTTCAGCATGATTTCCCAACTCTCAGAAGTGATCGCTAAATACTATTTTAACTATAGTAAAATTAATGGTGACCAATAATATTAATTGCTAAAAAATTCAAAAAGTTCATTTGTGGCTACTGTCTGGTAATCTAAAGATGGATATTTAAAGAATTTAGCCATCTCTTTTAGTGACCACTAACAATCATATTTAATATAATTTGTACTCATAATATACCTATCAATAAAGAAATTTTATATTAAACTTTTCCTTATCTAGATTTTTTATGTAATGTTATCTTTAGTATAAAAATTTCATTGTTAACTAACTCATATATTGAACCATATCAAATAGGTTATCAATCATTTAAATTTGGTACTTATTATTGGCGACCAAATTATTCTCTAGATAATATTAATTTCCTAGTAAGAAACTTTTCTCTTACTTATACATAATAAATACTTTTAAACCCTAAAATGACATGCTCGGTTGAATAAGACTCTATTACAACAAGTCATTCTCTAAAAATATCAAATCTCAAATTAGAATAGGTGTTACTAAAAATGAAACCCTAAAAATTGTTTCATTCCTAGATACATATCTATGTTAACCTCAATTTCATTCCTTTGTGAAAAGAATTATAAAACATAAAAAATATTTTAATGTAATATAAAACCACAAATAATAGTGTCAAAATATTTAATTATAATAAAAATAATTTTAGACGCTGCATATAAGAGGTACTTATTTGCATACCTCAATTTTTTACCCTACCATAGTGGTATTATTCTCCAATAAATTTCATATTATTTCTCCAAAAAATTTTATAGATAAGTCTTTGTGAGATGACTTTTACATAATATCATTTAAAATATAAACATCCCATGTTAATAATTATATTATATTGTATCATATCAATTCTATATAGATTCCCTAGTCATAAATTCTTCGAAAACACCATAAAAAACATTGATAAATTTATTAACCTAATCAACTCTACAAAAATGTGGTCTCCAACACATGTTATCTCTCATGTATTCTCACTAAATTGAATTTATCTTAAACTATGTTTTTTTTAAAAATTAAATGCGATGATTGTATTCACTAATAATAATGTATGTATATAAAATTATAAAACACTATTTAACATGACATCATCACTAATTTTGTTTATTGAATTGATTTTATATAGATAGAATTAAAAACTACTCCTCCTTGAAATATAAAAATTCTACAAACTCACTAAGATTGAAAATTATATAGACGATGATAATGAAAATTTTAAATGTGATTTCCTCATCTTTGAAATGGTTTCCTTGTTGAATCAAGTGCTTATTATTGTTATATGTTTTAACATGGTGGGCTATCAATAGTCCCACTCTATTGAGGTAAACACTATAAAAGCATCTGATTGTGAAAAAAAATTATTGTAAATTATTTAGGACCTTTTAAAAAGAACACATTTTTCCATCATCCAAGGGATATGAGTTTATTCTTCATGATTTCAATAATTATATTATGAATTTTCAAAATAGAATATAGCTCCCAAATACTCTAGAAGGATTAGATATTTTACAATAAATAATTGATAATATATATTGAATAATCTCAAATATTCTCTAATTTATGTCAAATTTACATTAGGAGTCTCTATATTAGGACTTCTTACTCAATAACCTTTTGAAATGTTCTTAATTTCTGAGAATTAAAATAAATTTGTATCTTATGAAACAAATTCATCAATGAAATAAATCATAATTATATTTTTTTACTTTCATTCCATGACAACATTGAGATAATATTTTGAACAATGTAGACATCTCTATGATGATCCATCATCCTTAACTTGTTAAATAATTAATTATCTCATTGTAGATTTAATTATATGAAATCTCAAAAAAAACAAGTATATTAAAAATATGGCCATAAAAATCTCAACTCTTCATGATCACCATAATAAAACATCTACCACTAATGATAAATAAAAATATAGGTATTGTATATAAAAAAACATAAAAAATTTATGATATATTTATAAAACCATATATGAACATCTCATGAAATATTAGGGGAAAATCAAAGAAAAACATAACTTAACGATCATATTATTTACTCTAACAATGTGAAGCTCCTTATAAAGTGTGATAGATTAACCCTCCTAGATTTGTCTAAAATAATCACACCAGCACTATTGATAAATTTTATAGGGAATTACATATGTAAATAAAAATTATATCCCTTTAAATAATGACATGTAAATTAATTTTTTTATGAAAAATGGAGTCATAGAATTGTGATACTGAAAAAGAGTTTCTTAATATAGTATGAGGTCTATAAAATATGGATTTAATATTATTTTACCTTCATTATTTTTTTAATTAATATTACATAAATGATTTATTATTAATTAATGGATGATTTAGTAAATTTAATTAAATTATACAACTCAAAAAATAATCATTTTTAATTCCAAGACATATATAATTTTTAAACTCTCAAAAGACTCATAAATAACATTAAAACCTCTTACAAATTGTTATATGTTTTATAATCCATAAAAATTATTTATTACCTTTTAGGATTAAAATAGAAAAAATTAGAGAAAAATATCATCATATATTATAATTTTATACTAGTGTATCATATAAGCCGATTACAATATATCATACATTATAATAAAAATTAATTCAGGTATTAATCTAAAAATATAACACATTAACTAAAGACTACTAGACTTTGTGCTTTATTTTTTTTACTTTATAAATAAAATTTAATTCAACCCATATATAATTATCATTAAAAAATATATCATGTATTATATGTTTTACTTAGGCTAAAAATCCATACTAAAAATATATCTTTGATGGAATATTATTACACATGGCTCTATGGTAATCTATAAGACTATAAATGATTATAAATTATTATTTTAGAAGCTTAATAATATAATTATATCTCGAAGTTGGTGAAATATAATATATATATATATATAGGGTTTTATCAATATATCCATCAAAGAAAATCATCCCTATAAAATTGTGTACCATACGTCGACTATATGCATCTCCATATATGACGTCTATAATAACAAATATCCCGAATACATGATATCAACTGTAAAAATAAGACATATTAAATTTTAATATTATATAAGATAACTCTTACATTAATATTTATTTTATAAGATCAAAAAAATATTTAATATATATCAGTATGCTTATTCATATTTCAATGACCCAATATTTTAATACACGATTTCTATTAATTATGTTTAAAAAGTTTGAGAATTTCCTCCCCACCAAACATCAATGAAAAATGAAAATGAAACATGTTTATACTATTACAAAAATCATTTTTATTGGCATATATGATTATGAGCTACCATATTATGAAATATATTTATTTTATTTATATATAACGGTTATTTAATATAATTTTTCTTAACTAATTATTGTAATTAAGAACCTGTCTTATAATAAACTATAATTTTTATTCAAGGAAAATAAGTATTTCATATTCAATTAATTATTTTAATGAAATATATTTGTTTTTATTAATTAAATATTTATTAATTTTTATTGTAATTAATAATAAGAAGAACTCAGATTAAAAAAAATGATATTTTCTTATAAGAACTATTTTTTATTAAATATTATGATTTTATTTTAATTATTGGATTTAATGTTATAAAAAATTAAATTTTACAAAGTAAAACTCATTTTTAATTCATTATTTTAAAATTTACTTATGATATATTTTTTTTCTGAAGTTGTTGATTTTTTTGTGAAAAGTGAAAAATACTGAATTTAGTAACATTTTAAATTTTATGAAATTATTATACAATAATTCCTGGAATGTTTATTAAAAAAATATAATATTAAAATATATTTTATAAATTTAATTAATTTATTTTAAATTTCTATATTGATATCGAAAACCAATGCTTAATCTTTTAGAGAAATTATGCACGATTTTAATAAATAATATTTTTCATATTTTTATTTTAATAAAAAATTCAAAAGGCAGGATTAGGTCTCTATATTATTTAAATATTAATCAAATATTATTTTAATTAAGAAATCAATTTATTTAATATCGTTCATATATTTATCCTAATAATAAATCTTCTAATTAATTTCCCAAATTCGTCTAAAAAGGGTTTTGTATGTTACATGAATTATTATTAAAATTATTTATTATTACATGTTAAAATATAATTTTATAAAATTTATTTGACATTTATAATTCTTTGGGTCGAATTATCTAATATAGAATGTTTTATTTTTAACCATTAAAAAGAAATTTCATACTTAAAAATTAGTTACCTAGTTAAAAAAGTTGTTTAAAGAAAATACAATGAGTAAATGACATGAAAGAATGTTTAAAACATTTGTATAAATGTTTTATTTTTTTTATAAACCATAAATAATCCCAATCACAATCAATGTCCACATTTTCTTCAAATTCCATGTAAAAAAATATTCTTAATTTAAAATAAATTATTTAAAATGCAAAAAAATCCCTTATATTTAATTTTAATTAAACCACACCCTTAACTTCTCCATAGGTCTAGATCCCATTTAGATCAACCAAAACTATGACTAAGTATCTCCTCATCATTTTCCACATATCTTATAGGCTTTGGATTTTATAAATTACTATAATGTGGGTCTCTAAGGTGATGACCAAAGGAGAACATCCTATACAAGAGGAAATATTTCAAATCCAACAACAATAATTATTTTCTATATTTATAACCCTAAAACACTTATGTTGAAGATTGTATCATAAAATAAGTGTTATTTACAATTTCTTATGTCCTAGTACTAATAAAACAACATTTTTATGCCTTCTTCCAAAACCATTTGAAATTGGAAAAAAATGTAATCTGTAAGTGTTGACTACTACCTCCAATAATGAAATGTTTATTTTTCATTAACCTCCATTGATGGATTTTTAATAAGTAATATATAATAACATAATCTTATATTTGTAATATTTTAATTATTCTATTATTATAACATATTTTATTTTATATCTTCATTACATTCAGTGAATACGAGAATGTCATCTGTGTGTATGTGTGGACTACTACTTCATTATTATTGTGTTTTCCTTTTATTTCCCATAACAAAGAACATGGGTGTAAAAAAAATGTATATAATTTATTTAATGGTTATAAATTAATCCATATACATTAAATAATGATAATATTAGGCATTTAATAAGTAATAATATTAATAAATGGTTATAGTAAATTTAATAAATAAACAAACGTATCAAAGTACCTTTTTATAATTTGAGACCATTCATGTAAAACTGAATTACATGTATATATTATATTCTAATAGAATTATAATGAAAATCATAATTTCTAATTCTAGATATTATAAAACTATTTTACAAAACTTACTACTCCTTTAACATAACATGAATTTTCTATGAAATTGATCTAATAACTTCAAGTATCTCACATAAGCAGAATTGATGCAATAAATTCATAAAACATGATGATAAATAATAACCATAAAAATGTAGCTATATAAATTCCATAATTTTTTTTGAATATAATTAATTTTATTTATCAATAAATTATGTGAAATTATACTGTAAATTATGACATGAGGTAAGATATCTTCTGAACCTCAAACATTAACTTTTGATTAAATATTTTCTGTCTATATATATGAATTTAATTATATTTTTCACAATTTTATCATCCATAATGTGTGTGTGTGTGTTTTGGTTCTCATACCATGTTAAATTTACTATTATTTTTTTGGTGATAATGCACTTTTACCTTTCCGTAGAAATTATATCTTTTATTAGAATCAAATTTAAGGAAACAACCTTATTCCAAATTTCCTCTCAAGTATCTAACATTGAATTTATTTTAATCTGAATAATTTTAAAAAACCTCATTATTTTATGAAAACCCATTTCAATAAAAGCATGGTTTTAAAATAAATTAATATTTCATTATATATCATTTTCTCATTTCTAATTGATCTACTCAAGTGGTATATTTTTATTCTTACAAATATGGTTTACTCAATAATTTTAACATCAATGGATCACCGTGTTCAATGAAATTTTTTTCATTTGAAAAAATAAAATTCAAAAAATATTAATTTTTATATTTTATTAATATTTTATATTATATATATTTTGGGAATGTCATAAGAGTGGACTATGAAATAAACATTATTATTTTGAGTTATATGATGCATTTGAATTATATATAGATTATTATCCCCCTATAGATACAATGTTTATGAAAACAATATAATTTGATAAGTTGGTTTTTTGTACCCCACCAATAAATTGTGTAATATTAATTTCCCATGAGATACAAAAAATTATCATGGGTGTTTAACAAATGAATACTTTTTTGATGGTTTTTATCCTTGGGATACAATGATTATAATGGCATTTATATTTTGTGATATTTTCCTACTTTAAATCCATGAAATATTCTTGTTATGTCATTCACTAATATGTTTCCTCATGTGTATCATTCCTTGATAATATTATTTCATTTACTTCTTTAATGGTCAATGATTATGATAATTTTCTTTTTAATATTACATTATTCGTTTGGACCTTAGTTTATGATTTATTTCCTTATTTATTCCTTAATTGGGATTTCCAACTAACTATATTCATTATGTATTTTCCATAAGGAATATTTTGAAATTTCAGAATATTTATGAATGTTAGGAATGAAATGATAATTTTGAAATAAATATTTTTTTTTGTTTTTGGTTTTTTATTTATACGTCTAATCTTCTAAAGATTCTAAGCATATAAGTCTATGGATTTAATTACTTGGAGAATTATGAGTAATGAATTAATGTTTATTTCATGATTGGTTTGTCAAATTTTTTTTTAAAGGAATGGTCTAGTAATTTTTAACGATTCTTATGAAAGAACCTTTGAGAAGCCTTATATTATTCGACTATGTATTTGATAACATCAATAGATTTTGTAAATTTTTTGATTATATGGTTTTCTTGAAATAAAATCCCTATCTATATACTAAAAAGTGTGAAACTTTTTGAACAGATTAACCATGAGGTATTAACCCCAAAAATGATGGATTATGTATTAACTCAATCATCTCATTCTGTCTGAAAAGAAAGACAAACTGCACAACTAGCTTGACACTCCCAATGCATATTCATTTATTAATCAAATAATACTTACCAACCACTATTATGTATTTATATAATAATTATATTAGTGTGTTGAGAAGTAAAAAATAGAACAACATAATGTAACCAAGGATAAAATAATACAAATATTGGTTGAACTAAAAGAATTATGGCTTTTCATATATATGTAAAAGGGTTAAGGGGTTTATTGTTAAATCTATTTTATGTAACGTTTTATGATAATCCCACTTGATGTTTAATTCAAATCTCAGAGGCTAAAACATATGGTTTTAGTGACTGATGGAACTAGAAGTAATTTAGGTCAACATGGGTGTGGATGAAAATATAATGATTACATCAACCATCAACCTATTATAATTATTTATGGGATGATAAATAATGTTATTATAATAATCAAATTATCATCATATATGATTAACAATGTTTTCGTAGTTGGAATCAAGAACCCTCCAGAAATGAGTAAGATAGAGTCTCATGGGAGCTTGGTTCCTGAAGATTATGAGGACATCTCAGTCAAATAACCATAGTTTTGTGTTTAAAAATTCTGTGAGCTCTTTTAGCATGTAGTTTTCCTTTTATACGAACTCTGGTTTCCCAATTTTCCTTTAACTGGATTAATAAAAAAATTATAGTTGGTGGTGGTGGATTATTCAAAATGTTACATATCAATAATGTGGGAAGAATATGTATTGGAATTTCCATAAGGGTAATAAAATATGCTATAATAGTGTTGAAGTATGACATCAAGAAACAATATGAAGAGGCTAAAAGTATGATATAATTGAATAAGATAATACCCATCCAAAGGAACAACTAACTATATGATGTTTTAGTTAAAATGAATTTGGTCTCAATGAAACCCAAAAAACAATTCCATGTGACAAAAAATTAATTTACACCAACCACCTTTGGGATCATGGGAACTAGAACTATCCTTTGCAATAACTATTGTTGAGTTAGATATTTATTTTTCAATATTTATATTTTGAAAAATTATACCATGTATGATTTCCCCCTATTGTATATCATGTTACAAATAAAAAAATGTTTGCTGGTATAATTATTATATCCATGGAATATGAGTATTATATAACGATTATGTAAAGATATGTCATATATATTTTCCTCTTTTCACTTATTAGTATTCTATTAGGAAATGATTACATCTTTTTACAATGGGGTTATATCATATTACAAATAGAGAAATCTCAAACTCAAATCCTAAATCAATATATGATCATGTTATAATATGTGGTTAATTATGAGATCCCTATAGAAATTAACCCCATCATATGTGTTTTAAATTTTAAAGAACATAATTTTTTGAAGTATATATGAATATAATGACCTGAGATTATAATATTTCATTTCCTCTAAACAAGTCAAATATGATTGATATCTTACTCAACATGAAAACCCCAAAAAAAATCAAAATAGATATATTTTTACACCATTAAAACAAGTTTTATAATTGGTTGGTGTGAATAAGAGTATCCAAATTATGAATAATATTAATTAATATATTTATAAGTAATTGTTATATTATACAAATTAACATAATTCATTATTGGGTTTATAAATATATTTTTATGTGTTTTAAATTTTATTAACGGAAAATAAGTATATTATTTTAAAATAATGGACTTAATAAAATATAATATTTACTATGTATTAGTAGCTTTATTATTATTTTCTTAAAGTCTAAGAAATATTATAATTCCAAAAAAATATTTTCGTATAAATTTATTTATACATATATTTTATGATATTAGTTATAAAAAATAAAAAACTAATTAAATTAAATTTGGAAAAATAAAAATAAAATTTTTACTTATATTTTAAAAATTATCTTATTAAAAATTTTATGGGATTTTTTAAATTGTTTAATTTTGAGGTGAATAGTGAAAATACCACTTTTATTAATAATTTGAATTTTATGAAATAATTACTCCAAAATTTCTAGAATGTTATTAAAATTAAACTTACACTAACAAATATATTTTATAATTATAAACTAAATATATTTAAAAACTATTTTTATATATAGAACCCACTCCAATATTTTTTTAAAATTATTGAATTGTTTTAAACAAAAAAATTTATGTCTATTTATTTGAATAAACTTATATATACGGTAGAAGTATGATTTTAATTCATTAAATGTTAAATAAATATTATTTTAAAAAGTATTTCCATTTTAATCTAAATATAATCAAACAAATTTATAATTTTATCATAATTATAAATATTATGCTTATCTATTCTAAAAATGGGTTTTTTCATTTTTCAAGGGGAAATGTTAAAAAAAATATTACAGATATAAATATTATATCATAAATTTAATTTAATATATATGAATAGTTATTTAAAAAAAAAATATTATAAAGGAATTATAACTATATTTATTAAAAATATATTACATAAGTAAAAATTATTTACCTCGGTAAAAACAAAAAACGGTACCATAAAAATCTATGATTAAATTACTGAAGAATATGTTTAAAAAATGTATTAAAAGTTGTTATTTAGTATATCTAAACCATAATCGTTCCCAACCTCTATTATTTTTCATCTTTTCTTCACATTCCATGTGAATTATTTTCTCTATTTAAATTATTGATTTATATGTGCCAAAAATTCCATTATATTCTATTAAAATGGAACTAAAACTTCACTAACTCAACATGCTTCTAAAGTCACTTATGAACATCCCCATATCTACAAAAAATATTATAATACCATATTATAGTATCCTAGAATAATTTTTATGTACCAAAGGCCAAGATAACTTTCCATAATGTGGTGACTAGGGGAGATTATGCAAGGAGAGAGGTAATATTTTTCACCCCATTGTTTTAATTTATTTTCAATTACACATCCCAAAACATCATCCATCCATGAGAGTTTGATAAAAATATTAAAATTAATATTCTATTATTTTCTTATAATAATATATCATCCATTTTATACCTTTCTCAAAACATTTTAAAAAATAATCATTCTATCATGCATATGTGTGGATAACACTTACCTGAATGATGTGTTCTATTATACATTCACCTCCTTTAAGAGATGGTCAAAAAATCATATTTACTAATATAATATGACATTTCTAACATTATAATAAATTTTATATTATAAAATATTATATTTTATAAATTCCTTTCATTCTGTGATAATGAAAGTATAAACTGTGTGTACGTGAGGACTATCACCACCACATCATGAAATTTCTCTTTCATTTTCCAGACCAGCTACCTGCGGTGGAATGAAACAATTATGTAATGTATTAAAATGTTATTTAAAAAAATTTACAATATATAATGATAATATTTTACATTACCTATTTGAAATTAATAATAATTAGTTTTAGTAAATTAAACAACTAAAAATAACTTCTGAATATACATTTTCTAAATTGAGTCTGTTCATGTAAAAAAATTTAATTTTATAGATTATGTACTAACTGAATAATTGAGGATATGAAAATATAAATTTATAACTATTTTGAAACTATTTAATAGCACATTGACCATGGTAAATATAACATGAATATTTCCAAGAAATTGATGAAAGAACATCAACTAACTGTCATAAGTGAAAATAATGTATTTATTTATTGACACATGATGATAAATATATATTATAATATATATATATATATGATTTTGAGGATATATTGAGTAAAAATTAATAATTATTAATGACATTTGGTGAAGTTGATGACTTAATTCAGAAACATAATAAGGGATCCTTCAGACAACCCAATTTAACTTTTTATTACACATTATCATTCATTTTATCCATTTTAAATTACCTTAATATAAATTATATCATACTTATTGTATAAATATTTTTAATTTATATATATACCAATTTTAACATAACTCTAATTTTTTCTAATAAAAAATTATTTATTCATAATGAAATTCACTCTTTTATATGATCCCAAATCAATTGAACTTCTCTATACTTAGTTTCATGTCACGTATCCCTCCTTCAAATGTTTTTTATTATGTATAATTTTTAAAATTCCTCAAAATTTTATGGTAATTTTTTTGGAAATTTTTTTAGTTTAAAGGAAAATAATATGTATTTTTATATACATTTCACATTTCAAAATGTATTACATATGTGGTACATTTTTATTATTACCACTCCTTTTTTTCTTATTAATATTTATGTATACAGAACTGAATTTTCAAATTCAAAGTAATTATTATAAAATAATCATCCAAAATTATTGATTTAATTATCTTCAGGATAATACATAAGACAAATATATTAGTTATTTCAGTATATATTATTTTGAAACCCAGACAATTATTTTGGATTATATCATGCCAATGATTTATTTATATATTATTTTCCACTTGTGGAACAGAAATAAATGTGCATAATACAGTATGTTGGTTATGTATATTATAGACCTAAATAACATTATTTAATTTTATTTCATCCTAAGATACCATGTATAGTGAACAAGTGTTATAATTGAGAATAATATGCTTTGATGGTACATAGCCTAAGAATGTGATGATTATGTTGGAAATTAGAATCTATTATGTTTTAATAGTGATTAACCTTGAAATATTCTTATGATGATGTGATTTATGATGTTTGTTAAATTTCATAATTCTGTGATATTATGATATTAATTTATTAGTCTATTTTCTAATACATATTTTTATTTTCCTTATTATATCATGTTACACCTCTTTACTATCATGTTTTGATTTATTGTTATATTTATTACCCTACTAGGATTTCTAAATCACAATTTTCCAAATGTGTATTTTCTAAGGTAATTTATGTTGTCTCATATGATCTATGGGATTTATAATCCCTATTTACAGTTTTATAAAATGAAATTTACTAACATTTAAGATGATTATTTTATGTATTTAATATCTAAAAGACACTACAATACTATATCATATAATTGAGCTATTGGAAAATTATGTTTAAAATCATGAATGAATATATGATTAAGCCTTGGGTCACTATACATATATATATGTAATCATAACATGTATCACTCAATTCATCATGTCCATGAATTTACTAATACCTACACAATAAACGGTTCATATATTATACAACACATACAAGTGGATAAGTCTATTATTATTTTAGTAAATCCATTTTAATGACCAATAAAATAACTAATGCCTATAAACTTATATGAATATCTAGAATGAGATAATATATATATAAATATTGAAGTATTAATATGTAGGTAATACTGTTAATGATTGTACCAAATATTAAAATACATTTTCACCAAAACTATTCTAACGATATAAATTTCTAACCTCTCATGTCATAAAAATATAATTGTTTAGTCCAAAAAAGGAAAATCAATGTCTCGATAGAAAATACTATATCTCTATATTATCCCAAACTAAATAATCATAATAAATTATCAAAACTAATGAAATTACATGAAAATCAATAATAATAAAATTTTAGTTTTAATTCCAATGGATTATGTATCATTACATATCACATGTAATAAACACTACACGAATTAATGATAATTATAAATTATTATTTATTTTAAAATCATGGTCTATAGTTTATATGTACTCTTTATATGATTTAGGTGTTTTACAAATATTATTAATTAACTGATTTATTTTCTTCTACATCAAAAAAATGAATTTTACAACAGAACTCTCACTAAAATATTATATTGTATGGTATTTATAATGGATGTTTCAAGATCATGTATTATAAATATTGAATAAAAAACATAATAAAAAAAATACTTTTTTCACTAATAACCATTTACTATATAAAATTACTTTAGCATATCTAACTTTAAAATTATTTTTATTATAATAGAATACATCTAGAATGGATGTGTTGCACTATTCTATCTAACACCTAGTTAAGAAAATAAAAAATGAATTTGTTCATGATTTTTCAAAGATATAAATGGTTATTATAATATAAATGCCGGTGAATAAAATATTTATTTAATTTTTATTGACTATTTATACAAAAAATAGAATAAAATATTTACTAAGTCATCATATGAAAAATAAAAAGTGTACCTAATAAAAACCCCTTCTTTGGAAATTGATTATATAAAATGCTATAATAGTTTGAAAATAAATGTATATTTTTAACTAAATAAATCATAATTTTTAATCTATAATGATAGATATTCAAAAATAATATTGATACCTAACTAAACATATATTTCATAAAAAAATATTTTTTCAAACAATAATCATATATATTAAAAATTTTGGATATAATTTTTTATGATAAATATGTCATCTACAGAAAAAAAAATTGAAATATGATTATGCTCCAAGTAACCTATATGTATAAATATTATTAATATTTTATTTATTTTGGAATCCAATGTCACTGTTAACATTATCTAAATGAATATTCTATATTAGATAAAATATTAACATATTGGAATAAAATGTTCCCATGTTAATGGTTTCACTGATTGTTTCATCAATAAATACATTACATCTTAAAAAATACACTAATATGAGATAGAAATAATTTAACATCATATTAAAAAAATTAGCCATATGTACTTTAGGATAAATAAAAAACTGTCAATTTATCAAACATATGTAATTATTTATCAAATATAAAGAATCAATTTTATTATTTAAATCCAAAAAACTATATAAATTAATAATTTTGAAATTTATTGACCAATATAAGAATTATTGTAAATTTATTGTCTTAATACAATATAAAGTTATGTGTGAACAAAAAGATATCTTGACAAAAACCCCATAGATAAATAAATTTATTTGATTGAATAGTAATAAATAGAATCAATTTGGAAAATATTTGATATATCATTTAATCTATACCATTCCACATTGGTGTGCTTTTAAGATTTAATAATGAAATAATTCCATACACTGTCATAAGACCAATAAATTATGCACTTATTTATTTTCTATATTTATTTGATCAAAATATTTTAATAAAAAATTCATTACTATGTTTTACATCTCCAAGAGTACCATAAATATTTTAATTCTCACAAACAAGTGTCTCAATAAGACACATATCCAAAAAAAATTAGTTCACATTTTTATAACCACTATTTTTCAATAATGTCATTAGACAATATTCGTTGAATTGTTTTATATTTTATTTTTTAGTCAAACATTATTATTATTATTTTTGGCTATTTTATTTATTAATAAGATGTACATATATCAAATAATTTCTATTTAAATTATTTTAATAATATATACATATAATATTTGGTTATGTTTTTCATTTAACTAACAATGGTAATATATTCAATGGAATGTGATGTAAAAATTATCAATTGAAAATTCTAGAAATGTATGTTACCAAAATTATTCTCTTAGTATATAATATTTACATTATGATTCTGTGATTTATTCCATTGAGTATTTTTTCTATATATAAAAATAAAAACATGATTATTAATCATGAAATGAAATAACATATTTTCCAAATAACTAATGAGAATCTAATTTCCAATTTGTTTGAAACATAAAAAATCAATTTATAAATTATTGAACCAATCCAATAGGTATATATAGGAAATCATTCATACTGTTAATGAAAAATCCCTTTATTTATTTTGTACATATATATCTACTTCCACTTTAACAATTTATATTCAATTTTAGCACCCATGTAAATTATTACATATGTGTGATTCATAACGAATATCTATTTCCCCTGGTTTAGGATTAGAAATTTTGATTTATATATCATCCAATGTTTATACTCAAGATTTATTTTTTATATATCCAATAGTACTTTTACTAATTCAATACCAAAAAGAAATCTCTAAAAACTATTTTTGGATAAATATTGATGAAAATTTAATGTTTTAGTTAAAATATAATAAAATAAAAAATGAATACTATTATATTATATATAATTATTAAATAATAAATATGATTGAATACATATACCTAGAAATTATTAACACATTTAAATCATATCTTGTAGTGGTCTAATATAAATATTTCACTAATATTTTAGCCTACCATTTTATTTTTCACAATACGTATTCATTCAGGTTAACAATCAGATATAACATTTAGATAACTTGATACACAAAAAATCCCTAGATTTTTTAAAAAATAAATCATAACTCCTTTTCTATGCGAACAAAGATATCATGGTCTACAAATGTGTTGTAACTCAAGGATCATAGTTTGATAGTAAAATAAATCATGGATTTAAGCTCACTTTGTAAACCATGGACTTGTTTCTGCATATTGTAAACATAATAATTCATGGTTAACAATAATTGGAATCACATAACAATTTAGAAGGTATAGTTATTCATGGATTCTATCATTTTATGGGAAAAAGTAATCATTTTCAAATAAGTAATCATTTTAGAAGGATCAAAGTCATATTATATCTCATATAATGCCATAAAAACCCCAAATGTAATATTTTATGATTATTTTATTAATCATTATTAATGGAATGTTTTGGATTTTTTAAATTTTATCAAGACCCCTAGTAAAATTTAATGTTCTTAGGATACAAAATTTTATCTATACTATGTATCTATCAAGATAATGGAAAAAATGTTATAGTGAATTGAGTAAAGTTATTTTATGATTAAAATGAAAATTGGGAAACCCTCCAAGATCATTATTTTCTTGGATTGCTTCTTTTAATATTATGAATAAAATACTTACTATATAATATTGGATTAAAAAATGAGTTTTCATATGATTCATATTCATGTATTTTCATTTAGATATTTTACTTTTTGTTTTTACAAAGGCTATGCATTATTTTTTATATATATGTTTTTTCATGTTCTTCATATAGTTATTGTTGTTTTTGATGATGATGATGATGTAGTTATATTTATTTTCCTTGTCGTTGTTTTGGTACATAATATAATATAGATTATGACTAAATTATTAGTTTCAAATCATAGTTATATTTTGAAATTTTTTGGGGTTTCACTGCACAATTATGTAGAAATTTTTATTTTTAGAACTATTCTTGGATGAACTCATGTGATTGGCACACAATAGATTATTGGAAGTGTTATGATAGTAGTTAAAAAGAGTTTATTCTTGGGGGTAAACACATGAACACGTAAAAAAACATAACACGTAGGGATTTACATTTTTTATGCTAATATAATTTTTTACTGGGAGTAGTACATGACCAGTGAATTAGTGGTGGTTGTCATAATGTTGATTAGATTGGGTTGTTCCATGGATATATTTTGTACATATGCTTCAAAAAAATAATCATGAGACTATGGTTACACAAATGGTATAATAAATCCATAACGTACGATAGAAAATGGGATGTTGCTCAATTATCATTTGTTTGTGGGTAAATATATAAAAAATAATTCTTCTCAAGTAAATGTTAGTCTGAACCTTAAGGTGGGTTGTGGTCTAAATTATATTTGGTCTATTAGGGTGTGTACCTATTTTTTTTCTATTCAACCCCACATTCCCAATATATTATTATTATTATAATTAATACTACTGCTACTATTTATTGTTATTATTTGTCTTTAGGATGGATTCTGGATAATTCGGGTACACATATTAAGTAATGATCTGGATACTTCTATGATCAGGTTATATAAACCATGAGAATGTTATCTTAAACTAATAGAAATGTTTGGAATTATATTTAGGATTCTAGAAATGATATCGGAAAGAAAACTGAATAATACATTAAAGAACATGTATATCAAGGGATAATTGGGAATAATTGGTCAGATTGTGAATTATTTATAAAATAGTATTTTAATTGCAGAATCCTTGAGTAATAGATATATTTTGGATATTTTGAGGTTGGAGGGGCCTATGTATATAAGGATTGGAAGGTCATGTAATGGTGACATAATAGTTTTTTTGGATCTAGTGGGACTAAGGTAATGGTTGGATCTTTATAAATCTTTGGGGAATTATTTTTTTCCTAATGAGGGATATTACTAGGTATATTTATGAGTTGAAGGTGGAACAGGTGAATATTTTTGGTATATTTAACTGGGGGCGATCTAAATTCCTAATTGGTTCATTCACATTATTCATACCAATAAAAACTACTTTAGTAGAGTATAGAATTTTTGAAATATATATCATAAACTTGGGGTGTTTAGGTTTCCAATATAGGGTATTAATTTATACCCCTTTATTCAAAAAAATATAATATAAACATTATAGATCCCAATAAAATCATATGATGGGAAAATTATGAGTGGTCTGAACCTTTTTTTATAGTAAGTGATATAGGGGAAAGTAGTAATTTCTCTTTTAAGGAGATCTATGAAACAATTTCACCACCATTATGGTTTAGGAATAGTGTGTTTATTCTAGGACATGTGCTTTGTTGAAATGTGAGAAATTTAATTTTCAAGGAATAATTAATATTTATTTGATGAAAACATAATTTTTATCAAATGATTTTTAGTGATATATTTCAATTGTATTTATTATTGATAAATTTAATTTGTGGTTCTGTCATAATGGTGGTTTTTTCTGTGGTAAGGAGTAAAACTATTACGGACACCTGTGTTGGGGTTGTTCCCCTTTTCTTTTTATTTTCTTTCTTTTTATTTCTATTTATTTTTAAACCTATTATAATTTTTATTTTCCATTTCTTATTCCAACATACCCCCATGCCTCTTTATGATCTTGTGCCAAATGGAAAAGAGAGGGAGAGGTAAATAAAAAAGGATGAAGAACTGCCCATGGTGTCCATCCATAGGTTGATCGATTTTCTATATATGCACCTCATTGATCTAAGACTAAATCATCAAATTTCTTTTCCCAGAGGAAGGAAGATTTATATTTTCACATTAAATCTTAATATATTTGTTATTTTTAATGATTCAATCATTTTACGAGTTTCCCAAGCTTCCCTGAGATACCACGTGGATCATTTAGGGATGAATCAATAGTTTAGATCTATTTTAGGGGTATCATATTTAGAAATTCATGTGTACATAGTGTTCAGTACCCTGAACACAAGGTATGTGTTATTCCTTTTTGTATAAATGAAAAATAAGGTAACAGATGGAGTATATTCCACGTGGAAACTTTATTTAGTGATGGATTTCAGTGTTTCTATGTTTTTTTCCAGAAAAACCATGTTAGATGAACTTGGCCATATGGGGAACTCAACTAACCATGTGACACACATAACCAATGGACATGTATTGTACATAGATTGACCTTGTGTGTGGGTACATGGCTAGGTACACTACATGGAACCTCATGTGGCAGATACACCTTGAGTGATTGTTCCATGATATATTTTTAGATAATTTACAGGATGAGTTGAGTCATTCTATATGAGTACGTAACCTATATAAGTTATACACCATGAATATGGTAGACAAACTATACAATTTTAATTATATAAACTAGATTTGGTCAAGTTACATTGACATGGTTGGAGTTTTTTTCTATAAACAATTTTTATGAGGTACACTTCATGTACATTTTTCCCTTGGAGAATTAGACATATAGTTATCCCTAGAGTCAAAATATTTTCTTATTGGATTTTTTTTCAATATAGATTTTGATGGTGGAATACATTGTGTTATTAGAGGATGTATAGTATGTTTCTTTTATTTATTGTTTTTTTGTGAGGATTTATTTAGTTATTAGGTTCATAATATTCTAGTGTGTCGGGTTGTGCGATTTGAGGCCCGATTGAGGGTCGTGATCTTGTTAGTTGGCTTGGTTTTGGTATTCTGTGTTAATTTTACAGCTGATCAATCCGGTGGATCCCAAAATTAATAGTAAAGTAGTATATATGAGGAGATATTTTTTTCATAGATATCATGATCTATTTCTCGATGTTTTAAAAGTCAAGTTCTTATATCCCACATTTTAGTATTATTACTTTTGGATCCATTTGGCCGGATTGATTGAATGTGATGGTGGTTATGTTGAGGTTTCATTATGATTATGATAAGAGTCAAAGAACCACTTTAGGATTCCTTTTTTGGTGGGTTTCTGATCAAAGGGTTAGTGGATTCCATAGTGAAAAGTAACGAATTTCTGTGTGGAACGGTGTTACTTTATATAACTGTATGGGTGATATAGTATATGTGGATATGTTTTTTAAAGAGATGATAGTTAAGGTTTTATATAAATAGGACCTATCTTGAAATTTACTTATACTAAGAACCCAATTTAGGTTTTATTACTTTTGAGTTGGTTACAAGGACCATTGGGAACACCATTGTAGTTGTGCCTATTCTTTTGAATTCTCTTGTGGAATTTTTATGGATTGGGAATTAGTTAGAGGTTGTTGAGGGTCTCTTCAAAATGTCATTCCATAGGAATTGCCCCATACTATAGATCAGATATAGGAACACCTTCATGGTTGTCCTAATATTGTTGTGTCCTTTTTTAAATTTGAAGATCATTTGACTAGGGTGTCTTAAGATCCTAGGTGTGGTAAGGGATTCAATAGTAGGATTTCTCTTTAATTAGTGACATTACGGACCATGGGAACCTATTGATTTAACATCCCAATGTAGATTGGTTCTCCTTGTTAATACTTTTGAATTTTTGGTTCAAGAGGTGGATAGAACCATGTTATATTTACCTTTATCCAATAGATTATTGGAAGTAATAGTTCATCATTGAGTACATTGGGTTAAATATTTGGATCTAACCATGTTTTGGTGACAATTTTTCATGATGTGGGAGGATGTTTATACCCCGGACATTTTCATTATTGGAGACTCTTGGTATATCATGGTACCATGGTTTGGCCATTAGTTTAATGTATGTTTCCCGATTTTTTTAACTTGTTTTTGTTTTGAATACTCAGCCAACTAATTGTAAATCTGGATGAGTGCACTCCTCTGAATGATAGTTGCACTCTAGATATGGGATATCTATTGGGGATGTTGAGTCCCCCTATTTTCATTGATGTGTTCTGCTGTATGTTACATAGATAATACCCCTAGGATAATTCCTTTGTAGCCCCTATGTAAGGATGGTAACCATTAGATAATTTCTCAATTATTCCCTCATTCTGAGACTTGTTTGTTATACAATAATTTTTGATAAATGATAAGTTCTTGATGTTCCAATGTAGATTTTTGTTTCTAGTTCAGATCATGCCATTGAATTCCTATAACCCTGTAGCTGCATGTTATCATGTGTATACGTTTGGGTATGCCTTGACGACTAACTTTCTCGACTTCTTTTAACATATTGGATCATCTATAAAGATCTATAAAATATTATATCTTTTGTTTGGGTAAGCCGCATGCTATAAATCCAACTAAGTGGGCCAGATCGATTGGTGATTTACCACTGGTGTCTGGTTATAACTCATTGATAAAGGGTTCCCATGTTTTTTAATCACTTCTCTAATTTTTTTCAATTTTTTCATTCTGTGGAAGGTGTTATTTGATTTTTCCTTGTATGGAATATCATTTGTGCATTCACATATAGAGACAACAAATTATAGGGTAAAAATTTGTTATTCTCAATAAATATTTATTTCTCACCCTTATTAAAGAATATCAATTTCCCAAAAAAAACACATGTATTATATCAGATGGAGAATAGTTTAGAATAGGATATGAAAGAGGAAATTTTTTTCTTGATCATGAAATTCTACATCTATAGAGTCTCATGATTGGGTTGGTTCATTTTAAAAGCCACTAAAATTGGATATGTAGTTTGGAATAGAATTGGATGCAGATCTGGAATTAGTTATTATTAGTTTGTTTATTTTTTTTATGGTTTCTTATAGTCCAAAAACATTTTATTGTTTCATAATATTTGAGTTTGAAGGAATATATATATCATATCATTTATTATTTATTCTGGTTGTTCAATTTTACTATTAATGTGTACTCTGATGCTTAGCCAGGGGATGTATTGGTCATTAAAAATTAATTTTTGTATGAACAGAGGTTATAGTCTCTCTAATATATATATTAGAACCTATCCAATAGTGAAAAGCCTCTAACATATGGTTATCTATACATAAGTCCATGTGGAGGGGGAGATCAAATGGCATGTTAGGTTTACCAAATCTAGTTCCCTAAAAATGGTATTAGAGGTGTCATAGTTTATGATTTGGTGAGATTTTAGAATGGTATACTTTGAATGTGTTAGAATGTTTTCTGGGTATTTGACATGGGTTTCAGGAACTCATTTTTTTAATACGATTTCAAAGGTTCATGTGTAAAGGATTGAAGTTTTTTTATTTTTTTCTACAGTTATGTGATTTCACCTAGTGTGATTCACATGGATTTGTGTATTTATGGTCTATATGAGTTTTGAATCATCACATGTGGGTACTAAGATAACGTTCATGCATCGTTCTAGACAAATTTGATATATATGACAAATGAATATTAGGGTATTATTTAAATGATGGTGGATATTTGGTTTTTTGAATTGTCCTTAATAATGTATATGGTGTATCACATATAGATACTGAGTGGAATTATACTAAACAGAACTGTATATATATATTTTTTATTCTGATTATTGCGGATTTTAATATTTTAGAATGATTTGTAATATTGATTGATATATAGACCTTTTATTAGGGTGTTTTAAAATCACATCTTCGTTGGTATTGGATCAGACTACCCTATCAATGGCTTAATGAGTGAAAGGGAACATACAATATTTTTTGAGAAGTTTTGAGTTTCTATGAATTACTACTTCCCCTATTTACATGGTTTTAATTTCATTTGAGGGATCTCTTCTTGTCACATGTGGACTACAAGGGCTTGTGGTGGGTCCCGAATTCCTACTATCACTGATGGATTGTCTTAGCATGGTTGTTCTCCCTCAGTGTTTTCATTGAATTTTATCATCCCTTAAGTGTGATTAGGAATGAAGTTTTCTTTGGTTTTTGATGTGGGGAATTTTGAGTTATTAGTATATCACGACTAGCATGAGATGGTAGGTTTGGTTAGACACATATATTTTCTAGTTTTGGTTGTTCATTTGGTAGAATAGTGATAGAGTTGTTAGATTCTTATAGATTCTGATTAATGACTGTGTGGAGGGTGGTCTTGTGGTAGATCATGGTATGAGAAAGTTACCTCAAATTTAGAGAGGATAATTGAGGGTTCATTGGTTTTTTGGAACTAACCTGCAAGAGGGGCATGATTATAGGTTTCAAGATCAATAGTTCAGCTTCATTAGGATTTATCCCATGTGAGTTTGAGTCTAATTAAATATTCGTGAGTGGTTTAAGGAAATCCTTATAATGGGGAGTGCAATATTATCCATCGGAGGTTATGAACATCATTTTAAGTCGCTATTGATTAAATTATTTTTTTAATATAAAAACGATGGGTATGATTGTTTGTTGTTGAAGTTTTCATCATTTTCTATGGTGTGAACAATTTTTCAACATCTATTCATTTTTGCATGATGTTTGGATCATTGGATATCTGGTTATTTGTTTATTAAGTGGGTTGATGATATTGATAAAATTGTGGTGGGGAGAATCAGGTCAATCATGGTGTTAATTTTCTCATTTTGGGAAAGTCTTATGGATATTGTAAGAAAAATCATTGGAATGTCGAGATAATAGGAAGTGTTCTAATGGATGGATTGAGATCTTGGATATAGTTTGACCACCAAGTATTCTTATGGGGTTAGACTCATTTATTATCAAGTCGTTATGAATACCTACATCCTCATATGTTGAGAAAATCAGGATAAATTGAATCCTTTTTGTTATCAAATTCATTTTAGGGGAAAAAAAATTCTCTAATCAGGTGATCTGAGATAATTTTTTGGACCACATTGTTTGTCTCAAAATTATCAATTTTCCCAAGAAAATGATTATGGTGGAAATTTGATCTATTAGAATTCTTATATAATATATAATAATTATTAAATAATTATTAATTTATTCACACATTTTTTTCTATGATATCATTTAAAAAAAGTCTTGGATTGATATTTCAACATTTTGGTTGATTCTAAAATGTGGGTTTTGCCTATATGAGACGTGAACCCATTATGAGTGTTGAAAATGGCCACATTAATTCTTTCCTTTCATCACATTTTTCATCATTATCCATTTTTACATTTTTCATATCTTCTCCCACTTTGATCCCCCCAATTGGTTTCCTATAGCATGGTCATATGTGGGAGAGGCAGAAAAGAGGGGGATGCTGGATAATCATCCACAAGGGGTTCACATCATCCGATAAATCATGTGTCAGCTACTTCATATCGTAAATCTGGGATTGAAGAATTTCAATTTAAATTATAGAGGAAGGATATTTTTTCTATAATTCCATAAATATGGGTTCTTTTTAAATACATTTTTGTGTCGCTGAAGAATCAATAAGAGTCTCTATTGAGCATTTGTGTGGGGGGAATCATGGGTTTCATTAAATTTTTGAGGATTTCTATTTTAGGAAAACCTATGTACTTGACATATAGATATATTACTATATGTTATATATTGTTTCATTTAGTTGAGATGAGGGAGAAGGTAATACATGGAATATAGTCTCAATGGACATGTCATGTATAGGATTCATGGGGTATAGTTGAGTATTTGGTTAGACACCCATGTAGTGGGGAATGGTCCTATGGGGAATAAAGAAATATCCCATCTGATGCGAAAAAATAGTGGTTATATACTATGCATTTGCATACCATATGTTGGGGGTATGTTTCTAGGTACGCAGGGAGTCACCCCATGTGGGAGACATGCCATGTGTGCTTAGTGCATAGTGTGTTGAAGGGAATCTTACACACAGTGTTAAATTAAAGAACATGGGAGTTTACACTATATATAATACACATGTGTATATGGGAGATAGTTCATGTACATTGATACATTCATGCATGTTATGTCGAGTAACATTTATTAGGAGGGTGTTTTGTGGTATATGTCGTGTACATGAGGGGGAAACCATTAATTTTCATCCCTTGTTGGGTTGAGCCTATTTTTAAGTCTATATATAAAAATAGAACTATTAGTTTCCCATTCAAATAATTTTCACATAGATCATAATGGTGAAATAATTTTGGAATTTATGGGCATTCTATTTTTTTCTGGAATGTGATGTTTTTTGGGAAAATTTCATCCAGTTTTTGGTTCAAAAGAATTAAGAAGGTTGGGTTGTGGGATATTATTCTTGAGTGAGGTTCATGATAAGAAAAATTTTCTTGTATTGTGAATATATCATTGGCTTTTTGAGGTTATTTCAGGTGGATATTGGAAGGATGTTTTGAGAAGTATAGCTTCGGAGATCGTTATTTGTCCCTAAATATCTAGACCAATTTCTCGATGTTTTAATGATGAGTATTAGATGCCTTCTTTTACTCTCATAGTTATTAAGGACATTAGGTTTGAATTATGTCATTGGATGGTAGTCATGGTTCCGTATTTTTGTGATTTTGAGAAGAGTCTAATGGAATATTTAGGATCACATTATGGCATGGTTTCTAATCAATTGATAAGTTGATATTGTAATTGATTGTTGTTAATTCCTATTCTATAGGTGTTTATTTAGATTCCATTATGGAAAAAACAGTACCCAAGGAATGTTATATTTTCACAGATTTTTTCAGATGTTTTAATCAAATGAGACATTCCCCAAAGATTTTATTTTACTAAGGAACCCTTCTAGGGTTTCCTACTTTTTTGTTTCTCACAGAGTCTATTATAAATCCCAAGAAGGAATACTCATTATATTTGAATCCCATATTGTGTAGATGTGGATCATGGATCAGTTAGGGGACATATAGGGATGGATGAGAATGTTGATTTACTGGGCATAAACTATTCATTTGATGAGATAGAAGAACCCTCTATAGGACTTCCTTCTCTTTCTAGGGACTTTTGGATGATTGTGTAATTTTATATTGGTGTGTCTTGAGACATTTGGTATAGCATTAGATCCTCTTGTCAGATTATTCTATATATTATGACCCCAATGAACATGGAATCCCTGAGTTTTATAAGCCCATGGTAGATTAGCTCTTCTAGTTCATCATTTTGACTATTTAGATAGAGAGTTGGGTCAAACCATGTACTATAACCATTAGTTGAGAGTAAATTAGTAATGGTACTACATCCTTCTATGTTTTGGGTGTAATATTTTGATTAAATAATGTTCTAGTGTCCTTTTTATTAGATGATGCATAATGTTTCTACCCAGGACATATTTTATTAGAGGAGACTATTGGGATTTCATGGCACTAGGAATTGGTCCTAGGTTTTATCTAGTTTTCTCCAATGTTTATTGGATAGTTTTTGTTATTTTGTATTTGGTTGTTAAATAAGTATTTAGATGATTACTCCCCTATAGTTTTGATTTATGGTCTAGATAGATGTAATCTATCACAGATTAAAGGTTCTCCCAATTATTTGTATTTTGAGAACTCTTTATTACGTAGATATGATCCATGGTATAATGCATCAGTCTGACCGATGGATGAAATGTACCCTTGGAATATTTATTGTTTTCAGCCCTCATTTAGGGCATTGATTGTTCTAAATGACTTTAAATCATTAATGGTTTTATATCATGTCATAAGTTTGAATGAATCTATTTGATTATTAGTGTCTGGTAGATGTATTTGTAATGGTGGAATCTTAGGGTTATTTATTTATATTTGAAATAGGTACCTTAATGTTTATACATCTTATATATCATGTGTATTCTTGAAAATTTGCATGATTTCATGTCATGTGGTGACCCATGTGATATAAGTCATATGGATTTGGCCAACATAGGGGTAGATTTACCATAGATATCAATCTAGATCCTACAATAATCATTTTTTCCTTATTTTTGTGGATACATCTATTTATTTTTATATTATTGTTTACTCTATGTCAACAGTTATTAGTTTTCATCTAGGCTGGTCATATCATACGTACATTCACTTTTTTGGAAATAATGTTTTATCCACACCATTGGGGTTGATCTATGGATATTTAATTCTCACCCCCTATACATGGACATCAGTGTGTTTGAAAACCTTAAGTATTCTTTGAGATGGGGAATATGTTTCATAGTGGATTAGGTGGAGGACATGTGATTTATTATCAACCAGATGCAACTGTATGGAGTATCATGTTTGGGATGGTGCAAATTAAGTATTATGGATATAGTGTATGCGTTTCTTTAAATAGTTGGAAATATTACATAATGTGCTTATTTTCAGATTGTTTATATTGTATATGGGCTTAACCCAGTGGGGGGAAATACTACTATTTCTTCCACATGCATGGTGATATATGAATTTATATCTTATTTCATTAATTTTAGAATGATTATGTTTTAGTTAACTTATTATATTCACTATGATGATTATACATGGGGAGGTTTTGGTTATTTATTGATGTATTTTACTCTCACAATCGTATATTTTCTACCCACTATATTTTTTAGACCCTCATTTCTATTTATTATCCTATAGAATACATGGAGGGCACATGAGGCCTCAGGGTGGGTTGAATAAGGTGATGTATTAGGTCGACATTGGCTATTTATCTACATAATCATATTTGGATTCCTATTAATGGGTGAATTTTTAATTTTTTGTTTCCATGATTACATATTGATATAATTTCTTACATGGGATTACCAATGAAAATGGATCATCATAATTTTTATTATGAATTATGGTATTTTTATGGGATTCAGGTTTGTGTTAATTTGCATTATGGAATTCCAAAAATAATAATTCTTCTTAACAATGGTTTGAATTTATTTTTGGTCATTTAGTAAGGATAACTAAACCCTTCTGAAAATTATATCTAATGTTAATACAATATACTTTCATTTGTCTTGTGAATTAAAAAAATCAATTTGTTAATGATAAATAAGAAACATTAACAATATTTATTATAGGATAAATGTTTATGAAGACTCCATAAGAAGGGGAATAAACAAGTGAATGAGAACATTCCCTAGAAATTATAAATTTTTAATGTTATATTTAGTGGTTTTCACTAGGAACTATGTTAATGACACAAATAAGGAATCATATTAAGGAAATTTTGAGAAAGGTGAGACTGAAGTGTGGATTACAGAATTCAAAGTATCTATAAAGTAATTGAGTTAAAAGTTATAGTGAAATTAGAAAGGGGATGTTGTGAATATTTTATCTCTTTAGATATATGGAAATTATGAATCATCAAGTGTTTCTAGGTATTTGAAAATATTAGTTATCAAATAACATAGTCTACACATAAAGTTGGTGATGAAGGGTCACTAGTTTAAATAATGAAAGATTTGTATATGATCCAGTTAAAAATAATATAAGTCAATAAAGTGGTACATAATTTATCTATGAGTGATGATAGAGTAGATAATGAGGTCACAAATAAATTACTTTTCATAAATAATAAGATTCATATTTTATGATATGAACTGATTAAAATATTGTTTTTTATGAAATAGATGTTATTGTAAAAAAATCTTATATAAATAAAATTGGTGCTCTAAATTAGGATAAACCAAAGGATGTTGATAAATATTTCAAAAATAAATGTTGTCCTTAATTATTATATGGAATGAAGAAGTTTATATTTATTAGAAAATAATTTGAATTAAAATAAAAATGAATTTATTATATTCAGACCATGAAAGACATAAGAATATTGAAGCATTTAATTAACATAGAAGTAAAATTTTGAATCACATTCCATGTGTTCATGATTTTTCTAAACATAGGTATCCTTTTATTAAATTATTTAGTTATAGTGTGGTTATGTTATGATACAATATTCCAAATATCAATTAATCTAGTTATTTTCTAACACTTTGTGGGTTCTTCCACGTTACTTTTTATAGAATATCATGGTGATAAATAATAGGAAATAGATATTTATGAATTTATTTTATTTAATGGGTAAATGTGTTAAATATTTTTTTATGATGTAATTAATTTGTGTTAGGTTATAATTTAAATTTATAATTTCATTTAAAATAGAAATTTAATAATTAATGGGCCATGGATTACTCATTAAAAATTCATTATAATTTGGAATATGAATGAAAAAATGGTTTGAAAAATATACATATTACATGAATGGAGTATATAGATTTAATTCATAGAAATTACATTTTTTTCATTTATTTGGATCCATGTACTAAAAAAATTTATTATTTGATAAAATAATACTATCTATACAATTATGCAATTATACTGTAAATATTATTTCATTGGATTCATGTGTTAATGTATGTTTCATCACTCTTCTATGGGATAATTATGAACATCTTCACATTAAATTTAAATTGTTTCATAAGAATGGTAGGATTCCTATTCCATTTTGTTTCAAAAATTCATGGGTTATGAATTAAAAATATATTCAATGTCAGGGGTATAATTTTTCATATCATATGAATAATAAATATTTAAAGGGAATATTGGGGACTCATAGTAAAGAATGGTTTTCCATCCTTGATAAATATGTCTTCTCTATCGAGGAAATAATCAACATATCATTAATAAGAAATGTGATGATACATGATTAACATATAATTATCATACATTATTTACAATATTAAAAAATATATCTTAAAAATAAAATAAACAATACCAAAACCCAAAGGTTTAGTGGAATTTGCGATTGGTTGTAAAAAAATCCTATTATAAGTTATCACTTCAATATCTCCTCTAAAATTAACTATACAAATAATCCACCATGATATATTTATACATTTTATTTCCAATGTAAATTAGGAATCATAAGGATTGAACATAAAGTATTTGTATGGGATAATACTACATGTTAGACATAATGTTTTTGATCATAATAATGTGATTAAATTTGAATATCATAGAAATATATGAAGAAATATTATACAGAATAATAGAAGTAGATCATGTGGATCATTAAGACAACATAGAACATGGAATTAACACATATAACCACAAAATTATCATCATGAATTAATAGCACATACTGTGGTAGAAGAATTGGGATAAAAGATATCATAATCATCAGCTGAATGTCATACCCTAGAAATTTGGAACAAACTAAGGAATAGGGAATCATAACATATTCTGCGGTTAACAATCAATACATTCATATCATAAAGGACTAGGCTAACCACATTACCATAAAATAGGGGACATGGGATTAGCACTCATTCCCCATACCTTTTAAAGATTGTACTAAGTTAGTCTGACAGGTATATTTTAGTATTAATGGTTGTTTTTTGTTTTTTTTCAAAATTTCAAATACCTCACAATTTTAAAAATACATCAAATGTTAAAATTGAGTATTATAAATTCTTATAGAATTAATAAAAAAATTTCTATAACTTTTGTTTTATTGTATTTATAATGTTTTTATAGAGAATGTATTATTTTTTATGCTATTTTTATAAATTTTAGTTCTTAAAATTCATATGATTTTTTAAAATTCAGATGAAATGGATTTCAAAGTCATACAATTTTCATAGTTTTATACTTATGAATTATTATAAAATAGTTTTAGTAATTCAAAAAAACACATTAAAATGTACCTTATTTTATATAACGCTGTAATAACTTGATTTCAAAAACATATGAAAATATAAATGTATTATGTAATGTTTCTAATGTAAAACTAAATAAATTTAAATAAAATATAAAATAGCTTTTAATGTGATACAATATGAGTTTTTGAAAATCATGTGACCTATAATTCAAAAGACATATGATGTCACAGTCTCCAGATTTTTTAGATATAATTTATGTTTATTGACACAAAATTAGTTGTTACACGTAATTATATTTATTCTTATATAAATAGGATTATTTTTTATAAAGAATATATGAGGTTTATGATGTAATGTAAATTGATGATTATAGATAATGATGTTTATTTAAAAGTATGAAATTATTATTATGCCAAAAAAATCCATATATATATAATAAATCATGCACAATAATAAAATTACCATTTTTATAGGATTTTGATTCACAATATTATATTATTTTTAATATTTCGATTCACTATAATCTGTGAAACATAATTTTATATATTTAATTAAATTTTAAAATACATAAATATGTTATTCATTGTATGAGAAGTGATTCTTAATTTTCATGCATGTGATAACACCATATATTGGTAATGGATATTATTCCTTGCTTTTATTATTTATTGTTGTGGATATCTATGATTTTTTCTAAATAAAATTCCACGTGAATAAGATAATGGTTTTATTGAAAAGGAATTACTCATTGTAATTTTTCACCATGAAAACATAATTAAAATAGTGACATAGATCATTCAAGACATAATGAAGAAAAAAAATACATATAAAATATTATTTAAAAAGATAATATGTGAAAATATATATAATGCTTAAATTTTTTCACCTATAAATTCCTTTTTTCAACAATCATAAGATAATAGTGACATTTTCTACTATGTTATAGATGAAATTGAAGATATATAATCTTTCATTATCTTTATACAACAATTATTTATTTTTTTCTATTTTAAATGATTGTATTCCTCCTATATACATGTTCTATATCCATTGGTTTATTTATTAAAAAATAAGAGCACATATTTTGTTGTTTGTTATACCTCCCACACAAAAGTATCATGTTTGGGTTGTGACTCCCAATATACAATTCATGTTTTTATTTTTTTATGGTCTATGGAAGGGTGGTATTTTTTTATATTTTTTTGAGAAAAATGGATGGTGTTTATAAAAAGATTTAGCTTCCTTGAAAAATGAGATTTTTATTTAGTAACATTCTTCTCACTAAGTATATAATACATAATGTTATATATATGATTATTAAATATTAACCTCTAAAATATTTATGATGTTAATATTGTTCTTATTTATATAACACTGAAACATTGAACAATAAATTAAAATGACATATTCCAATATGTAATAGTACCCACTGATATTTTATTCATCTTGGGAGTTTTAAAAGGGCCCTCTACCCCCCTAGACAACATTTCCATCTTAAATGGGGTAAAATATTATTAAATCTAGATCTATGAAATCATAGTTTATATTTTTTTTAGTGTGTATATTCATCATAATACCATAAAATTGGTTCCATATTTTATTCATTTTGAGTAATGATTTGGTTTCATATTTCTTATTATTTAAATAGTTATATCGTAGAAAATACAATATAATGAAAATTATTTTTAAAAGATGGTAGGAATGAATTAAAATTATGTTTATATTCCATAAATTTTTTTTACCTAAATTGAAATAAATATGGTAATAGTATGAATCCTATAGAGTTACAGAAGAATCATTTTGTTAATTTCTCATTAAAAGATCATTTTATACCCATATATGTAACAAGATACTAATACAGATACTTTTTTAGGTAATGATTTGGTCATGTATGTGTTAAATAATAAATTAATAAATATATATTATTGTGTTATTAGAAGAAATGATTTAATCTATGTGTATTTATGTTAGATTGATAATGAAAAATTGATAATACTTCATGTAATAAATTATATTCTAGAATATAAAATTGAAACTATGATTGAAATTTTAGGTATTGAGTACCAAGATTTTTGAATGAGTGAATCTGAATCTATGAAATATATATTGTAAATATTCATAATTACTATTTATGGCATTAGAACACTTCTAGAGGAAACGGAATGTATTGTTTTGGGGGAATGGTTTTTACAATATCAACCAAATAAAGTCAAATTTAATGAAAGTGCTAATTGATGAGTGAATGAATTTTCAGACGTATCTTTTAGTTAAACAAATTATTTATTTTCTGTTTAATGTACATAATTTAAAATAATATTTTTGATGTGGAATATACCAAAATGAATTTTTTTAATGTTAAAATTTTATTTTTATTTTTATTAAAATTATTATATTATAAAAATATTGCTCAAGAATAAATAGTTAACCACACTAATGGAGTTATATATATATATATCAAATAATGAAGAAGCATTCTATAATAAATCTTCAAAATAATGAAAGAAAGGGATGTAAAAAATAAATGGAAATAAAAAAATAATGTATTAGAATTTACCTCCAACAAGAACTGGAAAAATAGAACAGTGTTTAATATTTTAAACAATTTAAGCATGATCGAAAAGATAAGAAATAAAATAATCAACAGAAGAAGGTGTTTTCAACCAGACAGAGTTTCGATAATGAGTTATACTCATGTAGTGATGATTTTTAAAGGGAGAGATAATATGACACCCTATACTTAATGGAAACAATTATGAATGTGGAGAGAAAATATTTATTTATTTTTTGGTAGTTAATCATAATTTGAAACTGATGACAAATACATAACTAAAAAATTGAAACCTATCATAAGGATATTTTAAGAATGGATGAGATATATAGGGACTCATAAAGGTAATATTAAAAAATATTAAAAATTCATAATCAGTTTACAAATAAAAATGATAATCCTAACACTACCACAGAAATGAATTTTTTTGGACACATAAAATAAGAATTTTTAAAAGGAAATTATAAATATTAAATAAGATATTGAGAAGATATAATTTTTTTTTTCTAAAAATAATCAAATTCAATAAATGATTTTAGATTATTTTTTTATTATGCGACTTAAAATAAAAAATAATGTAAGAATCACAAAATAGATTATATATTATTATGAAATAAATATTTATGTTGATATAGAACAAGGGCTAAAGATACTCTAGACACATGACTGAGGAGCCATCAAGTTGTTATCTTATAATTAATGCGATGGACGCAATGTCGCATTCATTGATAACTCTAATTGAGATATTACTGGAATTGGAAAATTTGTTATAACTGATACTATTCTAATTTCAATTGTACTATGTGTAGAATCCTTAAAATTCACCTTCATTTGTAACACATGGATTTGGGATGAATGATAGCATGTTCAGTGTGATGAAAAATAATATTTATTATTTGAAGATGACTTTTTCTTATTTTATTCAGTTAGAAAAAGAATTTATATATACAGTTACTTTTTCTGCATAAACCATTTAAAAATTTACATATATAAAGTTTGTACAACCAAATAATGTTCTTCTGCATAAATGGTGGGTAGATGTTCATTTTCTATAATTGTACAAATAATTCCATGTCATGATCCATCCCATATACTCTGGTACCTAGATACCTGAGTTAGCCCAGATATTTCTATAAGGGCATTACCAATCCACATTGGTTGGTGACTGGTACCTGTTTGCACACAAGAATTATGAAGTAATGGTTTTCCAAAAAAAAAATAGTTTATAATAAAATATATAAGTTTTTATGTCATTCCTCATCATGGAGAAATTACTAGAACAAAATATGTAAAAAACCCAAAATAGTACATCATCAATGATGTAACATCAATCAAGATTAAATCTCAAACTTCTCATGTAATAGGTTGATCGCATCTTCACTTGTCACCTACATCACTCCCAATCTCGGGTATTAAGAACATTCAGCACATCAAATTATTTCATGCAATTTTATTATACATGGAAAAAATATAATGTACAAATACACAATTGAAATTGAAGTTCGTTAGCTATAAATCCTAGTAGGGTCTCACCAACTCTTCCATAAGATATTCCATAACAATTAGGCAATTTTAACCTTAATTTTAAATAAAAAAGAACGATATAAAATTTACACATTTTTAGAAAAACATTCTATCAAATAAATAATATGTCACATAAATATCAAAACAACTACAAATGAACATTTCAAAAAATAGTTATATAATTCGGTTTTAGCAGATAAAAAAGTTTTATAATCAATGGAATTAAATCATAAAATTATGATATATCATAGAACTTTACAATAAACCATGTGGTATGTTAGTTTCTGGTGATATGATACTATCACATATCAATCATCCCGGAATATCATGATTGGTGTGGACACTCATTATTAAAACCCAATTTCGGGAGACCATTATGGTAAGTCAATCTACACTAAACTTTTGGGAGCCATGTAACATCCTGAGATTTTTTGAAATATATATTTTTATATTAATTTAATATTTTTGAAACTTTTGTTTATAAACAAATATTTGATTATATTGATTTGTACTAAACACTGATTTTGGATTGATTTACATGAAACTCTAATATTATCTTTCATTACAGACTACCAAAAGTGGAAACGAAACTTGATATATTATTAAAATTTTATTATTTAATATTATAGTTGTCATATAGATTTTTGACCAGAGATTATGAATAAGATTTTAGAGGTTTTGAAAATATTTTTTAAAAATTATATCAAATTAATTATTTGGTGACCATTTAATTATAAAGAAAGATAAAATCCTTTTTATAATAAATAAAAATATTTCTCTCAAATACTATTTTTATGTGGAAAAGTGTGTTTAGTATAAATAAATTAAACAAATGAAATTTTGATAATTATTTTAGTGAAATTTATATATTATATAATAAAAAAATTATAACATTCAAATTTTCTATTTTATTAAATAAAATAGTAATAAATTTAATTTTTTGCTAAAAATGCACTTTTCTAAAAAATAGTTTCTTTTCATTTTGGTGAACAAATAAAAAAAATTATTTATAAAAAACTTTTGAAATTAATTTTATAAAATAAATTTTATTATTTATATCATAATTTCAATATTAAAATAGGCTGAATTTTTTATGTTTTTTATTAAGGTTTAATTTTATGATGAATAGTGAAAAAATGCCGAATTTTAATTCAAAACTACATTTTCTATTAAATTATTTATATTGTTCAATTGTTTTTAAATTAAAATGGATTTATATTTATATCAGATAATCTAATTTAGGTCATTGGATTCATTTTCATAATGAATTTTGATATTAAAAATTTTTCTAGCATTCAAACTTTTTACCTTTAAAAACTTGTTTTCGTATTGTTACTATGGGATTAATTTTAAATTAAAATTTTCAACTTATTTAAATGTAATATGGAAAATTTGATTCCATAATGGGATTACAAATAAATTTTCAATGTCTAAAAATTTCAACATAATTTTTAACTAAAATGAATGGTGAATGGCTTAAAAAATAATTAGCACGGTTTATGTAAAAATGGGTTTATAGGGGTTTAGACTAGGAAGATAGGGGAAATTAAAAATAATGATGTAAAAAACTATTTGGAGGATATTTATAGAACATTAAGCCTCTATTTATTATAATTGACTAATTTGGACTCGTGTGACATATGAAAACGTTGGAGAACTTATTTATTTTCCAAAATACATATTGTGTGATCTCCCCCATTTATAAAAATGTCACCCAACTCCTATATTAATCACTCCATAAAAACTATTTTTTGGAAAATTAATTACCCAAATAACTTTAAAACATCCCTCATATAATCCTATAATCATTATTTTAGATAAAAATCCAACCTAGAAGGATTTTAGTGAAAACCTAAGGAGGATAATGCAAGAATAGTTGACGTTTATCAATGAGGGATTTTTATTTCTTTCCCCACCGACATAAATTATTATTCTATCAAGATTATATATAAATATTAATTTAAAAAATATTTAGAGTTTCTTTGGTTCTGTTCTTCACCTATAACTATCTCCACTTTAATCAAGTGGGTTATTAAATCATCGTTCGTGTGTGTGGTGGATTATGGCCTCACAACTGATATCATTAATTTTTCCATTACCACATCATATGGTAGTAAATAATAATATAATTATTGTTTATATGTTATATTTTTTATATTTATGATTTTATTTTTATTTTTTCTGATTATTATACCACACATTTCTTCATACTCTCTATTATTATGGAATATAATAACATCATTCGTGTGTATGGTAATCTACCTCCTCAATAAGTGATTTGATTCATTCATTTTTTATAGAATGTATTGATGATGGGCTTAATAAAAATATGTGATATATTAAAAATATAATATAATATTTAATGAAAATATATCATTTAATTTTGATTCTTTTAATCCAATAAGAAATGTAAAATAATGCTTATGCATACGCATAACCTACCGTCTCTATGAATGTTGCATTTCATTTCCTATAACTAAATATTAAGGATAAATATAAATAAATATATAATGAATTTATATGATAGTCATGTCATTTTTAAAAATATTTATATTATGAAATCATTATCGATGTAATTTGAAAAAATTAACAACTCAAAACATATATGAAAAACAAAGCAGTTATTACTCAAAGAAAAACATTAACATATAATTTTTAAAAAATGGGTAATAAAATTGAATAATAAAATAATATATTATATAATATATATATATATACTGATATGTAATATATTTATAATAACATATGATTTTTATTATATTCTTTTTAATTATTATGATGAAAATCAAGACTTTACGTAATGGATTTTTATCATAGTTTTATCATTTGTAAGACAAATTCAATGTTCACCAAATGTGTCTTTTATGTTGTTTATATAGTTACCATGAATGTTATATATGATGATTCTAGTTAATTCTATTGGTATTTATATATATATTTTTGAACTATTTTTCATGGAGTTTTATGATTAAAATGTTATGAAATTGGTTAATAAAATTTCTCTCAATTTTCCTTCTTTGAGACATATGTTATGTTTTTCACCTATATACATTAATAATACATATATAAAACCCCATTGAATTGTAATATATTGTTTTTATTTATCCTCCTGATATTTTATGTTCAATTTTATTAAATTCCTATATGTGGTTTATGATTCAAATATACTATATTAGTAATGATTTTATGTTACAATATAATTTTTTTCAGTATATTTTATAATTACGTTTACAATGATAAAATGTTATAATCCATATCTTATAAATCAAATGAATTATTTTATAATATTGTAATAAATTATATTTTATAATGATAATACAATTATCTACTATTTTTTCTCATGAAAATTAATAAAATGGTTTTAAGAAAATATGACTTTATTTCTCTCTTTGGTCAGAAATCATTTTTCTTCCAAAACCAAGTTTTCTAAAAATGTATTCCAAAAAAATTATTTTCCTTCTCTAAATTATGTATTATAGAAATTTCAACCCATGTTTATATTTTTAAAAAAAATTCTAAAAGGAATCTTCATATCATTGTCTAAAAAAATCACATATTCCTTTTACTAAAAAGTGTAAATGAATCATCATTTTGATGTGTATATCATGAAAGAATTTTTCCAATTTATATACCAATATTTTATTTGAATATTACATTATATTTTTTCAAGGTTATTTTCAATTAAAATGATTTTAAATATTTCTTATTTTTTAAAATGTTTTATATCAATGTGGAATGTATATTTTCCTGAAGAAAAGTTTTGAAATAATTTTAAAAGATTCTATTATATATATTTTCATTATTATTTTTAATGAAAATTATTTTCAAACTTTTTTTAGTTTCAAAAATTATTTTTAAAAAAAATATAATAGAAAATTTTCACAATAAAGGTTTTAAATGCTAATTAAAATCATCCCTTTTAATATTTAAAATATATTTTTAGTGAAAATGATTTTATAAATGTTTTATGTTTAATAATGTTTTTTCCAATGGGGAAATCATATTATCCTCAATAAATGTTTAAAATGAATGTTAAAAAACTATTAAATACAGTTTCAATGTAAATGTTAATGAATTGTTTTTTTTTAATTTTTTTAGTTCTAAAAAATTACATTAAAGGAAAATATATTTTCCTCATGAAATGTCCCATGTAGTCCTTACAAATTATTTTCTATATAAGAAGAAATTAATTGAGGATAATTATGAATTACCTAGGATATGATCCAAGGACACAATTAATATTTTTAAATAAAGTGTTTCTATTTATAAAGATATGATATTTATAAAACTCTTTCCCCTCTCAAGGGTCATTCCATGATAAATGTCAAGTGAATCCCATATCCTTAGACATGGGTTATTATGTGATGAATTGATGAAATGGTTATAAAACCTATTTACTACCCATAGGTTATGTTTTCATGAAATTTTATCAACCTGATTTCATTTCATATGTTTTGATGTGATGGATCTTTAGTGATATTGTAGTAGACATTTATATGATTTACATTATTTAATGGTTTTTATGTTATAACCAAGGAAGTTGGTTTCATTTTATCCAAAGAAAATGGATATATAATATCTAAAGATAGTGGTTATGTTATAACAAAAGACCAGTGGTACCTATATCACCCTCCAATATATTGGGTATACATTTTTATCTCAAGAGATAGATAGGACTATGAATAGCAGTGAACTCTATTCAATAAGGGACATTTTTCACTATGCTGGTCTTGCAAGTCATCCATGACTAATATGCTAATTTAAGGGGTGAAATAATTCCACAATGAAGAATGGGATACCACTGTGTATTAGGTTGTTCCCTCCTAAGGGGTGTAGCCACCAAAATATAGGTACTCATGTGGTGATCCCAATCCTAACATGATATTAATTTCTTTATGGGTATCCATGTCAATGGATTTTTTATTCCTGATTGTATTCCACAAATCTGGGAATTTTGTCACTATTATGATGTCATGGATAATTTTATCTTATTCCATTATAATTCATGTATTATGAACATCCAATAATTATTCCAAGATTCATGTCTATGATATATCATACTTTGGGTGTGAACATTATACGTTATGGTAATTATCATGTACCATTATACTTATATAATGATTTCAAATGATCATTGAATGATATCTTTTATGTTTACCCATTGTGATAATATGATCTCACACATTACTAAGTTACCACCCCTGTTATAATGTTTTGTTTCATAAATGATATTTATATAAAGGGTACTAAATAGGAATATTATTTTTAAAAACATTGAATATCATTCACCATATTAGAATATTTTTTTCATTATTTCCAAAATCACCTAACTATTATAGTCCATATTCATGTGTTTCTATAATGTAATGAATATTTATCTAAAAAATGTAATAACCATGTATTATAATGCTAGGACACTGTATTTTTTATCTAATTAAATGATTAGTTAAACATTGTGAACTAGGTTAATAAAAATTTAGTGATATCACAAATTATATTTTTAGTAATATGTATTGGGATGTCCCTATGGATAATCATAAGATTGAGATAATTTATATAAAATTCTATTGAAAATTTTATAAATGTTATATTGAGTGGTTTATAACAAATTAAATCCATGTATGGATACTAGAAGTGGATGTGGCTCTAGAATATATGTACCTAGTGGTAACAATTTTGAAAACACTATATTCATCCTGACTTGATCTAGAATAGGTTGATTAAAATAGGCCTCGTTACCCAAATGGTTTGACACACCCTATAGATATGCTATGGATATTCACAAACTATTTCCCAACTATCATAGAGTATTTAAATAGTTTATGATTATTAATAAATTAGGATAATCCTAAGGTATCCTAGATTAAATTTATGGTGTCTATATTTAGACCTCCTAAGTTATTTTTTAGACATCGTGAATTTCTATTATGAATAGTATTGCTCACACTCAAAATTAATGTTTTATTCATTTTCATGATAATCCACATTGAGGAAAAGTGGGAACCATATGTTCACATGTTCTAAATTAAAATGGTAAATATTTCTTCTTTCTAATATAATTTCAGGTAATTAGTGTCTAGTATCAAATGCATGCACCAGATGATATGGAAACTATTCACCTTGGCTTTATATGGATAATATACTCCAATAAAGATATCATAATTTGAAAAATTATAATGAATTATTTCAAGATAATTTCCTTTTCATTGAAACCCAAAATAATAATATATATATATATATAATAATAATTTATCCAATCCTTCTATTCCTTAGAACCAACTACCAAAGATCTAGAATTAATTTTTTTTGGTATTTATTCAGAATTTTATCAAGAAATTCACTTCCATCATATCATATATATAATGCATATGGAAAAATTTATTTATTTAAATTTCAAGCCACCAGTTTCTGTACTACATTTCATTCATCTCCTCTTGTGGGGTTCTTAAAAACAAATAATATTTATGGATATTTACTTCTAGATCTAAGTCACTAATTTATTCCAACATCCCTTCCTCCTAGGTGGGGTTCTCAATCACTATATAAATTTGTAATGGATTCAACTTTGAGGAAATTAGCTCATCTCATGATATTTATAGGGATGATAATCTGGCTCCCTAATGTTAATATTTTTTATATTGATCATGTTTTAATCGATTTTATAAATTAAGAATAATATTTATATTCTTTGGTATTTCTCCATACATTAACTGGATAGTACTCAAAATTAATGAGAATTTTATTACCTTTCATAAGCCCATTTTGGGGAAAATGTGTGTTTCCCATCATCTTCATACTATTTATGTGATTGAGGGGCCTCAAATATTATAAAATAATTTTATGATATTTCCCCAAATGGGGATGGACTGGTAATTTTTTAATTCATGTGCCTCGCCATTTTCCACCCCCTATTTCCCCAATCCTATCTGATATATTATCCAAACTGGAAAATTAGTTCTATAAGAGGCTTGGAGGGATGACCACTACTTTAGTAGCTTATTTTGATCCTTACATATTGATCAACCAGGTCTCAATATAGTTAAGTGATCCTGAGGGTTTGATCAAGGTTTCTATATACATGATGTGTCCCCCAGAGTTCTCATAACACATTCGATAAATGAAATAATTCTTCCACCTTTATTGTCATCATATGAACCCATCCTTATTCTTAAGGGTAAATAATCTATTGATTTATAAGACTTCACCATGTCACTATACCCTAGTTAACATCATGAACCCAGGTTGGGGGATCCTATCCTTTCCCAAATGAACCAATATTTTAAACCTATTTTTTGTCACCTAGGTGATAGAAATAGGATCATAAGTCATAACTATAATCGAAGCATACCACATGTTTGATCTAGTGTAACGTCCCAGTTCCAGAAGCCTCCTAGTGGCGCCCCATACCTGGTATGTCACATGGCCTCAAGAGCATCTCACTGAATGCCAAAGGCTGCCGACTAGCAGCGAGGGCCTTGTGTGTGATATTAGGGAATATATTCCTTCATCAGTAGAGTACATATTAGAAGTAAACAAATACATAAAAGAGTTGAATAAGTAATAATAGTGAATGACTAATATAACAAACTGGATCAGATATATAAAATTATGCATGATACATATGTCTAGGAATGCAATGAACCATGCACAATGCTGAAATACAGCCCTAGACCAAGTACAAAAGAAAAGAATTAATCATCTCTACAGCATCGTAAGCCTATGCTAGGTCCCGTGCTCTCCGGATCCACATCATGTCAAGTACCTGAAGTAGAAGGGCTCGTGCCCTTGTCTATGCCTGCAACAATATAATCTGTTTGGGCCCCAAACCATGGACCAAACAAGTTGTGAGACAAATCCCAGTAGGCCACCACCATGAGATCTGTTCCTAACAGTCAATGATATATTGAAGGTAAAAGTATAGGAAACAGTAAATAGGAAGGTACTCAACAGTAAATAATCCACAGTTTCAATATCAAGCAACAACTAAACAATCTGATAAAAACAATAGGTAACCCTTTAGGAAGAACAATCAGTCTAACCCATGTGGTCCTACCTAACAATTACAAGCTACCCTCAAGGTAGTACACATAGTCTAACCCCTCTAGTTCAGCTTATTTATCGTCTCTCTAAGGATGTACTCACCGTAAATTCTCCCTATTGTCTCGTATCATAACTAATGGATCTTTAGGGAAGCACTTACATCACATTCCCTCGGTGGCCCACATCGAGAAACTACAGAAACATTGAGGAATCACTCAAATTAAATTCCTCATGTGGTCTCGCATCGTAAAATTATAAAGACACTATGGAGAAGCCCACAACGTCCATTCTCCCTATGGTCTATAAACTAGGTTCTCACGACCCCGTGTAAGTAAAAAAAAGTGTAGTAGAGCATATCGTCCATGGTAACCCTCAAGAGATACTTGGATAGAATTCTACAACATAATAGCATAACATATCTATAGTCACACCATCCTACAATACTAGGCAATGGGAAAGTAAAAACCCGCCTAATAGGAAAACTAGGCCCGAAGGTTAAAACAGTAAAAACATGCATGGGAAACACAACCAAATCACAAAAATTTACCCTATTAATAATAAATTATAATCTAGTCAAGAATATAAGCAGAGCAGGAAAACAATAGGGCTAAAATGGTAAATGAGCAATACCCCATTCATGGGTATTGGGCAATTTTGCACATAAAACTCAAGGACATTAAACAGAAATGAAAAAACCACCTACATTGATGTTATTATATCACTATATGTGAACCTCAAGGATTGAATCACCATAGAAAATCTAATATCTACAAAAACAACCAAACAGTTCAATAGAGGATAACCTGAGAAAGAGAAGGAATCATGAAACACAACTCAAGAAGAAGAGAGAGATTACCGAGAGGATTCCAACACAATCGATGGTGGTTGAATCGGAGTCTGGATGCTTGGTTTGGGACTATAAGGAAGATCGTGGCCATACGGGAGCTCTAGGCCGAAAAAGACCTAGAAGAAGATCGTTCTGGCGATTACACGTGACCACGGTGCATTTAATGAAAAAATAAAATACATGGCGTGTTCTTTTGAAATACATAGTGTGAACATTCCTTTTTTGTACTCCACTTTAGGTGGCCTCTAGGTCACCCCCACATGGTCTTGTGCATGGCTGCTAAATGGCTAGCAAACGACTTCCTGTGGTAACCAAGTACATGGCGTGTGTTCATAAAGTACGTGGTGTGTACTTCAAAAATTTCCAAAATTTCCTATTTTCCTAAAAAAAACTCCAGAAGAAGAAAACATACCTGAAATAGAAGATACAGATTCTTACAAACTTCCCCCCTTAAATAAATTTGTCCATGAATTTCCCTAGCAAGGTGGCGTAGAAGAAGAAACCCCAAATAGCTCTGGCCACTGCAATCGTACATCGTCCTCCCTCTCCCAAGTCTCCTCCTGTACTTGACCGTGCTGCCAATGAACCCGTACCAGAGGGACAAACAGGCCATGGAGAACATTAATACATCGAAACAAATCCGGATAGTATTCTCATCAAACGATGCATCCACTTCTAACTCAACCTTCTCAGTTTTGAAAATGTGAGATGGGTCTAGGAAGTAACGTCAAAGCTGAGAAACGTGGGAAATCTCATGCATAGCCTAGTACTTCTGAGGTTACTAAAGCTGATAGGGAACTAGAAAAACTCTTTCCAACACCTCAGATGGACTGATGTACCTCGGCGAAAGCTTACCATGTCTCCTGATCCTCTTGTTCCCTAACCTATATGTGACATGCCAGAAAACATGATCCCCGACCTCGAACTCCAGAGGTTGTCTCCACTTATCAGCATAAGGCTTCTTTCGAGACTGTGCAGTAGCCATTATATTCCAAATAAACTCTATCTGCTTTGCGGTCTCTTAGACACGGCGAGGTCCCAACACAGCTGCCTCTCCTGCCTCCAGCCAACATAAGGGTGATCGGCATGACCTACCATACAAAGCCTCATACGGTTCCATCTGAATAGAGTCTTGAAAACTATTATTGTATGCAAACTCCACAAGAGGTATATTTTTCTCCCAAGAACCTCCAAAATCCAGGATGCATGCTTAGATCATGTCCTCAAGCACCTGAATCGTATGCTCGGACTGGCCATCAGCTTGGGGATGGTAAGTTGTACTCAAAAGTACCTGTGTACCCAAATCCTTCTGAAGCCCCTACCAAACACAAGAGGTAAAATTAGCATCTCCATCGGAAGAAATGGAGTGTTGAACTCCATGTAGATGTACAATATCATGGATATACAACTGTCCTATCACATCAACACTAAAGGTCTCCTTGATCAGCAAAAAGTAAGAAACCTTCATGAGTCTGTCAATGACAACCCAAACTGCACCATTGCTTCGAGGTGTCCTCGATAAACCTGTCCTGAAATCCATCGCGACATTGTTCCACTTCCACTCGGGTATAGGAAACTACTGTAAAATCCTTTCTGGTTGCTGGTGCTCCACATCCACATGCTGACAGGTGGAAAACCTCATTAGAAAACATGAAATGTCTATTTTCATACCTGGCCAACAATACTGACACTGTAGATCACAATACATCTGGGTGACACAAGGATGAACTACCCAGACTGAGGAATTAATGTCCCGCATCAGCTCCTCATGTATGTCTATTGGAACACATACACACCCCTAGAAATGAAAAATTTCATCCTCACTTATGGACCATACCCGAATAGGGTTCCCTCCTGATATACTTTCCCTCAGGACCAGTCCTTCAGAATCTGATAGATGCCTCATTCGTACTCGATCAAGAAGGGTAGAGGTAACAGCTACAGAAGAAAGGAAAATCTTCACATGTATGTCAGGCACCTCCTAATGCATCTCAGAGAACAGAGCCATAAGCTTCCACTCATTGTTGGCCTCCAGAACATCCTGTATCTGAGTCCTCCTACTCAACGCATCAGCCACTGCATTTCCTTTCCCAGGCATGTAGGCAAGCTCATTGTCAAAGGACAGTAGGTACTCAACACATATCCACTGTCTCAAATTCCAATCACGCTAAGAGAATATGTACTTGAGACTGTTGTGGTCAGTGAAAACCAAAAAATTCTCTCCCATAAGATCATTTCTTCAAAAGTGTAAGGCAAGCACAACCATGATTAACTCAAGATCGTGCATCGGGTAGTTCCTCTAATGTGGTCGCAATTGTAGATACCCATACGCAATGAATCCTTCCCCCTACAGAAGCACAACTACATTCTCAATACCTGAAGCATCACAATACATAGTTTTGCTCTTACCTATATTTGGAAAGACTAGTATCAGTGCTGAAGTCAACCTCCCCTTAAACTCCTGAAAGGCTAACTCGGAAGAATCTGATCACAATAACTTCACAACATTCTTAGTCAGATTCTTCAGTGGTGCTGCTTAGCATGAAAAGTCATGTATGAAACCTTTGTATTATCCAGCCAACCTTAGAAAACTATTCACCTCAAAGACATTATTTGGATACTCCCAGGAGACTACTACTCTCACTTTCTCTAGGTCTACTAACACGCCTTCCTCTGAGATAACATTACCTAGGAAGTGAATCTGATCCATCTAAAAATGAAATTTTGAGAGCTTATCATATAACTGATGCTCTATCAGTGTACTCAAAATGATATAAAGATGGGTAGCATGGTGGTGTCGAGTGTGAGAGTACCCCAAGGTATCGTCCACAAAGACCATCATGAAGGAATCCAAGTATGGATGGAAAACTCAGTTAATCAGTGCCATGAAACACTGAAGGAGCGTTCGGGAGACTGAAGGACATAACCATATACTTGTATAGACCATAAATTCTTCGAAAGGATGTGAGAGGTATATCAGATGCTCTAATGTGAAACTGATGATAACCGGACCTCAAGTCAATCTTCAAGAATACTTGGGATCCTCGTAGTGTATGTAATAGATCATCATTCATTGGTACAGTATATTAGTTTTTTACCATCAACTAGTTCAACTTCTTATAATCCACACAAAGCCTGAGGGTGTCGTCTGCCTTCTTCACAAACAGGGCAGGCGAACCCTATGGGGAAGTACTAGGTCAGATGAAACCCTTTGCCTGCAACTCCTCCAACTACTTCTTGATCTCCTAAAACTTTGGTGTAGCTATCCTATAATGAGGAATGGACACCAGTACCACTCCTATCACAAGCTCATTAGAAAATTCTACCTCACGCTCTAGAGTCAAACCTATTAAGTCTTCTAGAATGACTTCCCTGAAATGATCCACCACTGGAGGAAAGTCTAACTAAGAAGTACCTGAATTATACAGATATGAACTATAAATCTGAGATATAACTCGTCCTAACACATAATGGTATTGGTAGTGACTCTTCACTAACCTGATGGTTTATGGAGTGAACCCATTCCACTTAGAAAAGGTCTTCCACTAGGGATAGTGGTATTTCCAACCCATGATGAGTAGTCTCATAAGAGAATCTACAATGGTGGTTGACCCAAGCCTAACATGTTATGAATGTCCTACTAGGTAGCCATGAAATAATATTTTCTATGCTTATGTGTATTTCACAAATCTATGTCTTCTGAAAATGTTATGCTATTTTGGCTCATGTTCATTGATTACATTATGATTCATGTCTTATGAACTACCAATTTTAATTCCATGACTCTTGTTTATGATCTATGATAGATATGGAATAAACATTTTATGTTATTCTACTAATAATACACCCTTACTCTTTTCTTATTCTTTCATATGATCATATATTTATAAATATTTGTTTATCATTTACAAGATTCTTATCTCACCCATTCTTATGTCTATCTTACCTAGGTTATATGAAAATTATTTATGTAGGGCATGAATATGAAGAGTACTAAATGGGATGTTATTTTTAAGAAGAAGATAATTCACTATATAATAATATTATCTACCATGTTTCCAAAGATACTATTATAATTTAGTCCTTAGGAATGTGTTTACAAAGAGTAAGGAATATTCATATAAAAAGATGTAGTGTCCATCTATGAGAATAACGGGTCTCTATAATACAATTATGAGAAATCATGGAAACCATTTTCCAGATAGTATTGTACTTTTAAATATATTTCTATAGATTCATAGTTCTAATGTGTTGGTCACATATAACCCAAAAACTAACTGGGATCATATGTGTTTCAATAAATCAATCTTTCAACCTTATGAAGATAACTAATTTCTAATCAATTCATCATTCTCAATTAGATATCAAAAATTCATTTACAACATGTCTTTACATTTCAAAATAAAATAATAGGTTTTCATAAAATTAATTCCTTTTCAAATAATCATTTGATTTAAGAAAATTTTCAAATGAAAAAATATTCAATCAATTAAATTTATCGAATCCTTAAATAAAAAATATTATCAAATCAATCCATCTTCTATAAATCTATACCAAAATTTTAACATCATTTATAGTGTAGTTTTTCCCAATATCCATTATATGTCACACCACACATAAAATGATTTCAATTAGGGTTATTAAAATAAATTAAAATCTCATTTTAAAAAAATTATGAACTTTACATTTTCATTTATTGTTCAAAATCAAATAGAACTACCTACCTTTAATAATGGGATCAATTCAACAAAACGCATATACCAGGATCCTCCAATAAAGAATAAATGAATAATAAATAATTGAAAAACTCGTTGAATCAAAATCCATCAAAACAGAGATTAGATCTATCAATAACATGATGATACATCATTATCGAAGGAGGGTCAGTAAATAGACCAGGATAAACAAAAAGGGAGGATATCAAATTATTAGAAGAATATCCCACAAGATTTCGAGAACATAAATTCAAAAATAGATGTGGTTAGAGGTAGAAATTTCTCATATTTACTGACTTAAAGGAAAAATGATACAATTTCTGTCTAAATGGGGTTGAATATTGTTTAAACATGTTGGTTTAAGATTTTTTTAAATCCATGTATTTAAATATCACATGAAAGGTTTTATGTACATGGCAACGTGTTTAAATGAACTACGTGCCATAACTATACACTCCCACTATTAATGGAAAATAGTTTAACCTAGTTGGACACATAGTTATTAAAATAATTGACCAACCATGTATTACCAAATATTTTTGGTTCTCAATTTTCACTAAGGCGGCATACGGTTTAGGAAAACTATATTCCACAAGTACACTTCAAAACAAGATCCCAAATATTTCCAAATCTCACACGAATCACCCTAATACATAACTAGCAGAAATAGAATAAAAAAAGGTTCAAAAACCCTAAAATAAGGAAATGGGAAATTATAGTCCAATCTATGGATGGATATTGAATAATCTAAAATTAAGGTAAGTAATTTCACCGTATAAGGTTTTTTTAATGGTAATTATCATATTCAATCAATCAAATATTTAAGAAATGTTAATATAAATAGATATTTTATTTTCTAAGGCATTTGACGAGTGGTACATATAGTTTTTCTCCAGTTCACTTCCTATAGGAACTCACCCAGTATTGGTTTTTTCTAAAATCATACATTTTACAAAATATTAATTGGGTGATTCAAATCCATTTACTAGTTGGGGAAGGTGTGGTGTGGTCTTATAATGTAAGGTTTCCCAGCTAGGATTCAGTAATAACACATACATACAAATTATTATTGGGCTCCATTTTATGTAGTAATGTCGAACCTATAAAAATACATCAACTAGGGTCCAAACCCTAGTATCCACTAAATTTGGGGTATTTTAGGGGGACAACATGGTGAATGGGCGCCTACAATGGTGTGCTGGGAAATGTTTTGTGAGAAAAGGAAATCTATGAAGAATGAGGTTTATCTTTTAGGGCATTAATGAATTTGAAAATATTGACATATTTCGGTGTGGGTTTTTTGGCCTATAATCATATATTTGAGTCCATTGTTCTTATAGGCCCTCGGGTCATATAGTGGGTTCCCTCAAAACTATGTTAATAATGGGGGTTTTTCCATAATAAAAAGGGGTTTTAGCCCACCATATTTTGACAGGTATATTTTTTGAGCTATTATATGATGTTTTATTTTACCTTATTAAATCTACTAGTTTATGAGCTGAAATTTATGTGTTTGTAATTTTTGATGATTTTAGTTGGTTCACGTGAACTTATTTAATTGATCATTAATGCGATACATTAAAAAAAAATTCCCTTTTATAATCTCATTCAAATTAAAAAAATAATTTAATAACTTATATTAGTATTGATATATGAGGTAGATTTCATAATATGGAATTTGAAAAATTTGGTGAAAATAATGGTCACATTAATAATATTTCTACTCCTAAAAAAACATAACAAAATAGTGTCATGGAATGGACAGAATGAACATTTCATGATATAGAATGAAACATTCTTAATGAATTTAATGTAAATATATATATTCTTGGATGAATATTTAAATAAGTATTTTTATATTAATTATTATTTTATTATACACTTTCTAAATAAAACTCCTTATGAATTTCATGATGAATAGAAAACTATTTGCAGTCATTTTAGTGTTTTCAGGTGTTTGGTTTTTCTTTTTAACAGTAAGGTTAATTTTGAAAATTTGGATTTAAAAATTAATGAAGTAATATCACAAAAATAATTAAATGATTTTAAATATTATAGACTATATAATAATGGATCGAATACAATGGAAGAATATATGCATGTGAATTTTTTTAAAAATGATGAAAAGAAAAATTGAAACATAGATAGCCATAGGGATGAATTTAAATTGTTTAATATTGGGAAAGATAAACCTAAAAATGATTATATATCATATGATTGAAAAAATATGAATTTTTAATATTATCATGGAAATTAGAATACTCATAAAAATTATTCTTTTGATAACATAATTGGAAATGTTTACACATTAATTAAAACAATAATATGTATTTTATTTATTTCAATTAATTTTTCTTATATTGTTGAATTTATACCTATTAATCTTAATAAATATCAACATGATTCAAATTATATTATTAATATGAATAAATAACTTGACTAATATAAAATAAATTAATTTTTATAATTATTTTTCACACCCTAATGGTAAATAGATCATACAAATGAAATTTTTTTTGGGAATAAATTGGATGAAATTAGATATATATTAAAAATAAATCTATATTGGACTCTCTTGTATTATTTATAGAATAAAAAATGTATTTTTAGGATTATTTTTTTCATTTTATAGAATGTAAATTATTATCATTATATTTCCAATTTATTCCATTAGAAGTATTAAATTGTTTCAAATAGATATTTAATTATCCTTTATAAATTGTTTAATTTATGAAGATATATCAGTTAATCAACCACCATGATTTAAAAGTGAAAAATCTATAAATATTTTTTCATATTATAAAATTATTATTTTTTTGGTCCTAAGTAAGATAATAGAGCTTGTTATGATGGACTATAATTACTTTTATTTAAAAATCGATTTAATAAAGGGATGTGTCTCACCCCAGTTTTTATTTTTCAACTTTTTTATGGTTTATTTTTATTTTCTATTGAGTTTTTGGTATTTCATATCATGATTCGGAGTATTTGGATTGTTTTTCACTTTTTCATTGTTTTTTAGAATAGTTAGGGAAAATAATACAATCCCATAAGGCTTAGTATTATTTCAGTTCATTTTCATTTTTCATGTGTTTTATGGAACATGCAGTGCATGATTGGTGTTAAATCATGTCTTTCCTAGGTGTAACGATGTGGTTTCTGGCATGTTCCTAGATTAGGGCACATGGCTTGTTCACTATTAGTTCAAATAGTGTGGAACCCATATGGATGGATTTAATAAATTTTACATAACCCAATTCCATGGTATGAACATGGTTCCCCAAACCATACAACTGAACCATTGTGGTTCCATATGAGTCCAAATATGGGTGCACAATTGGTGCATGGTTTCCCAAAACATGTGACCAAACATATTCAAATTACTAGGTCAATTAAAATTCAATTTTAATTTTTTCCCCTGATATTTCATAACCCCAAAAAACTCCTCTTCTTTACCTCTTGGATCATGAAACCATAGAGAGCCTCCTCACTTCTTCACCACACCTACCACCTCTTTATAAAGCTTATTACAAGTGGATTATTCATGGATTCGGTGTGATTTCTCTTAGTTAATCCCTTCCCCTATTCTCCATCTTCCATGTTCTAGTATTTTCTTTTTAGTTCATATTTCATCTTGGTTTTTTTACTCAAGGGTTCATGATTCATTGGTTCTATATTAGGGGTTTTGTATTTGTACATATCCTCTTGGTCTTACAAGTCTATTTGGATCATCTTGAAGTTGTTTTGGGTTTCTATTATTAAAATTCCATTATTTCACCTTTTCATTTGGAATTTAAAAAATCATTATTTGTGATTCACACCTTGTTTTGATTTTAATTTGTAATATGTGATGGTTACACAATTTATTTGGATTGGAAGTAATGGATTTTTGCATTAAATAAGTATGTATGAAATTGTTTTAGGTTTCTATGAAGACCAAGGGTTTGATAATATTCTTAGTTAGATGTAATAGGTGTTTTGTGGTTTCTAAAGTGATTATTTTATTTCCAAAGATTTTTTAAATGTTTTAGGAAATTTCATGTGGTTTGTTTGTCCCTTTTTAAACTAATTTATCACTCAATAGTTACATGTGGTGTCTTTGTCTCACTTATAAATTGGCCTTCATTGAAAACAAACCTAGGGGTGATCCTCTTTCTTTTTCTGTTGTTAAAGGGAATGGGTGATCTTTTTTATCTTTCTTAAATCATGTATTGTTGGATCAATGGAAAATGTTCAACCCCTTAAAGTGATTTGGGTGTGATGTTTGTGTTCATTTCTTGTGTATTTTCAATATATAAATGGTTTTTGTTGTAATTTCTTGAATGAACCCTTCTTTAGATATGTCATGGGAGCCTATAATAACTATTAGATTATCCGAGAACCTTTGTTTTAGTAGTTTAGGATTATTCTCTTGTAAGTGTCCCTTAGTACAAATTTTCTCATCATTGGGATTATGCCGCTCTATTAGGCCATGTAGGGTACAACTAAATGATATAGATATTGAGTACATCAGGGTAACCGACATGATAGATCAGGGACCTTATATTCTAGATTATCCCTTATGATCCAAGGTATTCTTTTTCTCCTAGGATTATATTTATCTATGGTGGATAATTATGGCGAGGTAGCTGATTTGGTTACATGCATATTATCTTTCATTAAGATTTTCATTAATTTATTTCTTCTTCTCCCTTTATATAGTGTATCTAATTGGAAAAAACTGAATAATTTTTCATTAAATGTTTAATGGATGTTTTTTTGAGAATATTGTTCACTCTCTATCCATTATTAAATTAAAAAATCACATTTTATAATCTCTTTAATTTTCTCTAAAATGAAAAAGCCACCTTCCATTGAAAGGAACCAATTTAATATGATAAACTAGAATTGGAATTGATTTTTTTATAAACAAAATAAGTGAATGGAAACATATTTTTATATATATATTTTCAGAAATGAATTGAATGAATCTTCTATTTAAACTAAATGCATGGGGTAGATTAAAAGGGAATTCCTACTATTTTTTATTACTCGTGCCTATACATTCATACTTGTTTTTATCCCTAGGTGTAGTTCCAAGATTGATAATGATTTATTTGGAGAGTGGATGGTATTTGGGTTTGGTGAGTGACTATCAAGGTCACATAGAGATCTAATTAGATGATGGGTTCAGTTTGGTGGTATTTTTAGTTTTTGTTTTGATGTTATATTTTGTTACTTTTTATTTAAGTTTGGGTTCTCTATTATTTGATGATATTTTTTTATTTATATTCGGATAAATCATTCCTTTTACATATTTCTAATGTCGTAGGTGCTTGTCGCCACCACAAGGTGATCAGGAACATGCCTCAGGGAAGTCACATGCGATCTACGGTGATCGGTTTGGGGTCCACCTGGGTTGGTTCATGAAAAATGGTTTTTTATCATAGGTTATTTAGGGAATATATATTTCAGAGAACCCCTTGTTATTTGGTTTTTCAATTTGGAATGAGTAGGACTGTTGAAAGATGGGGTGTTGGTATGGTGTGGTACCTGGACAACACTTCTAGTGTCTAAACTTGGGTTATTATCAAATGTTGGGTTTTAAATATTATATTTTGATTTTATTTATCATTATTATACTAAATATTTATTTTGGTATTGATGATATTCACCTTATCGGTATTTTTTAGAATTTTTATGGGTTTTTTTGTGGTATGGAAATGAAATGAGTGTTATTCTAGTGGTTTCTAATGATCTCATATGGTCTGGAAATCTATGTGGATCCTAGGGATGCGGTGCTGAATGAATATCCATAGTAGTGGTGTAATTGTGATATGTACACTAATTATATTTCCAAATAACCCATTGATACTAGTCACCCGCAAAAATTTGATTTGGATATTCCCTAATTTTAAAACTATTTTGAAATATTTTTTTAATAATGGAAAACATGTTTCAAAGTGGTGGTGTTATTGGTTTTGGTAAACTATGAATGAGTTTTGAGATTTATTTTGAAGAGTTCCAAATAAAGTTTCTTCTAAATAAATTTATTTTTTATAAAATTTGTTTTTGATTAAATGGTATTTGATAAAATAAGGCATGTTTTAAAATGGGAATGATTATTAAGGGAAAGGGTTGGATTTATTGAGTGAAATTAAGAGATTTTAGTGGAATAAAATTACTTGTATTTTTGTTTTGTATTTGAAAATTGTTTATTATATGGTGGTAATTGAGATATTTTAAATTTTTTGGAAATTTATTACTTGGTCTTTATTTTTCATTTGGTTTTTAATTTTGATGATTTTCTGATGATGGGTTGATTTTTATTGAGTTATTTCTTCTAGTTATTTATAGTATACTACAACAAATGATGGTTTGGATAATCGAGGTTTAGCTATGAGTGGTTTACAATTATCATACCCACTAGTTTATTAACCTAATTAATTCCTCCATGAGGTTAAGATGTAGAAACCTATACTATTTTTTGTATAGATGGATCCTTTTGAATAATAAGAGTGGATGCAATAAAAATTGAAAGGGTCATCAACTCCTTGAGTTTTCAGAGTAAAAAAATGTTTGGTTTTCCACCTTTTTTCTTAGAGGACTGATTTGGATGTTTTGGAAGTCAAACATTAGGAATAAGAATCAGGAATAACTATCCTTGGAATTCATAAAGGATTCATTCATCTAGTAGTATTTCGTTTAGGACAACAAGGTGCATATGGTGATTGAAATATGATTCCACCATAAAGGAAATGGATGCACCTTAGAGTTCATCATCCATTTTGGGGATCTAGACCTCTATCTCCTAGATTTTTATTAGGATTATTCAAAAAACACAATAATTTTTTGAGAATTGGATTTATCCTATCCTTTAGTCATGGGTGTCAATATACGATTTATCCTTTTTGTCTTATGTGATGATAAATGAAGTTTTAGTTTATGTCATGTTAGAAGGAGTGATCAAAATAGAAAATCCTTTCTCAATTCATAATATTTGTGAAGTGAATTATAGTAATGATAAGGGAAATTGGCCTTAAGATGACTATTCTAGTTGTATATTTAAGAGGCCATCTGGTCATTGTTATCTTCTTATAGGAACATGACCATAGTGTGTCATGAATACAGCAAGACGGGTCATAGCAATACTTTAGGTCCATGTTTTATAAATACATGTTTTTTTATTGGTCATTTGGGACATAATCACTTGAATGGAGTGTGGATATATATATATATATATTCTACCTTAAATAAGTTCATGGTTCAGACTGATGAATATAGTGCTGGTGTGAGTTCTATTTATGTTTTTCGTTGTAAATATTTTTTTTTTGAAATGTTTTTATTTTGTAGTGTTTTCTTTTATTTAAATAAAATAGGGGTGTTTTTTTAACTCAGGTAAATGTATTTCCATAAATGTAAATGCCTTTTGGATATTATAGATTTCATAATTTGGAAGTGAAAGTGAGCAATATTGTCTAACTTTTTCCTATTTTGTATCCATCTATAGGATTGGGTGGGGTTATTCTAGTTCGAAGGTTATATGACTGTAATCTTGTGTTGGTTTGGAATCTACATAGAATCCTGATATTCTGGTTAAACGAAAATTTCCTCCTAATATTTTTAATTCTAAAATCTACTTTCTCCCTTTTCTATTTTCTTGTCTACCTTAGAGATGCATCATGCACTTTTCCCTTATCCTACCGGGTAATATTACCATGATTTTTCATTTTTCATATACTAAAAATTAGTCTCTCAGACCAGTCCTAAAAGTTTTTGTTATGAGGATGTGGTTGGATTGTGTATTGGGATCATTATCGTGATTTGAGATGTGGGTTGATTTCTCTTTTTTGTTTTGTGTAGAATTACAAGGTTTTTTTCTTTTGGTAGTTAAGTTGTATTTCAGTATGAGGACTTGAATCATGGATGTGTGTGACCCTTTTCCTTAAACATGATCAACTAGATACATTGAGTCTTTTTTGGGGAAGAAAAAATAATGTTTGGGGAAGCTGTCAAAACCCATTTTTTATTTCTCTATTTTGTTCATGTTTTTTTATTTTGGATATTATCTGCATTTTAACATGTTTTTGATTGAAATTCTTAGTTTTATTATTTATCCCCAAGATGAATGGTTTGTGGGCATTGTTAATGGGATACCATATGTGAAATTGAGAATAATTATCTTTTCAATTTAATTTCCTCTTTCATGGATTGTTCTTCTTAGGTTGTGGTTGGTTGGGGTTAAACCATGTGGATCATAGGTGTAACTATGTTGTTCTTGGGGTGTCCTTAGATGAGGGCCCATAACATAAGAATGGTTTGTCCAAACCATCTCGCAAATGAAAAAATTGTATAAATTTTTTTAACATAACCAAACTATACATTTGGAACGTGGTTTTCAAAATCATACATCCAAACCATGCTGGTGCCCGAAGAGTCTAGTAGGGGATCACAGTTGGAACAAATTTTCCCAAACCATATAACCAAACCATGCATATTACATAATTCTATTAAAAATTTTCATTTTTCCTTTTTTCCTCACTTATTTCTTAAACCCCAAAACACCATTCTTCCATCCCTATTGTCTTATAAAACCCTAGGGATCCTCATCCCTTATTCCATATGCCTCTTAGCTAATTCTAGGGATGATTCCATGTGGATTAATCAAGGTTTTGGGGTGATTTATTCAAGGAAATATCTACAACTATTCCTCATCTCCCTTCTTATTTCTTTTCTTGGTTCTTCTTCCCCCTTGGTACCTATACAGCATGGTTCCTATTTCATGTGTTCTAAAGTAGTGTTTTTGTATTTATAGGGTTCCTCAAATTCTTTCTTCACTCTTTAGACCATCTTGAGGTTGTTCTGGGTTTACATTGTTTAATCACAAATAGTTTGAGGTACATTTCCCATTTATATTTGAACATTTAATTCAATAAAACTAAATTCATTCATTCTCTCAATGTTTTCTATTAAATAGTGATATATTATGTTTTGAAAAACTATTTAGAAGAGAATTGACGGGGTTTCCCCTAAAATTATCTTGTGTGAAATTGTTTTACAAAGTCCTTTGACACGATTTTTTTAATAAAATGATCGATCATATTTTATAATTTTTTTTCTTAATAATTTTTTTGTTTTCCAAATTTTTTATGAATGTTTCATGAAATTACATTTAGTGGGTTCGACACTTTTGTAAATGTATTGTCACTCAAAGGTTACTATATGAATGTTTGGCATGTTAATAAATTGTTCTTTTGAAAATTCTCCTATGGGTGTGTATCTTACCTTTTTGATTTATAAATGGAATGGGTGGTATCAACACAAGACTTCACTCATGTATTTTAGTTCAATATCAAAGGGGTTATACCTTGGGGTGATTTTAGGGTGATGTTTGTGTGTGTTTATTATGCCGCTTCTATAAATGTTTTGGGTTTTATTATTATTTATAGGATCACTCCCACATTATATATGACATCATAACCTAGAAAATTTATAGGATTTGTCTAAGAAAGTTTTTAGCATTAGATTAGGATTATTCTCTAGCTAGTGGCCCTTAGTAAATATTTTCTTTGTATTGGGATTATACCCCTCGGTTAGACTAGGTAGGGTACAACAAAGCTTCAGGTCTATTGGTTGCATTAGGAGCACTGACACGATGGATCATGGGTAGTTTGTTATATATTATCCACTAAGACCCTAGGTATTACCATGTCTCCCAGGAACTTATTTATCAAAGGTGGATATTATAAGTTCCTCAACAGATTTTGGTTACAAGTGTAATTGCATTAATTTCACTTATTGTGTCGGTATTTGTTCTTCTCCCTTTCTATGGTGTATATCTTAGGAAAAAAATGAATAATCGGTTATGAAATGTTTTCTCACCAATTTAACGACTATATTATAATGTCCTTATTTTAAATGAAAATGTTACATTCATTGACCATACTCCCTAGTCGTAGTTATATCCAATAATAGTATATACCTAATTTCAATATAATCCTAATGGAATTATAATCCCTATGACCATATATGACCAATAGATATATTTTAAATGACCATATATCCAACAAACAAATTAAAATAATATATATATATATATCCATATATACATCTCAAAAATCTTTTGTTCATTCTTCCAAAATAATAATCATATTAATAATTTTATTCTTTTTTAATTGTCTTATAATTGGGTTGATCTATATTGTGTATAATGATAATGAATATTATTTTTAATGGAATATTTATTCATTTGTGGTTTTGTTCCTCTAATAAATTGTAAGATCTTTTTTTATATTACTATCTCATAATGTATGAAATATAGTGCTGTTAAATTTAGTACTATATTACTGGTAAGAGAATCTACCACTAATTTTAAGGGAATATAATAGTATAAATTGTGGTTGTTCCATTATCCCCTTAAAATAAAAAAAATAATTTTACACATATAGAATTTGGGATTTAAAATTTAATATCTGAATATAAATAAGAATTGTATTTTTCTCTAATTAAATATCTAGGTTTCTATGTTTCCACAATGGCTTATTATTTCACTAAAAAATAGTAACTAGATGGGCTGTGTTGTCTCATAGAACATTATATTAATAATCTATGATATCCCCATGTATTTCCTCATTATAGATATGATGCTTGTGGAGTATATATTTGGAGTTTAGTAAATTTGATAGATATGGTACACACTTCCCCAATGGATATATATGGAACACATTATGCACTTGGTAGAGGTTTGTTGGAAGCATCAGATAATGATATAGAGTCCCCACATTATTCAACATGATTAAAGGAATGATATATATATATATATGGTTCAGATTATCTTTATTTTTAAATCCCCTAACTCCCTTCTAATAATATTTTCAATGGAATTATTTTTCACAAATCTAAAAATCCAATTCTAGTCGATGATTTTACCCATGAACCTTTTTTAGAATTTCTTTTTTTATATGTAAAAATATATATTTGACCACTTATATTGTTTATTAATAATATTTTTTGTTCTATCCTCTTCCCCAATCCAACTTCATCCTTTAATGTAATATATTTTCATCTCTTCTTATATAGAGCCCCATTCAGTGCCATTTAAATGCTAGAGTATAGACTATTTTTATATGGAAACTCCACCAGTGGAAGATATTGATCAAAAATTCCATTAAAATACATTGACAATAATCACATCATATATTATGTAGTATGAATGGTCCTTTTAGAATGATCACAAATTTTATCATTATCAGTCTCTTTAATTCTCATATCTATATCAACTCTTTGTTGGAAACATCTCCAAAACATTAATATAGGCATTAGATCTTGATGATATTGAATTAAAAGAGGCACTAAATACATCTTTACCCCTACCAATATATATACCCTATCAAGACAATCATGAAATAAATATTCTCCTATAGCGATGAATTATTCAATGTTGGTAAAGACGCCAATCGTATCCTTAATGGAATTAAATCCTTTATATTACTTTTGAGGTCCTATAAGAAAATCTATCGTGATGTTTTCTAATTTTATTTTGTATATGGTTAATGGGTGTGTTATCCCATAAAAATTAAAATGTTCATCATTGAAATCTTAGAAAACAAAGGATTGAGATATATTCATTGTAATCTCTCTCCTCAAGTTATCCCATAAGTTGTCCTCAAATGATCTCCACCTGTCTTTCTACTTCTTGAATGGCTAGAGAAATATAATCTATCTGCATCGTCAAAAAGATTTCATTATATATGGTATGGGTGGAACACATATCAATGATCCATATTTAATTATTCCACCTTCTTCAATGATAAATTATATATCATTTTACCCAATCTATTATAGAACAATGTCACGGTCTTACCCTTATGTATATTAACATTAATAGATGTCTAGTAAATCATTTGTGTAAGATAGTTTTCCCCAATTCATTATGATATCCATGTACATACATTGAAAATCCTTCAATATTGTGTCTCCTTAATTCCTCATCATTGATATGGAATAATGATCCCACATTATCAAAGAATATTCCAGTGTATTCTCATTCCCATAGTGGTAAAATACTCTGTAATAAAAGTCCTTGCGGAACTCCAATCATCTCATTTTTATATGTCTAACGCATTATATATGAATATATATATTACAATATTTCGATCAATATATACATCACAGTTTTCACCATATAAGTAATATCTTCTTATCTTCAATGAAGTTATTACCGCTTTTAACTCCAAATGTTTTGTATAGAATTTTTTTTATGGACAATAATTTGAAGTAATAAATAGGCTATCAGTATGAAATATTTCATAAAAAATCATAACAATTATTTTTTAATGCATCATAGTATATCAAGAATCCTAATTCATTATAGAAAACTGTGATTATAGGAAAAATTAACAAACTTTTATTTATATCTATAGTGACTTTTCATATTATTCAATCTGAAGGAACATTAGTCACTTCTTGGTTAACTTGTATAGATTATTTGAAAATATGTAGGTGTTTCTAAAAATTAATTGCTAATATCCATCAATTCTTAGAAAAGAAATGATATATAATATAGAAACTAGTCAATTTAATTGTCTAATGATTTTTTTCTTTGACGAAGCAAGGGATATATTGTCCGTTCAAATTATACGACCTTTGAAGGATACCAATTTAATGAAAATCACTAATTTCTAAATATTTTTTATATTTTATCATTCTCTGGGATTTTAAAAAAAATATTAAAATATTATTCAGGTTCCTAATTTATTATTTAATAAATGAGAATTTCATATAAATTCAAGGATTCATATAATTGGGGTATTTTTAAGTTTGAATTGATTAAACATGATTTGTTATTGTTCATTCATTTGGAGTATAGTTTTATATGATATAATAATGTTGGAAAGAACACCTGAGTGAGTGTGATACAATTTACACCCCCATTAATTTACACATTGGTTCACTAGAAGTTAAAACACCATTCAACGTAGAAGAAAAATCCACACCTCTTGAAGCTTACCTCCATTTACTGAGTTTATTGGAAGTAAAAAACTCAATGCACCATACCCATTGGGTGAATTAGACCTCACACCAAACTCAATAAATTAACAAAAAAGTAAGTTATAACAAAATTTGAACAATATAAGTAAATTAAAAAATGAACACAAAAGGACTAATGTTCATTAGATGAGTATTCCATCTTTCGTGGAACACAGAAAAATGATTTTATTATATTAACCAATAGTGAAAAATTATGTTCAACTAATGAAATAGTCATTATGATTACATTAAAAATTATTAACTCTTTAAAACACATTACACAAACTCTATGTTATGTTCATAACACTAATCGACTGTGAAAATTAAACCTCAATTCATTTTTAAAGGAATTATCCATTATTTTCCTATGTAAAATGGATATCACAAATTTATATAGTGGACTCCATATATAATTTACCTTTTGATATCATATAGATAAGCTATCCTAAACATAATTATTTGGTAAATCTTTCAATTTTTTAATTCTAGAGAGTTCAAGAGACTTTCTTGGATTCATGTCACAATTGATAGATATAAACTAATGACAGTCCTCGAACTGTTAATAGAAGAGTGGAGTTTTGTCTTCCAACAAACCAGGTCATACACATTCTTGTGGAAAATTTCTAGTAAATATATATCTTATGGATGGACACGCAACAAACTAAAATAAGAACATACAAAACATTAATCATCCACTTAATATATTATTTTAGGGTCTATTTACAAATCTCTATAAAACATTATAAAACCTTATTCAATTATTTATAACCACAATACATAGTGATTCTCTATATCCTTCACTTGACATATGTCCCACTATGTATTTTTTCAACCTTATGCATTCTTCAAAATAATTTTTTTACATTACATTTCTATAAGATTTTGTGTTATGGATATCATTTGAAGGACTATCAGTTTCACATCTAGTATGATTCTTCGAAAGTCTAACTATAGATTGATATTCTATTTCCTTGAAAGGGATACTAAATTTTTATCCATGTGGACTACACCTTGGATATCAAAAAAATTCACACCTTTGTGGCATCTTATATGTTCCTTTATTAAATTCATCAACAAGACAAACTCTTTCCTGACAACCATTATAGCTACATAATAAGATTCAATGATACTTAACAACATATTGTTATACACCCTTAAAATCAATGTATTTTTATTCCTCTATAGTTATATAAAAAAAACTTTTTTTCTTATTGAATCATAATCACTAACCAAATCCACATCTACATTGAATTTTTATACATATTCTTATCTAGAACATAGATCCATGTATTTTTATCACTTTAGTTTACTAAAAATACAATTAATAGTGTACTAATAGTCCTTTCTAGGAAATAATAAATATTAACATATAACTATACCTAAAAAATAAATATCCAATTGATTATAAATATTTAGGTATATTAATATTAGGATAGATAAATCATATCCAAGTTAATCAGTTTAATAGTGTTTATCATCTAATACTAGTTCCTTTAAAATTTACGGTTTTAAGTTCCAAGAAATGGAGGTGTTTATATACATTCATCCAATCATCTGAAACTTTTCCATTATCCTTTAGATGTAATAATTTTGGAAAAATACTCAAGTTCCGACCTACTTGTATCATTTAATCATCATTAAAAAGGTTTCCATGGAATTTTTTAGATTCTTATTTGAAATCATCCAAAAAAGACATTAATTTCCAAATTCTTTCACCATAAGTTCCTACACAAAATATTTCATTTAAATATAATATTTATATGATGAATGTACAGTCATTTTATTTTTTTGTAATTTTATTGTTTTTTATTCCAACTATCAAATAACCCCTTTGATGAAAATCATTCCAAAATCTAATTCCACAAAACAATGTTTTTTATCCCATAAAAACTTTAATTCCACTCAGAAACCATATTTCAGTTCCTATTATCGGTGAAACCTACTAGGTGCTTCATGTAATTTTCTTCCTCTAAATTACCAATATTAATGGTTTCTTTGGTCATCTATATATTCACTGTAATGAATTTATGATGCTAGGATAGTTGCTTTTTTACTACTAGTGAGTATATTTCATGTAAATTAACCATTTTAATCTATTGAAATCACTTTACAACCGGTAATTTTTTTATATTTTCTTTCTATTGGTCTCCTCTTATTAGTGTTAGACCCATTTATTATAATATTATATTTTTCATTATGATATATCAGAAAGTTCCCAATTTCATTTGGATATCAACAATAAAATTTATTAATCGATTTCTAATATCTATTTTTTAGACTCACTATGTGATTACTCATCATTCGATAATTTTGGTTCCCCATACCATTTATTTTTAGAAAGTTCATATTAACACAAAACAATGAACTAGTCCTTTAATTCATGTTGATATCCTAAAATAAATTAACAATATTGTATTTCTTGGTTCATCATGATTTTTGGATTCCTTAATATATATTACACCACTTCAATAATATTTTTCCCATAATCATTATAAAATTTCATAAAATAGCATTAAATTTTGTCTTCCAATACTTTTAGGATTTTCATTTGTTTTCTCTGGAAGTTTTGATCATCCAAGGCCCTTATTCTGGTCAATCGGGATATTGATAATATAGTGTTTATATTTTCATAATTCTAGTCTATGGATTGGTCTTTATATACAACCTTATCATTAAATAAATCATCCCTACATAATTTTTTAACCTATCATCATTGAAATGTCAATATTCATATTTATAATCTCTATATACAAGGATAAAACACAATTTGTATTTTTATTTAAGATTATCATGATCCATAGAATCTATATGAAAATATTCTTATAATTGAATTAATTTAATATGGATGTATTTTAGTAATTTTCTAAACTATAACTCCTATTAATTTTCTTGACCAATAGTATATGTGAGACTTCTATTCATTAGAAATTCCATTTTGTTGAATTCCACTACCTAAATAAAATTTCCTATTTGTAAAGGAATTTCCATAATTCAAACATTATATTTTAAGGATATATTCATCCTATTATCCAAACTATTATACAATAGAGTTTCTAGAATATCTTTCTTATGCATTATTCCCTTATTTTAATAGAAGAATCATAATTTTTACCTTTTCTAGTAACCTCTATTATCCATAAAAAGAAATATAATCTTTCTAATGTATTCTCATTACCGCAACTATTTCAATTGAATAAACACATAAAATACATTAAATTAATAAATTAAACACTATGTAGAAACATTTATTGAAGCATATGTATTGACATTAATAAATTATAGAGAACATATTTGAGATTTAATATTTACAGGTCCTAATACATATGAGTCATGAAGTTTTAACATCAATGAAATGGAATTCTCTAAAACAATGATTAAGGGAATGATTCCCTATTTTCCTAGTAAAAAAATAAACACTTCTAAATTTCCTTGAGATTAACCTTTAGTATACACATTGTGATTATACTATTTATATTCCCCTTTTAAATTTTACCGTGCCTACAATTCCAAAATTCAAGATCTTCAAGTGTTATACATGTGACTACAAAAATACAATCTGAATTTTTTGCCAAGTAAAGTGTTAAATATTGTAACCCTCATGTAACTACCATAGATTAAAAGTTATTTTTTCATACAATTATTCCAATGGTTGTTTCATAACCATCCCCAAATACATTTATAATTGATAAAAGAATCTTCCTAATACTAGGGATGTTTCTTTCTTATAATGGATTAAAGAGTCCTCTATTCTTCGCATAGATGGTGAAATATCATGTTAAAACAACTACCATGAGTTCATTATCCCTATTATAAACTTATCCATATTTTCTAGATATATAATTATCTATTCATCTTTAATAACCATTTTATGGAATGGATAAACCATTGTCAATCATAGAAGATTATACTGGAGTATTCCTGTTGTGTTTTGTTACGTTCCTGACGTTTTCCCAGATGACATATCTTGTCATCCTCTAGAGAGAGAGGTAGGGTCTATGATTTTACTAGTGCTCAGTATGTAGCTAATATCATTTCCTTCATACCATATGGAACCAATGTAGATGAAAGAAGTTATGATTTAGATGGAAAACATGTTAGGGAGGGGTTTTTCACCCAATTATTTCTCCTTAGGAATCCCCTATGCTCTTTTCTAGAAAGTGGTTGGTTTACTTCAGTTATGGGTGGAATATCTGAAGTTAAACCACGTAAAAATTAATAATAGATACCCTTTTCCTCCTAAGGATTTATTTTTTGATTTCTTGAAGGTAGAAAAGTGATTTTCAATGATCCATCTTCGATCCGGTTATCATTAGCTCAGAGATTGAGAGTCAGATATACCAAAGATAGCCTTCATGAGTAGGTATAACCATTTTGAATATTTTTTGATGTCATTCGGTCGGAATAAGGCTCCTAAGGTTTTTATGTATTTTATGAATTAGATATTCCACAAATAACTTGAAACTATTCTTATAGTTTTTATGGATTATATTATTCTTTATTCAATGTCTGAGCTTAATGATGACACCATATAATTTTGGTTTCGGTGATTTTGATAAATCATTGTATATATGGAAATTTTTCAAAATGATGTTTCTGGATTCGAGAAGTGATGTTATTGGTGCACAAAATTTCGAATCATGGATTTTCAGTTAATCCATAGATGGTAAAATCTATTTTTTCCTAGAAGGAACCATGAAATTTTTTCGAGATACGAAGCATCATTAGTCTTGAATGATACTACCAATGGTTCTTAAATGACTTATCTAAGCTAGATTTACCTTTGATTGGTCTTACCAATAAGGAGGTAAAATTATAATGGGGTTAAAGTTTTCAGTCATTTTTTGATGAACTGAAATAACTTCTGACATCTGCACCTGTTCTGATCTTACTTGAGCATGGTAAGGGGTACGCGATGTTCTATGATGCATCGAGTGCTGTTTTGGGATGTGTAGTTATGCAGGATGATCATGTGGTAGCATATGGATCTCGTCAGCTCTGGCCATGTGAGAAGAACTAACCAACTCTGGATTTTGAGCTTTCTTCGGTGATGCTTTCACTTAAATGTTGGAAGTACTATATCATTGGGGAGAAGTTCATGGTTTTCTTAGATCACAAGAGTATGAAATATATCTATTCCCAATAGGACATTATTATAATATAGAGATGATTCTTATAATATCTTCATATGTTTGACTTGGAAATCAGCTCTACTCTAGGGAATGGGAATGTAGTTGCAGACACATTTATCCATAGGGTACCATCACATGTTGTTCTAGAATCAAAGGAGGAGTGGAATCTTATTGGGTTGTTCACTCAATTTCCCTTGGATGTTCAAGAAGATGTCTTAAGTATGGTTATGACTAGTGTTCAGTTTTCATTAACTCTAATAGAGTCTAAATTTAAAATTCCACAACAAGATGCTATGTTTCAATCGATTTGGGGAAAACTTTTTGGTGGGGTGACATTTCCCGGTTGGTCTCTTTTTTCAGATGGAATACATCACTTCGGGAAGTGATTTTCCATCCCAACAACTATGATAAGTTCAGTATGGTTTTTTATTATAGATATTCAAGTTCTATTCATCCAGTCTCTTCAACTATGTATTATGAAATGATAATATTGTTCTGGTGTCTGGGTATGAAGTGTGACATTTTTGATTATATGTCCCACTATTACACCGGCCAATAGATAAAGGAAAAGAACTTGAAATATTTTCAATTGATTCAGCCTCTTCTTGTGACAGTTTTGAAGAGGGACGATGTGTCCATGTATTCATTAGTTGGGTTACCAAAGACACCTTGTGGGAAAAATGCTATCTAGTTGGTTGTTGATCTGTTGATGAAGCTTGCTAATTTCATTCCTATTAAAGACACCACTAATGATGAATATCTAGGTATGTTGTATGTGTAAGAGATCATGAGGATACATGGGAGTTCTTATGCTATCGTTTTATAAAATGATCCCAGGATTACCTCATGTTTCTAGAGGAGTCTTCAAGAAGAAATGGGGACTCAGGTCATTTTCAGCACAACATACCATCCACAGACTGATGGCCAGGGTGAGCATGTAAATCAGATAATAGAGGATATGATTCAGGAATGTGTCTTGGGTTTCAATGGATCATGGTATATCCATCTGGGACTGGTAGAGTTTTTTTACAACAACAGGTACCATCTGTCAATCAAATGGTATCTTTTGAGGCATTTTATGGTTGCCTGTACTGATCACCTATTTGTTTAGCACAAGTGGGCAATATAGATTTGATTGGACCATGTCTGGTTTATGAGATTTCAGCCAAGATTTAAGAGGTGTGAAAATGTCTGGTTATTTCCAAGAGTCGATAGAAATCGTATGTAGATTGGCGGATTCATCCTTTTGAGTTTTCCATTAGTGAATAGGTTTTCTTGAATGATATTACTCGGTTGGGTCATCATCAACTCAGAAAATAGGAAATTTTTCCTCCAAGATATGTTGGAAAATTTTAGATCACTGCATATCTTGGAAATTATTCATATCTGTTAGTATTTCTAGCTCATTTGATAAGAATTCGTGAAATAATCTACATATCTCAGCTCAAGAAGTATCACCCTGATACAACTCTCGTTCTGATTTGGGATGAAATTGAGTTAGAACAATAAAGTTGTATTTTGGAGAAACCAGTGGAGATCATTGACTCTCAAGTGAAATTATTGTGTGAGAAGTTGATGCTCAGAGTTATATGGATACAAGGATCATATTCTCATGAGACATTGGAACATGATTAATTGATGAGGGAGCATTGGTCTCCACTTTTTTCTAGAGAGTACAACTTCTCCATGACTTTCCCATGATTGAAATTCCTTATAGTGGGGAGTTTCTAACATCCTGTTACATTGATCGGTTATGTTTTCCCTTTTTCTATGTTCCCTTCTAGTTATAAAATTCATTTAACGTGATTTTTCTTGGTTTACTATAGACTGTTGAACAGGTACACACCGTGTACCTAAAGTACATGTTGTCTACATAGTGATGGGTGCCTGTCATGGACTGGGAGATCATGTCATGAATGGGGAGATCCTGATGTGAGATAGTACACGTCATTTACATGAGGTAACCATAATTTATGGATTAAATAAGGTTTTTTACCCTGAGGTGATGTGTTTTTTGGCGTAACTTATCTAGCATGGACTACAGGTCTTGACCATGTGGTATACATCGTAACCTGACCTGTGTCATGGTTTATCTCGCACATTTTTCTATTTTGATCACACTATTTCCTCTAGAACCTCTTGGATCATGACCCTAAACAGCTCCTAGAAATTTTTCAGAGACATCAAACCTTCCAAATTGATTTTAGGAGCACCGGTTCATCATTTATTCTATTGTGCATCTCTCTAGATTCGTTATGGAATCTTGTTCTAAAGGTCATTCCTTGGCTATTTGTGGTGTGGTGGAAATTTTTTCATGAGGTACATGGGCTTTCTTATATCTTCCAACCCATTTTATACAATTTTGAAACAATCCTTTGAGGTTCGGGTTTGATTGTAGATCCTTCGATGGCGATGTTGTTGGGTTTTGTTGCTTTTGGATTCCACTGTGGGCATCTGCGACCCAAACCATCAGGTATATGGTTCTGTCTAAAGCCAATGAAAATGAATGTACCTGTTTTTATTTGGAAATATAATTAAAATTTTATTTGTCAAATTGAAATAATTGTTTTCTATGTTGAAAAAAATTTGAAATACAAATGGATATTCCCTAGCTTTTGATAAATGGATAATAAATGGTTTTGAATGTTTTTCAAGGAATTGAAATGGGTTTTGAAAAAATATTTCTTCTGTTACATTTCTTATATAGGAAAAATGTTTTGATTGAAGACATTGTACATTTCAAGGTGATTATCATGGAGTTTTTTCTAGGGCATACCTCAGTTTCCTAGGATTATTGTTCTAGGGGACAAATATTGACATTTGTGTGGGTTTAATTATATATTATTCCTCCGATTCCTAGGATCATTGTTCTAGGAATGGATTAGTGCACATTCTTATTGTATGAGTAGTCTACATCCTAGACCTATTGTATTCCTTACTGTGTTACACTTGTGCATTTGTTTTTAATTTCAAGGATATCTGATTTATACTTGATATATATGTTTATTCTTGTGGAAAATGTTATGAAAAAATCTTCTTGGAAACAATTATACCTTTTTTAGAACTATGGAAGAGGAAAATATTTACCATGTTTCTATAAAACTACTTTACCACTTATGAGGCAATTTTTTATTTTAGAAAACTAGAATACAAGATTTGTTATACATAGAATTGTTATGTAACACATGGTTGGGATCCTATTGTGCATTTTAGCTCACACCCTTTACATCGCTTCAGTGGTGTGTAGGACATAGTTTTTCTTCATGTTTAGGGAAAGGAAAAGAGATGCAATGTGGCAGCGAGGTTCCAATTAGACGATATGGGTAGCTGGTGGTGAGAGGGTTAGAGTTCATCCATTCCATAATTGGATTAGGTATTTGTTTTTGACTCCCTTTTCGTCAGACTTGTCTTTGGTAGTTCTTTGCTATAGTTTCCATAGTTCTATTTTTTTGTTTTCCTTAGAGTTATGGAACATATGCTTTTTATAATTCAAATATTAATTTATTTCTATATATATGTATTCCATGCTGTTGTTTAAGTTGGAAAAAATCAATCTCTCGATTTTGTTGATCGAGGCATGGGTGATTGTCTCTAACCCATGGGGACCGAGAATGCCCATCAGGTATGTGACAGATCGGGTTGGGTGCTGAGGTTGATGGAATCCTACGTCAATTCGTTATAGTTCATGACACATATATCTAGAACTAAGCTACTTAATGTATTGTAAGAACCTCTAGATTAATAGGATTGGAGTCCAATGACTGTGGGAGGTACCGTTATTAAAGCATCGTCATTAATGTCTACACTTTTCAATACTTGTGCATCTCATTAATTTATTTCAACCCATATCCTTAATTTAATTAATCTTCCTATGGATATTTTATCTTGTACAATGGATATTACTAAACCCCTAGTTTGGAAGAGAGTGAATGTTCTCTGTAGTCTTTCATGAGACTTCTCTCTATTAGTTTTCATGCTTACTTGGAATTTTATGGTTCTCGACATGAAACACGTGACATCATTTTCAGTGTGGATTGAATTGTTGATAAGAAATAATAGATTTATTATTATCTTTGATAGGTCTACATTACTACACCCATTTGTGTTTTTCATGTCTTTTATGTAGATTAGGACCCATGTTTGATTAGAGACAGATATTCTTATCTTGAATTGGGAAAAGTTATATCAGTTTTTTATTTTGATTTGAAGTGGGATTCAATGATTGGTGGTTTCCCTCCAGTTTTCGTTGAGATTCCCAACTTGTTTCCTTTGGATTTGTGTAGTCTATAACTATTGTAAAAAGTTGTGTTTTATATTAACATAAGGCATGGTACTTATCTAGCTTTAATTCCCTCTTACATAATGTCTCAAACTGTGCTAAAATAGCTAAAGACCACATTTGATGATCTTCTTTAAAAAGTTTTTATGCATCCAAGTTTGTCACCTTGGATGGTGACAGTTCTATTCTCTATGAAGTATGATTTTTCCCTTTTCATATGTGTTTACTATCAAAAGCTCAGTCAAGTTACGGTAAATAAGAAGTATCTATTACCAAGGATTGATGATCGGTTTGATCAGTTAAATGGTGAGAAGTTTTTTTCAAACACTGAACTCTAGTCTGGTTACCATCAATTGAGAATAAAAGAAACTGACATTCAGAATACCACCTTTTGGAGTAGGTAAACCCTATTATAAGAAACATGTTATACCCTTTAGACGAATAAATTTTCATGTAGTATTCATATATTTGATGAACAATATTTTCGAAGAATATCTATATTCCATTGTGATAATCTACATGGAAGACATCCTCATTTACTCTAAATCCTAGTAGGATCATGTGAATCATTTGAGAATAGTTATGAGTCTACTGATAAATCATGGACATTATTATATGCAATCAATGTGTGATTTCGATATTTGGGAAGTGAAATTATTGGGACATGTGGTTTCTGAACATGGTACATCAGTTGATCCTAAAGAGGTGAAGAATATTATGATTTGGGAGAAACCATAAAATGAATTTGATATTTTTAGAATCAAGGTCTTAGCCGGATATTAATAGAAGTTCATGGTGGACTTCTTGAAGTTGGGTTCTCTGATGACTTCTTTGACTTAGATGGGGGAGGATTTTTCTTAGGATGATAAATGTCAGAAATATTTTGTTGAGTTGAAGCAACATTTGACTAATATGTTGTTGACTCTTCCAGAGGAGAGGTAGGGCTATGATGCCTTTCTATATTAATTGGGTTTAGGTTTGGGTTGTGTTCTTATATAGGTAGACTATATAGTTGCTTATGGATCTCATCATCTTAGGCCCCATGATATGATAAATACTAATAGAGATCTAAAACATGAAGGTATGATGCACATACTTAAGAGTTGTAAAAATTACCTTCACGAAGAATGTTTTAACATGTTTTTAGGACCAAAATATCTTCTCTCATAAATAACTCATCCTTTTCCATAGGTATTTTGTGGAGTACCTACAGTTGTTCAACAATAAAATTTAATGTACATCTGGGAAATGGAATGTTGTTGCAGATGTATTCAGAAGGAATATTCTAACCCAAGAAATGAAAGAGTCATAAAAAGAGTGGAATTTGATGGATCTCTTTACATAGTTGAATATAAGATTTTTAGGATAAAGGGGATGAAGTAACATTATCCATTGTTCATTTTAAATATTATCTTATTAGGATGATTCTTCGTGATCAAAATAATGATGATGAGTATCATAGAATTAGAGACTCTCTTTAAGGTGGGGTACACAATTTCCCAGTGGTCATTCTCTAAAGAGGGCATTCAATGCTATCAGAATCTCTTTTTTGTGCCATTTTCATAAAGAAATTATGTAAAGGGGAATTTCCATAATTCCTAGTGGGATGTTCCCCTAGGAACCACTATGGAATTATACAATATGGGGTGATTGTTCTTGGAGCATGATATGAGATCGAGCACTACTATGTTTGTTTCATGTGGCAATAAATTCCAACAGGTGAAAGCCGAGCATGAGAAACCTTCATGATTACATTATCAACTTCCTATCCCTACATGGATGTAGGATGGAATCAATATAGACTTTTTGGTTGGGTTACCTCTTGCATAGATAATGAATAATGTGATTTGGGATGTGATCGGTAGGCTGAACAAGTCAGAAATATTTATACCTATACGAGATACACACAGAGTTATAGAGGTGAGAAATATCTATGTAAAATAGATTGTCGGTTTTCAGGGATTTATCTCATCAATATTCTTTGACAGGTATCCTAAGCTTACTTATCACTTATTAAGATGACTTCAATGGGCACTAGGATCCCATGTTCGTTTCTACATGGCCTATAATTCGCAATTGGATGGTCAGACAGAAATAGATATTCAAATTCATGAGGATATTCATTGTTCCTATGTTTAAGACTTCGGTGAGCCATGGGATTATCACATGGGGATGGTTTAATTTTATTATGACAATATTTACTAGTCTGAAATTAGTATGGAACCATTTGAGTCCTTGTACGGATGGACCGGTAAATCTCAATTGTATTGGTCAAAGGTCGGTGAATGTTCCTTGGGTGGACCATGTTTGGTACAAGAGACGACAGGAAATATTCAATTGATTTTCCAGAGGATGTTGATAGAATAGATTCCATATAAGTCTTTTGTAAATCGTCGTTGTTGAACTTTTTATTTTTTAGTTGGTGACAAGGTATTATTAATGGTTTCACCAAAATGGGGTCCTTAATGGCTTGGGGGTGAAGGAATCTTTCTCTTCATTTTGTTGGTAATTTAAAGGTTGTTTAGTTGGTAGAGAATATGTCTCACCATTTAGATCTTCCACCATATCTGATATAGATACATAACATATTATATATATCGTAGGTGAGAAAATATCTCTCTAATGCATCTTTTGTTTTGAACTTGAGAGATCTTGAAATTGAACCTGATTTATCATTGAATGAGAATCCAGTTAGGATAGTTAATTCGGATACCAAGGTACTTCTTGGGACGGTGATACCTTTTTTGTGAGCTATGACTGTGTGGTTCTGATAATCATGAGATTTGGGAATTTGAGGCATTGATGAGAGGGATGTGACCTCGTCTTTTTGCCAAGGAAGATTATTCATATGCTTTCTAGGGACATAATGTTTTTATGGTGGGAAGGTTTTAACATACTATTACCAAAATAACATGATTTTACCCACTGTGTAACTAGTTCACATGCCATGAAACTACTGCAGAGTGCAATCCATGGACTGTGATTCACATCATGATGGGTACATGACGTAAATACACCTTACACAATGTGAAGCATTTTCATGTCATTTTTTAATTAGTAATGATGGGGGTTTTGAATGTTAAGAATCATAATAGTTTCACACTGTGGATAGGGATTACCTATCGCGTAATAACCAAACATTAAAGTAATGTTATATATTCGATACATATTGACCGTTATAGAAATTTGAACATTCGCAGTGTGAAACTGGATTACACACCATGTAATGCCCCGAAAATGGATATAAAAGGGTGGTAGTGCTTTTTTCACTACTATATCATCTTTGATTCCCATTACCTTAATCCAGGGCCCTCCCCAGTCATTCTTTAGTCTTCAAAATATTCTAGATCCATTACTTTGATGTTTGATCATCGTTTCTTTGGAGGGTGATATTCGGGAAAGTGTTCTTCATTGTTCTTTGTCTTTCTAAACTTCTCCTCTATTGGGTTTTCATTGGACCATCCAATAATTGAAAAATCTATTCCCTATGGTGTTGGACCTTGTGTCTTGTTTTGGGTTTGAGGTTTTTTTATCCTTCGTTCTCTTGATAGGTGTCATTTCTAGTGTTGAGTTGTAGGAAGAGGTAGGTGTTTATTTCTCATTTATCCAAATTGATTACATTTTTATATGTTAATTTATTTCAATTTCTAATTTAAATTCAATTTCTCATGTGTGCTTTCAATTTATTTGTTAAAACCCAATTTTGGTGAATTGGTATATTTGAAATGGTTTTGGCATGAGACTCTTGAAATGTAAAGACCGTAAAATTCAAGGGAAATTTTTTCTTAATTTTCTTTGGATTTTTTACAAGAGCGCGGTTTCAGACGGCACCTGATTCCGTGGCCCGGAGTGCCCGGAATTAATTTCCGAAGTTTGGCTCGGGTACGTTCAGTGAACGAACGAGCGGGAATTCCTAACTTTTGATCCGGTGCTCGGAATTGAAATCCGAGGGCACCGATGAACTCGCAGTGCCGATATTCGCTTAAAGAGACCCTTTCGGGAGTTGCGTATGTTGCGGGTTGAAAGTTAGTTTTGGGGATTAAAAGATAAGTAAAATAAAATTGTGTGTGAATTTTATTTTATTCTAGGTGGTTAGACTCTCTCATGGGAAGTTGTTGGTGGGGCCCGCAACCACCCAACTTCCCATGTGTGGTTATGAGGGAGGTGGGGCCCACACGAACCCCCCACCTTTTCAAATTCCCTAACCCCTCTAAACCCCCTCTTTAATTTGTGACTCTCCCCTACATTAAAACTTGCCAACTTATCTTTCCATTTAATTTCTTGACAACTCAAGATTTTAATTAATGTAATAAATTCAACTTTTGAATTTTTGAAAGGTGGGCAAAGTGAAAATAAAATAAGGGTAGCTTATTTTATTTTGGGGGTTGCTGTGTTGTGTGGAGATTTGAGAGAGGAAGAGTTCTACACTTTGAAGAACTTCTTTTTCCTCCTTGAAGAACGCGAAGAACCTTCGAACATCGACGAAGAACGCCACGTACTCGGGAATCGTCTTTCGCGACGCCATACCCGCGACACCGACGACGTCTTCTTCCGCGTCATCTTTTCCCGCGACGAAATCGTCGTCAAAGAACTTCGAATCCTCGCTTCACGACATCGACGTCCTTCTTCCGTGACGCCGACCACCGCGACGCGTCTTCCGCGGGTCGTTGACGATCTTCGTTCTTGAAACCAGAGGTAGGGGATGATCTTTATTGATTATTTTTTATTCCTTTCTTGAATCGTGGATTTTAGCATGACTTAACGTGTGACTTATTTTATTTAAGTTCCGTTTTTATTTCTTTAACGTGAGGGGGACCGGACCGCACGAACACGGCCGAATCCCCCTCCATCGTTCATGTTGTTCATGCTGGAGGAAACAAGTAACGTGGTGCCGTCGCACCACGCGGATGAACGTTCAGATTTTTTCCGCAACGCCGTCGCGCTTCGCCGAGGAGAGATTTCAAGAACGCGACGCCGTCGCGCCGCGTTGGGAGGATTCTTGGCACGGAGAAAGGGGCGCGGTGCCGTCGCACCGCGCCGGACGACGAACACCGCGGCCGGTTCCGGGCCGCGGTGAGACGAGGAGACCGCGGCCGGTTCCGGGCCGCGGCGGAAGGAAAGACCGGCGGCCGTGCCGCCGGCGTCGGAAATCAAGGGCGGGACCGGAATTTCCCGGTCCCGTTAGTAAAAACCGGCCGGCCAGCGGGCCGGCCGGATATCATAAAAACCGGGGGTTTAAACCCCCGGCCGGCTCTTCAAACCCCCCTCTTAAAGAGGGGGGCGGTTCATTTAAAGAGGGGGGGGCAACAGCCCCCGGTTTTATCAAGCCGGCCCCCATTTGCGGGGGCCGTTTTTGTCAAAGGCACGGCCTTGAGCCGTGCCGCTTGAAGAAAAACGCGGGGCTATGCCCCGCGTGCCAATCACGTGCGGCGTCCAGCCGCCGCCGCCACGCGGCCCGCCGCCGCCGCCACGCGGCCAGCCGCCGCCGTCCGCCGCCGTCCGCCGCCGCCGTCCGCCGCCACCGGCCGCCGCGCCGTCCAGAGGGGGGGGGTCGGGCCGGGTCGGCCCGGACCCGGACCCCCCGTTTCGGACCAGATTAGGTTTTTGGCTCATAACTTGAGCCTCGGACCTCCGAATGACGAACCGTCTGCGGCAACGCGATCCTTGGATCGAGACGATCATTTCGGTATATCGCACTCAAGGTTTCGGGTTACTTTGAGTTCGGCCGGGTTGGTTCATTCACGAAACCAACCGGGCCTTCGGAGCGAAAACGCTCATATCTTGAGCTACGGACGTCCGATTGACGTGCCGTCAGTCGCGTAGTGTTCCTCTTAGTGAGACGGATCTTTTGGCATACTCCGCCCGAGGTTTGGACGCAGGTGGAGTACGGTCGGGTTGGTTTTGCCTTAAAAACCAACCGGGCCCCGGAGACGAAAATGCCATTATCTCTCAGACCGGGCGTCCGATCGACGCGCCGTCTGTTGCGTTGAGTTCCTTTTGACGATACGGAACTTTTGGATACATCAACTTCGGTCTTCGTGACAGTTGATGTATCAGCCTCTCGGCTCGTGGAGCGGATCCTCCGTACGAGCTTGCTGTGTGCGGGAACCCTAGTGCTGGCTGCGACTGTTCTACTGCTACGACTGCTACTGTGACTGCGACGACGACAGTACAGAGATCCTGTGTGGATTCGACGACGACAGTACAGAGATCCTGTGTGGATTCGACGACGACGACTACAGCACTCAGCGATCCTACATGGATCAGTGCTACAGGTTCTGTGTGAGCCCGATCCTGTGTGGGTCCTTGCGCTCAGCGGTTCTGTGTGAGCCAGCGCCTACAGGTTCTGTGTGAGCCCGATCCTGTGTGGGTCTTGCGGGGGTTAGTTACCTATCGATCCTTCGTGGGTCCGACGACTTAGATGGATCAGTGATCATCTTTATCGTCCCTGAAGAAGTATACCTGTGTGAGCTGAATCCTGTTACTTTCCTTTGTGGAATACGTATACTTTCCTGCGTGGACTGAGTTATACTTGGGCTCGGAGGTTGGAGCGTATTTGAATTGATGACTTAGGTATATGTATGGGCATATACCTAAGCAGTGTTGGTTGTTACTTCGTGATTGTACTTTGATTCGTGGTTTATCCTTTGTGGATTTTGAGAGACCTTCAGGGGTCTCGGGGACCCTACTGAGTAGCTTATACTCACCCCTGCACGGGCTTCGCCCGCACTACGTTGTGTTGGTTGCAGACGACGGACAGCGTTGACCTTAGCTGAGGTTTGCGGAGCGGGACGGTACCCGGAGGTGGACCACTGGGCGGGACGAGCACGGAGCGGACGGTGGGACCCGTGGAGCAGAGGAGCTATCTGTACCCACCCTTCAGGTGGGATTTTCCAGTGGACAGCACGGAGTAGCGGCCTTTACTTTTCAGTTGCTGTTTTTCCCTTTTCGAGTTGTACTTTACTTTCAGTTTGGGTTTGTATTCTGGCCCATTTACTTTTCCGCACTTCAGTTGTACTCTGCTTGCTTAGTGTTTACTTTCCGCTTGTTTACTCTGTGGTGTGTGTTTACTTTTCAAAGGCAATGCCTTCCCAATTTGCTGGGATCTACGCCTTGGTGCTAGTCGCCAGCCCCTGGCCTATGGAAGGCGGGCTTGGGGTAGTCACGGCACGGACCCCGAGGGCGGGTCGTGACAAATTGGTATCAGAGGAGTTCGGTTCTACCGCGAACTCTGATCTTTTCTATGTGAAGCAATAATGTTTAGGGTATTGAGTGTGGTTATCAGTCCAGGGAGTCCAGTGTTGGTGCGGCGGCCGACGTATCCATACACCAGGACCCTGACTTCTGATTTCCGACTTAATGCACGGAAACATTGATTGCGTGTGTGTTTCAAGGTTTTCTTTGTGATTACTTGTGTCAGCTCACCGGGTATACTGATCTGCTTAATGAAAGTCTCAAGTTTTCTTTGTGATTACTTAATTCAGCTCACCAGGTATACTGTTCTGACTATGGCACTCTTGATCTCCTTTTCAGGATGGCCCCACGACGACAGCCAGCTAGGGTTCCGATGGTCGAGCGAGACGACAGCCCACCGAGCGACGAGGCCTCGGTGCAGGGCCCTTTTCCAGTAGTGGCACCGGCGGTAGCTTTACCCGCCGAGCCCCCGATGCTTCCAGCAGCAGCCGCTGACGATGCACGTCGCCTCAGCGCACTGCATGAGTTTCAGCGACAGCGACCGCCCAGGTTTCGCGGGGAGACGGATCCCCAGGCAGCAGAGGACTGGCTGGAGGCAGTGGTTCGAGTGTTTAGGCTAGTGAGGACACCAGCAGACCTCATGGTGATCCTCGCTGCGAGCCTACTACACGCAGCAGCAGGACGATGGTGGAGCCTGATGCTCCAGGTGCACGATGAGGCATCTCTACTCTGGACGGACTTCGAGAGCCTCTTCCGCTCTGAGTTCGTCCCGGCCACCCTTCGAGCGGTGCGTATCCAGGAGCTTCTACAGCTGCGGCAGGGCAGCATGACGGTCGCCCAGTACTCGGCGAGATTTACCGATCTCTCGCGCTACTCGACCGACATGGTACGGGACCCATTCTTCCGGGCCCGGACCTTCGAGCAGGGTTTGAGACACGAGATCAGGGCATCGCTGATCTCCCTCAGCATACCGACTCAGACAGGAGTACTGGAGCGGGCTCTTCTGATCGAGAGCTTCCTTGCTGAGTCTACACCAGCACAGCGACCCACCGCAGGGCGGCACGTGGCAGAGTCATCTGCAGCAGGCAGTCGACGGATGACTCAGGGGTCCAGACAGACCAGACCTTCAGGCAGACGATCTCAGGGCACTGGCTCAGCAGTGCGGGGCACACAGCGCGGAGCCAGTCTTCCGAGAGGCAGGCAGTGCTACTCGTGCGGCGGACAGGGCCACATGGCTCGTGACTGCCCGACCCGCCGTGCCGAGGAGCAGCAGTCAGTAGATGGACCACCGAGGCAGAGGCAGAGGGTCGACCGTGGCGGTCCGCAGGGAGGAGGCGGACGAGGCAGAGGAGCTGGACGAGCAGCTGGTGGTGGCCGACGCTTTGAAGCTTTACCACCACCACCACCAGGAGGTCCACCCCGACCACAGGGAGCTGGCGGGCAGCGACAGGCACAGCTCCAGGCAGCAGAGGCCTACGACCACGGCGCACCCGAGATGATTCGAGGTACTATCTGTGTCTATTCCACCCTTGCTGCAGTTCTTATAGACACAGGAGCGAGTCATTCTTTCATAGCCGCTGCCCTTGTTCGGAGCTCGGAGATTCCGACAGAGCCGTTGGCTCGATCCTTACGGCTAGAGACTCCTACGGGAGCAGACTCGACGATCACGCACTGGTGCCGGCAGTGTGAGCTTACTCTAGGAGGCGAGAGCTTCGGCTGGGATCTTCTGGTAGCAGCGTCGAGGCCTTACGACGTCATCTTGGGCATGGATTGGCTGTCCACGGTCCATGCACAGATTGACTGTTTTAGGCGCAAGGTGCGATGTGTACGCACCGACGGGAGCAGGTTCACCTTCACCGGCGAGAAGGGAGCCTTAGCAGCACAGGATGGACTTCCGCGGAGGAGAGGACAGCCCATCACTCATCAGTTGGCTAGCCTTATCCTTGGAGCAGTTGACGTGCAGAGTCCTGGTTTTCCTGCAGTGGTGGATCAGTATGCGGACGTTTTTCCCGACGATGTTCCAGGGCTACCTCCTCGCAGAGAGGTAGACTTTTATATTGACTTGTACCCCGGGACAGCCCCGATATCCACTCCAGCATATCGGATGGCCCCCGCCGAGCTTCGAGAGCTACGGGTACAGTTGGAGGACTTGCAGGGCAAGGGATTCATCCGACCCAGTGTTTCACCCTGGGCTTCCCCGATATTGTTCGCCAAGAAGGCGGACGGAAGCTTGCGACTTTGTGTTGACTATCGTCGCCTGAACCAGGTGACAGTGAGGAACAAGTATCCGCTACCGAGGATTGATGACCTCTTTGATCAGCTCAAGGGAGCACGGTGGTTCTCGAAGATAGACCTCAGGTCAGGCTATCATCAGCTCAGAGTCAGAGACGAGGATGTGCAGAAGACGGCCTTCAGATGTCGGTATGGCCACTATGAGTTCTTGGTTATGCCTTTCGGTGTAACCAATGCTCCAGCAGTGTTCATGGCTCTCATGAACAGGATCTTTCAGCCATACCTCGATCGGTTTGTCGTGGTCTTCATCGACGACATTCTGATTTACTCTACGACAGAGGAGGAGCACGCCTATCACTTGCGAGTTGTTCTTGACACACTCCGAGAGCACCAGCTTTATGGTAAGCTCTCGAAGTGCCAGTTCTGGATACGTGAGGTCCACTTTTTGGGACACGTTATCTCTGAGGCGGGAGTTGCAGTGGATCCCGCGAAGATTGAGGCTGTGTTAGCATGGGAGCCACCCAGGAGCGTGACTGAGGTTCGGAGTTTCTTGGGACTAGCTGGATACTATCGGAGATTTGTGCCGAACTTCTCCAGAGTTGCGGCATCACTCACAGCGTTGACGAAGAAGGGGAAACCCTTCGTGTGGTCAGACAGTTGTCAGCAGAGCTTCGAGGAGCTGAGGCAGAGATTGACTAGCGCACCTATCTTGAGGTTGCCTGAGGAGGGAGTAGGGTACGTAGTCTACTGCGATGCATCAGGGACCGGACTCGGATGTGTTCTGATGCAGGAGCGGGCCGTGATCGCCTATGGATCACGTCAGTTGAGGCCGCATGAGCAGAACTACGCTACCCATGACCTAGAGTTAGCAGCAGTGGTCTTCGCTCTGAAGACATGGCGACACTATCTGATGGGCGAGCGCTTTACGGTCTTTTCCGATCATCAGAGTCTCAGGTATATCTTCTCGCAGAAGGACCTGAACCTGAGACAGCGACGATGGCTCGAGTTCCTCCAGGACTATGACTTTGAGATAGTCTATACTCCTGGGAAGGGGAACGTAGTAGCTGATGCCCTCAGCAGGAGGACGGGCATTCAACTACTTGAGGAGGCGACGGAGCAGCTAGCCTCTTTGCAGATATCCTTCGTGGATAGAGATGGAGCAGCCTTTCTACAGTCTCTCACAGTCACTCCTCCACTACTGCAGCGAGTCAGGGAGGCACAGCATGGGGACGCTGACTGTGAGACACGGCGTGCACAGATATCCTCGGGACAGACACCTGATGGTTTCTCCCTTGGAGCAGAGCACGAAATCCTTTTCAGAGGACGTACCATGGTACCAGTCGCTTTGCGAGAGGAAGTGTTGAGGGAGTTTCACACTTCACCTTTAGCGGTACATCCTGGAGTGGCGAAGATGTACCAGGACCTCAGACGACAGCATTGGTGGCCGGGCATGAAGAAGGCTGTAGCAGAGTTCGTTTCTCGATGCCTTACCTGTCAGCAGGTGAAGGCAGAGCACCAGGTACCAGCAGGCTTGGTACAGCCCTTGGAGGTTCCGGAGTGGAAGTGGGACGGCATATCTATGGACTTCGTGACTGGACTTCCACACACTTCCAGAGGTCACGACTCCATCTGGGTGATTGTTGACCGACTCACCAAGTCGGCACACTTCTTACCCATCAGAGAGCAGGGCTCGGTGGAGAGCTTGGGACGTCTCTACGTTCAGGAGATTGTGCGGCTCCACGGCGTGCCATCATCTAACGTTTCCGATCGTGATGCCCGCTTTACTTCCCGGCTTTGGAAGGGGTTGCAGGAGGCGTTCGGGACGCAGCTACGTCTTAGCACAGCTTTTCACCCTCAGACGGATGGTCAGACGGAGAGGACCATTCAGACTCTCGAGGACATGCTCCGTGCATGTGTCCTTGACTTTGGTCGTAGCTGGGAGGACCACCTACCTTTGGTGGAATTCGCATACAACAACAGCTACCACTCCACCATCGGGATGGCACCGTACGAGGCGTTGTACGGCCGACCATGTAGATCTCCTTTGTGCTGGACAGACCCAGGGGAGTCAGCACTAGTGGGACCGGAGATGGTCCAGGCCACGACAGAGAAGGTCCAGGTCATCCAGGAGCGGATGAGGACAGCTCAGAGCCGGCAGAAGTCATATGCTGACAGGAGGCGGAGACCACTAGAGTTCGAGGATGGCGACCACGTCTTCTTGCGGGTCTCACCTCGACGTGGTATTCGGAGATTTGGCCGAGGCGGCAAGTTATCTCCGCGCTTCATCGGACCTTTTCAGATTCTCAGCAGGATTGGCGAGGTGGCTTATCGCCTGGCTCTACCACCTCAGTTGCACCGGGTGCACGACGTCTTTCACGTATCCCAGCTGAGGAGATACGTGCACGACCCGACGCACATCATTGACCATGGGGAGCTTGACGTTGACGATGGGGCGACTTTTACGGAGGTCCCGGTGGAGATAGAGGATCGACAGGAGCGGGTCCTACGTGGGCGATCGATTCCTCTTGTGCGCATCAGATGGCAGCACGGGAATCTCCAGGAGAGCACTTGGGAGCGGGAGGCTCAGATGCGTGCTCAGTACCCTCATTTGTTCCCCTAGTTTTTGTTGTATCTTTACGGGGACGTAAAGCCCTGAGGTGGGAGTAATGTAAAGACCGTAAAATTCAAGGGAAATTTTTTCTTAATTTTCTTTGGATTTTTTACAAGAGCGCGGTTTCAGACGGCACCTGATTCCGAGGCCCGGAGTGCCCGGAATTAATTTCCGAAGTTTGGCTCGGGTACGTTCAGTGAACGAACGAGCGGGAATTCCTAACTTTTGATCCGGTGCTCGGAATTGAAATCCGAGGGCACCGATGAACTCGCAGTGCCGATATTCGCTTAAAGAGACCCTTTCGGGAGTTGCGTATGTTGCGGGTTGAAAGTTAGTTTTGGGGATTAAAAGATAAGTAAAATAAAATTGTGTGTGAATTTTATTTTATTCTAGGTGGTTAGACTCTCTCATGGGAAGTTGTTGGTGGGGCCCGCAACCACCCAACTTCCCATGTGTGGTTATGAGGGAGGTGGGGCCCACACGAACCCCCCACCTTTTCAAATTCCCTAACCCCTCTAAACCCCCTCTTTAATTTGTGACTCTCCCCTACATTAAAACTTGCCAACTTATCTTTCCATTTAATTTCTTGACAACTCAAGATTTTAATTAATGTAATAAATTCAACTTTTGAATTTTTGAAAGGTGGGCAAAGTGAAAATAAAATAAGGGTAGCTTATTTTATTTTGGGGGTTGCTGTGTTGTGTGGAGATTTGAGAGAGGAAGAGTTCTACACTTTGAAGAACTTCTTTTTCCTCCTTGAAGAACGCGAAGAACCTTCGAACATCGACGAAGAACGCCACGTACTCGGGAATCGTCTTTCGCGACGCCATACCCGCGACACCGACGACGTCTTCTTCCGCGTCATCTTTTCCCGCGACGAAATCGTCGTCAAAGAACTTCGAATCATCGCTTCACGACATCGACGTCCTTCTTCCGTGACGCCGACCACCGCGACGCGTCTTCCGCGGGTCGTTGACGATCTTCGTTCTTGAAACCAGAGGTAGGGGATGATCTTTATTGATTATTTTTTATTCCTTTCTTGAATCGTGGATTTTAGCATGACTTAACGTGTGACTTATTTTATTTAAGTTCCGTTTTTATTTCTTTAATGTGAGGGGGACCGGACCGCACGAACACGGCCGAATCCCCCTCCATCGTTCATGTTGTTCATGCTGGAGGAAACAAGTAACGTGGTGCCGTCGCACCACGCGGATGAACGTTCAGATTTTTTCCGCAACGCCGTCGCGCTTCGCCGAGGAGAGATTTCAAGAACGCGACGCCGTCGCGCCGCGTTGGGAGGATTCTTGGCACGGAGAAAGGGGCGCGGTGCCGTCGCACCGCGCCGGACGACGAACACCGCGGCCGGTTCCGGGCCGCGGTGAGACGAGGAGACCGCGGCCGGTTCCGGGCCGCGGCGGAAGGAAAGACCGGCGGCCGTGCCGCCGGCGTCGGAAATCAAGGGCGGGACCGGAATTTCCCGGTCCCGTTAGTAAAAACCGGCCGGCCAGCGGGCCGGCCGGATATCATAAAAACCGGGGGTTTAAACCCCCGGCCGGCTCTTCAAACCCCCCTCTTAAAGAGGGGGGCGGTTCATTTAAAGAGGGGGGGGGCAACAGCCCCCCGGTTTTATCAAGCCGGCCCCCATTTGCGGGGGCCGTTTTTGTCAAAGGCACGGCCTTGAGCCGTGCCGCTTGAAGAAAAACGCGGGGCTATGCCCCGCGTGCCAATCACGTGCGGCGTCCAGCCGCCGCCGCCACGCGGCCCGCCGCCGCCGCCACGCGGCCAGCCGCCGCCGTCCGCCGCCGTCCGCCGCCGCCGTCCGCCGCCACCGGCCGCCGCGCCGTCCAGAGGGGGGGGGGTCGGGCCGGGTCGGCCCGGACCCGGACCCCCCGTTTCGGACCAGATTAGGTTTTTGGCTCATAACTTGAGCCTCGGACCTCCGAATGACGAACCGTCTGCGGCAACGCGATCCTTGGATCGAGACGATCATTTCGGTATATCGCACTCAAGGTTTCGGGTTACTTTGAGTTCGGCCGGGTTGGTTCATTCACGAAACCAACCGGGCCTTCGGAGCGAAAACGCTCATATCTTGAGCTACGGACGTCCGATTGACGTGCCGTCAGTCGCGTAGTGTTCCTCTTAGTGAGACGGATCTTTTGGCATACTCCGCCCGAGGTTTGGACGCAGGTGGAGTACGGTCGGGTTGGTTTTGCCTTAAAAACCAACCGGGCCCCGGAGACGAAAATGCCATTATCTCTCAGACCGGGCGTCCGATCGACGCGCCGTCTGTTGCGTTGAGTTCCTTTTGACGATACGGAACTTTTGGATACATCAACTTCGGTCTTCGTGACAGTTGATGTATCAGCCTCTCGGCTCGTGGAGCGGATCCTCCGTACGAGCTTGCTGTGTGCGGTAACCCTAGTGCTGGCTGCGACTGTTCTACTGCTACGACTGCTACTGTGACTGCGACGACGACAGTACAGAGATCCTGTGTGGATTCGACGACGACAGTACAGAGATCCTGTGTGGATTCGACGACGACGACTACAGCACTCAGCGATCCTACATGGATCAGTGCTACAGGTTCTGTGTGAGCCCGATCCTGTGTGGGTCCTTGCGCTCAGCGGTTCTGTGTGAGCCAGCGCCTACAGGTTCTGTGTGAGCCCGATCCTGTGTGGGTCTTGCGGGGGTTAGTTACCTATCGATCCTTCGTGGGTCCGACGACTTAGATGGATCAGTGATCATCTTTATCGTCCCTGAAGAAGTATACCTGTGTGAGCTGAATCCTGTTACTTTCCTTTGTGGAATACGTATACTTTCCTGCGTGGACTGAGTTATACTTGGGCTCGGAGGTTGGAGCGTATTTGAATTGATGACTTAGGTATATGTATGGGCATATACCTAAGCAGTGTTGGTTGTTACTTCGTGATTGTACTTTGATTCGTGGTTTATCCTTTGTGGATTTTGAGAGACCTTCAGGGGTCTCGGGGACCCTACTGAGTAGCTTATACTCACCCCTGCACGGGCTTCGCCCGCACTACGTTGTGTTGGTTGCAGACGACGGACAGCGTTGACCTTAGCTGAGGTTTGCGGAGCGGGACGGTACCCGGAGGTGGACCACTGGGCGGGACGAGCACGGAGCGGACGGTGGGACCCGTGGAGCAGAGGAGCTATCTGTACCCACCCTTCAGGTGGGATTTTCCAGTGGACAGCACGGAGTAGCGGCCTTTACTTTTCAGTTGCTGTTTTTCCCTTTTCGAGTTGTACTTTACTTTCAGTTTGGGTTTGTATTCTGGCCCATTTACTTTTCCGCACTTCAGTTGTACTCTGCTTGCTTAGTGTTTACTTTCCGCTTGTTTACTCTGTGGTGTGTGTTTACTTTTCAAAGGCAATGCCTTCCCAATTTGCTGGGATCTACGCCTTGGTGCTAGTCGCCAGCCCCTGGCCTATGGAAGGCGGGCTTGGGGTAGTCACGGCACGGACCCCGAGGGCGGGTCGTGACATGAAAATCCCTAATCCATTGAATTGGGGTGTGTTCATGGAAATTTGTTGATTCAAAATGTTGAATTAAAATTTTGTATTTAAGAGAAATGATATCAATTAAATTATTCAATTTTATTGTGGAAATTAATTATGAAATGATCGAATTGGATTCGAATGGATTTCAAACATGTGAAAATGTCTTAAAATTATTTAATAGAACACCAGTGGTTTTATCTTTTGAAAAAGGCTAGTTTTGGAATAAAAACAATTTTAGTTTAAAATAGAAAATTTTAATTGAAATAGAAGAATGTGATTTAATTATATTTTATGATTTATTAAAATAAATTCCAATCATTTATTATGTAAGACCACATATAATCCATAGGTATTTGGTTAGTTATTTTTACACACTCTACACTATTAAAATGTTATAAAAAACATGTGGCGGGACACATCCCTGATGGGAGGGTGATGAGTCACCTATATCTAGGGTCAGGGGGATATGTCTGCACATATATTTTTGAGTTCACTTAGTGTGTGTGGATTTTTATATATGGAAATAATATCATACCTTTTATAAGATAACCATGTTGTTCTATTGTTATTTATATTATAGATATAGTGTATGCTGATTATTTTGAAGTGATTAACATGATTTCTAAATTTTCATAACCATATTTCTTTAAACCATTGTTTTAGAAACATTCTATCTCATTTAATGTAAATCATCTTCTTTAAAATCATTTTCTATCATTTTTAAACTGTATAGAATATTGTATTCAATATGCCTTTAAATTGCCAAATATATTTATTTTCAAAATTGAAAGATTTTATTTGGATAATTAAATTTCATATCTATTATTTATTCTCTAGTTGTATCCTATTTGGTGTAGGATCACACCCTAATTTTTATTTTGGCAGCTTGTAGACTTTCTTATCCTAGGTTCATTAAAATAGAAGGGATCTCTTGGAGGTGGATCTAGCTGTTGATATTGGGACATGGTGAGTTATGTATTTAGAATCATTAGGGCTATTTTCCCTATTTTTTTAGGTTGTATTACTTTGGAATTTTTATTCCTTGTTTTATTTTGGTACTCTACTCATAGTGGGGTTTCTCTTATATGAATATTTACCTTATTTTCTTGCTTCTGATATGATTTGTGGCAGATTAATTACCACATTCAGGTTGTATGATGCTAGGTAATAGTCTCCAACCCATGGGGATATGTAATGCCCTTAGGTATATGTCAGGGGTGGCTTGGTTATTATGTTACCAAGGTACCTAGTATATTTCATGATAATTATGGTAAAACTATTCAAATTCTTAAACCAAAATAATAATGTAATAAATAAAATAACCAAAAAACTAGTCCTCTCTTCTCAAATAAATACCACCCCTCACCCCATCTTCTCCTCACACCTCTCAAGATTTGATAATTATCAAAATTCTTCCCAATCCTCTTCCCCACATCCATTATGTTCTAGTCTCCCATAAAGTCCAAATATGAGGGCCTTAAGGAGGATCTCAAGGAGAATAGATCAAGATGTAAAAATCCTCTTTCAATTTATTTTATTTATTCTTTAGTTATTTTTCTATTCTAATAATATCTTAACAACCTCTAATCAAAAAGGAATTAAAAATATATTTTCATATACATACTATAATGTTATAATTTTTATAGAAAATTCATCATTTCTTTCACATTTATTCTAATAATAAAAACATCATCTCTAATGTGTCAATTTATTGACATCATAGACGATTGGTTTTTAATTGCCATTATCACCTTCATATTTGGTCACAAAACCATTTTAAATGTTTAAATATATTTTAAATAATCTGATATAATCTCTTATTTGATCTATAATTTACATATATACATAATATTAAATTATTTAATGAAACTAGTTTTTGATTGTCGAATAACTACCAAAATGATCTAAACAGATATCATTAATGTGTTATCTAAAAATTAATGATCATATATGAAATAAAAATTATTTAAGGTGTTAATTAATATCCTAGCAACATATTATTACCATTTTATTTGAATTTTTGATTATTTATTCCATTCGACAAGAAAATCCTTTGGGAAACGACCCTAGAAACCACGTAAAGAATGCACCTGAAATATTGGATATAACAAAATATTATTAAGATCGGTTGAATGATGTTATAAAATTATCATATTATGTATTTTAAAAATAAATATGTTTCTGTAAAATATTAATAACACTATTTTAACCATTATATAAGAGTTTTAAAAACATTTTATGTAATAAGAACCTGAGGTAAGATAATTCTTAACTCAATTTACATTCTTCGGATTAACCTTCTACATTGTTATCCATGTGGTACTGAGATAATTTTTTAATGAATTTTTTTACTATGCTTTATTTTTTATTTATCATTTTATACACATATTCAAATCATTTTATTAATTCTCACATCAAATATATGATATTTATAAGATAATTTTATTTAAAAAATCCTTTTTAATTCCCTTTTTTATGGAATGATTTATATTATGTTAGTATTATTATTTAATGATTATGTTCTACTTAATTGGGATTTATTATGATGAAGGATGGGACCAATATCTCCCTCCAATTCATTGGGTATTTATATGTCGGAGGTTTTTTTTTGGTTACTCCAAATGTAACTATGATGGTTACAACATAAGGTAGTCGAGAGAGTTATATTTTAAGGTAGTCATGAGGGTTAAAAATAATAATTTATCCATGTTTGTTTCAATATTAATTAAATTATTCCCCAAATTACCTATATGGTTTTTTTGGTTTTCTATGTTTTATAGAAAACACTTCTTTCACAATGTAAGTGTATGAAACTTTATGGGTGAGAAGAATGGCTTTGAAAAATGATTTCATATATTTATAAGTATTCATGGAATAATGGTTTCTCACAGTATTTTTATATCACTCAATAAGTATTTTTTTATCATCACATTTTAAAAAATCACTGGGTTTAAGGATGGGTATGAAAAAAGAGAATCCAAGATGAATGATGTGAAGTCTTTTGAAGAAAATTTTTCATGTTTTTTGTTATAAATATTTGTATTATGAAAAAATTGATATTTTGTAGTTTTACCAAATTTCTATTCTTGTGAGTTCATATTTATAAATTATGTCATAAATTTTTGAAACAATAAAACAAAAATAACTTATGGAATGTAGATATATTAATTCTAATAGAATATACTATATTATGTAATTTTTAAGGTCGGATCCTTACAGTTTGTATTAGGGCATAGTTTATATAACTCTAGTGGATTTGATGATGTTAATATAATACCAAAAATATTTCATTCCTTATTTTTATGTTTAAATGATATATCATTTTAATATTACCATGTTTCTTGATATAAGATATGTTTATTTATAAAGCATTTATGCTAATGAAATATATAATTTAAATTAGGAAGGCATCGAGAGGATGATATCTTTCCAAATCCACAACTGATATTGGTAGAATTAGATACAAATTGTTTGTGATATTAATTTCTTATTTGATATAGGATATAAAAAAATGTCGCATCCATGCATGATAAAAAATAAATTTACCATAAAAGAACATGAAGATAGTGGGAATTTTTTTTGACATACAACCTTTTTTATTTAGTGTATATTCTAACCTAATTATTGATGAGGTTTGGATTAAATCACTTGAAAAGATATTATATTCCATGGGGTGTCCAGATAATAAAAATTTTAGTCTTTCCATTTATTGTTTTGATATTGAAGATGACCACTAGTGGTAAATGGTCAATAATATTAGTGATTGTGAGGAGATTAGTGGATTGGAATACAATGAATTTAAAACTATGATCGTTGACAAATATATTCCTATGGTTGTTCAACAAGTGATAGAAAAAAAAATTATTTTAATTTAATAAAAAGTAGAATGATTTGGTGGTCATGTATAAAGAAAACATCAATCAATTGGAATGGTACACTCCAAATATTATTTGGGATCATGATAGAAAAATCTATCTTTTTTACTCAGGATTGGGCTATGATATCGAAGTACATTGGCCTCCAGTAAATTAAAATGTTATGAGAAACATTTTTGATTTGTTGAGTGGTTAGAAATGGAGTTTTATAATGATCATGTGTACTTTGACAACATGTAGAAGAAGGGATTAAGATGGAATGAAATGGGTAAGAATCAATCAAATAAATATGATAATAAGAAAGTACACATTCGAGTTTGTGAAAATTTTGGTAAAAATAACCCTAGGGAATTCTTTAACAACACTATGAAGTTATTTTGGTGTGGTTTGATTGGAAGCTCATGATATTCATGAAAATTGTATTATAATTAATTATGATAAGAAAACTATAATGTGTTTTAAATTTGTTGAGATGGGTCATTATTAAAATACATTCCCAATGAAAGAATCAAATGATATAATGAAACTAAATTATAACCACAAATATGTTTTTATATCCTTTGAGACTACATCAGAAGATTTCGGGCCATCCAATGAAGTTGTATCATGTATATTGTTTCTTTACTCAAAATTTTCTAATTTCCTATTTGATACAGAGTCTACACATTTCTTTATTTCATGGATTTTAATTTGTAAATTGGAAATTTCACCTTAATAAATATACCTAAACTTATGGTTAAAACAAAATAGGGGAAATATTATAGAAAAAAATTATTATATGAATCATCCTATTTTTATCAATTGAAAGAAATTACCTAAAAATATTGTTCTTTTCTACTTAGTTGAGTTTGATGTCATTCTTATTATGGAGTAGCATTCTCTTTATCCTGATAAGTTTTATAGTAGAGATAATGAATATATTTTTTTGAATGATTTTAAATTTGTATAAAATAATAAAACCATACAATTGATAACATATCCGAAAGTTGAGAAAATATTAAAATATGGAAATGAAATTTATCTTTCCTATAACATTAGAAAAAATAGAACTATTTAGATTAATGATCTGTTAGAGGAAAATGAATACCTATATGTTTTCATAAGGAGTTTCCAGGTGTTATTGTTGATCGAGATGTTTAATTTACTATTCACTTGGTTCCTAGTGGTAATATAATTTTAAAACCCCCAATCTAATGGATTATGTGAAACTTATTGAATTAAAACATTTGTTGCACAAGTTGTTTAATAAAGGCTTCATTCTTCCTATCACTTCAGCATGGGGTGTTCATATTTTATTCATTAAATGGAAAACCATTCCATGATATTTTTCATTGACTATAGAGAAATGAGTAACTTTGCTGTTAAGAAAAACAATCCATTTTCTCATCTCAATTACATGGTTTATTAGCTTCAGGGAGCTCAGTAATTTTCTATGATTGACTTGACATCTAGGTACCATCAGCTGATAGTGAATGATAATTAAAACCTTAATATAGTATTTCATACATAATATGGGCATTATGAGTTTGTTGTTATGCCATTTGTTTTGAAAAATTCTCCTAATCTATTTATAGATCTTATGAATTGAATATTTTTATAATATTTGGATATGTTTGTTGTTTTTTAATGATATTTTGGTCTCTTCAAAAATTTATTGGGATCATGAAAAATATTTAAGTATTTTATTGAAAATCAAAAAGAAAATATGTTTTATGGGAAATTTAGAAAATGTGATTTTTTTGCAATATTTTTCTTTTCTTACTCATATTGTAAATAACGAAGGAATAATAGTTTATCCCTCCAAAATAAGTGGTTGATGAACATCTGAGACCTAAAAATGATACAGATATTAATAGTTTTTATGGATTAGTAGGTTATTATCAATTGTTTGATAAAATTTTTTCATGTTTATCTAGACTAAAAACTATGTTAACACAAAAGTGGTTAAATTTATTTAGTTAGAAGAATGTTTTTTATATTTTGGAACTAATGAAGAGATTAGTGAGTGCTCTCATTTTAGCCCTTACTTTCATAAATGGAGAGTTTTTCAAAAAATGTTACACTTTATTAAAGGGACTGGGTTACGTTCTGATTCATAATGATAAGGTAATTTCTTATGATTCAAGACAACTGAAACCATGTGATTTAAATTATCCCACACAAGATTTGGAATTATGTGTTATGGGTTTTTCATGGAAAATTTTGTGCAATCATTTATATGGGCTGAAATTTGGATTATAAACAAACCATAAATGTATAAAGAATATATTAACTCATAAGGAATCAATCACGAGTTAGAAAATGTGGATTTTATTGATAAATGATTATGATTTTAGGATCAATTAAAATCCTAGAAAATAGAACAATTTATTTAATTCAATGAGTCAAAAACATCATGCATCACTAACCATGTTATGTTTGGAATAATAAAAATTTACTAATTTTATGAATTTTGTCTTGTATGTTAATTTTGTATGAAATATGTCTATTTTGTTTTAGCTATTAGTGTTGTCATATCTATGATTTATTATAAAGAAAGGAAAAAAGGAAATCGTGTGTTACCAAAAAAGGTGGGACTAGTTATAAATGATATATTTATAGAATTAAACTATGATAAAGATTTTATTTTATGACATATAAATAGGTTATACGTGTCTTACCATTCCTATATAAAGAAATAATTATTCTGTGAAGCTTAGAGTTATCAATTTGTAGTTCATCCTAGTAGTACTACGATATATAGAGTCCTTTAATAGTAATACAGGTGGGATGTAATGAAAAGAGATATTGTTTATTTTTCTATGAAATGTTTGAAATTTCAACAGGTTAATGCAATGAAAAAATTACCAATGGGGATTCCTCAGCCTTTCCCAATGTAAGAGTGAAAATGGAAAAATATATCCATAAAATTCAAGGTGGGTCAACTGATGAATTTTTAGGTAATAATGAAATTTGGGTTATTTATGATTGATTGAATAAATCATCAAATTTACTTCTCATTTGATATCCTATGTATTTGGATTTTCATTCTCCAATGTACATCAAAGAGACTTGCAGGTTGCATGGTGTTCCTCTTTCTGTTGTATCTAACTGTAATCCTAGGTTCACTTCTAACTTTTTTGAAGGAAATAAAAAGTTGATGGTAATAGAATTAAATATCAACACCACTTTTCATCATCAATATGATTGACATACCAAGTGAAATATTCAGATTTTATAGTAAATGATTCAATCTTGTTCAATGGATTACTAGGGAATTTGGGATCAACTTCCTTATTTAGTTGAGTTTTCTTATAATAACTATTTTTATTCTAGTATACAGATGTAATATTTTGCAGCATCATATAGAAATTGGTGACAAACTCCAAATTTTGGGTTGTAGTTGGAGAATGATAGTTTATGGGACCAAAATTAGTGGAGGAAGTATCTAATAATATGAAGATGATCCAGAAACACACGAGGATAGCTCAAAGCGAGAAGAAAAGTTATAAAGATAATAGAAGGAAAGACTTGTCTTTCGAGGTAGGTGATCATGTTTTCCATAAAATATATCTATAGAAAATTGTAATGTGTTTTTTGTAAGAATAGAAGTCTTAGTTCATAGTTCATTGAAACTTATCAAATCTTTTAGAAAGTTAGTATTGTTTCCTACAATGTATATTTTCTTCCATGTTTATCTTAGGTAACCAATGTTTTTCATGTTTCAATATTGAGAAAGAATGTTCTAGATTTATCTCTTGTTTTGATCCCATAAGAGGTTTATATATAAGTGAACCTTTACTATAAAGATAAATCTATTCTGATTCTTCATCAAAGAGAGAACGCATTATGGAATTTGGTAATTCACCAGGTTAAGGTTTTTTGGAGAAACCACATGGTTGGAGAAGCAACATGGGAATATGAAAATTCTTGGGGGGGGGGATGTTTCCAAACATGATTAATAAGGAAAAGAAAATTGAAAGGATTTAATTTATTTTAGGTAGTCATAATTTAACAACCTATGTACATATAAAATAGTTTTATTTCATTTTTTAATTATGATGATAAATTCATTATAAATTTATAATAGATTTATAAAATCTTTTATAGTTTTAAAAGTGTTATTTTAAAAAAAAAATTATTATTTTATAAAATTTATCATATTTAGAATATTATTTTCATAAAATAGAGCCCATTTTTTAATTCTACATGTCAAAAAATGGTTGGTGAAAATATTCAAGATTTTATTATAATAATGGAATTTTTATTGAATAGTGAAATACGAATCATTACGGTATATAATCATTATATGTTAAATAAAATACTCTTAACAACATAAATTATATAATAAAAGTAACTTATAATGATTATTTTAATATATTTTGTTATATTTTTTAAACTATTCACATACTTTATCCAAAATAATAAACTAATGAATAAAATAATCTGAAACCCCTCCACTCCACTATAAATACAACCACTCAGGTGGTCTTCTCCTCCCACCTCTAAAGAATTGATAATTTTTCAAATTTTACACAATATTATTCTCAATTCTCTTCCTTATTTCCAATACCTATAGGTCTCAAAAAAATTCCATAACCAAGAGCCTTATGGAAGATCTCATAGAGACAATATCAAGATGTAAATATCCACTTTAATTTTCTTTTACTTCCTTTTCAGTTATTTTTCATTTCTTATATTTTATTCACCTACACTAATACAAGAGGCATGAAAACACGTTAATATTATATATAATTGGATTTTATCATTTTTGTGGAAAAAAATTATCATCATTCGTCTACTCCACTCTCACTTATTCTAAAAATAAAAACATCATCTCTCATGTGTCAATTTACCGACATCATGGACAATTTGTTTTAAATTTCCATTACCACCATCATGGATGGAAACAAGACAATTTTAATGGTTGAAAAATGTTTTCAATTATATTATATAACCTATTTTTTGTTTCTTTTGTAACATATATACATGTTATTAAATTATATAATGACACATGTTTTTTTATTGTTTAAGAACTACCAAAATGATCTAAAAAAACATCTTTAAGGTTTTATCTAATGATTCATCATCATATAAAACAAAATTATTTATGGAATAATTTAATACACTGAAAACATATTAATACCATTTCATTATACTAATGGAGTTTTTCTTCCATTCAACAAGAAAATCCTTTATGAACTGATCATGTAAACCATGTAAGGAACACACCTGAAATAATGGAAATAACATTATATTATTAACAAATTAGTGGAATGATGTAATAAAATGAAAATATAACATGTTATGAAAATAAATATGTTTCATTAAAATATTTAAAACACCCTTTTAACCATTATACAGGATGTTTTAATATATTTTAAGTAAGACTAACCCACGGTAAGGAAATTCTAAACCCAATATCTATTATTTTGGTTAACCTTCTACATTATTGACTATGTGGTATTAAGATTATTTATGTAACTAATTTATTTATATAAGTATTTATTATTTTTATTTATTTTTTATTCATATATTCCATTATTTTTTTAATTATCACTTCAAATATATGATATTTGGAATGGTCTTTTCTTTAAAAATCCTCCCTTAAATTAATTTTTTCAAGTATCTGTTTATTTGATGTATGTATTCTTGTTTTATTATTATGTTCATGTTTTTTGAATCATTTATGATGAATGTTGGGACTTATATCTACCACCAATGCATCGGGTATGTTTATGTTGGAGGTCATCTGTATGGCTACTCCGTGTGTAACTGTAGTGGATATACAATAAAGTAGCAGTGAGGGTCACATTGTAAGGTTGTCGTGAGGATTACAAATAATAAGTTGGTCATAAGTGTTAAAATATTAATTATTTAATTCCCCAGGTTACCAATATGGTTTATTTATGTTTATTTTTTTCCTATTTTTTATAGAAATCTCTTATTTCAAAAAGTAAGTATCTGATACATTATGGTTGAGAAGTATGTCTTTGTTTAAATGATTACATATTTTTATAACTACTTCTAGTCTTTTGGGTTATATCATTATTTTTATATCCCATAATGATAATTTTTTCTCATACCATGTTTTAAAATGTTTTTTACAGGGATTAAGTGTGGTTGATAGGAAAGGAGAAGCCAATATGAATTTTGTGAAGACTTTTTATGGAAATTTTCATATTTTTTGTTATAAAATTTTGTATTATGAAAAAATGGATATTATTTTTATTATACACACTTTTTATTCATGTGGGTTTAAATTTTTTAGTTATGTCCAATCTTTTTAAAAATATAATCCAAAAACATATTTTGGAAATTAAATAATTTTATTTTAAATAAATTTAATAGATTATATAATTTTTAAGGTTGAGTCCTTATAGGTGAACTAGAATAAATAATATAATTGAATATCATGAGTGGATAATAGGTGATCCTTTCAACACTTTATTATCATGATTAATTTCATTAATTATAAGGACCCGACCTTAAAACTTACTTAATATTGAATTAAATGAATAATCCACATTGAGGATCTTTTGAGGTTTAGAGTTTTAGATAATTAGGACATAGCTATTACATCTCAAAATATTTACAAAGTACACTCTTCTACACAGCTTCTATTTTTTTACAAAATATAAACTCCTGAAAAAAAAAATTCATGTCTATTTACATGTTTAAGAAAGTATGACTTTTCCTTGATCCCATCCTTGACCCTATTCCACATTATGTCCTTTGAAAAACATTTCAAAAACATGGGATGAGCATAAAAAACTCAGTAAGGGATACACAAAGAAGGAAAACTGTTAGTTTTTCAAAAAAACAAGTAGACCATGAATACTTTAACATAAGTAATACTTTTAACCTTTATGAAGTAGTAAATACTCTTCACTGAAAAAAAGATCATTACTTACCATTTTTGTAACCAAAATATTACCATAAAACCCATATAATGAACACACAACATATAAAGGTAACTTGGGACATAAACATACTTAAATGGAATAACCATACGGTCGACTTCCACACATATCACTAAATGGAATAGCCATACGGCTGGCTTCCATACCCAATGCATTGGATGTTATAATGTAACCACCCGTCCTGGTATTCACGGCACCACCCATCATTTTTTTTATCACGTAACCACCCGTCAAATGTCCAAGTACCATTATAAAATAATAACACATACATAAAATATAATGGAAAGAAAACATTTCCACATTTCAAACACAATATATCAATTAAATATATTGACATAATAAATCTATTTTCAAAACCATTCTCAATACCAAAAATACAAATAATAGTATATGGAATTTATTTTCTTTTAAAAGCAGTACGACTTGTTGAGGAAGCCAAAGATCAAATAATACCTGTGGCAGCGGAAAAGGTCGTTATCAACGCGTACATTAAAAGGAACATTCTTTTTTTCATTTAGTAAAACTCTTCATAGAAAAATATTCTTTTTGAATAAATGTAAAAGTCAAAGTGGGTTATACACCGTATAAAATAAAGTTGTGTATAAATGAAAATATGCCTCAATGAAAGGAGATTAAGATGAAGTCCCTTACATCGTGTCTGACATGACTCGATCGCTCTTTATTCTCCTGAATAATGAACTATTGTTAATTTAAACTTTCTTAAGAACCTTTTTCAAGTTTATTATTACTTTTCTGTCACTTATTACCACGTTATAAACATTGTGTAATCATTTATGTTAATAACGTTCATTTAGTCGATATTTGGTACTTGAGTCAAAAATGGACTTCTTATAATTACATGTTGTTCATGTGGTCAAAGGTTCATTATATCCAGAATGATATTAATTATTTATATATCATATATATCATATATATCCAGTATATACATGTATTTATAATATTACATAACATTTAGAGGTAAGAAATGATATGCACCGTTCATGGAGACGGTAAGCCGTACGTACGCATGAACGCTGCTTTCATTAAATTTCTTATTTTAATGGAATTAAAACATATTGATACATAGGTATATTATAGTTCCAGTATAATATCATGTATAATATCATTAACTCTATCCTTTATACATCCCACATAAGGCATTAACGAATCACATCACTTTGAGGGGGCGGTAGTCCGCACTTCCTCAAATGAGATTATCGTATTTTCCCACTATGGAAACCATAAAGTCTTGATATAATTGGGAATTACAGAAGAATAAGGAAATCATAAACATAATATATATCATATATAAATATATTTCAATCATAATGGCCACCATGAGAGGCGGTAGGAGAAAATCAAACAATCATTGTTTCGTGAGGCGTTAGTTTTCCATCCACAGAAACATTATGTTCATCACCCATTATATGGAGTTGTGTGTAAGTTTAGTTCGAATAATTCTCATAAATACATCCTAGTTTATTGAGGATAATTTTTTTGTTACAAAATAATGTATTAAAAAGAGTTTAGGGGTTGGAGAATTAGAATAAAAGAAAACAATTTAAGAGAAACCTTTACCTTTAATTTGGGTAACTCCATTTGGATTGAACCAAATGAATTCTTAAAGTGCCTTCTTCCTAAGTTAAGGCTTCTAGGAGGCATATAGGGATGTAGGGAGATTAAATGGGAAGTGTTTGGAGGATATAAAATGCTTGAGATGTGTGAGGAATTGGTTAAAAGTGGTCTCTTTTTATAAGGGGGAGGTGGGGCTCTTTAGGAAAGTGTGAAACTATTATTTTATTTTATTATTATATTCGGTGTATAATGGTCCAAAAATCATTAAAGATGAACATAAGATGACTAATGGTCGATATAAAATCATCCAATCAGAATTTGATATGTTTTGGATTATATTTTAATAATTATAATCTCATTTATATAAATAATTTATTTGTTAGGTAAATACTGCATCATTATAGTGTCATAAATAATTTAATTTATTTGATGTCTAAAAATTATAAAAAAATACCATGATATAGAAAATATATTTATCTTTCCAAATAATATTTATAGTTGAATATAGGACTTATATAAGACCATATAAAAATTAATTACTCAAATATTTTTGTTAGTTCAATTTTGTCTATACTTTAAGTTAATTAAACTAAGTTGTCATTATAACTTCCAAGTGGATCAAAGGGGTCCCAAAATCTAACCAAAGATTCCCATGGGAGTTAAGGACTCAACCAGTAAATATTAGACAAGTTTTATGATAATTTTGAATTATTATAATATTCTTTTAACCATGAATTACCCCATTTACCTTTAACTGCGGTAAATAAAAGTCAACAGTTACTATTCACCAAAAATTACTTTCATCTATTGAACCACATTTTACTTCTTAATAACAACCATGTATGTTGGTTATTTTAAATTAAATTCACATAAGTGGTAAAATTTCCTTTAAATGAAAAAATCAGTTTTTTTAACTACCACTAAGTGGTTTCATTATTCATCGAAAATTGATGTTTTTCAGAAAAATAACAAAAATTCAGCCTAAGCTATATTTGATATTCCGAATTAAAAAATGATGTCTATTTTTCCAAATTAAAAAACATAGATGTTTCATTAATTAATTTTAAAATTAATTCCCATTATCAAAAAAATAGTGTGTTTTTAGTAAACAATAACTATCAAAATATTGATACTTGTTTATGTCCAATTTCAATGTGAAATTAATTACAATGACCAACATTGGATTAAATGGTAAAAATATATTTTAATTTCACTTTAAAACCAACTAAAAAGATAATCTAACCATATAAATAAATTATATTAAAAGGTACTTTTTAATTAAAATATAATTTTTTCACTATTCATTAAAAATTGAACTTTATCGAAAAAATATCAAAAATTTACAGAAAGTAAATTTTGATGTACCCATTATAAAGAAGGAATTTATTTGGTCATATAGAATGTATTAAAGTGACCAAAACTATATTGAAAGAGGGTTCACCATTAAAAGTTGATAAATCGGCCTTTTAATGTAAATTATGCTTAAAATTAGATTCATTCCCATTTTAAGACTCTAACATTTGTTGGATAAATGTAAATACATGTATAATAATATTGTATTTAGTTTTGTTCATTCCTACCAATACAACGTCTAGGAGTTAACTACCATTTAAAATAATAATATTATATTATTAGTGTGCAACGTAAGATTTCAAAGAAACCCGTTATTGCGTATCGAGTACGCTATCGAACATGGAAACCCTTTTAAAGTAAAATTAATATTTAATTCAAAAATATTAATAAGTATAAAAATATCTTATTCTTCATTTACATGGGATGTTACATCCTTCCCCCTTTTGGAAATTGCATCCTTGCAATTTTTATTCACTTAGCAAAATAAGTGGGGTTATTTATCCCTCATATCATTTTCAGATTCCAATGTTGCCTCTTCAACCATATGGTTTTTCCACAAAACCTTTACCTGGTAAATTACATTATTCCACAACACCTACTCTCTACGGTCAAGAATCTGAACTGGTTGTTCTTCATAAGAGATATTGTCTTCAAACATAACTACCTCTGGGCTCAAAACATAATATGGATCTGGCATATACATTCTCAACAACGAAACATGAAAAACATTGTGTACCTGGGATAAACATGGAGTTAAAGCCACTTTATATGCAACTGATCCAACATTCCCTAGAATTTCATAAGGTCCAATAAACCTCGGACTCAACTTTCCCTTCTTACCAAAACACTTCACACTTTTCCATGGAGAAACATTGAGAATGACATGATCACCTACCTCAAAATAAAGATCCTTCCTCCGGTTATCAGCATAACTTTTATGTCTGTTTTGAGCTGATCTCATGTGCTTCTGAATCAACTAAACTTTCTCTGCCATCTCTTATACCAATTGTGGTATCATCAGCTACCTCTCACCAAATTCATCCCAAAAGCTGGAGTTCGACAATGCTTTCCATATAATGCTTAAAATGGAGCCATCTGTATACTAGAATAAAAACTATTATTATATGAAAATTCAACCAAAGAAAGATGTTAGTCCCAACTTCCCTGGTAATCCATCAAGAAATCACGTAACATATCCTCCAATGTATGAATTGTTCATTCTGATTTCCCATCTGATTGAGGATGAAAAGATGTACAAAAATTTAATTTAGTACCCAATGACTTCTGAAGGCCCTTCCAAAAGTTAGAAGTGAACCTGGGATCACGATCAGATACAATAGAGAAGGGAACTCCATGTAACCTAACTATCTCTTTAACATACAACCGAACAAGTTGATCTAGAGAGAACGTATCTCGAATAGGAAGGAAATGAGTAGATTTAGTCAATCGATCAACTATAACCCAGATTTCATTATTACCTCAGGATGTCTTTGGTAATCCCACAACAATGTCCATGGATATATTTTCTCATTTCCACTCTGGCACCGGTGGAGACTGAAGAATCCATTTCAGTAACTACTGCTCTGCTTTAACCTGCTGACAAGTCAAACACTTCACAGAAAAATCAATAATATCTCTTTTCATTACATCCCACCAGTAATACTCCTGAAGATCTCTATACATCTTAGTACTACGAGGATGAACTGAAAATGGAGAACTATGAGATTCACATAACAACTCATTCTTCAACTTTGAATCACAAGGCACATATAATCTCTTTCCAAATCACAAAACACAATCACTATCAAAGTTAAAATCAGGAAACTTACCCTTCTGAACCAAAAAACCTTTTTCTGCCACTCCCTGTCTTCCTTCTGCACTTTCTTAATTCTGTCTGATAGAGATGATTTCACTAAAACCTGAAACAAAATAGAAGAATTTCCTGGAACAACAACTTCTATGCCGAAGTACATCAAATCAAAAACCAAAGAATCTCATTCCAAATGTAACATGGCTAATGAAGTATTAATTTATTTTACTCAAAGCATCAGCCACTTTATTAGCTTTCCCCGGATGATAATGGAGGGTGCAATTATAATACTTGATTAATTCCAACCATCTCCTCTGTCTCATGTTCAATTCTTTCTGAGTGAATATATACATCAAAAATTTGTGATCAGTATATATTTAACACCTTACTGCACACAAATGATGCCTTGAAATTTTTAAAGCAAAAACAACAACAGATAATTCTAAATCATGTGTATGGTAATTTAACTCATGACGTTTCAAATGACGTGAAGCATAAGCAATTACCTGATCATTCTGCATTAGGACACAACCGTGTACTTTCAATGAAGCATCATTGTAGATAACAAACTCACTATTTCTGTATGGCAGTTCCAAAAACTAGATCATTAACCAATCTCCTTTTCAATTCCTGAAAACAATCATTACATTCTTTTTTCCAGATGAACTTAACATCTTTTCGAGTTAACTTAGACATTGGACTAGATAACCATGAAAATATTTCAACAAACCTCCGGTAATAACCTACCAAAACAAGAAAACTACGCATCTTGGTTATATTTGTGGGTCTTGTCTATTCTTTAACAACTTTTGTTTTAGAAGGATCAATAGTAGTGCCATTTTTTGAGACAATGTGACCAAGGAAAGAAATTTGTTGTAACCAAAACTCACACTTTCTGAATTTCCCATAAAGTTTCTTTTCTTTTAAGGTTTGCAAGACAACCCTTAAATGAATTTCATGCTCCTATTTAATTTTTGAATAAACCATAATATCATCAATAAACACAACCACCTTTTATCACCTGAGTCAACTAGGTCATCACTCTAACAAACTATTCAATTCGGATTCCCACCATCTATGGTTGTTGATTTGGAAGGTCATTCTACCATCTATGCCGTCCAAGAAAATATGATATGGTTCCTTTATGAAAAATCATTCTTAACATGGGATTATCTTAGACGAAGCAAAATGGTAATCTATAAATGCTATATGATTTCAATATTAAGATAAATTAATTTATGGATATTAATTTAACAATACCCTGACTCCTAAAGTTATCTAAATCGGCCTCTGATACCAACTATAAGGACCCGACCTTAAAACTTACTTAATATTGAATTAAACGAATAATTCACATTGAGGATCCTTTCAGGTTTAGAGTTTTAGAGAATTTGGACATAACTATTACAACTCAAAAGATTTACAAAGTAGACGCTTCTACACAGTTTATATTTTTTTACCAAACATGAACTCTTGAAAAAAAGAGTCATGTCTATTTCCATATTTAAGAAAACATAACTTTTCCTTGATCCCATCCTTGACCCTATTCCACATTATGTCCTGTGAAAAACATTTCCAAAACTTTTGGATGAGCATAAAAAACATAGTAAGGGATACACAAAGAAGGAAAATTGTTAGTTTTTCAAAACAACAAGTAAACCATGAATACTTTAAAATAATTAATACTTTTCAGCTTTAAGAAGTAGTAAATACTCTTCACTGAATAAAATATCATTACTTACCATTTTTGTAAACAAAATATTTCCATAAAACCCATATAAATAACACATAACATATAAAGGTAACTTGGGACATAAACATACTTAAATGGAATAACCATACGGTCAACTTCCACACATATCACTAAATTGAATTGCCATACGGCCGACTTCCATACCCAATCCATTGGAGGTTATAATTCAACCACCCATCCTGGTATTCACGGCACCACCTGTCTTTTGGTTTATCACATAACCACCAATCAAATGTCTAAGTACCATTATAAAATCATAACACATACACCAAATATAAAGGAAAGAAAACATTTCCACATTTCATTCACAATATATCACTTAAATATATTGACATAACAAATCTCTTTTCAAAACCATTTTCAATACCAATAATACATAAAATAGTATATGGTATTTATTTTCTTTTAAAAATAGTACTGCTTGTTGATGAATCCAAAGATCAAATAATACTCGCGGTGGCGGAAAAGGTCGTTGTCATCGTGTACATTAAATGGAACAATCATTTTTTCATTTAATAAAATGATTCATAGAAAAATATTCATTTTGAATAAAAGTAAAATTCAAAGGGGTTTATACACCGTATAAAACAAAGTTTTGTAGAAATGAAAATATGCCTCAACAAAAGGAGATTGAGATGAACTCCCCTACTTTGTGTCCGACTTGACTCGATCGCTCTTTAATCTCTTAAATAATAAACTAGTGTTAATTTATACTTGATTATTAACCTTTTTCAAGTTTATTATTACTTTTATATCAGTTATTACTATGTTATAAACATTTATTAATCATTTAAGTTAATAACGTTCATTTTGTCGATATTTGGTACTTGAGTCAAAAATGGACTTCTTATAATTACATGTTGTTCATGTGGTCAATGGTTCATTATATCCAGAATGATATTAATGATTTAGATATCATATATATCATATATATCGAGTATATACATGTATTTATAATATTACATAACATTTAGAGGTAAGAAATGAAATGTACCATTCAAGGAGACGGTAAGCCGTACGTACACATGAACGCTAATTTCATTTCTATTTCTTATTTTAATGAGATTAAGACATAATTATACATAGGTATATTATAGTTCTAGTATAATATCATATATAATATAATTAACTCTATCCTTTATACATCCCACATAAGGCATTAACAAATCACATCATTTTGAGGGGGCGGTAGTCCGCACTTCCTCAAAAGAGATTTTCGCATTTACCCACTATGGAAACCATAAAGGCTTGATATAATTGGGAATTACATATGAATAAGGATATCATAAAAATAATATATATCATATATAAATACATTTCCATCATAATTGCCACCATGAGAGGATGTAGGAGAAAATCAGGCATTCATCATTTCATGAGGTGTTAGTTTTCCATCCACAGAAACATTATGTTCTTCACCCATTAGATGGAGTTGTGTGTAACTGTAGTTATAATCCTTCTCATAACAACATCCTACTATATTTAGGATACTTGTGTTGTTACAAAATAATGTATTAAAAAGAGTTTAGGGGTTGGAGAAGTAGGATAAAAGAAAACAATTTAAGAGAAACCTTTACCGTTAATGTGGGTAACTCCCTTTGGGTTGAACCAACGGACTTGTGGAAGTTCCTTCTGCCTAAGGTAAGGCTTATAGAAGGAGTAGAGGGATGTATGGAGCTTAAGTGGGTAGATTTTGGATGAGCCAAAAGGCTTGAGATGTGTGAGGAATTGGTTAGAAGTGGTCTCCTTTTATAAGGCGGAGGGGCTCTTTAGGAAAGTGTGAAACTATTATTTTATTATAAAATTATATTCGGTTTCAAATGGTCAAAAAATCATTAAAGATGAAGATAATAAGACTCATGGTCTAAATAAAATCATCTAATCAGAATTGTACATGATTTTTATAATATTTTAATCATTATAATCTTATTTATTTAAATCATTTATTAATGAGGTAAATACTGCATCATTGTTGTGTCATGAATAATTTAATTTATATGATGTCTAAAAATTACAAAACAAATACCATGATATAGGAAATCTTTTTTTCTTTCCAAATAATTTTTATAGTATAAAATAAGACTTATATAACACCATATAAAAAGTAATTACTAAAAGATATTTTTTAATGTCAATTTTGTCTTCACTTTAAGTTAATTAATCTAAATTGTCATTATCACTTCCAAGTGGATAAAAGGGGTCCCAAAATCGACAAAAGATTACCATGGTCGTTAATGACTCAACCAATAAGTTTTGAACATGTGTTAAGGTAATTTTTAATTATTAAAATATTCTTTTAGCCTTGAATTGTCCTATTTACCTTTAACCACGGTAAATAAAAGTCAATAGTTACTATTCACCAAAAAATATTTTCATCTTATTGAACCATGTTTTATTTCATTATAACAACCATGTATGTTGGATTTTCGAAATTCAATTCACAGAAGTGGTAAAATTTCATTTAAATTGAAAATTTAGTTTTTTTAACTACCACTAAGTGGTTTCACAATTCATCAAAAATTGATTTTCTCGCAATTCAATTTTGTTTCTGGTTCTCCTTAAACTGACTTTGATAAATACAAAAAAAAAATCATTTGCTGGCAATTCATCAAAAATTGACGTTTTTTCAGAAAAATACCAAAATATCAGCCTAAGCTATATTTGATATTCCGAATTCAAAAATGATGTCTATTTTTCAAAATTCAAAACATAAATGTGGAATTAATTAATTTTAAAATTAATTCCTGTTATCAAAACAAATAGCGTGTTTTTAAGAAACAATAACTATCAAAAGATTGATACTTGTTTATGTCCAATTTCAAATTGAAATTAATTCCAATGACCAACATTGGATTGAATGGAAAAATATATTTTAATTTCACTTTAAAACCAATTAAAAAGATAATCTAACCATATAATTAATTTTTATTAAAAGGAGATTTTGAATTAAAATACAATTTTTTCACTATTCATTAAAAACGAACATTATTGGAAAAATCTCAAAAATTTACAAAAAATAAATTTTGATGTCCCAATTTTAAATAAGGATTTGATTTGGTCATATACATTGTATCAAAGTAACCAAAACTATATTTAAATATTATTCTCCATTAAAAGTCGATAAATTGGCATTTTAATGTAAATTATGCCTCAAAATTAGATTCATTCACATTTTAAGCCTCTAACATTTATTAGATAAAAGTAAATACATGTATAATCATATTGTAGATAGTTTTGTTCATTAATTCTAATACAATGGCTAGGAGTTAACAACTATTTAAAATAATAGTATTTTATTATTAGTGTGCAACGTAAGATTTCAAAGAAACTCATTGCTGCATATCGGGTATGCTATCGAACATAGAAACCCTTTTAATGTAAAATTAATATTTAAATAAAAAATATTAATAATTATCAAAATATATTATTCTTCATTTACTTTGGATGTTACATTACTTATCATTTTATATCCTCTTATTTTATCAAACAATCATGGAGATTATTGATACTTATTATCCTTTTTGTCCCATGGATTAGATCCTTGATTTTCTTACTACCCAAACTCCATAAATATTATGAATTGGTTTTTAGGTGGTTCATTAGGTAGGAAATTATTTCCTACCAAGTATTTATCAACATATTCATCATTTTTAATCAATGTTGAGATTTTTGGACAACCCTTCCATACTCAGTATATTTTCTTCTTACACTAAAGAAATTTTACAGCTTCTTCCTCTGATATTTTTGACACATATAAAGATAAATTGTGTTCCATATATAAGATGTATTACATTAACATCCATAAATTATTTTCTATATTTTAGGATTTTTAGGATGTTGAAAAGGTTTATGTTTTTATACCTAAGTCAATATGGTTATTAATGAATACCTATAATATTTTCAAACCAACCACGATCCTGTTTGGTTTATCATTTTTACAATGATTGAATTATCCATTTCCTACATTTCTAAATTGAATCCTTATGGTTCAATACATTGAATAAAACCCAAAACATATGAGTATCATGAACAATTAATTATATTAAACAATTATATAAAAATGGAAACAAATATTATGATGTCCAAATTTATAATAATTTTATTACAAGAAGGGATATTTAAGGTGAATCCTATATCACTTTTAGTTTCATATAGCTCTTTTTCCACATATTAATTATTTCTTAATAATGAAAGATAAAAAAAAGATTAGATACCAGATGAAATATACCAATCATTACATACATAAATTTTATATCATTTCCATAATTTCAGCATTTGAGCTATAAAATAATCACACAATCCCTTAACTCAACGTTTTAATGCCTCTGAAGATTAGCTATATAAATACATTTTTTCACATTTTTTCATCATAATATTTTAAAAATAACCCATTGACATTCTATCCTTTTAAACACATCGTACATAACATTCTTCTTATTTACCATGGGAATTGATATATAAGAAAGATTGATATTAAGTTATTAGTGATGGAAAAACATATAAATGTGTCATATTGATTTAAATCATAATCAGAGGAGGAAACATGAACAAGTAACAACTACATAATTATATATAACATGGAGTTATATGACTTTTCTATAAGGAATTATTGGAGGATATAAAAACTCATAGGATAATAAATATACCAATTCCTCTAATTTGGAACTATGAGACAATAATAATGATCCCTATAGCGTAGCATATGAATTTGGTATGAATATAAGTGTACAATTTAAAATAATTTAGAACAAAAATATTCATAATCATGTATATATATTAGGTAGTGAACATAGATAATCGTAATCATTTCTACACATTATGTTGTCAACTTAGTTAATCCCAATCCAATCAAGAAAAATATGTTTTGAGTATAGATAATGTTAATCATGTATGGAAATTATATTGTCCACATAGATAATAGAAATCATATCCAATAATTATATTTTTAACATGGAAATCACAATCAGGTCCACAAATAATTCTGTGGACATTCCTAATGGAAATCATGTCCAAAATGTTTTTCTTAACCATATGTCATCATAATAATGTCCATTCATTATATTGTGGGCATAGGTAATCATAATTATGTTTTTCTATTATCTCATGATATTGACCAATGCGTTGGATGTTTATATTGTACCCACCCATCATATAATGAGAGATAATAAATTTTTTTCCACATTAAATCAATCATATATAAAACTATTAAAACCCGTGGAGAGAATATGAGTTACATAAAATTGTCAATTGATTATTAATAAGATGAAATCATGATACATATTGTTTGATATCAACATTAAATCTCTCTAAAAATTATTTCATAAAGGAATTGATAGGATCATTAATGAAATATAAATCAATATGATATAGATATTTCGAATATACAGATGAAAAAGGATTTAAAATCCTATTTTTTTATAAAACATTTTTAACATTATCATAAAAAGAATAATCTATATGTTTATTTCAAAAACCTATTTCATGAAGTTAACTATGAAGAATCATGAAAAAAATATTATATAATAATTCCCAACAATCGAACCTTTAATGGAAATAAATTTTAAATAATTAAATGTGTCATGGAGGATAACAAATATATAATAATTAAACCAAATTTCTTTGAAACTTTTAAGGTGGTTTTAGGGAAAACATGCATCGGTATTGATAGAATTTATGAGTATAAAAGATAAAAAATATATAATAATAATAAAATAAAAAATAATATATAATAATTGAAATGTAAATGCATCGGAAAGGTCTCATATTGAAGATGTGAAATATTCTTTACAATGCTATTTTCTGAAAAATAAAGAAATCAACCAAATAAGAATTTTATGAAATTAATATTCAATTTCAATATAGATAAAAATAAAATAACATATAAAATATAAAAGTCAAAGAATATAATATAATTATAGTAATATATTGAATAAGAATATATAATTCAATAATTAAATAGAAATTTTGTCCCTGAAACCCTTACACATTTCATAACCATTATTTTAAAATTAAATAATTTCTGAAATAACGAAAATATAAAATACTATGGAAAACAATATTATGTGCAAAAGAAGACTCCTGTGGAAATCTATTATTACTAGGGAGAAAATAATTTCATGTAAAAATCATTAATATTTATTAAAACTCAATAAACAGAAATTGAGTTAAAAGAAACAATTATGGATTTGGTAATAAATAAATCAAAATAAAATGAAGGATGGGTCATAATATATTATTTTTAGACCAATAAATGATACATTAATAATTATAATTGAAGATAATTTGGAAATAACTATACCATATAAAATAAGATGTCCTCTATAACATGAAACCTTCATTAGAAGTTAAATTGAGATGAAAAAACCTCAACCTTAGATTCTTGCTTGGTTGAACACACACAATCCTTATATATAATAAATTATTTTTTATTATTCATCTACTTTATAACCATTTTTATATGTACATTAAAATATAATTTTGATCTGAATTTTCTTTTTACACATTTATTAATCATTATTTATCAAAATAAATTTCTACATATTAATAGTAGAATTTACTTCTCACTAGAATAAGTATAGTGGTTCTAGTCTATGATCCATGTTAATGTGTTCATCACTACAATATTGGCCATGAATATCCAAAAAAGTGTTTTTTATATAATTATGATGTATAATTGTAATTTTATTGAATATATGTTTGTCATTAATAAATAGGGGTTAAAACCCCATTTTTTCAATTTCATTTCAATAAAAAATAGTTACTTTTTATTAATGAAAATACACATATATATATATTATAGAATTAAAATTGAAAATTAAATTAATCACTGTTATATAATAATTCCCTTATTTTTATTGTCTTAGTCGTTCGTGATATTAATGTCATAACATCATTGATGTGGGTACAAAAATGACCTATACAATAATGCATTATAAGTAAATATTGAGTAATAAAAATGAATTATATACCCATAATATCACATTTTATATAAGGTTAATGATTTAAATATTATACCATTAGTGTGAAGAATAATATTAAGGAAGTCTTGAGATTGGAATGTGAATAAAAGTGATGAAGACGAACCAGTTACCTTGTCAAAATCGATCATGCATAGAAAATAATCATTCATAATCATTGTCTTATTCATCATTATTAATAAAAAATATACCAAATGTGTAATTCAAAATGTTATTCGAAAAGGTAATGGATTAAAATCATAACCAATGGATTGATGTGTATAATCCCATGATGTTATATGAGTTACAAATCATTTAATTTTGGTTTGACTTATTGTTTTTGACGTAATATGATCGACTAATGACACCATGCGAGTTTCAAAGGTGTCTGGGGCATGATCAATGCCTGGATGCATTGTTGTTAGAAAAGTAATATGGGTCACACAATTAATATAAACTATGAAACCCAAGCAATATAGATTTATTAAACAGTGTGACATGGTCTAGGCCTCTAATAATGGAACACGTGTTTAGGTAAACCATGAAAAAGGGTCCACATGCCCACACAAGGTCGGATAGAGGGTAGCATGATGTTTAAAGTTTCGAGAAAACTGTATTTCCTGGGTTTTATTCCAATGCTATCCACCTAATCTTTTCAATAAACACTTAATACATGGTGTGTGGACTATTTACCAAACCATGTACATGAACTGTGAAATATTTCCTTATAGATAGGAAAGGGTGCATGTTTTTTTTTTGGTTTGACCAACTATATATGAAAACCAGGTGACCTAGTTAAATTGTTGGAATTTTTAATTTCTTGATTTCTTTGATTTAAACTCTAACCCATTTTTCCTTTTTCATTCTCTTGTGGATCCTCCTCTTGTTTATATCCATTTTGATGCCTAATCTAGGATTTCTTTTTAAATTATCCATCTAGAGATAGTATCAAACACAATTATGTTATATTGATTTCAATGGCTATATTCTTTAATCATCTTGTTTGGTTATTCGTTTTTCTTCAGATCGATGGATTTAGTTGGGTGAAAGCTAATTTCCATATTTCTAGAATTTTAATCATGTCTTTGTTTTTCTCCTGATATGGACCAAATGAGAGGTCGATACCGGATGAGTAATTTTTCATAAATATGTAGTATGTGTTCTATACCTTTTACCTTATGGTATAATTGTTTTATAGATTTTATTAGTTGTTCTACACACCGAACATTATAGTGTTTCCCCTAAAATTAATTATAAGATTTAATTGAATTAATTGGATCCTATTAAGGTTTCCCACTAGAAACATTTTTTCATTCGAGGTTGTTATCCCAATCCTAGTTCACCGATGGAGTGTTCTATTTTATGTGACTAGTGTTATACAACATCATTTTTTGTGTGTGAGATAACCAATTTTACATGGAGTAGACTTAATGAGAATTATGTTAATTGTATACGATTTTTATTACCTTGTTTTACTTGTTCAACTCAAAATAAAAGGAATGAATTCTATTGAATTTATAGGTGTGGTTTATTTCATCCATTTCATATATGGTATATGAATAAAATGGATAAATGTTTTATATGGAAACTAATGAATGGGTTGGTTGAATTCATTGGTTGTGAATGCTTAAATAATTGATTAGTGAATTGATAATGATAGTGGATTCCCAAGATGAGATACTTGAATCATTATTCTATTAGATTCCACAAAAATTTATACTCCTTAGATCTTGATTATGGTAGTGTATCCTTAGGTCTTTTATACCATAGATCATAATTTCATAGGATGACATGGGCCATGATACCGCTTGTATCTAGCTTCTTTTGACTAATATTGGAAATTCCCTCTTGACATGTTCCTTGAACTTTATCCATGTCTTTACCAAGATTCCATCGAGATTCTATTTGGACTCGATGAGGAAGACCTAGTCTTCCTTACATTGGAGCCAGCCATTCATGATCTATCACTAGATTACATGACATAGTCCATTGTGTATGTTGAAAATTGATTAAACGATGAGTCCTATTAGGATGTTCTTTTAGTTTTTTATAGATATCCCTAGTATGGGTATCATTATATAGTTTTTAGACATGAAAATATCATATCTATTTATTTATTATTTGTAGTAGTCCTTGATTTTGGTTTCTTGTTCATTGTTCAGAGGTAGAAATGTTTAGCTGGATATGATCATATCTATTTAGAATCTTACTTTTATTTACTATTATTTCATTAATATACTACACCATGATTTTTTTTATATTACATATAATTTAATTGATATAGAGACTATTGGTGTTGGCCTATTAGTTTTATCAAAAACCATGTTCATGAAAATGTTGGGTACCCAGAAAGACATTATGGATAATGGTAGGGACCAGGGCATGCCCCCACTGTATAGTGCTTGATATTACCATCAATTAAGAGGATAGAACATAACCAAGTTATGTTCATCATGCTAACTAGATATAGTTACATGTTATTATTTTTTAGAAAAATATATGTATAGAACTGAATTCTTGTATACCTATTTTCATACTTTTCAAAGACATGAAATGATTGTCATATTGAGCATGACAGTAATCTGGTATTATTATTTATCATTTTCTTCTTTAGGATTGTTATCTTATTTATCTGATTATATTTTATTCTAATACTTTATTATAATTATTACCATCTTTGTACTATAATATTACATAAGGTAATTGTCCCAAAATTGAAACACCCATATACCTTGCTAAAATTCATTGGCCTCTAGCATATGTGGAGGCACACTTGAGGCTACGTGACCAACGATCTCATGGCACCGTTTAGTGGATTCTTGATCATGAGGATAAAAATTGGTATCAAAGGGTGATTTCTATTATGGATTTTGTATTTTGAGATAATATATAAGAGATTATGAATGAGTTTTAATTTGTTAAAGAGCTATTCATGGGAGTAGCTAACCCACATATAGGAAAAAATCCAAATTTCATGGAATGAAACATGTTTTTTTGGTTTTTTAATATTTCAATTGAATTGATTCTACCATTTTTTGAAGAAAATTCTATTAGATGTTCTATATGTATAGGGATTTTATTATACCATGATTGGGTGAGGGTTTCCAATCTCATGAATCATTTCAGGCGGCTGTTAGAATTCACATGCAATTTATTATTCCAAGCCATAAAAGATGCATTACTTTATTATGTATTCCTTATGAGATATATTTGATACTTAATAAATGATTTCTGTAGGGTATTGAGAAACATGATAATTACATAGTGTTCATTCCATATCCATGACAGTTCTTTCTACAATGTCTATAGTAGACACCCAATGAATCCAATTTTGTCACGTTGAGTAATAGACCATTGGTCGCATGAACTGGAATTTGATATGGTTATGATTATGTGGAATATCCACTTTGAATAAAGATTTTTATTTGAACTTATGGATCAAAAGTGGTGAAACATTACATTCAACAATTAAAAAATAATTGTAAATATTGTTATAATTTAAATGATATTGAAAATTGTGAAAATAGGGACCTTGACCTAGACCATTCATTAAGGAGGGAAGTATGAATCTTCTGTAGTTATTTTTACATCTATTTTTATTACCATGTCTGGGTTTTACGAGTAGTAGGTGGGGTGAATTTTTTCAGTGAGTATTTTCCTTGAAATATTCTAGTAACTATGACATTGTCATTATAGAACTATTTTAAGTCATGTGTTTTTAATTGTAGAGACATGCCACCATGAAGACATCAAATCATGTTCCACGAGGGTAGAAATGATCTTGCTTCAGAGGTGGTGGGAACTGGAATACGAGTAGATCCACCTATAGTGCTATGTGTGGAACCATTTTTAGGACTAGATATTGGTTCTGAGGAAAAACATTTCATGACTTTTATACACATTATGTATACAATTTTGTGATCCATGTATCCTACCTCATCCATGGAAGAGCAGATTCATGTGTTCCAATAGATATATCTACCCACGTTTTTAGGGGATGGTGTTCCATAAGAAATTTAATTGTGATTTGATATCATATTTTTTATCATTGTGAATTTTGAGAGATTTCTTGATTAAATGGGGAATCTTGTGACTTGTATTTTCTGGGGATAGGCTACAAGCTGGTGGGATGTTTTGAACTAAGCTTATAGACTCTGCGGTATCATTTTGAGGTATTTCCAATCAATGATTTATTAATAATATTTTTATAATCCCCTAAGAGAAAAAACCGACAGTGGGTCTATGCATCTATGTTAGAGAATGATGAATATTATGGAGTATTTTTTTTCCTTACAGACTGTCATAATTTGGTGAGAATTTATATTTTTTATGAGGCATTGTGGGAGAGAGGATTTTTGGAAGGTCTCAACCATGTCACTTCATCACAGGTCAACATATTATAATATACTAGTATTACTGATATAGTGAATCGTGATCTATTACAGAACATAATCTAATGAATTATGGGTGAATATAGTAGGTTTTTTCAGCCTCTCGATTGATTGGTTCAATGAAATCTATTATAAAGTGATATTTTGAGGCTTCTCTTGAGGGGAGAACCAGCCAGGCTATTATTACTAGTATTTTTATCTTTAATAACTAGTGTAGTAGATGGGTAAATATTAATAATCCTTTTTATAGATACCTAGTCGAATGTCCATCAAGTTGTCGGATAGGCCACAAACAATGTTTCCGTAGGGCCTCCCTTCCAACAGATAGTGTAATATTATTGACTGTGACTCTAGATTCATGTGTAAGATTCCCTGCTCTGTGTTATGCTATGTGTAAGTGTAGTGATATTCATTCAGTTTGACATGGTGGTCATGGTAAAGTTTTCCAGAACCCAATTATACCAAGGAAACAAATTGGGACTACTTTGGGTTGTGTTGTTATTTCACTGGGCCACAGTTCAGGCCCTATATAATCTTTATATCCAACAAATGAGGAGTATATAATTGGTCCATATATGGTGAGATGTGCATTCTTAGTATTCTATAATCTATTATATCATCTTTTTTTTATACAGTTTCATCACATAGTTTCATATATGTACTTATTTTAGAGATCCTTGGGACCATTGTTCAATTTCTTGATGGTTCATGACCTTTGATAATCCATGAGGGATATAAATAGAGGGTGTACATCAATTTCGGTTGTTCCACCTTGAGTTTGGTGGGTATCACATCACATGGAATCTTAAATACCTCAAGATAAAATGTTTTAACTTCTTACAAAGGATGTAAAGGATACATTCTTGTAATTCCTATGTCAATTTTTTTCACCAAATAGTGACATTCACATCACCTAAATATGGAGTTTTTTTCACAAGGTTGAATGGGAGTTCAGGGAATGCAGGGTTGGACTAGAGCATCATGGGTTTGTGTGGGATGGAAAACCGTAATTCAATATTTTATCTAGATGATCAGGGAATGTGTCAAGAGGATTTACCTCCTCTAGTTGATCATTTCAGAGAATTATTCTTACAATACCTTTTGGGTTTTCCTATAAAAGATGTGGAGTTTTCTATCATGATAATTCCAGGAGCAAGAAAATTATAAATTCTTACTTATTTGATGTCTAATACAGAGTTATTGTATCTAAAGAGTCTAGTAGAGGAATTGTAAGTATAGGGGTTTATACGACCGCCTACATATTTATGGGGTTTCATAATCCTTCAGGTAAAAAATGAAAACAAACCCCTTAGGATATGTGTGGATTAATAGAAATTCAGCCCAATTATTTTTATGAACTAGTATCCCTTTCCATGGAATGATGATCTCTTTGATTAGCTCTCAGGTGTATGGGTTTTCATTAATATTAATTTGAGGTTAGGTTGTCACAAGTTACATGTTTGACCAACATACATACATTGTATTGATTTTTTGGAAGGTATAGTCTATATGGGTATCTGATTATGTTTTATGGTATCATGGTTTTTCAAGAAATTTTCATGGATCGAATGAATCGAGTTTTCCATCTTTATCTAGATAATTTTGTGGTGGTATTCAAGGAAAATACCATTGTGTATTCTCAAAATTGACATGACCATGCCAAATATCATGATATCACTATGGATACATAGAGAGAGAATAGGTTATATGATAACCTATGTAAGTTCCACTATAGGATGGATAGGATTCCCTTCCTCTGAAATATTATCTTAGAGACATGATTATTAGTTAAACCATAGAATGTGGTTGATTTAGTTTCCTGGGAAAATACAACCACAATATTTTATATATGGGGTTTATTTGGGATATTTGGATACTATTTGAATTTCAAAAACAACATATCATGATTTGAACAACAATTTATGGACATTGATAAGAAATTTGTGTTATATATATGATTAGATAACTTTGAGATAGCCTTTCAAGAGATGAATGGGAGACTGACTTCAACAATTGTTGGGATTATTATAGATTTATTCTAAATATATACAGTATATTTTGATGCATCATGTATTATTCTAGGATATGTTTTCAAATAGGGATAGTGAGTAATGGAATACAGTTATCCTCATTTTACACCACATGATAATAACTATATAATTCCTAATATCGAGCTATCTATTGTTGTAAATGCCATGTGTTTTTGGAGGTATTATTTAAAATGAATTAATTTTGCAATGTACACAAAAAGAAAAATTATATATTTATATATAATTACTTAAATCTGAGGTAGTTAAGATGGGTTGAATACCTAAAGTATTTTGCGTACGAGATTTACTTGACACCCAATAATGGAAATATAGTTGTTGTTGCATAGAGCAGGGGGACTCAAATATAAGATGTGTTGGAGAATAGTAGTGAGTATAAATTTGTGGAATTATTCTATGATATTCACTTGGGGGTGATGGGTGGTCAATAGAATAATTTTCACTCATCATTAGGAGTAACTTCCACTCTTTTAGATAGATTGAGTATGTGTAAATTTTCATAATTTGAGGGCCTATCACTACAATGAGTGTGGAGGGTGGGGAACCACCTCCTAGTCAGACCATGGGTGATGATGAAATTATATGCATACATGCCCATGTAGCATTTCAGCTAACATACATGAGGATCTGATGTGAGATTTTCATTGCTTAGTTTGGTTATTACATTATGGAATTATAAAGATGTTTTAGGACTTCGTCCATAAATAATGGTGGCTATAGATGAATCATGAGGTAGTTGGTTTTGTTAAAATGTGTTCTACATATTAGTAGGTGAAGGAAAAACACTAATGAATAGATAGTATTCTATAGAATTTACCCATTATTTAGTAGAAATGAGACGAAATTTTAAGTGATTTCATGGCATGGTTTCCAATATCTCATTGAGGTAGTGATGTATTATGCGTTGTGGTGTAATTTCCCAAAAATGTATCTTATTTCATACCAACCATAGAGACACTCTCATTAGATGTTTTTTCGAGACTATATATCCTTAATATTGTGTGATTTCACAAGGTTCCTCATATTGTTGAATTGGGTAGGGAACCCAATTTACATCATGATTCTAGAATATATAACAGATTTATTATGGTACAGAAGTTCTTCTGATCATATATTACCTCTTTTATATAGATACCCTGTCAATATGCACTATACAGTTGATTGAGGACATGTTTACAGTATATAACTTAGATTTTATTTGATTTTGGTTGAGACAAATACCCCTTGTTGAGATTTTATAAAATAATATCTATCTAGAGATTATACAGATTGAACATTATGAGGCTTTGTAAGATAGACCATGACGATCACCCCTGTGCAGGTTAGAGGTGGCAGAAGAAATACTACTCAAAACATGTCTCATTCATGAGACATCATTTAGAGTAAAATTGATCAAAAAATGAATTTATACCATAAATTTGAGAAATAAATTTTATGTTGGTATCTATGAAAAATAAATGGATTTCGAGGTTGGGGATTGCATCTTTCTATATATCTCACTGAGGCTATGACATAGAAGGATTGGGTTGGGGGTAAGATTTCACAACGACATGTTGGGCCATTCCAGATTATATAGAGAGTTAGGTTGGTAGCCTATTATTTTTAGTTACCTTAGTGGAACTAATAAATGCATGAAATCATCCATGTATCCCAGTTATTCCATTATCATTCAGGCATGTATCACACTCCACATCCAAATGAGGTTGAGCAATATATTATTGAGTCCTTTGAGTAATATCTTGTTTATATCATTGACAGGATAACAAAGGAAATATGATGCCAATCAGTTTCTATAGTGTGGGTTTTATGGAAGAATATATGTTTATAATATTATACTAGGGATTGGAAGGATAAAATATGCATTAAGTTGATAGATTTATTCACATATGATTATTGACAACACTTGGAATGGAAATTTGGGGATTAATTGCTTTAAGGGGTGAGATTTTAAGATCCTAGGACTTTATAGGAGATACTGATAATTTGATTTCAATTTAACCCCTTAGTTTTGATGAAATTTTTTGTTCTTAATGCGATCATAAGAATTTTAGAGGTTTCTGTGGATTCCTAGAAGCCTAAAGATGTAGTTTTTTGAAAATGTATCATGGTCGCACAATTAGTAATAACTATGATAACCAAGATGAACAGTATAATAAAAACATGTGAGGATGTGTAGGAATCATCCCAAGGCTATCTGATTTGAGGGAAACCATATATAAGGGGCCTCATGCCCATGTAGGGTTTGATAGAGGCTGTCTGGGGTGTGAACGGTTTGAGAAAACTATGCCTCTAGGGGGGAAACCCATGTGACCCCCTACAATTTTCACCAATGGATTAAAAAACTATTTTAACATGGTTTACAAAACATTTACCATGAATCTTTTTATTTACCCATTAAGATAGAGAAGGGTGCATGGTTACTGCATTATTTTGCCAAAAATATAGCTAAACCGTGAAATTGAGTTAAAATGTGGGAATTTATCACTATTCTATTACATAAAATAAAACACAACTTCTATTTCCTCTTATATTATCCAATATAACCTCCACCCAATTAAGTCCATTCAGAGTAATATGTTATTATTTGATCGGTATTCTCTATCTTGACTCATAATCGAACACCATTCATCTCATTAGATATATAATTTTATGTTATTTGATCATCTTGTTTCATTATTCATTTTTATTTATATAAACATATTTGTTTATGTGTAATTTAATATTCATAATTCCATGATTTTCAAGAATTCTTAAAAATTTGCATAATATAAACTGAATTAGAGATTGATCCAGGATGAGTACTCATTTATAGACAAATGATAGGTGTTATATATGTTTTCTAATACAGTTATGTTGTTTTAGATCTTGTTTCATATTTGATGCATGTCGTACATTCCGACATTTCCCATAAAATTAATTAAATATTTGAATTGAATGAAATTTGAACATTTTATGTTTCCCACTAGTACCATTATTACCATTTTGGTTTGTTATCCCCAGCCAAGGCTACCTGTGGGGTGTTCCCTTGTATGTATTTGATGGTATGCTACCTCGTTAAGTGTGTTTGTGCGCAGCATTTTTAGTTAGAGAATTAATTAAGATTGAATGAATTGTATAAGGATGTGAGCACGTTATTTACCTAGTAAGAAATAAATTAATTGAAGGAATTTAATTTACACTAGATGTAGTATTCCTTGTTTTCATGTATGACTTATGAATAAAATAGATAAATGGATTATATGAAAAATGATTAATGGGTCGGAAGAACCAATTGGTTATTAATGTTTATAGAAATGCATTATGAATTTATATAGGTAGTGGATTACTTGGTTAAGATCCATGGATCCTAATTCTAATAGACATTATGGACAATAATACTCTATATAACCTGATTATAGTAGTTGATTCCTTGTTCATTTATACCTTGTGTCCTAATATCGTATCATTTCCTGGGCCTTGTTACCCCTTGGATCTGGATTTCTTGGACTCACATTGAGTATGCTCTCCTAAAATATTCCTTGGACTCTATCAAAGCCCTTACTGATTTTCCATCATGATGATCATGAGTCTTGATGATGATTCCTTGGAAGTATTTTCCTTCGATTCTGCCATTTTTGGTCTGACACTAGATTACATGGTATATGACATTTTGGATGTTGAAACATGATTAAACAACAAGTCAGATGTTGATATTTATTCTATTCATTACAAATATCCTTATAATGGGTATCATATAATAGTTGTTATATTGGATACTATTACATCTCTTTATTTATGATTTACAGTAGTCATTGATTATGGTTTCTTATTTATCGTTCACAGGGATTCTTGTTTGGATAGACAAAATTATTTTGGCTTTTACACTCAATTTTATTTTATTTATACAACTGATATAATACTCTTTGGTTTTGTTTATATTACACAGAATAGACTTCTCTAATACACTAATAGTGGTGGCCAACTGAGTGTTATCTCACACCTTTTTTTTCATCAATGGGTACCTAGGTAGACTTCATTGATGTAGGTAGGGATCAAGGAAATCTCCCTTATACGAAACATGGTATGATCATTATCTAGGAAAACGGTAGAATAACACTGAGTTGTGCTCATGATTCTATATGAAGATAGTTTCTTTTTGGCCTTTTTTATTTTGATACATGTATAGAATTGGATTCATTCATACCTACTATCCTACATTATAGATACATTACATGGCCATCATATTGATCATTACACAACATATGGATTAGAATTTTTATTTTAATCTTTTGGATGTTTTTCGAATTCAATTTCTTATATATACTTCCTCTAATTGATTTTTGTGATTATTATCAATATGATACACTCTGACATGAGGGAAGAGTCTCCCCATAGACACTCTAAGACCCATTTCTAGTCAGTATCCTCTTGCATACAGGGAGTAATACTTTAGGAAATGTGACCCACAGTGTCGGGGAACCGTTTAACAGATTTTGGGTAGGGAGTTTACAAGTGGTGGTTTAGAGTGGGTGTTAGATAGCACCATTTACAGTTAAAAATGAATGATATTTTTTGAAAACATAGGCTAGGTTATGGGTTTGTATAGAAACAGGTGGACTTAGGTGAGTTATTTCAGAACCCTTAAAGATAAATTTTCAATTTACTATGAAACCTAATAAAAAACATCTAAATTTTCTATATATAAATTTAAATACAAAAAAGTCATTCCGTGTAAAATTTTACCTTTTACCTATTTTAAATTTATTTATTAATTTATAGGTAATTATTTTTTAACTAAAATATTATGATGAACCCTCCTAGAAATATTGATATGATGATTCCAAATTTACACACAATTTAATCTAATTCAATTTATAAAATTGATATATTTTATTTTTTAATGAAAATTTATTTATATAATTTTATAAAAGTTAATTTTAAAATATTATGTGTTATTATTTTTATTTCATATTTATTGACAATAATCATGTGAGTTATGAAATATTTTTTATACTTATATAATTATATTTTAATAAAATTATGCATAAACCATGATATAATTATTTCCATAAAATAAAAATGTGTACCGCAGGAAACCAATTCTAAAAAAAACAATAATTTTAAGCATAAAAATAAATTTATTATTATTATTTAGATCGTAGTTCACATTAGATTAATTATAATTAGAATGATTATACATAAAAATATTAAATTTCATTGAATTTGGTAACTCATGTATCATAAATTTTACTTTTAAATGAAAACATATAATACAAACTAGGAATGTTGTTTTTAAATAAAAAATATTTCATTAACTATTAATTAAATAATTTATTATTTTTTATAATTAAAATTTTATTTAATGAATTTTGATTATTAAAATAATCCATTTTAAAAAATAATTCCTTCATCATTAAAAATATAAATATTTGAAATGAACAAATAATAATACATTTTAAAAAATATATATATTTATAATGAATACAATTTTTTTATATGAGTGATTACAAATTTCAAGAGGTTGTCATATCATAAATAAAAAAAGAGTGATAAATAATGATTTTCATTTATTAAACATACCTCCATGAATATATTAAATAAAAATAAAAATATATTTATTTATTACATGTGGTTTTTTTGCATTCATTGTTTTTCTAATTATGTTTCGTTTATATATATTGTGACACTTTTCATTTTTTAATATTATTATAAATTAATAAAATAAATATTTATACATTTTATTCTAATGTTGTGTATATTAAATTATATCATATATTTTAGGGTAAATTTAGCACTGTAATTTAGGGGTTCTAAAATATTTGATCATTATAATGGGAATTATTCAAGGGAATAAGTGTAGGTAATAAATTATTGTTTGATTAGGATTTATAGGTATTCCAAAACAAATTTCTATATTATTTCTATAGTAGTGATTACTTTTAAAATTAATAGAGAGATGGCGATTTATTGGTCTATCAATTTTATGGACTCAAATCATATTGATACGTTTCTTCTTAAAATTAATGAATTACATTTTAATGTACAAAATTATTTTGAAAATATACCCTAATTATTTATCAATTGAAAACATACTCAGAATTTCCTATCTAATTGATAGTATTAAAAAATAATGAATCATATTTTTTGATCGGTTAAATATATGGGCATTATGATGAATTATATATAAAGAATAATAACTTCAAAAAGGATCATGAAAAAAATCTTATAATCCCACCGTTAAGGTTTTCTATGCTCCTATAAAAAACCTAACCCTTCATTTTAGAATTATTAATTATATTCCATGATGGATACAGTTAATCATCAAGATGAGAATTATTCTATTGATTTACTATAACTAATTGAATATTTGGATTCCATTATTTCATAGGGTGAGGTATCCAATGGTAATGTTGTATCATTGAGGAAAATTTCTGATATAGATTCTTCACATATAGTTATGTAACTTATTATGACTGATCAATCAAATTAGGGATTCACTCAGGTTATATCTAATAAATCCTTATAGAATATTTTTATTTCACATTAGTACATTCTTGTGGGTAGTTCCCCAAATCCAATTAACACTCATTCTAAAATTTCATATAGATTTGTGAAATACATGGAATATGGTATTTATGTGATGGAATTAAATAAATATACCGATGATCTAGTATCGCATATTGAACTAGTATAATCTTCTTCAATGAAGAAGTGTAGATGTTATTTTTGGAGCATTAAATCACGATAAAATAATAAAAATTATCCTTATAAGATCTGTGCATATCATTCAAAAATAATTTTCTATTTTTTAATTATCATCAATTAAATAATAATAAAACACCTTCAACTATTGAACACGCTTTATGAAACCACTTCACCTTATTGGAATTTTTTACCCCAAGGTAGGATTTACAAATTTTACCTAGATTGATTGGAATTATATGTGTATCATTCTTGATTAATATAATATTAATAAAATAAAACAATGACACTTTGGGTTTCCACACAAAGAAAGGTGCACTCGTCGCTTATTTCTTGTGATCATAAATAGATCTCCATTAAAATTGAGATTGACTCTATCTATCTCTTATTTCATCTACCATTTATAAGGGAACAATATATACTATAATAAATTGTTCACTAAATAATATCCTCCCTATGAAATATAAATTTAATATTCCTTGGATCAACATTGGAGATTTTAAAACAATTACGAGTCTTCTTTTGAAAATTATAAACCCTGTCACAAATATTATATATAAAAATGTCAAAACATTATTGATTATTTTTTTTAATATTGTGTTACAATAGGTGTGAAAATTTTTCTTAAAATATATTTTCAATTAATTAAAAAATAAAAAAAAATCATCAAAAACTTTTATCTCAATTTCCCGGGATGATTTTTTTTCCTCTATCCCATAAAAATGATCTTCAAATACAATAGTCAGATGATAACATGATATTTATTTTTATAAAATTCTATTAAATAATAAATTATCAAATACATTTTTGGATTAAATAATTGTTATGTTAAACTTACATGACTCCATGATGAAATTTCTAAAGATTGGGGAAAATATGACAACATAAATCCCATTCAAATTTGATCATTCAAAATAAATATAAATAAATTTATCTTTAAATTGTGTTGTATACAAAAGTTTTATAATAATAATATTAACCAAAGTAAAATTTATTTTCCTTTATATTGGTATTCTGATCATGTATTACCCTCAAACAAATAAATTCAATTTTGATAAATTTTAAATTAGATGATAACATTAAAAACTGTATTATTAAGATGAATTTTAGAATAAAAAATTTATATATGGAGAAATATTTTTCAAAATTTTTAGCACATTAACAAGTAATGGAAGATTAATAAATCTATTATTTCACTCTATATTGATGGAATGAACTTTTATAATATGTATTAGTTATCTATTTGATTGGGAAGAACTTTTCATTTCTTTTAACAAAGATCATTCTCGTAAACACTCACTAAAACTGATTGATATTATTATATGTATAGTGGATCAAATAAAAAATGATAATATTATTATTATTCATGAGGAAGTGTAAATTTTTTTATCATTCATTTTTCAATGTTGAGAGTTCCCAATGTCTATGTGGCCTTATTAATAAATTTTTAATGATTTTTAAGACACTATCCATGAAGATATTTCTAAATTAATGAAATATTTATTATATTCAACATTTCATCATCATGGATATAATTAAATTATTAAAATATATATCATTAAACTACCTCTACATGATAAATAAAAATTTTCTAGCATATTATAGTTGGCAATACATGACTAAAATTTATTTGAAATATTTTACACTAAGAAATGAATATATTTCTACAAATAATTTTTCCTTATATCAGTATGTATTTATATGTCATAGGAAGATTTAATAATACCATTATCTAGTCATTGAGGGTGGGGTAATGTTTAAAATAAATTAAAGGGAATGAAATATCACCTCAATACAAAACATTAGAAAGGCTTTTAACAAATTTAAATGAGATTTCATTTTTTATCCCTTTTAAGGAAAGGATTCTATAGTAAATTAAATAAAACTAATTGTATTTTATTTTTTATTTATTGCATCAATATTTTACTAAACGGTTCTCTAATGGGTTATGTTAATTTTTAGAGGGGTTATAGTAAGGGTGACCCGTTTTTATATTAAAATATTTTATTGTGGAAGAGTATCTTTGTCGATGCATTCTTAGGGAAGATGAAATAGTTTATATACCTGTTATTATGTCATATATAAATATTTGCATTCCAACCATCCTATTATATTCATATGACATTCAACTATTCTAGGGGGTGATAAATCCCTTAATTCTATTAAGGGCATAATTATTTGTTATTGTGAATTTTTTGGTTAGCTGCTTCACTTAAACAACTATCACGTTCTTTTCCCTAAAGAAATCACTCATTCGAGGAAATATTATTTATTTAATTGATTAATAAACCAAGATATGTATGTTATATTTAAATGTTTGGGTGTTTTAATTTTTCATGTCATATTAAATATATATATTTGGAAGAAATTAAGTTTTTCATTATTTGTAAACTGTTCAACCAGAAATTAAATGCACATATCAATGGAAGGTATAGTTATTTTTGGTTCACACCAATATTTTATCTAATTTTATCTATGATTTACATTTCAAAAATCTCTATGGGATCTGTTAATGATTCTAGAAACCTAAAATATGAATTATATATGGATGGGTTATTTTCATGAAATTAATCATTAAAACATTTCCTCAAAGAGGAGTATTAAACCAATCATCATATATTATGGCTATTAAAATTATTCCATTATTTTATATTTCACTTATTTCTAACTATTTATTGGATCTTAATTAATGAAATATATCCTCTATTGAGTTTATATAATTTAGTTTGATGGATATTATCCATAAAGGAAATTATGTTTAACTTTTTTCTAATATTTTTTCTAATATTATAGATCCCTTATCCAGATTAATATTATACACTAAATAGTGTGGTTTTGGATATTAAAATATCAATACTTTCCAATCGTCTTGTATTGAAAGAAATTATATGGTTGTTTTTCATACCAATATGACTTTAAAATTTAAAAAAATTGTAATTTATTGATCATATAGATGGTATTAGATTATTTATAACTTATGATATATCTCATCTATTTTGAAGAAAAAATTTATAGATAAAGGTGTCTAATTATAAGTTTTCAGTGACATGGTATTGTTGAATTGAATGCATTATGATACAAACATTTATAAAGAAAATTTAGAGATATTAATCATGTTTAAGTATATTAAAATATTTTAATTCGTCAATCTATATTTCTATTGATATGGAAAATATATAGGAAGAGACTCCCTATGGATGAACTTCACCAATATATTTATATGTGGCTTACATATATTATTACACATTTTAAAAGACACTCATTGAATTTTAATCGCATTATTTGGAACACTAGTCATGTTTTTTTATTATAAACCTATTTTCATGAATTATACATATTGGTGATGATATGAATATTATTTATATTAGTAGTATGTGGGAATTGTTTCAGGGTTAAAATTTTTAACTGCATTTGAATTTATTTAGAAATTGGTTTTCATAATATTTGGTCTAACATAAGTGGATTTCTTTTTTATGGATAAGTTGGGTTGAGAGGATATTTTTTTTTATATTTAGAAATAAGTTCAATTGTTTTACAAACTACAACATTGTGTATGGAAAAATGTATTGTGGATAATAATTTTTTCTAAACTGTACAAATTATTGGAGTCAAAAAGAAAATAAAAATTCAAAAATAAACTCCTTGGATCATTCTAGTTTCAATATATATACAATTGAATTTCAAGGGTTTTTATCTTATAGATCAAGGAATGGAATGTTGTGGGGTATAATAAATTTATAGGGTCTCTATTATAGTATATTTATTATATTTTTGTAGGAATTTAGTTTTCATTGTGAATGATCTATGGGATTATATATATATATATATATCAAATTTAATGGAGAAACATAAGGTATAAGACAACCTGAAGATTTTTAGTGTATTCCAATATTAGAATATCATGGAATATATATACCCATGCTTCACACACATATTACTGAATTATTTTTAACAGAAAAATAAATTAATATGAAATAAGGATCTAATTGTCCTAGTTTCTTTGGAATAATAGTGTCATCACACAACAAAAGGAAATAAAAACATGACATCCTTATTTTATTCTTCAAAATTATCTCCAAAATACATTTCAACCCCTAAAACTACATAGGACGACTAAGAGGATTAATAAAAATAAGGGGTGAGATTAAATCCATATAAGTATAATGACAATGAAAAGAAAACATTATGTGTGATTCAATGATATAACATGATATCATAAAATATAAGGATGTTTGGTAATCACATGGGAGAATAATATAAATAAAATGGTATCATAAGATCATTGAATTAGAAGAAATGTTTCGATAACATATATCATGACAAAAACATGAGTCCTGTATATCTTCCTATATAATATCACATGATGGAAAAATTCTCAAAATGGATTAGGATTTCTCTGTAATCTCATTCATGATGCCTCATGAGACATAAGCTTTAACCAATGCATTGAATCAGAATCAGGGAACACCAATCGTATAAGCTATATCAGTGTCACCAATATATATCTATCCCTAAAATCATAACATTTTATTCATTTATGGGTTACACAACAGGATTTCATTCATTATTCATAACATAAGAATTCCCCTATTAAAGGAAAATAGGTTGCATAATTTTTTATCATGTCACAATCAAAATAAATATCATAATGAAGGAATTTTGGAAATGAACATAAGTCACGTATTACCCCATAAATTTATGGGATAATAACCTAGGTATATATATAAGATAAATATATTGTTACTTTTGTACAAATCCATACCTTCAAGTGTTGTATTTTTTGTTGAAAATGCCTTCAAAATATTACATGGAATATTTCTTCAGATAATACCTCTTTAAATTTGAAATCAATTATATAGAATCCAAATATTTACAACATATTATACATAAAATTTCATTTAAAAAGAACCATTGAATCTTATAAATAAAACTTCAAATAATTTATTGTTCCTGACAATGGGTAATTTTTTACATGCTATAAAAGTTTAGAAAAAAATCCTTTCACATTGTTTTAAAATAGTTAAATTTAACACATTCGAAATATATGATATTCCCTTAAAAATTGATTAAAAATATAAAATTTATAATTATATATTTAATAAATAAATTGGATATTAAATAAAATATTTTTGAAAATATTTTTTAAAAAACAAGGATATCATAGAAAAATATTTTTGACCGAAGAGAGAAATCAATTCTTCTTTTTTTGAAAACATTTTCTTAATAATTTCATGTATGAAAATAAATGAAATTATAATAGTTATTATATGTTTCATAAATAACAATATAAGAATAAAATTAATTATTTTTATTGTAAAATGTTCATATAATTTCTTACAATGTACATTCAACCATAAATAATCAAGATTTAATGTGATTGAAACATATACCCTTAGGATTTGGAAACGTTGGTATCATTAATACCTTGAATAAAGTAAATGAATTATATAATTAAATAACTTAAATAATGATTTATTAATTATAAAATATGTAAATTGGAATTATATTCACTATTTAGAATAAATTTGGTGTATAAAATATCACTGATCTCAATGAATAATCTTTTGTGACAAACCGCTTACATCGAGTCGAAACATTTTCAAGTGTGTATTTTATATCCTATATAATAAATAAATATAAATTATTATTTCTCTTAGTAATATTATCTTGGTTAAATAACATATACATAAAAATTTTACACCATTTATTTTAATGACTTACTTATCTACCTAATCAGTTATGTCCACATCGGGGTTTTTTAGGATAGTTGGTTCATAATTTCAAATTTTCTAATGTCTATGGACCATGGTCAAATATGTCAATTTTATCAAATATAAAAAATGAAATTAATGAAATTTAAAAAAATAGACATCAATTATACTTTTAAAACTACCCAATAAATATTGTTATGAAAAATTAACTATGTTTTAATCATGGAGATGGTCGGACGTACAAACACATGAGTAACATTTCCAGTTTAAAACAATCATCATGGATAAAAGGTATGTGTTTTTTTCTATATATATTGATACTTAAATAATGAATTTATTAATATTTTTTAAAATAAAATTATAAATTCCATCAATTTGATAAGGTTAAAAAATTAATTACATATCTTTTGGAGGTGGTAGTCAATCATACACATAAATGATTTCTGTCGATTTTCAATAGATTTTATTATAAGAAGGTATATGATATTTTAAGTTTAAAAAAATATTAATATTAAATTTTTATCAATAGTAGACATTTAATAAATCATTATTGATATCTATTTGAGGTGATGATGTAAAACGATTTAAATTGGGCCGTGAGGCGCTAGATAGTCGCACACATGAAAGATGTTTTGATTTCTCATCTGATAGAAGTGGAAATGGATTTGCATTATTACATAAAAATAATAACATATATTTATGTTGGATATAATTATTTTTTTTCATCAGAATGATATAAAATAATTTAATGAAATGGAAGAAGAAATAAAATAAGGATGGTTCTTTAAGAATGATATCTCTTATTTAGACCACCTTTTTAAGATTACACAAAAATCCTTCCAATATTTTAATTCTAATCAACAAAAGGATTATATAAAATGTTGGGAAATTAAGAAAGTTATTTTGGTAGTTACATTTTAATCCAAACTACTTTCATATTGTGGAATCCGAGGAGGAGGTTTACTTTTATAAGAGAAAGGGAGTGGCATTTTTAAAAAACAAAAAATTATTCAATAATGAGAATTCACTCCCAAGTGAAGTGTCTTAAAATTCTGAAAATAAAATATAAGAGAATATATAATGCCATTGAAAAAATTTTACATTAAAAGGAATAATTTTTAAATATTTTATTATTTTTATAATTAAGGTTACTCACTTATAACACTATAATTTTTTACCACGATAACTATCTTTTTTATCTTTTTTACTATTCATGATAACAAAAAATTTATAAATACATTTTATATAATTTAAAATATTCTAATTCAAAATATTGAATCAATTTTATTATATTTAGATTTAGAATAGGCATATGGAAATTTAAAATTAAACTCAATCACATGCCAAAAAATCAAAATAAGATCTTATAATAACTATATGAAATATAAAAATAATTTAAGGAATTTAAATTAATATATATATATATTATATTAATTTATGTTATATAATTCTTCATTATGTTTTATTTTAATTATTTAAAATAGAGAAAAATTATTCCCATTAAAACAGTTTTCATATAAATGCAATTTTAGGCCAAATAATAAACATTTTAAAAAATAATGTATAATGATTTTTAAAAATGAATCTTCAATATTAAATACAATAAATAACACTAATTTCACTTTTAAAAAATATTAAAATATTAATCCTAGCTTTATATTTGTTAATTCATTAAAAATAAATTACACCTTTACAATAATCAGTATTTTCACTATTAATTAAAAATCAATATTTTCTGAAAATTTCAAAAAAAATCACACTATGTAAGTTTTGATTTTATGATTTAAACAATTATTTTAATTTTATAGAATAAAATTTATGAAATTTATATAAATTAATTGTTATAGTTTATCACAAAATCAAATAAATATCATTTTTCAAGGAAGAATATTCTTTAGAATGAAATAAATTTATTAGAAGATAAATTTTTAATAAGAATGTATTAATAAATTTATATTGTAATTTTATGAATATTTAATAATGAATTTATTACTATTAATACCCTCTAATTTAATGGCTAGGTTAAATTGGACGTGTTTATATAATTGCATTTTAATATTTTATCATGGATAGTTTAAGCTTAGTGTTCCATGTTGAATATTATATCAAACATTATACACATTTAAAATATAACGGTGTTACATTCAACCCCATTAAATAAATTTGATCCTCACATGTTTAACATGTACTCAGTAATCAAGGGTTTAACATTTTAAAATTCCATTTTTTAAAACCAACATTATAAACATGGTTAATAATACATCCTCTTAACTGAGGGAAAAGGAAACATAATGGTCATCTAGAATAACACAAACCATGGCTTCCATGTGTGATAACATTTCTAGAATGTGAAAATATGTACATTTAAAAATTGTATAAGTAATATAATAGAGATTTAGGGATCATCGAACATAAGAATGTTATTGATCAAGGTAACGTTAACACCCAAAAATCCATAAATATGTGATAAATTAAAAGAATATTCATTCAGTAGTGACGAAGGCAATAAGATAACAACATTTTTTAAGATCCTATTCCTAGAGTTTAATTATTCCTTTACCATCAAGATATTGAACATTGTAAAATATACTTACATGATATATTTTTATTTCATAAGAACAATTTCAACCTTTTTCAATAATTTTATCACCTTCCACTTCACCTCTTACTCTAAATAATGAATATACGATATTATTTCTTTATTCCTAATGTACTAAAATTCTCCCTTAATAGATCATAAAATCCATAAAATAAGAAAACTATTTTCCTCCTATCTTTATTAGAACCAAAATTATTGGTGAAATGTAAGATAATACCCAAAATTAATATTAATATATTAATATCTAATATTAAATAATTAATCCAAAGGTTTAATGTAGAACATTCCTTAAATAAATGAACATGTATCCAAAATAACCACAATAACATCAACATGTAATAGGGTTTTAACTATAAATTTTACCTCATTCCCTTCAACTTACATATCCAAAAATATAAATGCATTCTACCAAAATAATAATTTATATTAAACTTATAGGTTATATATATATATATATATATATATATATATATATATATCTTAACCCAATTCAATAATTCTAAAATATCATTAATGACCTCTAAATCCTAAAAATTTAAAAACATTTCATCTTATAGTATCTTTTCATGATATAAATTAATATTTATAAACAAAATTTATAATTAATAAAATCTAACTAAGAATTTCATCACATAGGCTAGTGTTAGGTATTGTAACCTTATTTCCCTTTTGTTGCGTGTTCTAGCCCCATAGCTATGACAAAAGTGATTGGTTCTTTCCCAGCATAAATGTTTTCATTTTTCAAAAGTAAAAATATCTAATTATTATAACATTACAAAAATATTATTAACACCATAAAAATGATATTAATCAATAAATAAGTTTTTAACCATAAAAATCATCAATACAGATTATTTTTTCCCACAAAATAAAATAATCTTAATTTAATATAATTACCTCAACAAAAATTTGATATCAATGATTATATATTCCTAAATAATATGTTTCTACATAAAATATAAATTTACCATTAAATAACCTTTCTAGGTCATTTGTAACATTCAACTTCTTCTTGGTAATCCTTAAATTGAAACTACTATTGAAAAATTCACATAAGTTTAATGATTCTTAAAACAAGAATACCATTAATAATAAAACATCATGAAAAGAATTCTTAAATTTCGAAACATAACACTTCAATAATTACACTTATCCTAATGTCTTAATATATTCCCTTAATAATTAATCCTTATATTTGGGTATTGACTCAAATAATGAACTTATTTCCCACATCTATGACATTTGGTTGAGCTTTATTTTTCAATTTCTTATTAATTAGACACTACATTTTTATTATACAATTATATTCTGAGTGACCTCATTTCCTATACATAAATAATATTTGTAGAGACCCGAAGCTTGACGTACATGGACATTACATTACTTTTGCAGAATACTTAGTACATAACAAAAACACACACACAAGGATCGTAATAGTTTAGTGTCTTTGGATACTCGGAACGTAATCTTCTAATCGTGGTGAAAGATCTTCAATATCTCCCATAAAGATCTTCCCCTTTTTTTACCTAAAACCTTTCTTTATATCCCGGGGAAACGAAAACATAAAAGGGTGAGCTCAAATGCTCAGCAAGGGCAAATAAAGGAAATAAAAATCATATCATATCTTTTTGAAAATCATAACCTGCAAAAGAGATCATAATATCTTAACATGGAATAAATCATAAAAGTGAAAATGAGATCCCCATAATCATAACATAAAACTTGAAACTTTGTGGCATGCACATATAATCATGGATAATCGTTTCTTGTTAGTCATGACTCATTGCCAAGACTATCTTAGTGGACAAAGTCCCTTTCTGAATCGAGTAACCCTCATTTCAGTCCTGTTTCACTGAACCGGTATAACCTACCATTCCAGCCCTGTCTATCTCATGAGATATAAAATCATTACCCAATGCATTGGAGGGAGATATAGGTCCCACCCATCTTATAATGAATCCTTTCTTATGTGTGCCACATAATCATAAACCATACATCATAGCGTAACCCATGTAATAAAAATGGGATTCTTAAACAACACGACATCATAAAACAATCCATATAAGATAAAGGAATTCATAAAAATATTTCCATCACAACATAATCAAATCCATGTAATAATAGGGATAAAAACAGAACCCCTTTATTATCTTAGATGGAATATAATTTTGATAAAACACTTGAACTCCATTCTTGAGGAAAATATCCTTTCTACTTTAAAAACATTTTCCTTTCTTAACATGTCTTACAATTTTAAACTAAAATAAGTTTATTAAAAATAAACTTGAAAACTTGTAAAGGAAGCTTCTTGGAAATAATGTTTTAAAAATCCATTCATGCCGTATAAGTTAAAAAAAACATTCTTCGTACTTTTGTCGAAAAAGTCAAAAAGTAACTCGTACGAAAAAACGACAAAAGATTCCTTTCATATTCTTTACTAAAAACTCACTGAAGGGTAAAATTGGATTTAAACTATTTTAAGTGGATGGAAACAATATTACATATTGAGGGAACATGGATGTGGATGATAAAATACACCCCCAATAAATACTTACGAATAAACAATCTCAGATAAAAATGAGATTGTGATATTTCCCTTACCTTAGGTCCAATTTTCTTTGTACGTGTCCAAAGCTCGTGTATAATGGTTTAAATAATGTCATTGACTTATTAAAGAATCATATTCATTGTTATGATATCATATATGGTTCACTTATGACTTTATCTTACCCGTTCTTTTGTAAATTCCATGTTAAAGAAGCGTTTTGGGTAAAATCGTTTCATTTATCGTAGGTGTTTTGACTTGTTGTTCTTGACATTATTATTACTTATATCATGATTTACTTACTTCCAGAATATAAAATATGATTTATATATCATATATATTCAGTATATATATATATATATAATAGATAGAGAAATGAAATGAAAAACACCGTTCATGGAGACGGTAGTCCGTACGTATGCATGAACGTTGTTTTCCTTTCCTTATTGTCTTGAATGGAAGTAAGTAGATGACATACATATATACATAAATCCAGTAGCTTTATAATGTCATATATTTCATTATTATTTCTTATATATACTTCTTAATCATTCTTAAATGGTTAACATGGAGAATGAATCTCATCGCGTCATGGAGACGGTAGTCCGTACGTACGCATGAGCGATGATATCATTTCCATAAATATTGAATTGAATTGGAGTGGATTATACAATATATCAGAATCAATATGATGTTGTAATAACTATGTATAGTTATTCTTTACACCATTATACCCATCCATGTAAGGTGGTGGTGGAAAATAGATTACACCACGACGTGGAGACGGTATTCCGTACGTACGCACGCGCGGTGATTTCTTTTTCCGTAGGATGGATATATGGTGAAATAGGGTTGTTTCATACTTATAATAACATATAAGTATATTAGTGATACTGATGTTATTACTTGATAATGAAACAACCTAAGAAAAGAAGTGGAAGAAGAAATAAAGATGAAAGAATTGGTAACGGTAATTACCTCTTCTTTGAAGCGCCTCTTTGAGACCTCCTCTTAGGGCACTAAAATTGGTCTTTGAGGTATACCAGAACCTCTAGGATGTTTCTAGGGAAGTGGAGAAGAGATTTTGTCAGGGTTTGGCCGAGCTTGAGTGCTCAAATTGGTGTGAGGAGGAGGGGGAGGAGGTGTCCTTTTATAAGGGAGGAGAGGGGCACTTTAGGAATATCTCAAAATATTATTTTGTATTAAAGTCAAAATCGGTTTATAATGGTTCCAAAGGGTCTTATTTCGAAGATAAAGTGGGGATGGGTCGAAATAATATCAACCAATAGGATTTAGACAAGTTTAGGGTATTATTTTAACCTTATCAATTAGATTTAACTCTACGTTAAATAATTTAACTTTTACCGTGTCTTTTTGTTTTCTTACACTATATGGTTAATAAACTTACTATAACATGCCAAACTAACCCCAAATTGTTTATTATTAGTATATATATCTTTATCTAAGTCATTTGGCCGAACCTTAGATTTTTAGGAATAAAATAACAATTAATAATATAATATTTGATTTAAAAACTATTTTGTGTCAATTTTGACACTATTTGATATATGATTTTTGTGAAAGTCATAACAAAATTATATGTTCGAACCAAGTTGATTAAATCAACACTAATATATCATAGTAACCTAGAAAATTAGTGGAATTCATAAAAATTCTAAAATTACATTTAGTTTGGTGTTTATAACATCAATTTTGTCAATATTTCATTAATAAGATAATTACTGCATCATCTTTGTGTCATAAATAAATTAAATTATTTAATGTCTAAAAATTACAAATAAAATACCATTATTTAGGAAATATTTTTATCTTTCTAATGAATATTTATAGTCGAATTTATCTTATGTATAACCCCATATTAAAAATGATTTACTTATTAAACATTGATTTTAACTATTTTAACCCTTCTTTAAATAAATTAATAATAAATGTCCTAATCTAATCCAAGTGGGCCTAAATGGTCATATTTTATTCCTAAGTTTGTTTTTGGTCGAATTACACCTTTCCAATAGAATTAGGACATGTGTTAGGGTAATAATAATATCATTTTTACCCTTAATTACCCTATTTACTTTTAAACGTGGTAAAAAAAAGTAAAAAGTTACTATTCACCAAAAAATTATTTTCATCTCATTGAACCACATTTTAGTCCTTGATATTAACCGTGTCTCTCGGATTTTCTAAATTCCACTCACAGAAGCGGTAAAATTATGTTTTATGCAAAATTCAGTTTTTAACCTACCACTTAGTGGTTTCACTATTTATCAAAAATTGAAAGTTTTCAGAAAAATACCAAAATTTCACCCTAAGCTAATTTCGGTATTCAGAATCCAAAAATGAAGTCCATTTTGAAAGATAAAATTTATAAAATTTCAAAAAGTGGTTATTACTATTCATAACGGCTAGTTTTAATAATATTTAAATAGCATATCGTTGTTTAGTGAAACTCAGTATTGCGTACGACACAAGCTATCGAGGAAGGTCGCGATTGTGTGTAAAGTAAGCCATGAAAGTGTGTAGTGAAAGATTCCTTTGATGATATAAAAACAAAATATTACTCATAAAAATCTCAGGTGTTACATTCTACCCCCCTTAAAAAGAATTTCGCCCTCAAAATTCGTCGGGGTTATAAATGGTTTACTATTCGAAAGTTTCTTTAATAGAAACCCACATCGTAAAAAGGAATACCAAAAAAAATATTTTAAAACAAAAGTATGAAACTTAACGGTTACCCAAATAAACTAATCACTGGGTTTCCACATAGGTGAAAATATGGATATGGAAGAAAAATCAAACCATCATGTTCTGATGGAGAGTGGTAGAGAACATGGCTATGGAAAAGCCAACAATCACAAATCCATAAATTTGTGACGATCTAAGGTACCATCCGATTCATCAGGTATAAGATCACTAGGACAACATTTTTGGTTTTTAAGATCATTTCCCTAAAGTTGAAAATTTGAATTAGAATAAATACTTTCTTTATTTCGGTACAATCTCACTGTTGTTCGTGCCTTTAACAATTTCCACTTCATCTCTTAAATAAATGAAGTTGAATTTGTTATTCGTGAAGTGTTAGCAGATCATGTGATAGAATGACGGGTCATTCCATCTGTCTCAAACAAAAGGTTAGCAATAAAATTATATACATAAGTCGATCTATAGTGAGATTAATCATATATGGTTCCTAAAATGAACATATACTTCATATATCATATTTCGTAATATAATAAAACTAGTTTCTAATAAACAGGGACTTCCTGTAGGCCAGTGGTAGGCGATAAATGCCAGTCGCACTTCGGTTGTGGGTTCGATTCCCACATCCTTGTCCGACGCGATGGGTTGTCGCCCGTCCTGCAAGTTGTCCTTTTTCTACTATAACATCCCATCAATAATATCGAAAAAAACTTCTATCCTTAAACAATACTCACTTATGTCCAACATAATCCATTTCAATCTTTAGGCTTATCCATAATACTGCAGTCCACTCTCATAACATAGTGAAAACGATTACCAGAGATTTAATACCATCGTTGATCCCCATATATCATAAGATATGTTTTGTTGGTCACATTTCAAACATTCAAAGTCCTTAATCATGTATTCTATTGAATACCATAGTGAAAACATGAATGCAGTTAAATGTTAACACATTTCACATACCAAAATCCTCAAAATTCTATATACTCGAAACATGATATCACTTAGTCCTTATATCAATCATGAGCTCATGAATACTGTTAAACATTTCGTTTTCTCGTTTTCCCTTCATTATGCGAATATCATCTTATTTCCAAAAATATCTCAATCACTTTGAATACCACATAAATATTCCAATACTCCATGATACAACATTATTTTGAAATCCCATTACATAAACACTTAATCATTCCACCACATCGTTGTCATATTCAACATTGCCAATAGTGATTGCATGTGACTTCCCTTTGTCCTTTTCCTTATGTGGTTGCTCATGTCGATCATCACTAACCCTTGGATTAGGGCATTTATTAGCATAATGCCCCATTTCCTTGCACTTGAAGCATTGAAGTGTTGGTTGTGCATTCTCTGCAGTGTTTGCTTTATTCACATCATTAGAAAACCTTTTTCCATTACTTCGACACTCAGCTGCTCGATGACCTTCTTTTCCACACTTAAAACATTTCCTAGTCCCTTTAAGACAATCTCCACCATGCTTCTTTCCACACATTGTGCATAAGGAAACATTAATCTTCTTTTCACCATTATTCTGAGATTTCTCCTTGAACTCCATCTTTCATTTCTTGTCAAAACCATGAGATGGATATGTAACACCAACTTCCATTTCTACCTTGATAGCACAACGCACAATTTCTTCATAGCTACTGAAGTCTCTTATAGCTAATGCCCTTCGAAGACTTGGTTTTAAGCCACTGAAAAATCGATCAACTTTACTTTCAGGTTGGATGATAATGCCATATGCATACCTTGCAAGTCTTGTAAAATTCGCTTCGTATATACCAACAGATTCATCATCCTTTTTCTTTAGTTCAAGAAACTCCTTCTCCATCTTTGTTCGAAGAATACGAGGGAAGTACTTATTGAAAAATAAGTTCTTGAACTCGTCCCATTCCATGGACTCAATTTCATCTCTTTGCATTGTATTCTTGATAAGATTCCACCATTGATCAGCTTCACCTTCCAAACGATATACTTCTAAGATGACTTTATCATGTTCAGAACATTGAATAACTGAAAATATCTTTTCAGTGGTACTGATCCATTGTTCGGCAACAAGTGGATCAGAAAACCCACTGAAAGAAGATGGACATTGCCTCATGAAGGACTCAATAGAATATTGTTCCCTTCTCTGCTCATTTGGAAGTCCAGAATGATTCATAGCTTGTGTAAGTATAGAAATAAGATTTTTCACTCCATCTCCCATAACATTTGTTTGTTCAGGAGGACAATCATTGCATTGTCCATTGCATTGATCAACACGGTTCTTTCGGGTTCCAGCCATCGTCTAAAACCCAAAAAGAATAGTGTGAGAGGCAAAAATCATAATAAAGGGGGAATATCTAACATCTTTGGTTTAATCTAATATCGTTACCATCGTTCTAGGACTATATCCTATACGTATACTTATCCTTAGGGGCATCCCTAGACATACCTTAGAAATATCTCTAGGGATCTCACTAACGTTTTCACATCCTAGTTTCCAAAGGTTGACTAAACCTTTCCTCTGATACCAACTGTAGAGACCCGAAGCTTGACGTACATGGACATTACATTACTTTTGCGGAATACTTAGTACATAACAAAAACACACACACAAGGATCGTAATAGTTTAGTGTCTTTGGAAACTCGGAACGTAATATTCTAATCGTGGTGAAAGATCTTCAATATCTCCCATAAAGATCTTCCCTTTTTTTACCTAAAACCTTTCTTTATATCCTGGGGAAACGAAAACATAAAAGGATGAGCTCAAATTCTCAGCAAGGGCAAATAAAGGAAATAAAAATCATATCATATCTTTTTGAAAATCATAACCTGCAAAAGAGATCATAATATCTTAACATGGAATAAATCATAGAAGTGAAAATGAGATCCCCATAATCATAACATAAAACTTGAAACTTTTTGGCATGCACACATAATCATGGAAAATCATTTCTTGTTAGTCATGACTCATTGCCAAAACTATCTTAGTGGACAAAGTCCCTTTCTGAATCGAGTAACCCTCGTTTCAGTCCTGTTTCACTGAACCGGTATAACCTACCGTTCCAGCCCTGTCTATCTCATGAGATATAAAATCATTACCCAATGCATTGGAGGGAGATATAGGTCCCACCCATCTTATAATGAATCCTTTCTTATGTGTGCCACATAATCATAAACTATACATCATAGCGTAACCCATGTAATAAAAATGGGATTCTTAAACAACACGACATCATAAAACAATCCATATAAGATAAAGGAATTCATAAAAATATTTCCATCACAACATAATCAAATCCATGTAATAATAGGGATAAAAACAGAACCCTTTTATTATCTTAGATGGAAAATAATTTTGATAAAACACTTGAACCCCATTCTTGAGGAAAATATCCTTTCTACTTTAAAAACATTTTCCTTTCTTAACATGTCATACAATTTTAAACTAAAATAAGTTTATTAAAAATAAACTTGAAAACTTGTAAAGGAAGATTCTTGGAAATAATGTTTTAAAAATCCATTCATGCCGTATAAGTTAAAAAAACATTCTTCGTACTTTTGTCGGAAAAGTCAAAAAGTAACTCGTACGAAAAAACGACAAAAGATTCCTTTCATATTCTTTACTAAAAACTCACAGAAGGGTAAAATTGGATTTAAACTATTTTAAGTGGATGGAAACAATATTACATATTGAGGGAACATGGATGTGGATGATAAAATACACCCCCAATAAATACTTACGAATAAACAATCTCGGATAAAAATGAGATTGTGATATTTCCCTTACCTTAGGTCCAATTTTCTTTGTACGTGTCCGAAGCTCCTGTATAATGGTTTAAATAATGTCATTGACTTATTAAAGAATAATATTCATTTTTATGATATCATATATGGTTCACTTATGACTTTATCTTACCCGTTCTTTTGTAAATTCCATGTTAAAGAAGCGTTTTGGGTAAAATCGTTTCATTTATCGTAGGTGTTTTGACTTGTTGTTCTTGACATTATTATTACTTATATCATGATTTAATTACTTCAAGAATATAAAATATGATTTTTATATCATATATATTCAGTATATATATATATATAATAGATAGATAAATGAAATGAAAAACACTGTTCATGGAGATGGTAGTCCGTACGTACGCATGAACGCTGTTTTCCTTTCCTCATTGTCTTGAATGGAAGTAAGTAGATGACATACATATATACATAAATCCAGTAGCTTTATAATGTCATATATTTCATTATTATTTCTTATATATACTTCTTAATCATTCTTAAATGGTTAACATGGAGAATGAATCTCATCGCGTCGTGGAGACGGTAGTCCGTACGTACGCACGAGCGATGATATCATTTCCATAAATATTGAATTGAATTGGAGTGGATTATACAATATATCAGAATCAATATGATGTTGTAATAACTATGTATAGTTATTCTTTACACCATTATACCCATCCATGTAAGGTGGTGGTGGAAAATAGATTACACCACGGCGTGGAGACGGTATTCCGTACGTACGCACGCGCGGTGATTTCTTTTTCCGTAGGATGGATAGATGGTGAAATAGGGTTGTTTCATACTTATAATAACATATCAGTATATTAGTGATACTGATGTTATTACATCATAATGAACATCCTAAGAATAAGAAGTGGAAGAAGAAATAAAGATGAAAGAATTGGTAACGGTAATTACCTCTTCTTTGAAGCGCCTCTTTGAGACCTCCTCTTAGGGCACTAAAATTGGTCTTTGAGGAAGACCAGAACCTCTAGGATGTTTCTAGGGAAGTGGAGAAAAGATTTTGGCAGGGGTTGGCCGAGCTTGAGTGCTCAAATTGGTGTGAGGAGGAGGGGGAGGAGGTGTCCTTTTATAAGGGAGGGGAGGGGCACTTTAGGAATATCTCAAAATATTATTTTATATTAAAGTCAAAATAGGTTTATAATGGTTCCAAAGGGTCTTATTTAGAAGATAAAGTGGGGATGGGTAGAAATCCTATCAACCAATAGGATTTAGACAAGTTTAGGGTATTATTTTAACCTTATCAATTAGATTTAACTCTAAGTTAAATAATTTAACTTTTACCGTGTCTTTTTGTTTTCTTACAGTATATGGTTAATACACTTACTATAACATGCCAAACTAACCCCAAATTGTTTATTATTAGTATATATATCCTTATCTAAGTCATTTTGCCGAACCTTAGATTTTTAGGAATAAAATAACAATTAATAATATAATATTTGATTTAAAAACTATTTTGTATCAATTTTGACACTATTTGATATATGATTTTTGTGAAAGTCATAACAGAATTATATGTTCGAACCAAGTTGATTAAATCAACACTAATATATCATAGTAACCTATAAAATTAGTGTAATTCATAAAAAGTCTGAAATTACATTTATTTTGGTGTTTATAACATCAATTATGTCAATATTTCATTAATAAGATAATTACTGCATCATCATTGTGTCATAAATAAATTAAATTATTTAATGTCTAAAAATTACAAATAAAATACCATTATGTAGGAAATCGTTTTAGCTTTCTAATGAATATTTATAGTCGAATTTATCTTATGTATAACCCCATATTAAAAATTATTTACTTATTAAACTTTGATTTTAACTATTTTAACCCTTCTTTAAATAAATTAATAATAAATGTCCAAATCTAATCCAAGTGGGCCTAAATGGTCATATTTTATTCCTAAGTTTGTTTTTGGTCGAATTACACTTGTCCAATAGAATTAGGACATGTGTTATGGTAGTAATAATATCATTTTTACGCTTAATTACCCTATTTACTTTTAACCGTGGTAAAAAAAAGTTAAAAGTTACTATTCACCAAAAAATTATTTTCATCTCATTGAACCACATTTTAGTCCTTGATATTAACCATGTCTCTCGGATTTTCGAAATTCCACTCACAGATGCGGTAAAATTATGTTTTATGCAAAATTCAGTTTTTAACCTACCACTTAGTGGTTTCACTATTCATCAAAAATTGAAAGTTTTCAGAAAAATACCAAAATTTCACCCTAGGCTAATTTCGGTATTCCGAATCCAAAATTGATGTCCATTTTGAACGATAAATTTTATAAAATTTCAAAAAGTGGTTATTACTATTCATAACGGCTAGTTTTAATAATATTTTAATAGCATATCGTTGTTTAGTGAAACTCAGTATTGCGTACGACACAAGCTATCGAGGAAGGTCGCGATTGCGTGTAAATTAAGCCAAGCAAGTGTGTAGTGAAAGATTCCTTTGATGATATAAAAACAAAATATTACTCAAAAAAATCTCGGGTGTTACAATATTTCTGTTTTTTTAAGTCACTTTTTATAGTTTATGATCACTTATTATTTACATATTCGAAATTTAATCTTTTATTCTTTTTTATAGTTAACACATGAACTTCCATGAGATTACATCCTTCAATTCTATTAATTTTTTGGAAATTCAGAAATTTTATAATTAATATTAATTCAATATATCTCATTTATAATGATCAATATATATATAACTATCATTACCATTTGGTTAGGTATATCATTAATAAAATCATTATATTTCCCATCACAATTGTTTTCTTCATGAACTATAATATTTATCAACTTTAACAAAAAATAATACAAGCAATATGTTGAGGATTTATTAACATAAAAAAGATAACCTTATAAAAATTGATTGAATATCATATAAATGATAATTTTATCTAGAATTATGAGTCTCATGGTTTCAATCTTGGTTATACATGGTTATATTTCTTATTAGCTTTTCTAACCTAATAATTTTTTCATGTTCATGATGATGGTTCATTAAGTGTATGTGAGTTTCCAAAATGTATCCCCATGTCTTTAAATGAAAGTGAAAAATAATTTATTGTTTCATGCACATGGTTATGATTAATTCAAGTTCAATTAATCCTTTTCATATTTATTATACAAAGGTATAATTTTTCTACAACCACATTGACTTGTATCAAACAAATAGAGTTTTAAATTCATAAAAACACTTATTATTTCCTTAACCAAAATTCTATTATGTTTTCCAAAACTTATAATTATCCTTTTACATCTCCCTAGGGTGATAACTAAATTATAATTGTCCTAACACACCAAAATAACTATACCTTCTTCTAATAGAATCTACAGTGGCCAAAAACATTTTTGCATATTATTTCATGATTCATATCATAAAAATCCATTACTAAAAAACATGGATTTAAAAGGCCTAGTATATTTGGAAATCTATGTTCATAACACAATCAGCATAATATAAAGCATTACATCCTAATATTATTCCATATAATGAGCTCCTAAATCCATTTTAACTCGTACAAATTTCTAGGGTAACTTGTGAAATACATAAATGGAAAGTGTGATCTAAAAATAATATTAGGGGAATAAACATGAAATGGTATCATAACTTGTGAGTCAAATGCATATCATTATATCATAAAATAGAGGGATCTTGGGTAATATCATAGGACCATAACATAAATAACATGGTATCATAATGTTATGTAATCATAAAAAATGTTCTATAATCATATATCATAATTTATAACAAAACAACAACATAAAAGGCTATCATTATTGATTATAATTTCTTTAATATATTTCAAGGAAAACATCTAGAGAAAATACACATTTAAATGGAATTACATCATTAATATAAAAAAAATTAAATATATTTAAATAAAGAATTTTCTCCAAAAATATCAATTAAAAATTATATATTTTTATTAAAATAAATGAGTTTTAATGATGGTGTTTAATTATATACATGTCTTATGAGTTTAAAAAATAGTCCTTTAACACTATTGTAAAAAGGATAAAAAGTACCTTGTTCGGAAAATGATTATATGATTCCTTTCAAAAAAAATTGTTAAAAATTAATTCATGGGTAAAATTATATTTAATATCTAATTTCTATAATTTCAAAAATAATTTTGAAAATAATGTTTTCGATTAATTGATATGGTAGAAAAAGGATTTTCTGTCGAAGAGAAAAATGAAGAAATCATTTCATAAAAATATATTATAAATCATTTTAAGTACCAAAGAGAGGGAACTGGTACTTTTACTTGAAAATTTCTTGAATAACCCAAGGATATAAAATTTAAACAATTTTAATACAAAATTATCATGTAATTACCTAAAGTATAAATTCAATCATAAACATTATCGATTAAATGATATTAAATCATAAATCCTTACTACTTTGGTACATTTGGAATCACAACTCCCATTAATGGATATATCAATTATAACATAAAACAAGATAAATTGTGATTTATTAACGATATAATGTATAAATTGGAATTAAATATACCATTTAAAATATATTAGGTGTGTAAAAGATCATTTTTCAAGAAGAAAAATGTTTTTAGACTAAACCCTTACCTCATGTCAATACATTATCGGGTATGTTTTTTATCTCCTACCAAATAAAATAATATAAATTATTATTTTCTTAAGAAAATTTTATAGTTGTAATACCTTATTTTTAAATCATTTATTTAATTTCTTTTAAGGGAGTAATTAATTCGATCATCAGTTGTGTCCGCGTAGGTGTTTTAAGGATGCTTGGTTCATAATTTCAAAACTGCATTGGTATGCTAACAATGGTCAATGGTTTCTTTATTCCATAATATCTAGAAAAAATAATCATGAAATAATTTTCATTTTTATACATCAATGGTACTTTTAGAACCAAATGATGATTATGGTAATGAAAAATAAAATGTGTTACAATAATGGAAATGGTAGGTTATTCATACGCAAGAGTGACGTTTTCAATTTTTGATGATCATAATGGAAAAAAGATCATATTCATTTTATCATTAAATAATTATTAGTAAATCAAAAATATTATATTAATTCTCTAGATAATAATATATATACCATCCATGTGAGTCTGTAATAAAAAACAAATGACATTGCTTCAAGAGGTGGTAGACTGCCATACACACAAATGATGTTTACATTTATAAATAGATTCTGATGTTATAAGGTATTTAATGTGTTAAATTTTAATAATTAATAGTATTTAATTATTGTAATATATATAGAATAAATATATCATCATGAAAAACTATGAGAGGTAATTATTGAAAATGAGTTACATCGATGGGCGGGGTTGTAGTTCGTCATACACAAGAATGATGGATTTCTTTATCATTTTTGGTAGCAGAATTGGAATTAGATTATTATATTAACATAATAGAATCATATTATATGGGAAATATTTAATTTTTTATATTATCATTCTTGACAAAAAATTGAAGGAATTTGATGATGAAAAAAACAAGGATGTCCAGTTAAGAAAGATGACACTTCTTCATACCACCTATTGAGGGTTATTCTTAAATCCTCCCTATATTGAGTGTATGGTCTATAAAAGGATTCTATTCCAGGGGTAGGGATTTAAAAAAGTCATTTTATATTATTTTATAGGCCAAAATTATTATTTAGTGTGAAATTGGGATGTGTGAAGAGTTACATTTATAAGTCCATGAGGTTTAATTTTGGTAGATACCGAAAACTATTCCATAATGGTAAGTCACTATCATGAAAAGTGCCTCCATAAATGAAAAATAACGAAGTCTAGGAGAAATAATTATAATAAAACCAATGCTATTGAAAATAAAAAAATTAATCATTTTTTCCTTATTACCTGTAATGTTACTCAATTTTTCCATTTTCTACCAGGGTAACTATATTAATTTACTATTTTTACTATTAATTATGAATATATATTTAATTTAATCTTATTATATAATATTAGTTATTTTTTCAATAACAAGGACACAAATTTTCAAATTTAATTAATATAATATGTGGAATTTTATTTAAAATTACACCTATAGATGTGTCGAAAAAATAATTTTTTGAGAAATGAAATTTTCCAGAATAAGATGATCTTAAAATAACAAGATGAAAAGAAATAAAAATTAATTTCATTTCATTTAATAAATAAATATACATAATCTACATTCCTCATTTAAGTAATTTCTCATTATTTATTATTTAAATAACATAATTGGAGAAACATAAAAAACATTAAAACAGTTTTCAAATAAATTATTTTTCATGACAATGAGTAAGATATAATAAATCAAGTATAAAAATGATTCAAATATAATTAATTAGAATAAATATAACTAAAGTTTCATAAACTATCCTGGTTTTACCCTAAACTAGTCACCCAATCTGATCTATGTCAAGGCCTGAAGGGTGTTCTTGAGCTCTAAGGGATGGAAACTAGTGTCGGGTACAATATAATACAATAAAATAACAATTTCAACCAATACATATATAAAAAAAGTAATAAATAGCTTGTTTCCCAATATTACCAATACATAAATGACATTGAACTGAACATAATTTGTACAAGAGTTTGAAATTACTATATAACCATACAATACCACCAACCGTATAGGAAGAAAACACTAACTCCATGTGACCTTTTAGGTGACTCTCTAACACATGATAAATCGCAGCCTGAGGTGACCGAACTCATTATGAAACATGTACAAGGGAAAAATATTGAAAAGAACTACAGAAATGGGTTTTAAAACATATTAGTCTAGACCTACTATTTATTCTCAAGGAACTTCCTTTAAAAAAAGAACCATCAATTTCATGTGTCAACTAAAATATATAAAAGTCATCTTTTCTACACATTTTTATTAAAAACAATATACAACCCATTTCCTTTATTCATTTCTCACAACTAATCTCATTCCATTAGTGCGATGTTCACATTTTAAAAGGGATGTGATTCTTTTATTATCAATTTTCACGAAGGGGGGTAAAACACTTTTCCTTAAAAACACATTTCATAATCCATTTTAAACCCCAAACCTCACTTTCAAGAAAATAATACACAAAATGGAACAAATATGATCATATAATAGGGGAAATGTAAATAAGAATAAAAGTATCACACTCATAACTGCCAGTAACTTTGACCCAATAGACATAGGTGAACCAAAGATATCAAGAATAATCCATAACGTGCTAATACATGAGACCCCATCCCCAGTATCCATCCACACATGATGAAATGAAAATTCCTTAACACTCTCATCTATCCTAACAGAGAATAGACTGAGTTGAAAATCACATATAAATAAACCCAAACATATCAACCCACTATGGGCCACCATTCAGTGCATAAACTATCCAATGGAGTAATCATTCCTAGAAAATCTCTTGCTATGTCAGGTTCCCATGTATCATGTATAAAGAGGGCGAGCCAACCAATTCTTGTCCAACATCCAATCACATGCATTCATGATAATAAATCCACAACAGAAATAACCGTAATCCACCAAAAGTATTGATCTCATGTCATCAAATAAATATAAAGCAAAGGATCCCAACTAAGGAACATTGATAATGGGTCAAAATGATTCCACAATAAGTACATCCCATTAATTTTACATAGATAGGCCATGGGAACATTCAAAGAAGGTTTTCATAATAAAAAATTTCTTAAATTTCAGAATGTTTCCTAACAAGTTGTTAATCATTTTACAAAAACTACATTTATCTAACATTCAAATACACCACTCACCATAGGGTGAAAAAACACTATTTTCTATTTCAATATCATTTAAAAAATATCTTTAATGTAATTATGTCACACGTTCAAGGAAAATCCATTTTTTAAAATTTATTAACTTGTCATTTACCGACACCAATTTCAAGAACCCATTAAAATAAAAAACTCATTTATTTATAAAAATAAAAACCACATGGGAAACCATATAAAGAACCCAAAATAACATTTCTAACATTACCCATATATTTATTAATGAAGAATAATAATTTCATATCATAATTAACCCAAAAATCCAACCGAGCAGTTAATCAAACACTAAGCATGCAATATTTAACAAAAACCTTTATATTTATCCCTCCAAAGGTAATAAAACACCAATTTTTATTCAACACATTCATTTAAATTACTAAAACAGGTTTTAAATATCACATAACATGTGTGAAATCTTACAAAACTTTTTATCAAACACTTGGTGTGTCCTTGTCAACCAAAACAACACTATTTTTTATAAAACATGGAATATACCAGTACTTTTCACAGAAAAAAAAAGTAATCCTAGGGTCATAAATCAATATTTATTAATAAATAGAGGTGAAAATATATTTTAATATATGATTAATAAAAAATGGATGTGTATGGGCAATCTTACATCGAATCTGTGGAGGATTCACAATGCATGGCCAAAATCACTACACAGGGGTTCCAAAACCCTAGGTCTATAAAGAAAATCCCTAAACAAACTAAAACCCCAACATAAACCATGGTATAACAGAACCCTATATTGAACATGTCTAAGGGATAAGATAAATCCAAGACAAAAAAAGGAGAAAGTAGGGGAGGATAAAGAAAGAAAAATTGGTAGAAGAAACAGTCCCCAATATAAAGATATCGTAGATCTAAAAATATTGAGGAGGATTAATGGATTAAAAGGTCGGGGAGAGGGCTTTATTGGTCTGGACACACACGGAGAAGATGGTTTGGGTGGATTTATGTCAAAAAATATTAAGGGATAAATCTTTGAAAAACACAATTTTTAAGTTCTGAGAAAGTTTCACGGTTATGCAGTGCTATTTATTAAACCTAGCAGCAACCGTTTGGTAGCGATGGGGACTAGCCACATGGTTAGCTCTGATCAAACACATAAACATGAACCAACCATGTAGTAGGTTTTATACCTGCCACCTGGTAACCATGGTTTGGACTCATAGTTTACAAAACCATGCACTAACTGTTCACAGGGCACACCCAAGCCAATCTTCCTAAATTTCCCCCAAACACTTCAAAATGAAATTAGGGGCTTCCATGGGACAAAAAATAGACAATGGAACACATCCAAATTTAACCCTTGTTACACCCATAACCTGATAAAAGAAGGGTATTTCCAATGAACAGAAACATAAGATAATAAAAGAAAAACTTTGTGTGACAATTCTTCCCACTATTAACACATTCCACCCCAATAAATCCATTACACTTCCCAGGTGAATGATAAATGCCTAATGATTTCACATCAACAAAATTCAAACTCTTAATTCCATTAAATTTCACCTACCATTAATGCAATTTAATCTTCTTTCCAAGAATGAAACAATAACTAACAATCACTTCCAAAGAATCAGCATAACGATCAAACAACCACATCACTAATCGTGCCACAAAGTAGATTGATGGGCCTTCTCCCAATAATCCCAATGATCACTGGAACCAAAGAGTTCTCACAAATGTCAAATATTTCAATAGAGGATGGAACAGACTCCCCACCATTAGATAATGGATATCACTTGGAAAATTTTTAAAATAATTCTCAATGAGACATATATTGGGTCATTACACCATTAAGAACCAACTAACAATGTCCAAAAGAGAATTCAACAAGAAAAAAACTCAGGTCCTAACTAAACAGTACAACCCAAAATTCCCATACATTGGCCTAACAACTCAGTCCAATAATAATTCAATTGCAACATTTTAACTACCCACATGTGAATGAAGGGGAAATGAACTAACACAAAACACCCCACATAGACCCAAAATCCCCCAACCACAAGGAGAGAGGAGGGACATGCCACAAATATTGGAACACTAAATCCACAACCAACAACCAACCATCATTCCTTACCTAATGATGGAAAACATCCAAAGCTTTACTTGATACAGGGGTGGCCAGACTAGGATATTAATTGAAACTACTTCATTACAACAGTCGAGGCACTAGCTTAACTGGACATCCCATACTCCAGGGATTCCTGACTATGCAACAGTTTCACCTCAAGACATATGGATAAAGATCTAATGGATTAAGAATCAACTATATTTAATTTAGGTTTTTATAATCCTAAAAACTATCATTCATCACCAGATTATATAAAAATTAAGACTACAATTCTTGGAAATAAAAACTACACTTCCACAAAAAAATGAGTTCATTAAAAATGCTCGCATCATCACATAAATATAAAAAACTAAGACACCATTAGTATATTTACCATGAAAAATGATCCCTCACATTGTATGGTCACTTATATAAAGATACATTAAAAAAATAACCATATGCACATCACTTTTGAATATTTCCGCCACAATGGTTTCTAAAAATGAAATGGCAGAATAGATGCAAGGGACCCATGAAACTACAAGAATGGTAGGTCTTAAAAGAATTTGGACATAATGGAATCTTGTGACCCGAATTTCCACATTGCTAACACAAAAATTATACCTTTTCTAGGAGAGGTTGATCAAATATCTTGAGTCCTTTTCATTCTCCGACCCACCCCATTAACTTTCAACTAGTTCTCATCTCCTTACAAGAATTTTTCCCTCTGCTCCCCAGGATTAATGGATGGAGGACCTCCTTGAGAACTTCTTCCATCGAGGATTAAACATGAAAATATTTCCTCACCACATTAGAAGAAGATGTTAGATTGGACTATGACACTATTGACTATAGATCAGGATGTATCCCAACCACAAAATGTCGAGCCTTCAGGGAATAATCCACAACATACTCTAGAAGTTAAGGAACTAGTTCCCCAAAATGATGGAAGTACTCTAAAATAGATCCATTATCCAAAAAAATAAGACATCTCCATCCCCCATTTCACCCTTTATATCTTAAAAAAATACTGACGAATGAACAATTCCTTGAAGAACTCCCAAGTAATATCTTCACAGGGCTTGTTCTGAGACACCTACTTCCACCATTTCCATATTAAACCATCAATCCAAAAATTTAAAAACATAACCTTAAACAACTCAAGAAACTTGATGAGGATAAATTTATTTTCCCTCTATCACATCCACTTCCCTACAATGTGAGGATCTGATTGTCCACAAAAGAGAGTTGGATCTAAATTTTGAGACTCAAGATCAAAATACTTACATTGATCAGCTCCAAATCCTTTTAATGGGAAATCACCTGTATCCGCACTAAGATCACCCATATAATCTCCATAGGGAAAACTGCTAGACATGGAAATTTCAACTATTAGATCATGGAAAACCCAAAAACAAAAAACCAAAATAAAAAACAGCACATAGTATACAAGAAATGATAATTGGAAAACTATCCATTATAACATTAAAACATTACTTTTGAAGACATATTTACTTGAAAACAAACTTGTTGGGTTGAAGACTCACCATTGGTATTCGTTAGAGTCTCCCTCACATATGTGTTTATGTGAAAACCTAGGAACACATCCACTATACCATACTGGATATCCATGCACATTACCGTATAACAACACACATGTGAGTATCCATTAGATCAACAATGGATACACCAAAACATTCTAATTTTCTAGAATAAATCATTCAACCATATTCAAAAATCATGATCCTTACAAAGGATCACTAACCACCAAGTCAAACCTATTTTTAGATTCAAAACATTAACCATTTAAAAATTCATGAAAATAAAATCCCATAAATTTCCAACACAATCTTTTTTATTTCATTCCAAAAACATTCCATCATGTCAAAAACCCTCATTTCATCAAGCCATTTCATTATATATACACTCATTTTCATTTATAAAACCTCCAAAATATACATATTCATTCCATAAACCCCATGTTTTTATTAAAAATGATGAATTTCAAAAAAAAAACAATTTCAATATTAGCCCCATGTGGTCATATTTAGAAAAACTCATTTCTCTAAATCCCTTTACAAAATTAATTCTGAAAATCATTTTTTCCACTTTGCATAATCCAACCATTACCACTAAAACCCAATTTTTACAAATCCAACACAATGGTTTTCCAATAAAAATTCCCAAATTCAATGAAGACATAAAAAACTCACAAACTTGAATTAGTATTGGTTATGACATGACCATGTTGTTAGTTACAATATGACAAACACCCACCAAAATGAAGATCCATCTACGGCAGTGCTCTTGGATTCACATGGATTTCTAGGCCCTATGAGCTTACATAGACTATTATAACAACCCCCTTTTTTGTATCCATAACACAAAAAAATCCCTAAATACTAAAAAAACTAATAAAACTAGACTTCACATGGAAACCCAAGGATCATAATGAGAATGAGTTCATGACACTCTTCCCAAACCTAACTCTCAAGTATGTAAAATCATAATCCATCTACCTTGATATCCATAAGTAATAAATGGAACTCTAAAAGGAATGTTCCTCTAAAATATGACCTTCTATGATACCATTTTGTCAATAAACATCCGGGGCCGACCCTAAACCAATCACCTAATCCAATCCATGGCATGGTTGGAAGGATATTCCTGATCCAAAAGGTCTAGCTTTTATTGATGGTTATCAACAGTGTAAAACAAGGGAATAATTTATCCCAATAAATAAAAAATGCAACTAAATAGATGTAATTTTCCCATACAAATCCTTATTAAAATGAAATTGAACTGAACATCATTTATTCCAGAATCATTAAATACAACTGAACCACACAATACCAACAACAAGAAAATAAGACTGTAGAAACTCCATGTGACCCCACGGGTCACTCTCCATCACATGATCAACCATCTCATGAGGATACCAAACTAAATCTGAAACCTGCATAGGGGATAAAAATAGAAAATAACTATATGTGTGAGTATTAAAACATACTATCCTAGCTTGATTATCTATTACTAGTGTAGTTCCTTTAAAATAAAATAAACATAAATTTCATGTTTTAGAAACAATATATTAAAGTGTTCTTATCTAAAAATTTTACATAAAAAAATGTACATCCCATTAACCTTATTCATTTCTCAAAACCATGCTCATTCCATTAGTGTGAAGTTCAAATTATAAAAAAGGAGGTGGTGTTTTCATTTTCAAATTTCACAAATGTGGGTAACACACTTTTCATTAAAAACACTTATTGTAATAATTTTTCAAACCAACACATCACTTCCAAGAAACTACTAAAAAAATGGAACCATGATAATCATATAACAAGGGAAATGAAAATAAGCATAAAAGTATCACACTCATCCCAAAAAGAAACTAAGAGCCAGAGGACATAGGTTAACCTATGAGATCAAAAATAATCCAAAAAAACTAATACATGAGACTACATCTTAGGTATTATTCCACACATAATGAAAACAAAATGACCGAACAGTCTTGTCTACCCTAGCTCAAGAAATACCATGGGGAAAGTCCCATACCAATAAACCCAAACATATCCACCTACTATGGGCCACCGAATACTGTGTAAACTATCCAGTGAAGCAATAATTCTCAAAAAATGATCTCACTATGTTGGGTTCCCATGTCTCTTCTATAAAGGGGTTATCCAAATTATTATATATGGGCATCCAATTACATGCATGTTTAATAATATATCAATAACAAGCACCACCCCGATCCAACCCAAGGATTGATCTCATGACATATAATAAATAAAACACAATGAGTCCATACATAGGAACTATGATAATGGATCACAAGGATTACATAGTGAGGAAATCCTGTCTATTATATATAGAAAAGGAAATAGAACGTCCAAAGGAGGTTTTCACAATAAAAACATTCATCAAATTCAACGAGTTTCCCAACGGGTTTTTAATTATTTTAAAAAACATTTATCAACCATTAGAATATAACTTTCATAAGAGGGTGAAAACAAACCATTTTCCATTTCAATATCTTTTAGAAGATGTAAATAAAGAATTTAAGTCGCACATTTAATGAACAACCATTTTTATAAAAATTCAAAATGGACAATTTACCGATAACACATGCCCAAACACATTAAAATACAATTCTCATTTCTTTATAAAAAAGAATTAAACTTTGTAAACCATATAAGAAACCCTTAATATCATTTACCATGTTACCAATGAATTTATAAATAAAAAAAAGTCATTTTATATCATAATTAACCCATTAAATCCAACTGGTCAATAAATCAAACACTAGGCATGAAATATTTAACAAAACGGTTTCAATTTAACACTATGTATGGTTTAAGACACCAATTTGTGTTCCATAATATCATTTAAATTTTTAAAACATGTTTTTAATATTATTTGCAATGTGTAAAAGGTGACATAACATTTTCTAAGACACATGGTGTGCACATTTCAACAAAAAAAGCACTATTTGTTATAAAACAAGGCATAAACCTCTACTTTTAACTTCAAAAATTAAATCCATGTATTATATATAAGTATTAATTAATAAATAGAGCTATTAAAAGCCTGAAATATAAGAATATTAAATTAAAAATGCATGTTCATGGATAATCCGACCTAAAATCTATAAAGGGATGACAAGCACACACGAAATCACTCTAAGAGAATTCCATAATAGTACGTCTAAGAATAACATCCACAAAATGAACAAATAACCTAATATAAACAATTGTAAAATAGATCTCTAGGTGAAACATGACAGGCAGAGAATAGAAATCCAATAAAATTGAAAGAAGTAATAAGAGGATGAAGAAAGAAGAAAAAAACCTTGAAGATACTAGCACCAACATGAAGAACACTTATATATATAACAAGGGAGGAGGAATGTCAAGGATTATAAGCGAGAGGTCTCTCTTTTTCTGGACACACTAGGCAAAAATGTTTTGGTGGATTTGCGTCCAAAAATCCTGAGAGGGAAAACTTGAAAAAACACAATTTTAATGATATGGGAAAGTCGCATGGCTAGGACACATGTTTTATTAACCTATTGTTTAGGTATAGGGACCAACCATACAGTCACCCCTAATCGAACGAAAGGCCCTAGACTAACAGTTTTGTAGGTATTATAACTCATACATGGTCACTTGGGTTTGGCCGCATGTTTTACCAAAGGGTGTGACAACCGTACCTAGAGCACACCCACAAAAAATTTCAATATTTCCTCTATAATCTCTTAAATAAACATAAGTAATTCAATGGAAAAAAACTAGACAAATGAACAATTCAAATTTTCACCCCCATCACACCTAGACTTGAGAAAAAGATAATGATTTCTAATGAACAATAACCTATGATATGAAAAGATAAACCAGGTGTGACATGAATAATACTTATTTTGAAATTAAGTAAAATTAAAATAATAATGATACATTAAAATTACCTATTTTTTTAAAATTAAATGACACTTTAAAAAAACAGTATTTTTCACTATTCATTTAAAAATAAATATTTTTCGGAAAAATAAAAAAATTTCACCATAAATAAATTTTTATATGATGATTTAAAAAATATTTTTAACTTAATAAAATTATATTTATAAATGTTCAATATGTTATTTAAATTATTTTCTCACAACAAGTAGTAAAAATAATTTTTTAAGAATCATATTTTTGTAGGATAAAATATATTTATTAAATGTTGAGTTCTTATTAAGAATTTATCAACAAATTTACATAGGAATTATATATATATATGTAATTAAGTAGTTAATAAAATTCATACCCACAAATTTAACATATAGGTTTAGTGGGTTGTATTTATATAATAATATTTTAATATTATACCGTGGTATGTTTAATCTCATAGTTTTATGTTCAATATTCTATCAATCATAATGTTAATTTAAAATCTCAATGTCTTAAAATGAATTTTCCATGGTTATTCTTCCTTTAATAGGTTAATCTTCTCGTTTTTAATGAATCAATATATCTATGTCTCTTATATTTCGTGAGGGAATCTGAGTTATATATGAATTATGTAAAAAAGAGGAATAATACAGATAATTTTTATAGAATTATGATGTGTTTAAGAAGCTTTATAATTTAATATTTTAAATTTTTTAGGGCTATGTACACTCATAATCTCTATAATTATTTGTAATTATTTCACATTTTATTAAAATAGGGGCATGAGCCTCAATAACTATATGGATTATTATTGTTTTTTCATGATTTAATATTAACGTGGGATTAAAAAGGTAATGTTAATATTGGATAGAAATATTGGTAGTTGATATTATTGGTATTTTATATATATTATTTTATGAGTTTTATTATTATTATTTTATTTTAAATAATTAATTTTAAATAATAAAGGGGAATCTTACAATTTAAACCTCAATCATGGCTAATTTTATGGGTAGATTCATGGGTTATATACATTATGTATTCCCTGATGAGGGGGGTTCCAGCAAGAGTGTAATGTACATAAACAATTATTTTATTTTAATTCCTTATTATCCTCTTCTATACTCCTTCATTTTTATTCCCTCCATGTTATTCATAATCTTTGGTTTTGGGGTTTTATGATTTTTGTTATTGCTAATATTTAGTAAAATCTTGTATCCTTATATGAATTTTTTCAATTGAGTTTAGATAATCCTTCCATGAGTAAATTACACTTATTTTGGGGTTTTACCACAATCTTATTACATAATTATAGTTAATTATTTGAATTTCGGAATAATTGAATTATGAATGATAGGGGGTTTTATTTCTTATAGTATATTTTTTATTTATATCATTGACTTTAGGGTGAGTTTTATATAAATAGTACACACAAAATGATTTTAAGAATCATTGATATGATTGATTATATATTGTTTCCAATATTTGTATATAAACATTTGTTTTGGTTTTTCAATATTTGTTATTAATTTTTTTCATTCAAGATATTTTAATAAAAAAATTATTTCATTATAATTGTAAAATATTTTTAATAAAATTTAAATTTTCCATATTTTGATATTATATACATGATAAGGGTTTTTATGATCTAAAAATAGTGTTTTAAAAATAAATTGCGTTTAAACAATGAATCATTATTTTCCATGGTTTAAAAGTGGTGAGAAAGTGTTAATAATTTTTTTTATACACAATGTTTATATTTTAATATTAAAAAATATCAAAAGGGTTTATTTTGATACTAAATTTTCTTTCATGACAGAGAAAATAAATTTTTTTAAAATAATTGTTTCATTGGTTTTTAATAAGTGAATACCCATATTATTATACTCATTTATCGAACAATTAATTATTTTTGATAAATGTACTCGTTTTAATGACTATATGATATATAAATTTAATTTTCTCCCTTTTATGGGAATATTTCTATAAAGGTAGTTTATTGTGATATATTTATGTTATTTTAGTAATTATTTTATTTCTTATTTACAAATATCATAACAACATATAGGGTTCTAATTGAGATTTACCTATACGTACTCTTTTAGTTGGCACAAGATTGTGCACCCTAGTTGGATGCCCCAATCTTTCCCAAATTGTGTATGTCTACGGAGTGGGTAGGCTCACATTAGTTCAAGTAGAATGCTTCAATTAGAAAAATTTCTATAATTTTCGCACAAATCCGAAAGGTTTTATCCAATAATGATAAAAAAATTTATTAAATGTTCATAGTAAAAAAAATTTGGTTTATATCAAAATGCTTATTTTAAAATTTATTAACCTCTAATAAGTATGTGGTTTTTGTTTTATAATAGAAATTTGTGTTTCTTTTTCTGTCCTTTTACTAAATTTTGTACTTAATAAATAAATATTTTTCCTTGGTGTTCAAATTTTTGTTATTCAACGTACATCTTTTTGGTATCAGAAGATATCCCCTTGTTATAAGAGTTGGAACATGGGGTTGGTTGTTTTTATGGGATGATGGAATATAAAGAAAACTCAGTTTCACAGGAATATAATTGTATATTTTATTTTTGATTTTATGTAAGAATTTATTAATTGGACACACATAATTATCAAATGTAACCATTTACTATATCATTATTTTATAAAATAATTTTTAGTGTCTTTATTATAATTATTTGATGATTATGTTAATTTTATAACATGTTGTAAATATTAATGTTTTGAGAAATATATTTTTCATATATTATGAGGAGTTCTATATGTTGATTTTTTAGGTTTGATTTTTAGATGAAATCATTCTTTACTATTATTATTTCTAATTTATAATATTTTACCTATATTTTATATATGATAACCATAGAATTATTCCTCCTATAGGGTGATTGAGTACAAGATGAAGTTCTATGATGGGCTAATTGGGGTACTTTTTTGAGTATCTGGTATTTATGATAAAATAAAAATCTATGTATTCTTAAAAATCGAATTTTTGAATCCTTTCTTATTATACAAAAAAATAAGTTCTAATCATATTAATTATTGACCCTTATATTATTAATGAGTCTATTTATTTATCCACAATAAAGAAGTAAAATTTAATATTATATAACATGTATATTTTCTACTTATGAAAATAGTGTGTTTAAGGACCCGAGCCTAGTTTCCCAGAGTCGGTGCCTTATTTGATTATATTTAAAAAAACAAGGAATAAGTGTCCCAAATGACCGAGTAGTTTAGTATTATTGGAAACAAGATACATAATTAAGTTCAACTTTACATCAATCAAGGAAACATCACGTCTTCTAGATTATTCTTGCAAGTCATTCATAAATTAATTATTAATATCCTGAGAAAATGAAAATAAGAAATGTGTGATCAAAAAAACTCTATAAGAGTAAGCAATACAGTCGAAGATAATATAAACTTTAGACAAGTTGAATAATTTAAAACACAGACATTTAATAATAAACTTGAACACATTATTTAATGAATATGAGCTGAGTAAATAATTCCATAATAAAACATAATCATGGGTATTATACTAGATGAATAACCACATGAACATTAAATTAATTGCTTCATAATGAGGTAAGTTCATGTGTTGGACATTCTGAAACATTATTTCATGGCCTCAGACAAGATTTCTAATGATTAAGTCCTCGGCCAAAATCCATATCACATTGGGAAATGCCTCGGCCAATTCCACGTCTAGTTGTCTCATGAGACCTATTGATGCATCGAGAGGTTATAGCGGGATCCACCCATCACATAATAAGTCCATTTCATTCCTCATATGAGTGGATATAAGCATAAACAACATATACATTCAAATTGAAACTATCATAAGAAATGTAACTATCTTTTCCCAATCATTACACATAAAACACGAACCATTTGGAATAAAATGGTGAATGGTTTTAGGATAGATAATCCACAATAGAGTTAGTTAAAAAACATTAAATCAAATATTTTATATTACTTCATAAATGATTAAAACCAATAATACCATGTAATCAACAATAGTGTTGAATTATATGAAAGCACTCTTATAAAATCATTAATCAATTCTAAAGATAAATACTCTTTTATTTTGAAAACAAGAGTTCTTTTGGAAAAATAATTGTATAAAACCAGAAGTAAAGTAAGATATTAATTTCATAACAAAATGTTTGATTTTATAGATATAATGGTTTCCAAAAAAATATTAGATATTCCCCTTGAAAATGGGTAAGAAATTGAGATATTCCCTTGAATCGGGCTTATATTTCGGAAACAATTTTAATGATCCGTTTAAAGAATGTAACTAACCATAAAATAAATAATGATTCTGGTTTGTGTAAAAATATAGAACACTCACATATAATTTATGTTCATATTCTGGTTCATGAATGTTAATTATGTTGTAATACATATATTAAAGTCTGGTTAAACCATGAATATGGTTTCATGACCAGTAATGCAAAAGAAATTGAAGAATGAAACTTCGTCGTCCATGAAGGCTATAAATTGTAACCTCATGGACGTTGATTTCATTTATAAAAATAAAAGGGAGGTAGTAAGAATATTTATGATGGTTATTACATTCACATTACATAATTCTAGTGTATATATTATACTAGAGATATCATGATCATTTGGACAGAGGAGGTTAGGTGAGGATAGAAAAAGAAGATAAATTGAAATGAAACCAAATGAAAAAGAAGGGTGATTTACCTTTTGAAATAACCACCATGAGAATCTCCTTAAGGGAAGAGGTTTTGGTATTTTGGAAGTACCAAATGCTTCTTGGACGTGGGGAGAGACTAGGGAAGTGTAATTGGGCAGAACATTGAGTAGATTTAAGGATTATAAGAGTGAACATAAGAGGGAGTGGTGAGGGGTTTTTATAGTGGAGGAGAGGGGTAACTTTTGAATATTTAATTTATTATTTTATTTTGTCCCTCAAGGCAACCAAAAGTGTTGTTAAATGTGACCCCTAATAGTAATAAGTGCATGTGAGTTCAAAAAAAGTTGCCTTACATCATTTATGATGTCATAATTAGTGTATTTAACGTATAATTTGTATATACAGTATATTAACGTATTTCATTATTCATAAAAAATTCATGAATTTTAGAAAAACCCAAAAAATTAACCCCTAACATTTTTGAACGTGTAGAATTCAAAAGTGAAATCCATTTTTAAAAAATAATTTTCTAAATATTATTAATTTAATTTTTAAATAAAGTAATAGTTAATTTTAAAAATAACAATCTTAGAGGTATAATTAGTTTTATGTGACATTGAAAAATTAATTAAGACCTCAATATCTTATTACCTTAAAAATAAAATAATATCATTATTTACTATTCATAAGGGTAATATTACTTTTCATATTTCTAATGATATTACTATTCATAAGGGTATGCTACTATTCATCCAAAATCATGTTTGTTCTATCAGACTCTAAATGACTTATTGAACACAACTCTAGATGACCATTTTTTTGAAATTCAAATCATATAAGAGGCATAGTTTTTTTAATGGATAGATTATAATATTTCATTCTATATTTATTTTCAAACCTTGGGGTGTTACATTGTCCCCTCCTTAAAAAAATTTATTCCTCGAAATTCAAAAAATATTAACTAAAACGATTCGGGTATGTATTTAACATAAGCTCCTAAATATCCCATGTGGCTTCCTCCATCTTATGGTTCCTCCAATGAACTTTTACCAGATGAGTCATCCGATTTCTCAATAATTGTTTTCTAGTATTGAGAATCTTGATAGGGTCTTCACAATAAGATAGATCGGCCTCAAGTTCTACTTCTTCATAAGTGAGTACATGTGTTGGGTCTGGCATGTACTTTCTTAACATTGACACGTGGAACACATTGTGAACCTTAGAGATACTTAGTGGCATTGCCAAACGTTAATCTTCGGCTCCAATTTTGTCCAGAATTGCAAATGGTCAAATGTACATGGGGCTCAATTTTCCCTTCTTACCGAATCGTATAATACCCTTCCATGGAGATACCTTTATGAAAATGTGATCACCTTCTTGAAATTACAAATCCTTTCTTCAGTTATCAGCATAGCTCTTCTACCTACTTTGATCTGTTTTGATATAGTTCTAGAGAATATTCACCTTTTCCATTGTTTCTTCAACATGTTCTGGGCCCACAAGCTTTCTTTCACCAACATCATCCCTGCAAGTTGGTGTACATCATCTCCTCCCATATAATGCTTCATATGGTGTCATCTGAATACTTGAATGGTAGCTATTTTTGTAGAAAAATTCTACGAGAGGTAAATACTGATCCAACATGCCTTGAAAATCATGTGAACAAGACCTCAACATGTCTTCCAATGTTTAAATTGTCTGTTCTGATTATCCACCAGTTTGTGGGTGGTATGCAGTGCTCAAACAAAGATCAGTATCTAGGGACTTCTGAAGACTCATCCAGAATCGTGATGTAAAACGGGGATCAGGATCTGAAACAATTGATGACGGTACACCATGAAGTCTTACAACTTCATTAATATATATTCTTCCTAAAACTTCAAGTGGTAAAACATCCGTTGTAGCGAGAAATGTGCAGATTTTGTAATACGTTCAATAATGACCCATATCGTATCATTCTTTGATGGAGTCTTTTGTAGCCCCATGACAATGCCCATTATTATATCATCCCATTTCTGCATAGTTATATGAAGGGTTTGCATGACTCGTCCAGGATGTTGTCTTCCTGCCTTCACCTGTTGACAAACTAAACATCTTAACACATAATCAGCAATCTCCCTCTTCCTCTTTTCCCACCAAAAATGTTCCTTCAGATATCTATACATATTGGTGCTACCCAGTTGTATAGGGAAATTTTAGCTATGTGCATCATCTAATATTTCCCTTTTTAGCTCAGGTACTGATGGAATGCATAACCTCTTCCCAAACATTATAACACCTTCTTCATACACAAATTCGGTCAGTCTCCCAACCTTAACTGTATTAATTTTCTTGTGTAGATCCTCATCATTATATTGTTAAATTTTAATCTTCTCTAGTAAATATGGTTTAGTAATCATTTGAAAAAGGGGTGATGATTCCCCTTCATTAACAATTCCCATATTCATATTCAGTAGATTCATGAACATAGGATCTCTTTCAATCCTCATTTGAGTCAGAAGTCCATGATCTTTCCTGCTTAATGCATTTACCACCTTATTTTCATTTCCTAGTTGGTAGTGTATTTAAAAATCTTAATCTCTGAGTAACTCGAGCCATCTTCTTTATCTCATGTTGAGTTCTTTTTGTGTGAACATATATTTCAAACACTTTTGGTCCGTATAAATCACACATCTCTCTCCATAGATATAATGCCTCCATATTTTCAGAGAAATGATTACAACTTCTAACTCAATATCAAGAGTTGGATAATTTTTCTCATGAGTCTTTAATTGTCTTGATCCATAATCAATAACTTTATCATTTTTCATAAGGATGAATCCTAGTCCATTCTTTTATTCATCGCTATATATTACAAATCCAACACATCTATATGGAATAGTCAAAATTGGGGCATTTACCAATATTCTTTTCAATTCATCGAAGCATTTTTTACATTCTTTTTTCCAGACAAACATAACTCCTTTACGTGTGATCTTTCTTAGCTGGTTAGCCAATCAGGAAATATTCTGAAAAAAATGCTGATAATAACATGCTAAGACAATAAAACTACGCACCTCAGTTATGTTTGTTGGCGTGGGCCAATCTTGGATTGCTTTGTCTTCAATGGATCAACTATGATTCCATCCATAGAGGAAATATGGCCCAAAAAAGAAACTAATTGAAGCCAGAATTCTCACTTGCTAAACTACTCATATAATTTATTTCTTCTAAGACTTCTTAGAATAACCCGCAACTTATTCTCATGGTCTTCATATATTTTTGAGTAAATAAGGATATCAATGATGAATACCACAACAATGTTATCAAGATATTCTTTGAAAACTCTTTTCATTAAATCCATGAAAATAGATGGTGCATTTTTCAGTCCAAAAGGCATCACTATAAACTCGTAATGCCCATACCTGGTCCGAAATTCGGTCTTTGGAATATCTTCCTTCCTCACACGCAACTGATGATATCTGGATCGAAGATAAATCATCGAAAAGTATTGAGCTCCATTAAATTTGTCCATATAAATCATCAATATGGGGTAGAGGATGCTTATTCATTATTGTAATAGCATTAATTTCCCTGTAATCAACGCAAAGCCTCATGGAACCATCTTTCTTCTTGACAAAGAGGATAGAGGAAACCCATGGAGAAACCCTAGGTTGAATAAATCCTTTTCCACTCAAATCCTCTAGTTGTTTCTTTAGCTATACTAATTCCACAGTGGCCATTCTATCGAGAGTATTTTATATAGGTCTTGCATTAGGAATTAAATCAATAGAGAACTCAACTTTCCACTCTGGAGGATGTCCAGGTAAATCCTCTGAAAATACATCAATGTACTCTTTTACTTTTTGCCCATCTTCAATTTTAATATTTCTTTCCTCGCCTGTAGATATTGGTTTATCTTCCAATCAAAGTATTTTATTCAGTAGATCTACTGGGTGTGGTTCTAGATAAGAATCAGGTGGGAAAATTTCTTCCATGAAGACAAGGAATTCTACACCATTTTCAAAAATGGTAACTTCCTTCTTATTACAATAAATCTTCACATCATAATTTGACAACCAATCCATAATGATAATTATATCTAATTTAGTCATTGGTATGATGATAAGGTTAGCAACTAGACAACATTTTGGTGTTTGGAGGAGGACTGGTCGACATGCCTTGGTTTGAATGATACATCCCCTATGAGTTTTGACTAAGAACTCCTTTATAAAATCAAATTGGGAATATCTAATTTTCATGAAAAAATGGGAAGATATAAATGAATGCGATGTTCCAGAATCAAATAAAGTGTTGGATAAGCTTGAGGAAACAATTAAAGTACCTTCCACCACGTCATTAGGAACTGCAGCCTCTATAGTTGTGATTGCATAAGCTTTTCCATGATCCCTTGGCCTTTTCTGTTGCATATTTTCTTGATGCTTTGGCCAATCATTAGCATAGTGTCCCATCTCCCGATAATTATAGCATTGAACATCATGGGCTTCCTTTTTGCCTTTACAATCACTAGTAAGATGGTCTTTCCAACCACATTTTTAGCATACTCATTTTCCTTTTAAGCATGCACCAGGGTGTTTCTTTCCACAATTGTCACATTGTGGAAATTCAACTCTTCCCTTCTTACCTATTTCCTTATTTCCATTCCCATGGTTTTCAACATCCCTCTTCTTTTCGTGCTTTCCCGTAAAGTCATAAGACTTAGAGAATTCTTTTTCTATCTTGATAGTACATGAAAAAATATCCTCATATGATGAAAAACTATAGGAGACCAGTGCCCGTCGGAGGAATGGCTTTAGGCCATCAAAGAATCGATCAATTTTGCTCCTTGGATTTTTTATATAGTTCAGATCATGTCTTTCTAACCTTGTGAAATTGGATTCATACTTGGCATCATTTGAATCCTTCTTCTGCATCAGATTCAAGAATTTTCTCCCCATATCTGCTTGCTGCTCACGAGGGAAATATTTTTCTAAGAAGAATTACATAAAATCCCTCCATTCCATCTCTTATATCTATTCCTCCTCCTTTTTTTTGGATTAATTACCACCACTAATTCGCATCTCTAAATAGACAATATAATACCATGACAAACTTCTCCATTTCATTACATCCCAAAGAAAGAAATATCTTCTAGAGGGAACTTATCCACCGCTCACCTACAAATAGATTTATAGTCCCATTTAATGGTGGTGTCTTTGGTCGCATAATTCGATCCAGCATAGCTCCTCCACATGGTGGATCCGGATGATCCAAATGGGTAAGGTTATAATTCATAACCTGAGTAAGTTGTCCAATTATAGTTATGAGTTTCTCAGCACCAGTCACAACACCAGAGCCAACATCATTATCTTTCATCAAAGGAAAATTCCTACAGGGGACACATTTGTTCATGTGGTTTCCATTCCTTCCACATGGCGCCATCTCTAGATAATTTCATACACTAGATTAGGTTATGAATCATATTGTATAATATTAACTTAACAAAATACATAGAAAAAAATATGTGATCCTATGAATGGTTAATCCCATATTGACAAAATATGGTTTATTTGAATAATATTTTACGTTTCAATCCTTCATAAGGGATTGTAATGAAAATGTGATTTATCCTAAGTATATCCCCCAGGAGTGTCATTACCTAGAGTGCAGCAAGTCCCATTTTCATGCATCAGTTCTCGTTCGATTCTAGCTCAAAGCGGTGTATTTGGGTTTTACCCCTAGAAACATCAATACTAGAGCCACCTCTACCTGCTCGTATCCAGACAAGGATGTTTTTCTTGAAATATTAACATAATCTATTCCTTACCAAAATACTAGGATGTTATTGTATGTATATCCTCAAAGACTAACTTAGGGACTCTTCCCCAATTCTACATTTTCTAAATCTAGTTTCCTTGTATTCTTCTAAACTTCCTCTGATATCAACTGTAAGGACCCGACCCCAGCTTCCCAGAGCGAGTGCCTTATTTGATTACATTGGTATTCAAACAAGGAATAATCATCCCAAAGGACCAAGTAGTTTAGTATTATTGGAAACAAGATACATAATTCAGTTCAACTTTACATTAAGAAAAGAAATGTCCCATCTCCACGATTTTTCTTGAATGTCATTCATAAATAACTTATTAATGTCCTGATAAAATTAAACATAAGAAAGGGGTGAGCTTAAATGCTAAGAAAGAGTAAGAAATACAATGGAAGATAATATATACTTTAGACATGGTGAATAATTAAAAACACATGCCCTTAATAATAAACTTGAACACACTATGGCAGGAATATGAGCTGAGTAAATAATGCCATCATAAAACATAATCATGGGTATTCTACTAGTCTAAAAACACCTAAACATTCAATTACTAGCTTCATAATCAAGGAAGTGCAAATGCCAGTCATTCTGAAACATTTTTTCATGGCCTCAGCCAAGACTTCTAGTGACTAAGGCCTCGGCCAAAATCTATATCACATTGTGAAATTCCTTGGCCAATTCCAAGTCTAGTTGTCTCATGAGACCTACCGATGCATCAAGGGGATATAGGGGGCCCCAACCATCACATAATATGTCCAATTCATTCCTCATATGAGTGGCGATAAAAATAAACAACATATACATTCATATTGAAACTATCATATGAAATGTAACTATCTTTCCCCAATCATTAAACATAAAACACAAACCATTCAGAATAATATGGTGAATGGTTTTTGGATAGAGCATCCATAATAGATTTATTCATAAACCATTAAATAAAATATGTTATATGAGTTCATAAAATATTAAACCAAATAATACGATGGATTCAACAAGAATTTTGAATAAGATGAAAACACTCTTATAAAATCATTAAGCAATTCTGGAGAAAAATACTATTTTATTTTGAAAATAAGAGTTCTTTTCGAAAAAAATTTGTATAAAAATATAAGTAAAGTAAGATATTATTTTCATACAAAAATGGTTGATTTTATAGATATTATGGTTTCCAAAAACAGATTAGAGATTCCCTTTGAAAATAGGTATGAAATTGAGATATTCCGTTGAACCAGGCTTGTATTTCGGAAACAATTTGAATGATCATTTTAAAGAATGTAACTAACCATAAAATAAATAAGGATTCTGGTTTGTGTACATGTATAGAACCCTCACACCTAATTTATGATGAGTATACAATAATACATAAGAATTTGATTGAGGTAATTTAGACAATGAAAATAACCTGAATGGAAATGGATGTTCTGGTAGAAAAACTCTTACCTTAACTCCAAACGTGTTCCGCTCTTGAACATAAGATCCTGGAATATGAAATTATAATTATTAATAACTTATTTTAACACCAATTTTATATTTATTTAGTTTATCATAATTATTTTTAGTTCATTAATACACTTATTGGTAAGTTATTATATTGAATTTTGTTTTTCTCGTGTTTTCATTTTCTTTATTTTCATAATCGGTTCACTTATTTTTTAGTAATGGAGTTCATGTGGTATTGTTATAAATCTCCATGCTTGGAATTATATAGTATTTATGAACTTAAATAATTTATAATGGTCATTTATATCATTTTGTTTCATGGAAAGGGGATGAATCATTAGATGACAACCACTTCGATTATTCAGCGGTATTTGGAATATTATGAACTTGTTTTATCATATAACTTAATTATGTGTACATATTCTGGTTCTGGAATATTAATTATTTTATAATAAATATATTATAGTCTGGTTCAACCATGAATATGGTTTCATGACCAGTAATGAAGAATAAATTGAAGAACGGAACTTCTTCGTCCAAGAAGGCTATAAATTGGAACCTCATGGACGTTGATTTCGTTTATAAAAATAAAAGGGAGGGAGTAAGAATATTTATGATGGTTCTTCCAGTCACAGGATATAATTCCATTATATATATGATACTAGAGTTATCATGATAATTTGGATAGAGGAGGTGATGTGAGGATAGAAAAGGAAGATAAATTGAAATGAAACAAAATGAAAAAGAAGGGTGCTTTACCTCTTGAAATAACCTCCTTGATAATCTCCTTAAGGGAAGGGGTTTTGGTCTTTTGGAAGACTAGAAGCTTCTTAGAAGTGGGGAGAGACTATGAAAGGTTAATTGATACGATATTTTAGGATCATCAAGGCTTAGATGAGTAAATAAGAGAGGGAGTGGTGAGGCGTTTTTATAGTGGAGGAGAGGAGTAAATGTTTAATATTTAATTCATTATTTTATTATTTCCATCAAGATAATAAATAGTGTTGTTTCATGTGACCCCTAATAGTAATAAGTGCATTTGAGTTAGAACCAAGTGGTCTTACATCACTTATGATTTCAGAATTAGTTTATTTAACTGATAATTTGTATATACAGTATTTTATCGTATTTCACTATTCATAAAAATTTCTAAAATTTCAGAAACATCCCAAAAATTCACCCCTACCATTTTTCGACGTGAATAATTCAAAAGTTAAATCCAGATTTCAAAAATAATTATTTAAATATTAATAATTTAATTTTTAAACAAAGCCATAGTTAATTCGAAAAATAAAAATCTTATTGGTTTAATTAGTTTTATGTGACATTGAAAAAATTAATTAACAACCCGTTATCTTATTACCTTACGAAAATAAAATAATATCATTATTTAAAATACATAAGGGTCATATTACTATTCATATTTCTATTCATATTACTATTCATAAGGGTATGTTACTATTCTCCAAAAATCATGTTTATTGTATCAGACTCCAAATGACTTACTGAACGCAACTCTAGATGACAATTTTTTGAAATTCAAAGCATATAAGAGGAAAAGTTATGTTTAATGGATAGATTTTCAAATTTAATTCTATATTTATATTCAAAACCTTAGGGTGTAAAAGTTTGTAAATATCCTTCCCTACAGAGTATTACATTTTTTATAAACTAAAATCCTATTATAAACCTTTATTGGTGGGATAGACAACCAACACAAAATTTTCTATATCGGTCATAATCGACTGGATTAGTAAAAAATATTATCTTTATTCATATTATCTAAATATAAATAATCAAGAGTGATTTAAATTTTCAAAAATGATTTTATTTACATATATACAATAACCTAAAGCACATATTTCATTTCATTATAATAAAAAAGTACTTAATCTTTGTAAATTTAAAAATCAAATTCAATAACTAGAATAAAACTTCTTAAATGCATGGAATGAAATTTCATAAACCCATATAAATATTCAAGACTATGATTAAATATAAAATTATTTTAATATTTTGAATGATAATAATATAAAAACTGAAATATTAAATACATTTATACTTTTTAGATTTAGTATTTGAGTTATTAAAATTTCATAACATAATCATATGACATATATATAATATATATAAATTATAAATAAAATTATAATTTAAATATATATATTTATATATATCTATGAGGTTGTGCATGGTTTTACTTTCTATATATATAATAATAAATATGAAAAATTAATATTTTATAAAAATTTTAACACTTCACATATATTAATTATGTAATATATATGAAGTGTGTGTGTGTGACTATGTTTTAGTGTGTTTAATATTTAAGTTTAAAACCAAAAATATAAAAAAACTCATATTTTTTTAAAAAATTAACACTTAACAATTATTAATTAAATCATAAATATTAATATATCATATTTATTGAAATTTATAATTTATATAAAATGTGAAATAATTATATCCCATATTTTAATAGATAAGAATAATTCATATTCCATAATTTGAAATAATTGTATTATATAAAATATAATATATTTTAAATTTAATTTTATATGAAACATATATTTTATAAGAAGATCATATCATTTAATACTATTCTGGTATAGATTATGTGTCTTGAAGTTTTGTTTGGAAAATTATTTTTTATAAGAATTGGATTATAATTTAAAAAATTAATATTAGAATTATAAAACAATTTAAAAATATTTAGTTTTTATAATTATGAAGAGTTAATAATAAAATATTTCTTTTATAATTTTATAAATTAAATGTTAACATATAATATTGTTAATTCTTTATAATTTATAAACAATTTATATATTTATATATATATTTGAAGAAGATAAAATATTAATAAATTATACTATGTTATAAGATCTAGATATATCATATAATATTATATCACTTGTCCCAAATAAAGAGAATTTAAGTTATTATTTTATATAATAAAATATAAAATCACAGGCTATAATATTTTTTGTGGTCCCATGTGATATATGGACATGTTGGGGGTGAATCAGTGTTGATTTTTAATCTCCCATTTTTAAAGACAACTCTTATTCTCCATATTTAATCTATTAAATTGTGTTGCATTTTCTATTTTCTTCATTAATCGCATTTAATAAAAACACATATTCATCCACACATCATGTATGTATATATTTTTAAGGTTCACATATCAACATCATTAGTTATCCTTTGATATACAATGGTTGTTATCTTATATCACATGATTTATACTCTTATTATCATGTAAAACATTATGGGAAATGCGATAAAAATATAGCTTTCACAATACGTCTCCAAACAATGTTTATTCTCTTACACTACTAAAATTAATGAAAACCAACTTAGATCATAAGTTATTTTATCAATATAAAATATGTTATTTTAATAGTTATGCAAATGTGTTCTTCTTATTAACATTTTCAATATTCATATTATAAATTTTCCTTTCTATTCCACTATCTATCTAGCACAAAATATTTAAACATATATACTAGAAATAATCACCACTTCTCCTTCCCCTCCACCTCAGTCTTTCAATTGTACCTCATTTTCCTTTGAATCATACAACAATTTAATCCACAACACATTACCAAAACCTATAATATTCCTTACTCTTAATGTAATGTTTATTCGTTTTCCATTCTATGTGATAAAAAACTTATTATTAATAATAATGAAATGCAACCAATCCATTAACATTCATAAAACAAATTTAACATAATCATGATATTTTTGAATGATGGATGCTTATAACCTGATTAAGTCAATTTATATTATGTCCTTAACTCAATGAAAAATAATAAAAAATAAAATAAATTTCAATATATTTTAATTTCATATTTTATACTCTCACTATTCTTGAATAACTTTATTCAACATTATGTTTCATTTTATCACCCTTAAAATGCCTATGAAATTATCTCTTCAATATTATATATCTTCCTATCAACCCTTACAGGGGATTTTTAAATATTTTTTCACTATTATGTAATATTATTATATATAATCCAATGTTCTTCAAAACTATAATACACTAAATGTAATATATAGATCAGAATTTAAAAAATTATATAAGTCTTATGTGATTCCTCTTCAAGAAAATCACATTTATAAATAAAATTATATCATTATTAAATATTATACAACAACATACTCACTGTCAGAAAATTACTTCAATGTGATCCACTATTTAACATAATATTATTCCTTCAACACTTATATAAAGAATATAGTTATTATAAAACAACAAGTTATAATAATACATGTCAAGACCTGGATTTTTTCTACTTCCATAACAACTAATGACGGTCTTGTCAGATATATATACCATTGAACTTGGGCTTGAAACAAGACCATTATAAATACTCTTAATTGTGTTGAGTTGTAGAACTTCTTGTTCCAAACCCATTATGACACAAAATATTTAAATCTTTTATAAATAAAAATAATATTAAAGTAATATATTTCATTTATTTTTATATATTTAATTTTTTTTGTCCATGGACCCACTTAATCTTGAAATTTAAATTATCACTATGTATGTTTCTTTCTCAAAATTGTTCTCCATTTTTATATTTAATAATATAAATTATCAAAAAAATATAATATTTTATTATATTACTATATATTTTTGTCTTAATATGGGTATATTTACACCCAAAAATAATGTGACTGTGAACCAAGTATGATAATCCATGACTGGATGTATTTGTTTCATGGACTAATACCCCCTTTAGATTTATGATTCAAAATTAGGAACAAGTAATTTAGGGCTTTGTTGGACCCATTTAAGACTTTATACAGATCCTTTAAAAATTATTCACTCTATCATAAGACCTTTAATTACATGTTAACATTATTAATAATCTCCCTTTTCACTATTTTTACTCAACGAATGTTATAATTCTTCTATGTGAACCTCTTCAATTTAAATAACTTATTATAAATATCTTTCATTATATTCATCATACGAACTATATACATCCCAAATTGATATGATTTATAACATTGATAAGAGTTGATGGACTTTATCATTCCACACATCCGAATAATAGAAATAGTCTTTCACATTAACTTTCACTGTAGAATAAATATGTAGGATTAATTCCTAATAATAATTGAGAAATTAAGTTAGTCCTTTGATTCTTAAATATAATTTTTTCATGTTATTTTTATATATGGATTCATTCTTGAGAACCAAAGATCTTAGGATTCTATAACTCATGATCCATGTATCTATAGTGGGAATAAATGTTACAACACCAAATAGCATCTTAGAATGTTTCATTAGATGATCATAAAAACCAACCCCTTACTGTATGATGTATTTAAAACCCATGAACGTGGTTTTTATCATTAAAATAAAAAATTACTACAAAAAATCACTTACATAATATTAATTTTGATCCCTAGTGAACACGGGCTTCCTAATAATTTATTTGGGATGTGGCACCACTAGCTTTGGAACATCCAATCCCTTCCCCTCAAAAATTTAATATGAATATGAAATAAATTAAATCCCATCCATTGAATTATCTTTCAAAATTAATAGTTATTGTTCCCCATGACTAATGGAAAAGTAGGAAATTGAATGTTCCAAATAGAGAATGTTTACCAATTCAATGTTTCGGAAGAATTGGAATAAATAGTATGATTCCAAATGTTGGAATATTTATTTTCCTTCAAGATTATGGCTTTTTACATTCTGTTCATGGGACATTTGAAGATACAATATTGAATACAACAAGTTTCAATCATATAATGGGGATAATTAATGTTATAATTCATCATATAATCATTCTTAAATATGATAAATTTATACATTCTAGATTTAAAATATAATATACTATCTCATTAACAAAACCATTTTATATAAGCTGTAAATCATTATATGAGGTAGTCAATATTAATGAAAACATATATAATTTTCTGAAAATAAAATCTTGGAGTTCGTCTTATTACAAAATCCATAAAATATTCAGGTGAGGGGGTGATGAAATATTTTTTGAATATGGGTAGTGAAGAATTTTATAAAGTATTTTCACCATTATTTAAACATATTAATAGTAGTTATTTTTTTGTAAGTTCATTGGATCATTAGTAATTTAATCTACATGTTATAAATAAAATAGAAACCAAGATTCATACCAACTTGAACAATTTTTTCCAGGAACATATTCAGTGCATCTATGAGGAATCATTTAATTAATTATTTCCCCAAATGTAACATACATTAAATCATACATTCATCCTTCCATTTAATTATACTTTATATGAATGAAGTATTTGTAACAAAATATAACACATCAGAAAGAGATTTATTTATACTCCTTAGTTGAATTCTCAATAATTTATCCCTTTTATAGAAAACCATTAATGACTATAGAGTTATGATCATAAAAATATCCTTCCCATAACTTATCAAATACATAGTCCAATAAATCAATAAATCTCATGAATATCACCCATCATTTTTTTTCAAACACTATATAAATACTAAAAAAATATAATTCATCATAAAAATATCAATCATGAAATTAGGGATGAAACAATTGTTATCCTCTTAGAATTGTAACAATAATCAATCAATTTTATGTCTATACAGTCATAATCATTGAAAAAAATAACAGAGTTAAATTAATAATGATGAAAATTTATTTTTTATTCCAAATATAATAATCACCTACTAAATAAATTAAACTTGATACCAATTTATTGTATTTTTTTACACATTCTCATATTCATATCTATATATTTATGTTAAATAACAGAGCCTCAGTAATATTATCTTTATCTTTATATATTATTAATCAATTCTTATATATTTTTTAATCATACGAAATGAATTCAATAAAATTTATCGAACTTATAGCTTTAGAACTTATTTTCTCTTTCCACTAAACGGATTATATACTTCATTATGAAACACATTTACTTTACTTCATATTTGTGTAATTATCCTATATTAATAGATATAATCACAAAAATCAAAGGAAGGGGAATTATATGCATATATAAATTTTAGATATATTGTTCTTAAGGTTCTATGGTCATCCTCATCATATGAAATGCATTATCCATATATTGTTGTCAATTATATATTTATACATGCATTGTATAAATCAATTATAGATTCAATTAACCAACAATACTAAAAATAATTTATTGACAGACTATGAATTTATGATATACCTTGAAAACATTTTTTTACAAAATGTACATAATCTTCATCTTTTTTATGAGAATTAATTGATTCTCTAGAAATAAGATAAAAATGATTGGTTCTTTTAACAAATATATAACAACACACTAATTGAATATTTTATATATTTAGAATTAATATGCTTATTTTAGGAGTAGTTTAATACATTCCTCAATAATTTCATACTATCCTTCACGTTTTACACACACATAAAACATTTATTCCCTAAATTTGGAATAAAAACCAACAAATATTGTATAGATAATGAGGTCAATAGATCATAAAAATTTATATTCTGACCCTTCACTCTTAGTAAAAAATAATTTTCAAATTTAATAATATAAATGGTTACATCTTGTTCATTTTTATTGAGTCAAAACCTGACCATATCTCATCCTAGTTACCCTACATTATTTTTTTCAAAAATATAAACTGATTATATTTAGAATTTTTTTTGAAGTTCCGAGGAATTTATTCAAAACTAATAAAGGTTAAAATAAATATTTTTATTTTAAAATTACCATAATATTAAAATTAATAAAATAAATTCATATATTTTTATACACTTAATTTTATATATCACATTCATATATAATTTGTAGTAATATAAATAAACAATAATCCAAACTATTTTTACTATGGTCAATCCATATTTTGGTACCTACTCCATGTAGTTTTTGGTTGTTATCTTGAGAAACAAATATCCAATATATATTGAAAGTGAATACTAATGAGCTACATATTAAAAATAAAATTCTTACTCTTGAATTTAAATGAAATTTATTCCAACTAGCTAAAATTCTCCCCCTCCACAATGTGAGAAAGATCACTATTTCATTTGGTTGATTCTGGATTATATCTAATATTTCATTGACCCCTATAATTATCAATAATTGTTTCTTCTCACAAAATAATTTTATATTATACAATATTCATGTAAATAAACCACCAAAACATGCATCTCCCTATATTATAATGTCATTTAAATTTTACTTCTACCGGGTTGGACATAATAACATTCATGTCTGGCTCATTAGGATATTTTCAAAAACAATTATCAACATCAAACTATGAATAAACTCTCATTGTTTATAACCAACCTTACTATGATAAAATTTTCCTTTGTTCATGATATCTTATATATTTCCCATGATTTTTTATCCTTTTAATACATTTATCATTATATAAAAATTATCCTATGTATTATGTGAACTAAAATCAATTTCTCCAACAAATGTCTGAACCAAGGATTCCAAAATCTCAGATTCCAAATAAGAAGTCCTCCTAACTTCTTATAATCATATCTTATGATATTGTAACATATAAATTGATTCATATAATTATTTCTATAATTATTGATTTACTTATCTCCAAAAATATTGAGCTTTATATTCAGAATTCCTAAACCAAAAATTTTCTAGCCGCGTAGACATGTGAATTTACATCATTAAGAGAATGTTTTCAAGTTAAACTTCTGAAATTAATTAACAATTGCTAAAATATAATCATACTACATTAAATATAATTATATAACTTCCAATAAATTTATAATCATAACTTTTAAAAGAATATAATTAGTATTTTGGATATTCATTTCTTGGAAAACGTGAACTATTATCTTGGTATTCTCATAATCAAAATTTTTAATTCTTCTTACTTTATCGAATCCCCCATTGTATTTTTTAGATCACATAGTTTGAAACATTATTTAACCCATAAATAACAATAATTTTTAATTCAATGAAATATTAGAGTATCATCATTTGGGTTCATTTTAATACAATCATCCAGACACCCTTTATCTCCTACAATTCACTTGGATGATAAATATTATGGAAATTTATGATGTATTAGGAATTTTACAACGTTTTTATTGATGTCCAAATGATTTTTAAAATTCATCCTGACATTATTATGTTGGTTAAATTCTAATTATTTTAATTAAAATTACCACCATTGTAATTAACTTATGATACTAGAATATCTTAATAAATATGTAATAAAAATTCCTATGACTTTTTTACAAGATTTATTGATCACATTCCATAAATATTCGCAATTTCATTTACATTGCATTCCTTTGTCAGTTATCTATTGCCAGATTTCATAAATTAAAATTTATGTCTATCAATCACTTGGTTGTCAACACTCAATAGCTACCTTTTCTTACAGATATATTTCCTCTCAACACCCCATTACTCTTCAAGTTAATTCTGGATAATAAAACCCAAAGCACTCCAAAAAGGTTGTGAATATATTATTAGATCAACCAGAACATGATAACACCTAGTTACATGATCTTTTCACCTCAATACATATCTTCCAGTTGAAAAATAAATCCATCAAAGTATTTAAGATTATACCTCCAGAACTAAAAGAACCTAATATTTTATTATATATTTTCTTTAAATAATTTATTTTGACAATGATAGATTTCTTTATGTGTGACATTATGATCGAATTAATCATGGTATACTATATAATCATTATTATTAAATGTCAATGTTATCTCCTAGACATTTTATTAGTGGGTTTTTCTATGAATAACTATATTCTGAAAAATGATAATAAATGTTTTACTTAATTTAATTGAATTTATTAATTCCATGGAATTTAGTAATGTAGTTTAAATGTTAAAAAATATCATCTTATGATAAATGATAAATTTCTTAAAATGTATAATTTAAAATTTTGATAAAAAATAAACATATATATTGAAGAAATATAAAATCATTTAATATAATAAAATGATTAATCATTCATAATTTTTTTTATCAATTGGTTATCAGTGATGAAAAAATCATTTGAAGGAAGAAAAATTATTTTTCAAAAACTAATTTAAATTAAATTTATTTCATCTTAAAAAATGAAATTTTTCATTTTTGAATATTGTTTTAGTTAAATAAATAAATAATATATTCAATAAAATATATAATATAATGTTTTTTATTTTTTAATAAATTAAAATATATTCCATTTTATGGTTGAAAATTCATTTTCTCCCAAAATCATCTTTTTATGTTTTTGGTGAGAATATTAGAAATATTTTCTTTCACTTCAAGGAATAGAATATTTTAAAATATATTCCTTGTTTGGAATATTTATAACTAATATTTCATAATAATTATAATTAATTTTTATTTAATTATAAAATTTACCATGATAAAAAAATCCTGGTACCATAGTACGGATTAAAGGGTTCAAAGGGGGGTTAACCTAAGAGATAAGGTTTAAAATATCATAAAAATTTTACTTTATTTTATTATTTTATTATATTTATCACATATTCTTATTATGTATGAATTTTATACATTTAGATATTGTTTAATTGAGAATTATAAGTATTGTATAATAATGTGACATGTATTAACATGTCTTTCACCAACCTCACTTATAAATGAGAACCTCATCGTCTCACTTCTCTAAAATAGATGATCCCTTTATATTGAACATGATTTATACAATTATTATTCAAAGATATTTCTATATTTCTCAATTTTTATTATATCCCCAAAATATACATCCACAAATCCTTATTTTTATTTTCATATAGCAATACCCGAAGAAGAGGCATATTTTTTTACCAACCATTTTTTGATTCATTTATATTAAACCTTATATAAAACATCAATAACCATATTAAAAATATAAAATCAATATAATTAATATAATTATATGTTTTTTTGTTAATTTTGTTACCATATTATATCTCTTTTATTTCCAATGAAGCATACAAACACCACTCATATGTATATATGGACTACCATCTCCATGAAGTAATGTATTTTTTTCATCACCACATCTCAAGGATGGTTATATAGATACATATAATTATTATATATTATTTTTATTAATTTATTATGATATTTTTTTACCTTATTAATTTCACATCTATTAGTAAATGGTTGTCTCTATCATTTTTATGTGTGGACGACTACCACCATGAAGTGATGTGATTCGATTTTCATTTACACTTCACATGGATTGAAATAAACATATATTTATTGAAAATATAATATATTTATGATATAATTATTATTCTATAAAATTTATTTATAATTTCACTATATTTCAATCCATCCATCGAAAAATGGAAGCATCATGTATGCATGTGTATGGACTATCATCTACATGAAGTGATATAATTTATTTTACATCACTACACTATATGTCTAGTTATTATGGTATATATATAATGAATAAATGTAAATTTTGTTATGTTATTAATATTTTGGAGATGATAAAACATTATTCAATGTGTAATGACTTGACCCTTCATATAGAAACAACTATAGAAAATAAATCATTTTTCACCCTAATAATAATTTTAATGAAGTAATGTTAATAAATTAATAATAGGAAATTATAATGGAATGTGATATAGTAATATAAAAAATAATATTATTACATAATATATTTATTATAATTATATATTTATTATACATGAGGTTTTATTGCATATGTTGCAAGATGTGAATTGAGGTAAGGGTTTATGTTGCAATCTCATTTCTTTTTGGAATTATCTTTGTTAAATTATTATCTATTTATATAACAAGATCCTTATACTTTAGAGAAAATATATTTTGTTACACACTTTTTCATTATAGGGTTTTTTGTTTTTTACTAACAATTTTCTATTTTAGTTTAAAAAATGATCAAGAAATTGTTTCTATGAAAAACCAACAATATTTCTTAATTTTCGGTCATGAATCGATCTCCACTATGTCCATGTTATTAAAAAATAATTTATGCTTTTATCTATATATAAACTATTGAGAAATTTTATTTTTATAATATTTTAATTTATTTATATATAAGTAAAATTAAACTCCAAAATGAACTATATAACCCACTTTTTATTTTTTACAAGTTCGAATGGATATTTTTCTCTTAATATATACACCAAGAACAAATTTCACCACCATCATGTATTTTGATATTATGAATATTCCTTCATAAGATTCCATGGATTTTCAAAGAAAATACCTTTTTAATTATATTAAAAAATTTAGATTTTAAAAATCACCATATTAAAAGGATGATTTCTAAAATTTTCATTGCAAATTTTTAATGATTTTGTAAAAGTGATTTTTCAACAATATTAGAATTCATAAAGGGATGTTATACTTCACTTGGAATATGTTATTATGATAAAATCCAATTTATTTCCCTATATTTTTTATGATAATGAGATTTTAAGGATGATTCTACTAAATTGGTTATATTCCAATTAGTTAGTTATGTTTTGACAAAATCATTATGAATCTCATTTTATTTCCATGATTTAACTTATGATGACTATTTTTTCTGATCTTGTTTCACAATTATTTATGATTTTCATAATTTTATGGGTGGTGATAGAATTATATATCCCTAAAATGAATAGTTTAAAGAATTATATCTCATTAGAAAATATAAAATTGAATGGGGAGTGGCCTCATTTAAGTAAGGGATTATGTAAACTATTATTTTCATAAAAGTGAGCCTTTTCTAAGGAAATATTCTTAACGGGACTGATCTCAATCCACTAAGGGAATAATTGTACAATGAAATTATTTTTAGTAATATATATCTATGTAATTGATTTTATATTCATATGTGTGTGTCATAAAATTATATATTATTCTTATTATGTCTTCCCATGGATCATGATTAATTGTTAATGATTTCATGCTCTTAAGAAATATGTCTTTTATTGTGATAATAATTATGACTTCAAACATGACTAATGAAATTTAAATAATTTGGTATGTATTTAATAAAACATTATCATTTTTTCATACAGTTATACATATATTATACACACATAGGTCATTGGTTGATATCTCCTATATTTACCCTTTCTCATAATCTGAACTCAACCTATAATATGCTTCCTCTTCCCCAAATTATGTAGAAATGTGTTAATGAGGGCATGTATAAGTATAATAATATGTGAGAATTATTTTTATCAATATATTAATGATTTAAAATGAAATAATTTGATAATTTTTCAAGTCTCCAATGACACAAAATAATTACAATTCTTGGGAATGTTTTATTATGAGTTATATTTAATATTTATCTAAAATAATGAATTATTTATATATGCAATACTCATGTCACCATAGATTGTATCAAATTTTTGATTAGTTATTTTTAGATATTGTTATTAGATAACATTGGTGAAAACACTAGGTATATGTATATAAATAGGACAATATCTCAATGTATTGGTAAGGGAGATATTGTGTTCTTCTTAGTAATAAAATCCTTATCTCGATACAAACAAGTAGATACAATCTCAAAAAAAATCATCTCAAAATAATAAATCTCAAAAGGATAGATTTTTATTATGTCATTATTCACTTGGTTCATGAAAAACAGTCATGACTACACACCCAGTATGACACTCTTGAGGGATAATCCCTATTTAATTAACATTCTCCTTATGAACCATTATGAAATATGTATGGATAGGATCTATTAAAACATATGATGAAATAAATTTATATATGATGTACTAAAATAATAATAAATTGGTAAAAATGATTCAATTTTTTTAAATTATTTTCAATTATTTTTATATTATTTCTCTCTTTGAATAATGATGCTTGATGGACACACAATTTTTTAGTCAATTGATCAAACCAGGAGGAATCTTATGAACCAAAAATGTAATAAACAATATAAAAACCATCCTCATGATAATCCAAATAGAATGAGAGACAGAATAAAAAAACATATGGATATGAATAACCACCTACATTGATTTTTTTTAACAAACAAAACCTATGTGAGTTTATTAGTGAACCAATTTAGAAAAAAACGGAGTTTTTTGTAGTTAATGTAAAACAAACCATACAGGGAAGAATATAAAATTCATAAAAGACAATAATATTTGAATAAATACCCCAAGAAATGTATTAAATAATGGTAAAAGGATTTATTGGTTTAAAATAATGGAATAGAGAAACTAATTTCAAATAGGAAATGAATAGTTTTGTAAGGGAAATAAATTTCATCCAAATGTAGTTTTATTATTTTATTGTATAATATATGAGGAACATGAGAATTTTCATATTTAATTATCTAATACATGGGATAAATTGAAGAAAAAGTGGTGAGTGAAGGGCTAAGTATATGTCAATATCTAAAGTGGATAATAATTATAAAGGAAAACCAATTCTCTACTCTTATGTTTGAGATTTCATGATGATTTTCTTTGGAATATTCCCCATAAAATTCATATCCTTTTTCATTTAGTGTAATTTGATTTTATGTAGTACATTTCATATCTCCCTCTACATTGATTCAATGTGAATTTATATAATAGGGGAATCAAATTCGATACCTAGAATAAATATATGATCTTCTATCAATGTGAGGATGAATATAAACATAGAGTGTAAATTTATTTTAGTGTATCAGTCTTACTACCTATTAATGTGGTATATTTATATCAATTTTTAAGGAAAACACATCAATGAAAATATTCCTATGGTTTGGGAATATAAAAAATATATTTTTGGAATACTAAACTAATATTCCCCTAAATGTTAATATTAACTTTTCAATATAACACTTACATGGTGTTAAATTTAATATGGTGACTCCTTATATAATGGAAATAATTCTTTAATAGGATTTTAAAAATCAAATCTAGGATAAAAAATTTGGGATTAATATGCATGAGTATGTCTATATGAGATACCACCATTTTTTCCATTAAAAAATCATTCAATGCATTATTTCATTGATTATTGAGATACAAACATGATCACTATCAAAAAAATGTATCCTCTACCCTATATTGATAACCTTTTTGATCAACTATGCAGGGGTCAATACATTATAAATACTGAACTATTTATGTATATCATCAATTGATGTTCAACACACAAGAAATACCCAAGACATACTATCTTACATGGAATAGTAATTATAAATTTATAGTGATTCCATTTGGATATTCTGATAAAGGAAGAGCATGATAATCATCTGAATATAATTATGAAGACCCTAAGGAAGTATAAATTGAATGATAAATTTACCAAGTGTGAATTTTGGCTACAAAAAGATATATTATCAGGTTATAAAATCTCAAGTGAAGTTATATCGATGGATCCTTGAAAAATATATTGAGAAATGGATCGGAGAAACCACAGAGACTGAGAAATGTTGAATTCTTTAGTTCTATGTATACTACTAATTATTTGTGACATATTTCTCATGGATATATATTCTAACAACCATGGTTATATTATAAGGATATATGTTACCTTGTATATATTAAGGTTGGTAGAATTTAATGTAAATATAAATAATGTTGGTAAATTCACTAATACTCACAATACAATTTAGTTGATAAGGTTTTTTTATCTATAGTGATGAACCTATAAAATGTAATATGATATTTTATTATTTATAATTACATGGTAAAATAATATTCCTAAATATAATTAAATTTTCATGAGAAAAATTAACCAATTGACGATTTTGGGGTTTCATCCATTATTTTTTTTTCTGAAAATATAGAGTAATTATCTATATGATAAAAGGTGTGATATATATAATAATCATGAAAGATTAGATTATATATTTATATTTAATGATTTGAATATGTACCATAGTTTATTATGGGATTTGATTAATGATTTTTATTGATCAATACATAACCACTGAGGGAATGTGAATATGGTGACTAATTCTTTGATTCGAAATGACCATGGTCGATGTTCCATGTTGAGGACTAAAATATTCCAAATATATTTGAATTTTTAAATTATAGATCTTGAAATCATAAATAAGTCATTATTATCCCTTCTATTTCGATGAATACTTAAACATCTATCTCAGTAAGGACTAAGAAGGCGCTGAAGGATGATGTGGAAATATAGAAAAAATATTGGAACATTCCAGAGTTCAAACATTATTGTGATGTAAATATAATTTTTAGGAATCAATTATAGGTTATGTTAATACTATAATTAAATAAGGAGATTTTGGATGAATCTCAAGTTCATCATTATCTGTTCATCCTAGAATTATGAAGATGTATACATATATAAACGATAATTTCTTAAGAGACAACATGAAAATGGTTTCCAAATTATTTATCTCACTTCCATGTATTTTAGATATATAATTCTAAGAGAAAAACATCTACGGTGATGTTAAAACCATTACCCAACCATGATTGCAAATTGGAAACATCACTATGGTTTTTTTCCATAAAACTATCCCAAACATCTAAAGAATATAATTCCCTTTGGTTGTGATTTATCTCCTAATTATTTTAAAATATGTCATTACAATCAAGAAATATTTTTCACTTGATCAAAATTCTAGGATATACATTAAGGATATCGTAAGGTTTTTTGGAGCATCATATTCTATTGTATCTAATCCTGATTTGAGGAATACCATGATGTTTTGAAGAAGTATTCAATGCGATTTGAATACAAGATTTATCATTTACTATTTATATCATCCATGGATAGATGTTCTATCGATGATATAAATTAAACACATATTTTAAGTTTTAATACCTTATTATATGTATTTTAATGATGGTATGTATCAAGATAATTCTCTGGTAAATTTTTTTAATAATAATAACTTTTACATGAGTATTCAAATTGATCATTATGAACCCCTTTATGGAATGAAATTAAAATCTCCAAAATGATGGGATGAAGTCAAAGAAGAAAAAAACTATAACCTAATAACTATAAATAAATATAAGATAAAGTTAGAAACATTCAAAAACAGTTACTTATTATATTAGAGTCACTAAAAATGTTATTCTGACAATAAAATGTGATATTTATAGTTTGGAGTTTATGATATGGTATTTGTATGAATATCTACTTGGAAGAATGTATGATGATTTTGAAAGATGAGAATTTTTTGACCAAGATATACCATATCCTTCAAAATTATTGATCATACCATGATGGTTTCTTATGTCTTGTCATTTCCATTAAATATCTCTCAATTTCATCATATGTTCCATAAATCTATTTTGATGAAGTACATAGCTGAACTTTCACATGTAATAAACATATAGGTCTTACCATTTAATCATGATCATTATAATTATAAATGAATATAAGATATTTTATATCTAAGAAAAAGATATTGTTGGAATAGAATTACTTACATATTTAATGTTTTCTAGTGAAATAATGAATTTTGGGGAAGCTATATGAGAACCTAAGAATGTGATAAGTAATAATTATACTCAATTTTTTTGTATCCATGTAAAAATAATTAGGTCCAAACTCATACATTTTTTTTAGAATTTAACACCCTGATATTTTATGATATATTTTTATTTAAATAAATTTAATGTGTTTGATGGATTTTATTATATTCATCACCGAGCATAAATGAGCCATGATATACTGTTGATATATTATTTTTCAATTTGACTATTATTGACTAGCTGGTGGATGGGAGGGTATGCATTTGACTTATTAAATCATAAGAAATATGTATATAATTTCTCCTTAATGAAAAGGTATTTATTAATTCCAATGAATATAGTACTCAATTATTAATATTAAATATACAATTATTTTATTTCAAAAAAAAAATTTAAGTGTTATATATTTCTATCTTGGTAACAAATGAACTAGAATTTTTATTAAATACATCTCTATTTAATTCCAAATAAACGTTACTACTAATTCTTATGTTTTTTATTTATGGTATAGAAGTGAGGATAAATACTTTTGAGGGAAAAGAGATTTATATTTTTTAAAAACTATTTTTTAAATGCAACATATATTATCTTAAGAAATTGTATTATTTGCTTTTTAAGAATTATTATAATAATATTTATAAATAAATTGTACCATAAAATGTACTAACATCCATATAATGCTTTTCATGATATAAAATGAAATAAATTATATTCTTGAAAATTAATTTTCTAAAAAAAGGATTTTTAACATGTTTTGTACGCAGATAATAGAATTAACTTCTGCCACTTATGTTAATTGAATCTCATAAAATCAATTTCATATTTGGAATATCCATATTTAATATTATTCTATAATTTCATGTTAATTATATTCAATAATTAATTTTTACAATCATAAAAAATCATTTTATTAATTTTAGAGATTAACTAGTTAATAGAAGGGTTAACCTTGGAGAGAAGTTTTTAAATATAAAATACTCTTACATTAATTTTATTGGATTGATTTATTTAGAAATTGATATTTTTATCATTTTTTATTTTTAAATTTGTATACAATTTACATGATTATGAAATTATTATTTAATAAATCTTCATATATTTACGGGTCTACAACCCACCTCACATACAAAAGGGTGCATCCTCATCTCAATTATCTATACCACTTGATCCCTTTAGCTCTTCTATTATCTACTAAAAAACACACCCAACATCTTTATACATGTTCTTGAGGTTTTTTACTTTCCAAAATCCTCTCCCATGAATAATTATGGATCTTATAAAATGAAGACTTCCAAAGAACATGTATATGTTCTTACCGATGGTTTTCATGTTTATTTTTTTAAAAAACAACATTTTGGTATTCTTTGAAAATCTTATCGTGATTGAAATAGTGTCATTAAAATTCAATTATTCGTTCATTTTAATGTTACACCCATTTTTACCTCTCTTTTATAGTGTATTAAATCAAATCATAACTCATTGGTACGTACGGACTATCATCTCTATAAAGAAATGTATTTTATTCATCATTACCACCACTCAAGGTTGGTAATATAGATATATTTAATTTTCATATATGATATTTTGGAAATTATTATGTTTTGATCTAGATTATACCATTATAATCCATTATAAAATGTTAATGCCTCACAAGCACACATATTGACTACCACATCGACGAAGTGAAGTGATTTGTCTTTCATTTCCCCCATACATGGATTGTAATAACAATATATTTAATGAATATATATATATATATGATATTTTTTATTTTATTATGATTCTATATTGGTGAATTATTATTTAAATTTCTTTTAATCAATCTCTCAGAAGTGAAAACACCACTCATGCATGTGTACATTCTAGTGTTCCCATGATGCGATGTAATTATTTCATCATCAACAAGATATATGGTTTCATGAAATAAAATTATATAGAGAATAAATATGATATTCATTAATTTATTATAATTATGGTTATGGAAAAACCAATTTAATGGTCTAAGTACTAAAACCATAAAACTAAAATATGTTTGGAGAACTAGCCAGTTTTCACACAAATATTGATTTTAATATTGATTGGCTAATAAAAGTGGAATTGGATATTATTAATGATTAATATATTGTCATATATTTATTTATTAATTTTATTAATTTTATATTTATGTTAAATATACATATATATATATATATTATGAGTATTGAACACATGCGAAGAAAGATGCGGCATAAAGGGAGGCATTTTGATATAATCTCTTTTTTTATATTGTTTCCCATGTCAAAATTTCAATTTAGGGTAATTTTATGATCCATATACATTAAAACCAATATATATTAGTATGCTCCATTTATTTATAAAGTTTTTAATATTTTTTGTTAAATTTTCCTATATTTTTTACTTTAAATGACCAAGATCTTTTTTTTTAAAAATCAGACCATATTTCTTCATTTTAGGTCAGGAATATTTATCCACCAAGTCTATGTTCTTAAAGATAGTTTACTATAGTTTTTATTTAATAAAAAAATAATGTAGAATAATATTTAATCCTTTTACTTTCTTTTCAAAAAAATAAAATTTAATGTTTTTAATTTTTTTCCATATTACTCAATTTTGATTTATATAATAGTGTGAAATGTATATTTTCATTTAACTTATACAAAAAAAATCTTCCCATTATCACTTATTTTAATTATAATGAATATTCATTAATATGTTACCATGTATTTTCAATGAAAATTATTTTCATTATTCTGGAAAATTTATATTTAGAAGTCATCAAAATAATGTTTTTTCCTTATGATTTCCTAGAATATTATTAATTCTTTTATAATAATTTTTTTTCATTTACATTAGCATCATTTAAAAATTATTATGATTCACTATGGATATAATTTTATTATATAATCTAATTTATTTCTATGGATATCTCATTATGATGATGTTTTTGGAATGATTCTATGACACTCGTTACTTTCCAACTGGTCAATAAATTTATGATGAAATCATTATGAAAATAGTTTATTTTTTGTGGTTTAATCAAATGTAAATGTTTTTTATGATATTTTGGAAAACTTGTGAATATTTTTCATTATGTAAACCATGGTCCTATAATTAAATATTATCCCATTCAATGGACTATGGAATGATATCTCAAAAAAATAATATGATTTAAAATGAAGAGTAAACACAGTTCAGTAAGATTTTATATTCTTTGTGATAGTTCTTATAGTAATCCTTGACTAAACAAATTAGGGGAAAGTGGTTTAAAACGATGACTTAATTTCATGCACAAATTTTTCTTTATTAAATTTAATTAATTTATTATGTAAATTTGTACTATTTATTTACTTTTGATTTATTTTTGACAAAAATAATAAATTTGAAATGGTGTTAATATTAGATATTAAAAGGAATAAGTTGTTTATTATTTTTTATAATGAATTTTATAAAAGAAAAAATGTTTATTTTGGGTGTTTATATTGATAATTTAAAAAAAAATTTATTTTCTTAATGATGTAAAATGTGAGATTATGGTATCCATAGAATTCCAAGAATATCTAGAATAATCTAAATCATTCTTGTAGATGCCAACTGATATCCTACCATGAATTTTAGGGGTTATATCATTGTACATATAGATGCTAGACCCGATCTAGTGGAAATGGGTAAGAAGAAGAGGAACATCAAGTTGTGCAAAGCTGGTTGTTTTGATATGATTATCCCATATAAAGTATTATAAAAAGGCCATAACCATATCTGAAAACTGAAGTGGGAATCACACAACTCATGGGTATTGTGCACTTAATAATTACATTGACTTCCCACTCTGTTTTGTGTCTCCACCCCCCCCCAAATCAGATCATTTTGATTCAACCACCTTTACCTATCAATTCTCATCATACCACAATTGTAGTCATAGTTAATTTATATTTTCAGTACCTAAAATCATGGTAATGAACTAATCAAGTACTCTAAAGGCTTGGATTACCATGTATGAAGTTATATATCACTATGACTATCATGTAATCCCATTTGAAAAAATAATATCTACTTCATAAAATATATAATGATAAGGAATTTGTTATACTATAGGGTGTTCTGGTATCATGAAAATGGAAGATCTTAGTTGGAAATAGCCATCATAATTACGTAGATGTCATGGTTAATTTCATTTATTGGATTAAAGACCAGTGAAATTATCATAATTCAATGTTGTAGATTCTATTGTTAATAGGTGAACCTGGGTTGAAACTCCTATGCTATCAGTGTGCTTATCATCATGTTATGCATATATATAGAAGGTGTGAGGTTACATACATGAAACAATGAAGAAAACGTTTCCAAATGTACATTTCATTTATAAAGAAGACAGAATGGGTAGGTTTTTCATTCACTGTAATGCATCCTCTCTAGTCCATAGAGAATAATTATATGAATAAATACGATGGCTAGAATACCCACAATCTACTCACATTATTTTTTTCATAACTAAAATGGTAACAAAATGAATATTTAGTGTGTACTCATGTAATGTTCAATAGGACATATAATATAATACTTGATCGATTCAAATAATTAGAATGATAGGATAAAAGATCCAATGAAATATGTTGAAAAAAATAATAATTTGGATAACCCTGAGATTTTATAATGTGATTAAGTGGAATTTTAATGAGAACAATGAAATGATGATCCTAAGAAGTTTTGTTTCCTATAAATTCAAGGTGTTCGACCAATAACATTAGGATCAACTAGGGTGAGACTATAATTATTATATGGAAGAAGTATTTGGGATAATTCTACAATTAGGTAATTTATTTTCTTACAACTTCATGGCTGGAATTTGGTGGTATAGTTTTTAAAAGGATATTATAATTAATAGGGATTAGATATTAAGATTTATTCAATGTGTAAATGTAATTAATTTAGGTATTTTGATTACAAAATAAATTCTTAATCAACTTTATTTTTTTAATTCATTCATTACCAATGAGTGATCAGTGAGGAAGTGATACTTTAAATGCATCGACTAGTGGATGAAAATCCCCATGACTATTGGGTTGGATGTTCACTATGCATAAAATTGATTTCATGTCACCCTATTTTTGAAATATATGAAGTACCATAATCATTGATAAAAATAAATTTTCATGATTGGATATCTTTTACCATGACCATTCGATTCACTTATTCTTGATTCTGATAACATATGGTTTCTATATTATCATATAACGCATTGATGCTTCTTGAGACATGATTTAAAATTTATAAAATATATTTTCTTTTTTAATTTCTTTAGTACTCACAATCATATTCTATTTTGTTTTTAAATAATATATATTTATTTCATAATGTAATTTAGTTTATTAATATTTAATTAATTTTTTTTCTACACCTTATACACATGGTATTATCCTCGGATTTATCGTACCTATTATATATAGTTGTTTACTGTTAACTAAATCATATTTTATAAATTTATTAATTTTAAATCCTTGATGGAATTAATGATTTGTTCTGGTAGTATCAATTTTTTCATCATTTCCAATGTAAATGTGTTTTGATTTATTAAATTTAGTTGTTTAGATAGTTAATTTTTTATTTTTCTATTTTATTGATTTTAGTGAAGTATTTCCTTTTTCTTTTTCAATATTATTTTACAATGCATGGTATTTTTACCTGTTGTGAAAGGGTTAAAGGTTACCAATGCTAAGTACGAGATGTTTTGGTTCAAAATCATAGATTATTCACCTCAAGTAGATGAGAATAAAGAGAATATCCAATGAATTCAACATAAATAAGGACCATGAATATACTAAATAAATATTTTGGAATGCCACTATGGACTTCAGTTAATATTCAAGGATATGTGTGAATATTTAGAGATAATGGAAGTGGATTTCATGTAATAAAGAAGAGGACCCAAGGAGGAACCCTATAATAAAGAATACATTTCACAGACATCATATAAATATACTATGATTGATTCGGAAAATGATGTAACATCTAATACTAATGGTGAATTTTATTATAGATGAAAACCTCACTAGCGATGGATAAATTGTTAGAAAATATAATTATAGGCTTTTATAAGTATTTATAGCCACAAAACGTCATAAAAATATATAATTTTTTCCAAAAATATTTTCCCTCCATAAAATCATGTTAGGGTTGAACAATAGTAGGAAAACATGAAAAAGAGGACCAATATGAAGACAATGAATAAGATGATAAAGTTAGAAAAACTATGTAATTCATTGAATAATTGCGTGAATGAAATGGAAAAAATAGAAGAAGATGTATAATAATATCCTGATAAAAGATTCACTAATTAATTATATTTTGAATAAGGAAAACATAGGGTGTAAGAAAAAAAGGTGATAAAAAAGTGATAGGTTTTTAACATGAACATATTTATGAATATTTTAATAAGTAATAGTCCAAAAATTGATAAATTAGGAACTCTAACATGTATGTATAATTCATGAGATGAATTTATAATATCTAGATTTTACCTTTAATTGGATATCTTCTCCAAAATTAATTAGAAACATTTTCATGAAAAATAGGAGTGGATCTTCCCTAGAGAAGGTATGGGCTAATATTTTATCAATAATCAATGTTTAAATTTTATTACACAACAATTAAATTATCATAAGAGGTAAGATAAGGTTTAATGGACTTTATAAAACTGATTCCAAGTGGAAAATTAAGGTTTTTTATTTCTTTCTTCGATTTTATTCCAATTTTATTTCTAATGAATTAATTTTCTAATAGGTATTTATATTATCATTTTATTTTAAATTCCATATTCTTTCTCAGAATAATTTAATTAGACTTTTTTATTAATGTGTAATTTTATTTGATATTTTTATATTAAAGGAAAGTAATAAAAAGACTAAAGGAAGAAGATTAATTAATATGAGAGTATGACTTTTATTTCGATATTTATTTTTACTCTCCTATTTGTTTCATTTTTTTCAATTTTTAATCGAAAACACATTCCCCAGATTTATTGTATTATAATATTATAATCTAGTAGATAGTAGAATCATAGGATAACCAACATATCACTTTTTAGATGTCTTTATTAATGAATTATAATTAGTAAAATATTTGAATTCATAATTATAGATAAATATGAGGGGATAGATTTTATAAATTATTATTTGAGAGAAGATGTTGGATTTTTGAATGAATTTTGTTCTGATATATTTCATGCCTTATATTTTTTAAAATTTTTCATTAATTTTTTGTTAGGGTGAAATACCATTACTGTTTGAATCTAAATCGTATCTTTCCTTTCTCTAGAAGACATCTAAGCCAATATATTTCGTGATTGTTTTTACTTCATCAGTAAAGATTTGGAATTGTCACCTACTAGAACATGAATTGGTTTATTCTTAATGATATGAACCAATAAAGACACATTTTATAAAATTTAGTCATTTTTTATAGAGAATATTATCCATGATAACCAATAAAATATTGATCCTTCATTAACCTAATAGAAAACATTGACTAACTTTCTAGGAAATTTCCAGGTTATAGGATATGTCTATCATTTACTACCGTACTCTAGAATTATTTATGATATTTAATTAAAAATATAGTGGTATAAATTTTCTATGAGGAAGGGTATGATTTACATTATGAAGATAATGGTGTGTCTTTCATGGGATGTCGGTAATGTTTCTTGGATACTCTTTTATTATATTATATTATTTAACCTCTTGAAAAATGTATAAACAACAAATTAAAATGATAAAATGGGATTTTTATTTTAAAGTTCCAAAATTTCTGTTGTATGACCAATGATCTCAATAATTTAGGGTTTTATAGTGTTTGTGAAACATGTCTTAATTTTTACTTCTAAAAAATAATGAGGGTGTTTATCATTCATTATACTAAATTTCTTCATAACATTGAATTTTATTATAGAGGAAAGTGCAGATTTATTATCTAAAGTGGGTGTTTCCATTGAGCTGGTTATGATTATCCTGAAAAGTAACTCAGTGAATAACCTCATTTTTGTGTTTTTATGATTTTTTTTCATTACTATTTAAAAACACATATCCTCTGAGTCATTCTATCAATAATTCAAATCCCTAATGATTAATTTTTTCTAGGGGGTTAAGACTCAAGATTCATTGAACACCTATAGGAATATACATGACTTCGGGTAAGATTAAAACATAATATACATTTACACCTTTATTGATGAGTGAAAAAAATTCATATCTAGGTATGTTATAATTTCTAGGAACATTAATGATTCCTTTTTATATATGAATGATTTTTGGGATAAGAAGTGTTATTTAAAAAGATAAAATATAAAATAAATTATTAACATGGTTTGTTTAAAAATAATGATTGGAAATGAAAATCCATGTGATGCTTAAAAATTTATTTCTATATTTAAAATAATATAATTTTTTTAAAATTATAATTTGAATTACTCTAGGGTGATATTTTATTTAAATATTGTTGAGATACAATCCTTGGAGACATATATTAGTCGAAGTGTTGTATGAGTTGATTTCTTCACTTCGTGCAAAGATTTTTTATTTAAAATAACTAATTTGTTAATTTAATTGGTGTTTTTTTTAAATTATTAATTTTTTTATAATTTGTGTACAAATAATATTCTTGAAATGATTTTTGGAATTGAAATAAAAAATATAATTTTTTATTGTTTTTCTAAATAATATTTATAAGGAAAAATTATTTCTTTAGGTTCATATATTGAATGTTTAAAAAGAAATTACATTTGTTTTACATCAAAAAATGTTGTCCAAAACTTCCAATGGAATTCACTAAATTTCATTGAATTTCAAAATCTGTCATCCATGGGCCCGCTAAAATTAGACAATTTATATTTAGCTCTAATTCCTAGTTTGTCTCAGTGTTGGGCTAGTGTGGATCTATATGGTTTATAAGAATCTTCACATTGGGTGGTACACATCAATTTTTTTGAGACACTTATCCCATATAAAAGTTGATAGAGAGGAATCTTCCTCAGTTGATAACTGATGTGGGACTCAATAATCACCTTGGTATGTATAACATTATAATTGAAATGCCTACCCACTATATTTTTTATGTCCCCTCAACATGAATATTGATACCACTACCTATACCTATTAAATCTCATTAAACCACGACTTTTATACCTGATAAAATTATTTTTCCACGTTAAATATTTGGTTTCCAACAATGAAGCACTAGGATGGTTGCAATCACCATGGATGAAGTTTTAGATCTTGGGGATCTCATGTGAGACAATTTTAGAGAATAATAACCCCGACATGAAATATTTAATTGATCAAAATGAATTATACCATTGGTGTTTTCATTATTTTGAACAAGTAATTTTGAATGTGGAAACCTATAATTAAATGACATTGAAGTTGTGATGAATTTCAAGGAAGGAACTAAATAGGTGTTAAAGAATTAAAAATCAATAGAAGAGAGACTATGGTTGATAGGAGATATAGGGATGAAATACCAACACTATTGGTTTGGATATCATCATGTGATTCATTCATAAACAATGGGTGAAGATATATTAATGAAACTATGAAGAACACACCCACACAAACATATACATTTAATATTTATTGAAGAGTGAAGAGTTATGGATTTTCATTATCATTGTGCATCCTCTCTACATAGTGGATAATATTTATACTAAAAATATGAAGTCTTGGTTTACCACCCTCTATGAACATGATTCAAGAATTAATTTAAATGAAAATGTGATACATCAAGTGGAATCATGAATTATTTAAGGGCATTTATGTAATAATATTTAATTTTTTTAAATAATTGGAATATTAAGATAAAAGATCTAATTATATATGAGGAAGAATTAATGATAGATCTGGCCATGAGATTTTAGGATGATATTTCGATGAATTTGAATTAGTAGAATTAATTTTTATGATCTTTTAGTCATAATGTTTAAAAATTCATGGGGTTCGACCACCATCAAAAGAATCGAATGGGATGAGACTAAATTTTTTCTAAGGAAGTTGTTAATGTGGTAGTGGTATTTTTTGAGTTTTTTATCATACACCATAGAAGGTAGAAATATGGGGAGAGCATTGTTAAATATGATTACAATGAAATATAATTAATTATTTTAACATATTTTATGATTTAATTGAATTCATGTGGGTCTTTAGTTTTCAATTTCAATTTTTAATTTACTTCATTTATTAATTCATGCATAACCATTATGTTATCATCAGTGGTACTTTTATATATTTTAAAAGTGGTTTACCCTCACTATAACCATAGGGTGGGTAGTTTTGTATTTTTAACATGTTTTTCAGTCACACAATCATTGAAATAAATGAAGTATCGTGACCATTGTGAATATGGGAATTATATTATTATAGGGTGTTTACATTAACCATTACATTCAAATAGAATTCATTATGAAAAATCATGGTTCACTTTATCCTTTAATTTCATGATACTTCATGAACATAAAGTTTTTATTTCCTGGAACTTTTCCAATTTCTCTTAATATTAAACACCCACCATAATTCACACTATAATTTTCAACCTTTTTATAATTCATTAACAATATATTTTATCTCGTTAATATTTTATTAATTTTATTCTCTACATTTTCCAATTAGGATCGAACTCATAGTCACTATACACATACTACATTGTAGATTATCATTTTGGGGTCCATATGTTATAAATTTATAAATTCTAAATCCCTATTAGAATGATTGATACCTTAGAGTTGTATCATGAAACTTATCCACTATAATACCTTATCCCTTAAAAGTTTTTGCTAGTAAACCTTTGAAATGGAAATAATGTTTTAAGATTATGTGTATTACAAAAACATATTTTATATTATTATGTTTTTTTCTCTTAGGTGATGATTTATTGTTGAAAATTCATTACTCTTATCAATTATTTATTTTGTTATAGAAATTCCTTATACAGTCAATAATGAATAATGATATTCGGCTGATTTGGTGTGAATTCAAAAAAAATATGATCATGTTATCATAAAATTGTGTAAAATTTATACTCAATTATGATCCATGGCAGATATCTCATGTGTTTCACCAATAAATGAATTTGATATCATCCTTTCTAATGTTTATTTTCTATTAATTATTACTAATGCTTTTATATTGTGTATTTCTAAAAAGTGTATTATATGATAAGAACATTGTTGGAAAAATTGAATATATTTTAGGAAACAAGTTAATTATTATTATATCCTCTAATGTCACTAATAAATTATGGTTTTGGTGTGTGTTTTATTAGGAAATGTAGTTAATATTACATTAAAATTATGTATTATTTATTATTTAATACTCCTATCACTACATGAAAATACAACTCTATATTTCCAATGACCTAAATAAAATTATTTTTTATGTTTTAAAACTATTAAAATACCATTAAAAATTAAAGAAAATTGTTTCTTCAATAGCCAATTTTAGATTATTTATTAGAACTAAAGATTGTCAGTTTTTCAAAAATATTATATTTTTTAGTTAATTCAAAATATTTCTCAAATATAGTTTTTTATGAAAAAATTATATATATATATATATATATATGTTTCTTAATAAATTACACTTTTTTGAGACAATATACATTTTTTCAATGACTTCAATGTTTCTCCCCTTTTAATCATATTTTAGAAATTTAATATCTACAATTACCCCCCCCCCCCACCCTTCTATGATGAAAACTTTTTTGGATATAGATAGTATTTGTTAAATATTTGTATAATCCTCTCTTCCCCACTGAAAAAGGTATCTAAATATTATATTGGGTTATCCCCAAGCATTCATTAGTTAGAGAGGAAATAAAAAAATTGGTCTTTAGTATAATTCCCCAATAATTAACATTATATTTAATTTGGTAAACATGTAATCAATTTGTAAATTTGTGGATATATACTCGAACTTCACATCTCAACTATCAACTTTCCCTCTAGTAAAAGGATTTTTAATATAAATGTTTTTTGTTCTAGAGTTTTGAACTTGGATCTTTTAAAGATTAGTCAAACATTTATCGTTACAAGTTAATTCTAATGGTGTCTCAATATTCTCCATCTAATTGTCCAACTAAATAACCACCAACATCATGACTACATCCATGTCTAGATGAAACATGCTTTGATTCCACTATACATAGAGTAACCAAACACAATTTCTTTGTGTTCCATCTTACAAAACATTCATCCAAAATGATTATTCATCCAAATTTTAATTTTTTATCATTTTAATCTCCATACTATTAAGAATATTTGAAACCACGTTTTGTTTCCAATATCTTTAATGAATAAAAAAATAATTTTATATAATTTTTAAATATTTAAAATTTATTTTATTATCCATAAAGTTTTATTCATTTGGTTAACTTAGATATCTATCACTCAAAATTGTTGTATACATAATATTTTTCCTTGATGTCATCAGGAATATCAAGAATCTGATTAACTTACTGATGCTATTTTGATTAAAAACAATATATTTTTCATCCCTTCTCAATTCCACATAATCTAAAATGGTTGAGGATACATTCATTGAATCTTACTTACAAAATATCTTCAATAAATATGCAACATATTATTATGATGAATTCAAGATTTTTCATGTTTTTTTAAATAGTAGTACCAAAATGATTTTAAACACTCAAATAATAAATTTCTCAATGTTCCTTTTCAGCTATTCAACATATTCTATATAATCATTTTCTATTTCATGAGAATAAATTATGTCATCAAAATTGATAATGGAAATTTGGTTATATGTTCTCAAATCAAAAACGTATAATTGTTCATTATAATTTATGTAATAAATAATCAATTGATTTAACCAACTGTAATGTTTAGAGTTCCTATAAAGAGGAACCTTCTTTAACCCATACAAATATTTCTTCGTTTTTGATACCATGGTTCCATTTTTTACCATGTATGAATTCATTAGGTTTCTCAATATAAACTTATTATTATGCTTCACCTTTCAATAACACTAAATATAAATCCATCTAATAAATTTTCTAATTTGGGTGAGATGAGACATCGAAGAACATATAGATCATTTCAAATCATGCCACAAGGGATAATGATTCATCACATTATACACCCTCCACTTATGAATACACTATGCATTGCACCCTAGAATTATTCCTTAGCATATATAATTTTCAATGAGATTAATTTTTAACACCGACATAATTCATATAAATTTTTTTATTTTTAGGGAATGAACAAGCTTCTAGGTCTTCTATTTCACAAATTGATCCAACTATTCATTCAACTATTTTATTAACTATTTTTACTAAACTACTTTCAAAAATGATTGAGGATCAACCAGTAAGATAAGGTTATAAAAAATTTTTATCCTAAGATTTAATAATTTTTGGAATGGGAATACCTTAATACTTAATATATTATATGGTTATAATATTTCAATAACATGTTAAAAATTTTACTTTTATTTCAAGTAGTATTGTCCTCTTTACTAGAAAAATTAGAATTATCCTAAACTACATTCCATTTATATACATCATCATTTTATTCAAGTCATTCATAAGTCAAAAATTTATATTTCATTAATCCATTTGTCTCTTCTTCAGCAGCTTACATTAGAGTGAAAATATATTAAATGAATTTTACATCCATGATATTGACTGATGTATGTTGTTGTTTGTTACAATATTAAAAGTATACATCATTATATGAATTTACCACCAATAAACCTTCTTATTATTTTACATTAAACTTCTATACATTTATATTTTTGATCTTCAACTTGAATAGATTATGAAAAATCATAAAGTATTAATCAACTTGTTTCTCACTATAATTAATCATTTTAGTAGTCATTTTTTATTCTCTATATAGCCTTAGTTTTTATAAATACACATTGTGTGCTGATATATTACTACCTAAGAAACTCAAAAAATTTATACTCATAGAGTATGGTTTATCCCATTTGAACTAAACATATAATTTTGAATCCACAACTCTTTTTTATTAAGGTGTTTAAGGAGAACTATACTTGTGTTTAATTTCATGTTTCTTCAGTCAAGAATCAATGGAATTTATTTTCAGTATAATATATTTTCTATTGAGAAAATTGAAATATATACCACTAAATACTTCTCAAAATCCCTTTTTAATATTTTAAACATTTCCATATCTTATTATTTCTATTTCAAAAAAATTACATTGGTCACCAAAGTGATGTTATTAATAAAGGTGATAGAGAAAAAATAACAACTCATAGATAGATGTCTCACCAGTCAATATATAATTGAATATATATCCCCATGTGTTTATGGGGAATAAATTTCGACACTCTAAATAATTCCACATTCCATTATTTTATTCGAATATTTTATACAAATAAAAATTTATTTACACATCAGTTATTGTAAATCTCTTACTACAACATCCTTTAAAATTATACTAGTGTTTTTTCTATCTAAAATGTATAAGTATTCAGTCTCACAACTAATTTTCTTCCTATCCGCTCAAATTAACCATGAATTCACAAAGTACCACATTCAAAAAAATGTTTAAAATTTTTCTTTTAAAAAATTAACAATTAATTTTTTAAATATTATTTTCACATTTGGTGGGTAGATTGAAAAATGGTATTCCCACCAAAGATAAAACCTGAAGTCCAATCAACTTGGGTGTATTTCTATGGTGAATTTTTTGAAAAACCATGTGGCCCTACTCAGTAAACCGTGTGTGTGGACTTATTTTATACCGAAAATTCAATAAGCATTAAAAATGACTTATTTAGATCCCTTCCCAGGCATAACACTGCCTAGAATGATTACTCCATTCTTTAATGCTCCCAAATGCCAATTTTGGTTCTTCTAAATCGGTTTAAATGAAAATCAAAGCATGGTGATTATCTTTCAAGCCTTCACCGATAAGAGTTATTATCTCGTTCTCTATCTCATGCTCTCTCCTTCTATCCTCCTAGGATTTTTTTTGATAACTATTATATTGGAGGATCTAATCCACATTCTTTTCTATTATTATTCTTGGTTTGATTATTGGATCTCATTTATTAATTTACTTTAATATAGTTTCCCATTTTGGGTATTGTGTTTTGTGATCCCGTGATCCTAAGCTAGGTGGTTTCATATATGATTCACCGATTAATTTAACCCTACATTTCATGTTTTAAATTTAATTTCCTGATTTAGATTTATATTCTTTCAATTATTTTATTAAAAAACCAATTCTAATGAATTAGGGATTTTAATTTTTATTTGGGATGAAATTTGGGACCCCCGCCCTGTAGAAATTCAAATGATTTGTGTTTTTTTTAATTTGATGGAATTTTTTTAAATTAAATTTCGTAATTTAATTTGTGTAATTTTAAATTATGAAATTTATTTTTGAAATTGATGTCATGTTTTTTTTATGATAATGGATTAAATTTGTATGGTTTAAACTGATTAGTTTTATCCAAGAAAAATGTATAATTTACTAAAATCACTTTTGTGTATTTAAATGGAGTTGTGCATATTAAATTGTATAAAATGGGTTAATTTTATATTTAATAGTTTTGATGTAAATTTTTTCAATAAAAAATGATGTTATAGATCATGAAAGGCATGGTAGATAGTGAATTATTCTAGACAAAAATATATAGAATCATTAAAACTCTAGAAACACATATCTAGTATGTCACATCTTCAATGGGTTGTGGATGCGTTCTCTTTGACTAGGTTATGAGGGATGTGTGTACACATATTGTCGTGATCATTTATTTGAGTGTGTGGGGATCCAATAATATGGAATTATCATACCTCTTGGAAGATGACATTGTTGCTTAATGTTAATTCTTTGATATATATTCTTCTATTTTTAAACTATTTTACACATGACTTATGAACTTTTATAAATAGTTATATGCAAAATGTTTATTATGAAATTATTTAAAAAATATTCCATTAATTTAAATGATAACCATTATTTGTTTTAAGTATGATTTTCAATTGAAATTACAATTTATTTAAAAAATAACCATTTATTTGGATAATTAATTGTGCATATTTTATGGAATACTTGGTGAGACCCTACTATAATTTTAGCTCACGCCATACTCGTTCCATTGAGAATTTGTAGATTTCCTCCTTCTAGGGTTTCAGAAAGTGGAAAGCACCACTTGTAGGTGGTAGTTTCTATTGATCTTTGGTCATTGATCTATTGTGTTAGTTGGTACATAAGTTGTTATCATGTTTTTGATACATTGTGGTTATAGATTGGGTTTTTTTTACATTTTTAACTGCTGGTAAATTTCTACCTGTGGAGTTTTCTTTTGACCATATTGACTTGTAATCTTTTTCTTTCACTATTTATGTGAAAAAATATCCTTGATTATATTTTATATGATGCTAGGTTCTAGTCACCAACCCCTGGGGAACATTAATTCCCATTATATGATTCCAATATCGGTTAAGGTGTCATGATATAAGGGTATCTGGATAGGTTTTTGATAAATTGGTTTTAGAGTTTCATGTTAAGCATCTTACCTGATGTCAGTATGTAGTTTGTGAAATCTTTTTAGGACTTATGAGGTATTTTTGATTGAATGCATGGCCATATCTCACCACAATCAGCCTCAACACACTAGTGGTGGTTTGGAAAATACATCATGGGGATTATTTCTAGTTTTCCCTACTTTTGATTTACATATATTGAAATCCAAATCTCATTCACCAATATGTTGTGATTAATTTCCATTGTTGCGCTTATTTGATTGTTGAACTGAGTATCTTTTATAATTTCATTAATGTTTACTACTAATGTTGTGACGCATCATTGTTTTAATAAGACATTTTAATCAGATCCAGGAGGTAGGTTATGGAAAACCACAGTATGAAAAATCCCTCATGGACCAGAAAATGTTGGAAGTTGTTGTGTTAGTTGTCTATGCTCTGGGATGAGCACCTTCACCCGTCCCCATTTATGCTCTAGTTATTGAACCTAAGAGATAAGATATTAGGAATCATGCTAGTGATTTCCATCACGAGAAGACTCTTTAATAAAAATGATCTAGTGATCCTCAAGTGGTTGATCATTGGTTGAGAAATGTAAATATTTTGAATGAGTTATTATAATATCCCAATTAAATCAAGGTGATATTATCCAGCATCATGCTAATGGGACCTAGAATGAGTTGGTAGGACATGATGGTGATGAATAAGGAGAATGTTGGATTATAGTGAAATACAACGAATATTATTTTACCAAATGATTATATATAGATTCAATGGTGTTGGAAAAGATTTCATGTTTTTCAAACATGAGAAAGTTGACAGAACCATGAGAGAATATGTAAATCATTTTTCTAATAATGTGCAGTTTTCACATTATATTGTATCAAATGAAAAGTTAAACACTCGAATGTTAAATATGGAAATTTGATCTAATATTCATTTTAATTCTTTCTTTATTAATTTACCTACTTATGTTGATGTGTTTGATAAAGCATTGATGACCCAAATGGACCTGGCTGGTAATTCATATTTTAATGAAGTTACATTTTTCATAGTGAATGTTTTGAGAGTTCCAATAATCGAAATTATAAGAATGAAAATTATCAATGTTTTCCTTGATAGTAGAGTTTTTCTAGACCAATTATAGTTCCTATAATAGTCCCTTTGATTTGTAATGAGTGTGGAAAACATAGGCACTCGAAACAGGATTTCACTGAGACGCCCAAAATATATGGTTTATGTGGACACTCAGGTCACTTGTAGATATTCGACAATGTATATTCTACTCCATGTAGTGGAATGAAATCATTATCACCTAATATAAATACGGATAAATTATATGCTTTATGAACAAAGGGGTTTTATCCATATCCATCTATAATGAATCTTCATCATATAGAATAATAGACTTCATAAGAAGAAGATATCAGTCCAATGATTGGGAGAGGTACTATCACTATTGCCTCGTCATTAGTTACTACATTATTTGGTACTGGTGCATTACATTTTTTTACTTCAACCTATGTAGTGAATTTTCTAAATATTCATCTAGAGCTTTTATCTATGTGATTCATATTTCTACACCCCTTGGAATGAAAATAGAGAAGGACCTATATAGGCCTGCTTGTCTTTCCTCTCTAAAATATTTTGATTTTTCTTGGGATTTTCGGGATCATTACAAGAAAATAATTGATGTTTTTTTATGATGCATTGTATTGTTAAAAATAATGTTTGTATTGATTTTTCCCTTCGACGGGTCTCTTTTATTGTGTTTGATAGTCTTCTATATCTTTCATGGAGAATTGGACCTGACGATAAGAATATTCATTATTTCTAATCTACAGTTGGTAAAAGTAATAATTTTATTCTTTTGATTTGGTTCGAGAATCCTTGAGTGTTGGTCTCCATCCAGCTTTCATCAAGTATCAAAAAAAAATTCCATCTAACTTCTCTGGTTTCACTCAAGTAAGGTATGCAGATTTTTCAATTAATTTAGTGCCACATACACGACTAGTATCTATAGGTTATTATCACATGGAACCAGCTAAAATGAAGGAGTTTAAGTATAATGTATATGATCATTTAAAGAAAAATATTATTCACCTGATTGTTTCACCTTAAGAAGCATAGAATCTATTTGATAAGAACGATTATTGGTCACTTCACCCTTGTGTTGATAATATAAAACTCAACTGACATATGATGAAAAAGATACCCATAGTCACTAATTGATGATTTATTGACTGGTTTAAAGGGAAAATGTTGTTCTTGATGATTGATCGTCAATTAGTTTATCATCATTTGAGAATAAAATAATTTTACATTCAAAAAATGCTCTCTATATATGGTGTGGATATTATGAGTACCTTTTCATTCCTTTTTTTACCAATGATCCTGTAATCTTCATGGAATTAATCAATATGATATTCCATGAGTATCTAGATACATTAGTGGTTGTATTTATGTTTTTAATCTTTGTTTAATCTATGTATATGGAGGATCATTTCATTATTTGAGAGAAGTTAAGTAATTTTTGTGAATCATAGAATTTATGCTAAGCTATTAAAATTTAATTCTTGATTGAGGAAGTGAATTTATTGGGTCATGTGGTGTCGAAACATGGAATTTTATTTGATGCTAAAAGGGTAAATTTTTTTATGACATGGTAGAAACCACCTAATGTTTTCAGGATTTAGAGCATCTTGGGTTTAGCATGATCTTATCATGAGTTTGTAAAAGACTTATGAAAGATGGATTCTCTGATGACTACTCTAACATGGAATAGAGTAATTTTTTCATGGGATGAGAAATTTCAGAGTTATTTGGTTGATATTAAACTTCTATTTGTTATTGTGATGGTGTTGAGTCTTCAAGAGTATGGTCATGTTTATGCAGACTTTTTTGATGCATTGGGATTAGGTTTGGGTTTTTTTCTTATGTATGGTAATAATTTTATTCTTATGGATATCATCCATATAGGCCACATGAGTAGAATTATCCAACCCATGAAAAGTAATTTGCGGATTTTATGCAGGCTCTTAATAGTTAGCATCATTACCTTTTCAATGAATGTTTTATAGTGTATTCAAACCAAAAGATGTTGAGTTATGTCTTCTCTCAAAAAAATTTGAGTCTCCACCATAGGAACTGGGTGGAGAATCTCCAATATTTTTAATTTCACATTTCATATACACTTGGAAAAAGTAATGTTGTTATTGAGGCTTTGAGTAGGAAACATTCATCCCATGTCATAAAAAATAATTAGAATTGTGGAACTTAATGGATCTTTTTTCATAGTTTCATATTAGTGTCTCTGAATCAGGGGTAAATGATTTCTTTTCTAGTGTTTAAAAGAATTATTTTCCTCAGGAGATTATTTTTTTAGGAGCCACAACATTTTGGTGTGTTCCATTTAATTATAAACATTAATTATGGTTGGGAGGCCGTTGGTGAGTGGTTGTTCGCTTTAGAGGGAATTCTATTTCATCATAATCATTTTTTGGTACCATTCTTAGACAGGAATGTTGAGATGGTTGATTTCCAATAATCTTATTGGGATGTGCATACAAGAACCATGATTAGGTTATATGAAATGTAGAGAGGATTTTTTGGGCCACTTAAGAGATGGGAATCGCTGATTTGGTCTCTCATTTTTATACATTCCAATAAGTCAAAGCTAAGAACTAGAATCCTTCAGGTTCTCTTTATCCACACCCACTAACATCATAATTCTGTGATGAGATCTATATGGATTTTGAAATTGTCTTTCATTTTACCAAGATAAGGATTAATTGGATCAGGGCAGTGATCAGTAGATTGACCAAATCATATCATCTTACACCCATTCATGATACAACCAATGTTGGGAAGTTCAGAAATCACTATGTGGGAGATATTTTTTTCATGGAGTTATGTATTATATAGTATCTAATATAGTTCTTGGGTATGTTATATCTTTTAGATATGCCTTAAGGAAGAACTGGAATCTCAGGTCCATTTGAGTATAGCATACCATCCATAGTAGAATATCATAACAAAAAGAGATGTACATATTCATGTGGATATGTTTTCTTCCATATTTGTGGATTTTGGTTGGGCTTGGGATGACCATTTGGGTTTGCAGGAGTTGTCTTATAACAATAGTTTCTAGTCCATTATTAGAATAGATCCTATTGGGGGATTTTATTTCATTCCATTCAAATAACTATATTTTTTGTTAGAGATCGGTTAATGTTCCTTGGATCAAGAGAAAATGGAAAAGATTCAGGCGATGGATATGATATTGTTGATGGTACCGAGTTGGTATAAATATTATTCTAATAATCATTAGAGACCACTATAATTTTTTATTTGGTGAATATGTGTTCTTGAAATATTCAATGTGGTTGTGTCATCGACATCATGAGAGGAAATGGTAGACTTATTCTCATTTCGTTGGACCATTATTTGTTTTTGTGAATATTGGGAATGTTTCATATCATTTAGAACATCCTATATAGCTGAAATTGAGACATAATGTGTTCAATAAATCTTAGCTATGAAATTATCTTTTTGACCCATCTCATTATCTGATTTGGAGTGATCTTAACATTAAAACTGATTTTTCCTTGACTAATAATCCAGTTTGGATAGTGGATTTGGAATGAAATGTTGTCATGACCCGACCAAAGATTGGTGTCGAGCCGAAACTAACCCAACCCCACATTCATTATCCCATGAGTGGTGACTAGAACCATAGTTAGAACTAACTCATGGAGGTCAATGGTAAAATACTTCTGCACATGCATAGAACTAACTAAAAGAAAAAGTGAAGAGGGAAATACGAAATGATACAACAATGCTATAAACTAAACCAATCATGCATGAACCTCTAAATATTACAAACTTATGGTAGATTATACTAAAAATTAAGGGGTAAAATACATTCACAAACTAGAAATGTGTCCCAACCTGATAGAAAATAAGAAATTTTATTTAGCTCAGAGAGCCTATCTCTAGAATCCCATGATGTTTCCATATTATGTGGTCCAAGAACCAAGTACCTATAAGTTCATATAATGTCACGGTAGACAAGTTCATCATAGGAAAAATATATAAAATGTGTGGGTGAATCCCATACAGGGATGTGTTCATATATATCTAGTAGAACACACTGAAAGGGTAAAGTGAGTGCAAGAATAGATACAACAGAAAAATAAATTAGAATATACAAAAAGGTACATAGAATGAATATAGATCATCCCAAAAGAGTGAAAGTATGTTCTTCCAAGAATAAGGGGCAGAACATAATGAGTAGATGAACAATCCATCAATCCTTCGATAGATATATCCATATATTAGACTCATCCATCCATAACAACATTGACACAAAAAGCTTATAGAATACCCTACATATCTGTGCCTCTCAAGGAAGGAGAGTAACTGAACCCAAAGTGTCTGTGATAAATAATAAAATAAATAAATTTCTCTATGTATTTATGTATATCCGTTCAAAGAAACCCAAATGACAGAGAGTAGGGGATATCCATCTCAAAAACCATCCTAAGAATAAGAGTAGCCAACAGTTCCAAAAGTATCCATCAATGGGTCCTTGTATCCCTTGCATATTCCTTGAACAAAAAATTATAAGGGAATCAATCAACACACCTTGATACTATCTTCCTTGGTAATCACTAAATAACTCACATTATTTATATTCATGTCCCAAAAATTATTCTTGGTGGGGGAAGAGTTTCTCTTGTTAAAGAGTCCATAGGTACGTCAAACCATATCTCATCACTTCATCACATAGTGTTGGGGGTTCAAACTCTAGTTAAGGACCCATGACTTAATACAAAAGGATAATTCTACTCTTCATCCCATAATTTAACTCCAACACGCATCCTTCATAGAGGTAAATTCTTAGGAATTTCATAGAGGACCTCCACTGCCTACACCTTCAACAGGGTAACACCTAATAAGATGTCCTTGGGGAATTCTACTACTAATCCCTGATGGAGAGTAAGCCCAAAATGTCGAGGAACTCCACAAACCATCCATGATGGAGGATAAATTAGAAAGATAATTGTGGAAATCCACAACCTAGACTTACTAGTGGGTAAAAATATAATTTTTAGGAACTCTAGTTCTACTCCTACAAGATGGTAACTCAGAATGATATTTGCAGAATTCCACTACCCAGTCCTACTGGATGGTAATCCTGAAGTGTTGTAGTGATCCTCCATGATCATTTTCCTCATCGAGTGTCTCTATAATGTGTTCTAATATTGTGAAATTTCATACCATATCTGAAAAAATTATCTAAGGAAATGATCACGTTCTACAGGAAAACCGACTTAGGATAGGTTACTCGTGTGATAAAATTTGAGTTCAAACAAAGAAGATATGGATGTTCGAAGTCTCCTTAAAAGAGCTCAAGGGGTGAATGGTGTGTGAGGGGACCCACATGGTTTGTGGTCACTATTCACATCCTAGTAGCATCGTCATCTATAACACAGCTTCATCCCATGTAGTAGAACATGTTTTGTTTGTGGAATACAAGTTGTGTGCTTAAAAACATGGATCAGGTCATTATATTATGATTGTGACCATGTACTTGGACTTAGAGTCCATGTAGATCGGTACACAACATGTTGATTCCCATAGTATTTCCCCCATTTACTCTTCCATGTTCCTCAACTTTTATAAAGACCTCCACCTATTTGGTATGTCACAAAGTTCATTCAATTGTTGAAGGGGTACACGTTTGTTTGAGGGGCACTACACATCATGTCCTCCTTATGAATTCCAAAACCCTATTATCATATCTCAGGGGTTCTACAGGTTTTGTTTTCTATCATGTACATGGTGTATAGTTGAGATTTCACAAAAAAGTCCAAATTTCAATATTTTCATCCATGTGTAGGATATAGTCTAACCGCTTTAGATCATGTGCTATTTACATTTGAAAAGGGTAGATCGACCTATAAATCACAATTCTATGCCACAACAGACTAGAAATCAATCTCTATCACACATGGAGGTTTCTTTGTTTAAAATGCCCAACATCGTGTCTTCATTCATCATGATATTAATTTTTAACAACAGAATTCCCCATCCCTGCCTCACAATGATCCCTGATATATTCCATGCTTTCAAATATATTCTATTTTGTTGATCCACCAGGAATCTAGTGGCCGGATCGAGCTTCTTGTCCCCTGATAATTTTCAAACTGAGAACTAAGAGGTCTAATCGATGATGAATGTAAATTATTGGGGATAAAATAAAAAACAATGTTTTAAACATCATCCACCATGTTTTCCTGGACAATGATCAAGAATGGGGCACCGAGGTTAGATAACAATTGAGATAAATAAATTTCAGTATGTTGGAACATGAAAAGAATATAGGGGGGATGTATATCAAATAAATATTATGAATATAGTAAAAAATTTACTCTATATGCATTAAACACCAAGAGATGAGTCATTCTTGTATATTAGACCGATCTTTGAGGAAGAACATGCTCACACAACAATTGGAAGGAGATGTGGCATTCATTGCATCTGGATCTAATCTGATTCAGTGATCTGTTATCATTCGATCTTGATTCATCACAGGTATGAGGAATATATATTCTGTAGAATTGGGAGAATAATGTTCCAGAACTAGAGAATTCTCTTTAGAAATATGTTTATAAAAAATATTATAGGTTAAATTAATTTAATTAATAATCCACATAAATTCTCCACCAATGAGTGATGGATATGAACATCATGTGTCAACACATTTTATGTCATTAATATGGTAAACACAACATTCCAGATCCAATCATTTTCTCTAATTTTTTATCGGATCAAAAGTTATACATTTTTTCCATTTTCTTTAACTGAACGAACATGTGAAATATAAAATATATTTAATATTTTTATAAAATTAATTCTAGGAACCCCAGACCTCAGAATCACACATCATCTTTGTACCTAGAATGGAAAATATATATATGAGTTCTTATAAGTTTTATATGGAACAACATGGGTCTCTAAAATATTCCCCCACTCAAGAATCTCTTCCTTGAAACGAAAAACTAAGAAAAACATCAGATACTGACCCTACTATTGAGTATACTTATCCTAGGAACACTCCAACATATTTCCATGTTGTCAAGAAATGTGTGCCAAAGGGATTCTCCATCCATGTAGGGTCCTCTCCTACTGATCCTCAATCACTACTGGGTTCTCCGAAATGGTGGATCTATCTTCATTGTTTATCCCTCCCTAGTCAATGATGTTCATGGGGTTATGCACGTATATCCTCAGCAGTGACATGTGGAAGACATAGTGAAGCCCCTCTAGCTTTGAGGGTAAGGCAAGGTAGTGGGTAAATTTTTTAACCCTCTACACAATCTCAAACAACCCAATGAACCCCAAGTAATCCTTTCCTCCTTAGCTGATCCACTACATCCCCCATCGTGGGGAGAACTTCATCAAAACATTGTCTCCCTTATTGAACTCCAAGGGACTACTACGATGATCTTCATATTATATTTTTATTCTCTGGGTTATCCTAATCCACTCTTAGATGACCTGTAATTTCTCTATTTTTTACTATACCATCTCTGGAGCCACTAGATATCTCTCCCTGATCTCTATCTAACACAAATGTGGCATGTAGGGTCTCCCGCATAGGGCCTCGATAGGTTTCATGTCGATGGTAGAGTTTTATATGTTGTTGTATGAAATCTCTACCAAGTCTAGGTGATCCTCCCAACTCTGGTTGAATTATAATAAGAGATCCCTCAATATATCCCGTAGCACCAAGATAATTCATTAAGTCTACCCATCAATATGGGGATGAGAGGTTGTACTCATCCGCTTCTAGGTCAAAAATGCATCCAAAAGGCAACTCCCAAATCGTGATGTAAACCATGCATCATGATTGGAAAATAGTCATCAAGGGTAACCCATGAATGTTAAAGATCTCTCATATGTACAACTACCACAAATTCACCACTGAACTCTCCTCCATGATGGTAAGGAAGTTAACCGACTTTGTGAGTCGGTCAAATATCACCCAAATGGAATAATGGATTTTTCTTTGTGTGGAATCCTTGTGTTGAAGTCCATTTATATTCCATCCCATTTCCATTTTGATTTGACAAGGGGATATAATAAGTCTACTAGAACAAGGTTCTCATCCTTCACCTTCTGTTCGGAGAGGCACCGAGATAATAAATTAATTAAGTGTTTCTAATGTCGGACCATCAAAACAACCATTTAGGATCACTGAAACATCATTCCCACACTGGTATCTATAGCTAAGGGAGAAATGTGGAAATCACACGTCACCTTTTCCCACATCGTCACGGGAACCAATGGTCCTCCTAGAAAAATGATGGTGTGATTCACTACTTCCTAATATATATATGGTGAGTTTCCAATGGATATATAATCATGTAACACCTCAAAGTAGATTTCTATGAGATAGGAATCTCTCATGTGATTGATGACCAAAGGAGTCAACACCTTTGACTGAAGAAAAACTATACCCTCCAGCTTTATTAGGGTTAGCCACATGGGAGATATCTACTTTAATGAATCATGAACAAATTGAAAATGAGAATTCCTACTAAGGGAATATGATAAAATGTTTCCATTTCCTAGAGTATAACCAATCTCCAAGTCAATGTCTTTTTTGAACTTTATCATGTTTCGTTTTCACATGATCAGGTCTCTCTAATTGATCGCATACCTGAGATTCTGGTGGTCTAAGTAAACCAAAAAATTCTCTCCTAGAATATAGTTTCTATGCATCCTAAGGGAGAATACAACCTCTATCAGATCTAGGTCATGAGTTTTGAATTTATTCTCATGGGTTCTCAGCTACCTTTACATGTATGTGATAACATTCAACCACTGAATCAATACAAAATCAACCTTAGTTCCTCATGAATCATAATACACTTCAAAATCAACGCCTTAACCATGTAGTCTCAACACCATAGCACTCGTTAGCCTCAACATAAACTCATTAAATTCCCCATGGAATTGATCTGACCCAATAAACGGATTCCCATTTTGAGTCAGGGCGGTCAAAGGGGTTCCCATCTTGGAGAAGTATACTAAAAATATTAGGTACTACCTCATTAGGCCAATAAATATTTTCACCTCTGACACATTCATGGTGGATACTATGTAAGAAATTCCTTTATCTTTACTATATCCACAAAAACCCTTGTTCATAAATCAAATTTACATGAAATTGAACATCGTGTATCTAGAACCAGCACATTTAGAGCATCCCATACAGTTGGTTCTATCAAAATAAATCAAGAACCATTCTCATGTCCCTACATGATCCCCCACAGTTACATAGTATAAGAGTATTTAATCAATGAAGATAATAGAAAACTGATCTATGTATGGATGGAAGACCTAGTCATCAAATCCATAAACATGACATAGGCAGTTTTTAAACCAATGTTCATCATAAGAAACTCATAGTGTCAGTATCAACAACAGAATTCCAACATTTGAATATCACCTTCACAAACCACCACTGGGTAGTATCCAGACCTGATATATATCTTGTAGAACCTTCTCGAACCTCAAAAATAATCAAATAGGTTATAAATTATTAAAAATAGTTATTTTTTACTTTTATTGTGGTCTAGTTTAGGCAACGGTAGTCAACAAAAAGTCATAATATCTCATCCGACTTTTCCAAAAAACAAAAATGGAGCTACCTAAAGGGACAGATTGGGTCTAATGAGACCTTTCTCAAAAAGGTTCTCAATCATAAACCACAACACTTGGAGATTGGTAGATTCTATCTGATATTTCACAGAAGATAATGTGGCCATCCCTAGATGCATTTCAATGCAAAACTCCATCTCCCACCATGTGGGTAGATTTAGAATTTCTTTAGGGATGAAGTCTATATATTCCTCCAAAACTGAAGGAACCCAGATTCATGAAGATCCAACGAGAAAATGGGAAACATTTTCCAAATGATGGGTAATGGTATGCATCCTAATTCTCATGAACCCACTTTCTCTTCCATGAGATCTCACACTACAAAAAAAACAATCTCATCCCATCAGTGTGTATGCATCTGGATTTTCTGTGATGACAATCATTCTGGGCTCAAACCATGTAATGAAATTCCATAACCAATATTAAATCATAGGTTTCCATTATTATGATGAAAAGGTCACACATGAACTTCTCTTCCCCCACGAACCAGATAGTACAATAGGAATAAAAATATATAAAATAGGAATTCTCTATAGGAAGATCAAGAAGAATTTGATGTGCTAGTGAATATACTTGGAGCTCCAACTCTCTCGCTTGGATTTAAGAGATAAAATAATAACTAGAACATGTGTCTACTAAAACAAAGTCATGAGTATAATAAACATAGATTGTACCTCGAATCATCTCATGCATTTCAGGGTCTTAAGAATCCAAAGCCATTAGTTTTGTGTGTCCTAGTCTGACAGATCCATTAATCTGGAATGGGCCACAAAGTGGTGATGGTGGAAGGATCTCATACCAGAGCCCACGATCAAAATCCCCTCATACTCCTTTTACACCACTACCTCCCTAGAGACCCCCCTTTCCATACTTGGGAAAGCCCTGATCAGGGCACTGTGTCAGTCATAGCAATCCATCAGCAATCTTCCTGGGTTTCTCAACACATCTGGTCAAGCATTGTCATGTAAAGTGACCTCTCCCATCAAAATCAATTAATGGTCCCCCAGTAGTATGCCCTAGTGATCTATGATTCCCATGCACTGTATGATTATTTCACTGATCTTTCCCATTAAAGGGTCTCGTGTTATGAGGTCTCTAGAGTTAGCTAGAAACTGAAAATGCCTCACATTCACAATGCCCCCAGCCAACTCTAGCAGTTTGGTATCCCTCTGACATAAATCTATCTTTCACTAGTGCCTGCTCCAACACCCTAACATTGGTGGGGATTCAAAATGGAACTATACAAGCATGGATTTCTTGATGCAGTCCCTATTAAAGCATTTTTTATTGAAATAAGTCATCCCAAATCATATAAAGAGATAGCATCTAATTTCTATTAACCTTATAAAATACTCATCCACTAGAATCCATTCCAATTGTAACTCCATAATCTCATATATCTGAACTGGGAATAAGGAGGAGGGGTAGTACTCATCACGATATAGCTGTTGGAAGTCACCCCATGAGAGGGTCTACTCATTGTGCATCTGCGTGAAAGGTCTCCACCAATGCCCATATAATCTATGTAGAAGTTTGGCTACCAAATCCACCACCCAATTCATCAGTATTTGAACAATCCTAAGGATGTAGACTACCGACTCTATACAATCCTCTGCTACCTGAGGATCTGGCTTTCTACAAAACCTTAGTGTTCTAAAATGATGGAACTCACAGAGTGTGCAATGCCTATGCACCTCCCAAGACTACTCTTCTAGGATTATTTTCTTATAAAAAGGGTAGGTGCTTCTACATACCCACAAATAAAAAGGGGGATCATGGGATAAACCCTCAACTCAGTCCACATCACTCATAGTTTCTTCATCATGAACCAGAGCCGGTATCCTTGCTACCTATCATCGTGGAGTCATCCAAAATGATATCAAGGAGTGGTGAGGTAATATAAGAATATATATATATATATAATGGGGAGTTAACTCAAGAATGATATTAAATGAATCACTCCTATATGATGCATGTACCATTAATCCATGCAATAATTGTCTCTCCATTCTGAGTTGACAAGAAGGATGTTAGGGTCCTATGGAATGGATACATCTACCACCCAAACCATCACTAGACTCTCTATACTGAGAAATGCACTCAAGACACTTTGACATGGTTTCCCAAAACCCTAGAAATCATCTTATTGGTATATTTATGAACAACATCCCAAGGAATGTACATTATCTAACACCAATCAATCATGTCCCAACCCAAGTTAAGGCATGAGTTGAGAAAACCCTAAGTATGCCTCCATAGGCCAGGGGGTAGGGAATAGCGTTTATGGAAAAACTAACTTGAGGAGGCCATTTCCTAAAAACATATACACGTTCACATAGTCAACTCAATGAAAAATGATGATAGAATGAAGAAAAGATACAACACTTCTAAAATGTATACAAATCATGCATGGAGGTCTAAATAGGTCAAAAGTACAGTAGTGTATAATAATTATTAAAGTGAAAAAATGCATACCCAAATAAGAAATGTGTCCCAACCTAAAAGAAAAATGGAAAAGTAGAACATCTGAGAGATCCTAGATCCCAAACCACATGCTACGACCACCATATGTGGTTAAATCACCCAGCTCATATAATCTATTCTAAAGAAATGGTCGACCAGTTCTTATTCTTCAAAAGGAATGACACATGTGGGAGAATCCCATGAAGGGGTGAGTACATACATAACTAATAGAACACACTGAGTGTGTGATGGGAGATCGGTAAGAGAAACAAATGAATAGGAAATCAGTAGAGTAAAAGATTACATCTCAACCTAATAAGAGTGAAAGTAAGCCCTTCCAAGCACAACGGTATAAACATGGTAAGTAGATGAACTATCCATTAATCCATATCCACTAATATGAGGATATTAGAATCATCCAATCATGAGAAGCTACACACAAAATTCATGTGTCATACCTCGCGCATCTTCACCTCTCTTTGAAGGAGAGTAACCAAACACAATGGGTGGGTAACAAAGATGGATATATTTGTGTGTGTGTGTGTGTTTGTTTGCTTGTTTGTTTCTGTGTGTGTGTCTGCCTAGTCAAGGAAACCTAAGTGAGGGAATAAGGGATATTTATCGCATAGCCTAGTCCAAGAAGAAGAGTATCCAATAGTTCCTAAAGTATAAATCAATGATGACCAACATATCACACAGATATCCTAAACACAAAAGTCTAAGGGACCCAGTAACTAATCCTTGGTACTATCCACATTGGGCCGAATAGACTTTCTCGCACAGTTTTAGATTACATCATAAAAAAGTGTCTCAATGGGGAAATTATCCCTCTTTCACATGACTCCATAGATATGTCAAACCACATCTTGTCATTGTGATGCGTTGTTGAGGGTGCTCAATCTCTATGTAGGGATCACATCCTCAAGTATGATATGAGGGTCCAACTATTGTAGTCATTGTGGAGCTCCATTTCCCATGACCATTACAGTGTAACACTCAAGAATCTCATTGGGGAAATCCATTTCCCAACCCTATTGGAGTGTAATGCCTAGAAAAGAGCTTCAGGGAATGACACCCCCGATCCCTATTGGAGGTTGATCTCGGAACATCAAGGAACTCCACTACCTAGCTCTGCAGGAGGGTAACATTGAATGTTCTCTGTGGAACTCCACTACCATTCCCTACTATAAGGTAACCGCGGAATGTTAAGGAACTCCAATAACCTACCCTGCTAGAGGGTAACTCGAAAAGATGTTCGGGAAATTCCACTATCCAACTATACTTGACGATATACCCAGAATTTCATAGTGATATTCAATGATCGATGTTGTCATCATGTGTCACCACAGTTCATAAAAAACCAATAAAATTTCACATCGTAGGTAAAATGGTTCTTTTGAAGTCACCATCAAGTTCTATATTGTAAAAAATTCGTTATAGTCTACTCACGATCCAAAATACATGTTCAAACATTTGAGATATGGACCTTTGATGTCCTTAAATAAAAGATTAAGGGGTACACAATATGTTATCAGACACACATGGTGTGTGGTCCCACTTAACATCTTTTCCATGTCCCTAACGGGAATATGACTCCATACCATGTAGAATAACACACTGTGTAAGAGGAATACTTTTCATTTCCTGACTATCCAAGACCGTTGCCATTTCCTATGGTTGTGTCTATGTATTAGGACACTATTTCCATGTACGAAGGTATAGGGTTTTGTGGCATCACATAGGATGAAACCCATGTACTCATGTCTAGTCCATGCACTCCTATGCAGTCCCCCTCCCAGGTGGTTTGTCACACTGTTCGTCTAATAGTGGAAGGGTACAAGGAATGTAAGGGGGGTTACATGTTTTTTCCTCCTTAACATTTACAAAACCCATGTGCTACCTGTTATGGGTGCTACATTCCATTTTTTCTTCATATGCATAGCATGTAGTTGGGTTTCTACTAGAAAGTCCTGATTTATAGATCTATGTCTGTGATTCAAATCTCATCAAACTGATATAGATACAGTGTTATCTAAGGCCAAAAAAGGGGATCTACTCTAAAATTATTATCTTAGGCCGATTCTCACCATAAATCAGTCATAGTCATGCCTGTGGGTTTTATCATTTCAAATTCACACAACTATAGCTTTGTTCATCACGATCGTGATGTTTATTAACTGAATCTGTAATCCCCACCTCGTAATAATCTCAGATTTGGGTTTTGTTCACTAATCATCTCTTTTTTTTTTCAGTGTTTCATGGATCTGAAGGCCTAATCGATATCGCTGCCTCCCAATAAATGATCAATTGGTATCCAATGGGTTTAATTAGTGAAGAACGTGAATAATGGTGGATAAAAGCAAAAACTATGGTTTAAAAAATCAAAATCTAAGAGTTCATAGAAAAATATCAACAACGGAGAACATGGGTTAGATAAAGATTGAAATAAATAAAATTAAGTATGTTGGAACATGCGTAGATTATAGGGATGGGTGCATATCGATGAACAATTATCAATCTAATAAAACATTTAATCTAGAGGTATAAATATAAACAGATGAGCCCTATTTGGATATCTAGTCGATCTATGATGAAGAACTCAGTCACACAAATTATTAGAAGGATATACAACGTTCGTTTCATCTGGATCTAATCTGATTTAAGGTTCTACCATGGTTCTATCTCCATTCGTGAAAGGGAGGAGGATGAGGGCATCACCGATGGTATGGTAATTGTGATCTTACCCTGGAGAATTCTCCCAAGTGATATATTTATAAACATATATTTGAAGTTGAATTAATTTAATGATTTAATTAATTAATCCACTTATACGCAATTACAAATAGAAAAGGGTGATAATTTCTTATTCTAACACATTTTATCACTTAAATATGGTCAACACCGTGTTCCAGACCAAACAATAGTCTTATATTTCTGATCTCATCAGCTGTTTAAAATTTATCCCATTTTATTTAACTAAACATGTGTACATAATATAAAATATTTTTAATATTTTTATAAAATTAATTTCAGGCTCCCTTGGCATCAAATTCGAATTTCATTTCATCACATAGATCTAGAAATTTATATAGAAAATTATCAAATTCTTATAAGGAAAAAATAGAGTCTCTGCAAAGGTACTTCTTATGATGAGGATATAATTGGTTCGAGTGCTATGGAAGAATTGTTCTAATACTCATGAGATTTTGGAGATAGGGGAACTGATTAGAGAGGAGTGGCCTCATCTTTTTGAAAAATAATATTCATAAATTTGTTTCTGGGGACATATTGTTTCCATGATGGGGATTTCTTAACATCATGTTACTATTTCCGAGTAATACTCAACTCTTATTTAGATCATGATTTGGTTGGATCTCATTTAGGGGTTCTTTTGGTAAATTTTTTGAAATATTGAAGGTCTTTTGGGATTGTGTCTATTGGGACATAGTTATTTATAATATTTTCTTGTCCTTTGGGGTTGTACTTTGGGTTTTTTACATGTTTGACTTTTGTTACAGTTCTCTCTATGGAGTTTTATCTTTACCACACTGACACCATAAATACTTCCTCTATTTTTTTTGTGTCAAAACATTTCCTACATTTATATTTTAAGATACCATGTTCTAGTTTCAAACCCATGTGGATCGGGAACACCCTTGGGGTGATGTTAGGATCAGTTCAGGTTTCAGGGTAATAGGCTATCTGGGATGGTACGAAATGCATTATTTTTCTTCCTGAATAGTATAATTATGTTGATTTTATAATTTATTATGAAAATACTAAAATATCATTATTCCATTATTTTATTAAATACCATTCTATAAACAATTACATAATTAATTATCTTCACTATGGATATTTGGATTATATACACCTCATATGTCCAAAATGACTTCAGTAGGTTGAATATAGTAAAAGTGGTAATTAATACATAATATATATAATATTAACTCCCATGAAATAATTATAATTTTAAAACATTAATTATACTACAAAACCAATCATAAAATATAGTTACTAAAAAATAAATTATGTCACGATCATTGAGACGATAGGTCATACGTAAGCATGAGTAACATTTTCATTTTTCAAATATCATTATTTAAAAAAGGTAAGTATTATTTCATATTTATATGAAATTAATTATATCATAAATATAAAATTAATTTTTTATATATAATTATATAAATTATCAGTGCGATTTTGTGATGTAAAATTAATCAGGTCACTTTGAGGAGATGGTAGTCCACATGTATGCATGATTGACATTTTATTTTTTCTAATGTAAGGAAATTTAAAAAAATAGTGTTATATTATCTTTATATAATGATAAATATGTCGTTAATATTATATATATATAAATATATATATATATATATATATTCAACACATATTTATAACTTTTCCTGGGTGATGGTATTAGAAAATTAACTACCTCGGTTCGTGAGGCGGTAGATCGGTGTACACGTGAACAATGATTTCATCTCTCATTTTTTGGTGGATGGAGATGGATATAGGTTGTTCATTGTATTAATAAAATAATATTAGTATATGGGGGATGGTACTGTTTTTATTTATTCATGGTTGAGTAATATTTGGATGTATTAGAAGAAGAAAAAAAAATATGGGTAAAAACAATTCCTCTTATTTGTAAGGACTATTTTTATTTACATTTTTTGCCCTATAATGTTTGTATTATGCCTAAAAAGTACCTCTAGAGTTATGGGATTGAATATAGGATGGTATTTGGGTCGATTTTTTCTGAACCATATTTCTTAGGAATTGTGAATTAATGAGAAGAAGTTGTTCCTTTTTATAAGATATAGCATGGCTACTCTCTGAATTCTTAAAAATATTAAATTAATATAAATATATTTTCAGTTACAAATAGAAAAAAATATATTTAATTAGAATATATTTTTTGAATGGGTTTAAATACAAATATAAAATAAAAATTATACAGGTTTTGAATATGCTTTTACCATTATCTTTTGATTTCAATTCCATTCACACTTATTGTGACAATAAGTTGTTTTACTATTTTACGGTCAGTATAGTTACTATATATGGGAAAACCCCCATAAATGGACAATGGATAATATGGAAAACTATATTCAAGAAATTTTTTATAATATAAAATTTCTTTAAATTTTATATGATTTAATAAAAAATTATTTATTATAAAATTTCATTAATTATAATTTGCAAAACTATTCATTAATTTGATTTTATTAACATTAGAAAAAGAAGTAAAATAAATAAATACATACCGAAAATATCATTTCCAAAAAGAAAAATCATTTATCACATTAATTGTCTCAAATTATATCCCTTTTAATAAGTTTAATATTACTTTTTTACCATTTCATTAATTTAATAATTACTACATCAGCACTGTGTAAATTTTTAAGGAAATTATTTCGTTACAAAAAAATTAAAAATAATTACTATGATGATGATAAATATTTTTAATCTCAAAATGATATTTATAACTGAAAATATCCTCTGATTATCAACAATTTAAAAATATTATTGTTATTAAAAACAAGAGTGTGACATTTTATACATTATTTAAATAAGAAAATATAATGGTAATAATCTCATCCAAATGGCAAATAAATTCCATATAACTGAATATTATATATTATAAATCAAATTTTATCATATAATTAAATTAGATAACTTTTTTTTCATCATTTTATAGTCCTTATAATTTTATTTACAACTTCACTTACCTATAACACAATTTACCGTGGTAACAAAAATTACAAACGATACTATTCATATAAAAAAAATAAAAAGTTAATATTTACCAAATTGGGAGACAAATATTCAAAATATGGTATCAATTTTTCAAAATTAAAATTATATCAGTGGATGTATTTAATTCGAAATTAAATTGGAAATAAGTAACATAAAATGATTTTTATAAAAATGTCATTTTAAAATATAAAAGGTTTTTATATTAAATTCAAGTATAAAATAAATTTAAAACCCATAATTTTATTAATTTAGTCAAAAAATAAATAATTAAATTTTAATACTCAATCACAATATATTTTTACAGTATAAATACATTAAAATAAAATTTAGTTATAAAAATTTCAGTATTTTTCACATTTTTTGACAAATCGGGATTTTTAGAAAATTATCATATACTTTTGAAATATTGAAATTAGAAATGAATTTCAATTTTCCAAAAATAATTATATAATTTGGAAATTTATATTTTAAATAAAACCATATATTTAATAAAAATACAATTTTATAGGAAATAAAACATTTGTCTTTTAACAAATATTTTTATAAATAATATGTCTCTATAAAATATAACTAATAAAAATATAAAATTTAAAATGTTGTTTCTCTCAAAAAATAAAATCCCAATGGAAGTAATTTTAAAACCCTCCTACATGTAAACCCCCCTCCCCATGAATGAATCACTCTAGAGAGATCCCGGGCTGGGAAGGAGCCTTTTCTAACCGATATGACAGAGCATCTAGAAGGGTGACGACCAGTCAGTGATGGTTCAACATAGAAATATATCAGAATGGGTGGGCTACACCACATTTAACCAACCATTTTATAAACAAGGTGACTTTTAAATATAAGGGGATCCCGGGGGTAGGATAAATTCTCCAAATAGAAGACTCCCAGAAATTGAACCCTCCACCTATAAAAGAATTGAGTTGTTATACCCTCGTCCTTTGGCAATATACTACCAACAAAGTGACTACCTGTGTTGTTGAATACTATACCCTTTTGGACTATACCCTTTTGGAAATTCCATACACATATTTTTATTCAATTATTAAAAAATTGGGTATATGTTTACCTAATATGATTTCAAACTCTCATATTTCTTATTCAACTATATGATTTTTCCACAAAACCTTTTCCTAGTGGGTTTACTTATTCAAAAATAAATTATCTCTAGGGTCAAGATTCTGAATAGTCTTTTCCATATAAGAACTATTATCTTCCAAATAGACTACCTCAAGGAAAAATTATATGTATAAATCTAAAAAATATTTTCTTTATATCGAAACCTGAAAAACAATGTGTACGTAAGATAAAAATGGAGGTAATGTCACTCTATAGGTATCTTATACAAAAATTTCTAGGATTTCATACCTTCCAATAAACCATGGGCTTAACATACCTTTTTACAAAAAATTACACCTCTTTTACAAGTATATACATTAATAAAAACATCATCACCTACCCTAAAAACAAAATATCCTTTATCTGGTTATATAGATAACTTTTCTTCCTAATCAAAGACATCCTCTTATGTTCCTCTTATGTTTCTGAATTACATTCACCTTTTAAATTATTTACTCGACCAATTATAGTCCCATAAATATCTAATCACCTAATTCATCCCAAAAAGTTGAGACCAACATTTGTTTCCATATAATTCCCCAAATATTTCTATATATATATTAGAATAAAAATTGTTATCATAAAAACACTACTAGAAAAAAAACATTATACGCATGGTTTAGAAAAGTGGTTATTACCCCTAAAACTATGGGTATAGCTTATACCCATGGTTTTAGGAAATGTTTCTTTGGGAGCCATTGGTATAGAGCTATTTTCATTGTTTATATAGAAACAGTGTGCATAGCCTTAGAGTATTTTATAATAACCATGGGCTAACCGAAACAAGGGGTATATATTTATAACCACAGTTCTTCAAACCATGGGTATAGATTTTCCCACCAGAAAATATATACATGTGATTCAATTAAATGTGGGTATAGAATGTTGACCACATTTTGTAACTACAAATATTCTTCAATTCCATCCTAAAAAATTAATTAATATATAAAACACAATACACATTCAATTAAATACAAATATTTTATATTTAGTATTCAACCATGTACTTGAAATAATTTTCAATCCATTTACAATATTATTACATAAATATACATCAATCAAAAAAATCTATTCAATTAATTAAACAACACTTACATGTCTCTAAATTGATAAGTCAAAAATGGAGGGGATCAATATCTCCCCCATCACAAACATCCCCATCACCATCAGCAATAGGCTTGTTACCAAAAACATCATCTGAAGCATAATTATCATCATCACCACCACCACCACCACCATTAGATCAACCGCAACATGGACCCTCATTAACATCACTTGGGGTATCATTTAAAGATATTATTAATTCTATATATTAATCAACAGTATTATAAGCCTTTGATGGATGTTATTGAATTATAACTGACAAATATTTCATGCTGATTTTGGTGATGAGTTTACTTTTTTCATGCTTCTTTAAATCTTTATTTTTGGCCCCATCTTCTTCTACATGAGCTCTTTGTAGCTCAGTGGTCTGAGTGGTTTTAGAGGATCCTAATGATAACCAATACCTAGTTTGGATGATGTTTTTTTTGTGTCTACATCATAGTCTCCCCTGGTTCTCATCACCTAAAACCTAACTCAAATGATCATCCAGCCCAAATATTTCATCTTATTTATCCCTGAGGGCCTCAACATAAAAATGTTTAAAATATAAAAAGTTATTTAATTATGAATTTCATATAAATATTTTAAATATAAGGAAAATAACATAAAATATTTTCTTTTGTTTTGGAATTTACTACAATGACAACCTTTTTCTTCTTACATGAGAAAAATAATTTTTCTTTAGAAACATGTATATTGATACCCAATATAACTTTTTTAAATGAAATTGATAAGTATAAAAAAATATTATTTAATTATATTAATATGATAAACCAATAATGATTAAAATTAAATTTTCATAATACATCCATATAATTAATAAGCCACTAAATATACATTTAAATAGAAATTTAATACTACTTTCATAACAAAAATAATAAGTATGATTTAGCATGCTAATAACTGGTATGATATTGATTTATCTTGTATGTTTATTTTAATCCAATTCAATTGGGGTAATTTTATATTGTTGTTCATTCACATTTTAATTTTTTTCATTTGGTCCTTAGGTTCAATTTTAGATTATGTTGTTTGGTAAATTTGTCAATTAGTCAATTAGTAATTTGAGTAATTTTTAATTTTTAATTTAGTCATTTTATCCAATTAGGAAATTTCAGCCAATTAAGAAAATTACGTCAATTAGGCCAATTAATCCATTTAGGCCAATTAGGCCACTGATTCCAATTAACCCATTTAGGATAATTAGACCATAATGTCCATATAGTTCAATTACTACATTTAGTCCAATTATGTAATTTATCCCAATTAGTTCATTTCGCCCATTTAGGACAATAAGTCCATTTAGTCCATTTAGGCCAATTAGGCCAATTACACCGTTTTGGCTAATTTTGGCCATTTAGACAATTTATTCCCTTTATACTATTTAGTCCAATTAAACCATTTAGGCCATTTAATTCAATTAGGTCAGTTGGAAAATTTTTCATTAGGGAATTAGTTCATTATATCATTATGTCAATTTTCCATTGTTCCATTATGATAATATTTTAATTAGTCATTACGCCACTAGGAAAATTGGCCTATTGGACATTAGGTCATTAGGCCATTAAGAAAATTGTTCATTAATCCATTAGCTCAATTGGTCAATTATACATTAAGACATTAGGTCAATTTTCCATTAGGCTATTTTTCCATTAGGAACTTAGGCCATTAAGAAAACTAGTTGTTAGCCCATTCGTCTAATTGGCCAAATGTCCACTAGGTTGTTAGGCCAATCGACCATTATTTCGTTAGACCCATTGGTCGTTAGGCCTTTTTGCTAATTTTCAGTTAGTCCATTAGGAAATTTGTCCATTTTTTCAATTGGTAATTAGGCCATTAGGCCATTAGTCCATTAGGTTGTTAGGTTATTAGGCTAATTGGCCAATTTTTTATTAGGTTGTTGCATCTTTAAACCAATTTTTTGTTGGGAGAGTCAGTCATTAGGCTATTACACAAATTTCTCATTAGGTATATAGGCCATTAGGATGTTAGGCCATTATGAAAATTGTATATTATGTCATTATTCAAATTATTCATTAATCCATCCGTTCATTAGTCAATTATCATGTTAGGTCATTACGAAAATTGTCCAATTGTGTATTAAGTAATTAGAATAATTGGACATTTAGAAAATTTTCTAATAGACTATCTGGAATTTTGGCCAATTGGCCAATTATAGATTAAGCCATTTTTTCAATTGGCCAATATTCTTCTACGCCAATTGTCCATTAGATCATTAGGACAATTGGCCATTTGGCCTTTAGTCCATTTGGCAGTTTCTCCATTAGGACAATTGTAAATTAAAGCATTAGACTAATTTTTTAATTTATCATTATGATATTAGGTAATTAGACCCATTTTCCAATTTTCCATTAGTATATTTGGCCATTAGGACAATTGAAATTTTTTCCAGTTGGCCATTATGCTGCTAGGACATTATGCACATAGGACAATTTACCAAATGGCCATTAGGTCCATTTTATAATTTTCCATTAGGAAAACTATCTAATTATCCATTGGGCCATTAGTAAATTAAGTTATTTTTCTATTTTTTCAATTATCCTTTCTTCGAATTAGGGAAATTATCCATTAGGACATTATGATAATTGAGAAATTGTCCAAAAATCATTTTTTTAATTGGACATTTTCCATTAGGTCATTAGGCCAATTTTACATTAGGCTTCAAGAAAAATTAGACTAGTTGTATATACTGAAAATTAGGCAATTTGACCAATTGTCCATTAAGTCATTAGTCAATTAGTAAAATACTTTATTAGACCATTCAGATTGTAAGCCATTAGTCTAGTGGGTCAATTTTACATTATCCAATTAGGTCAACTAGTAATTAGTCCATTCGTCCAATTATCCATTTGACCTATTGGTCATTAATTCATTAGGCCAATTTTCCCATAGTCCATTGGGCCAATTGGATATTAGAAAATTGGGCCATTAGTCTATTTTTCCATTAGGTTGTTAGGCCAATTGGACAATTGGACAATTGGTTGTTAGGAAATTGGGCCAATTTTTAATTCAGTTGATAGGATGTTAGTCTAATTGGTTATTAGGACATTAAGACAATTTTCTGTTAGTTTTTTAGTTTTTATGAAAATTGTTTTTTAGTAAATTCTACCTAATTTTTGTTTGTCAATTACGAAAATTGGAAATTATACCATTAGGATACTAGAACTTTAGTTCATTACACAATTAGTACATTATAACACTTATCATATTGGACATTAATCATTATTTAAATCGGCCATTATGTCATTATGAAAATTATAAATTAGTCTATTAAGAAAATTAGGCATTAGTCCATTAAGACAATTTTCTATTTCAAAATTATGCCATTAGTCCAGTTGGTCATCAGGCCAATTGGTCATTATGTCATTATACCATTAGGTCAATTGACCATTAGTTCAATTGGCCACCAGTCTATTTGGTCAATTGGTCATCATTAAATTATGAAAAATATCTAATTATACATCATTATGTTAGGTCAATTAGGTCAATTTTACAATTGGACAATTTCCCATTAGCCTATTGGGATAATTGTACGTTAGGACATTATGAAAATTAAGAAAATTGGTCATTATGTCATTAGGATAATTGTCCATTACACCATTATTATAATGAGGTCAATTGTCCAATTATCCATTATGTCGTTATACTGATTGTCCTATTGTCCATTATGTCATTAGTCTGTTAATACAATTGACTGTTTGTCCATTTAGACAATAGTACAAAGGTTAATTGTTCAATTTACGATTAGGCCAATAGGCCATTAGGCCAATTGTTCAATGTTTTAGTGGTCCAGTAGTCCAATTTCCCAAATGTTCATTTGGTAATTTGACAATATGGTAATTGGGACATTATAATAATTGGAAAATATTTGTTATTCTATTTTTCCATTAGTCCAATTGGTCAATTAGACCGTAGGATATTAGCCAATTATTTCATTGAGAAATTAGATTGTTATGTCATTAGGTATATTGGAAAATTTCTCATTAGTTTATTATGAGAGATGGTTGATAAGTATTTAGTCCAATTAGTCATTTGGATATTATGAAAAAAGGTCATTAGGTCGTTAGGCTGTGAGTACATTTTCTAATTAGTCCAATTGTACATTAAGTCATTTGACCATTAGTTCGTTAGTCTGTTAGTACATTAGGCCATCTGGAAAATAGGAAAATTGAACTTTAGGGGAATAGGAAAATTGGATAAATTTACATTATTACGTTAGGATAATTTTCCATTAGGTCGTTAGTAAAATTTTCCATTAGGCTATTATGCCAATTGACAATTATGTTAATAGGACAATTGTCCATTAGTTCATTAGGAAAATTCATTATAAGGCTCTTATAAAATTAAGCATTATGCAATTATTTTATTATTCCATTAGGCCAATTGGAAAATATTCCACTAGTATATTTGTTCATTAGTTCGTTGTCCCATTAGTCCAAATGGATATTTGGCCATTATGAAAATTTTAAAATTTCATGTCAGGTAATTAGTCCAATTGTCCATTAGGACATTAGGCCAATTGGAAATTTGGACATTGGGTCATTAGAACATTAGTCCAATTGACCATTTTTCATTTAGGCCACTAGTCCAAATCATCAATTGAATAATTTTACATTAGGCCATTAGACCAATTGGTTAATTATCCATTAGGTCGTTAAAGGACTAGGACATTATACCATTAGGAAAATTTTCCATTATCCCATTAGGACAATTGGCCATTAGGACAGTGTTCCATTGGTTCATTTGGCCAAATGTCTAATAATTCATTATTCAATTAGTTCGTTAGGACTATTGACCATTATTCCAAATAGGAAAATTAGACATTAGGCTATTAGTGTTTTAGGAAAATTGTCTATTAGGTTGTAGGACAATTGACCATTATGTTATTACGACATTAGGTCAATTGGTCAATTGGCTATTTGGCCATTAGTACAATTGGACAATTAGTCATTAGGTTATTTTTCCATTAGGCCAATTGGTCATTATCCCATTTGAAAGAGGTATTTTAATCCTTATATTATATGTATTAATAACAATAAAACATAAATTGCAGCATAAAATTCAAAAATTATTAAAATATAAATATAAATATTATTTTTATTTATATTAACGTACCTGGTGCTTCTCATTCTTGGGAAGTTTAGTGTGCCCCAATGTGAATATATATGACACTAAATCTTTGTTCTTTTTATTTTTTTCAATCCATCCTAAAACCAAATATTCAATACAAGAAATGATAATTAAATTTTATATTAAAACCATTAATGATTGGTAACACCATAAACTCTTCGCACTACCTATATGCAATCATTTTTTGATATTTGTGTTTTTGGAATGTATTGGAATATTTGTCCACCATCTAAATCAGAACTAATTCTACTCCTCTAACCAATATAAAACTCATTCTTATATTATCTCCAAAACTCCCCAAGAGCCATAAACCATGCTATATTATCAGCTTCACCATCGGGAATATAAAACTAATACTGAGACTATCATATTAATTAATATAAATACAACAAAAATATAGATATAAATTTAATTGATTTCCAAAACCATATATCATCCCATGCTTTTTATATGATTTCATTATGGACATCTCTCTATGAGACTTGTTCCACTGGAATGATATCATGGTACATAGAAAATGATTCCATGAAACTGATACACTTCTTCGTATTTTTACCTATCATCTTATTTTCTCCATTGTAATCCATCATTAATTATATTTTGAGATTCTAGGTATCCCACATATGGGTGTACCCACATTACCTACTAGAATATCCCACTAAATAATATTAAAGGGAAAAATAATAATTAATTCATGGTTTGATAGGCCAAAAAATATGTTATATAACTAGAAACACTTATAATAGAAACCCTTATACATGCTTCTCAATAGGATGTAATAGATTTTTGGTTTGTCTAGGATCAGTAGCCACTGAAGGATGTGTTTATTCCAATGCATGCTCTGAGTGATTTTCATGCAAGGGAGTTGAAGATATTATAATAAAATCATCAAATCATGGATGTATAATAGGAAATGAAGGTGTTGTATACATGGAATGATATGGGTAGAAGAGTTGGGGATACATCAAAGTATATGGATATAGTAAAGGTAGAAACATACATGGTTGTGGCATAGATATAGTATTGGAAGAAGATGCTAAATGAGATGATGATGAAGACATGGGTAGGAACATACCTATAGGATCATGAATAGTATGGAAAGGTATGGTTGATGGGGTGTCTGTTGGGGGGTTAAGGTGGGAATGGGTATGAAGGATTCCCCATCTAGGTCTAAGATAATTCCCGCTCATATCCATGCTAGTAGGATGAGAAGGAGTTAACTATGGGACAACTGTACTTCCCTATAATAATATGATAAAAACATATTAACATGACATTATATGTATTACAGAAGAAACATATTATAATTAATAAAATCACTAAATGAAGCTAAGTAGGAATCCTACACTCATGTATATGTCATTCGGTATCAAATAATCACATACGGAGAACTTCAACAATATTTTTCGTAATCATCATAGGAATGAATTGAACATTCATTAGAAATATTTGGTAAAAAATAACACATACAACATAGAATTCAAGTAATTCATATACAATTTAATAAAATCCTTTATTCAGATCAATTTAAAACTAAGTTATACATTTTTTTAAACCCGTTTTAAACTCATTTTTCTATGTTGAAATAAATCTAATTAAATGAAATTAAACATATAATACTAAAAATATCATTTCATTCAAAAACTGAAACTAAAGTAAAGTAATTATAGTAATACCAACCTGAGAAACCCATGTAAAGGTAAAGGGAATGAACTGTGAACATCAATGTCTACTTCTATATATTACCCACCACTACTTCTGATTCAACATAAACTCTCACAATGTTATAATTAGTGAAATGAAATGTAATATTTTGGTTAAAACCAATGGGGGAATCTATCGTTTCAATTTCATCACCAGAATCATGAAAATTATATCTTAGGATTACATTATTAAGGAAACTGTAAGCACATATCATTTGATATTTCACGTAAACACACGATTTTACATTGATTATAGAATGTATGGTTCATAAGTTTCTTGAAATTGACTCATGTGAATATAATTGAATCTTCAAACATCAATAAATGTAACATGTTTATTCATGGAATCAAAACACTTACATTTCATCATACAACTTGACCATTATAGTAGTAATACAATAACATTATTTTTACAACATGTCCATAAAAAATTATCATATCAAGGCTGACTATCTGATGTATGGGAATAATAGTCTATTGTAGCTGTTAATTTAACCACATCATGTTGTGTTTTCCTTTTCACTACTCGATATACTGTAAAAAAAATTACCCATTGTTTATCAATTATTTTCATTCACAATCCAATGTATTTGGACCAAAATCCAATGATCATAATTCATGAGAAAAAGAATCAATAGGTAAACTAAATACCTGCAATATATATATGAATAAAAAAATTATACGAATATCAATATTTTAAGTTTTTTAAATTAATTACCATATCATTGATTTCATCCAAGCATGAAACTATTGGCTAGGAAAATCCACTATCCTTTTTTAAGACAAATAATGATGAACCGTATTTATTATTTTTTTAATTTACCTACAAAAAATAATAATAATATGTTAAGGTATATATGAAATTACAAATTATAAGATAACATATAAATATTCCAGTTACTTATTTTATATAGTCATCAAACAAACAATAATAAAACAAGAATGTGTAATGTGCTATATCCCGCTCATCAAGGCTCAATGTAGAAAATATTTATAACCCAATAATTCATATTATTTAGGGAATAGATGGAAACAAGGAATCAATTTCTTCACACTGATATTCTTAATTTATCATTGGTCAGTCATGTATTGGGCTCAAATTATATAAATACCATTAAAAATCCATCCATTCTTGAGCCTGATAACCTCTCACAATGGAACCTTTCAGATTATTCTTGTTTCAAACAAAAGATTTCATTGTGTACATAGTTATTTAATTGAATACGTCCACTGAGAATTAGCAGGCCCCCCCTAATAAGTATTTTAGTTTGAATATGATCTCTGAAATGAAGAATTTAAGTGAAATATGATCGATGAAAAAAAATCCAACTCACCAAAAAATTAATAGCACCTCTTGCTGAATTTTTATCAAGAAATACATTGATAACCATTAAAGAAAAAAGGTCTCTAAAAATGGAGAAAGTGAATCACTTCCTCCTATAAATTGTTGTATATAAAATGATGGATTTATTTTAGAATAACTTCATAAAGAAGGTTATGATAATATTGGGTTTTTATGGATTTGAGTTTCAAATCCGTTCTATTGACCGATTTATATATGTTTCTAGAACATCAATTTGGTTAAATTAAATTCTCTAAAACATATAGAAATTGATTTTTCTATAAAGGTGTCATCCCATAATCTGTACAAGGAACTATCCATTTTTCACTAATATTCATAGGATGAAGTTATTATTTAATTCCACCTTCCAATAAGTCCCAATGAGATCAGGAATATTCTTTGGTCACACAAAAAGTATTTAGAATAATTAAAAGAATCATTTCACGTATAATTTTCTCAATGTAAATTATTTAAATACAATAACATAATTAATTGGTAGACAAATATGGCATCTCAAAAAACATACATCCCTTTTTTCAATTCTACGGGGCTTTAGTGTCCAAATTTTCCCTCTTTTTATATTACATATGACATTTCCGTAATGAAAAACTAAAATCTTCCAATTAATTAAGAACATTATTTTATTGAATGTGTTTTGGGGGATATTTACTTTAAAAATTATTATCAAACATTTTGTGATTCTTCTTATATTGATGATCCACTCCCCTAAATTGTTGATGCCACATAAAATATAAACTATGATAATATTTAAGAATTTTCAATCATGTATTATTCATACAAATAGAACATTATTGTTTTCCCTTAATACTCCAACCATAGATCATTTCATAAGATTGGAAATCATTTATAGTGCATAGAAGAGAATAACACCTTTAAAATATATTTTTTAAAGAATAATAAAAAGTGCGCACACCCATATCCCAAAGCGGATACAACTCTATTATTAAAGGTTGGAAGTAAAAAACTATAAAATTTCAAATATCTGATGTTCTAGATATTATTATATGAAAGAAAGTTAATGGTTTTTTCATACAAATCAATAGAAGATGATTATAAACGTGAATAAAAATTGAAACATGTTGTGATTAGTAAGCATCTGACCAAATGGATGAATCCATCATTGGATAGCCCCAAAGTGACATTACACACCACATTTTCAATATTGGTATTTTATCCATCCAATTCCTTCCATGATAATCCATCTTTTGGGAAAAAACTCATCATTAGCTATATGTTTTTTAGTATCATTCCATAATATATTAGATTTGATTTATATAGAAATGAATAGATTTATAAGCATTTGAATCAATGGATATTTTTGCATGTATTTATGTGGAACATGAGATAGTGTTGCATATACTTTTTCATTCCATCAAGATGTACCACATTATTTATTGTCATTAATGTCATATTTTTTCTCCCAAAATAAACATCAATATTTTGAAAAAGAATCAATTTTATTATTATGAAATATGAGCTACATAATAACCATCCATGCCTTATAAATACTTAAGGGGATATTTTCACCATCAGGAAACAAGTCCTACAAAAATGTACAAAAATAATCAATGATGGTAATTTAAATTACATAAATTCATTTTCAGTGATATAAGCACATTAAAAATTACATCATTTTTAATTTAGTACATTAATGATATACAAGAGTTTAAACATCATCAATTAAATTTTTCACACTCAACATCATCATATTTAGTCTTTTCATCATGTGTATTGATATAATTTCCTTATTTCACTGGAATAATATGTCTCAAATGATGATGTACAAATGGAAACTAATCAAATATAAAATTCATTATACAAGTTATTTATTTAGATTAATGAATTTTAGAATATTGTATCAACTCCCCATTGTGATGCCAAATATAATTTTTTGTTTTAAATATAGATTTTTTTCTAGAGTAGTTAATGTCTTCTCAATATAAATCTGGTCTTCCCACACAATTATAACATGGAAATTGTATGTGACCTCCATATGAAGCTTTGTTAAATTAAAAATCTAAATTATTTTCCAAATTATTTGGAAACTCGTTTGAAATCTGATTAGTATGACAGATATAGATTCTATCCATTCTACTATTGGAAAAAAGGTGATGTTATAATAAAAAATGTAGACTATTATTATAATGATATTCAAATTAAAATGAAATTTAACGGTACGGTGCAGATGAAATTAAGGAAAACTAATAGGAAACCAAATTGAATATAATGAATGATATAAGTGAGCATTATAGAATACTATACTATCCATCCCAAACAAGAAAATGACATATCGTAAGTGAAAAATAATTCATACTTATACAAATCATAACAATGATAATGTATAGCAAAAATTAACAAAAAAATAATACTAGTAGAGAAAATTATATTTATTTTTGAAATAGGACATCTCATTTGAAAAAATAATTGTTGATAACATTTAGTTCTGAGGGGATTTTATTTTATTTTAACATTATTTATATTATTAAAACATAATGAAATTTATAAAATGATGGTATAAATTATGACCATTAATATGTAACATTCCTAGGATATAATTTATTACAAAACATTAAAATAATTATAGAGTTATTTATTCAAAATAAAACCAAAATAAATGATAGTACACATTCATAATATCCTCATATTAAAGTTTATATATTAGCTAATCCAATTTCCTTTGGAAATGAGAAAATATAAAGAAAATGGTGGTCACAGATTCTTAATATAGGATAACAAATCACAAAACATACATAAATAAAGAGTTAATTTTAGAATAAATATATTTCAAGAAGAAATATTGGAAATAATTGCATAAAATTTTAACAAGATTCATAACATAATTGTGGAAATGTTAACATACATATATCATAAACATTTAATTGAGGAAAAGTTCTTTGAAAATAATCTTTTTCTTCTAGGATACACCCTTTACACTTTTTTAGTTGTCACGTTGGACAGAAAATTTGATTAAGGGGTATAAAAATATAATCCCATCGTTTACATAGGATCTAAAATTAATTATTCAGTCAAATTTAAATTTACATCAATATTTTTTGTGTTATTTGATTCAAATGATATATAAAATATCTAATAAATGGTAAATGAAATTTTTTATATAGATAATTATATTATACCATTAAATGACCATAAAAATAGATATATTTTTAGGTCTTCCTTGGGACACTAATTTATATCATTTCAATATATTTATGATCAAGTTTGATCAAAAAAGTATATTTTTATTATAATTATCATTTTAATTTATTATATATCCATTCTTTTTGTCATAAAATATGCGATATAGTTGGGTAATTCTTCAAGGACCAAAAATAAAATCTTTTGAACATGCATGTTTTAATTATAACAAAGAAGACATACTTTTATCTAATTAATATAATGAAGTGATTTTAGTTAATGAAATTCAATATTGATCTTTTTTAATGGTGGTGTTCAGCTCTAATACCATGACATTAATGTTATTGAAGAAAGAAATTACATAGAAAAATTAAATGAGTCTAAATTATGGGATTCTTTTGCAGTCATATCATATAGAGAAGGTAAATAAAAGGGGAGATCATCCAGCCATGTAATGTCATGATTAAATCTCATATTTGTGAGGCCATCTACAACATTTTTAGCTTCACAATAGTTATGAGTGAAATTATATCTATTTTTCACGAGAAAATGCAGACAATCCGTCCAATGAGAAGTAAGAATCTATGCATGGTGAACTACTCCATTCCAAATAGCTTGCACAATGGTCGTCGAATCACTCTCGATCCAGATAATGTTTCATCCAAGTTGTTTTGCAAAAGAGATAGAATAAATCACACTCATAATTTTAGCTTCTAGAGAAGAGGTGACACCATAGATACCATATATGCACATTATAGTCTCCCCATAGTGGTTTTTGAAGATAACACCACAACCCTAAGGACCCGAGTTACTTTAATAATCACCATAAACATTAACATTCATCTAGTCAGTAGGAGGAACTTGCTAGAAAATCAACAAAGTGAATCTAGGATGGTTATAAATTCCTTTCAACCTATGCCGTCTAGGAATACAAAGGTCTCTAACAATGTTTTTGAAAATATCATATTTAATTGAGGTAGCTTCCCAGATGGCAATTAAGATTCTCATTTTAGATGCATTATGACTAAATGAGTAATTGTTATGAATATAATCATTTATATCATAATATATCACATGGAGAAGCTCATATATAAATTTTTTTAAGATAATAATTAAATTAATTAAAGGAGAAATCAATTTAAAATCATTGTTTTGGATTTTATAGAATAAACACTTATGACAAAAATACATTTATCAGTAACAAAACACTAAAAAATTGAACATTATTAAAATACCTTAGAAACATTAGTATGAACATATAGTGGAATCAAAGGTATAGAATAAATTAAAATAACACTTAGTAGAAGAGAATATGGATTCATAAGTCATGAATTTGATGTTGAAGAAGATCCTAACCAACAAAATCCTGGAATTGGATCTGGAAAATAGAAAATAGAACCAATCGCATGTCCCGTGATGGGAGAAGAAATAACCGAAAGGATGAAAAGATTATATATCTCAAAAAAATACCGAAACGGATAAATATTGCTATCTAGGGGAGAAAATTCAATGAACTATAGGAGGGCGACACCAATCTCATTAGATGAGGGAATATGGATTCAAAAATGATCAGGGGGAGGGGACCCTAAAGTTTCCACCTATTTCAAGGATTTATACCCATTTTTTTCAAAAAAACATTGGTAGAGCTCAAGATACACAATTAGATTTTTAAAACAATGGGTATAGATTTGGGAAAAACATATATACCCACAATTTATCTAAAATGTGGGTATAGGTAAATTGGGTTCGACCCAATACCATGTAGTTAAAATTCAAGAAAATAAATATGACATTCCAAACTTCTATGTCAATTTATTGAACAAGAATGAAGGATTTAATCCAAATATTGAGTTGTTCATTTGGTTTATCCATCAGATTGAAAGTGAATATCCAAACAGAAATTTAGTTCAATACCCATTGAATTTTGATTTACATCCAACAAAAATAGATGTGAACCTAAGATTAGAGTAAAATACAATGGCAGGAGTAACTATATATAACCATTATATCTCTTTTAGATATAATCGGGAAATCAGATCCAAACAAATTTTATTTTAAATTGGAATTAAATGTATTTATTTAGTTAATCAATCAGTAATAACCTAGATTTCATTATTAATTTGTGAATTTTCTTACAATCCAAAAACAAAAAATCCATGGATATATTTTCTCACTTCCACTACAGAATTGTAAAATGAAAAAGCATCCCATAAAGTAATTTTCATTATTCATTAACTTATTGACAAGTTAATAATTTCATTGAAAAAACATAAATATCACTTTTTATTCCATCTCTCTAGTAAAAATATAATTTTTTTAACATCATAATTCCTCCAAGATGAGATGAAAATGGGGAACTATGATCTTCACTCAACAATTATCTCGTCAACTAGAAATTACATGGAACACATGATATCTTTCAAAATCATTAAAAAAATATTTATAAATGTTAAATTCAGTTAACTTACCCTTCATAACTGATTATATCTTTTCCAATAACTCATATTCCTTCTTATAAGATTTCTTATTTCTTTCTGTTAGAGATGATTTTACCAACATCGAAAACAAAAGTAAGTATGTTTCATTATCAATAACATATAACAAAAAATTTATCAAATGATTAAGCAAAGTTATGAACTAAAAATGTATTATGGTTAACATGAAATTAATGTTCTAACTCTATAAATCAGATACATTGTTTTCTTTATAATTATGATAATGAATTTTTAATCATAATCATTAATCAATTGTATCCATTTCTTTTTAATCTTATTAAACTATTTAGGATTGAATATAAAAAATAAAACGATTATTATAAATATATATTTTACACATGATTCTATATTAATTATATCTAACAATTGATAATTAAAAAACTAGTGTAGTTAAATTCTGATCATGTGTAGGATAATTTAACTAAAGAGGTTTCAGTTTTCAAAAACAGTTAACAATTACCTAATCATTATACATTATAACACAACCATGAACCTTAAATTTAACATCATTGTAGATGAATAAATAACAAATTTTCAAGCTAAATTACAAAGATAGTTCATTCACCAATATTTTTTTTGTCTATGAAAACAATAAACACAATATTTTTTCCATATGAATTTTACTCCCCTTCTAGTTAATTATTCAGTGGTGTAGATAAAAATGAAAATTTTTCAATAATATATTGGAAGTAAAACACTAATACTAGAAAACTATGAATATATATGATATTTTTTACCCTTTTCTATTCATTAAAAAAATTATGTTTTAGTAGGATCAATAGTTTTTTCAAAATTTTAATTAATGTCCCAAACAAAAGAAATTTTTTATTATAAATTTTTTTCTAAATATATTTTTTATAATGAATTGATTCATTAATGTTTTACAAAATAATATTTTGGTTTCTTTCATGATCCTCATGAATTTTAGAATACAAAAATATGTTATCAATAAACACAACCAAAATAATGTTCTATAACTCATGGAAATATATATCTATTAGATCCATAAATATTTCTTTTTTATAAAACAACTAAAAGGAAAAACTAAAAACTTTTAGTTCCAATATATAGTTTAAAACATAGTTTTTAAGATATATACCTCCTTCACCTTCAATAGATTATACTCAATCCTAATATTATTCATCTAAAATTATTTTACTCCCTGGAGATGATGAAACAAATCGTCAATATGAGGAAGAGGGTTCTTCTTCCTAAAAGTAGTGTTATTCAAGGATTTATAATCAATTCACATTCTCATTAGGCCATATTTCTTTTTAATAAAAAAATATAGTATCACATTTTTTAAAATTAATAAGATGAATGAAAACATTATCTATATAACTCCTAATTTTTTCATTCTTAAAAGTTCAATATGATCCCTTTTATTATGGGGTTTTGGAATTAGTTTTGCAACAGGTATTAAGTTATTATTAAACTCAACCTCCCGATTAGAAGTAATACCAATTAAATCATCAGGTAAAATTCAATATCTTCAATCACTATTATGACTTCACTAATTTGAATACAATATTACTTTTCATGAATATTTGTAATGTAACATTTAATATCCTTTCTAATCAATTTCTTGTATTCATGATATGTTATTAAATGTATGAAATCATTGAAAAATAAATTCATAGGCCTTCAATCTATCTTAAATTGATAATTTAAAATCCAATCAATACCCAAATTAATATCACACTCTACTATGGGTAGTTCAAAAATATTTTTTGGGACTATCATTTCACTAATAAGAATAGGAATATTCCTATAAAACTCAATATATTTAATACCTACACCTTATTTTTCACTTAAATTTACGTCATATTTTTTATGGGGTGATATTCCCAATTAAAATGAAAAAAAATCAGATATATATGAATGGTATGATCCATAATAAAATAGTGTATTTGTATAATTCAAATTTACTAATATCACACCTATCACTGATTTCTTTAATATCCCAAATTAAACTCTAGTAGTACCAAAATATTTTTCCCATCCTTTTTTCTATTTATCTTTTTGATTACCCTGATGGGTTCCAAACCTGGGGAACACATTAAAATAATTTCACAACTCATTGTAATTGAATAATCTTTCCATAATATTTTATTCATTTATTTGAACATTTTTCTTGCAGTCATGAGCTACGTGCCAAAAGATTCTATACTAGAAGAACATCCAATTTTTCATAAAACACTCACCCTGATTCACTATACCACACTTATCAGGTGATTTGAACATGATTTTCCTACCTCTAGACATCTTTAATGAATTCTTCCCCATTTCATCACATCTATAACATATATTTTTCTTTTTATCAAGGAATACATGATCCTCTGAGAACACCATTTCTTCCCTAAAAACACATAGTACAATAATCTTATAAAATTTAACCAAATAGGAAGATAATTCCCTTTTATATCCTGGATTTAATCTTAAGAAAAAAAATTAATTTTACTATAATTATCCTATTTAAAATTTGGATCATACATCTCCAAAAAAGTGATGTTTTCTTTATACTATACCACTAATTCTCTCTCATGATGCCTCAATTAAAATAATTTCACTTCAATCAAATGCCGAATGGAATTAGGTTAATATTTTTGAAATAAAATGTTCTTTATGTAATCTGATTCTATGTTATCATTCTTTTCTCTTTCTTTACTATTCTGAAATATTTTCTACCATTGATCATTTTCACCATCAAAATTGTAAATAGCATGACTTGTCTTTTGATTCTTTGAACAACCCAAGAAATAAAATATCATCTCTAAATATTTAATGCATCATTCATATATGTCATAAACATATGATCAAATGAATATTATAATGCTTCATTGCATAAAATTGTATAATATCATATTTTTCCTCTATGGTAGATCAGGTTGGTCTCTCACAAGGATACCACCATAATTAAGAGCCTATTTAAAATGACCAACTAATAAAAAACACATTTATTCCCATTAAAACCATTCAAGGTTACTAATTCAATAAGATATCATCCTTATGGTGACTTTCTACTTCACCTTCCTTGATCTCCCTATGGAAAAACATTTTAAACTATATAGTTTAGATGAAGGAAAATGTTAATATTCAAATTCAATATCATTTTAACATAAACCTAATCTAAAATATTTTATTGTTATTTTATTGACATTATCATAATCCCTAATTCTATTGAAACATTTCTGTAAAACCAAAATTAAGGACAAGACCTTAAACATTACATATTATAAAAAATTTAATCTATAATTCACATTATAAAATTCCAAAATATCTTTTAGGTTTATATTAGTACACTATTTTGCGATAAATCAAACATAATAAACCCTTATTTATACAATTTGAACACTTATAATCTGTAACCATTTTTTCCATAATACAAAATATTTAAAATCGAATATGTTTTATTTTCATGAAAAATCATCATAAATTTTAAATTTCGTTCTTATATATCCTTTATAATAAATAATACATATGGTAAACATTTTAAAATGTTGGATGACCATAAAAAGATTAGTAAGGTTTATTAAAATAATAAAATAAAATTTTCATCCATGATTACCTTTAAAAGAAATTCTTTTTCCAAATTTATGTTTGTCTCAAAATAAACATTTTATTACCCAATAAATCACTTGAATTTTCAAAATATATACATAATGAATTTCATAATAATTATTAATGAAAAATAAAATTCGTACATGTTTCTTATAAACTAGGAAAAACTCATATGAATTGTTTCCCAATTTCATACACTAAACCCAATAAAATTATTATATGCTTTCAAATAAACATAAGATCATTATATTACCCTAATAAATCATAAGATTGACATAAAACCCCATGGAATTCATAAATAATACTTGTAGGTTACTTTGGAAATAATTTTTTATCACACTTATAATTACACATACAAAAGTAATAAATATATTGTTGGCTTCCATCCCCAATGCATTTGAGGTCTATCACAGACCCACCCATTTTAGATTATCACATAACCAACCTTTATTGGACAATAATGTAACCCACATACATTATATTATAATGGAACCTTAATTAATCATAAAAATTTTATTAACCATAACATAATAATAGAAAATTAAATCTGTAATTTTTATCATTACATTCATAAAATATTCTGGAGGGAAATAACGTCTCCCTTTTGAAATCACTTATTTTTTTAAAACACTACATTTATAAAGAGAAATTTTTTATTTTAAAATTACCATTTAAAAATTTAATGGAATATTAAATAAAAATATTAGTTAAAAAATAGGGAAACTATTCTTCTGATTTATAATATTAAAATATATTTCTTCCATATTTTTTAGAAAAGTCACAATGTACCACATTTAAAGACCGATAAGAATAATCCACTGAAATAATTTTTTGAGAAGTAAAATATGGATAAAAATAACCTTAAAATCATTGTATAATACTAAAAACTTGTTTTAATTTTTTTTTAAATGTGGATATGAATGAAAAAGAGAGTTTTAAGGGAGATTTTCAAAGATATTTTTTAAAAGAAAGTCTCCTACCTTTAGTCTGACTCTTCCCAAATGTTATTTTTATTCACTAAAAAATAAATTATGCTTACTTTATACTTTATTAAGAACCTTTTAAAATTTAATTATTTTTTATTTTATTTAATACCATGCTATATTTAATTTCTTAGTTAATTAATTTAACTTTAGATATTTTGATGATATTTAGCTCATATATCCAACTCAACATCGGTAGGATGCTTATGGTCAAATTGATTATTCATAAATATTATCATGAATATTTATAATTTTAAACTAATTATAATTTTAATATATAAATTATTATTTTAAAACTAATCATGAGTGATAGTTATGAAAAAAAATTTGTTATAATAATGGAGACAGTAAGTCACAAGTGCATATGAGTAACATTTCCATTTTTTTATGATCAAAATAGAAAGAATATAAATAATATTTTATTGTTAAATAGTAAAAATAATATAATAAATAGAACATTAATTTTTTACATACATGTACATATATCATCCATGTTATGTAGTGATGAAAAATCAATCACATCACATCGTTAAGGTGGTTGTCTACACATATGCATGAAAGAAATTATACATTTTCCATAATGAGGAAAGGAATGAAAATATTTGTTCTATTAACTTTATAGATTGATGAATTTGTCAAATATATCATATATTTATATAACTTCAGTACACCATTATAACCAATCTTCGTATTCGGTGATGGAAAATGAATTACAATAGTTCATGAAGTGGTAGTTCATCGTACACATGAACGATTATTTCCTCTCTAATTTTATTGAGTTTGGAGATTTATATATGTCTTAAAATTATCTTAATAAAATCTTATTATATATAGGATACATTTTATTATTTTTTTATTGTAGAAGAATTTTTTAATTAGGTGGATGGATAAATAAAACAAAAATATGATGTTCAAACTATAAATATTCATTGGAAGTTTCTTTCGTTTAACAACATAAGCCCTTTAAGGTAGCTGTTAAAACAAGAAAAAAGTATTCTAGACATAGGAGGAGATTTTACGAATATATTTGGTTAAGTATTTAGTAAAAAAATGTACTTTTAAGTTTATTGAAAATATAAGGCGTGGTTTCATTTTATAATAGATGGGAGGGGTACTCGTTGAATTCAAATAAAAATTAATTAATATAAATTAATTATCAATTAAAAAATCGATCCAAAACATTATTGACAATATAGGTTTATTACAGGTCTTAATAGCCTCATGAAAAAAAATTAAACATGTTTTGAATATTTTTATCCTTATATTTTGGTTTTAACTCCTCGTTAACCCCTTTCACACTTACTATGAAAATAAGGATATTTACTTTATGATGGTCAATATAGTAACTTTAAATTGATAAAAGGACTATAAATTGATCATGGTTGATATAAAGAATGACATTAAATAAATTTTTCCAAAGTTGATATTTTTAGGAATTTCATATAATTTAATAAAATATTATTAATTATAAACTATCATTAATGTGATTTTTTAGAATTATTCATTACATTGATGTAAATAAAATCAATATAACAATAAAAATCAAGAAACATTATTTTAATACATCATAAAATTTTAATTTTCATTCATAAACCCTTATTATTACATTAATTATATTAAATTGTAACACTTTTAATATTTTTCAATATCATATACTTGAGTTTATTCATTAATTGATTAATTACAGTACTTGAATTGTGCATACATTTAATGTTGTTATTTATTCACTAAAAATTAAAACTAAATTACCATGATGAATATAAATATTTTCTATTTCAAAATTATATTTATAACATAACATATCCTCCAAATATACCTATGTTAAAAATATTATAGTCGTTAAAAACAAGAGTGCATCCTTTTTTACTTTTATATAAATAAAATAAAATAATCATTATTATCTCAAAAAATGTAGTTTCTGTTAATTTTATAGTCCTTATCATTAAATTTTTAACATTAATTACTCATTTTACCCTTTACCATCGTAACAAAAATTATGAATGTTACTATTCATATTGACCAAAAATAAAAGGGACATATCCTTAAAATTTGGACCCCCATATTTTGAATGTGGAATTCATTTTTCAAATTTATAAACACATAATTAGAAAGTTTTAATTTTAAATTAAATTGGAAAAACACAATGATAATTTTTAAAAAAAATTACATTTAAATATAAAATGTTTTAATACAAAATTCAAGCATAAAATTCCTTTAAATAAAAAATTGAATAATTTTAATTTAAAAAATAATTATAAACTTATAAAACTAAATATAAATATATTTTTAATTTATAGATAATTTAAAATAAAATATATTTTTCTAATAAAATTAAAAGGAAAACTATTCTTTGACAAATCATACTTTTTTAGAAAATTACTTGATAATTTTTACATGATTAACTCATAAATAAGGATCAGTTTTAAAAATTAAAATTTTATAATTTGGATGAAAATATTTTAAATAATACCATATGATACATAAAATCCCAATTTGGATGGAAATAAATCTATTCCCTTTTCACTTATAACATATTTAATATTTTAATATTGAATATGTATATACAAATTATTACTAATGAACATATAAAAATTATCTAGGATATTGTAGTAAATTATGTTAAAGATAATTAAAAAGTATAACATACTTAGACATCAACTTCTAATCATTTATATTAGACATTCCAACTTCATTTATTATATTAGAAGAGTCATTCTCAAAGGTAATTTCTCTTCAATTATTTTCTTTAATGTTTTCTTGATTTTAATATTCTCTATCATTTGTGAGGAAACAATTTTATAAATTACCCTTGGTTTACACTCATAGTTAAATTTGAATTAAACCTAAACATTTTTTTATTTTTCATTTTTCATTTGTTTCCTAAATTCATTATCTTGTCCTGCACAAGTAACTTATCCCAGATAATTTTTCACGAACTATCCAATATAGTGACATACTTTGCCACATCTTCTGAAAATATCCTCCATGAAGTTAAATTGGATCTACCTAATATATATTTTAACAGAAAACAATTCTAGAATCTTCACTCAACTTCTTGGAGTTTCTTCCTATTCTTCCAATGTTTCTCCCCTTGAATAGATAGTTACTCATTGAATGTGAAATGTTTTTCAATTTTTTTATGATTTGTATCTTAATATTCAATAGAAGAAAATACATGTTAGTAACTAATCATCCATGGGGGTATTAATATTTTTGAAAAAATATTAATGATATCTAGTAGGGGTTACATTGTATGTTTTATCTCAACATAGATTATTGTTCCTGAATATACTATTTTTATCTCCATCTTGTTTTAAAATAAGAAAAGTGTTTCTCAGTCTCGATATCTTCATTGAGTTAAAGAAGGTTTCTCAAAAAAAATATTTTCAAACATGTACCTCTATTATTTTTGGACATGAATTATTTGTATGAGAAAACATTATTTTCCTTTAAAACATCAGATTCAGTTTGTATCTTTTCCTTATAGATAACTTCCATAGAGGTTCAAGAAGATTCATTATTAACTTAGGTTTTTTTATATAAATCATTCATTTAAATTAAAAATTTTCCATCCTCATGAAACATTTATCATATATTTATAAAATCATCATCATCTATAGTATATATATCACCTTGATAATCAAACATATTCCCAAGCTCTACAAATTTAAACATGGGAAAATTAATTTTTTGAAAGTCCGTAACATCCTTTTTTTGGAACTCTACTTTTTCATTACTCATTTTTTCCATTTTAATTATTTTACCATATAAAGTCAATATTGTGTTTTGTTTTATGACTTAATACAAGTCTAAAGGTATATTTTAAATATTGTTTTTATATATGTTTCCTCACACACTTATTCCCCTCCACATCAGGTAACCTCTTGTCAATTAATTTTATCCATGAATGTATTAATAATTTTTGAAACACCAAATTGTATTGGAACACATGAATTTGAGTAGTGTTATTATTCCACAACACACATGATTATGTTCTTCCATTCTGGAAAAAAATGTCTTTCTTATGTTGGGTTTTTTAGCCTTTACAGATGTTTTATCCAACTTCATTATTTTTTTATTCTAAATCATCATTATCATACTCTTCACCTTTATTCAACTAACAGATTAATAAAAAGTTTCTAATTACATTATATTTATATCATTTTAATAAGTGTTTTCCATTGTACATAACGTTTCCTTCCTAAAATTTCATTGAGATAACATTCATAATCCTCCTATATGTTTTATAATTTCCATACTTATTTTCTAATTCATAAAATTCTATATATTCCAATTATAAAATATTCATATTCCTCATAGCTACACAATATATCTCTTCCTTAATATTATTTTAAAATATTGAATATTTAAACTTCTCAAAAATAAAAATTATGTTATATAGTTCACCAAGAGAGAAATCATCTTCCTGTTTTAAAGGATTGAAATTATCATTAGGCCTATAAAAATGTTCTCATTAGTTTTTTTAATAACTGTTAAATATTTCAAGATATATATTAATCTTTTGACAATATAGACTATCTCATTTACTATTTTCTAGAAATTATTATTAGTTTCTTTATCATCCATCCTGGTATCATCAAACATAATTATATAGATCTAATGTTTTTACCTGTGACATTCACATTTATTTTGATGTAACTTTAATGTTTGTATAGGGTAACATTATTAGTTTGGTGACCCCTCAAAATTTTTTGAAAATTATTATAAAAGTAAATTATAATAGAATTGTAATCATTGTTATCTACATAAATATTTTTTCCATCAAAATTTATGGGAGAATCATTTTCCATTAGTGAAAATATTACAATAGCAACATCAAAACCTCTAATCCATGTTAAAGAAAATAGGGTGTCATCAAATTATCTAATAAAATTTTATTTCAACCATTGAAGGAAGGAATACCTATATTGTTGAGTGAGTTATGATTTCCACTGACCATAAAATAAGAATTTATATATGAAACCTATGAACTCTTACACTATCTAATGTTTGTAGGATTATTTTCTCTGTTATGAAAGGGGTGTTTAATTAGTGGTGTTATTTTTTATTTTTTATCCTCAAAAAATAATATTTCAACTGATACTATATTAATTATGAATAAAAATAAATTCTTGTCACCCCAATTTTTATAAGGTTTATTCACAATACAAGAATTTACCTCTTACTGTTTTCATTTATTAACTGATTCATAGGTGTTGACAAGATTATCAATGAGAATAAAAATTATTTATCTCTAAACCTCCCCCCACCCCCACTCACTTTAAAAAAATAAATAAATTAAACTATTTCGCACCATTTATAATTGTCCCCAAGAGATATTGTGAAATTATACTTTTTCCTATGGTTTCAACTATAATAAATATAATCTTCCTCTAATACTTTTAAATGAATATAATTTTTTTACACAAATAAAATTTAATATAAATATCCTTCAGAAACTTCATCTATTAGAAAATTAATCATCTATTACACTACACTCAATGAAATTCTCCATTGACCAAACGTATCTTCTAGAACAAGTTGTTTGGGATCGCTATGATCTCTGCTCAAAATATTCGTATCACCGAGTGTGTGATCATATCACTACATTTATAACAAATTATACAATAATAATTTCATGATCTGAGATCTCTATCTTCCACATTTTCACATCACATTCAACTTCAATAAATACCTCTGATATATTTATATCATTACTTCTCTGAAACCTTCACAAATATCAACATCAAAAATCTTTGAGTCTTCTATAAATCTTACCTAAAATAAGGAAATAAATCCTCTTGAATTATATATCATTGACACTCACATCATAATCATTATATTTATCATTGAATTAACTATAAGATTAATGAAAATCCATCTAATCCATCTCATCATCTACGTCCTCTTCTTCTGATTACATTGAAAAAAACATCAATTTGTGTCCATATCTGATTTTGTATTTTCTTTATGTTCACATGATAAATTATTAATTTAATTATTTGAACAAATAATTACTTATCTCCTTTGATGTTGATTATTATACATCGATTTCACTAACAGATGTTTAAACCATGGCTTCTAAAATATCATATTATACACAAACAGTCCTCTTAAGTTTCAGTCACCATATTATTTGATCACCGTTTCCAATAAATGTCTTAAGGTTATAATCTGAAAAACTAGTGTTTAATTTATCTACTAAAAGACTAAACATTGGGTTGAAAAATTCAGAACATCATATATTTTTGCATTACCTATATAACAATTTTCTTCATTAGGAGACTACTTTCTGGTTTTGTTTTTGAACATTATTCAGAAAAGCAGACATAAAATTCAACTACCTCGATTCCATATCTATTACTTTACCAAAACTGATCTTCATTTCATTAGATAGACTCACCTTAAGTATGTATAATTTCTATTTCAATAGAAACAAGAAAAATTTTCTAGACATTATAATTATAATGTTCTAATATTATCCTATATTAATCAAATCCCACTATATATTTGTTAATTAAAATCATATTTAATCATAGTTAATCCCAAAAATCTATTTGATGATTTATTTTGTGAAATATCCTAGTTTCATCATATTAATACATTTTAGGACTATCTTTTAGTCACCCATTATCTCCTCAAATTCAGATAACTAATAAATATTATGAAAATATCACATGACTTATGAATTTTTTAAAGAATCTTATAAGGACTCCAAGAATATTATGATCCTTCACAAGATACATACATTTTACCTCTTCCCTTTTCCAAATTTCTAATCTCCACATGAGCATGTAACTTTCGATCGCATTATATATTAAAAATAAGTATGATGCGTATATTTTATATTTTTTATAGATTTATTTGAAACAGTTCTTATACATTAAACACATCATGCAAAAAAAATCCTTAGTAAATTTTCAATATAAACACATATAGTCTTATAATTTTAAGTCACCTATCTTCTTTATATCATTACTCGATAACTACATAACTTTTGATGCTATTCCTCTTAACATTCCACAATTTTAAATTAACATCAAAAAAATAAATTATAGAGCTATCCATAATACATCATGGGTAGAAGCATTAATAAATAATAACATGATGACTTAATCTAACATTATCAAATTAATACAAGGAATATCATCTAGTCAGTGAATCATGTTGTCATAATATCTGATTTCACCTATCTAAACCTAAACCTCTATAATCACCTTTAATTGAAAAAGAAATATTTAGTTTATCTTTGATAATTTATTCTATACCTTTATGAATTATCAAATATGTGTTTTTAAATTATGATACAGTATATATTATTAAAATCATTATACCATCAAATAAAATAATTAGCCTTTAATTTCTAATCATCAATTTTAGTACATCCAACTACTCCAATTTTGAGTAAAATATCACTCTAAAAAATTATAAATAATTGTTAATTTACAAATATTTTAAGAAAACTTATAATTCCTATCACATAGGATAAACAAACACAATACACAATACATAGAAAATCCTTCATTAATACCTTTAATGAAATATCTTCAATATTAAAATTTTACATCCCCCCATCATTTCTTAATTAATTCTAGTGCTCTTCACCATTTTATACAGAGATAAAATTATAGGGAAAAAAACCTCTTATAAATGAATTTTTTTTGTTACATATTCAAAATAACATATTACATAACTAAAATTTGTTTCAAACATAAAAATTAAAACTCTCAATCCTTTCATGAAATAGTTATTTTTAGTATTCATTATTCACATCATATAATGAAAAATAAATCTGCCTGAATCTTGATTATTTATATAATTAGACCATAATTTCATTTCTATATGCTCATAGGAACCAAACAAATAAGATATGTAAAATATAAATTTTCTTCTAAAATAACATGATATCCTCAATACACCCCTTATTATTTTTTCATATTCTAATAATTTTTGAAATTTTAAAAAATATATGGACACTCTACACATATAAGTAATCAATCTATTAATTATTATTCATTACTTTATTTCACAAATTTTGTAATTTATAATTTTTCATTTAAATAATAAAATTATATAAATTTTCATGTGAAGTAAAATATATGACTAATTTATTATTAGTTATTTCATTATCTATTTATTTAAAACATCATGAATATGAGAAAAAATTGAGTGTTTTTTACATTATTATTTAATAAAAGATTTTACAATGTCTCAAAAAATGTACTATTAACTTTCATTCTATGTCAAAAATGTGGGAGAGAATTATTGAATTTTAAATTCAACTTATTCACGTGATTCTATATATCTATAATCTTTTTATAAGTTACTATAAATTATTTAAAAATTTATTTTATATTATATTTTAACTTATAATTTATTTTCTTATACTACTCAAAGAATCTTTTAATCTTGTATACTTTTCAAGCAGAACTAACACTTTTTATGTTATGGAAGTATCATCACAACTCAATATTTATATGAATTTCATTTTATTAGTTTATACACTTTGTAAATTTTAAATCATGGATATGCACTCATTTCAGTCAACATTTAATATGTATAAAATTTTAATATTTTTTTCTTTTTCATTATTTCGTTCAGTACCACATAATGAATCCTCAATTGTTTTCTATTTAGTCGAAATCTTTAATTCAGGTTTACCAAACTAGTATACATCATCTTCATTATATTTATAAGTTCAATATTCTATTTTGAAATAAAATTACTTATAATTATCTTAAAATAACTCTTACCTACATCCTTAAAAAAATCATTATTTTAATTGTCTTATCTGACTTCCTCTTTGAAAATATTTATAAAAAATCATTTTCAATATCACTATAAACTTATTATATCATTATATAGTTAACTAATGATATTATAATAGAACAAAATTTTATGCAATTTAAATAGTTTTTTTCAATAATACATTACTTTTAGTTTTTGAACATTTCTTGAAATAAGAGACTTCAACTTATTAATCAAGAAGTCAACATCGTATTCCTCAAAATCTAATATTTTAATAAATCATAAATATTAATGTATATTATTATCCTTTATAACCTTAAAGAATAACTTTTTAACATATTTTCTAATATTTGTTTGTATTTTTACTTTATTATCTCATATATAATCAAAATATTATGGAAATAACAGAAAATAAATTAATCCAAATTTCAATATTCAAGGGAAAATTCATTACGATAAATCCAATTACATATGATTCTTAGAATATTCTTTATAATAATAGAATCTTCTAAATTATATCCAAGTGAAAAAAATTTGAATACAATCTAATAAAATTTAGTGAGGAAATATTTCATATTCTCATAAATAATAATACAACCATAAAAAAAAATTTATTTTATAATTAAAGCTTACCAAATTTATAAATATTATAAATTTCATAAATGTTTTTCCACTTCCACATTATCCAATATCTCTCTTAATTCCAATGAGACTAAGATTTCATTATATGAACTATCATCAATCTAATTTTTCTTGATATTTACAATCATAAAATTAATTCCTTAAACTGTTAATATATAATAAAATAACTACATCATGTCCATAATGACGTAATAATAAAAAATATTTCCGGATAATATCATTCAATATATGATAATATTCATATAATGTATAGGAAAAAAAAATTATTTACACTATTTTTGTGATCAACAAAAAATCAGTATAAAAATACTTTAATTGAAAAATTCCTAGGAAAAATATATCAAATTCCAAATTTTATACTTCTTCAATGAAGAACAAAAAAATATAACTTTATAAAAAATTATGTTGTTATTGGTAAGACATGGATGAAAAAAATATTTGAGTATAGGATAATCACTGTAAACATTAAAACTAACCATTTCATAAAAATATTCTATTAATTATTCTTTTTATTGATTGGGTAGTTAATGATTTATTTTTCACCTTTATTTACATTTAAGGAAATAAAAATGTATATTTACTGAAATAAAATCATGATTTACAGGATTATTTATTCAATCTAAGTAACTAGTCATCAATGTGTAGTGGTTTTGTTTACACATCACATTATTTATACTCTTTTTAACAAGAAACTATCAAAGGGAGATGGGGCATCCTTAAACCCTTTATTATAAATATCATAATAATTTATGTGATCCTTTGTTGTTGTAATTGATCAATAAAAATTAAAATCAAAGGATACTTTAGGAAATGAAATCATGTTTTTTATTTGGACTCATATTTCTTATTCTCATAATCTATGTGATCATGTCCATGGAAGACACATATTTCTTCATCAAGTTTCTTTATGGCACAAATAGTTGTATCAAACTCTCATAGAATCCTTATAAAATTATTATTCCTATCTATCTTTTTAGTCTTTATATTTTCTTTATATATTTATAATAACTATTCTGGAACTCTAAATACCTTCATTCTTATCAATTAATGTTCCCTTATGATTATCTAAATGTTTTGTATATTGTAAGGTCGTGTTATACAAATCACTATGAACACATGACAGAACTAACAATATATTTTAATAGTAATTCAAATAATAAAATTCATGAATAAATATGTGAATAAGAATTGAATGTGTCATAATGGGACAAAAAAGATACATGATAACAATAATATAGAAATCATGATCGGCACGATCCCCTAGAATGATCACACTCATTGATAATACTATAGAAAATGACCAAAATATCATTAATGAAATACTAATTTTGAAAATGAAAATATATATTAACATGAGACAAAATAGATTTCAATTAATAATGATTCAAATATGATGTAATTATAGATGGTAGAGAACTCAAATTAACTTTAAAAATCTAAATATTTGAATAGTAATATGACTTTTGTAATATTAATATTGCAATTATTAATTCTAATCCGACCATTACAACTGTAACCACACTTATAAGACAATAACATAATATTTACATATCATATATAATGAAAATAAATTCTTTTTTATTCTTATAAAAAAGATAAATTCTTTAAAATTATAATGAATGTGTTTGGAATTTTTTTGTATAATAGATATGTTTTATTAACATTTTATGATAAATTGCAACATTTAAATTAAACATTATTATCATAATTTTTTTATAAATTAATTTTATGTTTCATTATAGTGAAATATAATTTTATGAGACTATGAGTAATTTTACTAGGGGTCATAAATTTGACCACAATATTAAAATTGGTTTTTTCAAATAAATAAATTTTTTTAAATCAAATTGATAATATTTAAAAAATTATTTTTTAAAATGGGATTTCATTTCTCAAATCCACTCACAATGAACTTTTTAGGGTGAATTTTTCATATCTTCCAAAAATAGTTGGTTTTTTCGTGAATAATTAAATAATTTAAAATATAGTATCTAATATTAAAAGATAAATACAATAATAGATGAGTCATGAGTGATATAATCAAAAACTATTTTAAACTCAAATTCACTAATCCCTCTATTTCTTAAAAATAATTATTGGTAGTTGTGATAAAAAATGTTAGACTAATCAATATTATATATATAAACACTCCTCTCATTCTATAAAAAATGATACCACTCACCTCCCCTTATCCTCATAAATTTTATATTAATTACATTACCAAGTCATGATAAAATTATCTCCCCATTTCTCTGGTGTTCTTTTTCTCACCAAAAGACTAATCTAAGGTTCTTTAATGGGAAGTATAAGAGAGGAAATCGGAAGAGGTAATAATCATAACCAAAGAATTTTATTATTATTTCTTATTAAATATTATAATATTTATTTCATCCATGATAGTATGATTAAAATTGTAATTTAAATATAATTGTTTTTCTGGAATTTCCCATGTCTAACTTCCTCAATTCATTTCATTTAAAAATGAAAACATTTTCCTCAAGGAAGAAAATAGAAATAATATAATTGGTTTTCAAAATCTGATTAAAAGAGCAGTTGTGAAGAAACTTCACCCACTTGGACACTCCCACATTCCTTGAATAAATGTATTACTCAATTTGAATTCCTAAATTCACCCATAAGGACCCTATTTGAATAGTAAAATTTGTTTGGACATCATATCCGAATAATTAATAATATTTTTGTTCCACCTATAGAAGTGGTTTGGTTACTTGGACACCTCTAAGAAATACATCCTAATTGGCACCCCATTACTCAATAGAGTCCTCTCCGAAAAAGTTTAAATAGTGAAAATAATAATTATACTTCTTTGGTTGACCGACTACCCAGTCAAATTCATTGATCATGTATGTTATGAAATAAAGAAACCACATCCATTCATGAAATATGAGTTCAAAATTAATTCAAAGATAAATTACACATTAGAATTGAAACTAGGAAAATTATGTTCATCGGGTGTCCCCATCTAAAACAACTCTGTGCTTAGATGTGCATCACTTGGGTAGACATCATCATCTCCATTTCATTTTTTATAGATAAAATCTCAGTCATGATCTTGATCACCACAACTATGAAGGAAGTCTCTAGATTGGTAGGAGGGCATTCGGTGGTGTGCGCTACTCTCTGTCCCTTACAGAATAATCCTAAAGGGAGAGAAAGGGTGCTTTTTGTGGGAAAACCTGGTCGAAATCCGTGACCCACATTGCCTCTTTTTTTACTATGCATCAACTAGGTCTTCATGTGTACTTGGGGTTTATGTCATGTTACACATATCTTTATTATATATCGCATCCCATAAATATCGTATGTTGTTTTAACCGGTTGATTCCCTACACGACATGTAATAAGAGTACATGACATGTACATTCTTTTCACAGTGTGATTTTTCTTCACATCATGTCTAGTGTGGCGATTTTCTTTTGAAATTTTCCCGGTGTGTAAGTTCATTACATGATATGTGTGCATTCTCCTTCAGTTTCAAACACTGCTTCTTTTCACAAAAATCTATTGGCAAGCCACGAGAAAAGCTCACCACATTAATATTAAATTTGTGTCAATCATGGCATAAAGAAGACAATTAAATGCATTTAAAAGTCCATAATTACAAAATTTTCACAATTAAGCTCAAAACATTCCTTAATTTAAAAAAATGATTATATTCACATTAAATGTCAATTTGGTGAGTTTTAAATCCTTAAATTAGATATGAAAAACTGTATAAATATTATTTGTATCAATATGGCACACAAATGCATGTAAATGTTATGATGGATGTACCTAGATAGTACTCTAATTCATTGGGTAAGGTTAATATCTCCCTGGATTATATGTATGGGGTTAGGGAGTAAACTTAATCTATGATCGGACTCTTTACACAATGTTATGTTGCATCAGTGACAACCCTTTCCTTATTCTTATTTAATGTTTTTTGTTTTTTCTACATTACTAAGATTTCATGATATTATAAAGCCAATATATTTACATCATCCTTCAATATCATTATTCAAGGGCCATTACTTGTTTGATATCTTGTTATGCCATTTTTCTCTTACATTATGTTCCATTATCATTATTATTCTATTACAAGTCTTTATTTTTCACCCCTTTTATTTATATATTCTATAGGTTATCTTATGTATTTTTAAATTATAAAAGGAATCAAGGAGACATTATGGATTTTAAATTGAACATTTATTACATTAGGTTCATGTTGATGAATTATGAAGCTACTCTCATAAGGAAACTAGGCCTCTAGAATCAAGGGTATTTTTATTGGGTATTTATGTTAAAATTCATATCATTATATGTCATTATGGATTTTAATTGAACATGTGTATGTTGATATAACATATATATTCCTATTTCTAATAACCTAAAAGTGATCATTTGTATTAACTCAACCAATACCTAGTGAAAAATAAAGTTTTCTTTGTTTCACACCAGTTTTGACACTCCAAGAGGATATTATTTAGTATATTCATAATCTCTTTATGAACTATTAGAAAGGGAGTAAATAGATTTTTAGGGTAAAAAACTTCAATTGGAAAATCACGATCGGTAACCTAGATTAAAACTATTAGAACCATAAGTCATTATATACATGTTGGTTATAATTTTTTCCTTCTATGTAGATATATTCCCATTTATATGTTTTCTAGTTTGAGTATTCGCAACCACATATTTATTTTGGATATTGTAATTGACTAGAACCTGAATAAAATATTCACAGGTCCACTAATTATCCATTCATGATCATCAAATATAATATATGATTAAAATTCTACATATCATTTCATATCATTCATGTTTAGTTATACTATTGAAACCCCAAATAAAAACATGGTGTTGAGTTTTCTATGAGAAACAAAATTGGAAAATTATTTCACCAAAAGTATATAACTCCTACCCATTGTATTTTTATAGAATAAATATTCCATAAAATATTATCATATAATATTTGTGGAATTTTATCTTATAGTTTTCATGGAGTAGTTATCCTGAAATAAATCCATCATTAAATGTGGGTAAATGTAAATCACTCTATATAACCCAAAACAACCTCTTATTTTTTAAATTCGGTAGGAATTTGATTAACATCATTCAAAATATTTTTCTATAGAATGGTTATTATTCCATTTTAGGAAACCATATCATGCTAAATATATAGAAACGACTGAGTAAATCATTCAAAAAGACATTCCCATTGTGAGGGAGTATAATGAGGTGTTCCCCAAATTGTTTTATGGCCATTCTCTTAACTGATTCATTTAGATATCAAATGAAATTATACCATGATCTCTAAAAAACTCCAAGATTCCCTAAATATTGAACACAATTTATTTGGATGAACTAAAGAAATAGTTACAAGAGAATATTGAAAAGGTTTCCAAAAAAAAGTTCTTCATTGTCGAGTGTGTTGGTTCTCTTCATCAAGAAAAAGAATGTGTCAATGCACCTATGAATTGATTATCGTGTTCTTAATGAGATCAAAATAAATAAAAATTATCCCCTTTGATGGATTTATGAATTGTTTGATTAGGTATGTAGGTCCTAGTACGTCTCTTTGGTCATCCTTCGGTTGTGATATTACAAATTAAAGGTGATGAAGTATCATATTACCAAGGATTACTATCAAATAATTTATAGGAACTATGAGTTCATAATGATTCCCTTTAGAATCACTAATTCTCCATAATATTAGTGGAATTTCATATTATATCTTTTATATATTTCATTTAAAAAAATTTGTGTTCATTATTTATGATATTATGATATACTCCAAAAGTAATGAGAGAAATGTGGTGAATTAGAGTAATGTGTAAAGGATTTTCAAAAAGATAAAATATTTTTATATAAAATAAAATACATGTTATAGATGGAGGAAGCGTCATCCTAGAGGAATTTTTTAACTAGAAAAGGGATATCTATGGATTCAACTAAGATAATGGTGATTGAGGAGTGTCCCATTCTAACCTATATGATTGAGATCCATTGTTTCTTTGGACTGGAAGGGTTCCTTCGTTGATTTTTGAGGAACTTATAACTACTCTTAGACACACTAACCATACTAGAAATGGAGTGATGTGTGTTTAGAACAATGAATTCAAAGAGATATTCCAAAAATTGAAATTAAGTCTTATAGTTGTATATGTTCTCACACTACCCTTAGTTAGGGTATATTTTATTGTATATAGTGATTATTCAAAGATTGTCATTGGATGTGGATTGATTTTAAATAATAAATTAATATCCTAACCCAAAATGAAGTGGATAGATTATGATATAAACTCCCCAATTCATGATTTAGAGTTGCTTGAAATGATTTTCCCATCAAATATTTTTCTATATTATCTCTGTATGATGAAGTGGGAAATATATAAGGATTATAATAACATTGAGTCTAAAATCACAATGATCGATCATGATATATTCATGTGGAGATGGTTAAATCTAATAAAATATTATGAATATTCAATCCATTATAATACTTGGAAGGAAAAAAGTGTAAGATGATCTATGAAGGAAGGATAATGTAACCTTATCAATAATGGGAATTGTGAAGGTTACAATCTTATAAGACTTAAAATGTATTGAAATTGACATCATAATGGATTGAAGTACATCATATCAATCTCAAATTATTTTCTAATAGTAAATTATGGTTACGATAAAGGATTAGAAATGGGATAATGAAGAAATATATAATAAGGTGGAAACCATAAGAAAAGGGAAATCCATAGAGTATAAAATCTATTATGTAGTAATAGAATGATTTGGGTTGAAAATATTTGTACCATCAAATCCTTAGATAAATAAGGAGTTGTTGAAAGATGAACACGGCTCAAAATTCTCCATCCACCCTCAGTGTATACTGATATATAAAGATCTTGAATACCACTATCAGTTGGACAATAAAAATAACAATATAATAGAATATACATCAAAGTTTCATGTATGTTAGAAAGTTAAGGATGGAAGAAAAAAAGTCAAAGAGATTGATGCCACCATTACCAATACAAATATAAAATGAGAAAAAATCATCATTGGAATTGTCACAGGCCATTTTAAGTCATCTAGAGAAAATAATTATATATGTTTTTTTAGATAATCTTACAAATAATTCTCATAATATTTCAATATTATAAAACTTATAACCTTATTAACATGCAAGGATATACATCATGTATTTTGTGATACAGAAAGGAATACCACTAAATATTAAATATAATGAAGACTCAAGGTTTAATTCCATGTTTTGGAAATGTATCCAACATAGTATAAACACTTATTTGAAGTTCCATACGTCTTCTCACCTAAAAACATATGGAAAATGTGAGAGGATTAGTTTAGACATTTGAGTACATGTTGATACTATGATCGATTGACTTCAAATTAGGATGGGATACATATCTTACTTTGGTCAATGATAGAGAAAATATTTTCATCATTTTTCATATACATATTTCAATGATTTTATCCCTCCCAATTTTTAAATTTTAGATTATTTTCATCAATAAGGTATTTTTATGGGTTTTGGTATAAAAATGTGAGAATTTATAAATGTTGGGATTTAAACATATTTTTATCACAATGGAATTTCTAACAACACAATTACAATATTAATAAAATTGGTGTGATTAATTTTTCCTCGGATTCCTTATTACATGAGATTAAACTTCTTCTTCGTGAGCTATAAAAAAGTTGATCTTCAATAGGCCCAAAAATTAATGAATTTGAAAAAAATCTTTTTCCCGATAGAATAGACCCTACCTCAGTAAGTGAGAAATAACATTGGATAATGACATAAAATTAAGGATATTAAAATTTTATTGGAAATAATTCTATATTATAATTTTTACAACTTAATTTGATGTAGATATTTTGACATTAATGCAGCCATTGAACCCACTGAATTGAAGGAAGATTTAGGGAATCCTCATCCAGAAACAATTCTACTCATTAATTATATCATAACATATTCTTTATATGTCCAATGAATTTTAAATTTTTGAGTGATGAGATAAATCCCAATGTGGAAATAATTACAATAAATACTCTTTTTTAGTTTCATCACATAATTGGTAGAACATGATCATTATTTTTGTGGATAGATTTGGGAGGTGAGTTTTTTCATCTATTTTTTATTTTATCCCAATTAGTTTGTTTTCTTTATTATTTTATTTTTACCATTTTCATTTATAAAAATAAATTTATGATTTTTTTTCAATTGTTTCACCCTCCATTATTCTCCATTTTCATCTCCTTATTTTCTTATTTTCCCCATATTTTCTTTTTCTTCTTGTTATTTTCATATAACACTCATTATGATGTTTTATTTTATTCTTATCTCTCACTATTTCTATTATATTCATTTTATTTTGTTTTTATTCTTCTTAAATTCTCTTTTCCTTTCTTTCTACAGTGACCTATTACTATCAAAATTAAGGGGAAACCCCAAGGCTCATCCCAGGGGAGGTAAGTGGTGTTTCCATTTCATTATTCATGTAAATTCATATTTTTTATTTATGTTTTTTGTGAGAATGGGTTATGTGCACTGGTGTGTTGATTTTCCACCACAACACTAAACTCAAACACATTTATATTCATTGTTTAAATATTTTAAATCCTATATTTTCAATACAAGATCTTTATATGATAGATTTGATCCATTTAGGTGATGAAATTACATAAAATGGAGTGATGTCCTCAAATATGTCACACTCATAATTGAGGTGTTCCATCATCCTTTATTAAAAGTGTCTGTAGAATTTATATTACTAAATATATTAATTATTTCACACTATTAAATAAAAACATAGTAATTCATTCATGGGATATTAGAATTTAATTATGAAACAAAATCTAAACACCAACAAAGAGAATTATATAACCCATAACCCAAACTGCGAAGACAAAGTTCATTCCATCTTAATCACATTCTTTCATTGGATGTGAGTATAAATTATATCATTTCACTTGTCTTATCAAATTAAATTTGTTTCATTGAATAAATATAAACCCAATAAAATTAGTTTAGGATAATTATATATAGTATTAAAACAATTTTTATATATCCTCAATTGAGACCACCCTAGTCAGCCACTATTCTTGATTAAGAAAATACATTTTCATTTTCCTCACTATATGATTGGCATGCGTATTTCGAGTCATTTTATAATAATAATTTCATCTAAATAATCCAAACAGACCCATATAAATCCATTTGTGGGAATATATGTATAACACCAATGTGGTTGGATGATGTTGGTGAATAAAAGTCATCGATTCCAGAAATGGTGGCAGAAATGGTAGAAAATATCAAGACCAATTTGTAGAACATCTATAACACCCATATTTTTTCAAACAAAAAATCAATTAATTTTAATTTTCTAATATATTATTATACATTAAATACTTATATTCTCTTATGTTAGTTGAAATAATATATATCTTTCATTATATGAAACACTTAATTTATCTTAGGTTACGTGCAATAATGATAGCCTGTATGCCATGCACCATGTTCTTCAATGAACCATGAAATACATCTATTTGAAATATGATCATTATAAATTATTCGTTAAATAGGTGTGTGTGAATATTTTTAAGTTCATTATGAAATGTACATATAAATTTTCTAAACAATATAATCCAATTTATAAATTCTTAGCATATAATTCATAACCTTTTAGGAAAGTAATTGTTTTCGTAAAAACATTGTTTTCATCCAAATTGAATTTCATTCAACTTTTGAGAAAATATTATTATATTGAATTTAGAAAATTTATTTTATAAATTTATATTTATTTTTTATTCATCTTATCTAAATTTATATTATGGAAAAAAATTATTTTTTAAAAAAAATTGATTTTACAGGGAGTAGTAAATAATGAAAATTTTTATAAAATTATGATATATTTTCAATATACTATATAAATTAAAATAAATTTTATTTTAAAGTAACATAATTTTTATGTTATGATATTTAATACACTTATTTACTTTTGAATAAAAATATATTTTATTTTAGTATGATTTTAATTTAGTCATTAAAAATTTACTTTTCTAAAAACCATTTTAATGTGAATAATGTTTCTCCATTTTTATTAATTAAAATAATACCTACTGAGGAATTTTATAAGATTATAGATAATATGTAAATTAATTTTAATTTGGATTAATAAAATTATTATTATTAGACATATATATAATATTATATTATCTTTTTCTATAAAATCTATACACTTCTCAAAATCCCACTATTTCATCAATTCTGTGGGTTTTGTTTTGATTTTGATTTTATTATTTTTAGAAAATATATTTTAAAAAATAGTGTTCATTTTTAAAATAAAAATATGAAAATTATCTTAGGTATAATTTTTTTTAATTTTTTGAAAATATAATTTTTTATTAATAGTAAAAAATAATGAATTTTATTTAAAAATGATTTTTAGTTTATATTAATGATATAGTTAAATCAAATTTAAAATTGTGTTTAAATTAATCATAGTTAAATAATATATCTATCAATTCACTTTATTTATTTTTAATCAATTCAATGTTCAAATGGGATAAAAAATTATAAATTCTTGAACATTTTCTCTTTAAAACCCAGCTTACTCGTCGCGACTACAGGATTAACATAAGATTGAAACATTCCACTTCTATGAATGGAATTTTGAAAAACATAATTCAATATTTATAATAATAATAATTTATATTATATAATAAATTAAAAAAATATTATTTGACCAAAATAAATAGTGAATGTCATAAAATATAATTACTACGGTTAAGTTAAAATGGATTTACAGGGTTTAAACAAAACAAATAAGGATACATTGACCTAAAAATATAATAAAAACAATTTCTTGGACATATTTAGACACATAAACCTCTAAGGCTTTATAATGGACATGTTTTGTACCCTTATTATATATTAAAAATGTGGGAGCACTTATTTCTTTTAAAAATACCAATTTTCAATTAACCCTCACAGAAAAATGTCCACCCACTCTCCTCTCTACTTCATAAAGTCATAACCTTTTGGTTCAAAAAATACCATGAAAAATCAGTTAAAATTTACCTTCTTATAATCCTATTATACTTATTTTATTTATAAATCCATCCTAGGATGTGTTTTAGCGAAAACCTAATTAGGATACCCGAATAAGATATAAATATCATCAATGAGTGTTTTTTATTTATTTTATCCTCCAACCCATAAATTTATAATTATAAATTTATTAAATAATAACCTCAGTATCCTCTATATATTAGTATGTTTAAATGTTTTGTTAATGAACCAAAAAGCATCTCCACTTCCATCAAATGGGTTTTGAAATCACCATTCGTTTGTATAGCAGACTAGCACCTCGAAAATTGATGTCGTTCATCATTCCATTAACACCTATTAGTGTTATATATAATAATGGATTAATTATTTATATAATAAATTTATAGTTTTATTATAAAAAATAAATTATTTTACCAAACATACCATTATTCTTTCTATTTTCTGGGAATATAATAATGTCGCTTGTGTGTATAATGGACTACCGCCTCACGAAGGGATTTGGTTCATTCAAACATTACTTGGAAGGTTTTAAGGACTTTTTTAATTAAAATATATGATATATTTTACATAAAAATGATTCTACAATTATAATATATCATTTACCTTTCTTTATTTTTATCCAAAAATAAAATGGAAATAGTGTTCATGAAAATGTGTGGTATATCTTCTCCATGAATGGTGTATTTCATTTTCAATTACTAACTCTTATAGATTAAAATAAACAAATATATACTTAATATAGATTTGATAATTATATCATGTTTATAATTATTGATATTATAGAATGTTTCAAATAAATGAAAAAAAATATGACAAAGCAAAACATATAATAAAAGTGATGACTACATGAAATGTAGCTTTAATGTGGAATTGGTAATGAAATGGTAACAAAATGTAATAATAAAATCATATATATTGTGATATAACTAATTTTTATCTTCAATATATTTATAATAAACATATATTTATTATAAATTATTTTTTAATGAGTATAAAAAACTCAATATGTTAGGTTAGGGATTTCGTTCTTACCATTATTTTCTATGATGAATAGGCCATAGTCACCACATATGACTTTCATGTGGTGTATATATTGACATTGAATTTATTTTATTATAATTTTCCATAAAATTGAAGGGGTTTATATATCCATTATTGAATATCTCTTTCATGGGGTTTACAGATTTAAAGAAATCAAAGCAGTAATGGATTTATGTCTCAATTGTTTCCTTTGGGACATAAGTAAATTTTTGTGCTTATCCTTTTCTATGAAGTTAATATATTGATCTTTATATATTATATCATTAATATAAATATTTTTTTGATATATATTTTTTTATTTAATGATATTATTTTATGGTAATTATATTTCAATGTTACAAAAATGGTAATGATTTCATGTTTCAATATCATTGTTTATTGTGATTGTTTATTATCATTTTATCTGATAATAGGATCTTATGATATATCTCTCTAGAAACACATGTATTTTATTACACACTAGTTATGTCATGATAATACATGTTTTCCCTTTATTTTCATCTCTTCATATACTTAATAGTTCAAAACGAAATGTTTTAATAAAAATTGTCTCTTCGTCAAAAATAAGTTTTCTTCCAAAATCAGGATATATAAAATAAATTCAAAATTGTTTTGTTATTCTACTATTATTTGTAAAAGTCATTTTCACTAATTATTTACTTTTAAAAAAATTGAAATGAACCTTTGTGTAATTTTCCAAATAATGTATATTTGGATTTTGCTAAAATTTTCAAAAGAATATTGGTTTTTATCATGCACCACAGGAACACTGTTTCAAAATTTCATGATAGCTCAAATATTTCATAATTCCTTTTAATTTTCTCAAATTTCAATTCATGAAAATTTATTATAAATTTTTTTTTGGAAAAGTTTATATTTTAAATATATGATTTCTAAGTGAAATTTATTCAGAAATTTTTTTTGTTTTAAAAAATGTTATTCAATGAGGAAATTACATTTATTCAAGAAATGTTTTAAATGGGGTTTTAAAATATTTTCGGATAATATTTCATGTTTATTTTAAAAGAACACGATTTTAATAATGTTTTATGCATTAAAATTATATTTTCAAAGAATGGTTATTTTCTTGATGAAAGGTCCCAGGTAGTCTTTCAATATTATTTTCTACTATGATGACATTCTTGGAGGTTACGTATTCTTAACTAGGGATAATATCCACGGGTACCATTATTATTCTTTCACTGAATGGTTTATGTTTATGAAGAAAATTCATTTGTGAAATTAGTTTCAATTCCATGGTTTATAAAACTATAAAATGATTACGAAACGTATTTACTTTATACATGGGTTATGATTTAATGAAATGAATAAATTATCATAAAAACTACTTATTCTACAAATGTTATATTATGATTATTATTTTTAAACCCATTTATTTTAATGGGTTCTAATATGATGAATGTATTAGGATCTTGTGGTTCACATTTGTATTATTTTCATTATGTGATAGTGGGTAAGTTATAACCAAATATAGATGGGACCTATATATCCCTCTAGTTATTTGGGTAGATATTTCTATCTCATAACATAGACAGGGCTCGAACAAGGAGTGAACATGTTTCAATAAAGGACTTTGTTTTCTAGGATATTCTTGGGAGTAAACCTTGAATACTTTGACGGTTTGGGTAATGAACTCATTCCACTATGAGGAAAAGTCTTCAACTAGGTATGATGGTATGTCCCTCCTAATATCTGTATCCCAATATAATGTTACCTAATATGTTTTTTGAAATTGTCCTTGAATGCTGAGGAAATGTCTTTCTATGGTTATTTGTTTCAACAATTATATGTCTTATGAAAATATCATGATCTTGTGACTCATATTCTTTTATTTTTTTATGATTCATGTCCATGAATCAATATTAGGATATTTAATATTCAGGTTATAGTTTTCATATGTTATGCTCAAGTTCCCAAACACTTATATTCATGTTATACATACATATCTCAATTGTTTAACCTTACTAATCATCTGATCTAACAATTTCTTATGATTCCTTTTACCATGTTATAATGAAATATTTTATGTGTGGTATGTATATAAAGAATACTAAATGAAAATATTTTTATGGGAAACATTAAAGAAATTTCACTATACAATAATATTTTGTTCTGTGTTTCAAATGGCACTAAATTATTACGGTCCCCAGCTGTGTTTTTGTGTAAAACTTTGAATATTAATCAAAAAAGATGTAATATCCATCTATGAGAACCCTCGGTCATTGTAGTTGGTATCCAAGGAAGGTTTTAGTTAACTTTTTTAAATAGGATGTGAAAAATTACTGAGATCAATAGGGATATTTTTAAGGGTATGTTTAAGAATGTATCTAAGGATTTGCTTAATGATAAGTAAAAATTTAGAAAAATGTCTTGGAATTTTAGAAAATAAAAGATCGAGTGGATTTTAGGAAATTACATCCCATTCTAGACACTATATGCGGATTCAGATCTGTAATAGATATACCTTGGGGAAAAACCTAGAAAAATATACAAATCTAGACTCAATTGGGGAAAACTGCACAATAATGAGCCTTAATGAAAACCTAGTTTGACACTCTTGGTGGCTATTCATTGGAAATTAACATCTTATTTATGAATTTTCCTTAAGGATTTAAATATATGATAACTATGAATGAACTATGATAAACCTAAGGTGTCATTGATTAAAATGTTTATCATTATTTAGGCATTTTATAATTGATTTTTTCATTATTATATATATTTATACTACTATTAGTGTTTATCACACTTGGATTTCTTGATTTAGTAAATGATAAAAATCATAAATAACTAGTTTAAAATTGAATGCGATGGAAATTTTTCTTATGAGTATCCCCATGGGATGGTGACTGTTGTAAAGGATGTTGAGATAATTATCAATTAGTTTTCATAGAACATGATTAAAAAAAATTTCCTTAAAAAACTATTAGACTCACCAAATCAGAGAAGGAAATATTTCACTGACATTTTTGGTATTGGAGACCATGGAGGAAAGATGATTTAGTCTCTTATGTTTCAATAATGTTGGAAGAAACACCAAGGTGGATGTCTTAGAGGAACATGAATATTTTTCGATAGGTGAAAATAAGGACACAACACATGTAACTAAAAATGAAAAATGTATGGTTATGTTAACATAATGGGTGGTAAAATTAGTCTCCCTAAGGTATTTTAAATGGATGAATTCTTTAAATGTATACATTATGGGAATTATAATATTATATGTCCTGAGTAAAAATCATGAAAATAGAATTAGGAAGGTGTTATGACTAATGGTTATATTATAGATGATAAAGAGACTAGAAATGATATAAGAAAGGAATTAACTATTAAGAAATATGAGGATTAACCCTATTTAATTTTTTATAAATATTTTTTATGATTTATGTATTTATGTATTGTAATAAATAATTAATTTAAGTGAATCATGAAATATATAAGGATTTTTCAGTATATTTTTTCAATAAGGAATTAGAAATAATAAGTTAAATTGTACTGATGGACTAGAAAAAAAAATTAATATAAATATGATTCAGGGAAAATAACACTTAATATGTTCATGGGGTGGAGAAAATGGTTTTTAGTTTGGATAAATAGATGACTGATGTTGATAAAGTTAGTTTGATAGTATTGATGACCTCAAAACTGATAGAGTATTTGTTGACAGTGTGGTTTTTGATACCATTGATGGATTTTAAATGATTTTTTGATTTAAATAATATATCTAAGAATATATGTAAGGAATGAGGAATCATTTTATGTTTTCAATATTGTTTTATAAAAAATCAGGTTTATAACATGTTCCAATATAATACATGATAAATTTATTCACATGTTTGGTATGTGACACTTGAGAAACATTTCATGTTGTTTGGGGGATTAATGAAATTCTCATTCATCAAATTTTGTCATATGCTCTCCATAGTTTTGGATTTCAATATTTTTGGACGTTTATAAGGATATCTATTTATGAAATGGTTTATATTTAACATTAAATGAGAATTTATATATTAATGTATTATTTTTCCATATGATGATTTAAGCATATTTTATAACCTATAAAAAATATTTTTGGTGATGATAACTAACTATAGAAATAATGAATTTTCATTATATCTATAGATATTATTATATGTTAGTGATTTAGGGAATGAAATTCACCTTCATTTATTAGAGTATGAGATTGTGTGAAAAGTCATCAAATTACAACTAAAGGGAATGATTGTTCTTATGAAATTGAAACAAAACAAGTAAGTATATCTTCTGATGAAAATTATTCAACATTTATAAATGGATCATGATATAAAATTTTACCATGTTATCATAATATTTTATGATATCAATGAAAATTTTCACATCACTTTTATTTATCATTTTGTGTTCAGTAACCCACTCCAGATCACCTACTTTCTTGTGATAAACAATCATTTCACTTCCTATAATTATTTAGACTTTTCTTTCTTTTCCAAGTCATCCTATCCGACCTATGTTCTCCTATTACAAAACCTAGTATATGTTATTCAATATTACCTGTTCACATCAATTTTTTATTTTTTATGTAGATGTTTTATTAACTCTCTTTATGATATGGGTTTTAATGAAATAATTTTCAAATGTTAAACCTTTAATGATAGAGATGAATTTGGAGGAATAAAATCATTTTAAGGGGGGTAGAATGTGACACCCCTATATTTTGTGATATTTTTTTCAATTAAATTTATTATTTTTGTATATTTCCATGTAATATAATAATAATTTTATCTTTCTATGCACGCAATACTGAGAATAACATTATTTATAAAAAAAATTATTTTACCTTTCATTAGATTTAATAATGATAACTTGTATGACTGTCACCCCAAAGTTTCAATGAACCATTAAATAGTATTATTTTAAGTATATAATTTATAACTTATTAGTTAAATAGTTGGTTATGAATATTGTTATCTAATTTATAAAATATACTTATAAATTCTTACTCAATATAAACTTGTTTATAAAGGTTTAGTATATAATTAATCAATTTTAAATAAAGTATTTATATTCCTAAACAAAATTTATTCAAAAATGATTTTTATTTATTTTATGAGAAAATAATTTAATATAGATTTTGTAAAATATGTTTTATTAAATTTAATTAATTTTTTATATCTTTATATCAAAATCAATTTTTGGTGATATTTTATGATTTTTAGAAAAACATTGAATTTTCTATGAATATTAAGTAATACTGATATTTTGTAAAACTATCGTTTCTCCATAAAAAGAGAAATTTAAATAAAAATTTAAGTTTTAAATTATCATTTTAATTCATTAATAATTATTATCCACTTAATTATTTCCGAATCAATATTATATTGGATTTTAGAATAAGTTTGTTATATGGTATTAAAAAGGGGTTTTTTTAAACATTTTTAAAGTTCATGATGTTTCTCTATTTTGATTAATTAAAATTATACATAATGAGTAATAGTTTAAATTCATAAATTATATGCAAATAAATTTCAATTGATAGTCATATATTATTTATTATTATACATGGAGAAAATATAAAACCATCTTTTGTATAAAAATGCACTTCTGGAAAACCTTATTTTTCATCACGTGTGTCTATTTTGTTTCAAATTTAATTTTTTCCACTTTTTAAAAAATTGTTTTGCAAAATAGTGTTACATTCTTAAATAATAATATCAATATTATATTAGGGTTAATTTTCAATAATTTCTAAAAAGGTTAAATTTTTTGATGGATATTTATTATTTCTGAATTTTAATTGAAATATTGATTTTTGGTTCAATTAATTATAAAGATAAATTAAAATTTAAATAGGTTTTAATGTAAAATTAGATCAAATATAAATCTATTTATACAATTTTGGTCATTAGAGTAAATTTTATATTAAAATAGGATAAAAAACATTATAAATTTTTGAACAATTTCTCTTTAAGACCCCTCTTTCTCATTATGTCTTCATGATTAGGTTTAAATTAAATTTTACCACTTATATGAATGTTGTAATGTCCCAGATCTAGATTCCACTAAAAGGTTCCCTGTACTTAGTAGGCCACATTGCCTCAAGCTCATTTCCCCAAATGCTATATGCTTCAAACTAGAAATGATGGATTAGGGTGTGATAGTAGGGAAACTATGCCCAAAATTGTAAAAGTTTAACATAGAGTAATAAATAATAACAATAACAGAAATAGTAAGCAATGTGAAACTGAAGTAAACAATGGAATATTAAAAAGGTAAAGAAAACCAAAAGGCATAAAATATCATAATGAAGCATCATGTCACATGTTCTTAGTAAATAGAGAAAATAAGATACACTACTATCAAGTATAATACAATACTAACATACAAAAATATAAAATTAAACACAAAAACATCGCAACACATGGCTTGGTCCCATGCTCCCAAGCACCTAATAATCAATCAAGTACCTGTATAAGGTGAATTACCCTTGTCAACACCTGTGAAAATATAGTCTGTTTGGGCCCAAAAACATAACCAAACAAGGTGTGAAAAAAAATCCTAGTAGGCAACCACCAATGGTCTGTTCCAATCTACGATTGTGTATATTTTTCAATTGTATATAATAATGAAAAAATTAAACTAGAAAGTACTCAAAAGTAAACAATATTACAATTCATGTTCCATTTATATTTTTCGTGTTCATTAAGTAATTAAATTACAATGAATCATATGTTCTTGGGATCCAACCCTGACTAGTCAATCCACTATTCAAGAAAACACATTAGATACCTCAACAGGAAACCTATCAAGTAAAATAACAATTTAATCCAAACTTCTACTTCAGCTTGGAATATGGGCCATAATTCATTACAATAGTCAAACCTTAATTCAAAACCATTCCCTTAGGTAGTCCACATACATAAAAAATACTTTCCCATAGGCAATTTCCCACATTCATAACAAAACGTAGCCCCAAAGAACACAAAACCTTGCCCACATGCATGAAAATATTCTTCTCGTAGGCAGAATAATTCAACAAGGTTGATCCTGAAATATATACAATTCTGCATAAGGTAACTAATGCAATATTTAATTTATTACTTGGTTTATATAAACATAATTCACATTGGTAAGAATTTAATTAACCAATTCATTTCAAACAGCCCATAATAGGGAAAATAGAGGCATAACCATGGTCATCCTAAGTCTGAAGGCCCAACAATAGTAATCCAAGGGAAACACACCCCTGTGGTGGCCCTTAATCAAAAAAAATCTATCTCAACATGCTTAAATTCAGAAAATTAATCACCTAAACATGATTATGAATTAAAACAGTTCAATGTCTTGAAAAAGTGACACTGCAATCATAGGGAATGGCACAACGACACATATAAACAACGTGGAATTACTAAATAACATAAGACCACCTACCTTGTCATAGTATGACTCTCCCCATCGAGTCACTACATTCATTATGAGATAGAATGGTGTATATATATGAATCAAGTATATTCACTCAACAATAAATGACTTAATCTAGAACAAAAATCACCATTAATGGATCAAGAGGAATCGGGAGCATACCAATTGTGTTCAAACGATATAGACGGTGATTGATTCGGAGTTCAGATGATCAACAAGGAACGGGTTAAAGTTCCAGTGCTCCTCTTGAGTTCCCCCAATGTGGATTCTATCCAAATGAAAGAATAATGATGTTACTACCCATTTCAAGTGAGAAAAAAGTTCATGGAATGTATGTCCATATACATGGTGTGTATATCATTCAACTATTCTTTTGGTGACTGTATTTCACTAACATAATTTCCAGGGCTTACGGACAAGACTACACGACCAATACTAGGATCTACACAACATGTAGTTTGGTTTCCCCCATTTATTGTAGACATTCCCACACACAATGTATTCCCTTCATACATGGACATACTAAATGGTGTGTTCTTGGTAGTATACAACATGTAACCCCTGATTCCACTACTTTTCCCAAATTTCCCTTGTTTTCTTGAAAACAACTGAAAGGAAAAAACAAAATAAGAGATTGTACCTCAAAAGAAGAACCGAGTTCTTTAAAACATCCCCCCATAAAGAAATTAGTCCCTAAATATCCCTTATAAGGGTGTTAAAAGAATATCTAATAATAACTCTGGCCAAAGAGCACATATGTCTGTCTCCCTCTCCCAAGTCCCATCTTTTACTCAATAATTCTACCATATCACCCATACGAGATGAACTAACTGGCCTCAAAAAATAAAATTTCTCCTATCAACTATACTAATAGGATGCTCCTCAAAGGATTCATCAACCTAAATCTCAACATCATGAGGATAAAAACCCTGAGCCAAGTCTGAGTGATAGTAGTGTTGCTGAGATACATGGAAGATGTCATGCATGGCTCGGTACCTCTGAGGTAACTGTAACCGATAGGAAAATGGAACGACACTCTCCAAAATCATGAATGGACCAATATATCTCAATGAAATATTTCCTTGTCTCCTGATGCTCTTGTGTCCCAACCTCGGTGTGACACGTAGGAAAAATTAATTCCCAAACTCAAACTCCAGAGTTCTTCTGTGGTGATCAAAATAATATTTCTAATGATACTGCGTAGTATCCATCCGTCTCAAAATAAAGTGGACATACTCAGAAGTCTCATACATGATATGTGGTCCTAGTAAGGCTGCCTCTTATACCTAAAACCAATACATGGGTGATCATAAAGGACTCCCATATAAAGCCTCTGATGGCAACATCTGAATAGTAGAATGGAAGATATTATTATATGATAACTCAAAAATCATATGTCTCTCTCCCAATAACCCTTGAAATCCAATACGCATGCTTGAAGCATGTCCTCTAGCACTAGAATCGTGCACTCTATCTGGTCATCTATTTGGGGGTGGTAAGATGTACATAGAAGCACCTGTGTACCTAAATCCCTCTATAGGCCTTTCTAGAAATGAGAAGTAAAGAAGGAATACCTAACTGAAACTATAGAAAAAAGGGACTCTATGAATATTTACCACCCCTTAGATATAAAACTATCCAACCTCATCAACAATGATGGTCTCCTTGATTGGAAATAAATGAGGGACCATGGTATTCCTATCAACTACGGCTCACACAGCATCATTTCCTTTAGGAGACCTCGGTAACCCCATCAAGAAATTCATCGCGACATCTTCCCATTTCCTCTCTGGAATAGGTTACTATTGTAAAAGCCAAGTCATCCACAGATGTTCTGCCTTCACCTACTGATAGGTGGAACATCTTGTAACAAAACCAACAACGTCATGCTTCATACCTGGACACTAATACTGATGGCGCATGTCACAGTACATCTGGGTGACTCTGGGATGCACTGCCCAAGCCGAATCATGAAACTCCCGCATTAGCTCCTCATGTATATCCCCTAGAACCCACACAGGTCCATGTATATTCATAACCTCATTCTCTCATATCATCCATCTAGGAGGTGGATCCTCACATGTCACACTCCCTCGTAGAACTATGCCTTCATAATTAGATAGCGGCCTCATCCTCACTCTGCCTAGTATAGTAGAGGTAACAACAAAATATGAAAGATAAGTATATTCCTGAATGTCGTCAACCCCTTAATGCATCTTTGAGAACAAATCCATAAGCTTCCACGCACCACTGTCATCCTTAACGTCCTATATCTGATTTCTACTACATAGTGTGTTGGCCCCTGCATTGCCTTTTCCAAGCATATATGAATCCTCCAAATTGAACCACTGAAGATATTCCATCCCCTTCGCTGTCTCATATTCAAATCATGATGAGTAATGATGTATTTGAGAATTTTTTGGTCTGTGTACACCAAAAAATTATCTCCCAATAAATAATGTCTCGAACAACGCAATTCATGAACAACTACAGCTAACTCAAGATCATGTTTTGGGTAATTCTTCTCATGTGGCCTCTACTGGAGCGACCAGTTCAAAACAACATGATCCCCCTATATAGGAAGTTGTCCCTGCCCAATACCCGATGTATCATAGTACATAGTGTAACTCTTTCCTAGCTCAAGAAATATTAGTATCAGCGCTGAATTCAAATGTCCAATCAACTCCCAGAAGGATACATCATAAGAATATGACCACTCAAACATCACACAATTCATTGTCAAACTATTCATTGGTGTTTTTAAGCACGAGAAGTCCTATATAAAACATTTGTAGTAACCAGTATTCCCCAAAAATCTCCATACCTAAAATATGTTCTTGGGATGCTCCTAGGTAACTACTACTCTAACCTTATATGGGTCCACTAATACTCTAGTCTCTGAGATGATGTGACCCAATAAGTGAATCTGATCTATCTAAAAGTGTCATTTTGTGAGCTTGGTATACAACTGATGCTCTATCAATGTATTAAATATGATCTCAATATTCCTGGAATGTTCATGTTGATTATGATAACACACAAACATATCGTCCATGAAATCCACCACAAAAGAATATAGGTAAGGATGGAACAATAAGTTCATCAGCACCGTGGAAACAGCTGGCACATTCGTGAGACCAAATGGGATAACCATGTACTCATATATACCATACCTACAATGAAACATGGTACGACATATGCATACAGGTCGAACACGTACCTGGTGATACCCAAACCTCATGTCAATATTTTATAACACCCTAGCTCTTCCAAGTTGAATAAACAAGTCATCAATCCATGGCATGGGATATTAGTTGTTAACTATCAACTAGTTCAGTTTTCGATTGTCCTTGCATTGAATAAGGGTACAGTATGCCTTTTTCAAAAAAGGAGGTGAACCCAAAAGAGATGTACTGGTTCAGATAAAACCATTAGCTTCTAGATCCTTTAATTTCCTCTTGATCTCTTGTATCTCCATCGTATCCATCCTGTATGGAGGAATCAATACCGGTGCCGCTCCAGAAACTAGCATGATAGTGAAATTCACCTCTCTGACTGGAGGTAAGCCTGGGAAGTATTCCTGTAAAATTTACCTCATATTATTATCCACTAAAGGGAAATGTTCCATAAATTTTCACTGGTCATCCATATATAAACTTGCAATATGGGTTGTCATCCCGCCTGACAGACGATGTTCGAGCCCATATTTACTTGCCTAGAAATCTCATTCACCTTTATATAGAAACACTCCTCCATATGGTGACATGAAAGTCACCCTATGGAAATAGAAATAAACAAAAGATCAAAAAGGAACCATCCAGTCCATTTTGAGAATGACATCAAATAATTCAATCACTAAGACATAGAGTTTCCATATAAAGTCACACCCACCAATATCAAGGGGCCACTCCAAGCACTGATGTGCACTAACCTTCCTAATAACTAACTGAGTGTCTAGCATCATAACATTAGAATACATATAAACACACAGCCTAAGGCCTTCCATAATGGCCACATATATAAGCCTATATGTAGAACTAGTATTAAAAAGTGCATAAGATAAAACAAACCTGAATAAGATATTACCTCTGATAGTAGAAGTTCTAGTATCCTGCTCATTCATGGTCTGTTGCACTGCATAAGTCTAACTTGCACCGCGGCACAGAAACCCTGATTGGCTACCCTGAGCTGACCTGACCTGCTATCATTCAGATCATGGGGTCTGACTACCACATCCATGAACACCATATTGTCCTGAACACCCCGACATATTCTAGTTTCTAGACTGCTGAGAAGTTAATGGCCCTTTTCCTGAACATAGAGTCAATATATAACCTCGCTCACTATCTAGTAGTGGAAATTCCCTAATGTAGTTCTATAGATGGCCTATACTAATGCAAGATTGGTACTCAATGGGGTCCCTTGGGTACTGAGGTATCTTGTGACCAACCATTCTATACTGGTAGCACATCACCCTACCACCAATGTAAATGTTTTGGCTGCTACTCTCACCAAGAGATAACTCCACATGACTCTTCCTCTTGTCAGCTGAGATAGTACTAGAAACTCGTGTCGAGCCGCCCTGGTTCGCACCACTAGATTCCCACATATTTCTCTCAGTGATCAGCACTCGATTCACAATAGTAGATACAGAAGGAGACATAAATATATTCTCCTTTGATAAAATATTGAACCTGCTATCATTATAATATAATCTATCATTAGATACATCATCACCTATCAGAATAGGTGTGAATCGTCGAAGATATGTAAACCGGGAAAATAGTCCATAACTGACAGCGTACCGAACTCCTGGTGCAAGAACTCACAGGCTCGGTTGGCCATCAACTTCTCAGGGAAATAATAATCATAAAAGGCCACCTGGAAATTTTCCCATTCCATATTATGATGGAGCCCTACCTGAGTGATAACATCTGGCCATCTCTTGGTAAAGTCACACAACATATATTTCATGATATTAACCCTTCTCTCAGAAGGAGTCTATATACGCTCTAAGATAGTCATCACTTATTCCAACCATGATTCTACCACATGCGGTCCACCATCCCATGAAAAAGTATGTGGATACTGATGCTGGAAGATACATGTCATCTCTACCATATATGTGGAAACATGTGGTGCTGGATGAAAAGTCTACATGAACCACACAAAACATTCACAGAACTGTGCATATGTAGGTGCATCTGTTATAATAGTCGGTGATACACCTGGCACCACTAGATGATCCATCAGTAGCCCATGGCATACCCTTTATGGAGTATGATCATAGAATCTCTCTTGGCATACTATTTGTGGTATTCATGATGGAATGACTCTACAAGGTCAAAAACATGACATAGTTAAAGATAATTTTCATGGTTTTCTGTTCAAGAGTTCCAAAACAAAATATGAAAATACCCTCAATGTTGGGAAAAAAGAGACTACACGCATATATAAAGAATGCACTATGTGTATCCTTGTGCCCCTACATGGTCGTGTTCTACTGTTGGCCTAGGCATGTATCAACCTCGGGAACACAATGTGTTCCATGCCACACGACGTGTACACAGGTCTATCCTCCTAGCCATGTACTCCCACACGGCCAAGTCCATATGGGTTCTACCTTGGTAGGCTACACAGTCTGTACTGAAAGTACACATCGTGTTATGATCCAAACTCAACAACCCATGTTTCCTCTCACACGGCTGATTACACTGTCATATACTACTTTGCGTGTACACAATGTACACAGCATGTACTTTGGAAAAGTATTTATTATCCAAATATGAAGAACACATGGCATGTGTTCATAGATAAACATGTCATGTTATATAGGTTTCTAGAAAGAAGGCCGCATAAAATTCCCTCAAACCCCTATTTTTTCAAAATATGACACAGTATTCCAAATTGTGATCTCTAAGGGACCATACTCCTCGTGAATCAATTTTTTTCACCCATACATAACATAACACAACACAATTATATATAAAAATATTAATCATAATCTACCAAATTCAAGTCCAAGAGGGCCCATACACCTTAGGAACCAAATTTTGGCATCCATTCAAACCAAATCATATCATGTATCAATACACCTATCACAACAATAGGTATATCTATCAAGGAACTATAACAACAACATGTATCAGAAATTCTCGCTAAATTGAATGGGAAGTATGTATGGAATGTTATTTCAAACAAGTACCTATATGATGCATGAGATGAAATACCCTCATCTAATTGGGTTGCAACAAAGTAGTGCAAAAATAACATCAATAACAATAACAAAAATTAACTGTGTCACCCAATGGTGAAATCAATTCAACTGTAATAGCTAAAAATCCCCAATCACAATTTAATTCGAGGAAATTTGGTTTTTTCCATGTACATTGGGTAGCTACTCCAAAGCACAACAAATTACCAAATTCCATATCTTTTTATCATTGCATAATAGTGAAGAAAAGTAGAAATGAAACACCTCTAATACCATTTTGTAACTTCCCATATCTGGATGCCACTAAAAGTACCTTGTAGATGATTGGCCACAAGGACTCAAGCACATTTCCCAAAATACTAGAGGCTACCAACTAGAATCAAGGTACTAGGGTGTGATAATAGGGAAACTATGCCCTCATTGGTAGTGTTTAACAAATCAGAATAAATAATAAAAATAGTGGAAGTAGTAAACAGTGTGCAACTAAAGTAGAAAATGGATGACTGAAAGGTTAAGATAACCCGAACGCATATAATATCATAATGATGCATCATGTCACATGTTCTATGAAAATATAGATAACTTGATACACTTATACCAAGTAAAATACAATACTAAGGTAAAACAATACAAAATGATACGCAACGTCATCAAAAGCCTTGTCTTAGTCCCGTGATCTCCTACTACTAAGATGCAGTCAAGTACCTATATTCTGTGGCTTTCCCTTATCAACACATGTAGAAATATGGTCTTCTTGAACCAAAAAATATGACCAAAATAGGGTGTATGAAATAAATCCCATTAGTAAACCACAAATAGTCTGTGCCAATCTATCAGTGAGTATATTCAGCAGTAGTGCATAATGATGAAATTACTAATCAAGGAAGTACTCAAAAGAAAACAATCCATAAATTCTTGTTCCATTTATATCATTCATGTCCATTAATCAATTCAATTACATTGAATCATAAATTATTGAGATCCTTCTCTAGCCAGTCAATACCCTATTCAAGTAAACACAATAGATACATCTACAAGAAACCTATCATGTAAAATTATAATTGAATCCAAGCTTTTGATTTTACTTGGAAGACGCATCATAAGTCATTTCAATAGTCAAACCTTGGTTAAAAACCATTCCCTAAGATATTCCACAGACAGGAAAAATCATTGATCATAATAAATTACCCACATTAAAAAAAGTATCTCATAGGCACACAAAACCTTGACCATAGACAAGAAAAATCTCTTTCCGCAGGCAGAATAATTAAACAGGTCCATGCCCGACATACAAGGAATTCAACAAAAGGAAACACATGAAATATTTACACTAATACATGGTTAAAAAGGAAACAATTCACAATGGTATGAATTTAATTAACAAATTTATTTCAAAAAAACCCATAATATAGAAAACATAATCATAACCATGGTCATCCGAATCCAAAAGTCCCAACAACAATTATCCAAGGGAAACGCACCCGCGGGGTGGCCCTTAATCAAATCAACCAGTCTCAACATGCCTTAATTCATATAATTAATCACCTAAAAATCCTTAGGCCTTAAAAAATGTCAAATTCTCAATAAAGATACACCCAAAATATGGGCACATGGTACAATGGTACATATAAGCAACTTGACATTAATAAATAATCACAACACAACCTACCTCATCGTAGTATGACTCTCCTCATCCAACCTCTACTTTTAATTCAATATATAATGGTGTAGATCAATAAAACTAGGATATTCACTCAAACTTAAATAGATTATTCAAGAAAAAACCATAAATAGCTCAAGAGAAACTGAGATCTCCCCAATTGGATTAAAATGAGACCGACGGTGATTGATTCAGAGTTTATATGATCAACCAGGAAGGGGTTAAAGTTTTAGCGCACCTCTTGACCTCCCCTAGTGAGGCTTTTATCCAAATGATAGAATAATGAGGCTACTTCCCATTTTTAGGTAAAAAAATTACACTGTGTGTAAGTCCATATACACGACATGTATATCATTTAACTATTCATTTGGTGGATGAGTTTCATTGACATACTTTCTAGGGCCTATCTACATGACTATACAGTGTGTACAAGGAAGTACACGGTGTGTAGTTGGTTCCCCCCCCTTTCTTGTTGACATGACCACATTCCATGTATTCCCTTCATACACGAACATACTAAATAGCATGTTCTTGGGGGTACATAGTGTGTATCCCCAAATTCCATTACTTTTTCAAAACATCACTTGTTTTCTCGAAAGTAGATGAAAAATATAGAAAAGAAGAGACTGTACCTCAAAGGACTAATTGGGATTATAAAAATGTAAATTATAAAAATTTATTACATATTTAGAATAATAATAATTATATAATCAATTATTTTTCACATATTTTTTTACCAAAATGAATAATTAATTTAGTAAAAATTTATTTCTGCGGTAAATGTAGAAATGTGTTTAACTGGGGTTAAACTAAATATATAAGGGTAAAATGGCCTATAAAATTTTATAAAAACTATTTTCTAGAAATAGTTTTATAATTAAACATCTAATATTCAATAATGGTCAATTTTTTTGTCAATTTTCCATATCAAAACGTGGGAACACAAAATTATCTTCAAAAATACCATGTATGTCCTCTCCACAACTTATAAAAGGTCACCTCTTATCCCTTATAATTCACACCTTAAAACCATTTAATATCAGCCAAGACCTACCCAAATCACATCCAAAAAAAATCCCCTCATCCTAGAATCATATTTTTTGGAATATGTTCTTCCTATAATTTTTTTAGTTAAAACCTAAGGACGTTTCCATGAAAAGATGTAACATTCATCGACGAGTGTTTTTGTTTTTTGTTTATCCTATAACCAAATAAATTATTATTATATCTTTATTATATTTTAAAATATGTATTTTAAATATAAATATTTTTTATATGTTAATTTAGTTACCTAAAAAAGTCTCTAATTCAATCAAATGGGTTAAGATATCATTATTTGGGTGTATGGGGGACTATCGCCTCGCAAAACAGTGTCATTTTGTTATCCATTACCACATATCATAGTTTTAAATAATGATAAAATGATTTTATATATAATATTTTTGTGATATTATAATTATTATGAAATTAATTTATCATACATACCTTCATTCATTCCATTTTCTAGGATAATGACAATATATATCATGTATATAGAGGACCACTGCTTTGTGAAGCAATTTGATTCACTCACACTTTACATATAAGGTATTATGGATGGATTTATTGAAAATATATGATATATATGATATAAAAATTATTATTTAATTATAATATATAATTTATCTTCCTTTATTTTGATCCAAAAAGAAAATGGAAATAGAGTTAATCCATACATACAGCCTACCTTCTCCATGAATAGTGTATTTCAGTTTCTATTACAAAATCTTCTGAATTATTATAAACAAAATATGATATTTATAAAATTTTTATCATTCTATATATATTTTTACCATGATCAATGTTATAGGAACAAAAATATGTCAAATCAAAACATATATAAAAAATGAAGTGGTTATTAAACAAAATGTAACATTAACATGGAATAGATAATAAATATGTAACAAAATGTCATCAAAAAAATCATAAATTATATTATATATATTATTTTATTTATAATTTATATATATTAAATTTATATTTATTATAAAACAAGTTTAAATTTCTATAATCGAATTCAATTTTAAGTTAAGGGATATTTGTCTCACCCTGATTTTCCCGGAGGTACATGCCTTATTCCCCACATATTTCATTGATGTGGTGTATATACTTCCCATTAATATATTTTATGATACTTATAATGAATATTATTTGAGTTTAAAAAATAATATGGTGGTATCCCTTTCATGGGGTTTATGGTTCAAAAGTTAACAAATATGTTTGGTATTTTGTCTCATTCTTCCTTCTTTCTGACATCAGTTATTGGATGTGCATATCTTCTTCTGTGAGGTTAATATATTACCCTTAAAATATTATATTATTAATATCCAAATTTTGATGGTATTAAAATTTTAATTTAATTTTATTCTTTCATGTGGATTACCTTTCAATGTTAAACAATTGGTAATGATTTTAGGATTCAATATCTTTATTTATCAATATTTTTTGTGATTTTGTTATCTAATGATAGAATATTATGATATATCTCTCAAAAAGTTAATTAATTTTCTTTTCTACTATTTATTTCCTGAGAATACATTTTCTGCCTTCATTTCCCCCTCTTTATTCACTAAAGGCATCAAAAGTAATGTTTTTAATAAAAAAATTATTCTCGGTCAAAAATATGTTTCCTTCCAAAACCATGATTTCTAAAAAAAAATTCAAACATATTTTACTATAATTATATGATTTATAAAAGAAAATTAAACCTTGTATTTATATTTTTAAAAAAATTAAAAATCATTGTTCATTTTATTTTCAAAATAATTCATGTATGGATTTAACAGAAAATGTGAAAAGAATCATTGTTTTTAAAATGAACACAAAGAACAATATTTACTACTTTCAATAATGCTAAATAATTTCAATCATATTTTATATGTTTTAAAATTTATTTTTAGAGAAGTTTTTTCCCTTAATATTGTGGAATTTATTATATTTTTAATAAATTATTCCAATCTAAAGAGGGTTTTAAAAGTGTTTTATCTTTTAAAATCTTTTTCAAAGCAGAAAAGATATTTTCCTCATGAAATGTTCTTATTTATTTTTTAAATATTAATTTATAAAATTTCATGTTTAATTTCAAAGAAAAAGGATTTCAATAAAAAAAATATTTTAAAAAAATTTAGTTTAAAATGAATGTTATTTTTATCAAGAAATGTCCCAAGTAAATCTCAAATATTATTTTCCATAAAAGACGAAATTCTTTTAGGTTCCTTATTTTTTACTGGGGATATGATTCAAGGATACCATTATTTTTCTTTATATGAATATTTTATATTAATTATAAAAATATTATTTCTAAATCCATGGGTTATAAATTGATAAAATGATTAGGAAACACACATTCTTTTTCAAAACTTTATACTTTGATGAAATGATGAAATGATTTTTAAATTTGTTTATTCTCTAAAGGATATGTCATGATGAAATGTTTATAAAACCTATTTAATTTCTCAGGTTTTGATATGTTCAATGTTTTATAATTTTGTCACACATATGTATTATTTTGATTATGTGAAGGTGGTTATGTTATAACCAAATATGGGTGGGAAATATATCTCCCTAAAATAAATTGGGAAAATATTAATATCTCCTGAGATATATAAGACTGGAATGAGGAGTGAACTCGGTTCACTAATATAATTTTTCAAATATGATGGTCATTGAAGGGAACCATGAAAACATTATGTTTTAAAGAGATAACTCATTCTATTATGAGGAAAGGTATTCCATCAGGGAAGGTTGTGTGCCCCACCGAGGAGGTGAATCCACCTATAATGTTCCCTGATATGTTTTGGAAATGAGCCTTCACTACTAAGGAAATTATTTTCTATGCTTATTTACATTCCATAATTCAATGTTTTATTTTAATTTAACAATCTCATTACTCATATTATTTGATTTATTTATAATTCAGATCTTATGAATACCCAATAAATATTTGATTACTCAATATTATGATCATTTATATGAAGGGTATATTTTTCATATGTTTTTCTCATTTTCTTAAACCCTTATGTTCATTTTATTCTTACATATCTCACTTTTTTATCTTTACTAGGAATCCAAGATCACGCTTTATTATGTTTCATTTTACAAGGTTATGAAGAATGATTTTTTTAGTGTATGTATATGAATAATACTATGTGAGAATATATTTACAGGTAATAATGAAGATCATTCAAATGATTTGGAGACTCTATTCCATTTTTTCATGGAAACTAAATAGTTATAATACGCATGTGTAAGTTTATATATGTTTTGTAATATTCATCTAAAAATATGTAATATGCATGTCCAGTAATTCATGTTCACTATATTGTCAGGATAACACAGAGTCGAAAAAGAATTTATGAATATAACCATCAGAAAGACCTATATAATGAGGTTTCATATAATGTGTTGCTTTACATACCTTCATAAATGAGAGTCATGATATTTTAGATGGATATAAAGCTAACTCATAGATATATTTTCCACTTTGAGATTCTTGATCATATTGAAGTTTTTCCCAATTAACTACCACTCCCACAAACCCTATCTCACGTAAACAATGTGTTTATATATATCAATTTCCATGAATTAAATTACATAGCCCTCACATTTACAACATTTGGAGGTCATAAAGGTAGAGGATGATCTCCATTATAAGGAATGATCAGTGGAGATCATGGAATATAAAAAAAAAGTTATTCCCAAAAACAATACTAACATATTTAAAGTACTATTGAGGAATGATAAGTATGAATATAATACAAGGGAACTAGATGATTAAATTATACAGAAGTACTTACATCATTTTTCATCATAGTGGGGGAAATGAAATTTCAAGGGAATAATTTCTTAAGGGGTTAAGAAAGAAATGACATAGAGATTTATCCCTAGAATTTCAATTCTAATTATATAAATGGTTATTATTTAGTAATTTGGTTTTATATTAATCACACTAACCACATGACAACACCAAAAACATTTATTATATTAATTTTAATTTTTCGTTTACCGAATTAATATAGTCCTTATAATTTAAATTTTTAGATTGTTAAAAATATAAAATATGATTACTATAATATAATAATTTGAATATTCTTGATCCCCAAGAATGATATCATTCATAAACAACACTACAGAAATGATCTTGTATATTAGTAATGTAATATTAGTTTTTAAAATAAAATTATATATAACCTTTTATTTAAAAATATGTGAATGAAGAATGAAGTAAATATGAGGTATTTTAAGAATGTATAGAACCCATATTACCTATAAAATTCAGACTGTTGGAAGAGTAATTTGACTATAGGAAATGTAATCTAATCATTAGGAATATTAAAATGACCATTAAAGTTATAACCTAACATATTAAATAGAATAATAATATTTAGTCACCTTATAAAATGAAAATATAAAAAAATCTTAATGATACAACTAAATAACTGTTTCAAAAATGAAAAAAATATATATTTGGAATTTTTTTAGAACACATATATTTGATTTAATTTTTAATGATAACTAATAAAGAAATTAATGAAATTTTATTTTTATAAAAAAATTATAAATTAATATTATGATTCATTATAATGAAAATATAATCATATAATAACATAAGTAATTTTTCAAAGGGTCAAAAATTTGATCATAATAGTAATATTTTTAATTTTACAATAAGTATGTATTTTATTTAAAAATTAATTTTCTCATATTTATAAAATTGTTTCAATAAAATGGATTTAATTTTCTAAATTTACATGTCTAAAATGATAAAGGTAAATTTTAATTTTCACTAAAATATTTTAATCTTTTTGAATAGTGAAATATAGAAAAATCTAATATTTTTCATTATTAGATAAATATGAAAATTAATCAGGCATGGTTAAGGTAATAATCCATTATTTGAAACTCAAAAGAACAAATTATTGTTTTCACACACAAAAGTCATCATTACGAGTAGTTTTGAGACAAAATAATAAACTAATTGGTATTATATTCTAAAACACTCTTCTAATCCCCAAAAAACACGACACCTCACATCCCTATCTCCTTAAACATTATAAATTCCGTACAATACAAGATATCTACCAAATTCTCTCACAATATCTCCCCCATTTCACTAGAATCCATCTAATAAACAAAATACCAATCACATGTTACTTAATATGATGTTTAAGAAATGACATCTACGAAGATAATATTCTTAACCAAACTATTTTCACATTCTATATTATACAAACTTATCATATCTATTTCATCAACGATTGTATGATAAAATCAATATTTTCATTATACTTAATTGTTATTTTTTATCTATAGTCCCAAATATATCTTCATCTCTTCTATTACTCTAAAAATTAAAATATATAACATATTATGGTCTGTTCACCACCACCATGGAATATGTGTACCATTTTCCATTTCTACTTTTATAGATGGTTAATATAATCTTTTAAGGGTTAAAAATGGACTAAATATTTATTTTATATATTTTTTATGTATTTTAAAATGAATATATAACCACAATAATAATGGATATTCAAGAATTTCATCACTTTCAGAAAACCCACCTAAATGAAAAAAGAATATAACAATTATAAGTTATAAATATCGATTATTTATGAGTAATATTATATTCTAAGAAGCTTTTTGACTTCTTGAAACACAAAAACTATTATTATAATTTTGTATTTGTGGAAAATTTTTATAATGAACTCCCATAATCATTCACAACTAATGTGGCCTTGGATGTATGACACAAACAACCATGGGTCTGCCAAACCAAAAATGAAATCTCAATTAAATGACTCTACTTACATATAATCCTAATAATGAGTCAAATATATTTTAATAAGGTTATGAATCATCTAATTAATAAATATAATTTGATTATTTAAGAGATTACGTGAAATATCAGATTGAATCCATATTTGAGGTGAGGGAACTCTTTGAACCACCCTCTTTTAATTATGTTTTTTCTTTTTCCATCTACCTCACTTTCACCCACAATATAATGTAATGTAATTATTATAAATTTTTTATATATGTATCATAAATGTTTTCCTATATTGTGTTTACTTTATTTTCCCAGGTTATACAAACCTTATGGTCATTTCTCATTATATTCTTTGAAAATAAACTCGATTATATGGAACTTTTATATCCCTTATTTCGTTCATATAGCACACTCAATTGAAGTCATTTTATTATTTCATGTTTTCATAAAAAAAATATTTTAGAGCTCTCCATTTTGTTGGCCTATGATTTTCAAAGAATATTCTATATATATTTCCTTTATTAAAATTGTGTTACCCATTCCCTAAAACAAGGGTTTAATGGTTTATTTATATAGTCATTTCTCTAACCATTCTCGGGAATCTTTATTCAAATGAACTACATATTTGAATCCTATAATATTTATTAAAATATTAACATAAAATATATTTAATTCCTTATTATCTATGTAATTTATATGGAATATCTTTTAAATATTCTTTGAGTCATGATTATATATCCCATTATTATCCACATTGTTTTATTATGCTTATGCCTTATGTTTTGTTTCCTAATGTGGCACACATATTCATGTAAATTTAAGGATGGGTACACCAATATAACTATCAAATGAATTGATTTATTTTTATATCTCAGGAGATTATATATATGGGATTATAGATTAAATAAAACAACGATGGTAAAATTTTGACAATGTTATGATTTTTTCATAGTGAGTATTTCCTTCTACTTATGTCTTATATTATATCATTGCCTAAATTACAATTATTCAATAGAATTATTAAAACTAATTCATTATTAAAATATTATTTGTAATTAATAAATTATATTAATGATATTAAATATCATACCCAATTTAAAATATCATCACATTTTTTTATAATTAATTTATGTAATTAAATAATTACCTTGTGAGGCATTATTTTTTCATTGATGGATTTGACAAAGTCATTATGTCATACTATCATTTTTTTACAGTTTTCATGAATATATTCCATTCAATGGTGATCCTCACATGTTTTATAATCCTCCAAAAGTCATCATTGGAATCTCCATGTTCTGGCATGGATGATTTGAATGCTTTCATTGTTCACCTTTGATCCACCCCCCAAATTTCTTCAGGGAAGGGTTCCCTTTAATCTATCTAGACTTGATAGTGGTGGGGTAGAAAGATCACTTTCCATTCTTGCGAGAATTCATGGATATGGGGATCTCTAGGGATTTGAGATGATTCTTTTAATATATCATGGTGAAGAACCAAAATTAATTGGCTCTATGGGAAAAAATTATAATTGGGTTTATATATTACCAGGGTCAGAAAATAATATTTTATATGAGACCTTATTATTTTTCTAAATTTCTACAAATCCCCATTCTAAAAATAATAATATTATTATTAATTAATGAGATAATCTAAACTATAAGATTAAATTAAATATTATTTATTAAAAAATATTCATTATAAATATTATATCCCATAGTACCTTTAAAATCGGTCATCCATTCATCCACAATATTTTTTGGACCAAGAATAAGGATTATTTATTTTTTAAATAAACATCACTTCATTATTTTCCAATAAATAAATAAATATTATACTCACTAAATAAAAAATAAATATCTTTTAAATATTATTCTCATATAATATTCTCCTGAATAATTGGTGAGAAAATATTTGCAATCTAGGAAACACAATTAATTATTAAACGACATGGGGGAATAATATTAATTCTACTTTTTTAATAAAAAATATTATTATTATTTAACTATGGTTTTCGATACACTTATTGTGTGACCCTCTAGACATTTTTCTTAGTAGAATTAAAAAATGAATCCAAAATCCCATGGTTATCATCTTGCAACATGAAAATTCACCGATAGAGTATGAATTTAATGTTATAATTACCTAAAACCACATATGGGTCCTTATGGTGTAATATAACCCATTTATTGTGATATCTAAAATCATGCAAGTTAGGTGGTGGTACTATGAAAATATATTCTTGATGTATCCATATTTGATATTCTGTAAATTAATGCTTCATATAGAACACCATGTGAATTGAATAATTTAGGCTATATAACTTTCAATAATGGGCCTGAGATAGGAACTTCCATTAAAATAATTTTTGATTAATCTTTTCTTGTATTATACATTAATGAAATATTACTTGTGATGCACCAAATATATCATACCTCACCACAAACATATTTCATCACATTTTTTCCAAAAAAAACCTCAAATTTCATGAGTTTTATTACTCGTTAATAATATTACAAAAGTCTAAAAGATCAAAACAGACATCCACATATTGGAACATCCAAACACACATATAATTTGGATTTTCTACTAGCATGCATCATTCTCATAATATTCTACATTGGATGTTAGCACGAGTGTACACTAGTGAAAGGTTCCTCAATGTCTTATGAATATACACTCATGGTAGACTTTATCAATTCTTTACACAATAAAGACTTTATATAGCTATAGAACATTTACATATGATAACTTTCTCTATACTTATGGGTTCTCATAATTTAAGAGAACTTATATGAAATTTTAATATGAAAATTACTCTGAGGACATTATCACATTCTATGGTACATATAAGAACTATCATGAATGGATAAGGATTTTATTAATATTCAAAAAAATTAATTAATGTTATTTTAAATTACAAAAAATGTTTTTATAGGGAATAAACCCTAAAAAACTCCCACATAGAACTATATCGAACTATAAACAACTTTCAGTATAATAGATCTGACATGATACTGATGACTCCGTTGAGATATTCCTCTAGTCAATAAGTCCACCGTGTTTTCTTTCATAGAAACTCTAGTTACTCTAACTTCACCCATATATAAAAAATCCATTCTGATCTCATACTTTCAATGTATGTTATTTTTCTATTGGTGTGAACGTATCTATTTTGTAAGAGGAACCGCTATATTATTATCAAAATACAATGTGATACGGCCTCTACTGCTATATAGCATATAAAGATCATGGATAATTTTCCATATCCAAACATATTTTTTGGATACATTAGAAGCTTCTATACACTCACACTCCAATGTAGAATCAGAGAAAACTGGTTGCTTTTAACTATTCCAACACACATATCCTTCATTGAGACAAAAATGATATCCTGACTCTTATATCATATCATTTTGATCTATCTAATGACTATAATCTGTATACCCCCAATGAATAGCTTATCATCTCCACTATACCCAAGGAATATAATCTTAGTTCTTCTTAGATACTTAAGTTTTTCCTAAACAATAGACCGATTTTGTTCACTTAGATCAACTTGAAATGTTTCTACCTTTTTCAATACATAAGAAACTACATGTCTCATATATAACATGAAATACATGATTGATTCTATCACTAAATAATATGGAATCTTACACCTTCTCTCTTTCTCATGTTGTTCCTATGAACACATTTTCTTATAAAGATGTATAAAATGTTACACTATAACCAATACCCTTTTGGATTGTTCCATAGTAAAGTCATTTATTATTTGGTCAATTCATGTACCTTGACTTAGTAGAATAAGGGTCTTAGATCTTTCAAAAATGATCTTAATACCTTGAATGTACATTTCTTCACATATGTTCTTCATGTAATAACATAGTTTTACCAATCAATTATGGATTTTAAAATTGGTATTTTATTTCCAATATGTAACATGTCTTGATCATATAATAATTGGATAATTAAAACATTCCCACTAAACTACTTATAAACCCATAGCTCACATTCATACATAATTAAATTGAAATCTTTTATAGCTTCATCAAATCAAATGAGGTCTTTTCTTCGATTTAATAATAAATGATCGGCCCCAACCTTTTAAAAAAATAAAATCAAATGTTCAATGATCGGAATGATATCTTCAATCCAAAAAAAATACATCTGTAACTTACAAATCCTTTTTTTATCACCTGGATCAACAAACCATTTTTTTTGTGTCATGTAGACATCTTCCTGAAGTATCCCATTAATAAAATCTAGTTTGACATATATCTTCCAAATTTCAAAGTCATGGTAAGATGTTATAGAATGTAAAATTCTAATGTATGTAAACGTTGTAATTGGGGAAACATTTTTATCATAGTAAATACCTTGATATTATTTAAATATGTTATCCAATAGTGTTACTTTATATTTTTTACTTTACCTTCCTTGTCAACTTTTCTCTTGAAATCCCATTTACACCTTATATTGTTTGCATCAAATAGTGCATCATCTAGAACCCAAAAATGGTTCTAATATGTGGAATCCATTTCAGAATTTATGGCTACATTCCATCATATATATTCTGAGCTCTCTAGAACCTATTGTTCAAAGAGGGATAGATCATTGTAATCCAATAATGACTCACCATATTCAGTTACAAGAAAACCATATCTCCTTAATTATCTTACCTAGTGACCCAATTCATTAATTGAGTTTCTTGAACTAATTTATCCATGGGTACTTTTGGAATAAATTATTATACAAGTTCATGTGTTTCTTGAGCATCAAATTCATTGAAAGAAAACATTCTCCCAGTATCCTTTTTGGAGATCTCCTCTCTCTCAAGAATGATTCCTTTTCTATAAATATTCTTTGTCTTTTCTAATTGGTTGTATTGGTATTATACATTTATTTTCTTAGGATACCATATGAAGATAAATTTTGCACCATAGGGTGTTATTGTTTCATGAGAAGACCTCAAAAAATACCTCGTAACACTATACGCTTGTATGTGACAAAATTTGTTTCTTTCCACTCCATTACTAGAATGGAATTCTATTTGACAACTTAGTTGGTACTCAGATTAACCGATATAATACATATTTTAATGAATATCTCCAAAAGGATAATAAAATATCATCATGAATCATCATCAACCACACCATTTCTATCATGGTATCCATTCCCTAACACAATTAAATTATGGTTTTTATGGTGGATTGAGTTGATAAATAATCCTAAAATCACATAAAAATTCAATACCCACTTTTTTATGATATTCACCACCTCTATACAATCGAATATTATTCATATTAATGCCATGTTTATTGTCTTAAACATTCTTGAATTCTTTGAATTTGTCAAAGGACTCATACATATACCTCATCAAGTAAACATACCCTTACCCACTCAAGACAATAGTAAAATTTATGAATTTAAAATACCCACCTTTATATTCTATTAAAGATGGTCCACATACATTAGTGTGTACCAATATTTAAATATCTGTGTCGCTTTCACCATGCCCACTGAAAGCCAGTATGGTCATTTTTCTTTGTCGACATGCATGAAATATATCAAGTGGTTTTAACTCAGAGATTCTATATTACCATCTTGGTATTGTTTTTTCATTTTATTCATATTTAAATTACCAATGTGGTGATTCTATATCTTGGTGAAATATAATTCATGTGATAATGATTCATTAGAAATCCCCATTACATGATTTTTCAAATTTAATATATAAATATCGTTATTAAAATGTTCCATATAATAACATATATTTTAATTATAAAATAAACTATATTTATTGATAAATTTTAAAATAAAATCATCTATGATTAAAAAGAATATAGAAATTATGTTCTTGGTAGAAATTAGTATATAATAAAAATCCTTTAAAACCAATATCATTCATGTTGGAAATGAAAGTGGGTAGTATCTAGTGGCTAAAGAATCCATCCTTGCACAATTAGTATCATGAAAATACACCTATCCTCTATAAGTATTTCGAAATCTAATGGGATCCAACATATAGATACATATGTGAGCACCTTAAATTTTATCTATTACCCATTGCATAGATATTGAAATATTACACTTGATAATAAATTCTCTGGTAGTTTCCCCTTTGTTCTATTTTAAGTTACTCTTCTAATAGCCTTACTTCCCACACATTCTTTCTTTTCCTTTACTTACCTTTAAATCTTTCTCTTATTTTAAGGATAGTGCTTGGGAGATTTTGAATTTTTATAAGTCTTAGGTCCCTTTTCATTTTTATTATTTTTCTTATTCATCATACAGATTGTAGGTTTGTCACACCACTATTAATTCCCCACATGGTGAATCTATGTAAGAAGTTCTAAATGACTCTACTCATTATTTCTCATGATATAATAAATTATATAACTATATATGGATTTGGGTAGTAAGGAATGTATAAGATTTTGGTGAAACTTTTCTAGGAAAATAATACTTAAGATGTCTAATCACTCAATTTAGCTAATAAGTATAACTATATGATACCTAACTTGTGTTTAGTGTCCTATCAAAACTGTAAAAATATCATTGGGGATCTCATATCTCTCTTGCATCTTCTTGTCCTGATTGAAACACTAAAGGTGATACATCATGCTACATGAATCAATGTCGACATATTTTATCAGAAGATCATTATTCATGTATGATAGCATGAACCATTGAAAATCTACAGCATCGTTCAAATGTTTTTTATAGAGAGGCAACTCTTCCCCACTAGACACTTGGTCAGGAGCTTTGGGAATTGGTTCTTCCAGCACATACAATTTCCGTACATGGCATAGGATAAGATATAAGAAACTTTTCCATTCTTGGAAACATGTTCTTGTGAGAATTGTATCCTTCTCATGTATGGATCACAGATATATATTTCAAATTTATATTTGTAACATCCCAAAATTTAAAAAATATTTATCTATTTTATTACCTTAAATTAAACATTCACTCAATATTATAAATCAAATATTAATAAAGATAAATTTTAATTAATATTAAATTATAAATTAAGAAATTAAATAAATGAAAAATTATTTTTTTGAAAATCTTATGTTAAAATATTTTAAAATAAATTATTATTTTTATGAAATAAAATTTGGATTAAAACATTTATTGAAATTTTTATAAATGATTATTAGCAAAGTAAAACTAATTATTTAAGAATTAAATTTTAAAATATACATATTTAATGAACTATATATATTTATCTAAATAAGAATTTAAGATACTAGTTGTAATTAAAATTTTATGATTATTCAAAATAAATAAAATTCAAAATATTTTAATTTCATTATTTGAAATTATAAAAATTGTATTCTCTTTTAAAATTATAATAATGAAGGGTAAATTATAATAATATTAATTGGTAATATAATTTATTATTAAATATTTTATTTAAATAAAATTTTAAACATTAAAATAAATTTTAAAATTTATAAAATTTATTGTGTTTTATGAATATATTATTATTTTGATATATGAAAATATTATAAACATTGAATTATCAGTATATTAAATTATAATAATGATATGAGTATTATTATTATTTAAAATATATATTATCAATTTTTTTAAAATATTTTTAATTTATAAATTTATTATACAAAAAAATGATAATTCTAAAAAAATGAATGTTATTAAGGTTTTATTTTTGAATTATGGAAAATTATAATATTATTTTATGGAAAAAAAGTCAACCTAATTGGGGGAAATGATTTAGGGATTGATGTATATGAGAGGAATTGATCTCGAGATAAGAGAGGCTTCAGGAGGAATCCAAGATGGCCACGAGTGAGGATTCGAGAATTAAATGGTGGTTTTGACCATGGATGACAACCAAGTTGGATGATGGTTAAACATTGAGTGCAGATTAAATCAGGACTGAACAATGATGAGCATCAAATTCTATATAAAAACCATGAATGTGTTTTCAACACAGAAAAAGGTTTGAGCGATGATGATGGTTTAAGTGTTGTATTGTTCAAAGGTTTCATCATCTTCTTCCTAAAATCAATTTCTAGGAAGGATATTTCATTTTTAGGTATCTTATTTAATCATTTTGGATACCCTATTCATTATTCTGGATTTTCTTCTTCTCATTTTGTGTAGTTGTTGATTGTAAAATAATAGTATTAAATATATAATGTTTTTTTCAATATTTTTGGTGGCTAAAATCACTATTAAATTATTCTTATTCTTTTTCTTCTTTATCATTTATTCTTCAAATTTACAAGATATAGTTTGAATTCACATTATATAAGATTCTTTCATAGTTGTTTCGAATTTCAGTGGTGAAAATAAATGATATACATATAAATATATATATATTTTCCATCACCGTCTATATTTTTTGATCATCTTAAATGCACCGATCATTTTTTGGGTTTCTAGATGCTTTATGATTTAATACATAATGTGATGAGAAATATATATATATATATTCTATATCAAAATTAATCTATTAAACTATTTTGAAATCTCGACTTTCCACCAATCTTCTATTAGAATAGAAGCATCCTTTATTGTATACATTGTAAATGCTCAACTGACACTACCCACCAATTCTATGAAACCAAAAGACCCACAGGACATGTAACTTCTTTGTAAAATTATCGATAAGGGTTATAAATTTTCAAAATTATGATTATGTATTTTTTTTTGATTTTATAAGGTTAATAATATTTTCAGTTTTACATTAATCAAAATATTAGAATAAATTATATTTTCTAAATTCAATTACATTTTTATGTGAGGGTCATATATTCAAGATATATATTTATAATTGTGTTATTATGGTTTTATAAAACTTTTATTAAGGGAAATAATTTTTATCAAAAATTATTCTATGAATTTATATAAGAACTTAGATTTAAAATTTTTATTTAAAAAATATACTTTTATCTATGATATAAAACAATAATAATGATTTTATTATTTCTTTTTAACATTAAAATTATAAAGGATATTTTAGTTTATCATAATCTCTATGTTTATATTTCTAAGAGGAAAATTCATTATATTATATCCATAAAATAAATTAATGTATGTTCTTATTTAACAAGGTATTTCAAGAATGTGTTTTATTATAAATGTATTTAATGGAAGTAATCTTAAGGTTAATTTCAATTATGATATGAGTTTTATAATAATATTTTACTCTAAAATATGGATTTCTCCAAAACAATTTTGTAATTTTATGAATATTATCCTATGTAAAAGAATAATTATTTTCCTATTTGGAAATAATTCATGTAGTTTTGAAAAAAAATTATGGTTTTCTATTTGGAATGGATTATAATCAGTGAAAATATTTTCTTAAAATTAACATTTTCCCTTAGTTATCAAATGAGTTGATGAGGAATGGGGAGGGAACCAATGTTCTTAAAGGACATTGTTCTACTAGTGATATTTCTTTGGTCCAAATTGTTTTCATAAGATCTTCCAAGTATCATAATAATACATAAAAAAATTTATGTGTCTTTAAATCATAAATCCACGTTTTTTTAGAGATAATTTTTCAAATGTATCTTCAATATGAGAAGTATTTTTGAAATGAATTTTATATATCAAACGTATATGTTTTAAGATATGTGTTTTAGAATATAATTTTAAAATGATTTAAAAATTATAAGGATATTTTTATTATTTTCAAAAATATTTTATATATTTATAATATATATATATGATATAAATTTTTTTACAATATTTTTTGAAGTAGTATTTTATAAAAATATTTTTCCCTAGTTTTTAAATACCTTAATGGGAAATTTTATTCTAATCCCATGATTTTAATTATTTTTAAAATTTATTTAAGATGTTTTTAAATGAATGGATTCTTTTAAAGAGTTATCAAACACAATGAAAATTAGTTTTTTTGTTTTGTTTTTTTACAACTCTGGTAAACATTATTGTCTTTTCTTATTATCCAAAACCTAAATCAAAAAATTTCATTCAATGTACATTGTTGTGTGTATTATTATGTTTATTTTAAAATAAAATAAATTAATAGCATGTTTTTAAAACTGAATCTAGAAGCGTGGGTTAAGGGTCATATAATTTGGTATCAGAGAAATGGTCTAGGGAACTTTAGAGATTATCTATTTTGTTGGAAGAAAAAAATCTATGTGATAAAATTTTCATTGAAACTTATAGATAATTACGTTTTCATATATGTTCTAGTTTTCATAAATTTGAAGATGGATATTCATAATATTCAAATATTATATAAGGAATGTACTATGAGGGAGAAAATAATTTAAGGGTGTATAATGTAACATCATGAGTTTTACAAAATAATTATCTTTTTTATTTGGTTAAATTAAAAATCAACACAATATTAACAATAAAACAATATTAAAAATAAATTTTAGTGAATATGAAAATCTCAATTAAGAAATTAAAAAACTGAAAAATGTATTGTTTTTATATATTATATTGTAATATTTTTAAATAAATTATAATTTTTTTTATATAAGAGTTAAATAACTAAAATTACTGAAATTGTTTTCATAGGTTTTTTTAAAAGTAAAATTAAATTTTTAAGAATTTAATTTTAAAATATACATATGTAATGAAATGTATATTTATATATTTCTAATTTATAATTTAGGACACAAATAATAATTAATATTTTATCATTATTTGAAATAAATAAAATTCAATTTATTCACTTATAATTATTTAAAATAAGAACAATTATAATTTTTTTTAAATTTTAATTATGAATATTAAATAACAATAATAATTTAAGGTAATACAATTTATTGTAAAATAGTTTAAATAAATTAAATTGTATGCAATAAAATAAATTTAAATGATTATAAAATTTATAATGTTTAGTGAATATATTATTATTCTAAACTATAATAATATTATAAACATTGAATTATGAATATATTAAATTATGATTATGATATGATTATTTTTATTATTTAAAATATGGATTATAAATTGATTTAAATTTTTTTGAAATATTAAATATATTATAAACATTTATGATAATTCTAAAAAAATGAAGGTTATTAATGTGGTATTTTTTTAGTTCTAAAAAAATATTATATTATTTTTTTAAGAAATGCAATCAAAAAAAATGGGGGGAACTAGTTTTCGGTGTGAATTATATGAGAGGAACCGAGCATGGGAGCCGCAAGGCTTTTGGAGGAGTTGAAGCTAGACATGGGTGAGGTTTTGAAAACTGATGGGATGTTTCGCCCATAGAAGATAGATGGAGATGATAAAGTTTGAACATAGAAAGTGGATCGAGTCATAACCAAACTCTGTTGACCATCAAATGCCAGATTTGAAACATGAAGGTGTTTTAAATGTTGAAGAATGTTCAAACAATGGTGAGGGTTTGAGTGCAGTAATATTCAAAGGATTCATCACCTTCTTTCTAAAATTTATTTCCTAGTAGTTTATTTTATTTTTGTACATATTAATCCATCATTTTCGATACCCTATTTTTTGTTCTACATTATTTTCTTCCATGTTTTTGTTTTTATTGTTAAATGATGGTATCAAATTAATCAATTTTTCTTCAAGGATTTTGGTTTCCAACATCCCTATTGAATTATTCTTTATTTTTTCTTCTTCCTTGTATTTTTTCAATCACTGGTTAAAGTATGATGTCATTTTATGAAAGCCTCCTTCTTAGTTGCACAAAATTTCTGCATCATAAATAAATGATATACAGATATATATATATATATATATTCTATCTTCATCTGTATTTTTTGGATATTTTTTAATGCATTAATAATTTATTTGTATTTCTGGTTGCTACATGATTTAAGATACAACGTCAGAATAATGTTCATATATATATATATATTTCGTATCAAAATTAAAAAAATGAAATTTTTCAAAAACTCAACATTCCAACAATGTACTATAAAAATGGATGTTACCCATATTTTATACATTGTAAATCCTCGAGTCACACCACCCTCACTAGTTCCGGGAAACCAAAAATCATGAAATCCATATCTCTTCATTGTTTTAATTTTGATGCAAGGGATATAAATTTTAAATATTATAATGATGTATTTTTTTAATTTTATAAAGGTTTATAATATATTTCAGTTGATCATTATTTGAATTATTATAATAAATTTTATTTTTCAAATTAAATTAAGAGTTTATGTGAGGGTTTTATATTGAATATGTATACTCATAATTCTGTTATTATGTATTTAAAAAACCCTTATTAAATGTATTAATTTTTAAAGAAAATTAATCTAAATGTTTTTATATGAAAATATACATTAAATGTTTATTTAAAAGAATATGTATTGATTTATTATATAAAACAATAAAATAATATTATCGTATTATTATTTAACATTAAAATTTTAAATGGTGTTTGATTTTATCTAAATATCTAGGATAATATATCAATAAAAAATTCGTTATTTATGACTATAGAATAAGTTAATGTTATCAGTTATTATGTGCTTTCTATTTATAGTAGTTTTAAACAATAAATCCTATCATTTTTTTGTGAAAATTTCTTATACACTCCTGAATGTAAATGTATATATGGCCATAATGTATATATTTCATGCATTTTTAAAATATGAACTAGTTTAATTTTAACAATCCATTATTTTTTGTTCATGTGTTTTAAATTTAATTATTTAATGAAAATTATAATTTAATAAAGTATTTATTAAATGTATTTATTTATAGAAGTATTTTAGGGAAGTTATCATAAGCAAAATTTTTTGAATGATATGAATTCTATGGTTTTATTTTTTTTAATGCATGTATTTCTTCACAACACATATGTAATTATCTAAAAACTATCCTTTTTAAAATAATAATTATTCTATTTTTTGAAAATAGTTTTGGTTGTTTTGAAATAGTTTCTAATGGGTTGTGGCTGAGAAAGGTAGATCATCAGTAAAAAAATTATTAAAATTAAATTTAGAACATGGGTATCAATGAGTGGTGCAGATTGATGATTAAACACAAAACCTCATAGGATATTGTTCTAACAGTGATATTTCTTATGGAGACATGGATTTAATAGTATCTTATATGAATCAAAATAATACATAATGAAATTATTATTTTTCAAAAAATAATTAAATGATAAATCTATGGTTTTTCAAAGATCATTTATCAAATTAATTTTCAAAATGAAACATATTTTTTAGAATTTTTTTAAATATAAAATATCTATATTTTATGATAAATGTTTTCAAATATAATTATTGAAAATATTTCAAAATTATATGTTTTTTTCAATGTTTTTGAAAAATATTTTATATATAAAAAATATATATATGATATACAATGTTTTAAAATATATTTTAATGAAATTTTTTTAAAAATTACTTTTCACTAGTTTAAGCCCCTTACAGTGAAATTTTATGTTCATCCCATATTTTAAAATATTTATCAATGGTATTTTAGAAGTTGTAATATATAAGGGCTCACTTAAGGAGATAGCTCCTGTGAAGCGAATTGGTTGTGTTGTTTTTTTCTAAAACTATGATAAATTTTATTGTTTAATCTAATCATTTAAAACCAATACTAGAATAGTTATTCAAATGTATAATGTGTTGTATATTGTTTATTTCATTTTTAGGAAAACAATAAACAGTATATTTTTAGCACTAAATCTAGAAGCACAAGTTCAGGTTCTTTGTAATTTTCATTTCTATAAATAAGAAAAAGATAATTTTATTACTTTATTTGGTCAAAGGTAAATAAGTAAATAAATTTTATATTTACTAATCTCATACTATTATTTGGAAACCTTATATCCCTCACCATTGGCATCAAAATATCCTATTTTTTGGGCATTCTGGTGGTAAGGATATATATTCCACATCTCATCACTCAAACATTGGAAGATCAAGCAATTTGGAAGCGATATACGTCGTCATTCTATATTCCAACTGGATTGAATCAAATTTCCTTGATCTATTGAGTGGAATCCCAAATATAAAAATAATAAAATATGATTCCTCAACATTTCACACTTAATTACATGTATTATATATTTGGAATTCAACCCATGATGTGAGATAAGTTAATTGAATGCGTAACATCAAGTTATAATTCTCAAATAATTGAAATAATCCCAACACGGGATGTTCAAGCACATAGATCTATGGTTTGATTTTAACATAAGTATTAGAAGGATATACTAACATAATATATATAGTTGGGGGATGTTATATTTTTTCATAAATTTAAAATTATTATCTTTATTATATTCTTGATAATAGTAAATAGATTTACTTATGTGATTAACCATGTCATTGTTAATGTTATGTATAATATTGATTATTTTAGTTTTATCTTGAATGCATGTTAATTCATTTAATTAAAAAAACATAAAAAATGAAATTACCATGAATATAAATTTAAATTAAATGATAAATTCATATTATCATGAGCTTCTACAAATGTTTAGTTTATTTAGGAAATGAAAAGCTAACTTTTATCCTAGGGAATACCCTACGAACCATTTTATGGTTTGTGTTGCATATTTCCACCAATCCACCTATTTATCTCTCTTAGATTTGTTTCACCTCAACTCCAAACTGGAAATGCCCCACCTGTTTGGGATATTCATCCATTTTATATTCTTTTATTCACATACAGATGAGGGGAACCAAATGATTGGTAAAGGGGTTTACATAAAAATATCCATTGGAATATCGGCCCTTGCATTATTAGAGGAAGAATTATGTGATGGAAAATAATATAATTTAATAATATATTATAAGAATCCAATCATAGGCAAAGTTTTTTTCTATTGACATGATCATCCACGCACATGAAACGAATTATGAAATTAATAAAATTAATATTCAATTCTAATTATTATTATTTAAGATAAATCATTATAAAATCAATTAATTATAATCATTAATTAATCAATTATTTTATCTTAATTCTTATCCAAAATTTTTTATATTATCATCCATCATAATTTTTAAGAAATATTATTTAAATTTACTATATACAAAAACAAACCATGGAGGAAACGTAGTGAGTACCTATCCAAACTACCCAATGTGTATTACATTAGTATACTATTTACTCACCAGAATATGTTATACATGAATAATCACATAATTTTGAGGCATGCACTTCCAACTTAATGAGGGCAAGGAATACATGTTATTTATGTAGTGTGTTATATTTCAATGTGTGTAGAGTAATCATTATATTATGACTTATACAAGAAATGCAATTCAGAACATTAAATAGAGAATTAATAAGAAAATTAATATATATATATATATACCCATCACACTTCATGTAATATTGACATAATTTCCAAATAGAACACATGTTGATATGGATTAATCATTATAATAAATTAATTTTTTATTCTATAATATTTGGTAAAAATGCATGGTGTTTATAATCAATCTACATGTTGTGTATTATTCTGATCATTTATCCATGTCTCACACCTAGTCACTCAGCATGTATCCATGCCATTGAAAATATTGGAGTACATGGGGTATACATGGGATGCACAGTGTGTGATCTATGAGTTATATAGTCACCTATCTTATAAGTCATGTGAGAAACTACATGGCTCATCTATTGCTATAGGATAACAAATCATGTATTGACATTACTTGGTATATACTCTAGTTGATCATAGCCTAGACTGGTATGGTCAACATGTGGTAAGTAATTAAATTCCCTACATGTAATAAATTATTATGGCTTGAATTAATTACTAATTCATTATTGGTGCATTTTACATAAGTACACAACATATACCAACGAGCTACGCTGCATATACTATACTGTGATTCGTCTAGATTCCTAAATGTATTAATATAAGTTCTTTGAATGTATTTCTTTTATAAAATCAATTTATTTTATTTTATTTTTAATAAATGAAGATTAAAAAATAATATCTCATGATTATTATTACAGAATATTTATACTGGAATCAAAAAATAATAACAAATTTGTAAGTAAATTGATAATCATAAATAATTATAAATAATTATGTGATCCCTCAAATACAACATGACGGTTTTAGGCCTAGAAGTAGTTGTTAGTGGGGTATTCACGACTCATTTTTTGCTGATCAATGATTGATCCCAGAATTACACTGTGATAAATTTCTTATTCAATGGAATTAAATAATATATTATTGATGAGATAAAACTATCGAACCAATGTGTAAGATCACCATATATTATTTATTATTTTTTAGGTAATTAAAGAATATTATTTTGAGGAATTATTTTTTTATAGGTCATAAAACATCTCTATAAAGTACCAATGTTTCATTGTAGGAATCAATAATAGATTCTTTTAATTGGTGATCCACACATGTTCCATGAACCTATAAATGTTGGGGTTGGAATATTTGTGTTCTTGTATTGAATATCATAATTCTTGCATCATTATCCATTGATCCCCTTGAGAATCGCTTCATGTAATTCTTTACTTCGATCTCTCTAGACTCTAGAGAGGTGGTGGACGAGGATCACTCTCTATTCATGAGAAAAATCTAAGAGACAGATATCTCTATGGATTTTAGGGGGTTCTTTTTAGATCTCATTGTATACAACCAAAATGAAATTTTCTCTAGGGATAAATAATATAATTGGGTTTATATATCTCTAGTGTTAGGAAATAAAAAAATCTTATTAACACTTATTAACTTTTATAATTTCTTTGAAACCTCATGTCTATAATAATAATATTATTTAATATTTCTTAACATACCCTATACTGGTGAATTAAATTAAATATTATTTATTAAAAAATATTCAACATATATCATTTACCACTTTTCATTTATACTATGCCTTCAATTCCTCTATTATTTATCAAACCTTGAATAATTAAAATTTTTAATTAATAAATATCATTTAATTATTCTATAATAGATAAATAAATATTATATTCATTAAATTATTAATAAGTATTTATTAAATATTCTACTGAAATAATATTTTCTCCAATAACAGGTGAAGGAATTTATGTGATTAAGAAAACATGAATAATGATTAAACAATATGCCGGAATAATATCTATTCAATGTGTCAAAAAATAAATAATGATATTATTTATGAGAGGTTCTAGATACACTTAGTTTGTGACCATTTATGCCTCTTTCTAAATGGTATTAGGTAAAGAATCCCAAAGTCCATAGTTAGAATATATAAACACTCCTAGGCACCCACTGTTAAATAAGTTATTTTTTCAATGAAATAAAACCACATAAGGATACATATAGTGTAATAAAATCTCTTTATCATTATATCACTAATCTAGAAGGTGGCATGCGAGTTCCATCAACATATGAGCTCGAGGAATCTTTCTTTGAATTTCCAAAAATCAAACATGCTATAATACACTAGGTATGTGGTTTTATATAGACTATATAATATCCATCAAAGGGCCTATGGTATCAATATATTTTAAATAATATAAGGGTCAATACCTTTCTCACATTATTCTTTAATAAAATACTACTCTTTATGCATGCAATGTGTCATACCACTCCATGAACAATTTTCATTGGGGTTTTCATCAATACACCAAAGTATGAACCTTATAACACTCATTGATAATAAACATAATGTCTAATGGTCAATACACACATCCATAGATAGGGACATCCAATGACACATATAAATTTGGATTTCCTACTAGCGGTTCTTGTTCAAATTATATCTTACACTGAATAATACCAAGAGAATACTCTGTGAGAAGGTTCATCAAATTATTACAAGTCTTCACACCAGGTAGAATATAAAAATTATTTCCATCAAATTATTTCATCTGGATATAGAACATATATTTAATTATAAATTCATTTTACTTCTAGGTTCTCAAAATAGATGGGTACTTCTAGGCCCTTTTAGTACGGTAGATACCCTTAGGAAGTTATAACATGATATGCTACATAAAATAAAAATCATGATGTGATAAATAGTATATTATAATTCAAAATAGTAAATAAATTTGTCATAAAATAAATAGAATATTATTTTAGAGAACCAACTCAAACACCCCCACTATCTGGAACATTCATCCCAATAAGCCCCCCATATCCCTAGAATTACCATGAGTCACCAAACCCTATAAAAAATATGTTATAGAGATAAAAACCATTGTGTAAAAAGATACCCAACACTCTTGAGAATATTTTAATATCATCAAACATTTTGGTTAATATACCACATAAGATTCTATCTACTCTTTGGAAGAGGTTATACAAAAGTGTAACCATCTGATTAAGCAAAATCTACATGAAATATAAAACATCGACTATAGACCCCATATAAATATATATATATCATGTATGTCCATATTTAATGAGATTATATATTTTTCTACCCAATTTTTATTAGTAATATTTTTTTTCTGAATAAATATGTGTTTTATTATATTATAAAATATTATACACATAAAAAATATTCATAAACCATAAAAATCATTATATCATTAATAAATATCATTACATTAGTCATTTATGTAAATAATTATAATAATAAACACTAAAATTTGACCAAAAAATAAAATCGAAGAGATAAAATTGGAAAATATAGATCAACCCCAATCTGGTAGAATCCTCACCCCCACAACTAACACTATAGAAAATAAATAAGAAATTTTTAAATAAATCAACATCATATAAAATAATAATATAGAACCATAAATGGAATTGACTTGAATAATGAATTATAAAAAGTAGAGATATTTATATGATGTAATAGTTCCATTGAAATACTAATGTGACCACTGGAACAGTAACATGACCATTGGAAAGAATAACATAACAATTATAAATAGTAACATGGCCTTAGAATAGTAATATAACTTAAAAATAATAAATTTTGATATAAATAATTAATATCATTAATAATTTTAGAAAATAAAATTATTTTAATTCCATAAAATTATTAAAAAAATTAATAAAATATATGTTCATTTTTAATAAACTTTATTATAAAGTTTTTCATAAAAGTCATAATTTTTATATTAAAAATTAAAATATCCAAAATTTGAAATTTATTTTGATAAAATTAATATAATTTTTTAAATCATCTCATCGAAAAATTTCAAGGTTAATTTTCTTTAAATATTTTAACATACCTCAATTTTTTGGGTGACTAGTAAAAATATCGTTTTTTCACATAACTGATGTATCTTAAATTACATCATTCATGATGTAATAATGACATAATAATTTATATAACATGAGGTTTTTCCATGATATATTTAGTTTCATAAATGAGTCATTAAAATAAAATTAAATTAAATTTTGAACATAATATTCATTTTTCTAAACCTATAGTCCAAAGTGTTCCCTAAAAATAACAAATTTTCTTTCTTTCCACTTTCTCTTTTAATAAACAAATGAATTTCAATTTTAAAGAAAAAAAATTATATAAAACCATTATATTTTTTTATTATATGATTTAAATTATCAAAAAAATCAATATTACATGTTTTACCTTTGAAATATTATTTTATATAATATTTAATTCTAAAAATATCCTTTTTTCAAGTATTAATAACCTGACTCCCTCCCCTTAAAAAACCACTAATATACTAGTTGAAAAATCATATCCTCGTTAAACAATTATTCCTATAATTCCCTTTAAAATACTTAAATATGTTCTGGATTAATCCAACACTAGACATAAAGGGTGTTTTAGTGTCTTACAAGAGAAACTACATTGATGATAAAGAAAGTTTCAATCATCTCTTCTATTTTTTATTTCTTCTTTTTATTATATTTCTTTTTTCATTAAAAATTCAACAAAAAACATTATAAGATTTATTAAGATTTAATTTAACATTATATTAATGATTTTAACCAAAATTAAGTATAATATTTATGTTATAATGAAATTTCAAACTTCCCTTCTGTGCCCTCCAATCGATGTCCCATCAAAAGTAAGTTAACCTCCTACATAGACATTTTTATTTCAAAAAACATAATTATAATCATGGATGGATATAATTAATTATATATAAACATGTAATTATTTGTTTTATAATAATCTAGAATTAATTATACTATTGTATAAATTAAATTGAACAATGTGTTGAAATCAAAGAAGAATGGGAAATTCTTAAGTAAAATATATAACAAAATGACTAACTTATAACAAAAAAATTAAGAAATATAATAAAATTAGTATAATTGATAAATAGTATTAAAAATTAAAATAATTTACTTCTATATCAAGGTTTTAAAAAATATAATGTTTTTATTTAGGATGTGCCAAGGCGACGAAATAAAGTGGTAACTAAAGAAAGTGGATTCTCGAACCTAACTACCTTTATTTGAGTCTTCCCTTAGTCACATATACAGTAGTACAGAAATTTATTTAATTTCATTAAATATAATTTCATTATTATTCCCATCTCTTTTGGGGATATACTTTTTTCCACCATGATTTTTAGGCCAAATAAAATTACTTTCCCAAGATACATATATTTCAAAAACAAATCTTCGAATCTTCATGTGTTGTTTCCAATCCAAATAAAATAAATACTATTCTAAAGTATGATCTCCCTTTCACTTTTGGTATCCCCAATGTTTATTCATTAATATAATAATTAGAAAATCCTTAGGAAACCTATTCAATTCCATGGTTAATTTCATGACTATGGTTTTCATACATTCTATGGGGAATTAATGACTATGTAAATATTATGATGTTAGGGGTGTGATAAAAATTATATATCCCTCAAGTGAATTGGGTAAATTAATGTATCTCATGAGATAATTTGTATTATGCATTAGATGGATTCTGTATTTTTTCACAAATATGATGTTATGATTATGTACATATGTTATGCATGAACATGTTTCTTGATTTTCCCACAAATATGTGTGGTATTTTAACAATATGAAATGATGTTTCTTTTTTCTACATTACCACATTCTATATAATATTTTCACATGTTCCCATAATGATGTTGATGGTGATCTTACAATTTTTATATAATTATTATTACTATTATTCTCACCCATGTTATATTGATTCATGTCCCATATTCTTCCTCTTACATGGTTTTTATCTCTCCCAATTCTTGGATTTATATTCATAAGAAGTACATGTACTAAAGATTATGTGATATTTTACAAGGATAAAGTAAAATGAATTAATATTTATTTATGTTTTATTTTTTAAAACCATTATATGTGCATAGTTTTCCCAAGAAACTATTCCTTTTGATATAGGATTTGTATATCTATTCTATTTTTAGCATAGAAATGATGTAATAGACTTTTAAGAAAATGTAGGGTCTCTATAGTTGGTATCAAATCAACGGTTTAGTTAATTTCATAATTAGTATAATAAAACATTAGTTAAATCCCTTAGGATAAGGATTTTTATATTTGAACATATAAGAAAAAATGTTTTAGAAAAAGGATAATAATGGGGATCCAATGAGAAATTAATTTAAAATTAATTGCATAAATGAATAAATTATTTAGGATTTACTGAATTATATTTTTTTCAAACCATTTATATTTTAGAAAATTGTGGGAACTTGGAGAAACTAGGCGAACAACCAGTGTGATGGGAAATGAAATTATTTCCATAATGACATCCCCAATTCCATTAGATGTGGAGTTTAGAACATCCTAGAAATTATAATCCAGATGTTTCAAGATATGATAAATAACCTAAACCCAGTGGTATATCTTCCTTCTCCCAAGAAGGGTCAACTAGCCACTGATTACATTATGTGAAAATGACCACTAACATTTTGTGGATATTTAGATCCACTAATCATGGAAATGTGGGTTACCTCAATAGATAATATCGTTTATATGATCCACTATTCTAGGAAGGATAAGGTGACTCTGGTCATCTATCAATTAGATGGAGAAGTCGACCATTGGTGGTTGTTGATAAAGAAAACCAAGATTAAGAATGAAATGGAATTTAAGGAGTTGAAATACTTAATGAATATATTTCATAACAAGTATTTCCCTTGATCTATTTGAATAAGGATAGATAGGGGATTCATAGAGCTTAAAAATAGAAGGGTGAATTTTTCATGGCTCAAAAAGTAACACTACAAGTCTTTCAGGATATGCCTAGAGTTTTTTATCAACAATGATAGAAAATAAAATAGATTATTTAGTGGTTTAAAAACACACCTTAAAAAGGATTTATCAATCAATTATTTTGGTAGTCATAAATAAGTTGTTCGATGTGATCTCAAAGAGGAGATGGAGTTCAATGAATGGTTCCATGGTTATGGAGATAAGAAAAGAATAAGGAGTTTTATGAAGGTGAGTAAAATGAAAAAAAGAAAAAATTATATGACTACCTACATGTCTAAAAATAGGAAATATGTATCATGGGGACTTCCCAAAGGTATGGAAAAATGAAAAAATGTGGGGGAGAATTACACCAAGCTCATGAATGAATAAGAGACTTTAAGAAACCATCCAATGTGACGGGGAAAAGGAAATAACTATTATTGGTTCAATACTTCAACTATAGATAGTGAGGGTGCTATGCAAGCTAATTAACTAACCCATGGGTCCTTGAGGGTAATATACATCCTAATCAACCAAAAATGGTGAAATGGAAATCTTTTTCTATCACTGTTTCAAAAGTGGGGCATGAAAATCATTTCGTACAAGGTACACCTCTTATTCTCTTAGTAATATAAAATTTCTTATTTTATTTTTTCCTACGGATTCTTTTATATACTAATTATTTTTAGAACTATTTAATCAAAGACTTTATACCTTGAGGTAGATATATCTGTAAAAATAACTAGTAGTGCAATAATTCAAGCCAAGTGTTGGAATTTTCTATTGTATGTTTCGGTGGGAATATTATTCCTATGAATCTCATAATTAATCCCGTAGTGTAATTTGATGTAGTCCTTTTCAGGGATTGTGTCTCATTATATATAGAACACATCAACTTCTATGAAAAGTAAATATCTTTTTATATCCCAAACCATCTAATGTTATTTTAAAAATTCGGGGAAGATCATGAATGTCAAATTAAATATCCCTCAAAGGTGTGGGTTTTAATATACCAAAAAGACGGATAACTTTTCTAGATGGTTATGTCAAATTAATTAACAACCTAGAGTAAATTAACATTTTTAGTGAATACACTAATTTATTTTTTGATAAGTTACCCAGACTTCCCCCAGTTGATGAGGTAAAGTTATCAATAAAATATGATTCCCAAAACAAATGCAATCTTTTAAATTCCCTCAATTATATCCCTGAAAAAATAGGCTCAGTTCAAGAAGCATCTATAATAAATTATGTAAAAGGGGTTCATATATGCTAGTGAGTCACCTTAAGGTACACCTGATCTCTTGGTAAATAAAATGGATGGATCAATGTGGTTATGTATTGATTATTGGTAGCTCAACATGATCAAAATAAGGAAAAATTATCCCCTTACAAGGATTTATGACTTGTTTGATCAACTATGTGGATCTCAGTACTTCTCAAAGTTGGATCATCATTATGGATGTCATCAACTAAAGGTGAAGAAGGAAGATATTCCGAAGACTTCCTCTTGTACAAGGTATGGGAATTATGAGTTCATAGTAATTCCCTATAGACTTACTAATTCCCCTAAAATATTCATGTATTTTATTAATAGAGTCCTTAGATACTTTCTCTACTAATTTTTGTAGTTTTTATCAATGATATTCTTTTTTACTCCAAGAAGAAATAGGTTTATGAAGAAAAGGATTATGCTGGAGACATTAAATAATGAGAAAATGTACATTATGTCTAACGAGTTTAACATTTGGATTCATAAATTAGAATTCTTTAGGAATATAATCACAACTAAGGGAATTTTTTTGGACCCTTAAAAGACAAAAGATATTGATTAATGGTCTAGAACAACTAGTTCATTGAAATTAATAGTGTTATTGGATGAGTAGGTTACAATCGATGTTTTGTGAGAAATTTATAAAGATTTTCTAGCTCATTGGTTAAATTAACAAGGAAAGGAGTAAATTATATTTGGATATAATAATGTGAGGAATTATTAAGTAGATCATAAAGAGTATAATCAATACACCTAAACTCACACTACCAACAGGTGGAGAAAGTTTTGTGATATAAAGTGTTTCATCAAAAAAAAGTATTCATTATGTACTCATGTAGAATGATAAAGTTATAGAATATGCCTCAAGATAGTTAAAGATCCCTAAGAATAACCATATGATGCATGATCTAGAGTTAGAAGTTGTGATCTTCTCTCTAAATATTTTGTGGCACTATCTCTATGTTGATAATTTTGACATAAATCTCGATCATAAGAGTCAAAATATTATATACAAATAGATGAAGATCAACATGCATAAAATAAGATGGATTGTTCTTATCAAGGACTATGATTTACCTATTAACTACCATCCATGAAAGGAAAATAAGGTAGTTGATTCTCTTAGAATAAAATAACTATCCACTCTATCTATGAAGCGGATTGATAAATACCTTCTCTTCATGGATAAGAAATGGTTGGATTAAAAATCATAAATGAAAGGAATAAATCCTACCTTTCCCAAATGATTTCCCAACCATATATCTAAGATAAGATCAAGGATGAACAATGGGATGATCTAGAGGTAAAAAAGAAGGTGAATATTATAAAATAAGGTAAGCTACCTGAGTTTAACAATGATGATGATGGTGTGATTTGGTTTGGAATAAGTCTCTGTACACCTTCATCACCTTTGACAAAGAAGGAGATATTAGAAATTGCACATGGAAAACCATTTTCTATCCATTATAAAAGTACCAAGATTATCATGATCTTCAAGGGAACTTATGCTAGGATAACATTAAGAAGGATATTGCACAGTATATCTTATAGTGTTTGGTATGTCAAAAAGTTAATGTTGTGTGATATAATTACAAAGGGATTATGAAACCATTGACTATACCGATGTGGAAATCACGGAATGTCACTATAGACTTTGGCACCGGTCTCTAGAAGACATCCAATGTAAATAAAGTGATATGTGGTGTGGTGGATCCACTCACAAAGATGATCCACTTCATTTCTATTCAGGAATATTTATAACATGAATAAAATTCCATGATATATGTGAAAGAATTAGGGAGGCTACATCGGGTTACACTTTAGATCACCTCAGATTTTGATACAAGGTTCACATACAAATTTTGGAGAATTATTCAACATGGTTAAAGTAATGAATTAAATTTTAGTATGGCCTATCACAATCAAACTCAAGGCCAATCTAAAATGACTATTCAGATTCTTAAGGACATGATAATATCATGGTCAACTGAATTCAATTTTCTATGGGATCAATATCTCCTTTTTTTGAGATCTCTTATCAAAATAGCTTCCACTAGATAATTCAGACGACTCCCAATAAATATCTATATGGGAAGAAATGTAGAACTCAAACATGTTGGATTGAATTTGGGGAACGAAATATACTTGGACATGATATTTTGTAATAGATGATAGAGGAGTTTCATACCATCCAATAGTATATAAATTTTTCTCAAAGTAGACATAAGATCTATATAGAAAACTATTTAGGGGAATTATAGTTTGAAGATAGGGGAAAATTGTTTGGTATAATATCACCATGGAAGAGAATCAGGCAGTTTGGAATGAAATTAAATCTTATCATAAGGTACATTATTCCATTTTTTATCCTTAATCACATATGATTAGTATCCTATCAGCTTGAACATCCACCAAGTATGTCTCAATTTCATCACGTGTACCACGTATCAATCCTAAGTAAGTACATACATTATCCCTCACATGTACTGAATCCATAGGTAGTATAACCTGAGAATGACCTCTCTTATGAGGACCATCTAGGGAAGGTCTTGGACTGAAGAGACAATGTTCTACGAAATAATACAACTCCCCTTATAAAAGTGTTTTGGTATTACCATAAGTATGAAGAGGTGACGTGGGAACTAGAGGAACAGACGTACCCTCATCTATTCTCAACAGTTAATATGAGTTCAAATTTTTGGGATTAAATTTATAAATGGGGGATAATGTAATGACCCAATTTCTAATTGTTATATTTGTTTCTTGAATTAATGTGTGTTGTATTATATTATATAATATTATACACATAAAAAATATAGAGAAACTAAAAAATAATAATCTCATTAATAAATATAATTAAATTAGTCATCTATGAAACCAATTAAATTGTCAAAAATTACAATTGAAGGAAAATATAGAATAAAAAATCTAAAATGGGAAAATATAGATCACCCTAATCTACTATAATCGTCTCCCCTACGGCCAACACCATAGAAAAGAAACAAAATATTAGTAAACCATTTGACATCTTAGTAAAGTAAAATATTGAACCATGAGATAAAATGAGTAGAGTAATGAATGAAGGAATTTAAAAGTATAATTAAGAGGTAATTTGACTGTTGTAACAGTAATATGATCACTGGAATAGTAAACTGACTATTTAGAATTGTAACTTGGCTGTTATGAATAGTAACATAACCGTTGGAATAGTAATTTAATATGAAAACAATAAATCGTGATATAAATAATATTTAACATGATTTATTAAAGTAAATATGAATATTATAATTAAAAAAATAAAATGATAAAAAATCAAGGAAAATACAAGCACCTTTTAAATAAATTATATTTTAAAGCATTTCTTAAAAGTCATAATTTTTATATTTAAAGTCAAAATTCAATATTTTATATATTTATTGGAAAAAAATATCAATTTTCAAATAATCATGTTATAATTTTCCAATGTTTATTTATTGTACTTTTCATAAATACTTCAATTTCTGAGTGAATAGTAAAAATATAGTTTTTTACATAACTAGTGTATCTTAAATTAAATCATTCATGATGTAATAGTGACCGAATAATTTATATAACTTGAGGTTTGTCCATGATATATTTTATTTAATAAATTATTCATTAAAATAATATAACAATTAATTCCATACCTAAAATACATTTTCTAAAATATAATGTCACAAGTGGACCCCTGAAATAACAATTTTTTTCTTTCCACTTTCCTTTTTAATAAACTAATTAATTCAAAATATAATAGGATTAATGTTTTATGACACATTATATTTTATTTATTTAGGATTTATATTGTAAAAAATTCAATATTACATGTTTTGAAATTGATATAGTATTTCATTTAATATTTTATTATAAAAATACCCATCTCCTCAAGTACAAATAACCCCACTCCCTAACCTTGAAAAATGAATCATCCCCTACCTAAAAAATCTTACACACTACCAAAATAAATACTATAAATCATATAATAATACTTATGGTTTTTCTATAGTAATCTAACTCCAAATAACATGGGAGTTTCATTATCATACAAGAGAGGTTGTGTCGAGGATTAAGTATGTTTTGATCAACTCTTCTCTTTTTTTTTTCTTTTATTGTCATTATTTTTATCACCACCCATTTTAATAAAAACCTAAAAATATTAATTTTTCATTATTTGTAACATTATTTTATTGATTTTAACCTACTCGAAGAATCATATTTATGATATATATAAATTTCAAACTTCCCTTTCCTGTTCTCCTAAAAACATCCCATCAAAGGTCGCTTATCCACCTATAAAGACATTGACAAGACAAAAATTATAACCATACTCATGGATATATATTTCTAATAGTATATATACATGTAGTTATATTGAATCATTGAGAATTAATTCTACTAAAGTATAAATCACATTTATTAAAAAATCCAAATCAGAAAAAAATGTTAAATTTTTATGTAAAACACGGTATCCAAATGACTACCATATAACAATGTAAATTAAGAAATATAATAAATGGAATATAATATATATATAAGTGGTCAAAATTCAAATAATTCACTTCTGGATCAATTTTTTAATAAATTTATTTTTTATTCAATAGGTTAAGATCGATGAAATAAAGTGGGAATAATGGTAAGGGGATATCAAACCCAACTCCATATATTTTAGTCATCCCTCCTTCACTATTATTTCATCATGATTATTAATTTAATTTCTCTTAAATTAAATTTCATTATCATTCCTTCTTTATTTATAGGATATACATTTTTTACCTTGATTTTTAGGCCAAAAACACATTTCTTTCCAAAACAAATCTTACACTCCTCATGTGCAGTTTCTTATCCAAAGAAAAATTATATTATATCCCAAAGTATAATATCCCTATTCAATTGGTAACCATAATTTTTATTTATGAATGTAATCATTATAAAATCCATATAAAACCCATTCCATTCCGTGGGTTATTTCATTATTATGATTGTAAAACACTCTCTGTGGAATGCGTGATTATTTAAGTATTATGATTTGATGGGTGGGACTAGATTCTTATAGTCGTCTGATTCATTGGTTAATATTATGTATCTTATGAGATAATGTGTTTTATGTGGGAACATGATTTTCAATTTCTGCATAATTATTATCTTATGATTATGTTCATATGTTATGTATAAACATGACACTTACTTTGTTCACAATTATGTGTTGTTTTTACTACTATGACATGATGTTTCATTTTTATGTATCTTCACATTCCATTCCTTCATCACATGTTTCAATTGTGATGTTAATGTTATCCAATGGATATTATATGATTATGATTATGATTTTTATCAGCCATGTTATGTTGATCAATTTCCCTTATTTATACTCTTATTGGGATTTTATCTCACCTATTTATTTGATGTATATCCTCTTTTGAATTCATGTACTAAGGAGAAAAAAAACATTTACAAGGATAAAAATTAAAGATTTAAATAAGTATGTATGTCATGTTATGCATAAATTTTGTGGGAGACTAATTTTCTTAAGAAACTAATCCATTTGATCTTAGATTTATATCTCCATTATATTGTGTATATTCCACATGTTTTAATAGTTATTTTAGACAAAATAGGTTCACTCTAGATGTGGTTATAGATATAGTTTAGTTAATTTAGGAATTAGGATTCAAAATCATTACTGAAAACTTTTTATATAAGAATATGAATATCTAAACATCCAAGAAACATTGATTTATAAAAAGGGAAAAATGGGAATCCCATAAGATATTAATTTAAAGATAATTTCAAAAAAGAATAAATTATTTATTATTATTTTATTTAAATTTCATTCAAACCTTTTATATTTTTGATGGTGGTCGGGACCAGGAGAAACTGAGTCAATAACCCATGTGATGGATAATGCAATGATTTCCCGAATGACATCCTAGATTACATGGTAGGTGGAGTTCAAGGATTTATGGAACTCTTTAACTATTTGTCTCTAGTTAGGACTAATAATGTAATCCATGTGGAACATAGACCTAAACCTAGTAAGTATCAACTAGACAATGAGTCCATTATGTTAAAATTAGTATCAACATTTAGAGGATAATATGATCCACTTGTTGTGGAATAGTTGGTTTATTTTATTGATAAGATTTTTTATTTTCTACAATACTCTGGGATGGATATGCTGACTCTGGTCATATTTTGTTTATGTATTGAATTCAATAAATGGTGTGTGTTGGAAAATAACACCAAGATAAAAGCTAAAATAGAATATTTTGTTTACGAAGAATTTAAGAAAATAATTATGAATAAGTATTTCCCTAAAACTCTTCAAAAAATATAGAGAGGGAATTCATAGAGATAAAGAAAAATGTGGGTGAATCATTCATTGTTTATGAGGAAAACATTATAAGGATATCAAGATAGTCCTTGCTTATTTTTATCCACAATGGTATAAAAATTAATATATTCTTTAGTGTTTTATAACCACACCATCGAGATTATCTATCCATCTGTGACTTTTGGAGTTAATAGGAAGTGGTTATATGTTCTATCAAAGTATAGATGGAGTTAAAATAATGGTACCACAGTAATTGAGAAAAGAAAATAATAATGGACTTTTAAACTATTTGCTGAAATATAAAGGAGAAAAGAGGATCCAACTACCCATATGTCAAAAATTTGGGAGAAACATCATGGGAACTGCCAAAAAGGGACAATGAAATGATACATGTATATGAGACAAGGCCACCAAGAAAATTAATTTTTAAGAAGCATAAGTAATTTATCCCTTGTGATAGATTAAAGAAAAATAATCACCCATAGATCAATGGATAAACTGTATGGAGAATGGGAATTATGAAATTTGTTTAACTAAACCATGGGTCCTTGAGGATAATTAGTGTTACAATCCAAAAAATCAAACAACAAAGTGATTCTCATGCCATCACTACTACTAATGTGGATAATGAAATTAATTTCATATAAGTTACACTTCCTATTCACTAAAAATGGACAAAAATCTATTTCATTCCATTTCTACATGTTCCTTTATATCCTGAAATTTTTCCATAATTGTTGAATCGAAGACCTTATATCTTGAAGTATAGTTATCTATAAAAACGCATAGGGGTGAAATAATTGTAACCCAATTGTTGGACACTTAAATTGTAAATTTATGTGGGAATATTCTTCCATAGAATCTCATTATCCTTCAATTGGTGGAATTTTAGGCTATACTAAGCATGAATTGGATCTCATTATATATGTCACACATCAAATATCTCGAAAAGGAAATATTTTTTCATATATTAAACAATATAATGATCCTTTAGAAATGAAATAATGATAAAAATATTATTTATAAAAACCCTTGATGGGGTGTGTATTGATAACCTATGAAGAAGTATACAATTCCAAAATGATTAATTGAAATGAAGGTATGAACTTTAAGAAAATTACCACTTGTATGGAATATACTAATTTATATATAAAAAAGTTACCATAACCCTCCACATATTGTGGGGTAGAGTTTTGAATAAAGCTTATTCCCAGATCCACTCTTATCTCTATGTTCCCCTATATGATATCCCTAATTGAATTGGAGGAGTTAAAGACAGAGCTACAAGAGAATTTTTATAAAAAATAATACACCCTAGTGCATCGCCTTGGGGCATTCCAGTGCTCTTTGAAACAAATGATTGATCAATGCAGATGGGAATTGATTATTGAGATATCAACAAGATCTCCATCAAGATAATGTATCCCCTTCCATGGATTAATGACATGTTCGATCAACTATGAGGAGATCAGTACTTTTAAAAGGTGTATATTTTTTCAGGATATGATTAACTAAATCTAAATAAGGAGGATATTCATAATAGTAAATTTTGAACAAGGTATGACCACAATGACTTCATGTTAATTCCCTTTGGACTTATTAATTCCCTTGAAATCATCATGGATTTTATGAATAGAGCCTTTAGAGACAACCTCCAAAACATTTTGGTTGTTTTTATCAACCAAATTTATATTTACTCTGAGATATAAGAGGAACATATAGAGAATCTAGGGATTATATTTTTAAAATTAATTAAGTAGAAAATGGACTCTAAGATTAGAAAGTGTTTTTTTTGGATGTAGAAAGTTGAATTCTTAGGAAACATGATAACAAGTGAGGGAATTTTTGTGGTCCCTTAAAAGACATAAAATATTTAGGAATGGTCTAGACCCACTAGTGTCAAAGAAATCCAATGTTGTTTTTGGCTTAGTAGTGTAATAACAATGTTTTCTGATAAATTTATCATGATATTATATGTCACAAACTATGTTAGAATGGAAAGGAGTAAACTTTTTATGGATGGAATATTTTGAGAAAAACTTAAAGGAACTCAAGTATATTTAAGGTTTACTGATATATAGTGATCATTGAAAAAAAGGATTGGGTTGTGAACTTATGAAAATGATAAAGTGATAGCATGTGCCTCAATCCAGTTGATGATCCATGAGTAGAACTATCCAACACAAGATCCGGAGTTAGATGTTGTGATCTTCACTCTAAATATTTTGTGGCACCATATTTATGGTGAGAAGTGTGACATATATAACGATCATTATATTTTTAAGTATATATTAACATATAAATAGCTCAAAAAAATAAAATAATATGTTTAGAGATAATTAGGAACTATAATTGATCTATTCACTACCATATAGGAAAGGAAACAATGTTCTTGATTCTCTTAGAATGAACTATCCTTCCACTATATCCATCATGTTGATTTTTAAAGACCATCTCATTATGGATATGAAAATGATGGATGTTGAAATCATAAACACAGGGAATACATCCAACCATTCCCAAATTATTTTCCAACTATCTATACAAGAGAAGATCAACGAGGCCTAAAATAATGATCTGTAGATACAAAATAATGTCAATGAAATAAAGGAAGGGAAGATACAGGAGTTACACCATGGGGATGATAGTGTGATTTGGTTCGGAACAAGGATTTTGGTTCCTTCATCCACTAAGATAAATAATGTTCTATTGGATAATAAAAATAGCACACTGTTCTCTATCGATCCAGAAAGTACCAAGATGTATCATGATCTTTGATGGAAATTATGGTGGAACCACAAGAATAAAATTATTGTAGAGTATATCTCAAGTTGTTTAGTAATTCATCATGTTAAATGAAAAAATAAAGTTTCCAAAGGTATAAGGAAACCATTTCCTAATCCCACGTGAAAATGGGAGAAATTAAATATTGACATTGTTACTAGTATCCCGAAGAATCCCATGGAAAATAATTTGGTATGGTTTTTCAGGGATATAATTGTTAAGACTACCCACTTTATTTTTAATAGAGAGGATTTCTCTCTGGAAAAACAAGCCAAGATATATGTGAAGGAAGTGATGAGGCTGTATGTGGTTCCACTATTGATCATATCTAATCGTTATCTAATTTTCACATCTATATTATAGATAAGTCATCAACTTGCTTTGAGTACTGAATGGAATTTCAACATAACCTATCACCCCTAAACTGATAGCTAATTTGAAAGGAATTTTTTTTTCTTGATGATATTATAAGATCCTAATCAAGGGAATTAAAAGGTGTATGGGATCAAAACCACCCATTTGTTGAGTTATCATATAACAATAGCTTCCACATGAGTATTAAAAAGGATCTATATGAATATTTGTATGAGAAGTGATGTAGGAATATAACATGGTAGGATATAGTTGAGGAATGAAAACTACTTGGATATAATCTTGTACAAGAGATGACCAAGAAGGTTCAATCCATCCAATAATATACAAAATTTTATCATAGTCCACATAAGTTCTATGCTGAGAACCATTAAAGGTAATTTGAGTTTGAAGTTAGACAAAAAAATCCATTTAATATCACCATTGAAGAGAGTCGGATGGTTTGGAAATAAATGGATGTTTATAACATTTTATGTTGGCCCCTTTGATATCCTAGATCACATAGAAGAAGTAGACTATCAAATTTCACTTCCACCAAGTATGGATCAAGTTCATTACATGTTCCACATATCACTCCTAACGATGTGCATAACTATTTCCTCATATGTATTTAATCCATAGTTGGTATAATTGGAGAATTACCTCTCTTATGATGAGAAATTGGAGAAGATCATGGGTTTAATATAAATATTTCTATGCAACAATACAACTCACATTGTCTAAGTGTTGGGTAGAAGAAAAATTATGAAGGGGAGATGTGGAAACCAGAAGAAATAATTAAATAGAAGTACCATCATCAATTATCTCCTGAGAATATGAGTTGAAATTTTCAGAATGGAATTTATAATGGCGGGAATAATGTAATGACACAATTTTTGTTAGTAATAATTTTTTCCTAAATAAATGTGTGTTTTATTTACTATATAATATTGTATGCAATCAAAATATTTTGAAACTAACAAAACCATTATATCATTAATAAATATCATTACATTATTCATCTATAAAACCAGTTAAAAGTCCAAAAATTACAATTGTAAAAAAATATAAAATATAAAACCTAAAATGGGATAATATGGATCAACTCAATCTTCTAGATCATCACCCCCACTTCTGTCACTGTAGACAAGAAAAAAAAATTGAAAACCAATAAACATATTATAAAATTAAAAAATATAAATTCATGAGAGGAACTTATTTAAATAATGAATTAATAAAATTATAGGTTTTTATATGGGGTAACTTTAGCATTATATTAGTAATGTGACCATTGTAACAATGACTTGATAATTAAAAATTGTAACATGGTTGTTAGAGATAGTAGCATGACTGTTGGAATAGAAGTTTAACCTAAAAATAATGAATTCATATATAAATAATATTTATCATTATTAATTTAAGTAAATATTATTATTATAATGCCAAAAAAATAAAAGGATTATAAAACTCATGGAAAATATATGCACATTTTTAATAACCTGTATTTTTAATTATTTCATAATAATAATAATTTTTCTATTTAAAATTAAATTTATCTATTTTATAGATTTATTTGGATAAAATTAAATTTATTTTTTAAATATATAGTTCAAAATTGTTCAACTGTTATTTTTTTGGTAATTTTCTAAAATAATTCAATTTTCACTTGAATAGTAAATATACAGTTTTTTCACATAACATATGTATCTTAAATTACATCATCCATGATGTAATAATTACCTAATACTTTCTATAATATGAGTTTTTTACATGATATATTTAATTTCATAAATTAATAATTATAATTAAATTAAATTAAATTCCAAACAAATAATGCATTTTCCAAAACAAGTTGTCAAAAGTGATCCCTTAATATAACAATTTTTCTTCCTTTCCATGTTTCTTTTTAAAAAAATAATGAATTTGAATTATAATGATGGTTAATGTATCAAAACGCATTATATTATCATTATATATAATTAACCTGGTGAAAAATCACAGTTATAAGTTTTAATTGTGAAATATTGGTTTATTTATTATTTTATTCTAAAAATACCACTCTCTTCAGGTATAAAAAACTTCCATCTCTACCATTGAAACACCACAACACCCACACTTAAAAAAAACTTTTACAAAAAGTTTCCCCTAAATCCTCATATAATCCTTAGGGATGTTCTATAGTAGTCCAATTCTAAACATCAGTGGAGTTTTACTGTTATATAATTGAATTTATACCAAGGATTAAGAAAGTTTCGATCAACTATACTCTTTTTTATTTAATTTTATTATTCTATTTATTTTTTAACCACTCATTTCACTGCCAAACATTATATTGTTAATTAGTAAGTAATTTAACATTATAAAAATTATTTTCACCTACTAGATATATCATATTTCAGATATATATATATAAATTTATAACCTTTCTTTCCTGCTCTCCCATCAATGTCCCATCAAAGGTTAGATAACCATATATAGATACATTTCCATGTCAAAATTTTTTACCACAATCATGGGTGGATAATATGAGACACATATAAACACATAATTATATTTATTATAAGAATCTGTAATTAATTCAACTAATGTATATGTTAAATTGAAAAAAAAAAATCAAAATAAAAGAAAAAATAGAATTTCGTAAGTAAAATAAGATATCAATATGACTCCCCTAGAAGAAAATCAATTACTAAATATAATAAAATCACTATAATTTATAAATATTTTTAAATAATAAAATTATTCACTTCTGGGTAATTATTTTAACATATCTATTTTTTATCCAGGAGGTGAAAAAGTGATGAAATAAAGTAGGAATTAAAGTAACAGGGTTTTGAAACACATCTCCATTTATTTTTGTCCTCCCTCATTTACAACTATTGTATTATGGATATTAAATTGATGTTTCTTCAATATAATTTCATTACTATTCCCTTTTGTTTCATGCATATACATTTCCCATCATTATTTTTTGGCCAAATACAACTATTTTACAAAATGACATTTAATTCCAAAATAAATATTTGACTCCTCATGTTTTGTTTGTTATCTAAAGAAAAATAATTACTTATTCCAATTTATGATCACCCTTTTTCTTTTAGGAACCCATAATTTTATTCATAAATGAAATATTTATAAAATACATATTAAAACAATTCCATTCCATGGGTTTTTTCATTACTATGATATTTATACATTCTATTTGGAATTCATGATAATGTAAAAATTATGAATTTATGGGTGGTCTTGGAATTATATAAATCTATAGAGAATTGGATTAAGTCATGTATCTCATGAGATAATGTGTATTATGTGTTAACATGATTCTAACTTATTTAACAATGATGATGTTATGATTATGCACATATGTTATGCGTGAATATGATGTTAGAATTGTTCCCAACTATTTTTGGTATTTGACCATTATGACATGATGTTTAATTTTTATACATTTCTACATTCCATTCCTTTATCACCATCTTCCATCGTGATGTATGTTATGATCATACTCTTATGATGTGATGTTGATGATTTTTCTCATCCTTGTTATATTTATTCAAGTCTGTTATTCAACCTCTTGCTGGTATTTAGCTCATGCCTTGCTTTGATGTATATCCTCATGTTATTTCATGTACTATGAATAATGTGAGATTTTATAAGGAAAATGAAGATGGATTTAAATAAATTTTTATGTTTTATTTTGTAAAAGCTATGTATTAGTATAATTTTTCCAAAAAAATATATCTTTTATCTAGTATTTGTATCTCTAATATCTTGTTTATTAAAAATGATGTAACAGGCATGTAAGAAAAATTAGGGTCACAATATAAGCGGTATCTAAACATAAAAGTCAATCACCATAATCAATCTATACGTGTCTTCATTTAGGACAACTAAAACCAACATTTTTGAACCTAGGGAAAAATATCCACATGATCCCCCAATGGTTGTTGTGCTCGCTTCTTGATGGGTGGAAGAATAGGTCATTATCAAAGTGAATAAAATACATCATGTGTTATAAATTTAACAAGATCCTCATTAAAGGGATTCCCATCACCATGTCTCTATTATAAAATCATTTATGGATATCTATATTGTATTATCATAAAATTTAATAAGATTTACCATGGTTAGATGATAATATATGGGGTGTTTACTAAATAATTTCATAGATTTTATTGACTTATTTTTTTATGATACAAGTAATTTTAGTTTATATAAAAACAATGTCTGAATAAATCGAGTCGATAAATAGGTTATCAGAGTCATGATGTACAGATAAACTAGTCATTTCATCATAACTAGGTTCCCTAACTTGAGAGTGATACACAAGGCACCAAAACACCATTTCCCTAAGTTCCCAAACCAATCATCATAACGCATCTAATTCTAATCATTGTCCCTTATAAAAATAACTATGATATATCTCTTTCATAACCCATCCTATTAAGACCCCACCTAAACAAGTGGTGAGATAAGAGAGATAACCCAATCCCAAATTAACATGGCTGGATAAAAGAACCATTAATAATATCACACATATGGGAGGCCATATCATAATGAAATTGTATACACACACACCTCAAATTAAATCACAACCATGTCAGATAATAAACCATATAACTTTGGAGGAATCAATCAATGTAATAATCTTGAAGAAAAAATAGAGTGAAAAAAACCAAATATACCAAATTATAAAGGGGGGAAAATTTATTTCCAAGATATTAGGGTAATCCTAACCAAACAAATGATAATAAGGAATTCCCTCCCCTAATATTCAATACTAACCTCCAACCTACAATTAGTATCTCAAAGTACTGCTAATATCCAGATACTACAGGCCTACCAAATTCCTTGTCTAACTACTTATCCCTTGTATATGACATGAAACATACTGGAAAAACCCATGTGTGGGTGAGAATTTACCTACCCAGTATGATTTTCTAAAAACCAAAATGGGAAACAATAGAAATAAAAAGTCATATCAACCCAAAAGAAGGGAGATGAAATCCAGAAAATGAATAGTCTCATAAAGATGTTTGATTTAAAGATAGAGGAATCTCAATCTTCTCAGATACCCCTGGATAATTACTTCACCACATCTCTAAGAGTTGTTTTTTTAAGATACCGTAAGTCCAACATAATCCCCACATGATCTTTGAGGGCCCATTCCTCACTAATGTAATGTTGTAAACAAGAGGGGTTCTAACCTCATAAGGTTAGGTGTCCCATTCCATGTCATTTCTTGATGACATAACACTCCACTCAATAGATAGATGACCTAAACAATTGGTTGAGTATGAGGGTTTCTAATATTACTAGTATGCAAAGATAGGGAACTTAGTTCATTTCCTACTCATGCATTAAGAGGTGTTTCTAGACCTGATTTCACTCAGTAAATCACACTATAGTATCTTATTTAGATTACTGTGATGAATGGTAAGATAAAATCATTCCAACATGCATAAAATCAATGATTTTGAAACAAAATCCACCATCACTTTTTATATGAAAAACTACTTAGAATCAACTACTCATGAGCCTAAACCTATGTCTCGAAGAAGGACGTATATCATCCAAATATAATTTTATAATTTTATAAAATCCATTTTTTGGTTTAGTGGTAACGTCACAATTCATAATTAAAATAAATCGAAATTTCAAATTTTAAATAAAAAATATTTCACGAGGCATAAAATAGAAATAAAAATACCATATTCAAAAAATATAAAGCAACCCAAGAAAACATTTGTCACATCTTCTACGCAACCAAAAAATCACTATCATATTTTCATCACCATCCACGTCAAAAATTTCCCTCTTGAGAACAACTTTGAATTTTAGGTTTCAAAATTGAAATTTCAAACAAACATATCCATACCTCCTCATTCAAAGGTACACCTCATGACGTGCACCATGACCCAAACCGTACTTATCAGCCTCACTATCAATAATGAGAACCACCCACCAGAAATCCTTTCCCCCACCGAAAAACACCATACTATTGTAGAACAACCAAAGACCTTTAGAACTATCAGGAACAGATTCATCGATGAAAAAGAAATCATTAGAGAAGAACCTCTCATAGACTAGTCAAAAACAACTGACAAATCTCAACACCAACAGCCCATAGAATATGAAGAAACCTATTCACTAATAAAACCACCACAAAAATACACAAACCATCATATATCACCAACATGTTTACCAAATTGGAGTCTTTCATGTTGGGATAGGTTAAAAGATTAGGTAGAAGAAGGATATTTAAGGCCACTCTAGGGAACCATAACCAATAATCCATACCAAAGAAATATTGAAGGGAAAAATCTATGCAAGACAATCCACCTTGAACCAAGAACCACATTATTATCACATCACAAATATTCTTACAGGTCACCATAAAATACAGACTTGGAGAGGTGTAATGGAAGGTGATGGAAGAGTATATATGAAAGCAATTAAGTGTAAATTGATCTCCCATGGAACGTCGTACATATTTTACCACTGAGATCGCTGATGGCGATAACCTACCAAAAAACCCCCAAACCAAATCAGTAGAAGAAAAAAATCCACACTCCTCTATCACCATCCCAAGCTAACATATGTACCACATTTCTAGACTAAAATTGGGTCAAACACAATGTGAAATTTTTACAATAGAAGAGGATGAGGTAGAAATGGTATTGGGCCACAAGATAACCTAATGGGGATGAACTTACGGATAAATATATGAGAAAATAACTAGCTGATTAGGTAAAGAGACGATGAGTCAAAAAAACCATGTGGTATGATCCACATAGTACATAGGAACTACTGGATTCATAGGAATGAACATCATGAACATGGTTCTTCTAGTGGATTATTGTAAATCTGCATATTTAATATGGAATTTGTCATATAGATCCCCATGGGGTCCTAGTCATGTACACTATGTACACATCTTGGCTACATGAGAATGGTCACAAAACATTTTTCCAATCTATATAGTCTTGTGATATTTAACTCAGGCTGGAAACCCTAGCCATTATGAATAGTGGACTACATTGTGTGTGTTCTATCGAAACACATGGGGGTATAGTTAGGTTTTTTATATAAGGTTAAATATAATTCATTAATATTTATGTGTCCACTTATCCCAATTAAAATCTTGTTGTTATTTTCATCCATGTCCATAACATTTAATGAATCATCTACATTCATTGATTTTCATCCATCTATGGCCTAGAAATCATATTTTCATCCACCTTTGTGATGTCTCTCATGCTCATCGCATCTCTATTTCCATACAATGGTTTTACCTTTGGTATATCATATGAAATACACCACTAATCATAATTTATTCAATAAATCACTTGTTATATCTTGAATAACATAGGACAATGTGGGTATGAGGTTAAATCACACATCCAACCAGACAGGTACTAGAATCTTCAGCCTACTGTAGGCTAATGACAAAAACATAATGAACACGGTGATAAATGCACAATAAAAAAATTATTTAGTTGATGTTTATTGTGAACTCATGCATTAATCATGAGTCAAGAAATATAAAATAGAAATAAAATCAGATATGATGATTATTTTAGACCCAAATGAGAAATAATTAATGGGGTTATTCCTATGGGGAATAAATCAGGGAATTAATGCATGAATCATAACCCATTATCCTAATTCTAAAATAACTGGTAAAGAATCCATAAATAATGATCCCAACCTCATATTTGTATCTATCATTAGAAAATAAAATATATATTATGTTTTCATTGGAGATCTGTAATAATTTTATCATTGATGACGAGCTATGTGTAATCCATCCAACAATCCTAAAATTAATATAAGAATTATTGATGATCCTACCAATTAGAGAAATCCTTCCCCACTAGAAATATATATGGGTTATGGGTATAATCCTAAGGATATTCCATAATAGGGTTTAATTCATATATAATTTGTTCACAAACATAATTAAATGAATTAAATTATTTATTTAATTCATATATTGAATACATTGGGTATTGTGAGTCATCTTGAAAGATGATTCATCAAAACGTATAGTTCTCCGAGGTTAAATCCCACATTTTTATCCCAATGGAACTCTTACATTTCCCATCCAATACATTAATCAATATAAATTCTATTTATCTCTAGAATATGTTTATCTATGGTTTAATATAGTCAATGTCTTTAATATATTGATTTTGGGGTCCTATGACACCTGTAATCCCATGATAACTCCAAAAAAACAAGGATATTATATATAAATACCTCGGGGGTCCAAAAATGAAAAATCAAAGTCTTTAAATTTTACACTAAAAATTTGGGTTGTTATATTCTCCCCCATAAAATAATATCACCCTTAAATTTTCATTATTTAGATGATTTTTTTGAAATTTTGTCTCATTACATGATCATGTTCACATGTAGCTTACAAAAACAAATTATTTTTAGTATAAAGGTGAAAAGGTGATAGGTATTTCTTCATAAAATATTGTCTCTATGATCCACGATCCCCAGTTTTTATTCCTCATAAGAGATATAAAGTTCTAATTATACAACATATAGGTTCAATATATGTGATGGATCTAGTATATACTTCCTCAAAAGTTACTTGTGAAACACATCATGCATTAGGTAGAGGTCTAGTGAAAGTTCTATGAAAAATGCCATTATCCCCACATAAAAAAAAATATCATAGGAATGGATGTATCTAAAAATTAGCTTCTATTTCTTCTCAAATATCATAACCCAATTCAAATTTTATATTCAATAGAAAACCATTTCCCTACACTCAAGCATTATATATTTTTTAAAATTACCAGTATAACTCTTTTTTCAACTTTACACTACATTGTTATGTCACTAAATTGTTTTTACCCTCTCCATGAGTTATTTACTAAAATCAAGTCCCAACATATTCCTCTCTCTAAAATAATCTCATCATGCCATTGTTCTATATCCCTTCCCATAAAAGCCTAATATTCATTAATTTTTATTCTGGATTGAAAGCAATTATTATATGAGAACATGGGCATAAAAATGGTTTAATAACTTCTTTATTTGATATCAATTAAAAAATATCTTTTCACACCTTCTAAATTATGAATATTCTATTAAAATATACAATCACTTTGAGGAGGATAATTTTTGTTAAATATTATAACTATATCTAATGCTTCTTGATGAATTCTCTACAACATTCATGTAACCTTGGGTATCGATTAGATACAATTGAAATTCTAACACTATGAAAACTTAACAATTCCATTGAATATTACATACCATGTTGGTTGAGTGATAAATATTTTCAAATAGTGATGATGTGTTCCTACATTATAATCTGATTGAAAAAATCCCATATATCATTTTTTCCTTTAGAGGTCTTGGGAACATTTATGAAATTTTATGTAAGATCCATGTTTTTCTATTCCGGTATAGATCTTATAAATTTCAGTTTTTCACCTTCATTTGATCTATATAGAAATGATTAAAAGTGTTTGGAATGTGTAAAAGGATTATGGGATCATTAAGATCCTACAATTATACATTTTTAAAGGAACTAGTATTTGCATAGTAAGAAAATTATTAAAACTAACAGTGAGGCTCAATCATGTGGTCCATAAGGGGTGATGTACAGTTTTCTTAATCCTGAAATTGACACCACATATCTATGCAAGAAATGGTATAGGTGTTATAAAGGTGATATTATTGGTAGGAATAGTATTTTTCAAACTATGTTCAAATAATATTAGGTCGTGTTCCACGTACAAAGTGGAGGCATATGGTTGGAACACAATTTATCCAAATTTGTGGCCAAACCGTGGTCACTATTAAAAATTCGAAACATATACGTTTTCCTCAATCCTTTAAAACATCAACCCCCACTTTCTTCTCCTATTAATGCACAGTAGCTATTATATTTTGAGATTATCCTTCTATTATCCTCTATGTTTCGAGATAAATCCTATGTTATGCATCTTATTCTAGCATCAACCATATTATTAGATCCATATTGATAGGGCAATGATTCATATTTATTCTTTTATTCATTTACCTTACCGTATCAAATGATAAATACTTCCAAGATAATATGAATTTTTTTAGGTTGTTTTTCATTTTATCTAGTGTTTTCCATTCTATAATAGATTAGATACTAATATTGGATGGGGATTCAACAATCGGTATATGCTTGGTGGTATTTTCCTTTTCCAGAAATGTTTTAATGTCTATATCATACACCATTATTCCACACAACAATCATTCTATATAACTCCTATTAAATATAAAATTAAATTATTAATTTATTATCCCTTAAATTATTTAACCGTACAACATATCGTTATCATCATAGGTTTTATACATCAAGGAAAAACACCCCCTTATGGTGAATTATATTAAAAAGTATTAAAACACTATGCCTTTTACCAAAAATAATCACCCTTGATGTTTGTTAAATTTTATTTTAGAGATAGAATGTATTAATTGAATTGAATGGAATGGTTGCTACATTACTAGTCCTCTAAAAATTAGTTATATGACTAAACCACCTTCTATGGTGTGTTTCCATGCTAATACAATTGAAAAATGTAAATTGTTTATAATAAATTTTTAATGGTAAGAAAATTTCACATACACCTTTTTTAGGTGTGAAATTTCATCTTGGATATAATTATCATTATGTGATTTTCACTATTTATTATATCATGATTAATTATGGTCATGGACCATGAATTACCTTAATGGTGTAGCATTCCATTATTGATACTTGGACCCTTGTTGTGGTTTTCCTTAGATATGATCATGGAATTATAACTGATTCATTGATGTGTCTACCCAGTAGAAGACCAAACATGGATTTATTATTTTCCTTATGATTGTGAATAACATAGCTTAGTACCGGGGGTTCACCTATATTTCTGAATATTAATTTAAATGAATTGGATGATTCTCTTTGGATTCTACGTGATGTTATGCAATACCTTTGTTTTTAATATAGTATAATTTACATTCTAGCACTAATTATACCCAGTACATGCTTCTATGACTCGATTTGAACTTCTCCTTAGGGTTAACTACCATGGGTAAACCCATGTGGACTTCACACAGTTGATAAAACATAAATACCATGTAATTATGGAGAATTACATTATGATAACTGTGTAGGGATTCCTTGTTTTTATTCATAGAGTTCCATATTATAATCATATATATATAATATAATGTTTTTAGAGGTATTCATGGCTTAGGTCAAAGAAAGTTGTATCAGAGAGGTGTCTCATAGGGAACTTGGAATGACTTGGTTGATTTTTTCACCATCATTATTTATTATACCAGTGAACTAATCATTAAAAATTCATAGACTGAATAATTATTGAAACATTTGGTAGTGGCATACTATGTTTTACTCACACCATGTTTGGGAAACCAATTTGTATCTATACAAGATTTATGGATGGAGTAGGGGAAAAATGTAAGTGTTCTTCTATTGACACAAGATTTTCTATACTAGAATGGAGTATGGGAGATGAGAACTGAGCATGTGTTTGTGATTTTGTTGAAGATATATTTTTAGCTTATTGTTTATTTTTTATAGAATGTATTATGTATTTCTTATAACTTGTTCGCCCTTGAATCCCCTATTTTTTTTACATCATCCAATAACCATTATTTTATATATGATAATATATATTATTTATGTCATTTTATTCATTAAGGTGGACATATATTTCCATATATAGTTTCATTTATTATATTGTTTTATTCTATATATTATTATTATTATACCATTGTGTTTCAATCTAACCATGAGGGTATAGTCTCCCCACCATATCATCATAAACCCTTAATGATAGTCAGTATCCTCTTATATATGGGGAGGTGGTCTTGAGGCTAAGTGTCCAACCAAACCAGTCAAATTTTTATGAACCAGGATCGAGACTTCACAAGTGGTATATGATCCATTTTTCCTTTTGTATTACAGTTTTTGGTTGGTAAAATGGATACTATGAATATGTGGTAATTTGGTAATGATCCATTTTCTACAAGTAGCTAACCCATGTATAGAGAAAAATAAATTTTTCCTTGGATGGTACTTTCTATTCTAGTTCTCGTGTATTATAGTTTTTTTATTATAGTGATTGGTAGCACAAATTATTTGTGGTGTTTATTATGTTTAGGTATTTTCTTTTACACTTATCTTGGTATGGAAATAAAATATTATTTCATGAATCGCTGTAGGAACGCATAGGTTAGCATTCCATGAATATGCCATTGCTTGTAGATTTCATTTTTTTATTACTTTATGTTTAATTTTTATGTCACGAGTTATGTATTTGTTACATTTAAAACATTTCTATAGGATTAATGAGACAAATAATTTGTAAATAAATTTGTTTTCATCAAACTAGTTTGTTTTTTCGTGCATATCATAATGGTGGAACCATAACAAACTAATTATCACATGTTTGGTAAATGATTCATTAGTTATATAGCCTTAAGCCTTCGGGTTTGAAATTAAATGGATTCTAATTTTAATTTATAAAGTCTGTAGACCTTTAAAAATTGGGAATAGTGATCCATATAATTAATCCATCATAAAATGTTAGTTTTAGTTGCATGAATTACTAATTTAAACCTATAATGTATATGTATTTGTAACTTAGGAACGGAAAATTCATCCAAATACAAAATAATATACATATATATATTTATATATATCTATATAGGCTAACCTGTAATTATTAAATGAAATGGTATCTACTAAATGCGAGTACAATTGAAACATAAAGGGTTTTTTCTTGTATAACTTATTATTGAAACTCCATATACTTGAACCATTTATATTAGATATGAAACCTTGACACAATTATGACCTATGTAGTGGGTGGTGGAAGTATCTCTTGTGTCCCTTTATGATATTCTATGTCATCGAGACATAGATTTAGGTTTAATTAATTATATGTATTGAATCTTATATGGAAATATTTTTTACAAAACCTATTCATTAATTTGTGATAAATTATATTACCAAATCATGTTCTGAGGTTTGCATTTGGAATTTATGAAATTTTTCACGAGGATTCCCATGATCTGTTCCATAAGAATATGGAAACAATTATACTCTAAAGGTGGTGGGACTGGAACTACTGGTATTACCTCCTATATTTCCCATTGAGGAAGCTCTTATTATTCTAGGTTTTTGAATTGAAAACCAGCTTCAATATGGTTTCATGTGGTTAGTACATTTTATGTAGAAAACTCTAAAACCTTCATCTATTATGACAAAGATGATGTGAGAGTTCTAGTAGGCCCACCCTTCTTTTTTTTCAAAGGAAGAAGGTCCCCAAGATACTGAGTCATGGAAATAGGAAATGTTATCTATCATTGATCATTTAGATACACCACTAAAAATGAGATTCATTATTTCAGAATATATACTTAGAGGGTCTTCTAAGAGATGGAGGGAGATTTTGAACCAGGTAGATCAGAATCAGTATATGGTCTAGAGTGATTTACAAACTTCCTTAAATGATTATTTAATTCTTGAGATATTTGGGAATGAATAATCTATATAGTTTATTAAACTGTAGTAGGGAAATATTTCTATTATGGATTACTTATCTCATTTCATGGAGATGCAGTGTTTTATTCATACTCTCATCACAGATGAGTTTTCTAGGAAAAGATGATTTGAGGATCAGATCATATATGAAATATAATAAAAGGATAACATGTTTCATTTACCTATTTTAATTGATATAGTTACCAATTCCCTCAACTTAGATCCTAACCTAAGGGAATTTGAAGGTGTGGGGTGTAATGGACTCGTTCTTTGACAAGGAAGCAGTTTATTGAGACGCAGTAAGATACCTTTAATCCATCTCATGGAGATAAAAATATTTATAGTATTCTCCCAAGTATAAATTTGATATGTCACTAGTGTGGATGTCTAGGAAACATGAAACCCTTCTATGGTAAGGAACCATTTGAGTTTCAGGCTTTCACTATGATGGGTCATCTTCATTTATTTTTAAAAACAATTCCCCCAATGGACAATGGGAGTGAGGATCCACTGAGTCCAGGTTCTATATCAATATATATAGCTTCAAACTATGTGGTAACATGGAGTGACACAAGATATATATTATGTTAATTTATATGAGGTTGAGGAATTCAATCTTCTAATATGCATTGCCAGCAAGGTGGACCTACTCAGGGTTGCCAGGTAGTGACTGAGGGTCACCAATCTATCTAGATTTATAAAGTACAACCTAATCTCAAGGAGCATAGTGTAAGTAAATCTATAGTTAGAGGTAAAATCTTTGTATACTCTACATTAGTATATGAATTATTTAATATAGGTATGTCACATTCCTTTATTTTTGTTCTATTGTCGAAATTATTCTTTATAAGGAGTTCCCCTTGAAATTGGCATCCATTATCTCTTATGGAATATTTTCATCCTCGAGATGATTGGATTTAATTTCATTCATGAAATGAACTGGTTAGTAAATTATCACACTCATCCTTATTTCTATCTTTACAAGTTTTCCTTCATAACACCGAAGGGTGGAAACTATATCCACAAAGGATAATGGGATGTCGAGGAAAGTCCAGATAGACTCGAGCATCATGAGATGGTGGAGGTACAACCATGATTTTTAAATTTTTAATGATCAAGGAACACATAAAGTATATTTCCATCATATGGTTGATCATTTTAGATAAATATTCCCTAATTAATTTTTTGGGCTATGTCCTAAGAGAGTGGTTTATTTTACAATTGAACTGGTTTCAAAACCATCACTAATATAAATACTTCCTTATAGGATGGATCCAATATAGCTTCAATAATTGAAGAGAGACTTGAAGGACCTAGAAGCTAAGGGTCTAATAGAACCTAGAACTTCACCTTGGGGTTCACCCATTCTTTTCACTAATAATGTAGATGGGACCCTCGGTCTTGCTATGGATTATCAAAAATTGAACTAGATTAAGGTTTCAAACCAGTGTCCAATACCTCATGTAGACTGTAACACACTAAGATTTTATGAATTAATTTTTTCATAAATTGAATTTATTTTATATCTTGTGTTACACATATCACTGAGTTAAGCATGCATTATAAACAATAATATGTTTTAAATGGTTTTTATAAGGCACTAAGTTTTAACAAAACCACAATATTAAATTATTATTCTTCAGACACAACTATTATAACAAAGCCATTAAACATATAGATGTGAATAGTAATAACTAATTTTTAAATATTAATTATTTATAGTTTTACATAATTAAAATATATTGATAAAATGTACTTAATTTTTTAATAAGGAATTTATATGTTTTGAAAATACTATTTTCTCAAAAAATGGATTTATTTGTGAAGAATAATAAAATTGTTTTTTCAAAATTTTAGAAAAATTATTTTTTAAAATGAAATTAATTTTTTAAATAAGAATATAAAATTTTTCTTTGATAGAAAATTTTAATATTTTTTTAATATATGAATTTCATGATAAATATTAAGAAAATACTGAATTTTAATAGAAAACATCATTTTTTATTAAATTATTTATAAAGCTAAATTATATTTTAATTTGGGTTTAAAGAAAAATTACTTCAACAAAATATCTATTGATCCAATTTAGTTTTTTTGAATCATTTTAATATTTATTTTTGATATAAAAACCTTATAATATATTGAATATTTTCTCTTTGAAAAAGCTCTTTCTCGTCACATATTTGGGATTAATTTTAAATTAAAATCTTCCATTTATATGAACTAAATTTGGAAAAATGGATTCCTAATTTTTAATCATCATTATTAATATTATATTATAATATCAACTTAGTTTTTCATCAAAATAAAAATTGAAAATAGAAAAAATTAATTACTTTGGTTAAGGTAAAACTGGGTTTACGGAGGGTTAAACTAAAAAAGATAAGGTTTAAAATGAAATAAACACTAGTATAAAATATATTGTATGGAATAATTTTGACACTATAATGACTAATTATCTATAATACTTTATTTTTTAGCCTTCAGGAATGGTGAAAGCATGGGTAAACATTTTCCTTTTCAAAAATTTACAAGTTTGTCACTTACTTCACTGATAAAAGGCCACCCCTATCTACTCTTATTCAAATATTCATACACTTTTTTTCAGAAAATCCTAGACAAAATCTATTCCCACATTCCACAATATATTCTTATAATCATTATTTGGGTCATAAATCTATCCTTGTAAGGTATTTGTTCAACTATAAAAATGTTACTCGAGGAGGAGGTAGTGCCTCCATGGATCATTTTTAATTTATTTCTTCCCACACCTCATTCAAATATTATTAAAACGTTATGATATATTAATAAGAGTATATTAAATATATATATAAGTATTTTTATGTCATGGTAATTACCTAAAACTATCTCTACTTCCATTAAATAGATTATGAAATCATCATTTGTGTGTACAGCGGACTACCGTCTTGTGAACTGATGTCATTCATTTTTCCATTACCACCTCTTATAATTGGTTATAATGATTGATTAAATTTTTATATTTCATATTTATGAAATTATTATAATTATAGAATTATTATAGCATATATACCATTAAACATTCCACTTTATAAGAATACGATAACATCACTCGAGTGTAGGGTAGACTACTTCCTTATGAAGTGATGTGATTCATTCACGATTTACATGGAAGGTAATTTAGATGGGTTTAATGAAAATATATGATATATATGAAATAAAAATTATTCCATAAATTTAATATATTATTTAAATTTCTTTCATTAAATCCTTTTTGAAATTGGAAATAGTGTTCATACGTACATATGGCCTACCGTCACCATTAAAGGTGTATGTTATTTTCTATATCTAATTTTAATGGAAAACTATTAATACATCAATAAAAATGTATATTATATTGAAGTTATGGATATAAATCTAGAGATAATGGATCCATGATCAAATTAATAGAACCAAAAATAATAAATCAAAACATACATGAAAACTAAAGCTATTTTTTCCCATAATGTGACTTTAACATGGAATTGTTAATAAATGGGTAATAGAATGACATATAAAAATCTTATATGTAATGATATATATTAGTATGGATCTTTAATATTTGTATATTAAAAAAATATTCATTATATAGGATGTTTTATCATATACTAAGGTTTTCTATACTTAAGGTAAGGTATTTGTTTCTCAATGTTCTTTCCTTGAGACAAATGTTATATAATGCACATATCTTATTTTATAAAATGTATATACATAACCATTGACATATAATTTTTAGCTCCTAAAGGTTTGATGATAAGAGGAATATAGGGGGATAATATTCCTTTATTAATATTATCACAGTTATTAAAAAATAATTGTGGAATTTTGCTATCTGAAATTATTAAATGATTCTTTTTTATAAGAATTATTATAGTTGATGTGTGAAGAGTGTATGCAGAAAATTAAGTAGACGAACACAAATACTATTATATATTTTCAAATCAATGTAATCAAATATACACTCTTCAGTCCCCAACCAATGGAGTATGATACACACACTAAAAGATAGAAAGAGGCTATTACATGAGAACAATCTAAACCCAATTTATTACAAGAGAGAAATCCAAACCTAGGATTTCATAAGGAGAAGCACCAAACTTACACACTACATTTTGCAGGAGTAAGAAATAAACGATTATTTCTACCAGAGAAGCCGCAACACAAGTATTCTACCTTTTGTATAGGTGTGAATTACCATCGGAATACCTTTTAGAGGCAGTATATCCTATTGAGTGAAATATTATGTGTAGACCTCTACCCAGATAGAAAAAATATAATAGATATTATGACTGAAAAAAATCAGATAAATTGTAGTTGATGAAACAGTCGACGTAGGTCCTTTGAATGGATTTGAATGATGAATTATAGGCATTACAACAAAGGTACAATGTGTCTCTTAAAGAATAATTAATTCAAAAATTAAATGTTCTTTCTGAGATAGTTCATCAGAAATGATGTAAATTATTGATCATGAGATCACTTGAATGTTAAAATATTACAAACTTATGAGGTCTTCATGTTTACTATGTGTCGTTTCCAAGCATCCTTGACTAATTTAAATAAAATCTATGAAAATATAACAAACCCAAATCCGACATAGTAAAATAATTCAAATAATAATAATACCAATAATTATTTTAGATAGGAATGGTTTATTATTACAATGAATTTCTAGGAGATATAAATTTATCATCCATAATAATTGTTTGAAATTAAAAAATAAACACTAATTCAAACTAAATTTAATTTCCCACTAAATAATTAAATAGTTTGTATAATAATAAGTGAAATAAATACCATAATTAAATTATGTTTTGTTGATGGTTTAAATTTCAAAAAATATTCCAATTTAATGTCTTCTGTATTAAAAAAAATAAATAATACTACCTTAAATATTTCAAAATGAGTTTTAATAATTTCATTGAAATTGAATATTAATTTAGAAAATAATCAGGTCATGAAATTAACTTTAAATATAACAACAACAATATTAGAAATATAAAATTAATTCATGATTAGAAAAAAAATAATTCACCATTAGAAATAACATTTAATTCACCACTAGAAATTAAATTAAATTCACTATTATTAATAAAATATTTATTTGAGGTTCAAACTAATTAGTTGATGCTATTTTATAAAAAATTGTATTTTAAAAAAAATAATTAGTATTTTAAAAAAATTATTAATTTTTTTTAAACAGAATTTATTTAAAAATAATAAATAATTTTTTCAAAAAAATAATTTATATATTTTAAAAAATAATAAAAATTTATGAGTAGTTCATTATTCCATGTACAAGCTGAATAGAAAAACATCAATGAATTTTTAAGCCATCCAATGAACTGAATTAGAAGTTTTCATGGAAGATATAAATAAAATAAACGACATGATATTTCTAAATAATCAATAATTGATTCTATATGAAAATTATTTTGAGTGATATTATCAAAAAATAGTGAAAAATAAAAAAAATGACTGAAGAAAAAACATTGAAATTGAGTGATTTTTTAAGGCTTGTAAATGAAATTTTTAGATTTTATTGTAGTTTAATAAAATGTATAAAAACTTATTATATTTGTAACCCAATAAATAAAATTAAATTTTTACTTATATAATGAGATGTATCATTGAAATAAAAAATATTTTGAATTATAGAGATTTCATAATTCTAGATTTTTTGTATAATCATTGAACATTTTTTACATTACTTAAACAATAAAATTACAATTAGATTATATAAAATTAAATTAAGATAAATGTTTCAGAGTTCTAACTACATATATTTCAAATTATGGAACTATATAATGTTTGGTATAAATAAAAATGAAATAAAATTTAATGTCAAAATAAGAATAAAATCAAATATACCAAAAGCATGTATCATGATCGGATAAAAATTAAAAAATATTAGGTATTGAATAAAACACTTTAATAGTTTAATAAAAGTTTTATAAAATTTTTATATTTCAAATAAAATATGAATTCTCAAAATATGGACACTATAAATCGAGATATGCATAAAACATGGTGACGAAGGAAAAATTCATTTTCACATAAAATGATAAGATGGTTTAGTAATATTTATAAAAAATAAATATTTCTCATAATAAAACAAAACATAAAACACATGCAATAACATGTTAAAAAAATTTCACACTTTTTTTATTTCAAAACTAAATAGCGGAATCTAAAAATTCTATACCTTTTTAAAATAAACAAAAAATATAACTACACATTTTATATAAAAATATTATCATTATTATATATTATCCTCATTTTCACATTATTTATATGAATTTATTAATAAAAATATTAAATCTTATAATATGAATATTAATAATATATAATCACCATAAAAAAATTTGTATGATAAAACATTATTTACCAAGAAATCAATAATAAATAAAATTGGTAAATCTCCCCCAAATTGATATTTTTGGTGGAAATAAAACAAAAATTTTAAAACTACATATATCATTATGAAATGAATATTTATTTATAGATTATCCACCATTTGATTTATAATTTAAGGACATGTAGATGATTCTTATAATAAATATAACACAAACATTTTTTGGTACCCATTCTATTTTGGGTCTAATTAGTTTAGTAATAAAAAATTATTGTACCAAATAATAATTTCAACATTTATTACAAGTTTCATGACACGATATATTTTTAAATATAGAAACTCTAGTAATACATAGTGTTTTATGAAACCTTATAGAATATTCATCAATAAAATGTCCTTGTAATACTCATTTAAAATAAGTAACTATAGAAACATTCATATTAGAACATTTCACAAATGTGTTTTTTATATTTTAAGAATATGATTATTATTAGAAAATTCAGATTTTTTCTTTATTTAGTTTCATCATTTCTACCATCTTATCATAGGTTTTCCCTTTAACAATGGTACATTTCATTTATTTCAAATTCACAATTTCATTTTTAATATTAACATTATCTTTTAGAAATATTTCAACATCATCCCAAACATTATATTTTATAGATGAAGAAGAATTTGTTAAATTTCCATTTTCATTTTCAAGCATAGAAATGTAATATTTTGTATTCCTTATTTTCTGTTTTTCTTTATAAAAATCAAAATTTTAATTTATCAATTATTCTTTTTCAAAAAAAAATTATTTTATTTAGAATAATTCTTCTAATCATTAGCTAAAATTTCATACTTTGTAATAGGATTTTTATTTTCCATTTGAAATTTATCATAGAAATAATATAGTTATTAACTTTATAATTTTTATGATTAGAACTAAAAGAGGATACGGAATAAAAATCATAATTACCATAAATAATAACCTTATTCATTGTTTATCTTGAACATAAACTAGAAGGTTTTACCATATCATTAAAAGGATCCATTACATTAGGGTATTTTCCCACCAAAGTAAGATTAATAGTCTCTTTTTCACTTACAGGTTCTTTCCTTGGAGTCTAATTATTCAGTGTATCTCCAACCAGTAAGATAAGATCATTTGATTTCCTTTTCATACATCTCATTCTTCCTTTCTTATTCCATCTTTGGAAATTTTTATTTGTTATACTTAGGTTTCCTACATTTATAACATATAATTGTAGATTTACCTTTATTACCTTTTCTTTTGAAATAATTATTATATCTCTTGATTTCCCCTTAATCCTTTGTTAGAATGGTTTTTCTTTATGATTCCATGAATGAATTTAGAAACTTGACATAGATTATATTCTTTAACTAAGCTAGATTAATCTACTGATTCACTATAATAGTTAGCATAAAAAATTTAGATTTAAAACAAACTCCCTTTATTATGTTAGATGAATTAATATCATTATCCATAAATTCAAGATCATATAGAAATAAATATTGAATCATGTCATATAAAAAGTATTATATAAAATCATTTCTTTCTTCAATGGATATTTTATATGAATTGAACTTTTTTGGTAAGTATCAATGTGTCCTTTAAATAAACACTTCATTGTTCATTGTTCAAAAAATAATGACCTTATTATTGATCATATTTTTTAATCTATTAAACATATCATTAAAACCTTTAGGGGTATTAATTCTATATTTTTTAAATTCAGACCAATGAATGCCAAAATTAGTTTTTCTAATTCATCAGTTCCTTGATGAGTGAATTCTAAAGTCCTCCAATAGTTAGAATCAATAGTAGAATTAGATAAATAATTGTAAACACTTCTACCAAGAGATCAGTAAGGATAATTCATGACTCTAAAATTCAAGACATATTTACCAGCATCGGTTCAGGTTAAAGTTTCAAATTTAACACTTCGTATTTTATAAGGTCTATCCATGACAGTAAAATATTCAATACCTATCATTTTCAAAAATACCCATATTATATATTTATAATAGCTAAAATCACTTCCATTTAAAGGAGATGGTATCAAAAGATTTAATAATTCAATATCAGTAGTTGAAATCAAATTATATTAGATGTTTCCTAAATATTTTTAGGTAATGGGATACAAGTTAGGAAAAATAATAAAATAAATTATAGAGCTATCTATCCTTAAGAAAGCCCCCCCCCCCGTTGATACCAATTGTTAGGTGTCATAGATATTATTATATAAGGACTCTATGGGTGAATAAGCCTTTATTGAAATTATCATAGTTATTAAAAAGGAATTGTGGATTTTTTTGTCTCAAAATATTTAATGAAGATTTATTAAATGAATTTCTATAGTGGTTATATTAAGAGAGTATGTATAAAATTAAAGAGATAAACACAAAAAAATTATAATATTTCACATAAAAGAGATCATACATCTACTATTTGTACCCCTACCAATGGATTATGAAACCCACCATTAAAGAGAGAGAGTCTTTTAAATGGAAACACTTGAAACAGAAAATTTTACACCGGTGAAAGTCAAACCCCGAACATTATGAGAAGAAGTCCCAAACCTACACACATCCTTTTGTGGGATAAGACAAGAACCCCATATTTCGACAGGAGTAGACCCAACCAATGTTTTTTGCTTTTTGGCTAGGTTATCATAACAAAGGGAATACATTTTAGATTCAGTATATCTTATTGTGTGAATGATTATGTGAATACCATTACCTGGATAGAAAATATGTATAAATGATTACATCCTGATGGAAGAAGAATGATTATTTTTTATGAAAAAGTTGATGCAGGCCATTCAAATGGATTTAAATGATGAATAATGAGGCATTTGGTGAGGGTGTAGTATATATCATTAACGATAATGAAGTTAAAGAATAATTGTTCCTTCCTTAAGAGTTAATCACAAATGATTTGAATGGTTGATCACAATATCACTTGAATATCGAAAGAGTAAGAATGTATGAGATCATCTTTTTTATGGTGCATCATTTCCAATCATCCTTTTTTCATTTAAATATAATCGATAAAAATATAACAAACCAATCTCCAACCAGTTATAAAAACCAAAAAACAAAAATAACAATAAATATCAGAGATAGAGATAATTTTTCATTAAAATAATTATCTAGGATAGAGAAAGGTTTCATCTACAATAATTATAATAATAATTTTTTAAATATAAATCAAAAACACCAATTCAAACTAAGATGAATTACTCATTAAATAATTAAATTAATTCAATAATAATTTGTAAAAAATACCATAATCAATGAATGGTAATTTAATGGTTTGAATTTCAAAATACTTCCCAATTTGATATAGTGTGTATTAAAAACATTTCATATAGATTATTAAATATTAGAAAACAATTTTGAATAATTTCATTAAATTTAATATTAATTTAATTATTCATCAGTTTAATGAAGCTATATTATTATATAAAAACATCAATATTAGAAATATAAAATTAATTCACCATTAAAAATAAAAATTTAAGTCCCTGTAATAAATAAAATATAATTCACCGTTAGAAATAAAATATTATTAGTGGTTTAAAAAATATTTTGTTGTTTTAAAAAAATTTTGACATTTAAAAACATTAATTGGGGTTTAATAAAAATTAATAGATATTTTAAAAAATTATTTAATAGTGAATTATTTCATGTACAAACTGAACAGATAATCCGTAGGGAATTTTTATGCCACTTAATGACTAAATTGGAATTTTTTCCAGCAGATATAAAATAATATAATTTCTTGATCATTATAAATAATCAATAATCTCTTCGATAAAACATGTATGTTAAAAGACATGACTGAAATAATGTGAAAACAACTAATAACAACTAAAAACTCTAAAATTTAAAAAACATTTAAGCCATATAAATTAATATTTTAGATTTTAACTTTTTTTAATTAAATATATAAAAATTTATTATATTTATATCCCACCAAAACTAGTTTCATTCAAATATATATTTTCAGATATATCATTGAAATAAAAAAACATTTTTAGTTTTTCAAATTCCAAAATTCCAGATTTGTTTTATAAATTCAAAACATTTTTTTCTCCACATAAAAAATAAAATTACACTTCCATTTATTCTAATTAAATGAAAATAAATTTGTTATATTTCCAATTTAGTTAGTTTTGAAACATTTAAATCTATATATTTTATGTTATTACTAAATAAAGAATTAAAATTTAATGAATCAATACACAAAAAAATTATTGATCATACAAAAATCTTGTATCTTGTTCGGATAAATATGACAGCATGTTAAAGATTAAATTAATTATTATTTTTAATCAAATAAAATTATTAAATTGTTTTTTTATTTTAATAGAATTATGAATTATAAAATCCCAATCACTAGAAGTCAATATATAGTTAAAAACAGTTATAAAGTGAAAATTCATTTTCATATTAAATTATTAGTGGGTTTTGTAATATTAATAAATTTTAAATATTTTAATACTAAAAAAACAAAAAACTTATTGAATAACATGAAAAAAACGTAATATAATGAGTTTATTTATTATCAAGATATTTTATGTTTCATATAAAATTACTTCTTCTTGGGGATTACAATTACAATTTATCAAAATGGTAAATATTATATGTTACAATATCATTATTTATCAAGATTGTTTGAGATTATGTTTGTGATGATGAAATATTAAAATACATTTCTCAAGAAACTCATGGATTTAATTTTCATCTTTTATTCCACGAGAATACATTTTTTCCATTCATTTTCACTATTTTGGTACTCAAGAGTTCAAAATATTGATTTTAAGAAAAAACAATCTTTATTTTTCTCTTTGGTTGATTAATCATGTTTTTTCCAAAACTATGTTTTCTAAAAAAAATTCAAAAATTATTTAAAATTATTAACATGATTTATTAAAGATAATTTTAACCATGTTTTAATTTTTAAAATTGTTTGGAATGGAATATTCATGTATTATCTAAACAATCCCTTTTTGATTTTATAGAAAATAGGAAAATGATCTCTTTTAAAACATGTATATCCTAAATTTAATTTCCCACCATCGTGATCATTATTTTATTTTTATATTACTTTATAATATTTTTATTTTACTTTCACTGAAAAATATTTCCAAAATATTTTATGAATTTTAAGTTTTAAAAAGAGATTTTTAAAGAAATTTTATCATCATCAAGAATTATTCAAAGTTATTTGTCTATGAAAATAATTCTTCATATAGGATAACATAACTTGATATAATTTATGATTTTCTAGTGATATGTTTCAAGGACTAAATTCTTATTCTTTCATTGAATTTTTTATGATGAAAATATCTTTATGAAATTTTTTTCTCTTCCATAGATTATAACATGATAAAATTCATATGAAGCCCAATTATTTCTCCACAGGTTATATAATTATGAAATGATTAAATGATTATGATATCTATCTCTTATCCATTGGTTATAATATGGTAAAATGTTTATGAATAATATTTAATTTAATATGTTGTGATATGATGAATGTTCTATCATCTTGTGGAGCACATATGGATGATTTTCATTATTTGATGGGTGGGACCTATATCTACCTCCAATTAATTGGGTAATGATTTATATCTAATGATATAGACATGAATGGGACATGGAGTTAACCCAGTTTAGTAATATACTTTTTCCATTATTATGTTCTTGAGAGTGAACAATAAAAATTATGATTTTTTGGGGAGTGAAATTATTAAACTATGATTCCCTTGGAAGTGAACAATGGATACTAGAGAAATAATTTTATATGAATATTTTTATTCCAAAAATCTATGTATTATTCCAATTATATGCTCTCATGGCTTATGTTAAATGATTCTAGTATGATTCATGTCTTATGAAATTTCAATATTTATGTCATGACTCCATATTATTATATTTTAAATTCAATATAAGGTTAGAAAATGTATTTCTCATGTTACAATAACCTTATGTTCATGTTATGCTTATATATATACCTTTTTACCCTTACTGATCATCCAAACTAACCATTTTTTATGTTTCCTTCCCTTGTGTTATAAATAAATGTATTATTTATGATTTGTATAAGAATGGTTCTTTTTTATGATTTGGATCGGGAATAGAGGTACCCAGGTGTAATTCCACTCAATAGGGTTAATTGAGCTAGACTTGATCATCACCTGGTTCATGAAAACTGGCCTTACAGCAAACTTGGTTTGACACTCCTGGGGAATATGATTTGGAAATTAAAAGACTCTTTTAAAAACATTATGAAGGATTTAAAAAGGCATTGACTATGAATGACCTAGGTTAAACCAAATGTGTCGTAGATTAAAAAGAAGTTAACATGATTTAAACATCATATAAGTAAATTTTCATTATTATGTTTCTCACTAAGATTATTATTTCTTACACTATACTTTTTTTTAGTAAATGGATGTAACTTGAAGGAACCATAATAATACTGAGTGGGATGAAAAATGAAAAACAAAATCCTCTTGAGCATCCAAAAATTATTAGATATGGAATGTAAATTATTGTTGACATGATCATGTAAATTTTTAAAGATATAAGTCATTCAAGACAAACTAACAAACAAAATAAGGAACAACATTATGTTGGGTCCATCATGGGGAAACATCCACCTTCATTAATGGGTCTTATGATATAATATTTTATGAAAAATGGATTATCACCAATGAAAATATATTTTCCATTCTCTAGTGTTTGTAACTTGAAATGTTCTTTTTGGTTATATATCATTTGGAAGGTGAAGCGGATCAATGGAGGACTCTTATCAAGTATTTGAGAAATCTGTATGAAATTGAATCCATGGATTAGTATGAGTTAAAGAACATATTTTTCAATAAGTTTATTCCTTTTATACTTCATAAAATGATGGAGAAGGTGTTCCCTGAGATAAATAAAAATGATGATGGGTCTGTTGGAATATACAAGGAATGTTTTATAAAAGTAATAAGGTATGATTCTGGTATTATCATCCCAATAGAAATTAAGATTAATAGATTATTGTGTGTCTTAAAAAATTTATATGATGTTAATAATCCATAGGAAACATTAGTAGATATGAATATATTTTCCAGTGTGCTATCATATTAGAAATTGAGGTTTGTGATATGTATCAATCTTCTAGTTTTGATATGAAGAGTAAAATGAAATTTTAATGAAAATATAAAAATCAACTATAGAAGAAGATGTAATTTAAATTATTATCAATATGTGGGAATAAACATATATTAAATTGTCTTAAGGGGACTAATAAATGTTTTAATTGTGGAAGGGAACGACATTGAGTAGTTTATTGCCGAAGCAATGGGAAGAATTTTTCTAATTATGTGAATAGAGAGAAAGTTACACAGAACGCACCACCCAAAATATACTATTTAAAATATAAGGAGTATGGGAACTATGTGAAAAAATGGTAAAATATAATGTTTAATGAAGATGGTAAATGTAAACCACATATTAAGTTGGGATAAAAATTAAAATCTCATGTAAACAATATTTCTAACAAGGGGAGAAAAATAACCTGGTGAGAGGTACACTTATGATCTAGTCTAGAACTGCTAATGTCTTATTTGACTATGGATCTACACATTATTTCATATTTAAATAATTTTTTCATAGTATAAATATTACACCCAAATAATTATATGAATAATTAGAATTTAAAACTTTTAATGGTATGATGGTCTCATCACAAGTTTATGATTCCTTGCCTGTTGACATTGGTGGGAATATGCTTCCTGAGAATATTTTCATTCTTCATATGGTTTAATTTCATGTTATCTTAGGCATGAATTATATTTCCCTATATAAATACCACATCCATTTATGTGTAAGGGAAGTGAAATTTGATATTTCAAACCAACATATGATCGTATATCTGTGAGATGATAAACTTCAAATTCTGATGGAAATCACATCAATTGTATGAGTTTTTTATATATTAAATATTGGTTTTTATATCAAATGGTTGGGGAGAAACTCAATGTAGATGATATGATTATTGTGTGGCCGTTTTTTTATGTATTTCTTGAAGAGTTTCATAGCCTTCCATTAAAATGTGAATATGATTTCTTAATAGAACTCATTCCTATTGTGACATCAATTTCAAAGACTTCTTATAGAATATCATTAATTGAGTTATAGGAATTAAGAATGTAACACTTGGAAAACCATGACAATGTATTTGTTTTTTCAAGTGTACCAATATGGGTTTCACCTATTATTTTTATTAAAAAAATATGCATTGATGTGACTTTTCATTGATTACCAGGAGATGATCATGATCATGATCAATGACAAGTATCATCTACCCCATATTGATGGCATATTTGATCAATTTCAAGGAGCTCAATACTTTCAATTATTCATATGTGTTATGGATATCACCAGTTGAGGTTCATGAATGATTATATTCTGAAGATATCATTTCTTATAGGGTATGTACAACATGAATATATAGTGATTCCATTAAATACTACTAATTACCTAGATATCTCTAATGATTTAATTAATAGAGTCTTAGAGATTAACTTGTTCTATCTTTGGTAGTCTTTATAGATGATATTCATATCTATTTAAAGAGTAAGAAAAATAATTAATATCACTCATGAATTGTTTTAAAGACCGTGTGTAAAGAGATATTATATGAATGATTTACAAAATGTTAAATTTCTTTGAAAAAAGATTTATTTTTTGGGTCATATAATCTCTAGAAAGGGTATATCAGAAGGCCTATAAAAGAGAAGGGTAATTCAATGCTAGAAAAAATAAACCTTTGTGAGTGGGATCTATAGTTTTCTTGGTTTAGATTGATATTATCAATAGTTCTTTGAGAATATCTCAACACTATCTAATTCACTTACAGTGTTTACTCATAAGGGTGTGATGTTTCTCTAAATAGATGAATGTGAGGAAAATTCCAATGAACTGAAGAGAATTTCATTCATCATTCTTGTGATTAAATTAAAATGTATTAGATAAGGGTTTTTATTATATAGTGGGTCATCCAAGAAAATATCTGGTTGTGTTCTCATGAATAATGACAAGGATATATATTATAACTCATAAAAATTTATGGTTCATGTGAAAAATAAACCATGTCATGGTTTGGAGTTAACTGTGGTAATTATTTCATTAAACAAATCAACACATTGTCTTTATAGATAAAATTGTGATATATATTCTAATCACAAAAATTTAAATTATATATTCATATATAAGGACTTGAATAGATTCTAGATAAGATGGCTAGAGATGATTAAGGATTATGATTGCTCAATACATTAGCACATTGTGAAAGAGAACTAGGTGTATGATGACATTAGTTGAAAGGATCATGATAACTTATCTATGCTTAGGATCACAAAATATCTAATATTTTTGGATTGGAAAAGGATAAATCCTGAAATAATTAATTAAGGGTAGAAATACTATCTTTATAAACTGAATCTTCCACCATTAATACTGAGGTAATATTAAAGAGGCATGGAAAGAAGATGTTGATATATAAAAGAATGTTATAAATGTTTGTGATTTTCACCTTGATCATGATTGAATGATAATGTTCTGGAACCATGTACGGATTTCGTCCATACAATATTTGAAGAAGGAATTATTAGAGGAAGCTCATATTTTTTCATTCCTTATTCATCCTGAATGTATGGAGATGTAAAGAGATTTGAATGAAAATATCTAGTGGAATGTCATGAAAAGTGATATCATAGAGTTCTTATCTTCTTAATTGGTATTTAAACAAGTTAAAGATGAGAGAAAAAAATATAAGGGGATGTTACATATGTTACACATACCAGAATGGAAATGGGAAAACATCACCATGTATTTTATAGTTAGACACCACCAAAACAAATAAAGGGATTAATTGTATATGTATTATCATCAAACACCTTAAAAATTCAGCACAATTTATCACTATCAAAGAATATTTCTCTATGGATCAATATTCCCTCAAGTGGTATGGTTTAATAGAGTACCAAATTCTATTGTATCTGATTGGGATCTAATTTTGACCTAAAATTTCAAGTGAATTATTCAAAAAAAAACATGTTATGTACATGGGTTTATGTAATGTGTATTATTTATACATAGATGTTTACTATGAGAGAACAATTCATATCATAGAGGATATTTTGATATCTTTTTATATAGACCTAAAAAGAGGTTGGGATCAGTTCTTTCTTCTAGTTTGGTTTTCTTACAATAATAGATTTCACTCAAGCTTTCATATGTATCAATATGAATCCATTTTTGGAAAAAAGTAGACCCCCAATGTGTTGGAATTAAGTTGAAGAAATAAATTTATTAGGACCTGATATAGAAGATGAAATGGAATAGAAGGAAAGATCCATTCAATAAAAAATCCCAAAATCTCATACTCAGTAGAAGAGTTATGCTTAAAATCATCGGTGATATTTAGAATTTGAATTTGGGGATAATGTGTTTATAATAATTTCAATATAAAAAAATTTATGAGATTAAGAGGAAATAGAAACTAATCACATGGTATATCAGTCCAATTAAAATTATTATTGTATCAGGATTGTAGCCTATTGGTTGGTTCTTTCTTCGTATATCTATCAAGTCCATGATGTGTTCCGTGTAACTCTCCTGAGGATATATTTACCTGACCCTTCACATGTACTAAACTCAGAGATCATACCATTAGAGAAAGATAATTCTTAGGAGGAACAGTTGATAGACATTTTATATCATATAAATAATGTTCTATAATATAATACAACTCACCTAGTTAATGATTTTTGAAAAACCCACCATTTTGAGGAAGTTATGTTGGAATCTGTGTAAATTATGAGGAAATATTATCCCCATTTTTATTATTATGGTAACAAATTTTGAGGGAGAAATTAAATTTTATTGGTGTGGAATGTAACACCCAGAGTTTTTATCAATTATTATATTTTAAATAAATTAAATTTCTTTGATATCCTACATTATACGAAACATTGAGTTAATGTTTCATTATGTTAAATATTTATCTTATCTTATGTTACATAATACATTAAGTTTTAACAAAACCATGATATGTAATTATTATTATTATTCAAACCCAACCATTATAACCTAGACATTAAATATATGAATATGAAAACATACTAATAAAAGGTTACTTAATTTTTAAATAAATTCATTATTAGTTTAAAAAATACTCTTTTCTCAAAAAAATGTTTTTTATTTTGTAAAATAATAAAATAATTTTTTTAAACTTTTATAAATTCATTTAATGAAATAAAATTAATTTTTTAAAATTTTAATATCAAAATTATTTTACTGGGGATTTTTTATAATTTTCTAAAAATATTATGTATTTTATGAATAGTGAAAAATAATGAATTTTAATTGAAAACTACATATTCATTTAAATTATTTATAATGTTAAATTACATTTTAATTTGGTTTTAAAGTAAAATTATTTCAATAATATATCTATTAATAAAATTTAGTTCATTGAAATAATTTTTATATTGAAATTTGGTATAAAAACCTAGTAAAATTAAATCATTTTCACTTTTAAAACATATTTTCTCATCACGTCTATGAGATTAATTTTACATAAAATGTTTCCAATTATTTTAATATAATTTCTAAAAATGGAATAAATAATTGGAATCATAATTATTTATATTATCTACTAATTTCAACTTAATTTTTGTCCAAAATTAATAGTGAAAACATTAAAAATTATTTATCATGATTAAGGTAAGAATCGGTTTGTAGAGGTGGGTTAAACTAAAAAGATAATGGTTAAAATAACCAAAAAAACTTTTCTAAAATCTATTTTATGTTATAATTTCAACCTGATAATGTCTAATTCTTTATAATACTTTAGTTTTAATCTCATTTGCCAGAGAAAAACGTGTGTACACCCTTTTCATTCCAATAAATTAAAAGTGTGTCACTCACCTCAGTTATAAAAGGCTACCCCCTCTCCTCTATTCTTCTTATACTCAATCCATTTTTGTTTAAACAAATACCTACCCAAATCACATACCAAATTCCATAATCACATCCTATAATCTTGATTTTTTTCATAAATCCATCCTTGGAATGATTTTGGTGAAAACCTAAAGAGTTGACTCGAGGAATATATAAATTTTTTCATCAATATAGTGTAAATTTACCCAAAACATTTAATCATCAAATCTAGATGTAGAAAAATTTAAGTCCATGGAATAATTTATTAAGGAGGTTTCATGTAAACCATGCCAGTAAATAATCATTAAAAAAATTTATATTTTTCATACCATGAACTCTATTAGTATTATTCATACAACATGTTACTCAAGGAATTGTAACTAAAGTTACTTCAAGAGTGATTCCACTCATAAAAAATATAATTAATTTTTTTTGGATTTTGAGAAGCTCAATTGGCCATTTATAAACCATGAATAAATAAAAATGTATTGAACCAATGGTGGATTTGATAAGAAATATTCTCACACCCCTAGAGAGGGACATACCTTTCCAAAAATATTGTTGATTCTTGATATGATAAACAATAGTGGAAAATAATTCATTTTAGTAATTCCCAAAAATAATGGGCCACCAAGTTAGGTTATGGGGAAATACCTCTCTTTGATATCCATGTAATTCATTATGCATGTTTTTCTTGCAATCAGAAATTTTTTTCCAAAGAAATAAAATATTTATTTGAATTTATATCTTGACCAAAAATATATTCATAATGAGAGAGGGACACCTTAAATTTCTTAATATTTATTTCTCCTCATTTTAATAAGAGAATAATTTCATCTATGTAAAGTAGATAAGAAGGGGCACCAAGGTTTCTTAAAGAAAAAATGGCTTAAATATTAATTTGTGTATTCAATTGTGTGATTAGGATTCTTAAATAATCTTCAAAAATAGAGAAGATAATTTCATAGAGGATATATCTATAACACTTTGACCCCAGAATCCATGAGCTGGTGCATTACATTATTACATTGGCAATATTACAAGGAATAAAATATTGAATTACATATTAGTTTAGTAGTATTGGAATGATATATATGTACATGATACCCATAATACATTATGAAAAAAATTAAACATGTTGTAAAATATATTGAAATAAACCACATCCATGAAATATTATTAAAATATCTCTTATTCATAACAAGGGGTGAAAACATTAAAAGGGTGATCTCAAATTATCAGCAAGGGTAACTAATGTGGAATCAATAATGAATAAATAGGAATAAATTTACATGGAAAGGTAAATAATTGATAACATGTGCCATTGAAATAACTATATAAGGCAATATCAATAATTCAAGGTAAGAATATAAAGATCATTACATATAAAACAAGAAACTAAGGATGAAATGTATCCATATATATGTAGATGAAAAATCTCATGGATAAATAATAACTAAATTAAAATGAAATGTATACATAGATATGTCAATGCAAAACCTCATGGATGAATAATAACTAAATATAAATGATCAAAATTCTCAATTATTGGATGTTATTTCAGAGACACATGAAAACCTATTACCCTCAAGACCATTCACAGGATAGTTTAAAACTATGAATAGTCACCTGTTTAATTTGGCCAACTATTTTGTATCATGAGAACTTATCGAGACATCGAGGGGATATATAATGTATGGGGCCCACCCATCAATACCGGACCAAATTATTACTCATATCAAATAACCAAATGAACAATATTCCTTATCATATATACATATTGAATAAAGAATATAGTTTTATAAATAATTTCCTAAATAATAAAATAACTGTCAATGTAGATACCGTATTCAAAATGGTATATGATTTAGGAAATACTAATATCCATTGTATAATAATATGTATGTTCAAGTAAATTTTCAATGAAAAATTCTTACAATACTATGATTGTCTCAAGATAAGGTTAACAATCACAATAGTAAGTGATATTTCAAAGATAATCATTTAGAATATGTTTTAGTAAATTAATCATTAAACGTCCCAAAGTGTCCCATTACACTTGAAACATTTAATTCATAATCCCAATGAAGTAAATATATTCGTACCGTGAATAAAAATGATTCATTTTCTAATGTATAAAAGGGGAAATAGATGTACTAAACAAAATAATTATGTGGGGTATATGGCATATTCATTACGAAATGATAAGTAAGACAAGAAACCCTTAAATTGTCTTTCATTTTGGCTGAACATATCTTAATTTCTTATATAATAACCTTATGTTAATTTTCTAATTTATTGATAACGTTTTTCATGTTTATCATTACTATTTTCTCACTAATTACTCTTTCGTGTACAATTACATAAATAATTATGTTTACATCGAGTGTTTTGACCAAATTTGGTTTATGTGTCAAAAATATTTTGGTAGTTCAACTATGGAAAAATGAGTTAATATAAAACATCTATTAAATAATAATCATTAAATAATTATCATATTTATAAATAAATTCTTATTTTAAAATAAATAATTAAATATGGTTATGAAAAATGAACCAACATTACAATCATGGAGAGAGTATCTCATACGTACACGTGAGTAATGTTCTCATTTTTCAACGACCATTATAGAAATAAAGTAAGTAGAGTTATATAATTCCATAACGATCACAGTTTTATTAATACCATATTATTTATTAATATATACATATATATATATTTCTCATGATGTAAAATGAATCACATCATGTTGAGGAGGTTATAGTCTACACATCCACGACTGACATTATCACTTTTAAGTTTGTGAAAGGATATTAAAGAAAATGATATGTATATATATATCAATAAAGGTAATTATTTTAAAATTTTCATATTGATTTTTTTAAGTCTAATATGTTCAATTATAATAATCATTTATAAATTCTATGGATTGTGTGAAGGAATTACATCGATTTGAGGGGGTGGTAATCCACACTTCCTCAAACAATGTTTTTGTATTAACACAAAATGTAAAGAATAAGGGTATTTGTTGTAAAATAATTATATAAGATGAAATATATAATAAATATGATGTGTCATATATATATAAAAAAATAAATCATAATTTCCAACCATGAAAGTTCAAAATTAAAAAATGAACAATGATTATTTCATGATGGAGTAGTTTTTTATACACAGAAACAGTTTGTTCGTTACACATTAGATAAAGGTTTGTATAATTTTAGGTATAAATATTACCATAAAAAATCAGTATATTGAGGATACATGTTTTTTATATATGTATATAAAATATAGATTTTATGCAGTGGAGAATGGAAATGAAACTAGAGATCTTGAGAGAAGGCGTTGCCTCTTAATCGGGAAAATAATTTGGTTTTAACCGAAATCATCATTGTATATATTGATTCCCATGTTAAGGCTTCCAGGATGAAGTTAGGTATGTTAGGAGACTACTTGGGAGGATATTGCATGATTTAATGTTGCTTGAGAGGTGTGATAATGTGGGATAGGTGGTGGAATTTTAAAGGGAAAGAAAAAGGGACTCACTTGGGATTTTTTAAAACAAGTTAGGTATACACATGTTATAATCTAATAAAAAGTTCATCCAAAACATCCAAACTCAATAATGGAAGTTTTATTTCTGATATATTTTCATCTAATGGATTTTCTAAATGTTTCTAGTAAATTTGGGTCCTGAAGAAAAAGGTTTAGTCATTTATTAATCTGAATTTTCTCTTAATTGCTATAATTAATATTAATCACTTTCACTAATCATTTTGGTCAAAAATTAAGTTCAATTAATTAGAAAATAAATTTAATATTTATTAAAAAAATTTATTTCCATTTTTAGAAATTCAATTCATAGAAGCAGGAAAATTAGGATTGATGATAATCTCATTGACGGACGAGTTAAGTTGTTTTTGTAGAAAAATGCTCATAAGTTTGTTATTTTTTTTATTTTTAATTTCAAAGTTAAATTGGTAATAATGAATTAAATTGTATTAACATATTTTTATTTGATCTAATGAGACCTTAAAACTAATTTAATATAAAATTTAATTTTAATTGTTTTATAATGTAAAAGTAAGTTTCAAACAAAATGCAGTGTTTTTTCACAACTCGTAAAAAAATGAAGATTCTCATAAAAATAACAAAAAAAACACCCCAAGATAATTATGAAATTATGATTAAAAATTGATTTTAATTTTATAAAATTAAATTCACTAATTTTTCAAAATTCATTTTTAAAATCATTACGCCATTAAAAGGTGGTAAAAATGCCTAAATAAAAATATAGCTTTTATGGGTAAAATTAGGTTTTTTCTTATCCTATGTTTAAAAAATAAATTTGATGAATATAAACAATTTATTTTTCAATGAATTAAAATAATTAAATAATTTTATTTAATTAGGTTTAATAAGATAAAGCTATTTTGGAATCATAAAAATAATAATATTTTATTTTATATCCAATTAATTTTTTATTTTCGTTTCTCATTAATTGATAACCCATGAATTCATTTTATGTTTATATAAACCATAAATCTTCATATGTTAGTTAATACTATACATAACTGCTAAAATAAAGGCTAGGTTATATCATATTAAATTAAATAATAATATTTTAATAATACATTGTTATTTAATGAAACTCAGTCCTGTGTGTAACGCAGGAAATCGAGGAAGGTCACTCTTTTATGTAAAAAAATCTATATAGGAATTTCACTCTTGCATGTAACACGTGATAAATATGTGTTTCATGCATATAGAGAATATATTTTTAATATTAAATATATTATAAATTATTCAGATATTAAATTCCTTTTACATGTTTGGTGTGATGTGTCATACACGCTATCAAATATGAGATTCATACTTTAATATTTCAAGGTGTCACATTCTTCCCACCTTAATTAAATTTCATCCTCGCAATTTAAACATGATCTTTGTAATATATGGATTAAAAATAAACTATTTATCAAAAACCCACATTGTAAATAGGTCTAATAACACATATTATTAATAAGAGAGAAACTAATGTACATTGGTCAGGTATCCAGGTTCCCTAGTAAGACAACATGGTTGGGAAATGGAAAAATGGATACATAAATAAAATCTAAAAATCATGTTATAATAAAGAATGATAGAGAACATGTTCAAATTAATGTTATATACCACACAAACATAATCCATAGGTGTGAATAAAGACTATTGATATCGTTAAAAATTACAATAATAGGACTACATTTTTGTTTTAAAACCCCCTTTGTTATAGTTAGGGAATTATTTCACACTATAAGAACATAAATAAATATATATTTCTATAAACATAATATTTTACTTTTATTAAGCCTTGAACTATTTCTACTTTATCTCATAGAACTCTATGAATCATATGGTGAAGTAATACATTGACCTTTAGAATCTTATCCAATGATCATCTTATTCCATTTTATAAATGGCTAACTTTCCAAAAATTTTATGGTCTAATTATTTAAAATGAAGGTCACTGATTTTACAAAATTAACATATCATTAGAATTTAATTAACATTAAGAGGCTATAAATATTCGCATTCCCAACATGTGAATCATGTAATCACTTGAAATATGGTAATTACTAAAATAACTGGAAAACCTCAATGAAAACATGTGTTCTTCCTTATTCCTTAATTAAGAAAAAGGAAAATGGATATATTTTATAAATCCAGAAGTGTTGTAAACTCTCTCAATGATAGCATAGAACACATGTAGACAAGTCATTAATAAGTTATAATGTAATCAGTACTTATCCAAATATATCATTTCAAAAAAATTATCTTACCATCAAGAACATATTAAGGGTTGTTTTTTCCTCAATCAGGTGTTTTCTAAAAATTTTATCTTTCTAATGAATAACATTTCTTAGTACTATTCAATATATGGTATCAAATACTTAATGAAAATGTATTGTAGTACACTACTTACATTTTTCATGCATAAAAATATGGGAACGACATAAATAAAATTCTTATACAACATATTCCTTAGATCCAAATAATGAAGTGTATTAATCATTTCATATCAGTTGTGTCAAAAAAATATTATTGATCTTGAACCATTATCTTCTATAGAGGATTATTCCCTTGACACTTGGTGCATTAATTTTCATATTTCCCCATCTCCTTTAAGTTGTTTCACTGAACATCATTTATTACTGGTAGTTTTTTAAAAACATTGCATGGTTATCTAGCTCACTAACTAATTTAACATGAAAAGGGGTTAAATTTAATTGGATATAATAATGTGATGTTTGTTTTCTAGAATAGAATAGGGTATTTTTTTAATGATTTAGTTTTTTCCATTCCTTCCAGAAATGGTGATTTTTCATATACAGTTATACTTCAATAATGTGACTTGGTTGTGTTATAATGCATAATGATCAGGTAATTACTTATGATTCAAGACAACTGAAACCTCATGAGTTAAATTACCCCACACATGATCAGTAATTAGAATATTTGGTTTGGGATTTAATAATTTAAGACATAATTTATATGGAGACAAATTGTAAATATATGTTGACCATAAATGTTTGAAGTATATATTTACTAAAAAGGAATTGAACATGATTAATAGATAATAGATGTCACTGGTCAAGGATTATGATTTCATAATCAATTTCCATCATAGAAAAGAAAAAATATAGATGGTGCTTTGAGTTGAAAACATCATGCATCATTAACCATGTTACATTTCGAACATGACCCCTATGATCGTTATTTAATGAATTTTGACTTGGAATATATTAGTCAAGGAAATTCCTCTGTTTTGTTTCAGGTGTTAGTTCATTTTTCTATCTCATAAATAATTATGAATGTTGAAAAAGAAGACCATGATTTGAATAAAAGGAAGAATTTTCTATGGAAGGTAATATTATTGGATTTAATGTCCCTAAATATTTTTTCTTGAGATTTGGAAATAGATTATGTATGCCTTGTGATTATGGAGTTGAATAAATAATTATTAAGTGAAGCTCATAGTTCTCCATTTTTTGTTTATCCTAGAAGCACTAATATGTATAGAGACCATCAAGAGTATTTCTGGTGGGATGGAATGAAAAGTGATATTTCTGATTTTTGTAATGAAATGTTTGAATTTTTAATAGGTTAAAGAAGAGTGAAAACAACCAAAGTATAAAATTCATTCTTTTTGAGTGCCACAGTGTAAATGGAAAAATATATCCATGAATTTTTTATGGCACTACCAAAGACTTATCAAAGTAAGAATGTGATTAGGGTTATTATTGCTCAGATGACTAAATCTGCACATTTCCTTCTAATTGAAGACACTCTTTATCTAGATCGCATTTATTGACTATAAAAAAATATATTTTTAGGTTCCATGGAGGTACTCTATCTATTTTATATATTCACAATCCTAGGTATACTTTTAACTTTTGGAAATGCCTTTTGAAGTCATTGGGAATAGAATTAAATTTCAACATTGTCTTTTATCCTCAATCGAATGGATAGACAGAGTGAACAAATACATAAATTTAAATACATGTTACGATATTGTTCATTGGATTACCATGGAAGTTGAGAACAACACATTTCTTTATTTTAGTTTTCATATATTAATGGTTTTTATTCCAGCATATAGATATAACCTTTTGATGCATTATATTTAATTTGATGTGGAACTCCATCATTTTGGGGTGAATTTGGGGAAAGGAAGTTTATGGGGCCATAATTAGTAGATTAAGTGGTTGAGTATGTGAAGATGGTGAAGTAACACATGAGGGAATTTTAGGGTGGGAAGAAACTTTTATCAGAAAATAGTATGAAATACTTTTCTTTTGAGGTAGGTTATCATGTTTTCCTTAAAAGCAAATGAGCCTCAGCGCAGTTGGTAGGGACACATTAAGTGCATCCAGGAGACCCGGGATCAAATCCAGGTGGAGGATATTTTTTGGGGGGTACTATAGCAGTACCTTAGAAGATATTTTAGCAGTACTGTGGTAGGTAATGTAGCAAGAACTATGCAGAACTGTAGTAGGTACTGTAGCGGGAACTGTTGTAGGAACTATTTGGAACTGTAGTAGCTAGGAATATTCCACTATTTGGGCCTACAGGCAACCGATTTGGTCCCCGAGTCCTTTAAGGCTTCTAGGCGACCAATGCCTTTGGGTCAGTAAGGACTTCAGGCCACCTCAAGGCCTTCAATCCACCTTTATTGAAGATGAAAACCAGACAAACTACAAGGAACAAACTTCAGAAGGAGGAGGAGTAAGGAGCATTCACTAGAGCAGAAGCTAAACGGATTACAAGAATGAAAGGGCATGGAACCTGCAATCAGGACAAGCCTGTGCATGCACAAGAAAGCCTAGCTGAACAGTCATGCAAAGTTAGAGAGATGATTTCCTGATGAAGATGTTGGGGAGGAGCAGTTCAAAGTAGTTAGTCTCGGTTGTATGTAATGTTTTAAGCCTAAGGGAAATGAATTCTCCTAAGGCATACGGGCCATGTAATACTTATTCCTAAGGGCCTTGTAATGGTTCCACCCCACACCTTGAAATGTAGATCATCAAAAATCAATAAATAAATGAAGGCCTTCGGGCCATTAGAGAAAAGGGTTATGTGTTTTGGTAGTAAAGGAAATCTAAGTCCGCAATTCTTTGTACCTTATGAAATCATAGATAAATTTGGACCAATTTCCAACTGAGTAGCTTTTCTTAAGATTTTATCTCAGGTACACAATGTTATTAATGTTTCAATGTGATGAAATTATGTGCCAGATTCATCTTATATTTTGAGCCTAGAAGTATTTAATCTGGAAGAGAACCTTTCTTATAAAGAAAATCCTATTCTAATTAGTTATCTTAAAGAGAATGTTGTTGAATAAATTAATTCACTAGGTTAAGGCTTCAGGGAGAAACCACTTGGTTGAAGAAGAAACAAGGGAATCTGAAACATATATTAGGTAAATGTATCCTTCCTTGTTTAGAAAGTGTACAAAATTGTGTGGATGAAATTTTTAGAATGGGAAGGAAAATGTAACAACCTAGGTACTTATAAAATAATTTTTTTCAATTTGGAATTGAATAGTTAAATTCATAATAAATGAATAATGAAAAAATTGATATTTACAAAAATTAAATAATATATAAAAATAGTACAGTAACCTCACCTATGAAATAATAAATAATAATTAGTTATCTAATGAATGAAAATATTATATATTTACATTAGGGAATATAAAGTTAAATGTTTCGAAAATGATAAATTATGTGTTGTAATTTTTGTGACATATGAATTTTTATTTAAAATTTTATAATTAATATAATTATTTAAAAGAAAATTTATCTTCATAAAATAGATACATAAATTAATATTTTGTTTTCTTATAATTATAAGATAATTTCATGAGAACTTAATTGATTTTTCAAAGTGTCATAAAATCAGTAATAATTTTAAAATTGGTATTTTTTAAATTAATGATTATTATAATTAAAAATTAAATTTATCCTATCTAGAAACATATTTTCTTAAAAAATATTTCATTTTTTAATTATACATATCAAAAAATGGTTAGGGTTAATTTTTTGGATTTTTCAAAATAGTTGAATTTTTTGTGAATAGTTAAATACTGAAATTTACGGTATTTAACAAATTCATAAATTATTCATTCATAGATTATGTATAGATTATGTAATCCAAAAATATTGAACTCTCATTAATTAGTTTATCATATTTATTGATAAGGTTCAATCTATTCATATTATTGATCCAAAATAATAAAGTAACGAATAAAATAATCAAAAAACACACCTCTCCTCCACTATAAATACCACCCCTCGCCACCTCTTACCCTCATGCCTCCAAAGAATTGTATAATTCTTAGTTTCTACCCAATTACCTTCCTAAGCCACTTTCTCATGTCTGAGAATTTTTTTCTCAGAAAAAGATCAAAACCAAGTTCCTCAAGGAGGTACTCAAGGAGAATAAGTTCAAGAGTAAAATGCTATTTTGTTTTCCTTTAAATTTCTTTTCTTTTGTTATTCTATCCAAACATCCAAACATAAAAGTCACATGAAAACTATATTATATTAAATATATTGGAATTTTATTATGTTAATGTAATTTCCATCATTAGACCTCTTCTCTTCTCTTCTATTTCTAAAAACTGAAAACATTGTCTATGATGTGTCGATTTATCGTCATCATGGACGATGTGTTTTTATTTTAAATTACCACCTCAATGGATGGTCATAAAAAAATTATTAATATTGAATAATATTTTATTATAGATATTATATGTTATATAATTTTCTGTTATAAATATATAAAAATTATATTAAATAAGATGATATAAGTTCGTGATAGTCGTAAAACCCACCAAAATAAGTAATATCATTTTTATTAATGTTTTATCCAATTAATCATCCTCAAATCTGAAATAAATGATGTATGTTATCATTTTAAGTTACAGAAACATATTAATACTATTTCATTCCACCTATGGAGTTTTTCTTCCATTCAATAAGAAACCCTATAATGAACCAACTAGGGAAACCATGAAATAAACGAACCTAAAACTATAAAAAAACAAAATGTTATCAATAAAAAGGCCGAAAATGTTATAAAAATATCATATATGAAATTATAAATATTAATATAGTTCACTAATAAACTATTAAAACTCTTTAAACAGTTATAAATTAGGTTTCAAGATGATTGAATGAAGTCAAACCCAAGGTAAGTAACATTCCTTTTAAAAATCCTCATTAATGTCTCTTTTTACAAAATTCAAAAAAAAAAATCTTTATAAATTATTCTACATGAACATATTATCATGTTTTCATGAAGACATAATGTTTTCCTTTTTTACTTATAATATTTGATGTATATTTATAATGAAAGGGGATTCCTCTTTTATTTTCACAGTATTATTTTAAAATAAGTGATTTTCCTAAAGAAATGTTTTTATGATGTAAGAATTCATGTTTTATGATTATGTTATAGTTATTGGTAATTTTTAATGGTTAAGGGTGGGAACTATATCTCCCAATAATTCATTTGTTATGTTTATGTTTTAATATTAGCGTAATGGTTATTCTAAGTGTAACTATGATGGTAACACAATAACGTAGTTGTGAAGGTTAAATAATAAGGTAGTCAATATAGTTACATTATAAGGTATCCATGAGGGTTTAAAATGATATGGTTTTTATGATGGTTACAATATTAATTAATAAACTGTATTACCATTATGGTTTTATTTATGTATTCTCGGTTTTATAGAACTCCCTTATTTTAACAAAGTAAGTATGTGATACATTATGGGTGGGAAGTATGCCTTTGTGAAAATGATTTCATATGTTTATAAGTATTCATGAACTAAGATTTTATTTACTTATTTTTAAATCCCTTGCTAAGATTTTTTTACTCATCCCATGTCTTCAAATTTCTTTCATAAGGTTTAAAGATTGGTAATTGAAAATAAGATGCCATGATGAATGTTGTGACATTTTTTCCATAAAAATGATTCTTGTTTTATTAAAAACTATTTTGTTATGAATTAATAGATACTATTTTAGTTGTACCCACTTTGTATTCTTTTGGGTTGATATCTTTTAATTATGTATAAAGTCTATAAAACTCTAAACTGAAAATATCATTGGGAATGTAAGAAATTGATTTCTATAAGAATTTACTAGATTATGTAATGTTTAAGGAAAAGTCCTTATAACTTAATCATGGTATCTTCTTCATAATCATGAGGTAACAATTTGAAAAAGGCATGTAATATGGTAAATGAATAATAATGAAACATTATAACACAGTGGTAAAACATAACACATTGTTCAAATCTCTTATCTTGTTCACACATAATATATATGTATAAATCGAAACATCATAATTATGAAAAAAGATAACATTTTGTTCACACAAAATACAAATAATCTAATGAGTTTTATCACTTTACCCAATTCATTAGAGGGATACTAATTTTGATACTACAGTTCATATTCTAAAATTCCTGTAATCATGCATTACACATAGAATGAGAACATATAATAATTATATTAATGAAATAAACCCTTGGAAAGGAATGGGTTTCAAAATTATTTCATATATCATACTTTATGGAATATTATTTGAAGTTCCAAAATGAATAAGAGAAAAAATATATTTTTCATAAAATATAACTTCTTTTTGAAAAATAAACAACTCAAGATGAGTTAATGATGTGTTTTTGAAAAATCGAGTCTTTTTAAAATTATTTAATTTTTAATAAAAATCATTCTGATAATGTAAAAACATGTTTATCCCAATAAATATAATGAAAATAATAGTGAATGTAAATTTTAAGGAAAATATATGAACATCCATACATAGAATAATGTGAAATATAATATAAAATAGAAAAAATAAGAAGTTTGGTTTGATATTCCCATTATCAAAAATCATGATTTCTTTCATCACTTTTCATCCTGTTATCTATTATAATTATGTTTTTTAAAAACATAAGTTCCAATGACAATGCAATATCATGGATACATACTGAATCAGTGATCACTTTTACACTTTCTTTTATAGGAATGTTTCTTAACATCGTAAGGAATCTTTTCATAACCTTTAAAAACATGTTGGAGTTACAATCTAGTAAAATATAAATCTTAACCTCACATTTCATATGAAATAAATATATAGGGATATTTACATAATATATTTAAATGTTTTGTACAAACTAACTACTCTTTTCCATGTTTTTTATTCCCCTAATATGGATTATTTTACTATTATTAATAGGATCACAAAAGAAAAGGTGGTAACTGGTTAAAACCCCTAGTAATAATTCCTCCAGTTTACCTTCATTCTACATCCTAGCAATTATCTCTTCTTACATAGTGTGTTATACCCTTTAACTATGCTTAATTTATATAATATTCATGATGTTCAACAACACAATTAATATTATATTGTCTTTAAAACAACCTCATGATATTAGGAAAACATGGATAATATTAATCTGAACCTTTATATAACATCATATTGAAAAACATCCTGAGAAATTTCTATTTGATAGACTCTATTTGGCATTCCCTCTATCTGATGACTCGATCTGTTTTTTCCATTTTTCATTTCTCTTATTTTTCATATTTTTTTTAATGGTCTATTTGATACACCCCCATATGATGTACTGTTCTTCAACTGAGTAGGAGTTCAGTCATCTACTCCCACAGTTATTCCTCTTCAAAAAATGGAAATCGTTCTTATATAATTTATTCTATTTAGAAGGAAATTTATCTGATATTACATTGAAAAAATACTCTAGAAACTATGCTTCTCTTCATTGGAATAGTGTTCTTTACACACACTCCATTATATGGAATCCCTTTATATAGGTGTTGTTCCAAATATTTGGATATGAATACAGATGCATTTCCCCACTCAATGAAAAATTGTATTTCAAAGATTTCCTACTCATTATAATTTTATAGGAATATTATCAACTATTCTTGGACATTATTGAATGCACATTAAGTATCTTGGAAGCTCTCACTTTCATTAAACTTCCTTAATCTCAGTTTTATAAAACATATGAAAATTTCATTTACCATTATATATACACATACATTGAGTGATCATCACAACATTATAATTATTAATAAAATTACATTTATTCTATAAATATGATTAGATATCATATGTTTAATGTATGTATATTTGTATTCTTCATTATGATATATTTTTATGGAGGTACACCTTCATCATTATCTGTCTGATGGACCTCTGTTCATTTTCCATTTGTTATGAAACTTATATCTTTTAATCTTAGTATATTTTTGTCTGATGAAATATCATATCTCTATCCAATGTATCTTTATTTGGAATTATTCCTAGTGCAATTCATAGGAAACCTATTACTAATGTCTTGACAATAATTTGTTTGATCATTAAACTTTGTAAACTCAGGGCATAATGTCTTCATAGAATCTTAAATTTGATGACATCATGTACCTCAGTCTAGTGTTAATATTTTTAATGCCTCTCAACATCATATAAAATTTTTAATGACCTTATCTTACTAGATTTCTTGTACATTTATTCATGTCATGAGATTAAAAATCTCTATTAATTTGATCTTCCAAGTTTATTTCTACTGGAACTCCAACCATTCTAACTTTTTAAAAATCTATGTCTTACATTTACATAGTTCTTGTGATACCTTTACATGGGTAATACAAAGAACGAGTAACCTTTACATGGAATTTAAAATTATCTCCCTATAGTTTCAACTAAACCTTTATAACGTAGACCTTCATATGATAAGAAAATCTATGACGAATCTATATAGCCTTTCTACATTTGGTCTCTTGAAAACTATCCTCTATCTAATGAAATTTTTTTATCTGATAACTTCTATCTTGAATAATGAACTCTTATCACTTTTTAATTAATCCCCATTATACTTCTATCACATTTTATAAATATGTAAAAAAATTATGGATAATGTAAAATGTCATAACGATAGGATATTTAAATAATGGCTTAGCATCATCTAGTATTGTAAGGAATATTACATACACTTCATAAGGAAATTTTGTTACACCTCTTAATATATGTTCCTTAATCTTTATAAGTAATGGATCATACACAACTATAGAAATATATTCTCCCAAATTTCTATATTGACACATATTGACATATTGACATCAAATGAAACCAAACACACTTTAGCACAACAATCTCCCCCTTTTTTATTGTTTTTTTTATCCACATACAACATCAAATATATTCAAATTCAATTTGTGTATGCAATATTTTCTTCATATTGTTTTCATCCCCCTCTATGTTACTTATATCCTATATTGAAAACAAAATTTAAAAGGTAAAATATGGTTCACCACAACTCTTCTTCCTTCCTCTCACAAACTCAAAATATTTTCTAAAGATAAAAGTTCTATCACATGATTTTATTAATAAATATCCTTTAACTAATCAACTGTATGTCTATGTGGTTGAATCGAGTGTATAAAATAATTGTGTATAGTTAAGGTTATTAATGTTGTCTATAACACTTCTTTCATATAATAATTTTATCACGTTTATTCCAATATATTTATATTATAGGAAATATGGGAATGTTTTTTAAAATAAATCATGAACCCATCTCTACAAACATATCAAAATTGTTTATGTTTATGAACAAAATTCCCACAATATTTTATCTTTATTAACATTATATCCCTATTTTTTATAAAAGTGTAATATCTATACCTTATCTTGATATTTTCATCACCACAATGGTTGAATAACTTTCTTCACCTTGGTGATAGAAATATATTGTAAACCATATTCATTATTTTTCTTATTTAATTCCATATTATTTAGTAAAAAAATTATATTGGTAATAGGGATATGCCTTAGTGTTCCTTAGAATTACTTTTCGTATTGATAATATTCTCCAAGTCTCAATTTCTATATCATATTTATAGATTTGGAATTTGATATAATTTCATTTGTGTGATCAATATCCGTAGGACTAGTGATTTATTTATTCTCATATTTATATTACTCATATGAATATTTCATATTTTTTTCATCTCTTATAACATCTTTGTTACATCCAGTTTGCAACAACTTCTTCATTCATTCTTCTTGGGCTGGTAAGATAGTTATAAAATTTTTTGTAACATGGCCATCTTGCTCACACCATTATCATTTCTTCTAAATTTTTATCTTTATAGATATTATTAACTTGTAATAATGTTTGTTCTCATTTTTTCCAAAAAAAAAAAATTCCATTTTCTTCAACATAATTTTTTTTTCTTTATCTTTTTAGTTTTGTATATTTTATAAAGTCAAATAACTAGGATCATTTTCTTTTCTTGTTGAAATTTCTTCGTCTAAAAAATGTTATTAAAGTAATCACTTGTTTTACATGATTAATTAATATTCTTTACCTCATGGAAATTATTTTTATCATCACCATACTATGTTGTAAATTTTTTTCTTATTTGTTCATTATAGAACCCCCTTAATTCAAACATATTTATTTTTAGATACATATTGTACCAATAAGAGTATGACATGTGTCAAAAAACTCCGGAACACTAGCATTAACATCTAAATATTAATATTTCCAAATGATAGTAGTATTTTTATGATGATTTTTTATTATATTTTTACAAATTATGGGTGAATTTTTTGAGATAGATACTTTATTGATTAATTCCACTCTCTCTTAGAGGAATATTATTTCTCACAAATCATAATTTCTGGACCTATATTATTATTTTAAGAAGTTTTATTTTAAGATTTTTTGGGTAATGAAATAGCATTCTTCTGAATAACCTTTTCTTCATCTGATTGATATGATTCACCTTTAACCTCAATGGATTTGGTGAAGTCTTATCTTATCTTTATTAACTCACATTGTGTTGTAATAATAATGGATTGTATTTCTGAAAACTCTTCTCATTTTTATCCAAAGATTATTTAATAACATATATTATTTTCTAGAATTCATCCAAAATAAACATATTCTTATTTCATTCATAAATATGTTTTTTTATACCTTGTTAATATTTCCTAGCTTAGATGGTGTTTCTTTGTAACATTTTAGTATTATCCAAATATCTCTAACTTTCAATTTCTAATATCTAATCACGTTATGGTTTATCTATAGGTCCCCATCCATAATCATTATATAATCTAGATTTTTAGTAAATAATTTAATTTATTTCACATTGAGGATATTTTAAAGTTTATAGTTTTAAAGAATTAGGCCATAACTATTACATAACAAAAAATATAAGAAAGAAAAGTGGACACATCAAAATAGTATCAATTTTTTCATTAAAGGAACCCATTTTAAAATAAAACATGATTTCCTTTAAAGACACAGCCTCAAATCTGTCATCCTGACATATTATTTTCCGTTACCAATCTTAAGACCCGGGAAAACAATTTAAATCGTGGGATTATCTTAAAAAATATTTTTATGGGATATAAATAAAGAATAAAACCATTAGTCCATTAATATTTTAAAATCACGAAAAAAAATTCACAAAATCATAATTTTCACCCATAAAATATAAGTTCTTTAATATACTTCATGAAATAGTATGATTCCTAAATAAATTCTCAACAATGATAAATCACAAAGGAAACCTGTGGAATACATGTCATAATTACATTGTATCTTTTACAACTACATTGTCTGTAACCTTTACGGTATCGTTTGGAATAACCATCACAATGTATTCCCTAAATTTCATTGGAGAAACCTTATCGGTTTACTCTATCTCATTACCTAATGCTTTGGAGAGATATCACAGGCTCACCCGCACTTATTTTATCATGGAACCACCCATATACATAAACAATTCCCAATGAAAATAACATAATAATATCACAGAAAACAATCATAAAGTAAAAAAATAAAATTTCCACTTTTAAATCACATTTCATATTTACAAGTTGTGTACTTATAAATGAAAACACATTACTTTAAAATAAAGAGGTAAATATGTAATGTAAACATCAATACAATATATTAACATGAAATTGGGAAAAAAAAATCATGTTGTATATGTTGAAAATAGTATTCCATGTTATTGAAATAATCAATCATTTATAAAAACACAATTAAAACACTTGAAAAAAATATTTGTGAATCCAAATGACCCATGAAACATCCAAAAAAAATTTGGAATTGACATCTTAAAAAATTCATGTCCATAAAAGTTAATCCTTGAAACCATTTTGAAAGCATGGACTTTAAATAGAAAGATTTATAAGAATAAATCATCAAATCATTAATACTATGTTTTTAGTTTATAATTCCTTTTCCACTTGAGAAACAGATAAATAAAATTAATTAAAGAATTTTATTTAAAAAATAAATTTAAATATCATGAGAGTATATTAATTCCTGATATGAAATGTCACAAGGGATTTATATACACATTAAAAGATAATAATGTTTCATAATATCAAGATATTCCTCAATTGAAAAAGAGTGAGAAGAAGTCCCTTACATTGATTATAACTTGTCTCATATGTTATTTATCATCATAAAAAATAAACATAGGTTAATTTATATTTTCTTGATAACCTTTATCAATTTTAATATTTACTTTACATCAATTATTCCAATTTTATAATAATTACATAATTATTTATGTTCATATTGTATGTTTTGTTGATATTTAGTACTTCATTCTATAATGAAATCAGTATGATCTCAATAGTCCATGTGGTCATAAGTATATCATCTCTAGAATAATATTCATGACATAAGTATCAATTTATTAAATTAATTATAATTTTTAATCAAACGATTAATTATGTTTATGAAGAATGAATATTTTTATAATCATGGAGACGGTAGTTCATACGTACTCATGAGTAACATCGTCATTTTTTATTGATCACTAAAGAAATAAAGTAATTATTATTTTACCTTTACATAATTATCATAAAAAATTTAATTTTATATTAATTATTTAAATATACTTATATATATCATACAAGTGATATAGTTAATAAAAAAAAATCACATCACTTTTTGGAGGTGATTATTCACACGTACGCATGAACTATGTTATCATTTTTAGGTGAATGGAAAATAAGAACATAATTGAAATATTGTTATCATATAATGATTAATGTTTCATGAATATAACAAATTAACATTACTTCCATCATTATATCTAGTCATGAGAGATGGTAATGGAAAATAAATTATATTCGTTTGTGGAGGTGATAGTTCACCCGTATGCACAAACGATTAATTATATTCCATTTTTATGGAAGTGGAGATTGATTTAAGTGATGTTATTAACATAATTATGTGTCAGTATATTGAGGATAATTTATTTGTTATTTCATCTAGTAAGAAGATAATTTCATGGAAGTGTAATAAGAAATAAAAAATAAATACTTAATGAAAATGAAACCTCTTCTTCGATCGATCGCCTTTGTAGAACACCTTAACACATCTAATGAGGGTTTTTTTACTAAAACAATTCCTTGAGAATTTTGGGAGGGATTATGGTAATGGGTTTTGGTAGATCTTTGATGAACCAATTTTTTTTGGAACTATGAGTAATAGAGAGTATTGGGTTCCTTTTATATGATAGTGGAGGGGCACCTTTAGAAATATAAAAAGTATTATATTAATGTAAATTCAATTTTGATTCCAAATTAGTCAAAGATGATTTATTTATAATATCGGATGATTGGGGGTATATATATAACAATATAAGTAAAATTATTCATGTTTTGAATAATTTTTAATCCTTATCTTTTTGTTTTAACCTTTTATACTCTTAACATTTTATCAAGTAATTTACACTTTAAGAGTTAAAATAATTACCAAATCATGCCAAATGACCTATGAATGAGTCATTAATGAATTTTTTAGAGTTCTATAAACTTTTTGGTTGAATAATATTTTTTTATAAATTTCATGTCATTTAATTAGGTATTTTATAACTTAATTTATGAATTAGGTCAATTTTGACACTATTCATTACATGACTTTTTAAAAAATCATAATAACTTGATTCCTTCAAAAAAAAGAATATTAACTCAATCATTAAATGGAATATCCATCCTCAAAAAATTATAGAATAAAATATTTAAATTTATATTTATTTTAATATTTTTAATTTCATATATTTGATTCATTCTTTAATAAATTAATTACCACATCATCATTGAGTCACTATTTAATTTAAATATTTATTTTGTAAAAATTATAAATAAATTACCATGATTTATTAATATTTTTATATATCCATTAACAATTAATATTCTAATATATCACTTATATAACCCCATCATAAAAAAATAGTAAGGAGAGACATATTAATGACATATTTTTCTTTACATTAAATTAAAAGTTATAAATGTCATAATCACACCCAAGTGGATTCCAATGGTCAAAAGTTCGGCCCAACGATGTTAATGGTTGATAATAACTCATCAAATAATATTAGTACAAATTTTTGGGTAATTATATAATATTATAATATAAATATTGCCTTTAATTATTATATTTACCTTAAACCGTGATAAATAAAATAGTACAGTTACTATACACCAAAAAAATTATTTTCACTCTATTAGGAAAAAACATTTATACTTATTACCACCATGTATGTCCATTTTCTAAAACAAAATTACTATAAGTGGTTAAATTAATATTTACTCTAATCCTATTGACGGATTGAGAAAAAGAGTATTTTTATAAAAAACGTTCCGAAACTCGCATTATTTTTATGTTTAACTTCAATTTTATATTGATTCCAATGAACTACATTAGATTAAGTGATAAAAACTAAATATAATTATACCTTCAAACAATATAAAATTATAATATAAAAAAATAAATACATTCGATGAAAAATACATTTTGAATTTAAATGCAGTATTTTTCAATATTCATTAAAATATGAATTTTATCAAAAATGACAAATTTCAACCAAAGTAAATTTTGATGTCCCAATTCTAAATTAGAAGTTTATTTTGTCAAATATAACATATATATGTTTAAAAACTTCTATTTAAAAAGGGTTGTCCATTAAAAGGTAGTAAAAATGCCTTTTTTGAAAAATAATCCTTTTATTCTTAAAAATAAAATTCTTCTTATATCATGTCTAGAAAACAAATCAGATGATTTTAAAAAATCATATTTAACTTATATTTCATTAATATAATCCAAAAGTAGTGATTTAATTATTTTATACACACAATTATTTTCACATAAATAGTTTTTGATAAAAACAAAACCTTTATTATTAATTGGTTTGTATTTTTATTTATAATAATTTTATAAAAAATGAATCATATTATAAACATGAATAAACCCAATTTTCATAATTTAGTTAATATTTTTCATTCATTCCATTTTAATAGCTATGTGATAACTACAACTAAAAATAATAATATTAATAATATATTATTTTTCTCTACAACTCATTCTTGTGTGCGATGTAAGATTTCAAAGAAACCCACTATTGTGTTTTGGGTGCACTAGTAGACATAGCATTCCTATTAAAGTAAAATTTCTATGTAATTCATAAATATTAATAAATATAAAATAGTATTATTATATAATTACCCGAGATGGTACACCCTTCCCAATTTTGGAAATTCTATCCTTGAAATTTTAAATTTGGGCTCAATAACTAAGGTTACAATTTTCAAAATTACATCATTGAAATACCACATTCGAAAAGAAGTCAATATAACTTCCACTTTAAAAGAAAAATATGAATTACAAAGGTCACTTGAGTTAACACATTCTAGTATTTCATATAGGAAAACATAGATTTGTAAGAAAAAATAACCATCATGGTTTGATGGAGAGTGATAGAAAACATGATTATGAGAAAGTTAACAATTAGAAAACCACAAACATGTGATGGGTTAAATATTCATTGATTTCATAGAAGGAAAATTAAATAGAAAACAATTTTTTTTTAAGATCCTTTTCATAAAGTTGAGAAATTATTTTACTAATTATAATAAGAACATAAGTAAATATTCTTATATGAAAAGTAGAGTTTCATACATTAACTGAATTACACCATAAACTCATTTTTTTAAATAAGATTATTTAAGATGAATTTTTATTGTCTGAAGGAACAAGAATCAACTTCTATAGAATCAAATAATCAAAAAAAGTTTAACTATATTTTTATCTTGTCTTTAGACATTAAACATAACAAAAATGGTCAGTAAAAAGTATGATAATTGTCCAAAAAGAATAACCCTATATGAAAAAAAAACTACTTCAATCTCTAAAATTCAACACTAATATCCAAATTTAAACAATGATAATTTGATAAATAACTATCCTTAAAATTTCTTAAAATAATAAAAACATATACTAAAACCCAAAATTTAGAAGGATTTGATCACATAGTCTGCCAATATAAAGTTGTCCATTTATCTCTAAATAACATCAACCACTGTTAATGTCTCATAATGAAAAGTAATTATCCTAATCACATATTTTTCATTATAGGTTAATCATTTACCAAAATAAAGTAAATTCCCCATAGGTCCATAATTAAAATCATAAATTCCTCCAAAATATAATTAAACCATTACTCCTTAATTAAAATCTCATAATATTCTATTTACTTTATTCATATAAAGTTCCCAAAATAGTGAACGTCTTCTAAAATAATATTTACCACTTAATCTAGAAATATTTTTACAATACTAGGGACATCCATTTTGTAAAACATAATTTCTAAAAATAAACTTATTATAATTCCATAATGTTGTTTAACTAAAATAAAAATTCTAACAAACTAGGGACTTCATGTTGTACTTTGGTAGGTGATTTACCCTTTTTTACCTTCAGTTGTGGGTTTAATTCCCATGGAATTACTAGGGGTGATGGGTTTTCACCCATATTGTGGTTTGTCCCTTTTTCAAATCACAAAAATAACCACTAAACATTTTAACCTGAAAGGTTGTTTTATTGTTTTTATTTTCATCCCAACTCATAATTACCACAAAATCTTTATTTATGAATTATTATATATATTTAACTCAATATTTTTTAGTAAAACTATTACCAAAATAAAGAACATTGTACCTTGATCATGGTGTCCACCATGTTTCATCATAATTTTGTTCACCTAGATAGAAGTTACACACATTGTAAAATGATTTAAAGATTATTCAAAATAACTTACTTAATTTATCCAAATATAACTTGTAAAAATTGGGTTGTATGGGTGTTCACATAAAAATAGGTTTGTAAAATAATCATGTATGACATATAATTTCAAAACATCTACTAAAACATGATTTTTATAAACCATTCAGACCTATTTTGACTTGAAACTTTCAATAAATGTTCCTTTTAAAAAAACATAAGTATGTACTGAAAGAATATATTTTAAAATCATGTATAAATAGGTTGCATAAGGATTTAATTCTTCAATATCTTTTTCAAAATCTGAATATGCTTCCAAATGTTGTGAAAAGGTAAAATATCAAAAAATTCCTATATAATATTTACCTTTTTATAATATTATAATATTAGAAAAAAATGAATTGATTATAATCAACCCCTGATACTGGTGGGTATCTAGGTATAAATTAGGTATTTGAGATCTAATACAACTATTTTCAAGTGGGTTGTATGTTAGAAAAAGCTTCAGAATCATCCAGACATGACTTTTCAATAATTATTGAAATCATGTTATCAAGAAGAGGTAATAATGTTGTTTGAGATCATCCTAATTCCATTTGTATCTGACTTTCCTCGATCTGAAAAAGTTATGGAACAAGTATTTTACTAAAATAATATACATAGAAACATACCATATGCATAACCAAAACTCTTAATCTCTAATTTTTTCTAAACATTTCCTTTGATACCAACTATAAGGCCTCAACCTTAATCATTACATAATCTTGACTTTTAGTCAATAATTTAATTTCTTTAAAATTGAGGATATTTTTAGGTTTATAGTTTTAGAAAACTATTCCATAACTATTACATAAATAAATCATAAGAAATCAAATTGGACACATCCAGACAGAATCCATTTCTTTCACCAAAGATAACCCTTTTAAAATAAAACATGATTTCTTTCCGAGACACATCCTCAAATATTTCATCATGAAATATTTTTTATCTTTACCAATATTAATACCTCTGAAAAAAATTAAATCATGGGATGAGAATAAAAATATCAATATGGGTAACAAATAAATAATTAAACCATTAGTCCATGAATATTTTAAACTCATGAATTTTTTTTACAAAATCATAATTTTCACCCATAAAACAAATTTTCTTTAACATAACTTGTCAAATAATAAGATTCATATAAAAATACTTCAAAATAATAAATCATAAAGATAAATTTTGGATTACATTTCATACATACATCATAGCTTTCAATGCTACATAGGGAGTAACCTTCGTGGTTTCGTTTGTAATACCCATCACAGTATATTCCCTAAATCTCTTAGGAGAAGTCTTATTGTTTAATTCTATCTCATTACCTAATAAATTGGAGAGCTGTCATGGGCTCACCCTCCCTTGTTTTATCTTGGTAGAACCCATATTCATACAAAATTCCCAATAACTATTTCATAATCATAACATATATAACAATCATAATGGAAAAAAATTCTAATTTCAAATAACATTTCATATTTACAAGCCACGCACTCAAAAATGAAAACACATTATTTTAAAATAAAATTGTAAACATGTAGAGTAAACATCAATACATGATAGTTCCATGAAATTTGAAATTCAATTCATTGTGTATATTTTTTAAATAACATTCCTAGTTATTGAAATTATCAATCCATTATGAAATCACAATTAAAACATTTAAAAAGAATATTATTGAATCAAAGTGTCCAATACCACATTGAATATTTTGAATAGAATTAAAATTTAAAAATATTAATGTATATATAAATAAATCATTGAAACCATTTTGAAAACATTTACATTAACTAGAATTATTTATAAGAATAAATCATCAAAACAATAAAACTATGTTTTCAGTAAAAAAATACCTTACCACTAGAGAAACACGTGAATAAAAAAATTAAAGAATAAATTTTAAAATTGATTTTATATATAGTAATAATATATTAATTCATGATATGACATGTAAAAAATGGTTTTATATACACCTTTTAGGATAATAAATCATCATATATCAAGATATGCCTCAATGAAAGGAAACTGAGACGAAGTCCCTTACCTTGAGTATTACTTGTCTCGTGTGTTATTTATTGTCCTAAATATTAAAAATAAATTAATTTATACTTACCTGAGAACCTTATTAAATTTTATTATTCTCTTTATATCATTTATTCCTAGGTTATAACAGTTATATAATTATTTAAGTTCATATCAGATGTTTTTCCGATATTCGGTACTTGAGTAGAAAATGAACTTGGTATGATGTCAATAGTCTATGTGGTCATAATTACATTATCTTCATAATGATATTCATGAAATATTTATCACATTAATTAATTAATTATAATTTTGAATATGAACATTAATTATAGTTATAAAGAACGAACAACATTATAATCATAGAGATTGTTGGTCGTACGTACGCATGAGTAACATCTTCATTTTTCATTGATCATTATGAAAACAAGGTAATTATTATTTAATCTTTATATATTTATAATAACATCATTAATATTATATAAATCATTTAAATATACTTATATATATCATACAAGTTATTTTTTTTACAGAAACAAATCACATCGTTTCATCGTGGTGATAGTTCACAAGTACGCACGAACGATGTTTTCATTTTTATGAGTGTGTAAAAGAGAACATAATTGATATTATATTATAATATAATGATTAATAAGTCATTAATATCAAAAATTAACGTTTATTCCACCATTATAACCCATCATGGGATACGGTTATGTTAAATGAATTATATCGGTCTGTGCAGGTGATAGTTCGCACATACGCACGAACGATTAATTCCATTCCCATTTGATGGGAGTAGAGATGGATTTAGTTGATAATATTTTCATAATAAAATCTAAGTATATTTTTTATTCTTTATTTATTATTTCATCTAGGAATAATAATTTTTGAAATAAGTGGAAGAAGAAATAAAATAGAAACACATAAAAAAATGATATCTCTTTTTCAGTTGATCACCTTTTAAGAACACCTTAACACCTCTAAAGATGGTGTTATCAATAAAATAAGGAGTAAATAATGTATGGATGAATTATATTATGGTTTTTTGGAAGATATTGTCTGAACCAAAAGGTTTTGTAAGTGTGAGTAATAGAGAGGATTGGGTACCTTTTATAGGAGAGGGGAGGGGCACCCTTGGAATTATCAAACGTATTAAATTAATATAAATTCAATTTCAATTAAAAATTTTTAAAAGATGATTTATATAGAATATACGATGAGTACGGTTCAATATATAATCATAAAATGATAATTATACATATTTTTAATAATTTTTAATCCTTATCTTTTTTGTTTTAATATTTTTAACTCTAACCATTTTATCAAGAAATTTACACATTGGGAGTTAAAATAATTATCAAATCATGCCAAACGACCAATTAATGGGTCATTAATGATATTTTTAGAGTTATATAAACATTTAGGTCGAATATTGGATTTTTTTTGTATTAATTTTATATTATTTAATTAGGTATTTTATAATTTAAGATGTGAATTATGTCAATTTTGAAAGTATTCAATACATGACTTTTTTAAGAAATCCTAACATCTTTATTCCTATGAAAAAACTACATTAACTCAATACTAACATCTCATATCCATACATAAAATTAATTTATGGAATCAAATATTTCAAATTATATTTATTTTAATATTATTAATATCATTTTTTGATTCATTTTTTAATAAATCTATTACTACATCATCATTGTGTCGCTATTTAATTTATTTCTTTATTTTATAAAAATACTAAATAAATAACCCTGATGTAGGTAATATTTTTATATTTCTATTGACTATTAATAGTCTAATATATCACTTATATAACCCCATATTAAAATTGTTTAATTTAGAAGAGACATATCCGCTATTATATTAAATTAAAAGAAAAAATTGTCATAATCACACCCAAGTGGCTTCCAAATGACACGATTTCAGAAAAAGTATGGTTATGGTTGATAATAACTCATCCAATAATATTATGACAACTTTTAGTGTAATTTTATAATATTATAATATTAATTTTACCTTTAATTAACTTAATTGCCTTTAACCGTGGTAAATAAAATACTAAAGTTATTATTCCCCAAAATATTATTTTGATCATATTGGAACACATTTTTAATATTTATTACAAACATGGATTTCCATTTTTTAATATTAAATTCACATAAGTGTTTAAATTATTTATAACACTAATCCCATTGACGGATCCAAAATGGGGTTTTTTAAGTAAAATGTTCAAAAGTTCGCATTGTTTTTATTTTCTACTTTTATTTTGAAATATCATCCAATGAAGTACATTGGATTAAATTATAAAATAATAATCTAATTATACCTTAAAAATATGTAAAATTATAATATTTCAATATAAATAAATTATATGAAAAAATAGTTTTGAATTAAAATACAGTATTTTTTACTATTCATTAAAATATGAATTTTATCAAGAAAATTTCAAAAATTAAACCTAGGTAAATTTTGACTTCCGAATTCTAAATAATAAGTTTATTTTTTAAAATAGAACAGATAAAAGGGACAAAAACTATATTTAAAAAGGATTCACCATCAAAAGGTGGTAAAAATTCCGGTTTTATAAAATGCTCCTTTTATTCATAAAATTGTATTTATTCTTATATCATGTCTAGAAAAAATATAAGATGAATTTTAAACAACATATTTAATTTCTATTTCACTAAAATAATCCAACAAGTGTGATTTAATTATTTTATTAACACAATTATTAACACTTAAATAGTTTTTCAAACAAATACATTCTTTATATTCAATTGGTTTCATTTTAATTTCTAATTAATTTTCTAACAAATTAATAATTATATAAAAATGTTTAAACCCTATATTCATAATTTAGACAATATAATTCATTCCCTACATTTTAATGTTTAGGAGATAACTAAAAATAATAATATATTATTATTTTTCTGTATAACTCTTTCCTGTGTGTAGCATAAGATTTTGCAGAATCCCACTATTGCGTGTTAGGTATGATATCAGTCATAACATAACTTTTAAAGTAAAATTACTATCTAATTCATATATAATAATAAATATGAAAATTTATTATTATATAATTACCTTGGATGTTACATTATCTCTTTATTTTTGTTTTACTCACCATTATCAATAATTATCTCCTTTACTTCTTTCTTAAACTTCTTCCTTTTATTCTAGAGTTATGTATTTATCTCAAGTTTTTCTTAAAAAAATTCTTTTATAATCCACTCAAATTATGTTTTCTTTTACCGTAATCATCATTTTACAATGAATCACTTCATTTGGTTAGAAAATCTATGAATTTTACGTGATAATAAAATTTATTATTGGAGGAATAATCATCATTCACTCATATTCAAAAAAAAATATTCTTATTATAAGAAAACATTTTCATATGATTCTTCACATTATATTTCTAAGTCTTATCATCTTCTTATTTCTACTCAGAAGATTTGTAATTATTCAGAGGACAATATGTTTCAAAATGTAATTTTTTATTACCATTCAAATATATATTTGAAATTTTTTATTTTTCCCTCCCATTTTCCTTTTTTGTATCTTTTAGAAATATGGAGAGTTAATTTTTTTTTGAATTATTATTCTTCTTCCTCTAACATTGAATCACTTGATTACTTTTCATCTCATTTATCTTTGAGCTCCTCTTTTAAAAAAGCATTGAAATATATTTGTTCATTAACCTTATTTTCAAAGACTATTTTTTTCTTCAACTCATATTACATGAGACTGTATTCTGGTTTATCCATATATAAATCTTTAAAATATTCTAAGACTGAAACTTTGGCCTCAAATATATCAGGAAACAATCTCATTGGTTTTTTAATAATCATACTATCATCCATCATATCAATAAAAAATATAATATTTCTTATAATCTCATTAAATCTTGTAAATTATTTATCAGTATTTTCTTCATCAGTCAACCTAACATATTTAAATCTTCTTATCTAGTTTTTTAGCTTATATTTATTAAATTTATCATTTCCATCATAGTTGCTTATCAACTTATCCCACATTTGTTTATCCATCCAAAACCCCATAATCATTTTGAAAACATTCTCTATAAGATCCACCACAAAGAAATTCTAAAATATTCCATCAATTTTTATATTTATTTTATTGAAAGTTATCATATAAATATCCTTTATGGATGTAAACCCTCTATTACAGTATCTCTAACATCAAGTACAATAGATAGAATATATGTTAACATACTATTCTTCTAACTATGATAGTTTCTACCATCAAAAATAGTAACACCCATGTTGTTCGCTAAATAAAAATTATCCATTATTAGTATTTGGAAGTTTATGTCGGAACCAACTATAAAACCAATTGACTTTCCCTTATCATTGTAGGATCAATAAAAGGGGTGAATCAGTGATCACTCTTACTTTTTCATTAATATGAAATTTTATTATGATCATAAGGAAACTTTCTTAAACCTAATAAAACTTATTATAGTTTTTGATCTACTTATATATAAATCTAAACATAACCTTTCGTATTAAAAAAAATATAAATAAATATCATCACATGTTTTTAAAAGGTTTGGTAAAAAACCCACTCTTTTCCATCTTGGTTATTCTCTACAACATTGATTCTTTTACTAATCTTTACCAGATTACAAATTCACTAGAAGTAACATGTTCTACTCCCCATTAATCATTCCTCTACATGTCCCTAGTTCTACCCCTTAGTAATAATATCTTATAAAATATTTGGATATACCCCCCCCCCCCCACCACTACAAATTTTATTAATTCTATTATCATTTTTCAATGCTGGTTATACCCCTATTCAGAAGCATTTCCAGCAACTAGTCATAACCATCAGCTAAAAGCACCTTATATCTTATTTTATGATCCACTGTATAAATATCTTATCTATATCAATAAGAAATTTATATCATAATTAGCTCTATAAAATAATTAATATATTAAAAAAATCTATTAAGATTTTTTTGGCCTTGAAAATTCCTCCTAATATTAGGAATCCCTTGATGATCTAATTCTGAAATTTTATAAAACATCATCCAAAAAAATACACAAAATGATCATCTAATCGACTCCATCCACTATACCCTATATCTAATGACTCTGTTAGGTTGGTCTTCATTGGATTATTCCCTCTACCCTCTAATATACCATGATTTTTATGATACACCTCTTTCGAATGTACTCTTCTTCACTGAGTAGGAACTTAGTCAACAGCTCCAATTTTGTTTCTTCTTCAACTGATGGAAATCATCCCAATGCACCTTCTTTAATCAAGTAGGAACATGATGAGATGTTTCATGGGATAAATTGTAAAGACCCGGAAATTTCAAGGAAAATTTTTTCTTAATTTTCTTTGGAATTTTACAAGAACGCAGTTTCTGACGGAACTTGATTCCGAGGCCCGGTGTGCCCGGAATTAATTTCCGAAGTTTGGCTCGGGTACGTTCAGTGAACGAGCGAGCGGGAATTTCTATCTTTTGAACCGGTGCCTGGAATCGAATTCCGAGGGCACCGATGGAACCGCAGCGCTGGTAATTACTTAGGAACTCTTGTACCGGAGTTGCATTTACACAAGTGTTGATAATAAAAATTGTGGAAGTTTATTTTATAACTACACTACAATTTTTATTAACTTACTCTAAGTGTTAGCTCATGGTGGAAGTTGGGTAACCACCCAACCTCCCTTGGGAGGTTATGAGGGTTGTGGGGCCCACCCGAACCCCACCTCTTCATATCCTCTAAAACCCCTCAACTCCCACTTAAATGATTTTAACGTAGTTATAACTTATGTCTTAAATGAGTTGATTTTAATGTGGTGAGTTGTGTGAGTGTTTTCAATTTCAAACACTTGAATTTCAAAAGCCATGTGAAGTTAATTAAATAAGTGGAGAACTTATTTCTTTTGGTTGGGTTTTGTTGTTTGAGAGCTTTTGGAAAGAAGGCTTAGAAGTCTTGAAGTTTCTTCCTCCTCTTTGCAAAGAATGCGAAGAACAATCGGACATCGACGAAGAACGCCACGTTCTCAGGAACCATCTTCCGCGACGCCATACCCGGAATACCGACGACGTCTTCTTCCGCGACATCTCTTTTCACGACGCCGAATCTCATCACCTCTTAAATCAAGGTAGGGGTTTTAACTTTTTAAAGTTATGTGGATCTCTCATTTGAACTTGAAGGTTTATATTTGTCAGGACTTGATTCCAAATCTTTTATTTTAATTTAAAAGATTGTGAAATTTTATCATTCATTAAAGACCGATTGTTAGAAAATAACGCGAGGGGGCCAGACGCATGAACACGGACGACCCTACTCCTATTCATTTTGATTTGGTTGTGGATTGAAACGGGTGTGGCACGGTGCCGTCGCACTACACCGGATCATGCGGCAAGAAACGCGCGGCGCCGTCGCGCCGCGTCGTTAAATAATGCAAGGACGCGACGCCGTCGCGCCGCGTCGAAGAAAGTTGAAGGCGCCGCGGCCGGAGCATGGTCGCGGTGGAGGGGCGTGGTGTCGTTGCACCGTGCCGGACAATGAAGGCCGCGGCCGGTTCCGGGCCGCGGCAGAATGAGAAGACCGGCGGCCAGCCGGGCCGCCGGTGTCGGAAGCCGGAAGGGGGACCGGCCTTGCCGGTCCCTTTGAGGAAGAACCGGCCGGCCAGGTCGGGCCGGCCGGAAGGGAGAAAACCAGGGGAAATAATTTCCCCCGGCCAGCCTTAATGGCCCCCCCATTATGAGGGGGGCCGGTTTCACAAAGGGGGGGGGGGGGCAGGCGGCCCGCCGTTTTCTCGAAGGCAGGCCCCCACGTGAGGGGGGCTGTTTTTCTTTAGGCGCGGCAGGTTGTCGCGCCGCCAACTGAGGAAAGGCGGGGGCTTTTCCCCCCGCGCGCGGCACATGAACGGCGCCCATGCCGCGCCGCCGTGCCGGCCCGCGCCGCCGCGTCGGGGTGGGTCGACCCGGTTCGGCCGACCCAGGGGGGGTCGGGCCGGGTCGGCCCGGGCCCAGACCCCCCGTTTCGGACCACTTTCGGTCAAATGCCCGTATCTTGGGCTACGAGCCTCCAAACGACTCGCCGTCAGCGGCAACGCGATCCTTGGATCGAGACGGTCATTTCGGTATACTATAATCAAGCTGCACCTTCTTTTTCGGGAGCCTACGTGGTTAAAACTTCATAGTTAAGTGTGCTTGGCCTAGAGTACTGATCAGGATGGGTGACCTCCTGCGAAGTTTCCCAGGGTTGGTGTGGGACGGAAAGGCGAATAACTAACAGACCGGGCGTCCGATTGACGCGCCGTCTGTTTCGTTGAATTTTTCTAAGTGAGATGGATCTTTTTGAATACTCCGCCTGAGGTTTGGACGCAGGTGGAGTACGGTCGGGTTGGTTTTTCCTAAAAAACAAACAGGGACCCTGGAACGAAAAGCCAATAACTCTCAGATCGGGCGTCCGATTGACACAACATCTATTGCGTTGAGTTCCTAATGACGATACGGAACTTTTGGCATCCTCCGCCCGAGTTTTGGATGCAGATGGATAGTGGCCTTGGTGGATCGCACTGAAATCCAACCGGGCCCCTGGAACGGAAAAGCTGATATCTTTCTGACAGAACGTCCGTTTGACGAACCGTCAGTGGCGTTGGTGATCTCATTGAGAAACGGTCCCTATGAGTATACCCTATGAGAGTTCGGGGTACAGTTGAGATACGGCTGGGTTTGGTTCGCTCACGAAACCAACCGGGCCCCTGGGACGAAAAGGCTAATAACTCACAGACCGGGCGTCCGATTGACGTGCCGTCTGTTGTGTTGAGACCCCTATAATGAGGCGGTCCCTTGATATACTTCTTCGTGGGACTTTGAGATACTTGGAGTATCGACCTGTAGCTCGTGGAACGGACCCTCCCAGTGACGAGCGTGCGGAGTACGGAGACCGTGTAACTGGCTGAGACCTGACGACTGCTTGACCGACTTCACTTGGTCTGAGTTGACTAGCCCAGTGGACGGAGCACAAAATTCTGAGGTGCAGACCCATGGCGGACGGAGCACTACCTGTGTGATAGTGCAGACCCGCGGTACTCGTCCGGAGAGTACCTCAGCAGGCTACTAGGGGGTGTGCACTACTGTGTTTGGGTGACATACCTCGGCGGGAAGCACTACTGTGTCTGGGTGGCTGACCCACGGTACTCGACAGGAGGAGTACTTCAGCAGTCTTCGGTTAGTGAGCAGTACCTCGGAGTCGTGACAGGACCACTGTACACTCCAGAGATGGAGCTCCTCAGCAGTTACGGTTTCGATAATGAAAATCCTGGTTTGAGCTGAGACTTTTGACCTTTTGTTTACCTCATGATTGAGATGGGTCACTTGCTAACATAGGTATATGTATGGGCATATACTCGGGTAGTGGTTATCCGTTTATTTCACAATCCCTGTGTTTCCTCATGATTGAGATGGGTTACTTGAGAACTTAGGTATATGTATGGGCATATACCTATGTAGAGTTTATCTGTTGAGATCTTCTTTGTGGTTATCCTTGTTGGTTTAGTGAGACCTTGAGGGTCTCGGGGTCCCTACTGAGTATCGTTATACTCACCCCTGCACGGGCTATGCCTGCACCTCGTTGTGTTGGTTGCAGACGACGGGCAGTGCTGACAGAGGCCGAGTGTTCGAGGACTGGACGGTACCTGGAGGTGGACTATACGACGAGATGGTACCCGGAGGAGGACCTCATGACATGACGGTACCCAGAGGTGGATGTGGCGACGAGGCGGTACCCGGAGGTGGACCACTGGGCGAGACATACTCGGAGCGGACGGCGGGACCCGAGGAGCAGAGGAGCTATCTGTACCCACCCTTCAGGTGGGATTTCCAGTGGACATCTCGGCGTAGAAGCATTACTTTTAAGTTGTTGTTTTCCCTTTCGAGTTGTACTTTACAGTTGGGCTTGTATTTCTGGCCCCTTTTTACTTTCCGCACTTACTGTTGTACTCAGTTTTTACTTAGTGTTTACTTCTTTCACTTGTACTCTGTGTGATTGTTTACTTTACAAAGGCAATGCCTTCCCTTTTTACTGGGATTTACGCCTTGGTGCTAGTCGCCAGCCCCTGGCCTATGGGAGGCGGGCTTGGGGTAGTCACGGCATGGGCCCCGAGGACGGGTCGTGACAAATTGGTATCAAAGAAGTTCAGTTCTACTGCAGAACTTATGACTCTGACATTTTTCTTTCTGTGAAGCAATAGTGTTAATAGTACTAAGTGTGGATTTCAGTTCAGGGAGTCCAGTGTTGGTGCGGGCGGCCGACGTATCCATACACCAGGACCCTGACAACTGATTTCTGACTTTGTGCACGAAAACACTGATTGCGTGTGTGTTTTCAAAGGTTTTCCCTTAAAACAGCTCAAACCAGGTCAGCTCACCAGGTATAAATGATTGACCGTGTCATGATGTTTCTTTCAGAATTCCTTTTCACGGACGACCAGCTAGAGCCCCGAGAATGGTACGTACTGACAACCCGCCGAGCGACGAGGCCTCAGTACAGGGTCCTATCCCAGTTGAGGCACCAGCGGTACTGCTACCCGTTGGGCCACCGATGCCACCAGCCCCAGTAGTAGGCAATGCACGATGCTTGAGCGCACTGCACGAGTTCCAGCACCAGAGGCCACCCAGGTTCCGGGGAGAGACAGCCCCGCAGGCGGCTGGGGTATGGCTGGAGGCTGTGGTGAGAGTCTTCAGGCTAGTGGGGACGCCGGCAGACTTCATGGTGATCTTTGCTGCCAGCCTCCTTCAGGCAGCAGCAGGCAGGTGGTGGAGCCACTTGTTTCAGTTTTTTGACGGGATGACCTTCGCATGGGAAGACTTCGAGACCTTCTTCAGGGTGGAGTTTGTGCCAGTATCTCTACACCCCGAGTGTGTACAGGATCTTCTGCCTTTGCCGCGTGCTTTTCGATCAGTAGCCGAGTCATCTATGGGAAGTAGACAGATGATGTAGAGGTCCAGGAGGACCATACTAGTAGTTAGATGATCTTGGGTTTTAGGACCGGTGGTGCGGGGCACCAGAGGTGCGGTCTGAGCCAGGCGTGCCAGAAACAGACAATGTAACTCATGTGGCGGAAAGGGTCACCTGGCACGTGACTATCTGAATCCTCGTACGGTTGATCAGCGGGTGTTGGAGGAGCCACCAAGACAGAAGCAGCGACTAGTGCTTGAGCAACAGCCGATCAGTGGACAAGGCAGTAGAGCTCCGGGAATAGGTGGACAGGAGAGGAACTAGTGGATACGTCCCTTGTACTTCTAGTTCCATTTTGCTGTTGTATTCGTGTCTTGTACTATGAGCTGCAATAATAAAAAGACACTTATCTTTGAGATGTTTTTTTTCCTGTCCTTTTGTTTGGTTGATACTGAGTGGTCCCGGTTAAACTATTGACTTGACCCTCACCTTCGAGATTTCTACTAGAGGGGACCCAGTGACCTCACACTGATGCCGACAGTGTGACTCAACCCTTGGAGGCGGGAGTGACAGTTGGATCTCTTAGTAGTTACGTTGAGGCCTTACGACGTCATCCATGGCATGAATGCATCATTCATGTTAGGATTGACTGTATTAGGCAACGAATGTTGTTCATCCAGGGGATGAGACCGGGTTTCTATTATCGGAAAAGAGGAAATCATAGCAGCTCTTGTGAGACTAAAGGAGGTGCAGTTCATCCAGGAGCGGAAGAAGACTGCACAGTGCAATAAGAAACAGGGCACCGGTGCCAGTCTTAGAGATTCGGGTGTGTTAAATGTTTCAAGAAGAGGAAGATTTAAATAGAGATGATTCTACGAAGCAGCAGACGTGGAGGAAGAGCTAGTAGAGCAGCATGAGGTGGTGTACATCCTAACAATGTACAACCACCCGCCTTAGTTATTCCTGCCAGGCTCAGGGAGCTGGAGGGCGAAGGAAGAGTGCGGCTGCATGCGGTCAAGGAGTGCGAACCAATGGCTCTAGAAATGATTCAAGGGACAGTCTGTGTCCACTACTAGCTGTTGTAGTAACAGACATCGATGTGAATCATTTCTTGCTTTCAAAAATCTTGTTCCATACCTAGAGTTTCCGGTAAGCCGTGGACTTGACCCTCACGTCTGGAGATACCTTGGGAGGAGACTCGATAATCACACTTACGCCGACGGTGTGGTCAGACCCTCGAGGTGAGATTTCCGGTTGGAATCTCTGGGTGACAACGTCGAGGCCTTACAACGTTAGTTTGAGTATGGAATGGGCAATAACTGTTCATACTCAAATTGACGGTTTTAGGAAAACGTCGGGATGGGTTTCCCTTGGTCGGCGGAAAAGGAAACCCCAGGCATCATAGGGTAACTCTTGCACAGGAGGGTGCGACCGATCACTCTTGAGTCGGTCAACCTTACCCTCGTGGTAGCAGCCTTTCGAGTTCCAGTTCTAACAGAAAATGGAGACCTCTGGAGTTCGAGGTAGATGATCACGTCCTTATACGGGTCTCACCTCGACGAGGTTTACGTAGATGTGGCCAAGGCGGAAAGTTATCTCCGGGGTTCATCGGACCTTCTTAGGTCCTTAGATGGGTAGGCGAGGTGGTTTACCGCTAGACCCATTCACCGTAGTTGCACCAAGTGCACGACGACTTCCACGTATCTCAACTGAGGAGATACGTACTCGACCCTTCGCATACCATCGACCATGAGGAGCTAGACAATGGCGATGGGGTGTCTTTCACGGAGATTCCAGTGGGGATCGAGGATCGATAGGAGCGGATCCTACGAGGACGATCGATTCCTCGGGTGCACTTTCTTTGGCAGTACGGAAACCTCCAGGTGAGCACATAGGAGCGGAAGGCTCAGATGCGTGCTCTGTACCGCTTTTGTGACCCTAGTTTGTGTTGAAGCTTTACGAGGACGTAAAGCCCTGAGGTGGGAGTAATGTAAAGACCCGTAAATTTCAAGGAAATTTTTTTCTTAATTTTCTTTGGAATTTTACAAGAACATAGTTTCTGAATGCGCCTGATTCCGAGGCCCCGTGTGCCCGGAATTAATTTCCGAAGTTTAGCTCGGGTACGTTCAGTGAACGAGCGAGCGGGAATTTCTATCTTATGAACCGGTGCCTGGAATCGAATTCCGAGGGCACTGATGGAACCGCAGTGCCGGTAATTACTTAGGAACTCCTGTACCAGAGTTGCGTTTACACGAGTGTTGATAATAAAAATTGTGGAAGTTTATTTTATAACTACACTACAATTTTTATTAACTTACTCTAAGTGTTAGCTCATGGTGGAAGTTGGGTAACCACCCAACCTCCCTTGGGCGGTTATGAGGGTGGTGGGGCCCACACGAACCCCACCTCTTCATATCCTCTAAAACCCCTTAACTCCCACTTAAATGATTTTAACTTAGTTATAACTTATGTCTTAAATGAGTTGATTTTAATGTGGTGAGTTGTGTGAGTCTTTTGATTTTCAAACACTTAAATTTCAAATGCCATGTGAAGTTAATTAAATAAGTGGAGAACTTATTTCTTTTGGATGGGTTGTGTTGTTTGAGAGCTTTTGGAAAGAAGGCTTAGAAGTCTTGAAGTTTCTTCATCCACATGGCCATGAACGCGAAGAAAAATCGAACATCGACGAAGAACGCCACGTTCTCGGGAACCGTCTTCTGCGACGCCATACCCGCAATACCGACGACTCCTTCTTCCGCGACATCTCTTTTCACGACGCCGAATCTTGTCACCTCTTAAATCAAGGTAGGGGTTTTAACTTTTTAATGTTATGTGGATCTCTCCTTCGAACTTGAAGGTTTATATTTTTCGGGCCTTGTTTCCAAATCTTTTTATTTAATTTAAAAGATTGTGAAAGTTTATCATTAATTAAAGGCCGATTGTTAGCAAATAACGCGAGGGGGCCATACCGCACGAACACGGCCGACCGTCCTCCTATTCATGTTGATTTTGTTGTGGATTGAAATGGGTGTGGCGCGGTGCTGTCGCACTGCGCAGGATCATGCGGCAAGAAACGCGCGGCGCCGTCGCGTCGCGTCGTTAAATAATGCAAGGACGCGCCGCCGTCACGCCGCGTCGAAGAAAGTTGAAGGCGCCGCGGCCGGAGCGGGGCCGCGGTGCTGTCGCACCGCGCCGGACAACGAAGGTCGCGGCCGGTTCCGGGCCGCGGCAGAACGAGAAGACCGGCGGCCAGCCGGACCGCCGGTGTCGGAAGCCGGAAGGGGGACCGGCCTTGCCGGTCCCGTTGAGGAAGAACCGGCCGGCCAGGTCGGGCCGGTCGGAAGGGAGAAAACCGAGGGAAATAATTTCCCCCGGCCAGCCTTAATGGCCCCCCCATTATGAGGGGGGCCGGTTTCACAAAGGGGGGGGGGGGCAGGCGGCCCCCCGTTTTCTCGAAGGCAGGCCCCCACGTGAGGGGGGCCGTTTTTCTTTAGGCGCGGCAGGTTGTCGCCCCGCCAGCTGAGGAAAGGCGGGGGCTTTGCCCCCCGCACGCGACACACGAACGACGCCCAGGCCGCGCCGCCGTACCGGCCCGCGCCGCCGCGCCGGACCGCGCCGCCGCGCCGGACCGGGTTTTCCAAGCCGGGCCGGGTCATCGGGCCGGGACGCCGCCCGGGGCGGGTCGACCCGGTTCGGTCGACCCAGGGGGGGGGGGGGGGGGGTCGGCCCGGGTCGGCCCGGGCCCAGACCCCCAGTTTCGGACCACTTTCGGTCAAATGCCTGTATCTTGAGCTACGGGCCTCCAAACGACTCGTCGTCAGCGGCAACACGATCCTTGGATCGAGACGGTCGTTTCGGTATACTATACTCCAGGTGCACCTTCCTTTTCGGGAGCCTACATGGTTAAAACTTCATAGTTAAGCGTTCTTGGGCTAGAGTAGTGATCAGGATGGGTGACCTCCTGGGAAGTTTCCCAGGGTGGGTGTGAGACGGAAAGGCCAATAACTAACAGTCCGGTCGTCTGATTGACGTGCCGTCTGTTTCGTTGAATTCCTCTAAGTGAGACAGATCTTTTGGCATAATCCGCCCGAGGTTTGGACGCAGGTGGTGTACGGTCGGGTTGGTTTTTCCTTAAAAACCAATAGGGCCCCTAGAACAAAAAAGCCAATAACTCTCAGACCGGGCGTCTGATTGACGCGCCGTCTGTTGCGTTGAGTTCCTGATGACGATACGGAACTTTTGGCATCCTCCGCTCGAGTTTTGGATGCATATGGATAGTGGCTGGGTTGGATCACACCGAAATCCAACCGGGCCCCTGAATCGGAAAAGCGGAAATCTTTCTGACAGAACGTCTGTTTGACGAACCGTCAGCGGAGTTGGTGATCTCGTTGAGAAACGGTCCCTATGAGTATACCCTATGAGAGTTCGGGGTACAGTTGAGATATGGCCAGGTTTGGTTCGCTCACGAAACCAACCGGGCCCCTGGGACGAAAAGGCTAATAACTCACAGACCGTGCGTCCGATTGACGCGTCGTCTTTTGTGTTGAGACCCCTATGACGAGGCGGTCCATTAAGATACTTCTTCGTGGGACATTGAGATACTTGGAGTATAGACCTGTAGCTCGGGGAGCAGACCCTCCCAGTGACGAGCGTGCAGAGTACGGAGACCGTGTAACTGGATGAGACCTGAAGACTGCTTGACCGACTCGACTTGGGGTGAGTCGACTAGCCCAGTGGGCGGAGCACTACTTTCTGAGGTGCAGACCCATGGCGGACGGAGCACTACCTGTGTGACAGTGCAGACCCGCGGTACTCGTTCGGAGAGTACCTTAGCAGGCTACTAGGGGGTGTGCACTACTGTGTTTGGGTGACATACCTCAGCGGGAAGCACTACTGTGTCTAGGTGGCTGACCCACGGTACTTGACAGGAGGAGTACTTCAGTAGTCTTCAGTTAGTGAGCAGTACCTCGGAGTCGTGACAGGACCACTGTACACTCCAGAGACGGAGCTCTTTAGCAGTTACAGTTTCAATAATGAAAATCCTGGTTTGAGCTGAGACTTTTGACCTTGTGTTTACCTCATGATTGAGATGGGTCACTTGCTAACATAGGTATATGTATGGGCATATACCCGGTAGTGGTTATCCGTTGATTTCACAATCCTTGTGTTTCCTCATGATTGAGATGGGTTACTTGATAACATAGGTATATTTATGGGCATATACCTAAGTAGAGGTTATCTGTTGAGATCTTCTTTGTGGTTATCCTTGTTGGTTTAGTGAGACCGTGAGGGTCTCAGGGTCCCTACTGAGTATCGTTATACTCACCCCTGCACGAGCTATGCCCGCACCACGTTGTGTTGGTTGCAGACGACGGGAAGTGCTGACAGAGGCCGAGTGTTCGAGGACTGGACGGTACCTGGAGGTGGACTATTCGACGAGATGGTACCCGGAGGAGGACCTCACGACAAGACGGTACCCATAGGTGGACGTGATGACGAGGTGGTACCCGGAGGTGGACCACTGGGCGGAACATACTCGGAGCGGACGGCGGGACCCGAGGAGCAGAGGAGCTATCTGTACCCACCCTTCAGGTGGGATTTCTTGTGGACAGCTCGGCGTAGCAGCTTTACTTTTCAGTTGCTGTTTTCCCTTTCGAGTTGTACTTTACAGTTGGGCTTGTATTTCCGGCCCCTTTTTACTTTCCGCACTTACTGTTGTACTCAGTTTTTACTTAGTGTTTACTTCTTCCACTTGCACTCTGTGTGATTGTTTACTTTACAAAGGCAATGCCTTCCCTTTTTACCGGGATTTACGCCTTGGTGCTAGTCGCTAGCCCCTGGCCTATGGAAGGCGGGCTTGGGGTAGTCACGGCACGGGCCCCGAGGACGGGTCGTGACAAAAATCCTCTAACAATTACATTTCTCTACACATGAAGATAGTTCTCTCCATACACTCTTTATTATTTCACCCCTTTATATATGTGTGCTTCTAGATGTTTGGGAAGGAATACAAATGAATTTTTCTTCTCGATTAAAATTTGTATTTTAAATCTTTCTCGCTCATTTTAAATTATTTGATAGCTTCTAAAATCTTCTAGAACATTCTAAAATATTCTTGATGTTTTTTAAAATCTATAAATTTATTAAAAATCCCTTAATCTCATTGTTAATTAACTTTTTAAAATGTCCATGTTCTTAATAGATAAACATTGTTTGAATTATTATCTCAGTTTCATCATTATTAAGGACATTTCACTATTTACATTAATATCATTAGATATCCTCTTTTAGGTGTATGGATATATATTACCTTTATTAGGAAATCTCTTTAGGATGGTACACCTATATCATTATATATCCCCTAGAACTCCCTTAAGTTTCACTTTTTTAGTAATTTTTCATATGTTATGCTTAGCATATGTATTTTTTATGACATCTCAAATCTTCATCTGGTAGATATTCATTCAACTTTATAACTAGTGAACTTCATTGGAAACCTATGACTGATGGCTCAAAAATATTATGTCAAGTAATTTTACCTTATAAAATTATGAGTTCACATCATTATAGGATTGTCTATCTGATGACATCTTGTGAATTAGTCTGATGTTCATTTTTCTAATGCCTCCCTACATTATTTGATACATTGTATTACATTCTCTTCCGAGAAAAAATTTAAATTACCCCATCTGATGACACTACAATGATCCATATTTTAGATCTGTTTAGTGTCTTTTTGATGGAACTTTGACCATTGAAAATTCATTGACATCTATGTATCACCTTTACACAACTCATATTATACCTTTATGTTGGTAATATAATGAAAGAGATGCATTAATATATCCTTCATTATCCTCCCCAAGAATCTACAACTCAACCTTTCTAGATCAAATCCCTTTTCGATAAGAACTTCTTTTACTACACCGTTGTATCATTTTCTTTTCTTGTCTCTCAAATATCATCCTTTTTAAAATGACATTATTCTCTTGGATAACATCAAAATCGAATCATGGACTCTTCTAACTTCATATTTTATCCCATTTTTACTTATATCACATTTTATAAAGATGAAAAAACATGGATTGGAACATTATAAACATTATGATTTTAGGAACATTGAATAATGGGTTAGAATCATCATACTTAGTAATGAGACATTTTTATACTCTATAAGAAAAGTTTCAAGCATCACTTAAAAAATATCCTTAATATTCATAATGAAATATTCCAATTAAACTATAGAAACATCTTCTCTCAACATTCTCTACAAACAAATATTGACATATTGAAAATAAAAGTATAAAAAACACATTTTGGCAAAACAAAAACATGGAACCAAAAGTGAATTATATTCATCTATGTAACTATTTATCCGTTATAATTATTTGATTTTATTTTATAATACACTGTTAAAACTGAATTGTTTTGATGTCATATTTTCATTAAATTATCTTGTATTGTCTAGATTTAACTATTTTTGTTCAAGTTCATTCATAAGTAAATTTAATTCCAGAATCATAAAATACATGTAATTAAACAATTATATATTATATATAATTCATACTATCTATCCATGAATGTGGTGATAAGTAGAGAGTTAGTAATTTCCTTTTTAGAGGTTAACCAACTATTGACTAGACATTATCAAAAGAGAAGTTTTACATAAAATATTTCATAAATATAATAATTATAATATTTTTACAACAATAATATAATTTTAACATGTGTATAAATTAATCTCTGATTTTTTTAAATGAATAGTGATATTATGGTAAATAATGTGAAGATGATAATAAAGCTTGATGAAACCTTACCCTCTTCTTGATGTTTCTTCCTTTATATAGAACTAAACTCCTTGAATTCATGGAGTTGGTTTACACTATAAAATCCTTAATTATTTAATAGGTTTAATATAAAATATTTGGATAGATGTTTAGTTTTATTAAGTGGAATTGAATTTGTTTTCTAAAGGGATGGAAATGCGATATTTATACATGAGGAGATGGGTATTCTAAGTTGAAATAATAAATAAATTATTATACAATGTTAAATACATAATTAATAATATTTTTGACATTATGAAATATATCTAAACAAGATGAAATGATTTTAGGAATTTGAAACACTTTACAATTCCAATTTTTTAATTTATTTTAAAGGGAAAGAGATAAATTAAAAAAATTATTTAAAGGGACACATTAGAATTTTAGACTTTGTAAATTAATTTTTATATATTGAAATTATTTTTATTCTATTAAAATACCCATTTAAATTATTAAAATTATTTTGGATTTATATAATATATTTAATATTTATTAAGATTATTTTTAAGTAAAAAACATGTGTTATTTGGAAAACCATATTTTTTTATTCACATAAATATTAATTTTTGTAAGAATAAAATTCAACCTTGAAAATTTTAGAAGTAATGATTTAAAAAATTAAATCCATTTTATTAAAATGATTTTCTAACATCATTAATTTAATTTTTATTGTAAAAAATTATGATTTTTAAAAATACATTAAACTAAATTTTATTAAAAATGTACTTACATTTTATTTGAGTTTTTATTCATGATATTTATTTTATGGAATTAAAATATTCATATTTTCTTAAATTACTCACAATAAATATTTTTTATTACATTTCATTATTTTGATTTAGATTTACTATTTCAATGGTCAAGCAATTATTCAAAAAATTCGTGTTACTATTTGTTATGGTTAGGTTTTTATTACACTGATGATATCAGTATTACAATGGTCACATTACCTAATATAATAACATTTAATTACATTATTCAAAATTCCCATAAATCACATTCATGTCTATAAATTTTTCTTTTCTAAAATTTCAATTTTTTTAGTAATATTTTGTTTTTTTTCTACAGTGTTATATGTGGGGAGATAAATCTAGTTGATTTGAATAATACAAATTTTCTCATTATACTTTTTTTATTTAATATTATTTACCTATTGTAATATTTTTAATTTTTAGGAGATTATTTTTTGACTAATTTAGTTATCTCCATTAATGAAATAATGTTTTTTTTGGTTTTTAAATGTGTTTTATATGTATAATACAATATAATATAATATAACAACCATCTATTTAAGAAAATAAAATTAATTTAAATTTCGTTATATTACTTTATTTCCACTTTTGATAATTTGACCCCTAGAATTTCAACTCATATTATTAGTTGAGAATAGATTCGGGTAATTCTCTTTTATTGGTTTTTCAGGTTCCCATGTCACCTCTTCATATGTACGGTTCCACCACATCACTTTTATATAGTGATTTATCTTATATCAAAGAAATTTTTCTTTATTATTTAGGATCTTCACTTAATTATCCACATAAGAGAGGTTCTGATCCGGTTTTACCACCTTCACTTTCATTACATGTGGAGCATTGGGTTTGTACTTCCTTGGTGGAGATACATAGAACACATCATGAACTTGAATCATGTTTTTTTTAAATAATAGATGAGATATTAAGGATATAAAAAATATAAATTTACCTATGTATAAGATTTCATTTCTCTCCAAGTCGCAAGACTATTCCATGGTGATATTCAATTGAAAAATTTGTGTCCAACTTCAAACTCCAGGTCACATTGGCGGTTGTCAGCATAGTTCCTCTACTGAATCTAAGTTGCTTTTATATTCATATTGATATATGGAACCTTATCTATCATTTTTGCTACATAATATTTAGTAAAATTACCTTCTTTTCTCCAAATTCATTTGAATATATCATTTTTTTACATTTTTTCTCATATATATCTTTTTATGTATCCATTTCAATACTCAAGTGGTGGTTTTTTGAGAACTCTAATAATTAAATATATTGATTCTATACTAATTTAAATTATATTGATTAATATTTCTATATTTAGTCTTGTGTATAAATTTTCCTTTAATACTTTTTGTCATTTTTCGGGTGATTGTCTATACAAAAATTCAATTTAGTATTTAGATCATCGTGGAGACTTATCTTGAATTTAGAATTGAGCCTTAGATCAAGATATGGGATGATCAAAAGTGGTTACTTATACAGCCTAACCACTTCTTAAACATATATCTTTCATGTTTTTTAAATCAATAAATATTCATGAATAATGATAAATTTGGTAGTCCTAATGATTCAATACATTACAACTCATATAACATTACTTCCTTTAGATTTCTTGGGGAGACTAGTGACAATGTTCCTGGTGCTTTTCTCCCATATCTATATTGGTATGGGAAATGGTTCCATAATCCCATTGTACTTGTATCATAATAATTTAACTTCATTACAAACCAAGAAAAGTAAATTGTACTCATAAATATCCTTCATCATGTTTTCCCACCAAAAGTGCCCTCATATATCATCATACATTAAGGAACATCCAGGATGCATATACAAATATGAGATATGTTCATTATAAAATAGATCTTTCATTATCTCATGTGATAAGAAAACATAAATTCTAGTTATATACCAAATTAATCCATCTTCATCGATATAGAATCCATGAATACTACCTTACTTTAATACATTCACCTTATTTTGATGCTCTAAATCATCACACTGAAGATCCATTATCTTCTCTTGGATGGATGTTTAGGAAATTATTTGGTCTATATAGGATGTCTTCCAATCCAATAGTAATTTCAAATCCATAAATTTCTTATCCATAAATATATTTTCTTTATTAGTCCACATCAGGAATATTGTAATATGTACATTTCTATTATGATTATCATCTACGTTGTTTTCCTTTCCATGATGGTAGTGGATTGAGAAATCATATTCCTTGATCAGATCTAACCATCTTTGTTAACACATATTGATCTCTTTATTTGTGAATATATACATTATAATTTTCTGATCTGTATATATTTCAAACTTCTCATTATAGAGAATGTTTATACAAATCTTCAAAGAGAAGATCATGGTTTATAACTCTATATCATGGGTCTAGAAGTTTCTTCCTTTCATATTCAATTTTTGTGAATTATAGGCTATCAATTTATCAATATAAATTAATAAACAACTCAATACATTATTTGAAGAATCACTTTATATCACAAACCCTTCTCCACTTGAGGATAGTATGCATATAGGCATAGTGATTAGCCTCTTCTTGAGCTCTTTAAATATTTTCCCACATTTTTACAGCCAGTTATATTTTACACCTTTCTATGTTTACTTAGTTTGTGGGATAGTCAATCATGAGATATTTTTCAACAATCATTAGTAGTACTTAGATAATACAGTAAATATATGGATCTCTATTAAAAAATTGGTTCTGTAAAATTCTTTAATTTCCAATATTTTTTAAGGTTCCTTATAAATTCCCTCACTTGAGAACACATTCTCAAATAATGTGAAATGTTTCATACAAAATTCACACTTGATGAACTTAGCATACAACTTCATCTTTCTTAAGGTCTCCAGTACAGTACTTAAATATTATTCATATTCCACCTTTATATTAGAGTAAATGAGAAAATCAACAATAAATACAACCATACATTTACTGAGGTAGTATCTATGGAACCCATTAATCAAACACATGAAAACTCTAGGGGAATTAGTAATACCAAATTTCATAATTATGAAATTCTAGTGACCATATCTTGTACGTAAGTCTTTATTCTAAATATCTTTTTTTATCATCATTATTTTATGATATCCAGAATGAAGTTAAACCTTGGAAAATTACTGAGCTTCTCATAATTGATAAAAAAAGTCTTCAATCCTTGTAAGAGGACAGTTGTTCTTTATGGTTATATTGTTGAGCTCATGGAAATAAATTTAAAACTATGCAGACCCATCCTTTTCCTTAACAAAGAGCATTGGTACAACTCAAGGTGATGCACTTGTTCATATGAACCCTTTATCCCAATTCTCTTGAATCTCATTATTTAACTACTATAATTAAATTATGTTTTCATATAAGGACTTTTGGAGATAAGAATGGATCCATTTATTAGTTCTATTGAGAACTCTAACTATCGATATGGGAAATTCTAGGAAACATTGTAGCAAATACATTAGTATATTCCTTTAAAATTTTAATGTACTAAAGTTTGGTGCTTTCCTTTAATACAACCATTTGGAAAAGATATTCTTATTTAATGGGCATTAACACCGACACCGTTGAGGGATTTTCAACATGAGATTCTTGATCATCCTTGTATTTGTATAAGAGGATGGGATAATTTTGAATATATAAGTATATTTAATTTCAAAAACATTGATGAGAGATATATATAACAAGATCCAATCCATGCCCAGTATAGTGTTAATTCCACCAAGGGATGGATTACATTATTTTATAGAAGAATCTTCTCACATACACTGTCTAAAGAATATTCCAACACATGGGTTAAATGATCTCACCAATATGTGTTTTTATAGATATTTATATAGTTTAAGGTTTCTTGTTATGTGATTCAATATTTCTATAAAACATGCATCATATAAAAGAATGATTAGAAAATAATCAAATAAAAAATTTACATTATTTAATTAATAGGAAGTGTACCTTATACGACTTAATTTTTATGTTACACCTCAGTAGGAGTGATGGTATAAGATTTCCCTTACAAAATTTACATTGATGTTTGTGTATGTTTGTTATCATCAAGGTATCATGGTTTTGTTTACTAATTTGTATATTTGTATTTATCCATACGATTGAATTATTGGACCACAGGTGGTGAATTTGGAGGTTCTTTCCATTCCACCATCATATTGGATAGATTATTCATGTCACATTAACATTCTTGATCATGGTGTCCTTCTATCATACACATAAAGAATTACCTTTCCTATTTTAAGCAATTCCTAGTATTTATATTTCCAAATCATTTACACATTGGTGTTAGGATCATGTTTCATCCTTTGACATTAAATCCACCATCTTAAAACCTCATTCTTTGATTGTTATTTCCATTTCCATGAGACCATTCTCCAAAATTCATCACAAATTTTAGATAACACATAAATAATTTATCATAACCCCAAATTTATCTAACAGTTAAAGTCTTTCAAAGGTTTGGTTTTCAACCACTAATAAATCTATCAATTTTTATATCAAAAATGATAATTAAAACCCATGTCATATCTTGTAATCCATGTGAAACATTCCTTATAATTCATGATAGATTAACTTTAATTTTTCTTAATATCTATAAATTCTCTCTCTATCTTTGTTCAAAGTGTTTAATGGAAATAGTTGTTAATAAATATTTTCTTACAGAATTCCCACTCCATTTTTTCATTTCATCATTCATCTTTTTTTGTTTTTTATCAATTCCCACCATTTATCAGGATCTCTATCAAAATAATAGGTATCCTGAGTAACTTTATCATTATCAAGATAATTGATTAAATAAAATAACTTTTATATTTATTTATCCAACTATTCCATGACATGTGGATTATAAGATCCAATTAATTTCTACAGTTTTTGGTGAATAATGGATTTGATGGACACTTGAACATTATTAGGTGATGGTAGATAATCCATATGTTTTATGTTACTGTTTATTGGCTGAGATATCTAGATAAGAATCCCCATGATGTTTTTAACTCCAAATCCTATTTTATTGGGAATTTAATTTTGACAATCATTTCATTTTACCTCATAAGAATTTTTTCATGGTTTCTCCTATTTCCCAACATTTTATAATATATAAATGTTTTGAACCAAACATAACACCATAAAACATGAATAAATAATTTATTATCATATTCAAATTAATTATAAATTCATATCTTATGGGATCCCTATGTTTAGAATAGACATTTCCTTAAACGATTATTTTGTGATCATGTAACCTAATACATTTTAATATAAAAAAATAATTAAATTAAATATATATCCTTTATAATGGTTTGTATATATATTTTAATTAGCTGAAGAATATCCGCTGGTAGTGTTGAATTAGGTGTACTACAAGGCCTCTTTTTCATGAACCAGGTACAATTCAAGTTAATAATCCATCATCCCTTTCATGATTGTTACCACTGGGTACATATATGATATATCTATGTCCAATTTCAGTATCTAGGTATGTATTTCATTAATAGTAAACCATAAAAAAATTAAATTACCCAAACATCATGATGTTTCAAATGAAACATAGACATATCCCTAAGGTTTTCACTATGGTTTTCAAGTCCTAATTATCAAATTAACTAAACCATTCTCTTATAACCAGTATTGTGACCAAGATTTTTAATTCATCATAACTTAAATTATTTTTATAATAATAAGCATAAGATTATTGCATTCCAAGATCTAAAGGATTATTATCTTGGGAAAATCATGATCCAACATCACTTGTATATAATAAAATGTAAATTTTATTTCATTCCTTCCTTATAGTCATTTTAAATATCCCATATTACCCTTTACACAAGTAATCACCTAAGTATATAATTTAAATAAATGGGTGATATAAAATCCTAGTAAGGGGAGGTATAACATAGAATTTATTAGATTCATGAATCATTTGTACAAGGGTAAAAAACCATAATAATCATATCATAATAATAGAATATTTATCATAATCATGTGGTGCTGATTTCAAAAAATAATGTAAAATAACATATTCATAATAATGAAACATCATAACATAGTGGTTAAATACCACACATATTTGTGAACAATGATAACATCATGTTAACCTAAATAATATAAGAATAAATCTTAACATAATAATTATAAATAAATTTAGCATCATGTTTTTGCATAATAAAAAAAATCTAATGAGATTTATCACATTACCCATTGAGTTCGAGGGATATATAATTTTACACCTACCCATCACATCATAAAATGCTCATAATCAAGCATGCCACATGGAAAGTGAACGTATAACAAACATAGTCATAAAATAAACCCATGGAATTGAATAAGATTCATTAAAATATCATATATCATAATTCATGGAATAAACTTTTTATTTCACAAATTATTTAATTGGATAACATTTTTCCATAAAGTATAATTATTCTATTAAGAATACATTACTCAATAGAAGTTAAAGGTGCTTTTTTGGAAAAATAAATACTTTAAAAAAATCACTAAAATTGGATTAGAAATTATTTCAATAATGTTGAAACATATATATCCTCACAAATGAAAGTTAAAGTATATTTAAATAAAATTTTAAGGAAAATTTAATAACATATATACTGAGAATAATGTGAAATATCTGATCACTCATAATAAGGATTTAGGTTCGAGAATCCACATACCTTAAATCCCAATTTATTTTTTAACATTTCTACCTCCATTAAATAAAAATTTGTTAATTAAAACATGGAAATATTAGTGAATTATGTTAATTAATATCACTATTTATCAATTGTAATTACTGTATTCCATTTTATAATACAATTTTTTAAACATGAATTATTTTGTAGTGATGTATTCATTAAATTATCTCATCTTGTTTTAGTTTTTTTTTATTTTTATTCCTGTTCATTCATAATTAAAATTAATTCCATTAGATTAAAAAAATTTAATTTAATTTTTATATATTATTTATAACATACAATATCCATCCATGATGGTGGTGATAATTAGAGATGTGGAAATTTCCTCATAGGTGGATAGCCGACCGTTGGACGGACATTATCAAAAGAGAAGGAAGAGAAGTATGATATGTAATATATCTTAAATATAATCATTATTATTTGATAAAATCATTATTATAATTTTAAAATACTACTAAATTAATCTTAAAGTGTTTGTGTTTTAAATTATTAGATACAAATTGGAATATAATAGGAAAATTAGATGATAAGTTTATGAAACCATTCCCTTTTCTCAGTGTTACTTATTTTCCACGGCACAAAAATCCTTGAATACTTGATTTTTTTTTACTCAAATATGACCCTAATAATTATAATTGTCTCAGTATAGTGTATCTTGGTAGATATGTTCCCTCATTAAGTGTAAGTTAAGTGATTTTCCAAGGGGACAGAGATGAGGTATTTATATATGAGGAGAGGGGTATTTTAAGTTATAATAATGTATAAATTATTCTATGTAAGGTAATTAATTCAGTAGTAATATTTTTTAAATTATAAAATATATTTTAATAAAATAACATGTTTTTAGAAATTTATGATAGATTATGATTTTAATTTATTAGTTTAATAAAAAATAAAGGATTAAAAAGAAAAAAATATTTAAGGGGACACATTAGACTTTTACACTTTTAAAATTAATTATTTGATTTGGAAATTAATCTTATTGATTTTAAATAAAAAATTGTATTATTAAATTTATTTTTAGTTTATATATGCAATTTAATATTTATTAACTCATTATTACATTATTGTTAGGTCATAAAACATGTAGTACATAAAAATTTTGTTTTTGTTATTCATGTTAAAAATAAAGATTCTATGAAATTTATCAAAAAAATACAACTTGTGGAATATCGACATGTTGAATTAAATAATTAAATTCGTTTTATTCAAATAATTTTCTATCATAGGTAATTGAATTTTTTAACATAAAAATTATGATATTTACAAAATACATTAAAATAAAATTTATTAAAATATGATTGTTGTTTCATTGTGTTATTTATCATGATATTTATTTTGTAGAATTATATTATTTATATTTTATTAAATTAATATGGATAAATGTTATTTATATTAAATATTTTTTTTTCAATTTACTATTCTAACGATCATGTTATTATTCCCAAATATCATTTCACCATTTTAATAGTCCCATTACCTCCTATAAAAACTATTTAATTCCTTATTTCAATTTTTAGCTCATTTATTTTCAAAGTTATAAATTTAACATTTATAAAATTTCAGTTGGTTTCCTAAAAATTTGTTTTCCCCATAGTTGTGTTAATGGGGTGATAATTCTAGCAGATTGGGATGAACCAAATTTTCTCATTCTATATTTTCTATTTTTTTTCATGAAACTATAATACATGGAATTTTCAGAGGTTTATTTGTTGAGTAATATAACAATATACATTAATGGAATAAAATTTTCTCTGTTTTCTATGTTTTATATGTGTAAAATACTGTATAATATAATATAACACACATTTATTCATGAAATGAATAATATTTAAAAAGTCTTGGTAAATACAACTGAAAACATACTCTATCTATAAGAGTATTATAAAATAAATTTCATTAATATTATGGTATATTTTGATATTAATGGATCATTATTTTTATACCATCCTCCAAAACCTTTTGAGAAATTAAGATGACATCATCTATGTGTGTGGACTGCCGCATTCATGAACAATGTCTTCAATTTTTCATCATCTCCTTTCATAATGAGTTCAAAAAATAATTAAATAATATAATATGATATTTAAAACATTTTAATAATTCCTAAATGATAGTATATTTTATATTCTACCTTCCTTTTATTCTATGAAAATGAAATCATCATTCGTGTGTATGTGCAGACTAACGTCATCACATGATATTGTTATTGTTTCTTTTTCGGTACCTAATAAGATGGGTATAGTAAAACATGTATATAATGTATAAGAATTTTATTTATTAAGACATTATCATTATAGAATAAAAATATTATACATTCCATATGTTATATTAACAATAAACTGTTATAGTAAATTTAACAGGGAAAAATGACATATCAAGGTAACATTTCTAATTTGATTCCATTCATAGAAAACTTATATTCCTATATAAATTATTTTCTAAAGGAATAATAAAGTAATTAATAACATAAAATTCTGTATATTATGAAACTATTTTTAAAAATTTGACCTTGGTGAGTATACCATGAATGTTTCTGAGAAGTTGACTGAAGAACATCAAGTAACTGACATAAGAGGAAACAATGTTAAAAATTATTAACACATAAAGATAAATAAAACTTATGAAAAGAAATATATATGGATAATTTTCTTTGTAATGTTTTAATAATATTAATTTTATTATCATGTATTTTAAGTATATGTTTGGAATGTGTAAGGATATGATGTAAGGGATTCCCTAAACCACACCTGATACCTTTTGGTTACACATTCTCTTTCTTTTTCTACATTTTAAATTGCATTATTCTCAAGTATATCTTAAATATTATATATATATATGTCATTTTTTCATATATACCTTATTTATTTTACCTTTTTGGTGGGGACAATAAATTTTAATATTCCATTTTAAAAATATCTTTTAAGTGTAAATGTTTTAATGGAACTTATCTATGCCTAATTTCCACTCATGTATATCCCAATAAAAAAATATTAATCATGTATACATTATAAAATACCTAATTTTTTAGGAATCCCCACTTTTTATATATAATTATGTTTTCAAATAAAAAAATATTTCTTTAAATATCCCTACCTTATTTAAAATATCTTTACTAAGTGGTATGTTTTTATTCTTACGTGGCCATTTTTTTATGAATATTTCCTTCAATGTAACTATGTGTTCAAATACTCTTTTAAAAAAATTCAAATACTATTTTTCCTTCATTTTTTGATAATTCATATGATATATCATTTGGTTATGTAATCATAAAATACTGTGAAACCCACTTCCATGTTTGTGGTAATATCATGCTTAAGATTTTTGTATGGATTTATTACCTCTTGTTTCACACATATTCATGTAAATATTATGATATGATGGGTGGGGCTATTATATACCTCCAATAAATTGGGTAATTTTATTTTCCCATGAGATACCATGTATGGTTCATGGGAAGCTATCTTAAAAACACTATGCTATTATAGAAGTTAGCTTAAGAATATGATGATTATTATGGAAGTTAGCCTATGTTATGTTGTCTTAGAAGTTATCCTTGACATATTATTATGATTTCATGATTTATGATATTTCAAAATTTTTGTGAGTCCATGATATTATGATTTCATATCCTTATGACATTTTTTCATATATGATATTTCTCTTTAAGAGATCATTTTATGCCTCTTGAATCTCACCTTTTGCTTTATTTCCTTGTTTATTGCCTTATTGGGATTTCTAGGTAACACTTTTCCTATGTTTTCCAAATGGTATCCAATGTCGTTTATAATATCTATAGGATTTGGAATAAAAATGTGGATTTTTATAAAAAAAGATTTTGTTTTTATATTTAAGATGATGTATTTGAGTATCCAATCATCCAAATACACTAGACAATTAGACCCTTGGAATTTATCATTTGGAAAGTATGTTATAAATCATGAATTAAAGTGTGTTTTAGGCATTTTTTAATGTAAATTCATATATTTAATTGTCTTTTTCCTGTTTAGTTAGGACACACTACTCTTATTCATTAAATATAGAAATGGTAAAGTAAAAGGAATAAGAGGTTTTACTAGCTTCACCAACATTATACTATGTTCAATGAGCTTTTACATGATTATGTGTTGGAATACTAAAATTCACTAAGAAAAGTTCTTGGATAATTTTTAGAGTTAGATTATTTTATTTCATGGTACTAAACCTATCTCAATATATAAATCTCCATTCTCACTAACAAAATAATGACTAACTTCTCCTCAATATTAAAATTATTATATCAAATAAAAAAATTGTACCTATAATGATATAGAAATACGCTTCATGTTCATCATTATTGATGATAAATTCTTATTCATATTCTTTTTTTCAATTTATGAGTTAATGAAAACCAAATTACTTCATATCATCCAATACGATCTCTCTATAATTCTCTATATTCTATATCTTTCTTCAATTTTATTTTCTATAAATAATTACTTTTTTCTATTTAAAATATTTAGTAACTTCTATGATCTCTACATGTAATTAAAATCTTCCATGATTATAACATCAATTCATTCATATTATTAGATAATATAAGATTCCCAATAAGGTCAAACTATATCACTTTATATCATTCCATGACCATGAAGTTTAATGGATTTTGAATTCACTAAAATTTTTTGATATAAAAAAATTATTAAGTAAAAATAGTAATTACAATATAACTCCTTCAAAATATTAATCCCTCAAAAAAAATTTCATAATACATCTCCAGTTTTGGATAATTATGGTATAAGTAACCTATGAAAAAAGATATATGTGAATACAATTACAACGTATCCATACTAATCATGACCAAAAAACAAAACTTCATTGAATTAAATTTTGGTGTTAACCAATAGTTATAGTTTATATCTTCACATGCCATTTTAAAGACAAATATTCACTAAAAAATTACTAGTATCGTGATGATATGAGAATCTACTCACAATACACTATTTCAACGTTATTATTTAAACATTTAGGGTATCAAAACATAATTAATTCCATTATAATGTGATATTTACATTGAATTTTAATATAAATACATCTATAAAATATCATAGATTTGACATAATAATCCTGACACAATATTCAAACCAAAGTGGCCACCCTTATTTTAATTTTATTATAGCTTAATAAATTTTTTGTTTCAGCTTTGTTTTAGATTTTCTAATAAAAACATATATAACTTTACCTATACCTTATGATACTTCATAATATAAATTCCAAATAATATCTTGACCATTTATAAATTATTTTGTCTTTTAATATCATAAAATGAAACCCAAAATTCAGACCATGAATTTTTATAACATACTATCACTAATAATACTTATAGTCACTCAACACTATTTCACCAATTCTTATACATACATCCTACACAAATCATCTATTGAATTCATATATCGCATTTTTAATCAATATACTACCTTCTTTAGTTGATACTCAATCATCCATATCATATCAATTCCCCTTGGAGATCATATATGAGTTGTCATAAATCCCTTTATGACTCACTCCTTTTAAATAATGGAATATAAAGTGGATTGAGCTTACTACCAAGTCTTTGATTCTCTCTCTTTACTTTTTGAGAGATAATACATCATAAAATAAAATAAAAAATACCTTTATTTATCTGTGGATGCCAAAATTGGAACTAAATATCATGGTACAACATAATCGTCTAAGATTGAATAACCCATTTTCACTCTTCATAGTCAGACAACACCACCTCTTTTATGTATATTAAAATTACCAACAATCCATGCATATACAAGATGAAATTCATAGTTATATTTTAACAATATATTTTCACACCAATATACATACATTAATGAAAATATAATTAAATAGAATCAATCCTTTTTGTGATGTTTTCACAGATTAAAAAAGATAATGTAATGAACAATGATTGTAAAACCAACTCACCTAATTCCCATTCCACGTGAATTTGAAATTTATAAAAGTTGAAAATAAGAAGTCATTCCTCATTCTATTCTTACACCACATATGACTGTAAATTATTACATAGCGGATTGGAACATGGATTTATATTACCTATATTATACATCATATCAAATTAGAAATACTAAATACACTCCCCATAAATCCTCTATATATGATTCAAATCCCATTAAGGGATATGTGCTTCCAAACATTTTTATCCTTGTAAAACATAAATCGCTAAAATATAATGATACCATCATTTATGAGATTAAACTTTTTCTTATAATTAATGATCATGAATTTATTAATTATTCTGATTTAGTAAAAGATACCATGATCCATAAGTTATAACTCATTCTTCCTATATTATCAAAAAACCCATCGCCATACCTGATGAATTATAGTACACCTGAAAATTCTTACCTGAAAAGGGTAAAATAAATATTTTTACCTATGTAATCCTCCACTTAAACTCAGGAAACACTACATCACTTTAATCACCCCATAATTATTCACTCCATTATTAATTATAGGAAAAATTAGTTTCACTAATAATGATATGTCATGAATAAAGAATCAATAATATCATGTGAGATATAAAGTTATCTTGAACATATTATTAAGTACATATAGAGACATAACTATTAAAAAATTCTTAATACTGACCAAAATATTAATATTCAATACAATATTGATAAGAAATTTCTATTCCTTAATCTAGAAGTAGTATACTGAGAATAACGAAAACAAAAGCGTCTAGCATAAATTTTCCAATTCAATTAATAAATTCTCTTAATATTAATATCATTATCATAAATACACAATGATATCATTAATTAAGGAAACAAATAAATAATCAACATAATAAGAAAAAAATTATCATTTTGGTCTATAAATACTATAGAATCAATTTTCAATCTTAACAGAATCACGAAAAATTATAATTAACATTGTTAATATTGAACACTACCTTTGAAATATATTTCACACCACCCTAATTTAATGATAACCAGATCACAAATCTATATTATATAACCACCCAAATAACCTAAAAAATAAAAAAATCATTAATCCAACAATGTGGACACATATTTTAAATTTTTACTGTATTAAAGTTTTGATAGTCCACATAATGTCTCAAACTCAAAAACATATTATCGGAAATTAACACCAGATGACCATAAGAAAAATGTTATCTATAATAAATCCATTTTTATTTATGCCCTATAGTGAATTTTTTAATTATGGGCTCCCTCAAAGTGACAAGTGATAAGCGGTGTTTTAAATCCCTTGTCCATATGTGGATTTAAAATCATAAATGAATTTATATTTTGATTTTTGTGGATGGTAAATTTTTTAAAAGTGAGATTCATAATGATAATATAATTGTTTTAAGACCATAAGAAGATTTTTTTCAGATGAGGGTTGAGTAATAATAGAAACCATGGGTGGTTGAGTGAGTTACAGAAGATTTAGGTCATGTTACAATATTTTTTAGAGGACTATATCTATGGGTCACAGTTTTGTGGGAAAATATTATTATAATACATATAGAACCCTGAGTGTTAGGAGGGTTAAAAAAATTTTCTATAGAAAAATATTGCCATTCAAGGTTAGTGAATGGTTTTCATGAAACCATATGGATTATTGGATGAATTGTGCATCTTGGTTTGTAATTGAGGATTATACCTTGGTTACAAGAAACCATGATATATGTTGCAAATAGATAAGGTGTTTATTTTCATAGTCGAAGGATATCACGGTAAATAATATGGCCCAAATGTGTGAGGTAAATCTTCTTTTACAGTCCCTATCACACAATAGTCACATGATTCAGAATAATATGTGGAAAAAATGTGTTTCTCATTACATGTAGAAAATTACCATTTTTTCCTATTTGTGGTTAAGAGGGGATCTACCCTCTTTTATTCTCCACTTTCTCATGTGTGGTTCAGGCATTATCCTCCTTTCCTTAGACATTATTCTCTTTTATTTTAGGTGAGTTTCATGATGTTTCTCAGAGATTTTAAGTGAGTATCACCCTCTGTTGACCTCTATTATTTCTCCTTCCTCCCTCTTCATTAATATTTCTTCCTCTCCTTTGGGTTTTGATGATTATTTCACCATATAATAGTGAAAAACATGGTTTTATAGGGTTTTAAAGTATCCTTGTGAGAGGACATTCCAAGATGGGGTATGTGTGTCATCGTACATTTTTTTGTTTGAGGTACTTCACTATATGGATTTTTCTCATCAATTTTGCGTTAAATTGTAATAATTGTCTTTTTGAGTGTGTTCTTGTTGATGGGTATTTTTAGCAGGTATGTGTTGGGATAATTCCATGGGGTATTCCCATGTCATTGGTCACAGTTTCAATGTGATGAGGTAATTGTGTGAGATTGTGGGTGTTATTATTAATTTCATTTAAATGGTAAATTAATTATAAGTCCTTAATTTGATTTGGATAACTCATTATAGTTTTTTAAAATTAATTATTATTCAATTATCATGAGTTTGGATATTGGGTGATGTGATGGTCTTAGATGAGCTTGGATAGCAACATTGGAGGTTTTTAATTGAAAAGGGAAGGCATAACATTAGGTAGGTGGGCATCACGCATCTACCAAATGGTAATTTAATTTTTTTATTTATGCTAGTATGTGAGATGAGTACTTGATACAGTGGACTATTGACATGTCCAATTCAAATAAATTTTTTAATTAACATTCAATGCCAATAATTATAATGGAAAATGTGAGAAGACCATGGGGGCCTTGGGTATCAGATTGATTGTATCTACCTCTTATGGTTGAGTCTTGTATATTATATATTTTTCACTAGAGTTATTTAACCTAAGGTGTATTAAATTAATTAATCAAGTTGATTTAGGGACCCTTATTTTAGGTTTCCCTGATGTCGCCTCAAAGAAGAGAGTGCGGATTAATTAGTGTCCCAATTAGGCTGTAATAAAACCTTTAGATTCGCTAAATTCATTATACAAGTACAATGAGCATGGGGTGAGTGTCTCCTCCCCCTTTAAATGATTACACCTGGCCTGGGTGATTTGGAAAAGTTTTTTATAGGTTGAGTTTTCAAACTAACCGTATAATGAATCATGTATTGAGAATTACCATGATTTTTATCTCTAAAGAGTTTCTTATATGACTTTTATAAGAGGCCAATAAGGACTTAATTAGATTTTGATGATGGTGAGGGACACAACACCCTATGAGTTATGGGAATTAACCCAAGATATTCATGGTAGATAGGAGGTCCCATAAATTTTTTCCTAATTATGATGAGACCATGGGGACCTTGGAGAGTCCTATACTATGATGTTGACCATAGTAAGGTGGTGACTAATGGGAAATTTTTAGTAATGATTATGGGTGTAACCTTATAACCCAAATCAAACAATTGAGTCTGCTATGTTCATGAGTATTATTGGTCATGCACTTGAGAGGTTGGCCTTGTTTTTGTGAGATAGTCTCAGACAGATAGTCATCCCTAATTAGAGTTTCTATGTGAATATAGTTCCCATCATAATTTCATTTACAAACTGGGGATCCTATGGTAGGTGATGCAACACCCAATGTATAATGGGACACTTTAGACATGATCCTTGGATCTACAGGTAATGATATGACCCACCACACATATTTTGGTACTATATATTGTCCAAGATAGGAGTTAGCTACTGAGCATGTATATCAGGTGAGTCATCCCCTGGGATTTTATATTATGTATACCAAGAGGGTCATGTCCCAAGTTTTCATATGATATATACTAGGTGGTTCTTCCTTGGTTTTTTATCCCATGTATATAGGTTTTTTATCCCTTTAGTGTTTATCTCATGTATACTGGGTGGCTCATCCCTTGGGTTTTTATCTCATGTATTTTGGTTGGGTCATCCCTAGGGGTTTAGATCATGCATTCAAAGTGAGGAATCCCCTAGGTGTTTATCTCATGATTAATGGGTGGTTCATCCTATGTGTCTTCATCTCACGTATACTTGGTGGGATATCTTCTGGGTGCTTATCTAATGTATACAAGGTGGCTCATCACCCAGGTTTTTATCTCTATTATATTGGGGTGAGTTCATCCCTTAGGTGATTACATTAGTTTGCATATTTATTCCACATTCTCAGAGACACTTTGAAACTGGTAAAAGTAGGTATGCTATAGTGTATTTCTTACTAGGTAAAAATCCCCCCCCATGAGGTTACATTCACTAGAAAAATTACATGACATAATTATAGACACTCCAACATGGGATGATGTAGGAATGATTGTCCTCGAGTATCACTAAGAAACCTGAGGGTCAATAGTAATTAATTTATTTATGTTCGGCAGTTTATTTACTTATTCTAAGAATATAACATCTCCACTTTTAATTTAAAGATTATGTAAGTTACCACATTATTTATTCACTATTTAGTTATACCCATACCTAGATTGAACATCCACATCACTTGGATACCAAAGAAACCTTAAATGGTTTCTGGTTTTGGTTAGTAAGAATCCCAATAATGAATCATTCATCAAGATAGATTTTCTGGGTTTGAATATCAGGATGAGGTGAAGCTTATAGATGTAGTTGATCCACCATTATTTTATTCTTGTATTTTATTTTGTATATTTGGTCTATCGGGTGGGTAGGACATGAGTCTGTACGACTTCTTTCCAGTTGTATTTCATTTATTATTAATAGTATGTTATTTCATCTATCTAATATGATGTTTACTATTGACCATGATGTTAGGTTTAGATTCTTATTAATTAAAACTCTAAAATAGTTGTATAATGTCCCTATAGTACTATCCTAGACCCCTATGCTAATCAGTATCCTCTATTATATAGGGAGGAGAACCTCATGTCGCATAAACCACTGACCTAGTTACTCTTCTTACTGAGTCATTATAGGGGTTGATAAGGGGTATCATAGAATCTAGGTGATGGATATCAAATAATTTATTGGTTATTTTTTTTTTCATGTAATGGTTGACTGAAGATATTTGGATGAGTTAGAGCTTCTGATAGAACTCAGATTTATACAGCATGAACACATTTTTTGGAAGAATTCCACATTAATATGGGAATGAACTTGATTTTATGATTTTTCATTTTAAATTTCAATTATTTATGCCTTGGATAATGAAAATGAGATTCTTATATTTAGGATTTTGTAGTTTTTTGGATATTAACTTATTGGGGAAAACAATATCCCTCGGGGACTTAGGGTTTGGGAGCACTGAGGAACAGGCGGCTCGCACGTTCGAGCGGCGGTGATGGCCTCCCCACCCGTCCTTCTCCGGCAACGCCAGTTAGCTACGGCGTCCTTCTCACCGTTCTATAATCCATCCCTCCTACCTGACTTCCCCCGAATTCAACTTTTCCCTAAATTCTAGGCCCTTCACTGAGGGGCGCCTTCGCTTCCACTCTCCCTACACGAGTTCTCCGAGGCATCTAATCTCCCTAGGCTATCTCTAATAGCTCATTTCGGCCGACGACGCCCATCCCTGGATAGTTTCACCAACATCACCAACGAATCTTTCCCCCTACAAGATCGTGTCATCATCGGGTTCCTGGATCCTCATCACTTCACTCTGTGGTTCTCCAATAATGATGATTCTGCCGCGTTTTGGTCCAAAGCTCTTCATTCCTATGGAGGTCACCGTTTCTTTCTTCTTCGCTGGAGCTACGATTTCCATTGGAAGATGAATTCCCCCTCTGCAAAAATCTAGGTTATCTTTCCAGGTCTCCCCCTTCCCTTCCAAAATCCCACTATTCTACAATTGTTAGGAAATATTGTTGGTAGGTTTTTGGCTTTTTATGAGAGGTCGAGGACATTGTGCCATCCTATAGCACCCCGAATTTGCGAGCAACTCGATGTCTCCAAACCCCCTATTGAAGAAGTATGGATAGAGGTTGAAAACGAGCTTCGGTGCCAAAAACCGGTGGCTTTTGAGAACTGGTATGATTTCTTCACTTCGTGTTGTCGATTGGGTCATCTTCAATGGGACTATCATTCACTGTTTCAGAAATATGAAAATTTGGTTGATAGAGTAATTGTTCCACCTAAGAAACAATCAGTGGGTAACTCGGATCCCAATGGTACTAGTGTCTCTTTATAGAAGGATGATGCGGTTGTGTCCCCATTTGACAGTGGTATGAGCCTAATAGCTGAAGATATGGATCCTCCTGCAAAGCAGGATGTTTCAATGCCTAATCGGATCCCCAAAAATTATGTATTTGAAGTCATTACCTCTATTTCTTGATCCCAAGGTCAAGGAAGTTTTAAACAGGTTGATCAGAGATCTTAATGGTATGAAACAGCAAATGGCAATGAATTCTCAGTGCAATTTAGTGGGTGTTTTCATTGATTCTGGTTTAAATGGCACCCATTCTAACATCGAAAGGGTTATTGATGAAACTCATGAGGGAGTCCCCATGATTCTTGGTGTTGGTTCTTATGCAGAGGCAGTTTGTTCACATATTGGAGGGAAGCTTGCGGTCACTAAGAGTCCAAACAGATCAGGTACTATAAAGGAAGTGGAGGGTATTCAGCTCTTCATTCATTTTGATGGTCTGACTAATGAAGATCCGGTGCAGGAGGTGGAAACCAATCAGAGAAGATACACTATGGATGAGCAGTAGGCCCAGGGGAGCATGACTAGTGATGGGGACAGGAAGCGCATCCATAAAGAGTGCAAAGATTACTCATATTTTCCACCTCCCATGGATAAACGTTCGGCTAAAAAATTAAATTCCAAGAAGATGGACGATGATGCTCTCGATCACCCATTAGATTTACTAATGAGTTCGGATGAAGAAATGGTTGAACATGTTTTGTTTCTTAATGCTAGTGAAGAAGAAGCTACTAGAGCGATGGGAAGGTCTTTGAGGATAAATCTTAATTTGTAATAGTATAAATGGATCAACAGACAAGATTTGATTTTAGTTTGGGGTTTCAACAATGGGAAGATCAGCCTTGAGGAGTACGTTCAGACTTGGGATGAATTGGCATTAAGACTTGAGGATCTCTTAACGATTGAACCGGAAACTCGGGTACGCAATATCTCATGGAAACTTTTTTGGGAGCCAATTTATAATAGTCATAAATTGTCTTTTAATGGTTTGATTATGTCCTTTTGTGTCTGACCATGGTTTCTCACTTTTTCCTATAAATTGTTTGGAAATAAAAAAATTAATTTTCAGTCAGTCAACTTATTGGGAATAGGTTAGTGTTTGTGAATAATATTTTCCATGTAGGATACTCATGACATATGTTATTTTCATGTTCTTTTTTAACTAAAAATAGAGTCTCGATTTTCGATGTGACAAAAACTACTCATATGGTTTAATATGTATAATTTATTGGGGAAATTATACATATTTTAATGATGATTTACTTATTATAATGATGGGTCGTATAGATCTACAGTTCAAATATGATGACTATATAGTTTTTCAGTGAAAGGGATGTGAAGATACCCCTATTAAGTTGGTATAGGAACTATATTCCATTATTAAATACCCCCTTTGGGTGGTTTCCATGTAGTTTTGGTTACATGAAATTTTAGAAACAACTAATATTTTTTCCCATTATATATTGGAATTAAATTCTACTTAACTGAACCATGTGATAGTGATTTACTAAATATGGGACATCATCGGATAATGTTGTTATGTTCTTGTGGATGTGACTATAAATTATAGACTCTAATATGTCATGCATATTCTCAAATATGGTGAGTTCCCTATGAGTGCATGGTTTATTTTTTTCATGTGATGCATGATATGTATTTTTGTGACCTGAGATGGGTGTGTTGGAAAATGTATTATCTTGATATATTAAGATGGGAGTGTGGATGAAATCATGTGTTTTTTCACAATTTTTTATGTGAAACTATAACATTTTATATGTATTTTTTTGTAAAAAATATTTTTTAGCTTTCATTACACACAACCTCGAGTCTAAATAAACTGAGATATATTAATACTTCATAACATAATTATTAAATTGGAAATTATAAATAATAATAACATCATCATTAAAAACACGTATAAATGTTTTAAATAATGAAAAATTATTTATAAATTCATAGTAAATAATTTCTAAATTTCTAGTAATTTCATTTTTTATGTTTCAAAACTATGTTTTCATTAAAAATGGTTTTTAAACAATTATGTGCATATAAAATTCAGTTAATTTATAATATTTTAAAAAAAATTATTTATAAGAACTAATATCATTCATTAAATCATCATTTTAAAAATATCTTAGGGTGAATTTTTAAAATTTTTATGAAATTATTTATTTTTTAGTGAATAATGAAAATACTATTTATTCAAAAACTATCATTTGTTATCATTAAAAAAATTAATTTAACAATTACCATTATGTATTTAATTTTCTAATAAAATTAAATTATCGTTATTTAAGTAAAAAAATTAATTAATTACATAGTAATCTTTACTATTCTTGATTTTGTTATAATATCATTTTTGGGAGAAAAGACACATTTTTCAAAAAAAATATTTTTATGTGCACAATGGGTTTTTATATTAATAAATCAAATTGAAATCTTTAAATAAAATATTTTAATAAAATATAAATATTATATATTGAATAAAATATTTTTAACATTCATTTTTTGGTTTTTACTAGGCTATGAATATAAAGAAATACATATTTATGTTTGAAATTCATTTTTATAAAAGGTGTTTTTATTGCGTTTTACATGCTTATTTAAAATTATATTATGAAAATTATATAAAGTTAATTAGGTAAAATTGATTCCATATTTTTAATCACCATAATTAATATAATATTATGGGGTTTATTTAATTTTTTCATAATGAATAGATAAACATTTAAATATTTATACCACGGTTATGGTTAAAACGGGTTTATCATGGGTTAAAATATAAGATAAGGGTAGTAATGATGAAAAATCATGTATTATTATAGTCTGAATATATTTGAATATTATATTATCCTAAATTTTAATTCATGTCCATTTTGTGTCAACTTATTAGGAAAGTGACCTTATATTATTGAAATCCTTTACAAAATTCAATGTGTGTCCCTCCCATTATTTGTAAAAGGCATCCTCTTATCCTCCCTTATTCATAAAATTTGAGACATCTAGAATATAAAATTATTGATAAATAACCATCATATATTTCTTACCTTTATCTTGAATCCCATGTACTTCTTCTAAGACAAATATTTCATGGATTAAGTTGTAAGCTAAATGGGGTATTTGAATGAAGAGGTAGAAATCTTTACCAAGATCATTTGATTTTACATATTCTTACACCATATCAAAACTATTTGTTTAAAAAAAGACATGATTAATTAAGTATAGTAAATATTATTATATATTATTATGATTTTTTTACAACTATTTCCAACATATTCTCTATCAAATGGGAAGTGAAATTATAGCTCGTGCGTATGTGTAGACTACTACCTCCACGTAGAGATGTGATTCATTTTGCATAGCCATATTTAATGGTTAGTTTCTATGATGGATTTAGTGTACATATATGATATTTATGATGTAATAATGATTATTTGAATGTGAATTATTATTTTCCTTTCTTTTATTACATACATCGAAAATTGTAAAACAACACTCATGTGTATATACGAACTACCATCTCAATGATGTGTTGTAATTCATTTTTCATTTCCAGTTAATCTAAATGGTTATAAAAGTATATATAATTATTAAAATTTATACTTATGAAATTTTCATATTCTAAATATTATGTATCCATGATCAAATTTCATGGACTATAACTTTCAAATCGAATCATACATGAAAACTGAAATAATTAACTCCTAGAATTGATGATTTTAATAGATTATTATTCATAAATGGGTGTTTAAAGGATATAAGTGGACCATATTATTGAACCGAATAGTCTTAAAATTATTAAATTGGTGGTTTAATGGAGTTCTTAAAATTTTCATGACATAATGGACTACCCACTTATAGCTATAAAAAACTTCCTCTTCTTTCCTTATCACAAGAAAAAGAGGAAAATTAAAACAAATGGAAAACAAATAGGTATATATTTATCATGGTTTAGGGAATAAAGACCCCCTAGTATAATAAAAAAACACTATTATCCAATATTATGATGATTTTCACTATATTAATAATTTTTCCATGGACTTCACAATAGTGTGAATGCAGTTTGAACTTTTTACAATAACACAAAAGTATTCAACTAGGCTCCAACAGGGCTTTACAAACACAAGCCTTCAGGTTCTTCTACCAGGAAGCTTTAAAAGGAAAGATAAGAAAATATATAATTTATAGGGTCAGAACACATTTGTATGATACAAATGGAAGAATAAATAAAGGAATTCTGATCAAAGAGAGTCTTCTAAAACAACTGTAAGAATGAATAGCATTACACAATTATAGATCAAGATGATTCTTCATCTTCTTGAATAAATTATAGATTTATTTATGATATTTCATATAAAATTATTGAATATATGTAGACTCTACTATATTTCTCTGAAAATTTCCTTCTTATTTTTTATGATATCTCATTATGTATCACTTTAAATTTATTAAAAACTTCTCACATAAACATATAACACACAATCCAAAGAATTCAGGGTTAGAGACACACCCTTTTATTAGAAATAACCTTGGAAATAGTAAAGTCCAATAAAATATTCATGTACTTGTTTTCATTCTCATAAAATGACTCTAAGTATAATTTATTTTAAAATTAATATGTAATCTTACAATTAAGAACTGTATGACGAAATTCAAATCTCACTCAAGCATCTCAATTGTAATAAATATACATTCCAATACACCATAGTTGATTGAAGACCATCACATAGAAAATTTTCATAGTTGAATACACATATCTAATTTGAAAACAATATCTAAATTCATGTAGTCCTTCGTTGTATAGTCTATTTATATCACATATCTAATTTTACCATGAAACCAAAACCAATGTAGACGATTTGGAATAAAATTGTCAATTTCACCACGTATCTGATTCATGTAACTGATTGATCTATATAGAAATTTTACCATGTAAGAAAACTCAATGAATTAGGTGGTTTAATTATGTATCCAATTTACATAATTTAATCCTTCATATAGGTGAATTCATCATTCTTTCATGACTAACCCTGTTAAAATTTCATGTATAATTTTGAATTGTTTTTGTGATTATCAAAACAGGGGATATTGTTGGACTACAAATGTTTTTCCAGCATATCCCTTGTACTTTAGGATTTTATAATCTCAAATACCCTTCATAATTTACTTATTATTTTTTACATTTGTTCATGAGGTTTTGTGTTATTTTTTATTATTTCAGCTAAAAAATTCATTAAGTCGACATTTTTTACATTTTGGAAGAAATTTTCTAATGTCTGGATAAATAATCTATGTTAGCCATTTAGAAATGTGGAGAAATAGACACATGAATATTAGGCTTTTTAAAACCATTATCTTAAGGGTTCACTTACATTAACTAGTTACACAATGAAATCACTTACCTGTAAATTGTCTACAACGATGAGATTGCCTATGTGTGTAATCAGTTGTGTAGATCATCGATTAAATGAATTAGATATGTGGTGAAATCATAATGAAGATAATTGATATTTTTTAATCCGTAAAATAAAAATTTTAAAAATATAAACATTCATGTAGTTTTTTCCCCGCATAGCCAAATGCCTCACATAGAAGATTTTTCTAAACATGGGAGAATTTCAGAAAAAACTGTTCAAAATGAAGACTTATTGAAATTAATGACTGAAACACTAAAAAAAAGATAAAACCTAATGAAAATTCTTTAAAAATCATTAGAAAAGTATGAAGGGTATCTGAGATAATCAAAACCTGAATTATATGGGATATGTTCGCACAATATTAGAAGTACACTAATCATCATCTTTTTGATGATCAAAAAACCCATTTGATATTACACAAGAAATTTTAAAGGGGTTAATAATTATTTTTCACTAAACTATATAATATTTATTTATTTATTTTAAAATTTAGTTTTTCTACTTTCTTTCCCCCCTTAATTTGTCACCTCTATAGCTTTAGGGAAAAACTCCCCCCCCTTCAAAAGAATGTGAAAACTTCTCCCCCATTTGTGTAATTAAAAAGGAATGGAAAAGGGATGAAAAACACATTTATTGTACCACTCTTAGAGTAAGGAAATATTTTATTATTGTACTAAAATGAATAGTGAATTATAGAAAGAACATAAATTAGTAAAAAAATAGATTAAAAATTAAATTAGAATAGTCATTAAAAAACATGAGAAATGAAACATTGGATGAAAACAAACACTAATAGATAAAATCAAATAAAATGTTCAATAAGAAAAACATAATTAAGGAATAAATAAGTATTTAATTAATTTAAGTAATTTGAAAATATTAATTCATTCAACAAACACAAAAAAAAATACAATAGATTAGTTATAGGACCCAGGTTAATGAATGGGTTCAAACTGATATAGTTGTTTTTGTTGAGGTATCTTGAAAGTAGGTTTATTTTGGGAGGTGGTTTAATTTGCAATTTCTAATGGAAGTGTCTCCTTATCAAATCCTGAAATAACTCTACTTTCAAATCTAATGGAAGATTTTACATATTTATTATGAACATGGACATTATGAATATTTTCTAAATGACCATGAACTTGGCTTAAGTTATAGGTTCTAGCATCATGAAAAGTGGATTTCATGATAGGATCAATAGTAGAGGGTTCTGTCTAATACTGGTCGCTGAATAAAGTTGCATTATACATTAATTTTTCTTTTTTACAGAAAGATGATGGATTATAAACTACTTCAATTCACTAATTAGTACCTCTATATGATTCAGTAGGATCAGGACCAAGAGGGCACCTTTTTCTTATTTGAAGCAAATCTTTAGCACACACATCAATCCAAGGAGTAATGTTTGAAATATAGAATTATAGAAGAATTATAAAGTATTTAATTTTCATATTATAAATATAATACAAACCATTCATGATTACACCATTAAAATTTTCAAGGTTTTATAAAGTGAAACCTAATGTAAAATCCATAGATTAATGTCTTATTAAAGGATTAATGTCTACAGTATTGAGATCTGATGGAAAATTCACTAAAATATTCTTCAAGATCATCTCTACCGAACTCTTCATGTTAATAATTATTCCATTAACTAATCACAAATTTTTATCCATGATCTCCAATTTATCTATGAAACTCTATGAATTTTCTTTCACAACACTAATAGAAAATTTAGAAACATTAGCACAAACAGTAAGAGGCTCAAGTTCATCTCAAAATAATTTCATAGGAATAGGGGAAAATGATTACATTAATGAATTCTACATAGAGGTTTAAAAAAAATATCACATTTCCATTAACTAACATAGGAACTTCTTAATATTCTTCTCATTATAAACATGATTCATCCTTTTAAGAATCAGAATCTAGTTTCAATATTTCAATATGGATCTCGTAAAATATTTCAAAAACAATTTGGGTGTTTCCATTAATTGGGAAAATGAATCATGTTACCATATCTCTTGTAATCTTAGATACTCCCACATTTTCTTCTACCATTCACCAAGATATCCTTTTAGATGACCAACATGATCGTTCATGCACATATAAATTTCAATACTAATCTTATTAAAACTTATTTGGTTCCTTGTAACTCACTAAAAAGATATTTCTTCAATTTTTTCAATAGAATAGGTGTGATCAGATCACATTGAATACACTTAATCTGTGAAGATACTAGATATAATTATTCTAACACTCGATTAAATCCACTCTAAAAATATTGAATTTAATGTTATTAGGGAGCTTCTACTATAGTATCATGTTAAAACTTCTTTATGAATATTAATTTTCTTATTACCACATGTCATAAAATGTGTCAAGTATACTTAATATTAGTACTAAAGTAATTAAACTCATCAATAACATCCTAGGATAAACCTGATTACACCACTGTAAGATTCCAATACATAAATCCTAGAGATTTAAATATAGTACCAATCTCTTTGAATCAATATTTGTAGTGAAAAAATCCTCCAATACTTTTACCATAGATTTTATCTCTTCAAGTTCCTTAATGCATATCTCAGAACTAGCCACGAGATAAATAGAAGGAACATATTGAATTTTATTTATCAATTTTTATGGGTATCCAATAGTTAAACTATCTTATTAAAATCATATATAGAAACATAGGACTATTTGAGTTATCTGATCTAAATTCTATAAGAAACAATTTAAACCATAAAATCATAAAAATATACATTGACATTATCAAACTCATCCATTATATAAAAAGAAAAATATGGATTTACAAATCTATCTGATCTCTTACTATCAGAAGGAACATCCTCATGATCAACTAGAGGTGGTGATGGTGCAGGATGTTTATAAGGATTCTTAGAAGACCCCATAACCACATCATAAAGATAATATGCATTATAATTTGATCTAGATGGAACTAGATCCACTATCTGAGCATCTACCACAAACTCTAACTATCCTTTAGCATCGTAAGCTGTAGATATAGTTTTAAATGGACTTTCCTCTAAATCAGCAACATTTTTTCTCAACACCTAGCTCCACAATAAGATGAAATACTTCTATAGACATAGAAACATTATTCTTTTGTCTCAAAAAACCATATTTCAAACCTGTAACAGGTTTATCCAAGGTAGTACATATTATATGTATTCAAGGATCAGATATGGCAGGAACTGACTCCTCTACTTCTCTAGTAGGTAATGTCTTAGTAGGTTCCCCATCCATAGGTTATGAGTTTTCAGATGGATACCCCTAATACACACATTCATGGCCTGCTCTATTTAAGTAATTTGAATTAGGGTCCAAAATATAACCAATTTTCTTTAACAAAACAGCATAAAACATTTTAATTTTTTAAAACATTATCACATGTCTCTCAATTAAATCTACTTATATATTCTTTAAAATCATTTATATCAACCTACCATAAACATTATAATTGATATTTTCATTTAATTTTCAAAAATTATTCATTAATTGAATCATATACAATGGAAAATTCCATTTTAGGTTATTCATTAGAATGTACAACACATACATGTCTTGAAAATTGAACATTATTTTTAACATCATCCCACTGGGTTATCCAAGTCTCATTTTCACGAAAGTAATTAACAAGATTCTTCTCAAAATAATTGGTGAAAAAATAAACTTGAACTCATATGATGGTCCAACACAACTTATAGCCACCACGGTCAGACTATAGTTAACCCCCCCCCCCCATGTAGAAAATGGAACATCTCATCCATTTGTATAGAATGAAATATCATTACCTTTCCATTAAAATTTCATATACCTTGTTCTTTTAATTCATTAAAATAAAACTCTTTATTAATCATAAACTCAAGAAATTATTCATAAAAAAAATCCAAACATATTTTCATCAAACATAAACACCACGATTGAAACTGAATTAATTTCTATAGAAACATCTTGATTGTATTAATCCATGAAATATCAACATATTTCCAATCAATTACTCTTAATTATGCATTTTCTTTTTGTTTTTTAGATGAACCATAACTTTCATCATCTTCGTACTTCAATTTTCCCATGGATAATAGTTTTAGTTAAAGGTTGAGTGAGGAATCAAAAGTTTCAAGGTTTATGGAGATGTTTTCGCTTCAATAATATGATAAGTATGAAAATGGATATTGGATTCAGTGTTGTAGATGATTTTTGGTCATGTAACTAAATCCCTAAATACTTACATACCCGAATCGGTTTTTTGGGTAGATTTTAAATAATAAATAAAATGAAATAAAATCTTAAAGAAAGAAATTTTATTTCCCAAGTGCACAAAACATAATATAATATGATAAAATAGACTAGTTCATCATCATAAAACATTAAAATAAATATTAAAAAAGAAATAATGAATTAATATAAAATAAATTTTAAAAGTTAAATTCAAACAAACCATATTCTTTTTTGATAAAATAAAAATGATCAAATTATAGGGTCTTAATAAAGATATATTCTAATTGATTCTTAGTGTATATAAATTTAATAGTGATGTCACATTTGATAATGTGATCTATCTATAAATTATTCCCTAAGTCTATATGTTTTTTTTTCAATGACTTAATGAATTCATAGATATTTTGATGACACCGGTGTTATCAGATTTAATTAAAAGAATATTATATTTGAATCCAAAATCCATCAAGGGGTGTTTAGTCCTCAATAACTATGCAAAAAAACTACTAACAGTGATATATTCTTCTTCGGTAGTAGATAATCAAATATAATTTTGTTTCTTACTATATTTTGAAACTAAGGATTTACCTATAAAATGGAAGGATCTTAAGGTACTCTTCATATCTATTATACAACCAAAAAATTCAAAATCTGGATATGATGCTAAACTAAAATCATATGTTTTTGGGAAATGTAAATAAATAGAAATTATTTCATTTTAAATAACTTTGAATTTTTTTGTAATCCTTTAACTGATATTATTTAAAAGTTTCCAAAAATCTAGCACATAAACATACTTCAAACATAATATCCGGTCTTCTAAAAGTCAAATACAATAAAAATTGAATTATTCCCTTATAAATTCTGTTCTAAAAAAAATCCTAGATTTATCCATGTTAAGATTTTCATTAAATATTTTTTGGATATGTATTCATTTTAATACTTTAGAGAATAAATATTTTTAGTAAGTTAATTTTTTATTTTCTTCAATTTAAAACATTCCCAAAGTGTTTTTAAAAAATATAGAAACATGGAAAATAATATAACTCACTCATCATGCTCATTTAAAATTATTTATGCAAGTTATTTTTAAATTCGTTGAACAATTTTTTATTTTTAAAAACAAAGATCACATCACCAATATATATAAAAACTAAAAAATTATTTGAAGATTAAGTTTTCTTAAATAAATTCGGATCTTACTTACCTACTAAAATATAATTTTAAAAAATAAAATAAAATCAATATTCATACCATGATCTTGGTTCTATATTAAGGATATAAATATATTTCTTCTAACTTAAAACTAAATTCTGAAAAAGGGTATTTTCAAAACCAGGAGGTTGTTTAACATAAACATCATCCAAAATAAAATCATTTAGAAAAATAGATTTCAAATCCACGTGGTATAACTTAAAATTCATATGTGACGCATAGACTAGGAGGATACTAATGTATTATAATCTAGATATAGTTGCAATGGTCTTCACTATATCTATGTAACATCCCATGATTTTTAAATGATAATTGTTTCCTAAATAAATGTGTGTTATAATATGATTTAGGTGATAAAAACATAGAGAACATAGAGAAACTAAGAATACATTAATTAATTAATCAATTAAAATCATTGAATTAGTAGGTGACTAAACACATTATATTTCTAAATATTATAATTAGAAAAATAATATAAGATATGAATATGATAATGGAAAAATTTGGATCACCTCGATCGTCTAGAATCATCCCTCCAAGGAACAACACTATAGAAAAGAAATATAATATTAGTTAACCAATTGATATTATAAAAAATGGAAATGTAGAAACATGAGAGAAATTGATGTGAATAATTAATTACAGAATGAAGAGTTATTTGTAGGAGGTAATTTTCCCATTTTAATAGTAATGTGATTGTGGCAATAGTAACATGGCCATTAGGAATAGTAATTGGACCATTTGAGAATAATAATCTCACTGTTGGAATGGTCATTTCACCTCAAAATAATAAATTGTATTATAAATAATATTTTACCTGAGTAATATAACTACCATAAATAATATAATTCCAAAACATTGATATCCTAATTTTAAAAACTCTACGAAAATATAATTATATTTTTAATAAAATGTATTTTAATGTATTTCATAAAAAATTATATTTTTTATTAAAAATAAAATAATTTATTTTTGTTACAAATTTATTTTTATAAAATTCATATCATTTTTGAAATCATCATTTCTAAATTTTCCAAGGGTTATGTTTTGTTATTTTTCTTATATATTTCAATTTTAGGTAAATAGTAGAAACACAGTTTTTCCCATCACTGGTGTATCGTAAATTACATCATTTTTTGTGAAAAATGACCTAATAAATTCTATTACTTGAGCCTCAACCAAAACATATTTAATTTTATAAATGTTTCATTAAAATACAAAAAAAATGACTTCTAATCCTAAAAATTACTTTCAAAAGTCTAAAATATAAATTATTACATTAAAATAATTTTTTCTCATTTTTTCCACTATTCCTTTTGATTAAACTAATTAATACTGATCATAAAGTGACTCAAAGTCCTAAAATAACATTATTTAATTACAATGTGGTTTATAATGTAAAAATATATCTATTATAATTTTTAATTTATATATTGTATTTTATTCAATATTTTAACTCAAAAATACCCCTCTCCTCAAGTATAAATAACCCCTCTCCCTCCCATGGAAAACCAATCCTCCCAAACTTTTTAAAGCCTAATATCTCCCCATATTCTCTCAATTAATCCTATAATAATACCTATGGAAGCTTTTTATTTATTAAAATCCAAAAATAAATGAATTTTAGTTCCATAGAGAAGAAAAGCACTTTGAAGAGGGTAATCTCTCACCAATTATTCCCCTCATTATTCACTATTATATCCCTTTTATTAAACCCCTTCCAAACCCTAATATTATAATGATAATTAATTGATATGTTAATATTATATTAATTATTTTATCCTACTCTAAATATTATATTTAGTACATAATAAATTTTCATACATCTCATTCCAACTATTTTGATAATGTCCCATTAACTGTCGGTTAACAACCAATGGAGATGTTACTAATTTGTTTCTTATCAGAAACACTTTTTCTGGTTATAATAAATTATTAATGTTATATAAATTTTAAATATTTATATTTTAATATTATTTAATTAATTCTACTTATATATAAGGGACCTTCAATAAAATACAAAAATCGATGAAAATGTAAATTTTTTAAGGAAAGCATGATATATAAATTATTCAATGTAAACAATGGAAATTATGGAATATAATAAAACAGATATAATTGATAATTATTAAAATAAATTAAAATAATTCAATTTTTGTTCAATTTTATAATAAATATATCTTTATTATTCATGAGGAAAAAAACAATGAAATAAAGATGGATTTAAGGTAATGGGATTCTCAAACCCATCTCCTTTTGTTTGGGTTATCCATAATTCATGAAATATTTAGTATTTAATTAATATAATATTAATAAAATATTTTTTCAGTATTCTTATATTTTTTACATGGATATAAATTTTCCAACAATATTTTTAATCTAAATACAAAGAATTTTCAAAAAAAACTTCTCTTTCAAGAACACTTCTTTAACTCCTCTTGAGTAGTTTCTTATTTGCTCAAGAATGATGAATTTTTTAAAAGATATTTTTCAACTTAATAATATAGGAACCCTGAATTTATCATATAAATTATAATTTATGAAATCCTTATGAAAATCATTCAATCAAATGGGTTCTTTCATGACTATGGTTGTTATACGTTCTATTTGGATTGCCTAATTATGTGAATATTATGATATGATGGGTGGGATTGGAATTTTATATCCCTCAAATGAATTAGGTAAGGTGATTTGTATCCCGATATTATGTGTATTATTCATAAACATGTTATTAAATTTGTTTACAAAGATAATTTTTTGATTTATGCACATATGTTATGTGTTAATGTGATGTTAGCTTTGTTCATAACTATGTGTGGAATTTGACCAATATGAAATGATATTTCATTTTTATTCATTTCCATATTCCATGAATTTTTAGAATTTATTATTTATTCTCAAGTTGATGATCCCATTCTTATAAAAAATTTATTATTATTATTCGCACCCATGTATTATTGATTCATGTCTCTAATTTATACGATGTTATACATTCCATTACGGGTATTTTAGCTCACTGATTTCATTGATGCATATCCTCAGGGGAATACATGTAATAAGGATAATGTCATATCATTTAAGTGGATAAATAATAAAAAAATCAATTTTGTTTATTTTTTATTATGTATAAATAACATATAATCCTAATTTTCACATGATACTAAAACTTTTGATCCTTGAATGTATAAATATTGTGTTTTTTATATTCAAAGTGATGTAATATTCATGTAAAACAATTAGGGAATCCATATATTTTATCATTGTTATGGTTTACTCAATTTTAAAATTAGGATTAGAGGATATTGGTGAAAAACAATATGATAATTCTAATTATAGGTAAGCATCCTAAAATCATTATTTTAGAATAATTCTAAAGAATGTAATACAATATGATATGATTTTATATTTTATTTTTACATAAACAATAAATTATTCATTAATTATTTATTGAATTACTTTTTTTCAAAAGTTTTATTTTTTAGAAAATGGTAAAAAAAAGAGAAACCAGTCTAACAACCTATGTGAGGGACAGTGCGATGATTATTCAAATGACACCCCCAATGATGTGGGAGGTAGAGTTCAAAACATTATGGTGATTATTTACTAGCTGTCAAGGGATATGAACAATAACATGAACCATATGGAACATATACCATAAATAAAAAATGATAAATATTACATTAAATTATTTATGTGATAATGACCACATATGTTTAGTGGATCTTCTAATCCACTTGTCATGGAATAGTGGGCTAAATCAATTGAGAAAATATATTCTATTCTCCATTATTCTAAGAAGAAGAAGTAGAATTGGGCCATATATCATTTATATGTAGAATATAATAAATATTGTTTCTTGATAAATAACACTAAGACAATTTATAAAATCTAAGATATGTAGTTGGAAGACTTTACAATAAAATGTATTAACATGTATTTCCCTAAAACTCATCAAATAAAGTTTCAGAGAGAATTTGTAGAGTTAAAGAAAATGGAAGGTGAATATGTCACGAATTATGGGGAATATTTCCCAAGGCTTTCAGGATACACATCGGAATTGGTAATCACTAATGATAAAAAAATAGATTGATTCTTTAATGGTTAAAAAAAACACCTTGTAATGGATTTTGTGATACAATACTTCGGGTTTTATGAAGAATTAGTTTGATGCAATCTCAAAGTAAAGATAGAGTTTTTTCAATAGTCACATGGATATTAATGTAAGAATAGAATTGTGTAGTTTCAATATATTAGGTAAAATAGGAAAGGATTCAAGATGATCTTACCACCCATATGTCAAAATTTGGGAATAAGCATCCTGGTAATTTCTAAAAAGGTATGGGGAAATGATTAATGTGAGGTAGAGAAGTCCATAAAACTAATGAATGTTGAAGAGATATGAATAATAGTTCCAACATTATAGAGGAAAGGAATGAACCACCGAATGAAACATGCAAGGTTAAATTATTCAACATTAGGGATCAAGGGAACTATATAATCTAGTGCACTAAACCATGGGTTCTTGAGGGTAATCAGCATTAGAAACCACTAAATCCAATGGTGCAAGGGAAATATTATTTCATTAATACTGCTAAAGTGGAGTGTGAAATTTAATTCTTATGATGAGAACCTCCTATTCAATCAAGAATAAAAAATTATTATTTGATTCTGGTTCAATTCATTCCTTCATATATTTCATATTTTCAAGAACTGTTGAATTGAAGACATGATACCTAGAAGTAGATATATCTATAATAACACCTAGTGATGTGATCATTAAAACCAAAGTGTTATAATATTCCCCAATTATAATTTTTGGGAATATTCTTCTAGTGATTCTTATAATACTTCCCTTAGTGGAGATCAATTCTATACTAGTCCTGGGTTGGTTTTCAATATATAGATCACACATCAAATATATGGAAAAGGAAATCTATTTTAAAATTCCAAATTATCCTATGATCATGAAAAAATGAAAGCAATATCATGAATCTCCTTTGTAAAAACTTTAAATGGTTTGGGTATTAATACCCTATGAAAAATCATACATTTCTCAAATTGTTGAGTCAACTGAAGGTATCGACCTTGAAGAGATTCCAATTATGAGGGAATATATTGATGTATTTACTGCAGAGTTGCCCAAACTTCCCTTAGATCCTGAGGAAGAGTTATCAATAGGTCTTATACGCATAACCACTTCTATCTCTAAATTCCTCTATATGACGGCCCCAATCAAATTGGATGAGCTAAATAAGCAGCTAAATTATTATTTGAAAAAATGGTTAATAGGCCCTAGTTCATCAACATGAGGTGTGTCAGCGATCTTTGTAATGTAAAAGGATGGATCAATGTGTATGGGTATTGATTAATGGAAGTGTAACAAGATCACTATAAAGAAAAATTATTTCCCACCAAGGGTATTGATGACTCATTTGATCATTTATGAGGATCTAAATACTTCTCAAAGGTGGATCATGGTTCTAGATATCGTAAGCGAAAGGTGATGAAGTATTATATACATAAGATAACCTTTTGTACAAGTTATGGGCATTATGAGTTCATAATTATTCCCTTAAAACTTATTAATTCCCCTTAAATATTAATTTATTTGATTTATAGAGTATTTGTATACTACCTTGTCAAATTTGAGGTAGTTTTTATTGATGATATTTTCATTTACATAGAGAAAAATGAGGAACATGAAGACAATCTAAGGGTAGTTTTGAAAACATTAAGAAAGGATAAAATGTACTCTAAGTTCAGAAAGTGGTATTTTTTATTTAGTAAATCAATTATGGTGTATCATGACCATAAGTAAAGTAATTTCTATGGACCATTCAACGATAAGTTCAATTAAAGAATGGAATGGACAATCAATTTTCATGGAAATCCATAGTTTTCCTAGTGTAAGAGGGTACTACCAATTTTTTTGAGAAAATTATCATTATATTATATCCCAATAACTAAGTTAACACATAAAGGGGTAATGTATATCTGGATAGAAGAATTTGAGGAAATATTTAAGGATCTCAATAAGAGGATAATAAATGAGTCTGTACTCACAATACCAATAAGTGGAGAAGGCTTTGGGATATAAATTGATGATTCATAGAATATCTTAGGTTTTTTACTCATATAGAATGATAAAGTGGTATTATATGCCTTACGATTGTTAAATAACCATGATTAAAACTACCTGACGCATGATATGGAGCTTCAATCTATAGTCTTCACTATAAATACTTAGAGACAATGCCTTTATGGTGAGAAGTGTAACGTATATACCAACAACAAGATTTTAATGTATATATTAACAGAGAAGGATCTCAACATGAGTCAAAGAATATCGTTATAGCTAATCAACAACTATGATTTCTCTATTCACTTCCATCAGGGAAGTTTTAAAAGGGTAGATAATAATCTTAGTAGAAAAACCCTACTAATTTTTCTATGATGTGGATTAGGAAAGAATATATCTTTATGGATTTGCAAATGATGTATCTAAAAATCATAATGTAGGGGTTATATCCTACCTTTCACAAATTATTTCCCAACTATCTATCCAATATAAGATCAAGGAGACACACAGGGATGATTTGGTGCTTCATAATAAGGTAAATGAATGGAATCTACAAGGCATACACATCTATGAGGATAGTTTCATTCAATTTGGAATAATACTTTGTGTACCTGGATCACTTTAGATAAATAAAGGGCTATTGGATAATGCACATAGGTCATATTTCCCCATCAATCCTTGAAGTACCGATTTTTACTATAAAGACCCATAAAATTCAAGGGAAATTTTTTCTTAATTTTTCTTTGAGATTTTATAAGAACGCAGTTTCTGACGGCGCCTGATTCTGAGGCCCGTTGTTCCCGGAATCAATTTCCGAAGTTAGGCTCATGTACGTTCAGTGAACAAACGAGCGGGTTTTTTCTAACTTTTGAACCTGTTGTCGGAATTGAAATCGGAGGGCACCAATGAGCTCGCAGTGCCGGTAATTTCTTAGGAACACCTTTCCTGGAGTTGCGTTTTCTCAGGTGTGGTTAATAAAATTTTTTTGGGTTAAGTAAAAGAATAAAATAAAATGGTGCAACCAATTTTATTTTATTTAAAGTAGTTTAACCTAAGCTATGTTGTTGGAGGGGGGCCCACTATATACTACTCCACTAGGTAGGCTATTTGGGGGGTGGGGCCCACACGAGCCCCACCTATTCAACTTCCTCAAAACCCACTCCTTTAATTAGGTAACGCACCCGCACCCCCCATTAAATGAAAGTCAACTCTGGTGTTTAAATAATTATTAAACGCCTCTTTAATTGGGCGGTTTAAACTTCTCAATTAATTCAACTAAATTGAATGATTCAATTTTGAATTTCAAAACGTTTGGCGTGAGTAATAAAATAAGGCAACACTTATTTTATTAGTGTTGTTTTGGTAGTGCTAGAGGATTTTGGAAAGGAGTTGGTCTAAGTCTTGAAGATCTTATTCCTCGACGAAGAACGCGAAGAACTTAGAGCCTTGGACGAAGAACTCTGTCGCCGGAAAGGGGAGTTCATCATACCATGTTCTTCCCTCTCCGCAGCCGGTGAGAAACGCCATCCTCGGAGATCGACAATGCGACGCCGATGAATCTTTTCTCCACGACGCCAACGATCCTCCTTCTTCGATTCCTTCTTCCGCAATGTTAAATTCCGCAATGAACCTTTGTTCAACTTTTTCTTCGAAGTAGGGGATTATTTTGTTCCTGTTCGTGAATACTTTTATCGCCGATCATCATCTCTAATTGAGCCGCCTGTTATCGAAATAACAGAAGGAGGTGGGACCGCACGAACACGGTCGACCCTCCTCCACCCTTGTTGTTTGAATTGTTTGTGGCACGAGAAAGGTAGCGCGGTGTCGTTGCACCACACGGAAATAATAAGGAATGGGCGGAGAAACGCGACACCATCATGACGCGCCGTTAAAGATGAACAAAGTCGCGGCGTCGTCGCGCCGCGCCAGAAAACTACGAAGAGGCTTCAGATTGTTTATTTGACGTGCAGATCGACAGGCGATATCAGAATGGGCCGTAGAGGCGATTTTAAGTCTCCGAAATGATGTTTGGGTCCTAGGAGGACCACTGGCAAAGACCTCAGGCAAAACGGACCACCAGAGCGAGTCTGGTGGTCCGCGGAAAACCCCACCGGTTGGCCTCGCCGGCACGACGGCCGGTGGTGGCGGCCGGCACCGACCGGACGCCAGGACGCGGCGGCGCCTGGCGGGCCTCCAGGAAGGACCGTCGCGGCTGAAGCCGCGGCGGTAGGTGGCTGGTCCTACGACCGCGCAGGACCGAGGGTGGGGGACGTGGTGCTAGGCCGCGTCCGTTGGTAAGGAGCGGCCCCCATGTGGGGGTCGCGGCTTCATTCAAGGGGGTCGCGCCCCCTTTGTGCGGCCGCTCGGCCAGCGCCGAGCAGACCCCGCTCAGCTAGTTCCGAGTCGCCCCATGCCGGACCGGCCGCACCGGGCCAGGCCGCGCTGCCCCCAGCCGGGTCGGACCGGGCCCAGACCCCCCATTTTCGGACTATTTCCATCCGTTGCCCATAACAAGGGATATGAACCTATGATCGACGCAGTGTCGGTTTAGATGTGATCTTTGGATCGAGCCGGTCGTTTCAGTATATTACAGTCAAGGTTTCGAAGAACTTTGAGTATGACCGAGTTGGTTCGAACACGAAATCAACCGGGCCCTCTGAGCAGAAACTCTTATAACTTGAGCTCCGGACGTCCGATTGACGTGCCGTCGACTTTTTTGGATTCCTCTTGATGAGACGGAACTTTTGGCATACTTCGCCCGAGGTTTGGACGCATTTGGATAGTGGTCGGGTGGTATTGTACCCGAAATCCAACCGGGCCCCTTGAATGGAAAAGCTGATAACTTTCGGACCGGACGTCCGGTTGATGAACCGTCAGCGGCGTTGGTGAACTCATTGAGAAAAGGTCCCTATGAGTATACCCTGTGAGATTTTGGGGTACAGTTGAGATACATCCAGGTTGGTTAGCACATGAAACCAACCGGGCCCCTAGGACGAAAAGGCTAATAACTCACAGACCGATCGTCCGATTGACATGCCGTCTGTTGTGTTGAGACCCCTATGACTAGGCGGTCCTTTGAGATGCTTCTTCATTGGACTTTGTGATACATGGAGTATCGACATGTAGCCCATGGAGCAGACCCCCCCGGAGTCGAGCGTACGGAGTACGGAGACCGTGTAGCGGGCTGAGACCTGATGACTGCTTAACCGACACGACTTGGAGTGAGTCGACTAGCCCAGTGGACAGAGCACTACTTTTTTTGGGTGCATACCCATGGCGGAAGGAGCACTACTGAGTTTGGGTGAAAACCCGCGGTACTCATCCGGAGAGTACCTCTGCTGGCTATTCGGGGGGATGCACTACTGTGTTTGGGTGGCAGACCCCGGCGGGAAGCACTACTGTGTTTGGGTGGCTGACCTGTGGTACTCGATAGGAGAAGTACCTCAGCAGTCCTAGGATAGTGTGCAGTATCTCGGAGTCATGACAGGATCATTGTACTCTCCAGAGACAGGGCTCTTCAGCAGTTACGGTTTCGAAAATGAAAATCCGGGTTTGGGATGAGTCTATGACCTTTGTGTTTCCTCATGATTGAGATGGGTCAATTGATAACTTAGGTATATGTATGGGCATATATCTATGTAGTGTTTATCCGTTGATTTCATAACCTCTGTATATCCTCATGATTGAGATGGGTTACTTGATAACTTAGGTATAAGTATGGGCTTATACCTAAGTAAGGGTTATCTGTTGAGTTTCTTCTTTGTGGTTATCCTTGTTGGATTTAGAGAGTCCATGAGGGTCTCAGGGTCCCTACTGATTATCGTATACTCACCCCTGCACGGGCTATGCCCGCACCTCGTTGTGTTGGTTAGAGACGACAGGCAGCGCTGACGGAGGCCTAGTGTTCGAGGACTGGACAGTACCCGGTGGTGGACTTAACGAGGAGACGATACTCGGAGAAGGTTGACGGGCGAGAGCAGTGTTCGAGGACTGGATGGTACCCGATGGTGGACTTCAGGACCAGACGATACTCAGAGGAGGTTAGCGGGCGAGAGCGTTAAGGAGGATATCTGTACCTACCCTTCAAGTAGGATCCTAGGTAGACGACCCAGGAGCTACTTCTATTCTTCCAGCTGTTTGTCTTTTCTATTGTACTTCCTTTGAGTTGTAGCTGTACTTTTCAGTTGGGTTTGTATTCTAGCCCTTTTACCTTTCAGCACATTCTTTTGTACCTTGTGTTTTTCTTCCGCTTGTACTCTATGGTGTTTTGTTTACTTTTATAAAGGTAATGCCTTCCCAGTTATCTAGATTTACGCCTTTGGTGCTAGTCTCTATCCCCTGGCCTATGGAAGGCAGGCTAGGGGTAGTCACGGCACAAGCCTGAGGACGGGTCGTGAAAAATTGTTATCATAGGAGTCGGTTCTACCGTAGAACTTATAACTCTAATATTTTCATTCTGTGAAGCGAAAGTGTTAAGAGTACCGAGTGTGGTTTTCAGTTCAGGGAGTCCAGTGTTGGTGCGGGCGGCTGACGTATCCATACACCAGGACCCTGACGACTGATTTCCGATTTTGTGCACGAAACACTGGTTGCATGTCTGTTTCCAGAAGGTATTTAAAAGTCATCTCAAAATAGGTCAGCTCACCAGGTATAATCATTTGATTGTGTCACGTTGTTTCCTTCTGGATTCCTTTCCACGGATGACAAGCTAGATCCTAAAGGGATGTGCGTACTGACAGCCTGTCGAGCGAGGAGGCTTCGGTACAGGTCCCTCTTATAGTTGAGGCACCAGTGGAGGCACCAGCTGTACTACCATATGTTGGGCCACTGATGCCACCAGCCCTAGCAGTCGGCCATGCATGCCGCTTGAGCACACTTCACCAGTTCCAGTGCCAGAGGACACCTAGGTTTCAGGGAGAGATGGACCCACAGGAGGCTGAGGATTGGCTGGAGGCTGTGGCGAGAGTCTTCAGGCTAGTAGGGACGCCAGCAGACTTCATGGTGATCTTTGCTTCCAGCTTCCTTCAGGCAGCAGCAGGCTAGTGGTGGAGCCACTTTTTCCAGTTTTGCGATGAGATGACCTTCACATGGGGAGACTTCGAGAGCTTTTTCAGGGTGTAGTTTGTACCAGAATCTCTGCACCCCGAGCATGTTCAGGAGCTGATGCCTTTGACGCGTGTTTTTTCATCAGTAGTCGAGTCATCTGTAGGCAGTAGACAGATGATGCAGAGGTCCAAGAGGACCATACCCAGCCGTACGAGGAGCAGGAACTGTTATGAATGCGGCAGGAAGGGTCACCTTTCACATGACTGTCCGAACCCCCGCACAGTTGATCCGCAGGCGTTGGAGGAGCCACCGAGACAGAAGCAGCGGTGGGTGCTTGAGCAACAGCTGAGCAGTGGACATGGTAGTAGAGCTCTGGAAGCAGGTGGATAGGAGCGAAACTAGTGGATAACTTTTTTTCTTGGTACTTCTAGTTCCATGTTGTTGGTGTTGTTGTTTTTTTGTGTCTTTGTACTATGAGCTGAAATAATAAAAGACACTTATCCTAGTGACACTTACTTTCCTGTCCTTTTGTTTGGTTGATACTGAGAGGTCCCGGTTTAAACTGTTGACTTGACCCTCACTTTCAAGATTTCTACTGGAGGATACCCAGTGACCTCACACTGATGTCGACAGTGTGACTCGACCCTTGGAGGCGAGAGTGATGGTTGGATCTCTAGGTAGTACCGTCAAGGCCTTACGACATCATCCATGGCATTAATTCATAATTCATGTCAGGATTGACTGTATTAGGAAATGGGCGTGGTTCATCCGGGGGATGAGACTGAGTTTCTCTTTTCGGCAAAGGAGAAATCTTAGCAGCTCTTACAGATCGTAGGCAAAGATGGTGCAGGTCATCCAAGAGAGGATGAAGACTGCACAGTGCAGTAAGAAACAGGAAACTGGCACCAGTCTTAGAGACTCGGGCGTGTTAAATGTTTCAAGAAAAGGAAGCTTTAAGGAGAGAATAGACTGTGAAGCAGCAGACGTGGAGGCAAAGCTAGGAGAGCAGCATGAGGTGGTGTGCATTTTAAAATGCTACAACCACCCGCCTTAGTTGTCCCCGCCAGGCTCAGGGAGCTGGAGGGCGGAGGAGGAGTGTGGCTGCATGTGGTCAAGGAGTGTGACCCAATGGATCTAAAAATGATTCAAGGGACAGTCTGTGTCTACTACTAGCTGTCATAGTAACAGAAGTTGATATGAATCATTCCTTCCTTCCACGAATCTTGTTCCAAACCTAGAGTTTCCGGTAAGCCGTAGACTTGACCCTCACGTATGGAGATACCTTGGGAGGAGACTCGATAATCACACTTACGCCGATAGTGTGGTCTGGCCCTCGAGGTGATAGTTTTGGTTGGAATCTCTTGGTGGCAGTGTCGAGGCCTTACGAAGTTGGTCTCGGTATGGATTAGATTCACAATTCATGCTCAGATTGACTGTATTAGTCAAAAAGGTTGTGGTCTAACTACAACGTCGGGATGGGTTTTCCTTGGTCGGTGAAAAGGAAACCCCAGGCATCACCGGATAAACTAATTCATAGGAGGGTGCGGCTGATCCCTCTTTAGTCGGTCAACCTTACCCTCGTGGTAGTAGGAGTTTTTAGTTTTAGTTCATAACAGGAATTGGAGACCTCTGGAATTCGAGGATGGTGACCACGTTTTCTTACGGGTCTCACCTCGATGAGGTATATGGAGTTGTGGCCGAGGCGGCAAGTAGCCTCTGAGGTTCAACAAACCTTTTTAAGTCCTCATCAGGGTAGGTGTGGTGGATTACCGCTTGACCCATCCACCTCAGTTGCACCAGGTGCACGACGGCATCCACATATCTCAATCGGGAAGAAACGTGCTTGACCCGACGCATATCATCGACCATGGGGAGATGGACATTGGCGATGGGGTGACTTTTGAGGGGTTCCAGTAGGAGTTGAGGATCAACAGTAGCGGTCCTATGAGGATAGTCGATTCCTATTGTACGCTTTCGTTGGCAGAACGGGAACCCCCAGGTGAGCACATGGGAGCGGAAGGCTCATATGTGTGCTTAGTACCACTTTTGTATCCCTAGTTTGTGTTAAAGCTTTACGAGGATGTAAAGCCCTGAGGTTGGAGTAATGTAAAGACCCATAAAATTCAAGGTAAATTTTTTCTTAATTTTTCTTTGGGATTTTATAAGAACGCAATTTCTTACGGCGCCTGATTCCGAGGCCCATTGTGCCCTGAATCAATTTTCGAAGTTAGGCTCGTGTACGTTCAGTGAACGAACGAGCGGGTTTTTTCTAACTTTTGAACCGGTGCTCGGAATTGAAATCTGAGGGCACCAATGAGCTCACAGCGCCGGTAATTGCTTATGAACACCTTTCCTGGAGTTGCGTTTTCTCGGGTGTGGTTATTAAAATTTTTTTGGGGTAAGTAAAAGAATAAAATAAAATGGTGCAACGAATTTTATTTTATTTAAAGTAGTTTAACCTAAGCTAAGTCGTTGGAGTGGGACCCACTATATCCTACTCCACTAGGTAGGATATTTGTGGGTTGGGGCCCACACGAGCCCCACCTATTCAACTTCCTCAAACCCCCCTCCTTTAATTAGGTAACGCACCCACACCCCCCATTAAATGAATGTCAACTCTTGCATTTAACTAATTATTAAATTCCTCTTTAATTGGGCGGTTTAAACTTCTCAATTAATTCAATTAAATTGAATGATTCAATTTTGAATTTCAAAATGTTTGGCGTGTGTAATAAAATAAGGCAACACTTAATTTATTAGTGTTTTTTTGGTTGTGCGAGAGGATTTTGGAAAGGAGTTTCTCTAAGTCTTGAAGATCATCTTCCTCGACAAAGAACACGAAGAACGCCGAGCCTTCGATGAATAACTCCATCACCGCAAAGGGGAGTTCGTCGTACCGTATTCTTCCCTCTCCGCAGCCAGTGAGAGATGCCATCCTCGGAGATTGACGACACGACGCCGACGAATCATTTCTCTGTGACGCCAACGATCCTCCTTCCACGACGCCTTCTTCCGGGACATTCAATTCCGCGACGAACCTTCATTCAACTTTTTCTTCGAAGTAGGGGATTATTTTGTTCCTGTTCAGGAATAATTTTACCGTCGATCATCGTCTCTAATTGGGCCACCTGTTATCAAAATAATGGGAGGAGGTCGTACCGCACGAACACGGCCGACCGTCCTCCCCCCTTGTTGTTTTAATTGTTTGTGGAACGGGCAAGGCAGCGCGGTGCCTTTTCACTGTGTGGAAATAATAGGGAATGGGCGGAGAAGTGCGGCGTCGTCGCGCCGCGCCGTTAAAGACAAACAAAGCTGAGGCGTCGTCAGGCCGCGCCGGAATACTACGAAGAGGCCGCAGATTGTTTATTTGATGTGCAGATCGACGGACGATGTTGGAACGGGCCGCAAAGGCGATTTGAAGTCTCCGTAGTGATGTTCGAGTGCCGGGAGGACCACTGGCGAAGATCGTAGGCAAAACGGACCACCAGAGCACGTCCAGCGGTCCGTGGAAAACCCCGCCGGCGCCCGGTGCGCCACCGGGAAAGACCGCCGCGACTTCAGCCGCGGCGGCAGGCGGCTGGTCCCGCGACTACGCGGGACCGAGGGTGGGGGACGCGGTTCTAGGCTGCGTCTGTTGGCAAGGAGCGGCCCCCACACGGGGGTCACAGATTCATTCAAGGGGGTCGCGCCCCCTTTGCGCGACCGCTTGGCTAGCGCCGAGCCGACCCTGCTCGGCCAGCGCCGAGCCGCCTTGGGTCGGAACGGCCGCGCCGCGCCATTCCGGGTCGGACCGGGCCCAGACCCCCATTTTCGGACTGTTTTGGTATGTTGCCCATAACATGGGATACGGACCTCCGATTGATACACCGTCAGTTGGGATGCGATCTTCGGATCGAGACGGTCGTTTCGGTATTTTACACTCATGGTTTTTGATAACTTTGGGTATGGCCAAGTTGGTTCGAACACGAAACCAACCGGGCCCTCGGAGCGGAAATGCTTATAACTTGAGCTTCGGACGTCCAATTGGCATGCCGTCGACTTTGTTAGATTCCTCTTGATGATACGGAACTTTTGGCATACTTCTCCCAAGGTTTGGATGCAGTTGGTTAGTTTCCAGGTTGGATTGTACCCAAAATCCTACCGGGCCCCTAGAATGGAAAAGCTGATAACTTTTAGACCGGACGTCCGTTTGACGAACCATCAGAAGCATTGGTGACCTTGTTGAGAAACAGTCCCTATGAGTATATCCTATGAGAGTTCGGGGTATAGTTGAGATATGGCCAGGTTGGTTCTCACACTAAACCAACCGGGCCACTGGGACGAAAAGGTTAATAACTCACAGACTGGGCGTCTGATTGACGCGCCGTCTATTGCGTTGAGACCCCTATGACAAGGCAGTCCTTTGAGATGCTTCTTCATGGGAATTTTTGATACTTGGAGTATCGAATAGTAGCTCGTGGAGCGGACCCTCCCAGAGACGAGCGTATAGAGTACGGAGACCGTGTAGCCGGCTGAGACCTGACGACTACTTGACCAATACGACTTGGAGTGAGTCGACTAGCCCAGTGGACGAAGCACTACTTTGTTTGGGTGCAGACTCATGGCGGACGGTGCACTACTATGTTTTGGTGAAGACCCGCGGTACTCGTCTGGAGAGTACCTCTGCAGGATATTAGGGGGGATGCACTACTGTGTTTGGGTGGCAGACCCCGGCGGGAAGCACTACTATGTTTGGGTGGCTGACTCGTGGTACTCGATAGGAGGAGTACCTCAGCAGTCCTAGGTTAGTGAGCAGTACCTCGGAGTTGTGATAGGATCACTGTACTCTCCAGAGACGGGGCTCTTCAGCAGTTACGGTTTCGATAATGAAAATCCTGGTTTGAGCTGAGTCTATGACCTTTGTGTTTCCACATGATTGAGATGGGTCACTTGATAACTTAGGTATATGTACGAGCATATATCTAAGTAGTGGTTATCCGTTGATTTCATAACCTCTATATTACCTCATGATTGAGATGGGTTACTTGATAACTTATGTATATGTATGGTCTTATACCTAAGTAAGGGTTATCTGTTGAGTTTCTACTTTTTGGTTATGCTTGTTGGATTTAGAGAGACCTTGAGGGTCTCGGGGTCCCTACTGAGTATTGTATACTCACCCCTGCACGGGCTATGTCTGCACCTCATTGTGTTGGTTGCAGATGACGGGTAGCACTGACAGAGGCTGAGTGTTTGAGGACTGGACGGTACCCGGTGGTGGATTCATAACGAGACGATACTCGGAGAAGTTTGATGGGCGAGAGCAGTGTTCGAGAACTGGACGGTTGCCAGTGGTGGACTTCAGGACGAGACGATACTCGGAGGAGGTTGGCGGGCGAGAGCATTGTGGAGGCTATCTGTACCTACCCTTTAGGTAGGATCTGAGGTGGACGACCTAGGAGCTGCTTCTATTGTTCCAGTTGTTTGTCTTTTCTATTGTACTTCCTTTCAGTTGTAGCTGTAATTTTTAGTTGGGTTTGTATTCTGGCCCTTTTACATTTCAGCACATTCTTTTGTACCTTGTTTTTTCTTCCTCTTGTACTCCGTGGTTTTTTGTTTACTTTTATAAAGGAAATTACTTCCCAGTTATCGGTATTTACGCCTCTGGTGCTAGTCGCCAGCCCCTGGCCTATAGAAGGTGGGCTTGGGGTAGTAACGACATGGGCCTGAGGACGGGTCATGAAATTTACTATGATATTTAAGAACAGTTATGTCCTGACAACATGAAGAAGGATGTTACTAAGTATATATCAAGATTCATGGTATGTCGGAAAGATAATGTAGAGTGATAAAAGTCCAAAGGGATGATGCAAACACTACCTATACCCATGTGTCAATGGTATAATATCAACATGGAATTTTTCACTAGTCTCCCAAATAAATCTAAAAGAAATAATGTGATATGGGTTTTGGTGAATCAACTCACCAAGACATCCCACTTCATTTTTATTAAGAAATATTTCTCTCTTTAACAACATACCAAGATATATATAAACAAAATGATGATAATTTATTCGGTACCACTTTTTATCATCTATTATCATGATCCATGGTTCTCATATAAATTTTAGATAACCCTTCAATACGATTTGAATATTAAATTTATTTTTGATATGGAATATCCCCCCCAAACCAATATCCAATGTGAAAACAAAATTCAAAATCTCGAGTACATGTGTACTTCCTACTAAATGGAATTTAAAGGAGGATGGGATCATCATATCCAAATAGTTGTGTTCTTATAAAATAGTAGTTTCCACTCAATTATTCAAATTGTTCAATATGAAGCTTTGTATATGAATCATTGTAGAAATAATAATTTTTTTAAAATAAATTGGATAAATAAATAAACTTGGACACGATCTTGTGAAATATATGACAAATAAGGTTCATGCCATCCAAAAACATATAAAATATTCTCAAAGTTAAAAAAGAGCTATGATGACAACTGTTGAAGGGATTTGGAGTATTAATAGGGTCAAAAAAATTCCTTTGAATAACACAATGGAAGAGAGTCATGCGGTTTGGGAAAAAGGGATGCATATCCCAAGGTACATTTTCCCCTTTGAGATCCGTGACCAAATAAGAGCAGTGGCCTATTTGATTTCACTTCACAAAACATGTTTGAAGTTCATCATGTATTCCATGTATCTCTCCTGATGAAGTACCTACATGAAACCTAACATGTACGGAATCTGTATGTGGTACACCTAGAGAATGACCTCTCTTATGAGGAGCAACTAGTGAAGATCTTAGACTATAGAGACAATTTTAGACACAACAAGACAAGTCACCTTGTGAAAGGGTTGTGGATGAACCGTAATTATGAAGAGGAAACATGGGAACTAGTGGAAATAATGAAACAGAAGTACCTTCATCTATTCTCAATTTTTAGTATGAGTGAAATTTTTAAGGGTGAAATTTTTAAAGGGGGAAGAATTTAACAACCCAGAATTATTAAATGTCAAATTTTCCCTAAATAAATGTGTGCTATATTATTATAAAATTATTAAAGAGATAGAACACATAGATAAACCAACAACACATTAATTAATTAATTAATGAAAATAATTACATTAGTAAATAAATAAATCCATTAAAATTAAAAATATTACAGGGAGAAAAAAATAGAAAATATAATTAAAAAAATAGTGAAATTTAGATCACCCTAATCAGCTTAAATCATCCCTCCACCAAAAAACACAATTGAAAAGAAATGTAATATTTATAAACCAATCAACATGAATGAAAATAGAGATATAAAACCTTTATAATAATAGAGGTGAATAATTAATGAAATATTGAAGGGATATATATATGTGGTAAAGTGACTGTTGTAATAGTAATGTGACCATTGGAATAGTAACATGACCATTGAGAATAGTAACCTGAACATTGAAAATAGTAACCAAACCATTGGAATTATAATTTAACATCACAATAATAAATTGTAATAAAATGTATTTTCCATGAGTAATATAATTAAATATAGATATTATAATTCTAAAAAATAAATATCATGATTAAAAACTCAAAGAAAATATAACCACATTTTTAATAAACTATATTTTAAAGTATTTTCGAAATGTAATTTTTTTATATTAAAATTTTAAAATTAACTGGGTTGGAAATTTATTTTTATAAAATAAATATAATTTTTGAAATCATCATATTGAAATTTTTCAACAGTCATTTTTTGTTATTTTTCAAAAATACTTCAATTTTCAGGAGAGTAGTAAAAATATTGTTATTCTCGTAACCAGTGTATCTTAAATTACATCATTTGAGTTATAATAATGAACTAATATTTTTATAAATATAGGCTCTATAAAAACATATTTAATTTGAAATTGTCTCATCAAAATATAATAAACATGATTCTCAAACACAAATAGTACTTTTCAAAGTCAAAAATCTGATTTTTTTTAAGGATGAGGGTCAAACCACATTTATTAAACCTAAAAAAGATAATAACCCGTTTAAAAATTGTAAGATATGGAAACAATTGAAATCAAGGGGAAAATTACTTAAATAAACAGTACACAATGTTTATAATGATCCCGTAATTCGAAAGAGAATAAAACATCAAGGAAATCGCCAAAAGAAACCACATCGCCCCACTCGCCAGTTAGTGAAATAGTGAGAACATTTAAAATTATGTCTCTCACACTCTTCCAAGAAGATTCACCATAATGGTAGCCTAATGTGTATTATAACCCCTACAAATAAAACAAAAATGTGTAGGAGATCTGGATGAAATGTTCCAGCACACCATTCCTTCTTTCGACTCACCGACACAAAAAGACTTGGAAGGAACTCACAGAAATGTCAACCAAATGAAAAGCAGTGCCTGGATAAAAACAAAAAGAAATATTTAATGAAAAATTTACCCATACATACATAAAAATATATGAAAATGGATGAATTATGGGTGTCATTGCACCCATCCATCTTTCGAGGCAGCCCTCCTAGCGGCACATACAAATGTTTGCACCACCAACCAAATGCTACGAGAAAAATATCAAGTTCCCTTGAAGAAATCAGTACCTAATAAACAAGATGAAACAAGAAAAAAAAATTAGATTTATTTGAATAAAAAAACTAGAATAGTGTATCATCCTAGTCATCCCAGCAAATTCAGAACTGTTTCCCCTAAACTATGAATGAAAATGGTGATGCTAGTGACCCCCAGAATGCTTCCGTTGAATTCTATAGACTCAATACCAAATCTGCACCCAACCTTAACCATATACTCTATCATATTTTTATGAAGTGATATACTAGATATTTCTAACCAAGAAAATGTGAACCTCAACTCTTGCGCGGACATAATCCATCGTTGTCTACTAAGCTTCCTCCTCCTCGAAACTCACAGTAACAAGAGGAGTGGAAAAGGTGCCTAGATCTGGACGAAACCAAATGGGAGGATCATGAGGCCTTGCACTCCACCAATACTACTCTCTGAATGAACTCAATAATTAAATATTTCCACATTCTCCATCATCATTATAACTAATAATATAATTCCCAGTAGAGAAAAAGAGACACCGAGAAGAGGGTAATCTCTCATAAATTCTTCCTCTCATTATCCTCTCTACTTTATATTTTTATCCACCCTTTTCAAACCCAAATAATATAAGTATAATTAGGTGGTGTTTTTTTACATTATAATAATTATTTTAACCTTCTAAATTTTTTATATTTATAACTTATTAAATTTTCATACTTCTCATTCCCATTCTTTTGATAGTGTCTAATTAACGGTCAGTTAATCGCCAATAAGGATGTTTTCAATTCATTTCCTATCACAAACCTTAAGCATAGTTATAATAAATTATTTATGGTATTTAATTGTATAAATATATTTATTTTAATCTTCTTCAATTAATTTTACTCATGTATAAATGACTTTGTTCAAAATAGTGAAATCAAATAAAAACGGAAAATTTTTAAGGAATGCATGATATCATAAAACCTCAACATTGACAACAAAAATTAACAAATATAAAAAAATAATTATAATTTATAGTTACTAACACATATTAAAATAATTCAATTCACATTAAATGTTTTAATAAATATAAATATATTATTCATGGGCCAGAAAAGAGATGAAATAAAGCAGGATTTAAGGTTATGAGATTCTCAAACCCAACCCCTTTTCTTTGGGTTGTCCCTCATTAAAAAAAATCATTTGTATTGATATTAATTTAATATTCCACAAATATAATTTAAGTATTATTCCATATTATATTCTAGTATATACATGTTTCCACATTATTTTTTAACCCAAATACAACGATTATGCAAAAAAAATCTTTTCTTTTCAAACACATCTTTGACTCCTCATGAGTGTTTCTTCTTTGGTCAAGAATGTTAAATTTTACACAAAATATGTTTCCCATTAATAATTTATGAAAACCAATTTTTAGCCATGACATTATTCTTTATTTATTCCTTATGTATCTCATTGTATTCTGTGAGTTATTTCATGACTACGATTGTTATACGTTCTTTGTTACATGCATGATTATGTGAATATTATGATATAAAGGGTGGGGCCATAATTATATATCCCTATAATTCATTGTTTTATGTGATTTATCTCATGATGTTGTGTATATTATTTTTGAACATGATTTTATATTTTTTATTAATTGATGATGTTATGATTTATTCACATATTTTATGTGTGAGCATGATACTGTCATTATTTACAACTATATGTGCTATTTCACTACTATAACATAATGTTTCATTATTATATATCGCCACATTCCATTACTTTTTAAAATTTATTCATTATTCTCGTGATGATAAAATCATTATTATGACATGAATATGATGATTATTCTCACCCATTAAATATCGATTCATGACTCGTATTTCATCTATTTTATTATTACCCTTACTAGGATTTAGATCACCTCATTATTTAATGTATATTCTAAAGTGACTACACATAAAAAAGAGAATGTAAGATATTCTAAATGGATAAAGAAGAAAGATTTCAATAATTGTTTTGTTTTATTTTGTATAAATTATGTATTATATTTATTTTCCAATTATAATAAACCTTATAATCCTTAAATGTATACCTATTATGTTATTTATCTTTAAAATTAGGAATAGTAATGAAAAAAAGCAGGGTAATAATAATATATACATTATTCATGGTTATAATCATTAGCTTTTATCCTAGCCTTATTATTATTAATCACATTGCGATCATCCTATTTATTTCAAAAAAACCATTGTGTTCTTATAATAGGATAGTCATATGTCTTGTCAACTAAATCCCATACCATGTTCTAAGTTAACTTGTTTAACTCATATTACATTGATAAAACCCAACTCTCATCTACTAATTCTTAATATATATGATATTTCTCAATCAGGATTAATGTATCACTAAGAGAGGGATGGGTGAAGCAGTGATATCTTTTTATTTTAAGTCTTTTTTCTTTTCAAACAACTTTCACCTCCTATTTATGATTTATCACATTGCTAAAAAAATCAAACATCCAAGGTAATGCAAGTATTTTAATGGTTAACTACTCAACAAGAGTATTTATGTCCTTATCATGGTTTGGAAACAATATAATGCCACACAATCCACTTGAAAATAATCCTTTTGTATGGATACAAAAAAGTAGGATATAAACTTACACATCTATAGCACTTTGATCAATTCAACAGAGCATGTTGTTCTTCTAGAAAAAATGATGTAACACAAGATTCTCTATAAGTAACAAATCCTTCACCAATTGGTTAAAAACATGTAACTATGATGCCTTATAATCATTCACTTTTGTTAACTATTAAAAAAATCAATACTATATTACCTAGCATTAGGTAGAAACAGCCTTCATAAAAACACTGACTCGGATGGCTCAGTCTGATTGCTCAATCCTAAAATATAACTATACTATAAAACTACTGAAACAATTCTTAACTTCATTCTTATAATTACAAATAAACTGTCAGTTTTATGGCTCTATTTAATGACCCAGACTAATATGAGAAACTCTAATCACTTACTTTATTCTATGTGGAATAATTCATCAGGTAAACTCTATTTAGAAAATTCTTCTCACTAGAACATCAAAGCTTCCCAATCTTCAACCACATGTGAAAAAAAATTATCTTTTAGAATTTTAAATTTACTTATTCCTTTTATAGGTTCTCCAAATGTGGAAAGTGTGGGAATTAACATTCATTTTCTCACTCAAAAAAATTATAATTCTCCAAATTTTAATTTCATTTCGAACTCATATTTGATTATTTCATCACGTCTCTTCAATTCTCGATTCTTCTCAAACCTTATTGAATCTTCTAAAAAAAAAACCATATATAAATTTTCTAACCATTATTTATTCTAACACACATGTCATTATGATTTTATTTATTACAATAATAACATATGTAATACATTAGTCATTTCATTATGTTGCTCTGTATCACTTGAAAAACAAATGAATGACTTATCATTTTGATGCTCTGTATCAACTGAAAAACATAAAAATTTAATATCTTTATTCCATAAACATAGTTGAAACTTTTAAATCATTAAAAACCTCATTCGATAAAACTTTGGAAGAAAAAATATCTTTGAAAAAACATCTGAAATGTCTTCAAGGTATTTCTCCTTTTATTCAAACCATACTATCGATGATCATATGTCTAATGATGTTCGGAATCTGATGACTTATCAATGTCATCATGTTTCAGAAAGATCGGTCTTTGACTTCCTCTAGTGGTTCACTATCAATTCTAGTCTGATGAATCTCTATCCACTTATGAAACAAACAATATTTATTTTCTTTTTCACTTGACCCAGTTTCAAAATAATTCAACATTATAAAAATGGTTGAATACATTGTTGATAATCATTCAATTGATCTGTATTTAACATTATTACATGCATATGTCCCAATAAACTCTAATTTATTATCTATGTCAACAAACTTTCCATCCTCTTATGGATTGATAGCACACCAAGTCTAATGGAATGGTATAAGTAGTAACTTTTTCCTTTTCAGATTATGGTATAAACAAACTTCAACCATTCACCGTCTTTTTTATAATATGTGTATACTATGGATTATAGGTCTGACTGAAAACCCTTATCTTCATCTTCTAACATTTCAAACAAAAATTTCTAGCCTTTAAATATTTTCAGTGTCTCGTGATCTAAAACTGATGAACTATGACCAAAAAAATTTTAATTCCACAAAAATTATTCTTCTAAAAAATCCTACATGTATCATGACATCCTTGTGACTTTGGAAAATTTTAGGATCAACAAAGAATCATATCACTTATATTGGAAACTTTCTATTACTTCACATCCTTTTAGCATCTTTTTCCTTTCCAACCAAATCTCAAACTGATTGGAAGAAGTTTGTATCACCCTTTTCTTTCATAAGTCTTGCATCATAAGTTTCCCAGAAAAAAAATGATTTATGAGAACTCCAAGATGATAAAATAACCATTGTATTAATTATTTAGTCATACAAAATCTGATACACATTCCCATATTTTTCAAAACATTCATTCTAGACGTATGGTGAATCCGAAAAACAACTTCTTTCATCAAACATTTCTAGAATAGAAACCTGAAACCAAAGAACTTATTTATTAAAAATGTTTACAATTTTTTGATTAATTGGAATTATTTAATTCTTTTCATCTAATAATCATAACATAAAATGTGGGGAGGTTTATTTTCTTGACCAAAAAAAGATAAAAACAGCACAAACTTCTTTCTGCATTTAAAACCCACCTTTAGTCCACTTGGTCCTAACAACCTACCCATTTGGATTTTTCTATAAACCTAGGATAATAAATAGATAAAAATTTTACCTCAAGAAATGGATTACTCCTAAATAATTATATTCCTATGTGATATAACTCATTATTGGAAACACGAATTATTTATAGAAAAACCACACTATTCAAAATTAGTGACTCGTGAAACTTTTTCATCTTTTTGACTTTCCTTCTCATGTTTCATCACTTATTTATTCACTTATTTCACATACCTATAAAAACAAGTTTCCTACAACCACTCCAAAAAAAATTAGATAATTTCACACACTTTCTTTCTAAGATCACATCTTACCAAAAACTCTCTGTATATATATGATTCCCTTAAATATTAGCACATATGGATATATTTATGAAACATATTCCCCCATGAAAAACGATCCAAATACTTTAATAGATTGGGGATAGAAACACAAACCTCAAACATGGTGGGAATGATTTTGGATTCCCATGTTCAACCTCAATTTTAAAAAAATTTCCTTCGGTATTGGTTTTGTGAATATATTACCATCTTGTTCTAATATAGTGACATTCTAAAACTTCAATTCATTATTCTCAACATGATATTTGATGAAATTATATTTTATATTAATTTTTTTTGAATGATAATGTTGTATTGGGATTCTTGTAAAGTTTATGTCTATTTTATTATCACATCCTAATATCAATGGTAACTTCACTTCAATAAGTATGTCTTTAGAATGAGTTTTCATCCACATATGTTGTGTGAAATATTAATTAGAAGAAAAATACTTGGCTTCATCCATTATAGGAGGTGCTGATCTTTTTTCTTAGTTCTCAAACTAACATAACTTTTCCCCAGAAATAAAACTCCCTCGTATGTGGATCTTCTATCATCAATAATTCCTACCCAATCAGCATATGATTACCCAAAAAATAAATTCTTTATAGTACTTCATATATGATTAAAAAATACATTTTTTCTTTGATATGTATAAGAATTATTTTCCTATCCAATAGGTGTAATTATTATGTAGAACATTGGAATATTGCAAAAAAATTAACAACATAATCAATGGTTGGCATTGATGAATTCAAATATAGAAAAAATCAATTATATTTGGAAAATGTTTAGAGTCAACATCCTTACCTTATCTATATTTATCCAACTTGGTTCCCAATGAAATTTATGTGGAAATAGGTTTTTAATTTTCCATGTCAAACTTCTTAATAAGTTCTTTAGCATAATTTTCTAGGAAAATAAATGTGTGTTTCTTATTTTGTTATATTTTTAACCAAAGAATGTATCTCATTTATCCTAACATAGAAATCTCAAACAAATTTTTCATCTCTTCAAAAAATATTTCAAAAGTTCTTTGATCATTCCCAAAAATGATAATTTCATCAACATAAAAAATTAAAATAAAAAAAACTATCTTGAATATATATGTTTTATATATTACTATCAACCCTTCCATCCTTAAAACACATCATTCTTAAGAAGGTATCATATTTGGAATATCATTCCCTTAAAGAAAAATTTATCCCATACAAGGCTTTATTAAACTTAAATGCATAATTTTCATCCTTCCTAGTAACAAATCCACATGGTTGTTCAATATAAACTTCTTCATCAAGTTCTCCATTAACAAATTCTAACATCACATCCACCTAAAATATTTTGTAACTGTTTTTGGCAGAAATAAAAAAAAAATTATAATTATTTATAACCTTTCCACCAAAAAAAAGCCTCATAAAATTAAATTCCCTTTATCTATGAGTATGCTTTACACATTAATATTTCTTTTCTTATTATCACTTAACCATCTTCATTAATCTTTTTCAACAAAACCCACTTTGTAATGATAACATTTTTTTCATTTGGTTTAGGTACGATTTTGCAAGTATCGTTCATTTCAATCTATTACAAGTATTCATTATTAGCTTGAATCCATTCATGATGAAAAAAATATTTATTCACATCATTCATCTCAACTTTTTAATATAAATATTCATGGTTAATAACTTTTTATCTTCTTTTTATTTTAACCTTTTAATGTTGATTACCAATTATATTTTGAGCTTTCACTTGCCTCCACCTAGGATGAGATTTTTGAGACTCTTCCTCATCACTAGAGATAGCTGAGTCTGATTATTCTTCTTATAATGGATTACGAATGTTTCAATCATTATCATAACCCTTAACAAAAACACTTTCATCCTGTTCATATTACTTATCTGCATAATTTTTTTAGAATATTCCTCATCTTTTTCAATAATTTTCGCATCAAGAGAGTCAAATAATATTTATATATCATTTTTGAAACATCTTTATCCACTTCTATATCAATCATATATAAGAAATATTCCATATATACCTCCCTGATAAAACTTTCCAAGGTCTTCACCTTTATTATTTATGATGTAGGGACTCCCAAAAACTCATAATTGTTTCAAACATGGAGTTTTTTCATAAAAACATTCATCATGAGTCATATAGGAACTTATCCTATAGAAACATAAATTATAGATATAAATGGTTTTACTCATATCTTACATCCAAAATTAATGAGAGGACCATGTTTAAGTAACATATTTATCCCCCTTTCTACCAAACTAATATTCTTTCTTTCAAAAACACCATTTTTTTGGTGTATATGGTGTACTAAACTCATTCTGGATTCCATATTTTTCAATATAACATTTGAACACTTCATTATTCTATTCGCTGCCTTTATCAAATCTCAAAATCATTAAATAATACCCACATTTCTTCTAATATTTTTTCTAAAACTTTCAAATATCTTCAAAACAACTCACTTATGTTTCAAACACATAACACATGTAATGAGAGTAAAATCATCAATAAAAATAATGAAGTTATTATCTTATAAAGTTTATTATTTTATCATTGTCCCACAAAATCAGAATGGATATGTAATAGGGATTGAGTTAAAAAAATATCTACTATCTTACGCACAGATTTTGTAATCATTCTTTTCTGAAAACTATGAAACACCAATATCTCCTTCTTAATAAGTTTGAAATACCCTGGACACATTCAAATTTTTATAACTTTATCATGTTTCTATGAAACATATTTTCAAATATTTTATTCCACAACTAATTTTCTTCCATAATTTTGAAGTAACATGATCACAAAATATAAAAATAAATTACCTTTTTTATGTTGTCCTTTGGTAACTATTTTTCAATCATCCTCTCTTTTCACAAAAAAACTATATTTTCTAAAAATAACATTATTAACATCATCAAAAAGTTTTTATGCATAAAAACAATTATGTTTTAACCCATAAATAAACAAATATTTCTTAGATATCAACTTTCCTTCTCTAATAATAGCATATCCACAACCTTTTATTCTGATAGATTCATCATTTCCAAATGTAGTTTTTCCTTCTTTGAATTCATTCACATTATTCACAAATTTAAAATATCCTATCATATTTAAAGAACACACGTTATCTAAAACCCAAGGTCTTTATCCTTTTTTATATTTGAGAGAAGTTTCAAAAACAAGATATTTTTCATTCCCTTTTTCATTCTTCTTATCAAAAAGAAGTTCCACTTTCTTATTATCCTTTGAAGGTAACTTATTATCATTATTAGGTTCACCCATTCTAGGACTTTTGAAAACTTCAGAGATAGAGTTCTTGAAACTTTTAACTCTATGTCCACCATTAAAAAGTTTTTTTTTGAAATAATTCCTACTCTTCTACCTTTTCCTACAACTTAACTAGAAGATATTCATTCTGGCTATTTTCTTTCTCAAGAGACTTCTTCAGATATTCAACTTTTTCAAGTAACATAAATTTCCCTTTAGGAGGAAATTATTGATTTTTTTTGTATGAATTTAATTATTTAACTTCTTTATATCTCATTCTAGTCTAACAATATTTCTCCTACATTTATCTAGTTCTCTCTCAGGATGAAATTATATCTCAATTTCTTCATTTTTAGAATTACTAATTCCAAAATCATCATCATTAACTATTGAAATGAAATTATTTTCCCAAAGAATATCAGTAAACATTTTGGATTTAGATTTACCATCTTCATCTTCATCATCATTAAAAAACCCTCTCCTTATAAATTTGGATAACTTTTTATCTTTTCCCTTTAAAAATGATGTAGACTGATAACTCAGTTTCTTCCAATACATTTTATACCCTCTATCGTCTTCATCTTTATTGTCTTCATTATTTATTTGGGGGAAATTTATAGAAAAGTTCCCAATAGGTCCTGAATAAAAACATTTCAAGGGAATATTTCCTTTATAATTTACTACACCTTTTTTCACATTTTATAAAAACAAGAATAAAAACTCATAAAGATTGTTACATACCTCATTTTCATATTCAGTATCATCGAATTCTTCTTCTTCAATAATTTTCTTAAAAATTTATTTATTGGTAGAATTGAATGATATTTATTAATAAAATATGTCATTTAAATTAATAACTATGTACCTTATCATATCATAAGTTATTATATTACTATAAAGATCCTATGGAGATAGAGATTCAGGATCTCTATATTCCAAAGATGAAACTTTGGCATCAAACATATCAGGGATATTTCTAAAAAAACTTCTCAAAAATAGTTAAGACTTCAAAATTTTCCCCAAGAAATATTATGGTTTTTAAAATATCATTCATGTTGGACGGAGAAAGAAAGGAAGTGATGGAAAGGGGGGGTGAATTGCCTTTTAAAAAATAATTAACAATTTAAAATCAAAGTAAAAAAGTGCAGCGGAAATAAAAGAGGCAAGACACGCAACTTGATAACGGAGTTCGGCTTAAACCCAAGCCTACGTCTCTTCTCCCAACTCAACCGTTGAGATATTTACTACCGCTTGCTTTTTAATGGTTTTTGCAAGAAACCCACTAGACTTTAAGGTTAGTCTAGAACCTATTACAGCTTGCTTTTATTGGTTTTGCAAGAACCCACTAGCCTTCTTACAGGTGAAGGCTAGCTCACCTATGACTCAAGCCTTTTAAAAGGGAAGGCTTGACTAACCTCTTCACACCTTGAAGGTGGTGTGAAAACCCAATGAAGAGAGGATGAGAGAAATGAGGGGTTTGTAGGCACAAACCCAAATTGAAGCTCAAAATGATAAAACAATAAAAACCGTAATGGGATAAGCCTTGGGAGCCAATGGATTGATGAAGTTGATGAAGAGCGCTCCCAAGCTTCTATGGTGGTGCTCCTTGGTTGTGGAATTGAGTTTGAGCAAGTGGAGGGTTCCTTGAGGGAATGTGCCGGAGGTTCGCCAAATGATCAAAAATGTGTCTATGGGTTTCCTTTATGTTTCGCTAGTGTTCCGGGGCTTCCTAGTCCTTTATTTATAGAGGGGGAACCCTCAAATGGCCTTTGGGAGGCTTTGGAGCCGTTGGAGAGGCCTTCGGAGCCGTTGGGAGTCAAGTGGACAGGCCTGGTCAAAGCCCAACGGCTAGTTTGACTGGCTCCACCGGCTGACCGGTGGTTGGCCACCGGTTGGCCGCTGCTTTGAAAATGGGAGAGGGCTCGGGCTCAGGCACCACCGGCTGGCCGGTGAGGAGGCCACCGGTTGGCCGGTGCTGAGGCAGTGGCTGACACTGTTCTGGCTGGGTGCCACCGGCTGGCCGGTTCTGAGGCCACCGGTTGGCCGGTGCTGAGGCAGTGGCTCAGCCTTCTATCTGGGTTCCATCGGCTGGCCGGTGGTGAAGCCACCGGTTGGCCGGTGGACTGAAAATCAGTCCACTTTGGCTTCTTTCTTTCTTGGCCCAATTCCTTGGCCACCTGAAATCATGCCTATCATCCAAAAACACTTAAAATAAGATTAGATAAATAAGAGAGTGATTGTGATCATGAAAATTAAACCACGAGGGGTACGAGAGGTACAACAATCTCCCCCTATTTTGATGATCACAATCACCAAAACAAACAATGTAAAAAGACTGAAATGAGAGGCATGCTTTAAAAGATTTTTCCCTCAATAAACCAAGAATTTCTCCCCCTTTGCGATTATCAAAATAGCACGGGGCATAAAACTTGATTGAGGGATATGTTGAAAAATGAGATAGAGAATTTAAACCAATTGAAATTTTTGAAATTTTAATTGAATGTTTTGAATGAAAATTTTGAATGAAGATTTTGAATTGAATGTTTTGAATCGAAAATTTTGAAATGAAAAATGCAAAAAAGCTTAAACAATCCTAACCCCCCCCTAAATAAAAACAACAAATCACCGGGGAGAAGTTTTTGGAACCGAGACAAATTTTGTTCCGGTGAGACTCGCTAAAAGGGATTTTTCAATCCATACTTGTCTAGTGGCGGGTCTTCTACTATAAAATTCATCATTAAAGAAAATAGTTTTTGGCCTTCCATACTGGGCATTTTTGCAATCGCACTCATAAATTAAGTGCCCGGGTTTTTTACAATAGTTGCAAAATTTAAATTGGGAGCTCCCCCTTACAAAAATAGTTGGAGCATGGGAAGAGGAAGCTTGCTTGGAAGAGCCAAGCCCTTCGGTGGTTATAGATATGCGTTGGGAACCTAGGAGTTTGGTCAAATTTTGTTCACCTTGGGTGAACTTGGCGAGAGAGTCCCTTTAATCTTTGATTGTTGATTCCATAGAATCAACATTGGGAAGGTTTTGGACTTTGAGGGACAACTCTTCCTTTTCTTTGAGAAGTTGTTCCTTTTCGGAAGTGAGTTTTTTGAAATTCTTTTTTAAAGCAACAAATTTGGAAGAAAGTTCGTGAAAACCTTCCTCCAATTGATCTCTAGCATGTTGGAGATCCTCATAAGATAAATTATTGAAAGAATTTGAAGAACTAGAGGATGAGGAGTCGGAAGATGTTACCTCATGAAATGCCATTAGGCATTTTTTACCTTTGTCACTTGAGGAGGAGGAGGAGTCGAATGTGGAGCTATCACTCCATGTGGCCTTGAAAGCTTTCTTCTTTTCCTTTTGCTTGGCCTTTTTCTTGTTGAGTGGAAAATCGGGCTTGTAATGGCCTTTCTTGCCGCACCCATAGCATGTTACCTCGGGCTCGGATTTTTCGTCGTGTTTTTACTTTCGAGCCTTGCGGGATTTCTTCTTCTTGTGCTTCTTCATGAATTTGTGCATCTTGTGGGCAAGATTCTCCATTTCGGAATCTCCGCTTGAAGAGGAAGACGATGAGGAGGAGGAGCTTTCTTCTTGTTGAACTTTGAAGGCGATGTTCTTTGGAACTTTGATCGGTTTGCCTTCCTTTTCAGCTTGCCTCCTCATGGTGATCTCATAGGTCATGAGAGATCCGATGAGCTCTTCGACCGGCATGTTCTTGATGTCCTTTGCTTCTTGGATTGCCGTGACTTTTGGTGCCCATGAGCTTGGTAAGATCCAAAGGATCTTCTTAACCATCGTCTCTGCAGAAACATCATCTCCAAGAGACTTTCTTCCATTGCAAACGTCAGTAAAATGAGTAAACATTTCAGTAATATTTTCAGATGGATGCATGGTAAAAGACTCAAAATCTTGACGGTACATGTCCAATCGAGTATCCTTGACTTTGTTGGTCCCCTCATGGGTAACTTCCAAAAGTTTCAAGATTTCATGTGATGAGGTGCATGTGGAAACTCGATTGAATTCATTACGATCAAGGCCGCAATGAAGAGCGTTCATGGCTTTGCCATCAAGCTCGAAATTTTTAATATCGTCTTGAGTCCATTTGGATTCATCGGGAGAGGAAAGAGAATAACCATGCATGACAATTTTATAAATAGGGTAACCTATACTTCTAAGAAAAGTGGTCATGCGGGTTTTCCAATAGTTATAGTCGGTTCCATCAAAAAATGGAGCACGACCCAAAGAATAGACTTCGGGGGCGAAAGAAGTTGAAGCCATCACAATGGATCTTAAATTTGAAACCGGTTAGGGTATTACTCAAATTTTGCCTTTGATACCAATTGTTGGACAGAGAAAGAAAGGAAGTGATGGCAAGAGGGGGGGGGGGGGGTGAATTGCCTTTTAAAAAATAATTAACAATTTAAAATCAAAGTAAAAAGTGCAGCGGAAATAAAAGAGGCAAGACACGCAACTTGATAACGGAGTTCGGCTTAAACCCAAGCCTACGTCTCCGCTCCCAACTAAACCGTTGATAGATTTACTACCGCTTGCTTTTTAATGGTTTTAGCAAGAAACCCACTAGACTTTAAGGTTAGTCTAGAACCTATTACAGCTTGCTTTTATTGGTTGAGCAAGAACCCACTAGCCTTCTTACAGGTGAAGGCTAGCTCACCTATGACTCAAGCCTTTTAAAAGGGAAGGCTTGACTAACCTCTTCACACCTTGAAGGTGGTGTGAAAACCCAAAGAAGAGAGGATGAGAGAAATGAGGGGTTTGTAGGCACAAACCCAAATTGAAGCTCAAAATGATAAAACAATAAAAACCGTAATGGGAGAAGCCTTGGGCGCCAATGGATTGATGAAGTTGATGAAGAGCGCTCCCAAGCTTCTATGGTGGTGCTCCTTGGTTGTGGAATTGAGTTGGAGCAAGTGGAGGGTTCCTTGAGGGAATGCGCCGGAGGTTCGCTAAATGATCAAAAATGTGTCTGTGGGATTCCTTTATGTTTCTCTAGTGTTCAGGGGAATCCTAGTCCTTTATTTATAGAGGGGGAACCCTCAAATGGCCTTTTGGAGGCTTTGGAGCCGTTGGAGAGGCCTTCGGAGCCGTTGGGAGTCAAGTGGACAAACCTTGTCAAAGCCCAACGGCTAGTTTGACTAGATCCACCGGCTGACCGGTGCTTGGCCAACGGTTGGCCGCTGCTTTGAAAATGGGAGAGGGCTCGGGCTCAAGCACCACCGGCAGGCTGGTGAGGAGGCCACCGGTTGGCCGGTGCTGAGGCAGTGGCTGACACTGTTCTGGCTGGGTGCCACCGGCTGGCCGGTGCTGAGGCCACCGGTTGGCCGGTGCTGAGGCAATGGATCAGCCTTCTATCTGGGTTCCATCGGCTGGCCGGTGGTGAAGCCACCGGTTGGCCTGTGGACTGAAAATCAGTCCACTTTGGGTTCTTTCTTTCTTGGCCCAAATCCTTGGCCACCTGAAATCATGCCTATCATCAAAAAACACTTAAAACAAGATTAGATAAATAAGAGAGTGATTGTGATCATGAAAATTAAACCACGAGGGGTACGAGAGGTACAACAATTCATCCGTGTAAATAATATACCATAAGTTTTATACTCACACTTTTTTATATCTTCATAATTTATCCTCTGTATTTGTAACAAGAACTTCATTACTTTTATACTGCCTTCATAACTGTTCTTCAACTTTTCTGAGATACCTTTATCAGTAGTAACTAAATCCAGTCTTAGAACCTAGCTTTTATCAATTTATAAGAGTAATGAATTCTTATATCTCCCATTATTCTCAAGATCATTATTATCCATAAATGTGATAGGAACTTTTCACTAATTAGATGAAACCCACCTGTAGCTTCTTACAGGACATCATAACCAAGATACATAAGATAAGGAAACATTCTATATGTCCAGATATGATAGTTCTTACCATCTAATAGTATAATCCCCTTAATGTTCACACAATTTAGATTCTCCATAAAAACTTCTCTTAATAAGCTTCAATAAAGAGTAAATAAAGGGAATTTGGGTCTGATACAAGTTGATATTTCCCAACCAAGATCAATGTATCACAGAGAGTGGGAGGGGTGAATCAGTGATATATCTTTGTTTTAAGTTTCCTTTATTTTAAAACAACATTTTCCCCAATTACATATTTATCACTTTGATTAAATAAAAACAATAACACATCCATATTAATATAATTAATTACAAGGTTCACTACTCAACAGGAGTAGCTACATCTTTAACATGGTTTTGAAATAATTCAATACCAAACAATCCACCAGAAATCAATATTTCTATGTGGATACAAAAAACACTAGGATATATCCTTTAACTTATGTAGAATTATGATCAATACAATGGTGCATGTGCTTATTATAGAACTAATTATGTAATATAAGTTTGTCTAATAAGTAATGAAACCTTCACCAGCTGGTTTAAAACATGTTTTTATATTTCTTTATCAATATTGTCTTTTGATAACTATAAAAATAATTCTTTACATTCCTACTCATAAGTAGGTATAATCAACCTCTATATAAACATTGAGTCTAATTATTCATTTAGAATGATCAATATCGATATATAATTCTTCTAGAAAACTACTGAAATAATTTTTAGCTACTTTCTTCTCAGTCTTAAAATCTATCAGTCAAATGGCTCAGTCTAATGACCTAGTTTGATATGAGAAACTCTAAATAGTTTCTTTATTCTATATATAATAATTCTTTAGTTAAAATCTTTATGTAAATTTATTCTCACTATAACTTGAAAACCTCTTCTGCTTTGTCTACACGTGAACAATGTTCTGATTCTTCAGGATGTAAAATGCACATTCATTCTTTTATAGGTGTGTCAAAAGTGGAAAGGGAGCGAAATTACATATATTTTATAACTAAATGAAATATCTAAATCTACTAATTTTAATTTCATTTAAACATAATATTTGAGTAAATTATCTCTTCTCTTTACTTCTTGATTATTGTTAAACCTTCTGTAATCTTCTTAAAACATCATATTACTTCAAACATTCTAACCATTCTTCATTCTGATACACATTTCAATCTAATTATCATCATTTCCATGGAAAAAATATGTAATAAAGTCTACTTATCATTACTCTTATCTATATAAATTGATGAAAAAATTAATGACTTATTATTATGATGCCCCGTACTGACTGATAAAACATACAACTGTGAAAACATTCTTCCATAAACATAGTTGCAACTTATGTATCATTCAAAACCTATGACAACCCTGCTTTTTATTACAACTTAAACATTATTTGTTACATAAAACATCACTTGATACAACAAAGAAGATCGAGAGGTTTTGTGTCTTTGGATCTTAGGATCATTACATAAAAACTTGAAACATGAAATACAACATCTTTATTGAAAACTTCCTTTACATTACCACTACATTCCCTCGTAATTAGCATTGCATGGGATTACCTGAGGACATGCATAAAAAAGGGTTAGCTATAAAGCCCAGTAAGGAAATACACATGGAATAACATGAGGAGTAAAATACATGTTAGACATTATGAATATAATTATAGCATAAAAGAAACATGAACATAAAGGCATGATAAAGCATGATAATCATAACAGGGAAATGTGGCGACAAAACTTAAAATGGAATTAGCATGAGCCAAGGCTCATTGCACATGGAGCATGAGTAAATCCTCATTGCACATGAAGCATGTGTAAACCCTCATTTCATTTGAATTAGCATGATTCAAAACTCATTTCACCTGATGTATCATGATACTATACTTTACCCAATGCATTGGACCACTATAAGGGTGCACCCTTCTTAAACATTTCATTTCATGCATAAGTGTACCACATGGATCATAAAACATGGATTCATAAAACATAATCATTTATTCCAAGATAAAGGAATGTGGAATTCATACATGAAACTTTATAATCAATAATTAAATGTATATAAAGGTGAATACCCTTGATGGATAAATGGGCATGGTATTCACTACACAATGACATTGGCTTAGAAAATCAGAGTGATTTCGGCAGCGTAACGTCGTGACATAAGAATTCATAAAAATAGTTGATGAGAGAGAAAGGGGTTCCTCATCATATTAAAATTTAATGGACAGTAAGTAGGTTATATAGATACATGTCCTAACAATTTTAATGTAATTTAGATTCATGATACAAAAGAATTTCTTGAATGTAAAATAGGAGAGAGAAGTTCCTTTCGGAATTTCGGCATTTTAACGGGTGTACATAGGAGGAAATTAATGAGATAGAAATGGGTATCCCATCATTCAAATATAAAGAGGGATGTATGGGGGAGGTGAAAAACCATACCCCAACATTCATAATTGAAATTAAAAGGGCAAAACAACATAATGAAAATTGGACAAAAAAGAGAAAGGAAGAAAAAACCCTTACTTGGAAGTGTGCTTCCAAAGGCTAGAGAAAGGCTTTTGAGAGGCTTCTTGGGAGCTTGGGGCACCTTGGGAGGATTATAGAGATAGTAGGCCAGAGGTTGGACGAACTTCAAAGTCTTTGAGAGGGAGGAAGTGGGATCTTGGGTGGGTTTATATAGGAAAGGTGAGGGAAATATTTATTATTTAGGTTTGGGACCCCTTACATTAAATTAATCCAAACCACAAATCATCCCATGTTTTTTGCCAATGTTTTTTGGAAAAGGGAAGAGGAGAAAAATATTTTATTAGGAAAAGGTCCGAAATTCTTAAAATAATAGGGTTGATTATGTGGATTTGAGTCATACTCCCGTGGAAATTAATTTAAAAAGACAAGGTGTTTAATAAGTCTTGAGGGGTCCATTAATGCTTTGAAAAGTAAGTAAAAAAACAAAAATCCCATTATTTTAATGGTAAAACATATATTTTCCGAACATAAAGATTATATTATTTTATTACATCAATATTGGGTCATTATGATGTAATAAAACACATTATATATTTAAACGGTATTTAATTTTTACCCAAAAATTTGACTGTCTCAGAAAATTATGAAAATTCACCATTGGATAATTTCAAAATCCTGATTGCAGAAATAAAATTTATTTTATCTAAATAATTTTCTAAATATATTAATTTTCACTTTTAAAATAAAAACTGACATTTATCGAAAATTCACAGGTTTTGATAGAAATGGCTTTTAAACCTTAATAAAAATTATAATTGCATTCATCAAATTATAAGATCATTTATATTTTATAAAAAATAATTTAACAATAATAATAATAATATTTTATTAAAATATTATTTAATTCAAAAATCCCTTAATTTAATAAAATAGAATTCTTAATTTAATAATAACTAAAAAAAATATTTGTACTTTAAAAACTATTTACAATGTATCAAAAATGACCAGGAGGTATATTCATTATTATATACAAAAATAATATACATGAACATAGTACTAGATATTTGTTACATAACCCATTAAAATAGCTGCATAGGACCTAAGGGTAAGGTGTGTGATGGTGACAGACTCTTGGGGTGGCTCAGATAACATCGCTCGAGTGGTAATTTCCATCAACTTCCACTTTTCCCATAGACGGTCTCGTTTGAGCTTGACCTGGTGAAGCTCAGCTTGGGCTCGGTCAAGAGCTAAGCCCATGGATGCCACCTCTTTTCCGAGCTCTGACATATGGGTTTCGTATGGGTCAATTCTACTGGATGAGGCCATCGCTTCCTTTGTCTGAGTAAATTTGGATTTGTTAAAGCCCTATATTTATACTAATCATGTGATCACTATTCAATAGCTATATTAGCAATGGTCAAAATTCTTAACATATAACCAAATAATTTTACATTTTATATAAAAAAAATATAAATTTAATTAGATCAAGAGAGATTTCCATTAATTAAACTTTGGGTCATTACAATATTCCGCCCTTAAGAAATTTCGCCCTCGAAATTTTCCTTTTCCCACACTAAAACAGATATGGGTAACTCAGCTTCATCATTTCCTCCGATTCCCAAGACGCTTCTTCAAACATGTGGTTTCCCCATAACACCTTGATGAGGGGCATTGTATTATTTCATAAAACTTTTTCTCTAGGATCTAAGATCTTCATTGCTTGCTCCTCATAAGAAATATCATCTTCCAATTGTACCACCTCAGAAGAGAGTACATGTGAAGGGTCTGGTATGTACTTCCTTAAGAGGGATACATGAAAGAGATCATGTACTTCGGCCATGGTAGGTGGAAGTTCTAGTCGATAGGCCACATACCCGACACGATCAAGAATCTCTATGGGGCCGATGTACCTTGGACTTAACTTCCCTTTCTTTCCAAACCTCATGACCTTCTTCCACGGAGATATGCATAGAAAAACCATGTCTCTAACTTTAAACTCAAGGTATCATCGATGATTATCTGCATTACTCTTCTATCGACTCTAGGCTTCCTTGATATGCTGCTAAATGGTTTTCACCTTCTCCACCATTTCCTCGACCATTTCCAATCCGACCAGCTTACGTTCACCGACCTCATCCCAACACGTCGGTGTTCTGCACCTTTTCCCATAAAGGGCTTCATATGGTGTCATTTGGATGCTTGAGTGGAAACTGTTATTATAAGAGAACTCAAAAAGAGGATGATTTTGATCCTATCCTCCTTTAAAGTCCATTGAACATGCTCTCAACATGTCCTCAAGTGTTTGGATAGTCCTCTTGGATTGGCCATCAGTTTGAGGATAATAGTCCATACTAAAGTTCAGTTCAATATTCAGAGCATGTTGAAGACTCTTCCAAAACATAGAGGTGAATCTTGGATCTCGGTCAGACACAATAGATAGTGGTACTCCATGCAACCTTACCACTTCCCTGATATAAATCTGTGCCAGTTGATCCAATGATAAATCCTACCGAATAGCAATGAAGTGTGCAGTATTTGTAAGACGATCCACAACAACCCAGATTGCATTGTTGCCTTTGGATGTCCTTGGAAGTCCGGTAAAAAATTACATGGTGATGTTCTCCCATTTCCATTCTGGTATGGGCAATGGTTGCATCATCCCCTTAGACTTCTGCCTCTTTGCCTTCACTTACAGGCACACCAGGAACATTGATGTATATTCAGCGATCTCCTTCTTCATATTATCCCACCAAACGTTTTCTCAGAGATCTCGATACATCTTTGTGCTCCCTGGGTGAATAAGGAAATTTGAACTATGTGCATCATCCAAAACTTCCTTCTTCAGCTCTAGACTTGATAGAACACATAGTCTTTTCCCAAACCGCACAATTCCTTCTTCATTAACATTAAACTCTGAGGATTTCCCTTTTTCGATAGCTTCCACTTTTTCTTGAATTCCCACATCATCCTTTTGATCATCCTTTAACCTTTCCAAAAGTGATGGTTGAGCAATCATTTGTGAAAGGATTGATGATTTTCCCTTCTCTATGATTCCCATGTCCATCTTCATCAAGTCTAAAAAGATTGGATCTTTCTCAATTCTCATCATTGATTAAATCGTTGGATCCTTTATATATAGTGCATCTGCCACCTTGTTCACTTTCCCAGGGTGGTAATGTATTGAACAGTAATAATCTTTGATGATCTCTATCCATATTCTTTCGCACATATTAATCTCTTTCTGTGTGAATATATATTTATGTCTCTTGTGGTCAGTATATATCTCACATTTCTCCCCATAGAGATAATGTCGCCATATTTTCAAAGCAAATATCACCGCCGCCAACTCCAGGTCATGCGTTGGATAGTTTCGCTCATGGATTTTCAACTTCCTTGAGGCATAGGATATCACTTTATCATTCTACATCAACACACAGCCTAATCTCTTCTTCGAAGCATCACTGAATACCACAAAAAGTTCCCCACTTGTGGGTAAAGTTAGCACGTGCACAGTGATAAGCCTCCTTTTCAACTCCTTGAAGCTTTCTTTGCATTCATCACTCCAAGAAAACTTTACTCCCTTTCGAGTTAGCTTGGAAAGAGGGTTCGAAAATCATGAGAAATTTCTCACAAATCATCGATAATATCCAGCTAACCCCAAGAAGCTACGGATATCTGTTACCGATGTTGGCCTCGGCCATCCATCAATTGCATCTGTTTTGGAGGGATCCATAGATATCCCATTGCTTGTGATGATATGTCCCAAGAATGAGACTTCCTTTAACCAAAACTCACACTTTTTGTACTTTTCATAGATCTTATCCTTGCTCAAAGTCTCCAGTACAGTTCTTAAATGCTCCTCATGATCCTCCTTGGTTTTGGAGTATATTAGAATATCATCTATAAAGACTGCCACAAATTTGTCTAGGTAACATCTAAAGACTCTATTCATTAATTCCATGAAGATTGTTGGAGAATTAGTGAGTCTGAAATGCATTACTATGAATTCATAGTGCCCGTATCTTCTGCAAAAAGCAGTCTTGGGGATATCTTCCTTCTTCACCCTTACTTGATAATATCCCGACCGCATGTCCACCTTGGAGAAGTATTGTGCTCCACGCAGCTGATCGAAAAAGTCATCAATTAGTGGGAGAGGATACTTGTTCTTTATCATGATTTTTTTAAGTTCATGATAATCGATGCAAAGGTGCATTGACCCATCCTTCTTCTTGACGAAGAGGACTGGTGCACCCCAGGGTGAAGCACTTGGGCGTATAAACCCTTTATCTAGATTCTCCTGTAGTTTTTTCTTCATCTCTTCAAGCTCTACAACAGTGATTCTATATGGAGTCTTGGATATTGTTAAATCCCCAGGTATAAGTTCAATTGAGAATTAAATATCTCTTCTAGGAGGAAGACCAGGAAGTTCCCCGGGAAACACTTCAGTGAATTCCCTCCCAATAGGCATTTCTTCAAGGATGGTTTCTTCCTTGGAATCAATCATCTTAGCCAGATACGCGAGCTCATAAGGTAGTAATATCCATGCTTTAGATGATGGATCTAAAGGAGATTCATCTTCCTCCTTACACTTATAAATAATCGGGGGTGGATTCTCCATATGGAGTGTGATTTCCCTCTCCCAACAATTTATGTTGTCTCTAAATAATGAATGTCATTCCATGCCAAGAATTGCATCAAATTCCACCAGAGGGAGTATGACGAGGTTCTCCAGGAAATTCAATCCATAGATTATAACAGGGGAGGACTTATATTCATGGGATGAAATGATTTCCCCATTTTCCGTACTCACCAACATCTTCTCTTCCATGATTTGTTGTGGTGTTGGGATTGTTCTACTAAACTTTCGAGATATAAAAGAATATGTATAACCTGAATCAAAAAGTGTGTTCGCTATTCTTGAATGAATAACTAGCGTACCTGTCACCACTTTGTTTTCGGGGTTCACTTCGGCAGAAGTGATGGCAGAAGCTCTTCCTTGCTACCTTGGAGGTTGTTGGTAGCCTCCAAAAACCCTTGGATTAGGGCACTGATTTTCAAAATGACCGGGTTCTTTGCATTTGTAGAATTGATCAACGCATTGAGGTTCGAAGGGAGCGTTCCTCTCCTCTATAACAGCCACGGGTCTTTCTTGTCGATAGTTAACAACTAGGTGCCCTTATATTCCACACCTGAAGCATTTCCTTGTCCCATTAAGGCAATTTACAGGGTGCTTCTTTCCGCACTATTGGAAAGTGGGGTGCTGGATCTTCTTAGAACCGTTGGATTTATCCATCAGACCACCAGCATTGAATTCAACCTTATGCTTCTTATCCCCATGATACCCCTTTGATTCTCTGATCTTCATTTTGTCCATGAGGGCACATCGGACAATTTCCTCATAGCTGTCGAAGTCACAGATTGTTAATGCTTTCCATAGCCTAGGCTTCAACCCACCAAAGAAGCAGTCAACTTTTCATTCTGGGGTAACGACAAAGCTGGAAGTGTATCATGCAAGCCTTGTGAAGTTTTCCTCGTACGCTTCAATAGATTCTTCAACTTTTTGCTTGAGGGAAAGGAAGTCCCTTTCCATATTAAGCTGGAGGGTGCGTGAAAAATCTTTATCGAAAAACATCTTCCGGAAATCCTTCCATTCCAATGCCTCAATCTCCTCCTCAGGATTCGTATTTTTGATCAACGTCCACCATTGATCAGCTTCACCCTCCTTATGATAAGCCTCCAGGATAACCTTCTCTTGTTCAGAACATTGAAGGATGTAGAAGATCTTTTCAATGGAGTTGATCCATTGATCAGCGATCGTGGGATCGGATGATCCATTAAAATTAGGAGGCCTTTGTCTCATTAATCTCTTGATAGCGACTTGTTCTTTCTCAGGGGGGGTTGAACGTTCCTCTTGACCTGTGATTCTATTCAAAACTTGAGTTAGCTAAGAGAGAAGCGTGACAAAGTTCGGGATTCCCTCTCCCATTGGATTGGTCATCTCATCAGTACAGTCATCACACTGATCTTCACACCGGTTGTTTTCCCGAGTCCTCCTATTACCGGCCATTGGCTGGAATAAAAGGAATGTTAGGGTTAACACATAAATGGTAATATAAAGACAAAATTTGATAACTTATAAATAAACTTTTATTTCCTTAACTCATGAGTCTGTAGGCTTCAACCTAGGCTTTTCAGGATTCTAATTTCTAACATGTATTCTTAGGGGAATTTTTTTAAATTCCCTTAATAAGGGTTTATACTAAGATTGTGAATTTGTCAAAACATATCCCCCAGGACTGTCGTAACCAAGAGTGCAGCAAGGCATGTTTTCGTGCACCAGTTCTCATTCGAGTCTAGCTCAAAGCGGTGTTTTTGGGTTTTACCCCTAGGATACATTTGTGCCAGAGTCGCCTCTACCTGCTCGTATCCATACAGGAATGTATTTGTTTGATAAACCACTTACTCAGTACTTACCAAAACATAGGGATGTTTTTATTATACTTAGTCTTGTCTATAAGGCTTTACTAGGGTCTTCTAATCCTAATCCCAAAAATAACTAAACCTATCCTTTGATACCAACTATGACAACCCTGATTTTTATTACAACTTAAATATGATTTATTACATAAAACTTCACATGATACAACAAATAAGATCGAGATTTTTAGTGCCTTTAGGGATTAGGATCATTACATAAAAACTTGAAACATGAAATACAACATCGTTACTGAAAACTTCTTTTACATGACCACTACATTGCCTCATACTTAGCATTGCATGGGATAACCTGAGGACATGCATAAAAAAGGGTGAGCTATAAAGACCAGTAAGGGAATACACATGGAATAACATGAGGAGTACAATACATGTTAGACATTAGGAATATCAATAGATCACAAGAGAAACATGAACATAAAGGCATGATAAAGCATGATAATCATAACATGGAAATGTGGCAACAACACTTAACATGGAATTAGCATGAGCCAAGGCTCATTGCAGAAGGAGCATGAGGAAATCCTCATTGTACATGAAGCACGAGTAAAACCTCGTTGCACTATAATTAGAATGATTCAACATTCATTTCACCTGACGTATCATGATACTATACTTTACCCAATGCATTGGAGCGCTATAAGGGTGCACCCTTCTTAAACATTTCATTTCATGCATAAGTATGCCACATGGATCATAAAACATGGATTCATAAAACATAATCATTTGTTCCATGATAAAGGAATGTGGAATTAATATATGAAACTTTATAATCAATAAGTAATTGTTCATAAAGGTGAATACCCTTTATAGAGAAATGGGAATGGTATTCACTACACAATGACATTGGCTTAGAAAATCAGAGCGATTTCAACAGCATAACGGTGTGACAAAAGAATTCATAAAAATGGTTGATGAGAGAGAAAGGGGTTACTCATCATATTTAAATGTAATGGACAGTAAGGAGGTCATATATATACATGTCCCAACAATTTTAGTTGAATTTAGATTCATGATACAAAAGTATTGCTTGAATGTAAAAGAGGAGAGAGAAGTTCCTTTCAGAATTTCGGCATAGTAATGGGTGTACATGGGAGGAATTTAATGAGAGAGAAAGGGGTCTCCAATCATTAAAAACAAAAGAGGGAAGTATGAGGGAGGTTCAAAACCATACCCCAACATTCATAATTGAAATTAAAAGGGAAAAACAACTTAATGAAAATTGGACAAAAAAGAGAATGGAAGAAAAACCCCTTACTTGGAAGTGTTCTTCCAAAGGCTAGAGAGAGGCTTCTGAGAGGCTTCTTGGGAGCTTGGGGCACCTTTTGAGGATTATAGAGAGAGTAGGGAAGAGTTTGGATGAACTCCAAAGGCTTTGAGTGAGGAGGAAGTGGGATCTTGGGTGGGTTTATATAGGAAAGTTGAGGGAATTCTTTATTAGTTAGGTTTGGGACCCCTTACATTAAATTAATCCAAACCACAAACCATCCCATGGTTTTTGCCCATGGTTTTTGGCAAAGGGAAGAGGAAAACAATATTTTATTAGGAAAAATTCCGAACTTCTTAAAATAATATGGTTGCTTATGTGGATGTGAGTCACACTCCCATGGAAATTAATTTAAAAAGACATGTTGTTTAATAAGTCTTGAGGGGTCCATTAATGCTTTGAAAAGTAAGTCAAAAAAACCCAAAATCACATTATTTTAATGGTAAGAAATATATTGGCCGAAAATAAATATTATAGTATTTTATTACAACACTATTGGGTCATTATGATGTCATAAAACACATTATATATTTAAACGGTATTTAATTTTTACCCAAAACATTGATTGTCTCAGAAAATTATTGAAAATTAACCGTTGGATAATTTCGATGTCCTGATTCCAGAAATAACATTTATTTTATCTTAATAATTTTCTAATTATGTTAATTTTCACTTTCAATATAAAAACTGACATTTATCGAAAATTCACGGGTTTTGACAGAAATGGCTTACAAACCATAATAAAAATTATAATTGCAATCATAAAATTATAAGATCATTTATATTTAATAAAAATTAATTTAATAATAATAATAATATTTTATTAAAATTTTATTTAATTAAAAAATCCCTTAATTTAATGAAATATAATTCCTAATTAAAGAATAACTAAAAACACTATTTGTACTTTAAAAACTATTTACAATGTATCAAAAATGACCAGGAGGTATATTCATTATTATATACAAAAATAATATACATGAACATAGTACCAACGATTCATTACATAACCCCTTAAAAAAGCCGCATAATACATAAGGGTAAGGTGTGCGATGGTGACAGACTCTTGGAGTGGCTCGGATAACATCGCTCGAGGGGTAATTTCTATCAACTTCCACTTTTCCCATAGACGGTTATGATCGAGCATGACATGGTGAAGCTCATCTTAGGCTTGGTCAAGAGCGAAGCCTGAGGAAGCCACCTCTTTTCTGAGCTTTGAAAAATGTGCTTCATATGGGGAAATTATACTAGATGAGGCCATCGCTTCCTTTGTCTGAGTAAATTTGGATTTGTTAAAGCCCTATATTTATACTAATCATGTGATTACTGTTCAACGGCTATATTAGCAACGGTCAAAATTCATAACATAAAACCAAATAAGTTGGCATTTTATATAAACACAAAGAGACATTTAATTAGATCAAGAGGGATTTCCATTAATTAAACTTTGGGTCGTTACAAAACACATTATGATAATCATTTAGCAGAAAACATCTCTATAATGACACATAAGAAATGTCTTCAAGGTATTTATCATTTTCTTCAAATACTCAGAATGATGATCATGTTTCTGATGATGTTCAACATCCAATGACTTATTAGTGTCATAATTTATCTGATGGATCATACATTGACTTGATCTAATGTACTGGTGTCAAATCCATTCTAATGAATCTTCACCCAATTGATAAACAAACAATAATTTTGCTCTTTTTATCTTGAACCAATTGAAAAACAATTCAACTTGATGAAATCAGTTGAATACATAGTTGATAAACATTTGGTTGATTAGTATCTAACTTTCTTATAAGCATCAGTCCCACAAAACTCCAATTTCTTATCTGCATCGACAAACCTTCATACCTCTGACGGGTTGGTGGAACACCACAGCTGATGGACAAATTTCATCAGCAACTTTTTTCTTATTTGGATTACAGTACAAAAAAACTTACATCATTCACAAACTTCTTTCTCTATATATTTTTATCTTGTGGCTTAAAGGTTTGACAAAAAGCTAGAATCTCCATCTTCTCACATTTCAAAAAAAACATCCCAACCTTCATATAATTTCAACGTCTAGTTATCTCACACTGATGAGTTGTAACAAGAAAACATTGACTTCCATAAACATTATTCTTCTACAAAATTTTTCTTTTTTCATGAATTCCTCATGAATTTGGAAACATTTAGGATTATAAAATCACTATATAACTTATATTGGGAAGTTTATATTACTTCTCATCCTTTCATCATCTTTTCTATATCCAACTAAAACCCAAACCGATTGGAAAAAATTTTTCCCCCCTTTTCCCTTCATAAGGCTTACATCACAACTTTACAAGAAAACATATGATTTATAATAACTCCATGATTATAAATGTATCATCCAATTAATTATGTATATTTTCATACTCTAATACACTTTATCATACCGATCAAAACATTATTTTCAGATATTGGGTAATTCTGAAAATCATATTCTTTTACAAAATTTATTCAGAACATAAAACTGAAACAAAGGAACATTACTATCAAAAATGTGTCTAGTTTTCTGATTACTTTTCAAATTTTAATTATTTTCATCAGATATTAAAAACATAAAAGTTGAGGAGATTTATTTTTCTTAAAATAAAATACAAAACAAATATAATAAACTTATTTTAGCATTCAAAAATCACCTTCAGTTGACTTGGTAATAACTATATAGAATTAGATTTTGGATGAGATAAAATTGTAGAGAACTCTGTAAGGTTTCCTATAATCTTTCTAGATAAAGTTAAATTATCTAATATTCCTATATAACTATGTCAAAGGGATGGTTACTATGGGTTCTTGGTTCTCTAGCTAGCACATTTTGTGGTTCCCTGGTATCCAGACTTTTTGGATTTGGTTCTAGAAAATCAAGTTCCAACTCCTCATCTATTTCATTATCGAAGACAGTTTAGGGTCTCATGTTTTAATAGAATCACTTACTTCATCAATTTGAGTCTTTTTTTATCAAAATTATCACTTTAATCTAATTTCCTATGCTTTTATTCTTCAATAATATTTTTCATTTCATTAAAAAATTTAGATTCCTTGTATGTATTGAAATATCCAAGAAATATTCCTTCATCATCTTTTGGATAAAAATTTCCAAAGATACCCTTGGTGTTTATAATATAAACCTTATTTCCAAAAACATTAAAGTGACTATATTTAAGATTTATATTATTCCATATCTTATAGGGATTTTTTAAAAAAATTATATCTAATTATAAATTTTTTATGACATAACATGTTGTATTCATAGCTTCATCCTAGAAATGTGTATGCAAGTTATATTCACATAACATTGTTTTTGTAATTTCTTTCAAATTACTATTTATCCTCTCAATAGCACCATATTATTGAGTTTTAATTGGGGAATAAAAAGTTTTTTTGATACCATGTTTTGAACAATAGGCATTGAACTCATGGGTTTCAAATTCTCCTCCACAGTAAATTTTTAAAGAAATAATTTTTTGTCTTTCACTTTTTGAACCAGTTTGAAATAGATTATAAAAATACAACAAGATTCAATCTTAACACTTAAAAAATAAAACACATACAAATCTAGATAAATCATCAGGTAACACATAAAAAAAATATTTCCCTCTAAGTCTTGCAACTCCTGATGGCCCAAATATTCTATATAAATTATTTTTAGGGGTATATAATTAGATACCACATTAATTGGTTTAAAATATTACTTTTTTTATTTCCTATTTGGAATGAATCACAGAACTTCTTTTTATTCCATTTATGTTGAGGAAAATCAGAAAATAAAATAAAATTTTCTCAAAGAAAAACATAAATACATCCAAATATACTATTCCATATTAATTATTCATCTATTTCATCATTTAAAAAGATATATTTTTAACTACACAAAGAATTATGATCCAGAGTATAAAAAATCTCTATTCTTGATGCCTTGAATTTAATAATTGTATCTCTAAAAACTAAACCAGAATTTCTAAAAAAAATAAATGAAATAAACTTAACCAAAAAGTTTATAAATACTTACCAAGTTATGATTTAGCCCTTCCACATTAATACCTTTTTATATGATTACTTATTTTATATTTCTAAATGATCCAACTCCTATAGATTTTATTTTGTAATTATCCCCAAAAGTCACATAACCTCCCTCAACATTTCATACGGATTAGAAATTATAGAAATACCCAATATTGTGTCTTAAAAATACAATATCCATGTACCATTTTCCATTTATTATCTTATACCTTTTTCCCTATAAATAAAAATCAAACAAGAAATTTATTTGGTACCGATATGTTATTTGTCTAGAAATGTGTGTAACCAGTGATTTGGGAACACAAATCTATTTTTTCTTTCAAAAAAATCTATTATTAAGTTATAAAAAACCTCTTGAAAGAAAAGAATTATTAACTATATAGAATTAAGGATTTTTTAAAGAAAATTATTATCATATTGTTCAATCTATCCAAAATAAAAACAAGTAATTTTATAAATTTTGTTGTTTTCTGAAATGGCCACAAAAAAAAATTATAAAATTTTGGCTTCTTTTTTTGGCTTCTCATTCCAATAATTTTTAAGTGTTTTATTATTTCCTAGTATTTAACTTAATTTATATTATCTTATTATGAAAACACTTATGGCCTCTATAAAATATTAAACTTATTTATATAATTTTTCATTTTTATTAACATATTTAATTCAAGATTTAGTATAATTTTTAACTTTATTTTTAATGTATAATTTTTTTTATTCAAGTCCTATTATTCATTATCCATGTCACTATTGGAATTTTTATGATATTTTTTTTATTTTTAGAAGATGTATACTTAGTTTTTAGCATGGTAAAATATTTATTTAATTCACCATAAGTGTAATTTTCATTTTCAGATACAACTTCATTCTCATAATAATAATATATTTGTACCTCATTAAGGTGTTACATAAAGAACTTGTTGGAATTTTTATTTTAGTTTTTCGCTTATGATTATGATTATGAAACATCACTAGATTCCTCATAATCACTACATGTTGCATTCATGGAATTCTTTTATTTATTCTTATAACCAACCTACTTGAAATAATTTTTCTTAGACTTCTTTTATCTTGTCACTGTATAAAATCTAGTTTCATATGTACAATATCCTTGCATTCATATAATATTACATCTCTATAATTTCCTTCATTCTTATTATAATTATTTAAAGTTTTCTTAAAGCCTCTTATCTTGTTATAGAACATCATAAATTTCTGTGTAAACTTTCCATGATCACTATCTTAATTAGAAAATCCTAAAATCTCTTCATTAGATGACTCCACTTTTTGTATCTATTTTTAATTGTTATTATATTTTCAATTTTAGTCTTTAATAGAAGAATTTTCATTCTTAACTAACCTATTCTCACCAACTTCATATTAAATATCTACCTTTTATATTTTAAGTGTGTTAAAAAATTATTTTATTTTAAAATTATTAGAATCTATATATTTACAAATAGTATTAGAAAATCCACTCTATCTAGGTGGTAATATTATTTGAACTTTAAAGCCTTAATATTGTTCAAAATTGGTTCTCATAGAGAGGTAACATTTAATTAAATATTTTTAAGTCTTCTATTTAACTAGGTGATACTCTCTCCTTCCATCATTCTGATCATATCAAACATTAGTTTGCATGAATTGTATTTGAACTCACTCACATTATTTATACATTCATAAGAAAATAACATGGTTATTAACATTTAATTAGGATTTTGGAATTTATATACTCTATTGTACTCATCTAAGACTAGTACATAAATAATAGGATTCACCTCTTTATAATTTAAATCATTACTGGCTTCAGTATCTCCATCCCATGTTTTTGGTTGAGTTTTTATAATTTCATATAGTTTCCTCAATATGAGGTAAACCTTTATACTATAGTTATTTAAATAAATGATCATCTATAACTTCCAACAATAATAACTTTAACCATTGAAATAGGTATCTATTTCCATCAACATACCTTCTCTTTTATCAGTCGTTGCAACCATTTATAGAAATATATTTTGAATTCACCCTTTAATAGTTGATAAATCAAGAGTCATGAGGTTCCAATATATATATGGTATTATAGGTATGAATATAGCTATGGTATATAATTATAATAAATTTTAATTTGTTTTATAGGATTATATAGTTCTTATAATGAACGACACACTTGAGGTAAGGCTTTTATGTTACAATCTCATTTTTTATGAGGATTATTTGTGCTTACATTTATGATGATAAAATTATATGATCTATATCACCCAAATATTATTTAATATATTTTTCACTATTTATTTTAAATAATTCATTTTTCCTTTAATTTTCCTCTCCTTAAATAATCAAGAGAACAACATAATTTTTTAAGGAAAATAGACACTTTTTTTATTGTCGGTCAAGAATCTTTTTCTTCCATGATTGTATTTTCTTTAAAATATTTTCAAGACATTTTATACTATTATCCAATTAATTTTGAAACTCATTTCTACACATTTGTTACTTTTTGATAAACAAATTAAAAGTAATATTCTTTTCGTTTTCTAAATAAGACACCTTTGACTTTTTATAGAAAATTGGAAAGGAATTTTGGTTTTAACTTAAACCACATTAGAAATTAATCCCCACCATCCGGACTGATGTTTTTTTAAATCATCCTTTCAAATATTCTTTATATATTTTAAATGAATATTTTTCCTTAATTTTTTTGTGTGTTTTGAGATTTTATATAAGTGATTTCAAAGTGAAAAAGTTATTCTCATTATGAAATGTTCACGTGATCTTTAAAAGGTATTTTCATCTATAGAAACATCCTTTGATGATTCTTATGATTCAATAGGGATCTGATTAAATGTTACCATCTCTTTTATTTCTATATATAGACTATAATTATGGTAATTATATATTTATGAAACCTATTTTATTTTATATGTGTTAAAATTTGATGTAATGATAAATGATTCCATGATAGTTTGGAATACATATGAATGCATTAAGATTTTCTAATAGGTGAATCCATTACATCCCTCCAATGCAGTGGGTAAATGTTAACGTTTTATGAGCTCAAAGGGTTCATGAGTGGTTATCCCAATCCCAAAATTGAGTACATTTTATGTCAAACCAAAACTAAATGAGGGTACATGGGAGATTATCCCAAGACTAAAGAGGTTACATGGGAGGTTATCCCAATCCTAAATAAGGTACACATGTGGTTAGACCATCCCTAACATGTGATCAATGTCTTGGGGAGTAAACTTAAAAATAATATTTCGATGATTTTGATTATGTCACTCTTTTATGAAAAGATATTATGAAAATTTTATGCTCTAATGACTCAATTTATTTAATCCATTTATTAATATTATATTATAAAATCGTAAGATTCTTATTCATCCACGTGATTATATGATTTATTGGGTATGAATTTAAAATGATAATATTATCAAACCCTTATGCACATGATATGATTATATATGATCATCGATTTATATCTCCCATGTTTACCATTATTTAATATATGAGATCACATTTTCTTATGTTTTCATTTCACCAAGAAATGATGAAAGGTTTTAGGTATGATATGTATAAGAATGGCTCTCGTTGTAGATATCTAAGTTTAATAGGATGTAGATCATTTATGTACAAATTTTTTTGGTATCCAATATTCAATAGACACTTGAACTTTACTATTATATAATGGATTTTAAGGATATTTAATCAATATTTATCTAAAATGATGGAATATTTAGGTATGTAAATTTGAGTCTATATATTTGGATCTAGAAATAGGATTAGTTACTTTTGAAAACTATGATGGAAAAATTTAAATAAGATCCCCTAGTATAATCAAAAGTGTAAGATAACATCCTAAGTAATTTTAAATAAAAGAGTGTGGTTTTCCTAGAAAATATAGCCTTATCTGAATACTAGTAAGTGGATGAAGCTAAGGCATATCTTCACCTTCTAGTTACAACTATGAAATGGGTGGATTGGGTATTGACTCGATCTTCAATATTTTACGCTGAGTGGGTTGAAGATTGCATGACCAAATAAATAGTCTTAGTAGATATTATTGTGTTAATTGAAATTTTATTTGTGGTCGATTATAAATTATTTGAATATATTATGACTATGGATAATCTTGGTAAAACTAAATATTTCAATTATTGAAAACATATTCCATGATTTAGACATCCTATGAATTATGTTTCATGATTGATCACTTTTATTGAAGATTAATTATGGTTATGCTATCCATTTTGGTTTTAGAAAGGGGTTGAGGATGGAATTATAAATGTGAGGTGCTTATAGGTATACTCAAATTTCAAAGTACCCTATTTGAGTATAGTTATTTGAATTATTGTACATATGGAATGTATCAAGGAATGTTAATTCATAATCTTAATAATTATATGTAGAATAATTAGTATAGACTCATAATTGTGTGATGATCTCATCCCAAGTTGATGATTCTTCCCTGATTGAATTTTTTGGTAATTTATGTCCTTAAAATATTGATATTCATCTAGTTAAATATTATTTTGTTTTGTTAAAATATTTTCTTTTTTTTATATAAATACCATATCAATTTCGTAGTAAGATAAGTCATTTTTGATATTATAACCAATCGATGAGTGTGTCTTGGTGTGAGGATAAATATGAACTTCTTATGGAAATTATATTCATTTCATGGGCCATTATTCATATTAAATGATGGTATTTAACTAACATGGTTAGGGAGGAAAACAAAATCGAATATATTCTAATTATATGGGATTCTGTTGATATATTTATATAATATTTTCCTAGTATTCCTCTGAATCATGAAGTTGGGTTTTCAATACAACTCATAACTGGTGAAACACCTATTTCAATGACTCCAAATAAAATTATCCTAGATTAAGTTTTTGTAATTGAATAACTAACTCTAGGATAATCTTAATAAGAGATTAATTTAGGCAGGCATATCACCTTGGGGTGAACATCTTCATTTTTAAAGAATATTTATGGATCAATACGACTCTAATTTGATTATTTGACATATAAAAAGATATAGATCAATAATTATTATCATATTCCCCATATTGATTGTATTTTTGATCAATTATGAGGATATAAATATTTTTTCAAGATTTATCTTTCAACTAGATATAATTAGTTGACATTAAAATGTGGTGAAATACCCATGATAGACTTCTGTTTTTGATATAGACACTAAGAATTTATCATTATCCCATTTGGTATTACTAATTCCATTATTATCTTTAAAAAAATATTTTTTATAGTATTTTGTGATTACTGTGATCAATTATTGGTAGTATGTATAGAATATATTCTTATATATTTTATTTTAAAGGAAGAGAATGAAGACACTTAAGGATTTTAATTAAAACCATAAGGAAGGATAAGCTATATGAAATTTTTTCCAATTTTTTATTTTGGATATATAATATTTCATTTTTGTGTCATATAATCAAAAGATATGTGTATCGATGGATCCATAAATAATATAATTAAATAAAAATATTCCCAAAAAAACCACTATGAATTAGATCTGTAATATTCTTGGATTGGATAAATATTATTGATGATTTTTATGGATTTATCATGGTTATCTAATTCACTATCTATGTTAACCCAAAAAAAAGTGACCTTCTGGAGGAGATTGTGATGATTCCTAAGATTTGATACAGATGAGATTTGCTCCCCACTACGGATTGGAGGGGGGGTTCTGTTACCACTTGATAAGTGTATCCCTCAACTTGGATTACATCTACCTTTCCCAAGGATCCATCTCTCCCTGAAGGTTCCAGATCTATTTCAGGAGGCACCGTAGCTTCCCCTTCTCCCGGCTGAGATCAATAGTACCACAGATTTATGCAAGCTAACCCTGGATGCATGATTTCATCATCAACACCCATCAGTTGAAAAGTTTGAGAGATTTTTCTTAGAATCTTGGGAGATACAGGTGTGCGCGGTTATTGGTCTTCTTGATCAAAGGCATATAATGATCTTTATTGGCTCAGAAGTGGATTTGATTGCAGCTTGGTCTCGAGATCCTTGAAGATTCAATAGTTATACCTTCTTTATTTTTCATTGGAGCTTTCATTTTCAAATGAGTTGTGATCCCATTATGATTGAAATGTGGGAAAGTCTCCCTAGATTATCTCTTTCTTTCTAGAATCCCTCAATTTTATATTCAATCAGCAATATGATCGACCAATACTTATGTTTTGATCATCGAACTGAGTCTGTGTGTCACATGATTTGTCCACAGATCTGCAAGGAGGTGGATGTATCAAGGCCACTGGTAGATTTTGTCAAGATCATAGACAACAAGGAGTTCATCTGGAGACAGGGTTTCGTCTTTGAGTCATGGATGCGTTATTGTGTGGAATGCTTCCGATTTGGTCATCTAGATCTAGTTTTTCGTGGTGGGAGGGTGCGTGGTATTTTATATAAGGTTGAAAGGAGAATCCCAGGTTGTGGTTTGACCACTAGATTGGATCCAGTTCTAGGTACATCCAATTCTAATGTTCATGTGATTGTGGGAGGGAATGAAAATGGAGGCAGGGGTGGCCTTGCATAGTGTGGTGTCCCTGCAGTTTCTGTTGAGAAGGGTGATCAAGTGGGAATCCCCTGTCATTGTGAGGTATTGATGGGTACATGCATGGAGCGGGAGGTGTGTAAAGAGATTTTCATAGAGGTTGGTATTCTTGATTGTGCAATGAAATAGGTGTGGGAGTCACTCAATCCATCATTGAAGTATGTCTTTGAGCGGATAAAATGTGGGATTGGTGTTGAGAAGTTTTCCTTGATGGAGTGTGATGTTGGTCAAGTGAAGTCGGTATTTATCAATCTAAACCGATAAGTAGTAGGGGTGGATGATGTACATGAGGGATAGGTCCTCTCAGGTAACAGATTCGCGGGCTTGGAGCGGGAGGAGCCACCCACTGTGATAGTAGATCCGAAAGTGCATGCATTATTGAATCTTCAAATTGGTTCTAGTAATCTGGAAAAGGCTGAAGTGGATGTATCAAGGATGTATAATCTTTAGGACCTTGTAAATGAGGTGAAACATCAATTATTTTCTTTGATTGATCACAATAGGCTCTCTCAGATGATTAGAGGAAGGTCTTTGAAAAATTCATATGGTGTCTTGGTGATGAAAGAGGTTGGCTACAAAAACTTCATCCCTATGAACCTCACTGGTAAATGGGGAAATGTCCCTGATAGTGACAAGTATAATGATATATGGTTTTAAAGACCTTCTTACAGTTATATTGTTCAAGTTGTTCGTAATAAGTTGTATGAATGTGAAGGCACTGTGACTGCTCCACCAAAGAGAAGACCAAGAAAGCATTACTCTTACTTACCAAAGTTGTTATCCACTAGTTCCTCATCCAAGAAGGAAAAAAGGGGATTCCCCTGATCCTAAAAAGATCTATGTGAGAAAGCAGTCAAATAAGACGTAACTCTCTGTGGAGCAACAGGAGCTCAGAAGGAAGTATGCCAGGGTATTGACGACATATGATACGAACTCCAAATGGGATTCAGCTACTTCAGATGATTCACCTTATTATGGAGGTGGTGAGGATTATGATTACTAGGATATGTTGTTGTTCTTTTTTGGTTGGAACTGATATTTGGATGTGGTTGAGCCATATGTCTGTACTCTCACTCCTCGCTTTCTGTACTTTTCCTTTATTTTAATAATGGGTCATATGTCTTCCTCTGACTAAGATTTCATGGTATAGTAGAAAATTGTTTTTTATTTATAACTATACATTAAAGAATATGTTGGTATATGTTCTTCTACATAATTTTATAGTGATAGATTATACCTCACCCCAATTTAAGATTTATGAAAAAAAATTATTTGAATCATGATTTGGAGTTATCAGTCGTATTTTCATTAAATATATGAAGGCATTATCTTTCAAGAGAAAGGTATAAAATATATACTAATCCTAAATGTTTAAATTATATATTCACCTAGAAATATTTGAATTTCTTCGAAATAATAAGGTTGTATTTGGTTAAATATTATGACTACTCAATACATTGCTATCATGGGAAAGTAAACAAGGTGGATGGTGCATTGTGTTTAAAAGATTATGATAAATTATTTATAATGAGGATCAAAAAAATGTCAATTATTTATCGATTTTCAATGGTTGGATATTTAAATATTGAATGAAGTGAATAAGTATTATCTTTCTCAAATGATTGTTCCACCATCTATCTATGTAAAGATTGAAGAGGAGAATGAGGATGTAGAGATACAACTGAAGGTTGGAAATATTCTGGATTTCAACCTTGATTATGATTGAATGATAAGTTTTAATAACTAAGTATGTGTCAAATAAATAATATAATTTAATAAATAGATTTTTGAAGAATCTTATAGCACATAAATATCTATTCATCCTAAAAGTACGAAGATGTATAGAGATCTAAAAGTGTATTTTTCATGGGAAAACATGAATAGAAATATTTGGTAGTATATATATATGTTCTTGATATGTCAGTAATTTAATGATGAGAGACATATATATATAAGGTTATATTATTATCATTACCCATTCTAATATAGAAAAATGAAAACATCATCGTGGATTTCATCAACAGACTCCCTAAAACATCTAAAGACCATAAATCTATTTGGGTAGTAGTCGATTTCCTTACGAAGATAGAAAGTTTCATTACTATCAGATAATATTTCTCTCTTGAATAGATTTCTAGGATCTATATTAAGGAAATGATAATTTTATATATATCACCCCATTCTATTGTATGTAATATATATTTTAGGTTTTCCTCAATGTTAAAACGAAGTCTCCAGTATTCTTTGTATATAGAGTCCGGTTTCATTACTACCTTTCATCCTCAAATATATTCTAAATATGAGAGAACCATTCAAAAAATGATGATATTTTTATATCTAATAGTCTAGATTTCAATGGTGGTTGGGATCAACATCATCCTCTAGTTCAATTCTCTTATAATAATAGATTTCACTAGAAACACTTAGATTGATCCTTATGAATACCTCTATTGAAATAAGTGTATAAATACAACATTATGGGATGGAGTTAGTGATAGAAATGTATTTGGAAAATAGATATATAAGTAATTTAAAGAGTAGGTTAGATCTATTCAGTATCACATGAATTAAACTCAGTGATGATATAAGAGTTATGCTGAAATTCATCGATGAGATTTTTAATATAATATTGGTGAGAATAAATTCCTATGAACTTCACCATGAAATAATTTTATGAGATTAAAAAATTAGGGAAAGTTTATATATATGTTTATTGGACCATTTAATATTTGTCATCAGTTCGGTAATATATCTTATTGCTTGGAACTTCTACTGTACCTCTCACATGTTCAAGATGTCTTCAATGTATCTATTTGGAGGATGTGCATACCTAGACCTCCACATGTACTTAACCTATAGATAGAACAACTGGGGTAATAACTATACTATAAAGAAAAATCAGTATAAACATTTGATCATGGAGATAAATTTATTTGTAAAATAGAGTACTCACTAGGTCAATGTTCTTTGGAGGAATTAGAATACAAAAGAAGCTACATGTAAACTTGAGGATGAGATAAAGTAGATATATCCTCATTTTTTGTATCTGAATGATTAAATTTTATGGGGAAATTTTATTTTAATGGGATTTTAATGTAACACACCATGACTTTATATTCCTTTTCTTTGAATAAGACTTGATGTATTTAATACCATACTTTTCATGAAATTTTGATTCTAAATGAACCTTGATATAATAATCCTTTATAACCTAGCCATTAAATTCGCATGTCTATATGATAATAACCACATTTTGAAAAATATGTATAGTAGTTATGAATAATTCTAATTTATTTATTAACTTATAATAAATAACTACTAAATTTTTATTAATTTCATTTTATACTTAAAAAATACGTTTTCTTAAAAATATGATTTTTGAAGCATTTTGTGTCAAGAAATTGTAATTAATCACTAATATTTTTTGAAACATTATTTTTGGTAAAGAATAAAATTTTATATATCATAATTTAAATATTATCATTGGGTTAATTTTTAGGATTTTTCTAAAAAAATTATTTTTTAGTGAATAGTTAAAATACTGATTTTTCTAAAAATATCATTTATTTTCATTACATAAATTAATTCAAAATTCACCATTATATATTTAGTTTAATAAATAAATAATATAAATATAATTTAATTATAAATTATATAATTAATTTGATAGTAATATTCATTAAAATTGATTTTGGAAAACATTTATTTTTGGGCAAAAAAATACATTTTCTAAAAACTATTTTTATGCATGCAATGAATTATTAAATTAATAAATAAAATTATTCTATATTGATTAATTTATTAAATTAAATTTATAAAAAAATTTGAAATAGAATATCTTAAAATTAATTTTATTATTTTATAAGGAAAGGGATGAATGTAAATTCAGTTTTATGCTTAAAATTCATTTTTCTAAAATGTGATTTCACTAAGATTTGCATGATTTTTTTAAAATTAAATTTTTTCAATTGTAGAAAGTGAATATGGTAATGTCGATTAAATTTTTAGAGTCATCATAATTACTATAGTTTAATAGTTTAAACAAAAAAAATTTTCATAATAAATAGTAAAAATTGTAATATTTGGTTACCACGGTTAAGGTTAAAACAGGTTTACAAGGGGTTAAACTAAGAGAAAAGGGTATAAATTCCTCATAAACTTCTATAATTCTTATATTTAAATTAAATTTATATGTTATCATATCCTAAATTATAATTATTTTCTATTTTGATCCAATTTCTATTGAAAGAGATATTATATTATTGAAAAACTTTAAGAAATTTCATGTGTGTCCCTCCTCTCACTGTTAAAAGAGAACCTCTTCTCCTACATTATTCACACAATTTGAGAATTATGGATTAATAAATAAATAATAAAAACATTAATTAATTCATTAGTTTCATCATTGAACAATTTTTATTCTATTTATACCAATTTTAAAAGGCATAATGTATAATCTAAATGAGGTCTCTCAAATAAGAGGTATAAATATTAACCAAGATCTTTCAATTTTATTTTTTATTACACCTTATCTAAAACTATTGTATCCATTAGACAATGATAAAAATATTAACATAAATATATTTAGATGTTATTGAGTTCATTTAAAAACCATTTCCCACCTATTATTAATAAAATGGGAAGTGAATGTATTGCTCGTTTGTATGTGTGGACTACCACATCCATGTATTGATATGATTCATTTTCCATCACCATCATTCATGGTTGGTTATTTTCATGGATCTAGTGTATATATATAACATTGATGGTATAATTATTATTATTTAATGGTGAATTAATATTTAATTTTCTTTTGTTCCATCCATTGAAAAGTAGAAGAAATCACTCGTTCTTACATATGAACTATCCTCTTCATGAAGTTATATAATTAATTTTTCATCACAAATTTATATGAATGATTATAAAAGTGTATATTATGATTAAATATTATAATCATGGAATGTTTAATATGCTTAATATTAAGTAAACATTATCACTGTTAAAGTACCATAACTAATTAATTGAAACATACAATAAAAATGAAGCAGTTAACACCTGGAAACAATGATTTTTGTAAAAATTATTAATAATTGGGTATTCAAATGATATAAGTGGAAATTATAAGGTATTATATGTATTAATATGGTTTCTATTTATAATTATAACATAATTAAATTTATTATTTAGTATTTTAGAGTTCTTAAAAAGCAAAACGGACTTGAGTTAAGGGTTTAATGTTAAAATATTTCTCTTTTTTACTGGGATTATTTATTCTTAAATTTAAAATGATTAAAATAAAATATTTATATTTCCAAAATATTATGTATTTTAATATCCATTCATTATATTTTTAGATAAAATAATTTTCCTTTCATTTCCCAGTCTTTAAATACTCAGGTAACCAAAAGAATGTTTTTAAGGAAAACAACTTTTATTTCTCTCTTTGGTCACGGATCATCTTTCATCATGTAAATATTTTCTTTAAAATGTATTAAATATTGTTTTTAATATTTAATTTTTTTTTAATAAATTCATTTTAACCCATTTTTTACTTTAAAAAAATTAAATGGAATCTTCTTGTTATTTTTCAAATGAGGTACTTTTTACTTTTTTTAAAATGTGAAATGAATTTTTGTTTTAAAAAATATTGTATGAATGGTTTTCTCCCACCATCATGATTTATAATTTCATTAAGGCTTAATTTACATGTTTATTTAGTTCATTTTAATGAAATTTTTTCCTTAATATTTTGGAAATTTTTGGATTTTAAATAAGTGATTTGAAAATTAAATGGTTCCATTCCTCAAGAAATGTTCTACTAATATTTTAAAGGTATTTTAATATATAAAAACATAAATTTAGGTTTCTTATGATTTATTAGGGATATGATTTAATGTTTCCATCTTTAATATTTATCTATATTGTTTATGATTATGATGATGAAATATTGTTGTAACCCATTTTATATTCCACGGGTTAAAAATTGACGTGATAATAAATGTTTTCCTGATCTTGTGACATATATAGGAATGGATTATGAATATTTTACAAGTGGGTTTATTATTTAAATGGAATATATTGGATAATGAGTAATGTTTTATTAGATTAAAGTGAACAAAGGAGGTTATCCCAAGCACAATATATGGTACATAGGAGGTTATTCTAGGCCCAAAAGTGGGTAAAAATGAGGTTATACCAAGCCCAAATTAGGGTAAACTAGAGGTTATACCAATCCTAAACAAGGTAAATTGGTTTATATCCCAATACTAACATGTGATCATTGACTTGGTGGGTAACCTTGACATAATATGTCTATAAATATGATTATTCAACACTTTATTCCACTCTTTTATGACATTATCGTATGCCAATGTTTTTCTCTCATGGATAATGTTCTTTAATTACTTTGTTATTAATGTATTATGAACTACAAAGGTATATTCCATGCCTCATGAATATATGAATTATTTGGTATTAATTTTCAATTTTTAAAATACATTTTCTCATACCCATATGCTCATGATATAGTTATATATGATCATTGAAAAATACCAACTTTGTTTACCCTTATTGAGCATCTAATATCACACATTCTTATTTTTACTTTTCCTAAGGATATGAAAAATATTTTATGTATGATATTTCTAAGAAAATTTCTATTTTTTAAAAACTAATTTAAAGACTATGTAGATATTTTATGTACAAATTGCTTATGTATCCAAGTTTCTAGAGGCACTAAGAATTTATGGTTCTAGCATGGATCATAATGATATGTAATGGATATTCATCTAAATTGATATAATACTTATGAATATAAATTTTGGGTTTCTGTATGTGAGACCTAGATAATGGGATAGTTGGGTTGACCTAGTGACCCATTTTATTCCACTCAGGATATTGGTGAGTATGGATTGGTTCATTTGGATTATGAGATAGTGCATGCATGGTGATACTGGGTATGTGTTATAGGAATGGATATTCCTTAGATGTTGTGAATATGGAAGTGATGGGTAGGTTCCTTTCCTTAAGATTAGTTCATGTGAGGTATTTTAGTATGTGGTATATGTATTATTTTGCCATATAATTTCATGAGGAAATCACCTTGAGTGCTAGTGTTTTAGTATCAATGTTCTATTTCAAGGTTTGGAATGGTTGAGTTCTTATCACTTTAGATATTGGATTTACATTTATGACTGTGGTGAGAGTGTGGGTGGATGATATTATTTTTTAATTACACTCGTGTGCTTCGTGATCATTTATTTATTTTTGAAATGTTGGGTATTTTAGTAATATCATATAAAAGAATCAATAATGCTTCTATATTAATTGACAGAGTGGTATGGGAGTGTATTCCCATGTATTTTGGATGAGATCAAAGTAGTACACAATATATACAAACAACATAATTGAATTTAAAACCATTTAGCGGTCATATAGGAGATAAGGATCAATGAGAATTGTGAATAATGGCAAGAATGGTTTCACAAATCATAGATTAAAATTGAAAATTTCAATATGTGGTATAGAAAAAATTGGAAATGGTTCAGGTTTCATGGTATGGTCAACCCTATTGTAGTCCTTAACATGTATCTCCCAGGAGGTGTAGTTCCCCATTTTAATAATGTATGAAAATTTCTTACGAGGTGTGGGATGTATTTTATTGTGTTACTTGTTAAGATTTTACTCAAGGAGTGATATAATAGAAGACATTTAGTTAGAAGTAAACAATTTATAATTAGGGGTGGTAAACCACATTATAATTGGAATTCAAAAACATTTGAGGATGATATTCCAGTGATTTTGGAATAGGAATAAATTGATGGTTGTGATGGATCTTAGTTGTGAGAAGGATGATCACCTCTAGTCATTACATTTATTATTGAATGGATTTTATATTATTGAGGCATGGGCCACCTTATAGAAGGATCATTGGCATAGTGAGACCATTCATTGGATAGAAGATGTGAAATTGGGAGTGTTTATGATCATGGAAATAAAATTCTCTTATCCCATGTTAAATACAGTATTTGGGATTCAAATGTGATATTGATTGGAATTTGGATATTGGAATTGTGCTCCGGATGGTGATGATGTGATATAAGGGTGTGTTGGATCCAAGAAGTACTAGTTCTCATGAGATAGTGTTATGGTATATTTTTTTGGTTGAGGATATAACCATTGTATAACACTGATAGTGTGGATCATGGTTTAGTTTAGGTGAACTAAATGATCTAATGATGCCTCTAAAAGTTTAGGTCCTCATGATCTGGTGATAAGTCAATGTGTCGATAGGTGAGGTTGATCATTTTGGAGAATGGTAAGATAGAGGAGGTTTGAAAAATTATTTTTATGAGATTTAATGAATCAGTTTTGAAACAACATATAGAACAACATATTGTGTATGAAAAATATGTTTTGAGAATCATTTACGGTGTTTTAGGGAGAATCCAACATGTATAGAACTTCTATTTGAAAAAATGAGGCTTTATTTATTCAATTTAGAATCATATATGATTTCCTTGTGTAATTAATTGATTTATAATACTATGGTGTCTCATCGAAGATAGGTTTTTTTAGTGATTTCTAGGATTTTTTTTGGTGGTTACGAGAAATGGATTAGTTTTTAATTAATGATGTGACTCGTACCAGGACTTTTTCAGTGGGATCTTGTTTGATGTTTAGTGTTGGAATGAGATGATTTGATCCTGAATTGATGATTTAAATAGGATGGTATTGATATTATAAAGTTCAATAAGACTTCTTTTGAATGCGAAGTTTTATGGTGGGGAAGTTTCAAAAATTCTTGTCCATATTTACTTTTAAAATCAGATGGGAATTTATATTTCCTATTTGGTGGATGGTAAACTTTAAGAAATGTTATTTAGATCAATAATTTGAGGGTTTAGGCACTTAAGATGATGTTTTTTTATTTTATTTTTTGGATAAGATATGAATCAGGTTCTCAAGTGAGTCTCAAGATCTTAAAGGTGTGTTTTTTTAGTTTTTGGAGGACTTTGTCTCAGGTGAATGGTTTGATGTGCACTGTTTAATAGAAACCACGAATAAACCTAAGTGTGTGGAGTGTTATAGTTCTTTTTATAAGGATAACAGTTTTCTATAGAACAATAAGAGTATGTTTTTTATAAAATTGTATGTATTACGTAGGGAACTATATGTCTTGGTTTCGACTTGGGGCTCGGTGTATGGTTTGTGCACTATTATAGATATACTGTGAAAAATGTTGCAGGATGATATAGTTTCAATTTGTATGTTTGGAATAAATCTTGGTAAATGTTTTATACCAACCATGACAAGGGGGTGTTTGTGGAAAGTTGTGTCCACATGGTTTGTGCACAATTTGGAAAAACTATGAGTCCAAACCATGATGGTTCTTAAATTTTGTGAATTAATCTTTTACCCTTACATTTTAAGAGAAAATACCCCATATTTTCTTCTTCACCTTCTCATTCAGGTCATATGATGACACCCCATTTCCTTCTACTTTCACCCCATTGATTTAGGGTTGGTTTTAATCAATTCCATAGAAATTTGAGTTGATTTTCACCCTCCATTGACATACATTATTCCTATTCCTACCTATTATTTATTTTTGTATCCTCATATTCTGGTTTTGATAGATATTTTTCCAAATCATGGGGAAGTCACCTGATCTTGATGAGGCCTATTTGTATCCCAATGAGAATTCGTCCCTATATGATGTATTTACATTTTCAAGAATCATTTTGTTATAGGTATGTCATGATATGGATTTTTTTAAATGGTAATGGGTCAAATTAAAAGAAACTTATTATTGAGAAGGTGTCAGTTGTTTGGGATTTTCAGCAGGGGTGTGTTGGTAGAATTCCATTGGTGTTGGAATGTTTTTTGACACAATTTGGATGTGAAGATCGCATTAGGTGTTATTTTATGTGTTATTATTAATTTAATTAAAATTTTAAATTAATTATAATTTATTAAAATGAGTTGGATAATTAATTGAAAAAAAAATTATTATTAATTATTACTGTGTTTTTGTGACTTATGAGCTCATATTATATGATGATCTTGGATGATCTTGGGATGTAATTGTTAGGATTTTGAAATAAAATAAAGAGGTTTAAATTGAGTTGATTGGTCCTTATGAATCTAACCTATGTGAATTTATTTATTTTTAATTATGTTAGCATGTGAAATAAGGTCTCACCACTAAGGGTAGTTGTTATATTCAATTTAAATGATGTTTTTAATTAAAATTTAATTCCTATGATTAAAATAGATTGGGTTCCAAGGCTATCTAGGTCATTAAGAACTAGATTGATTGTCTCAAATGCTGATGGATAAGTACTTGATATAAAATGTCTTCCATTATACATATCAACCCTAAGGGTTGATTAATACGATAAATTAATGAATATAGGGTCCCCTAGTGAAGGTTTTCTAGATTCCTCCAAGTATAGGAGATCATGGATTGATAATGAGTGGACCAATTATGTCATAATAGAGTAGTGATATTCCTTATAACCTTAGGGATATTACGAGGAGCATGGTGTGAGTGTCTCCTTAACCTTGAGATGTGTGAACTAGGTAAGGGTTATTTTGGTATGTTTTGGATAAGTCAGGTGTTTGTAAAATCCATAATATGACATGGGTATTGATAAGGACCTTGAACCTCCTCTCTAGAGTGGTTATTATGATAATTTACAAGGTTTCTAACGAGTAATCTATGAGATTATGATGATTTCAAGGTACAATATTCCCTATGAATGAAGGGTGTTAACCCGAGAAACAAATAGGATACCAGTCGACCCAAGAAGGCTTTCATGACTATGATGAGACCTTGGGGACCCCAAAAGATGCCACACTGTGATGTTGACCTAGTAAGATGGTGAATAACTGAAAATGGGTAGTGATTACTATGGGTATCACCTTTGAACCCAAATTTTGAATTTGATCATATTATGTTTATGATTATTACAGGACTTTTTCATGATAGGGGAAACTTGTTTTGGTAATATGGGATCAAGTATATGGCTAGATCTAGTGAGATTTTTTGTGATGAATTACTCCCCACTGTGACGCATTTACATACAGAGAATCCATGGTATGAGATGTGACCCCCCATACAACATGGTTTTCCATGGAAACACTCTTGGGACAAGAATATAGGGGTGTGATCTAGCATATAGATTTTGGTACTATAGACTGTCTTTATTGGGAGCCATCCACTGAGCCTCTATACCTTTTGGGTTATCCCCTAGGAGTTTATATCATGTATAACAAGTTTTTTTATCCCCTGTGATTTTATCTCATCTTTACTAGGTGGGTCAACCCCCAGGTTTCTATATCATATATAATTGGTGGGTATTCTCCCAAGTGCTTACCTCATATATATTGGGTGGTTCATCTCACAATTTTTTATCTCATGTATACTGATTGGGTTATCCCCAAGTGTTTATCTCATGTATAAAAGGTGGGTTAGCACTAGGGTTTTTATCTTATTTATTCTGAGTTTTCATCTAATGTATATCGAGTGGGGTAGCTCCTGTGTATTTATCCCGTGTATATTGGGTGGGTCGGCACTTGAGTGTATATCTTCTATATTCTTAGGTGAGTCAGACCCCCATGTGATTACATTGGTTTTCATAGTTATGTGTTATGATTAGGGACACTCTGACACTAGACAAAGAGGCTATATTATTGGGTATTGGTCCTAAGGTATGATGTATTCCCCCTATGTGTTCATTTTGGTTGGAATAATTATGAAATGTGTTCAGACACACTTCAGTACTATAAAAATAAGGTATGACTAACATTGGGTGTCACTAAGGAACCCAATTTCACATAGTGATTTATTTATTTTTGGTCAGTAGTTTATTTATTTATTCTAGGATTATTACATGTATATAAATCATTTAATGGTTATGTATATGGCCATAATAATGGTTCCCTACTAAGTAATACTCACAACCTTACCAAGTAACCATGGCACATGGGTACCTGAGTAGCCTTCATGGATTGCAGGTTCTGGTTGGACAAAGGTTCAAGATTTGGTCATTTAGCTAGATAGATTAGATAATATTGGATATCAGAATGAGGTGAGTCTCAGATATGTAATTAAGAACCCTTTATTATTCTTATACATTATTTTGTATATGTGGTAGGCAAAAAGGGAAGCCAATGAGTCTATATGACTACATTCTGGTTTTATTTCATTTATTATAGATTGTATGATATTACCACAACATGATCTAGTGTTTTTTGTTATATATGATTATTAGTTTAATTTATTGTTATTTTAAAATCTTTTTTGGGGTTATATTTTCCCCACAGTAATACCCTAGACCCCCACTAGTAGTTAGAATCCTCTAGTGTGTGATGAGGAATCGATGAGTGCCAGTGTCCTCTAACCTGGTGGTTGTTCATCGAGATCATAGTATGGGTGTTATAGGGTAATTATAATGACCCTGAAACTCCATGTAATTTTTTTAATTATATGGAATATTATGGGTCTTCAAAAATTGATGGGGCGTTATTCTGAAGCCCAGTGTGCCCTGAATGATTTTCTGATCTTTTTTTTGGGTACGTCCAGTAAACGTGCGAGAAGGTTTTTATAACTTCTGAACCGATGCTCAGAATTGAAATCCAAGGACATAGTTGAACTCGCAACACTGGTATTCACTTAAGGATACCTTTACCTCGACTGTAGTAGGATGATGGTGAAAGATAGTTTTTCACTTTTTCGTGGGAAAATAAAAATAAAATTATTTAACATTTTATTTTTATTCATGAAACCACTCTACATGGGTTATGGAGGTGGGGACCACCCGAACTAAAACCCCTGATTTGAATTCAAAGGTGAGGAACACCCGACTCTTGAACTCCCTCTATAATGAGGGGGTGACCCTAGGTTTTCTCTAAATAAATTATTCCAACTCCCCATTTAATTATTGTATCCAACTAACAATCAATGAAATGTGATAGAATTTTAATTGTGCCAACATAATTAATCTTATTACGTTAAATTAAAGTGGCACATCATTCTTTTGGTGGGAAAATGAGAAGGGGAGAGCTTTTGGGAGGATTATGCTTCTCCAACGAAGAACATCTCTCAACGAAGAACTTCTTCAATTAAGAACACACCACCTCCAACGTGGGACGTCTTTGACAACGAAAAACTGACCTCTTCCCTTCTCTCCTCACCCACGTCAAAAAAACCTTCGAGGTAAGGGTTTTTTTATTCTTTATGTTTTACGTTAAATTAATCATCTTGATCCTCCTGCTAACGAACTAATGTGGAGGTATAAGTCCAAATGAACATGCCTGATCCCTCCATCGTCTTCATGGATGGTGTGTTCATCGCAATGGAGGAGGATGGAAACCGACACTAGTGGGGCAGGAGAACGGCATCCAGCACCATGGATGGTCGCGACGAAGGCGATGGGGTGACTGCACTGACTGACAGAAGAGAACCGCGACCTTGTGTCGCAACGGTGATGGAAGGGAAGTCGGCTCACTGCCGGCTGCTGGCGAAGGCGCGGCGCGCGGTCGTGCCGTGCGAAGAGGAAGGTTGGCCATTCGGCCAGCTGCGGTGCCCCGCCGCACTGTGACCGCCCAGGCCGGGCTTTCCAGCGCAGGCCAGACCACCCCAGTGTGGGCCGGACCATCCAGCGCGGGCCGGGCCACCCACCGAGGTTCGGGCCGAACCCAGAACGTCGTGCCACACTGGGGGCCGGGTCACGTCGTGGGCCGGGCCAGACCTATCAGGTTGGGCCAGGTCGAAACAAACTGGGTCGGCTTAGCTGATCAGACTGGACCCAGACCAGTTTCGAACCATTCCATACTTTTTTCCATAACAATGAGACTAGGCTTCCATTTGACTAACCTTATACAGAACTAGAAACCTTGGAGTGAGAAGGTCCCATTGGTATACCCCACTGAAGATTTGGATAAAGTTGTGGTACGGTCAGGTTGGATCGAGCACGAATCCAACAGGGACCTCGGGACTAAAAGGCTAATAACATACAGACCAAGAATTTGATTGACGTGCCATCTATTGAGTTGAGACCCCTATTACATGGTTGTCCTTTGGGATAGTTATTCATGGGACTTCATGGAAGTAAGAGTATCAAACAGTTTCTTGAGGAACGAAATCTCCTGGAGACAAGAGAGCTTAGTGCGGGAACCCTATAGTTGGTTGTGACGATCTACAAGGATCTTGTGTTGGTATGATGATGTTCTGATGATGTACTAGGATCCTGTGTGGGTATGACGATGTAATGATGATGTACTAGGATCCTGTGTGGGCTTGACGACGTACTGACGATGTACTAGAATCATGTGAGGGTCTGACGACGTACTAACGATGTACTAGGATCATGTGTGGGTCTGATGATGTGCTGATGATGTACTAGGATCCTGTGTGGGTTTGAAGATGTACTGACGATGTACTAGGATCCTGTGTGGGTCTGACGATGTACTGATGATGTACTAGGATCCTCTATGGGTCTGACGACGTACTGACGATGTACTAGGATCATGTGTGGGTCTGACAACGTAGTGACAAAGTACTAGGATCATGTGTGGGTCTGACAATGTACTGAAAATGTACTAGGATCCTATGTGGGTATGATGATGTACTAGGATCCTATGTGGGTCTGACGAGGTACTAGGATTCTATGTGGGTTTGACAATGTACTAGGATCCTATATGGGTCTGACGAGGTACTAGGATCCTGTATGGGTCTGACGTCTTACTATTATCATCTTTGGGTCAGATGATGATTTAGAATCCTTCATTGGTCTGCCTCTTAATAGAGTAATATGATTCAGTAGTTACATTTAATAATCTATACTACTATACCTAAGATATACTTGGAATCATCTAAGTTTATACATGTGTGGTACTTTCCTTCATGGTAATACCTTGGTGGTATTATTCTATTTGGGGTACCAGTGTGGTACTTACCTTCGTGGTATTTCTTCTTTTGTGGAACAGTTAAGATTTCAGCCTTTGAGTTAGACCCTGTGTTTCCTCATGATTGAGATGGGTATACTTGATAACTTAGGTATATGTATGGTCTTATTCCGAAGTAGGGTTTTCAGTTGATTTCATGTTGTTTGGTTTATCCATTTTGGATTTGGTGAGACCTTGAGGGTCTCGGGGTCCCTACTGAGTATCGTTATACTCACCCCTGCACGGGCTACACCCGCACCTTGTTGTGTTTGGTGTAGATGATGGACAACGCTGATTGAGGATGAGAGTACCAGGACTAGAGGTAGCTAGGTGGTGGAAATTAGATGAGGGATACCACAGATACATCCCTTTGAGATCTGTACCTTCCATTTAGGTAGGATCCTTGGTGGGTGATCACAGGAGATGTTTCAGTTTACTTGTACCTTTTAGTTTTCTTCTACTTTCCAGTTGGGCTTGTATTATGGCCCCTTTTACTTACTTTACTCACTCTTTTTACTAATCAGTGTTCTCATGTTCATATCTTTTTGTTTTCTTGGTTACATGTGTATATAGGTTATAAATGCAATTTCTTCCTAGTTTTAGGGAAATACACCTTCGGTGCTAGTCGACAGCCCCGGGCATATGGAAGGCGGGATTGGGGTAGTCACGGCATGGGCCTCGAGGGACGGGTCATGACAAATTGGTATCAGAGGAGTCAGTTCTACCATTTAACATTGGACTCTCATATTTTTAATGGAAATATTGTTTAGTTTAGTGAGTGTGGTTATTAATTTAGGGAATCCAATATTGGTGTGGCGGCCGATGTATCCATCCACCAGGACCCTGACTTCTGATTTGTGACTCAGTGCATGAAAACACTGATTGCGTGTGTGTTTCAAGATTTTTCATTGTGATCTATTTGAGTCAGCTCACAAGGTATAACTTATTGACCATGTATCACCTGTTTCTTTTCAGGATTCCTCTACATAGACAGCCAACTAGGGTTCCAGGTATAGTACGCACTGATAGCCCACCGAGCGACGAGGCCTCGGTGCAGGGCCCTCTTCTAGTAAAGGCACGAGTGGAGGCACTAGTGGTACCATTACCCTTTGGGCCACCGATGCCACCGGCCCCAGTAGCTGACGGTGCACACCACTTGAGAATGTTGCACGAGTTCCAGTTCCAGAGGCCACCAAGGTTTATGGGAGAGATAGACCCACTGGTGGATGAGGATTGGTTGTAGGCCATGGTGAGAGTCTTCTGACTGGTAGGGACAACAGCTGGTCTCATGGTGATCCTTGTCGCTAGTCTTCTACAGGCAGCAGCAGGCAGATGGTGGAGCTTGATGCTCAAGGTTCACAACGAGGTGACACTTCTCTGGCCAGACTTTGAGAGCCTATTTTAGGAAGAGTTTATCCCAGCAACTCTTCACACTTTGCGCATATAGGAGCTTCTTCATCTGTAGTAGGGCAGCATGATTGTGTCTTAGTACTCAGCGAGGTTGACTAACCTCTCATAGTACTCCCCCGATATGGTGCGAGGACCATTCTTCATGGCTCAGACCTTCGAGCAGGGAGTCAAGAGGGAGATCAGGTATTCAATGATTTCTCTCAGCATCCCAACGTAGGCGGGGGTGTTAGAGAGAGCCATTTTAGTGGAGAGTTTCCTTGATGAATAGTCACTAGCAATGAGACCCACCACCGGACATCATGTAGTGGAGTCTTCTACAGCTAGCAGTAGATAGATGTCACAAAGGTCTAAGAGGACCAGACCTATAGGAGGACGACCGCATGATTCAGGGTTAGTTGTACGAGGCACTAGGTACAGAGTTAGTCATGTGAGGCACATGCACTGTTTCACATGCGTAAGGCAGGGTCACATGGCTCGTGACTGCCCGACCCGCCATACAGATGATTAGCAGACAGTCAAGGGACCACCCATAAAAAGATAGATGTTTGACTGAGGAGGTCCAAAGGGAGTAGGAGAACGTGGTAGAGGAGATGGCCGTGCAGCTGGCGATGGGCAATGATTCGCGGTGTTACTATCACCACCACTAGGTGGTCCACCCCGACCCTAAGGAGCCGGTGGACAAGGGTGAGCTCAGCTCTAGGCAGCTGAGTCCTACAACCATGGTGCTCCGGAGATGATATGAGGTATGATGTGTTTCTACTCCACCATAGCTACAATACTTATAGACATAGGTTTCATTATTTCTTTTATTTCCACTACCCTCATTCGGAGGACGGAGATTCCAACGGAGCTGTTGGATCGATACTTACAGCTAGAGACTCTTACGGGAGAGGATTCGATGATTATGCACTAATAAGGGTAGTGTGAGCTTACTCAATGAGGAGAGAGCTTCGGCTGGGATCTCCTAGTTGCGGCGTCGAGGCCTTACAAAATCATCTTGGGTATGGACTGGTTATCTACAGTCCATGCTCAGATATACTTTATTAGTTGAAAAGTGCGGTGTGTCTGCACTGATGGTACAATGTTTACCTTCACCAGCGAGAGGGGAGCCTTTTCATCACAGGATGGACTTACCCAGAGGAGAGTGCAGCTGATCACTCATCATTTGTCTATCCTTACCCTCGGAGCGGTTGATGTGGAGAGTCCAAGTTATCCTGTATTGGTGGACCAGTATGCGTATGTCTTCCCTGATGATGTTCTGGGTCTACCTCCTCACAGAGAGGTGGACTTTTACATCGACTTGTACCCTGGGAAGGGACCAATAACTACACTAGTGTATCAGAAAGCTCCTGCAGAGCTTCATGAGCTGCAGGTACATCTAGAAGACATAGAGGGAAAGTGATTCATTCGGCCCAGTGTTTCTCCTTGGGCAGCCATGATTTTGTTTGTCAAGAAGGTGGATGGGAGCTTGAGACTTTGGGTTGACTATCGGTTCCTGAAAAAGGTGACTATGAAGAACAAGTACCCACTCCCAAGGATTGATGACTTCTTTGATCAGTTTAAGGGAGCATGGTGGTTCTCGAGGATAGATCTTAGATCAGGCTATCCCCAGCTCAGAGTACGAGATGAGGATGTGCAGAAGACATCTTTTAGATGTTGGTACGGCCATTATGAGTTCTTGGTTATGCCATTAGGCATGACCAACACTCTTGCAGTGTTCATGGGACTCATGAATAGGATCGTTCATCCATACCTTGATCGCTTTGTAGTTGTTTGCATCTATGACATTCTTATCTACTCGACTACTGAGGAGGAGCATGCCTATCATTTGCAGGTAGTACTGGACACACTCTGAGAGAACCAGCTTTAAGGTAATCTCTTGAAGTTCCATTTCTAGATCCAAGAGGTTCACTTTCTAAGACATGTCACCTCAGAGGATGGAGTTGCGGGGGATTCAGTGAAGATTGAGGTGGTACTTGCTTATGAGCCACCCAGGTGTGTGATGGAGGTATGGAGTTTCCTAGGATTGGTTGGATACTACTAGAGGTTTGTTCTAGATTTATCCATAGTTGCATCACCTTTATCAGTGTTGAAGAAGAAGGGGAAACCCTTCATTTGGTCAGAAATATGCCAGCGGTGCTTTCAGGAGCTTAGGCAGAGTCTGACTAGTGCACCCATCATGAGGCTACTACAATAGGGCGTAGGGTACATAGTCTACTATGACACATCAAGGACCATAATCAGATGTTTCATGATGTAGGAGCGAGTAGTGATCGCATATGGTTCTCGATTGCTATGACATCAAGAGCAGAACTACGCTACCCATGACCTAGAGTTAGCAGTAGTGGTCTTCACCTTGAATATGTGGCGACACTAATTTTTGGGAAAGAGTTTTACAGCTTACTCGTATAACAAGAGTCTCAGGTATATCTTCTCTCAGAAGGACCTAAACCTGAGACAGTGACGTTGGATTGAGTTCCTCCAGGACTATGACTTTGAGATAGTCTATACTCCTTGGAAGGGGAACATTGTAGCAGATGCACTCAGTAAGAGATCTGGTATACAGCTGCTAGGTGAGGGGATGGAGAAGCTGGCCTCTTTGCAGATAACCTTTGTGGATTGGGATGAAGCATCTTTTTTTAGTCTCTTATAGTCACTCCCCCGCTTCTTTAGCGAGTCATGCAGGCGCAGCATGGGTACGCTGAATGTGAGACTATATGTGCTCAAATATCCATAGGATAGGCACCTAATGGATATTCTAAAGTTGGGGAGCATGCCATTGTATTCAGATTATTTACCATGGTACCAATGATGCTTCAATAGGAAGTTTTGAGGGAGTTCGACAAATCCCCTCTAGCGGTACATCAAGGAGTGGCGAAGATGTACCAAGACCTCTGACGACATCACTGGTGGCCGAGAATGAATAAAGTAGTAGCAGAGTTTGTCTCTTGGTGCCTCAATTTTCTGCAAGTGCAGGTGGAGCATCAGGTACTGGTATGCTTGGTTCATCCTTTAGAGGTCCCAGAGTAGAAGTGGGATGAGATATCCATGGACTTTGTGAAAGGAATTCCACATACATCCAAAGTTAATGATTATATCTGGGTGATCGTCGACCGACTCACCAAGTCGGCCCACTTCATACCGATCATAGATCAGGGTTCAGTAGAGAGCTTGGTATGCCTCTATATGCAGTAGATTGTGTGGCTACATGGAGTACCCTCGATGTTTATCTCTGATCATGATACACATTTCACATCCCGACTATGGAAGGGGTTGTAGGAGGATTTCGGGACGCAGATTCATTTGAGCACCGCCTTCCATCCTCATACAGATGGCCAAACTGAGCAGACCATTCAGACCCTCAAAGACATGCCACGTGCTTGAATCCTCGACTTCGACCACAGCTGGGAGGATCACTTGCCTTTTGTGGAGTTTGCATACAACAATAGCTATCAATCCACCATTAGGATGGCACATTTCGAGGTATTGTACGAACAACCTTGCAGATCGCCTTTGTGTTGGACTGATCTAGGGGAGTCAGCACTCATGGGACCAGAGATGGTATGGGCTACCATAGAAAAAGTTCAGATCATCTAGGAGTAGAAAAAGACTGTACAGATCAGGAAGAATTCTTATGCTGACAGGAGATGGGGACCTCCGGAGTTCGAGAATGGCGACCAAGTCTTTCTATGGGTCTCACCTCGACGAGGTTTGTAGAGATTTTTTTGGGGCAGCAGGTTATCTCTGAGGTTCATTGGACCATTTCAGGTCCTCAGCAGAGTTGGTGAGGTGTCTTACTGCTTAGCACTTCCGCCTCAGTTGCACCAGGTGCACGACATCTTCCATGTATCCCAGATGAGGAGATAAGTGCATGACCCTTCTCACATCATCGACCATGGTGAGCTAGAAATCAATGATGGGGTGACGTTTACGGAGGTTCCAGTAAATATTGAGGATTAACAGGAGAGGGTCCTTCATGGGCGGTCTATACCTCTGGTTCACATTTGCTGGCAACATGGGAACCTCCAGGAGAGCAAATGGGAGTGGGAGGCTCAGACATGTGCTCATAACCCCCACATGTTTTCCTAGTTTTTAGTTGTGGATTACGGGGACACAAAGCCCTGAGTTGGGGAGAATGTAAAGACCTAAAAATTCCAAGTAATTTTATTCTTAAATTATATGGAATATTATGTGTCCGCAAAAATAGAAAGCATGTGATTTTGAGGCCCAGCATGCCCAGAATGATTTTCTAAAAAAATATTTCAGGTACGTTTAGTAAACGTGCGAGCCGGTTTTTGTAACTTTTGAACCGGTGCTCGGAATTGAAATCCAAGGACCCCGTTGAACTCACAGTGCTGGTATTCTCTTAAGTATACCTTTACCTCGACCACAGTAGGATGAGGGTGGAAGATAGTTTTTCACTTTTTCGTGGGAAAATAAAAATAAAATTATTTAACATTTTATTTTTATTATTGAATCCTATATAAATGGGTTATGGAGGTGGGGACCACCCGAACCAAAACCCCCAATTTGCATTATAAGGTGTGGACCACCCAACTCTTGAACTCCCTCTCTAATGAGGGGGTGACCCTAGGTTTCCTCTAAATTAATTATGTCAACTACCTATTTAATTGTTGGAGCCAACTAACAATCACTTAAATATGTCAGCATTTTAATTGTGCCAACATAATTAATCTTATTAAGTTAAATTATATTGGCACCTCACTATTTGTGTGGGAAAAGGAGAAGGGGAGAGATTTTGGGAGCATTACGCTTCTCCAATGAAGATCACATCCCAACAAAGAACTTCTTAAATGAAGAACGTGCCACCTCCACCATGGGACGTCTTCGACAACGAAGAACCGACGTCTGCCCTTCTCTCCTCACCAACGTCAAAAAACCTTCGAGGTAGGGGTCTTGTTGTTATTCATGTTTTATGCTGAATAAATCATTTTGATCTTCCTGCTACCGAACTAATGCAGACAGAGCGGGATAAACAAACACAACATGATCCCTCCGTCATCCTTCATGGTTGGTGTGTTCATCTCAATAGAGGAGGATAGCAACCGACACCAGTGGGACATGAGAACGGCGGCCGGAACCACGATCATTCGTGATGAAGGCGACGGCGCGACCGCACTGCCCGACAGAAGAGAACCATGGCCATGTACCGCGGTGGTGAGGGAAGGGCGGCCGGCTCACTACGGGCCGCCGGTGACGGCGCGGCACGCAACCGCGCCATGTGGAGAGGACGGCGGGCCATCTGGCCTGCCATGTCGGACAGCCGCACCACGGATTCCCCGCCACACCGTGGCACCCCGCCGCATCGCCGCGCCCCACCGCACCATGGCAGCCCAGGCCGGGCCATGCAGTGTGGGTCGGACTGCCCAGCGTGGGCTGGTCTGCCCCCCACAGGCTGGACCGCCCAGCGCGGACCAGGCCGCCCACCATGGGCCGAGCCGGACCCAACGGGATGGGCCACCCAGCGGACCGGTCCAGACCCAGCAGGTCAATCTGGGTCGGCCTAAAAAACGGGTCGGCCCAGCGAGTCGGACCGGACCCGGACCAGTTTCAAACCATTCCATAATTTTTGACATAACTTTGGCACCGGGCGTTCATTTGATGAACCTTCTATGGAACTAGAAACCTTGGAGTGAGGTGGTACCTTTGGTCTACCCCACTAGAGATTTGGATAAAGTTGGGGTATGGTCAGGTTGGATCGAGCACGAATTCAACCGGGCCCTCAGGACTAAAAAGCTAATAACTTACAAACCGGGTATCTGATTGACACACCATCTATTTCATTGATACCCCTATTACATGGAAGTCCTTTGGGATTCTTCTTTGTGGGAATTCATGGATGTTGGAGTATCGACCAGTGGATTGAGGAGCAAACCCTCCCGGAGACAAGAGAGCTTAGTGAGGGAACCCTATAGTTGGTTGTGACGATGTACTAGGATCCTGTGTGGGTCTAACGACGTACTGACGATGTACTAGGATCCTGTGTGGGTCTGACGACGTACTGACGATGTGCTAGGATCATGTGTGAGTCTGACGACATACTGAAAATGTACTAAGATCATGTGTGGGTCTGATGACGTACTAATGATGTACAAGGATCATGTGTGGGTCTGACGACGTACTAATGATGTACTAGGATACTGTGTGGGTATGACAATGTACTGACGACGTACTAGGATCCTATGTGGGTCTGATGATGTACTAACGATGTACTAGGATATTGTGTGGGTCTGACAATGTACTAATGATGTACTAGGATACTATGAGGGTCTAACGACATAATCACAGTGTACTAGGATCATGTGTGGGTCTGACGATGTGTTGAAGATGTACTAGGATCATTTGTGGGTCTGACGATGTACTACGATCATGTGAGGGTATGATGATGTACTAGAATCCTGTGTGGGTCTGACGATGTACTACGATCCTCTATGGTCTTGATGATGATTTAGGATCCTTCGTGGGTCTGCCTCTTAATAGAGTAAGATGATTCAGTAGTTACATTTTATCTTCTTTACTACTATACCTAAGATATAACTGGCGTGAGCTGATTCTATACCTGTGTGGTACTTTCCTTTGTAGTAATACCTTGGTTGTATTCTTCGGTGTGGCATACCTGTGTGGTACTTACCTTTGTGGTATTCATTCCTTTGTGGAATAGTTGAGCTTTGGGCCTTTGAGTTAGACCCTGTGTTTCCTCATGATTGATATGGGTATACTTGATAATTTAGGTATATGTATGGGCATATACCTAAGTAGGTTTGTCAGTTGATTTCATACTGTGTGGTTTATCCTTAGAGGATTTTGTGAGACCTTGAGGGTCTCGGGGTCCCTTCTGAGTATCGTTATACTTAACCCTACACAGGATACACCCACACCTCGTCGTGTTTGGTGCAGATGACGGACAATGCTGACTAAGGACAAGAGTACCATGATTGGAGGTAGCTCGGAGGTGGATATTAGATGAGGCGTACCGTAGAGACGGCCGTTCGAGAGCTGTACCTACCCTTCAGGTAGGATCCTTAGTGGGTGATCACATGATATGTTTCAGTTTACTTGTACCGTTCATTTTTCTTGTACTTTCTATTTGGGCTTGTATTCTGGCCCCTTTTACTTACTATACTCACTCATTTTTACTATTCAGTTTCCACATGTTCGTATCTATATGTGTGCTTGGTTTCATGTGTTTACAAGTTATAAAGGTAATGCCTTCTCAGTTTTTGGGAAATACACCTTCGGTGCTAGTCGCCAACCCCTAGCCTATGGAAGGCGGGCTTGAGGTAGTCATGGCACGGGCCCCGAGGGACGGGTCATGATAGGAATTGATATGATATTGTTACCAGGTACCAACTTAATATTATATCCAACATCTATATATAGGGAAAACCCAAATAAATATAAACGAATCACATTTGAGAAAAGGTAAACAGTCATAGGAAAAACAACCCAATCATTCTTCTACATTTATCTAAGAATCATATATACCATATGAGAAGTAGTTGCTGTGATTATTCCAAATACATGTCTTTATGACTTTCATGTAAATTTTATTTACTTATAAAATTGTGCAATTTAGTCACTTTAGAGGAAAATATCACCCACATATTATAGGAGTATACATTTTTATCAAAATAGGTAAACCATCTCATATACCTAATAACATTAATATATATAAATTCTAATAATATAAAATATAAAGGATATCCATAACTTGATATAATTACTCTATTAGGTGGAATTTTATTGATTTATATATAATTATTTCATATATTTTTATTTTTGTTCCACACTCTAGGTAGATTCTCCACATCCAAAAACAAATTATACAGAAAATAAGAGTAAATAAAGGAATGAAACACTATAATATCAAAAATGTTCACCATCTAAATTACAATTCACTATAATAATATCTTAAACCATCAATGACCCCTCACCACTATTTTCTATCTTCTACTCCACAATATAAAAATGTATGAAACTATTCCACAACACCAACATATAACTCCCAAACTTGACTAAATAGAGGCTACAAATTTACTAAGTCCCTATAAAGCTCAACCATTATTATGATAAGACTTCCCATACTGGGTCTAACTACTACTCTACTAATATATTTTGGCCTATTAATGAGATGAAAATATTAAAGGGGGACTATTTTAACCACCTCCTAGAATCAAACTACAAAAAAATAAGGAAGAAGTAACATCTTGTCATAAATGAAACAATCCATTGATTATCTTTAGTAAATTTCAACAGTATGACATGCTCTATCACATTGGTTTTGTTCTAATAAAGTTATTACATGTTATGGAGGCAGTGTAAGACTCTTTATAAAACTATTTAAACACATTTTACCCTTATATAATTCTCCTTAAATCAACTTTTGACTTCCTTGAAACCCACTATTAAAACAACATGACCCGAAAATAACACTTTCTCATGGATATCGTAGTAGATCTTTTATAGTGCCAAGAAATTAATTCAATGCCTATATATAAGAAACTAGGTACAAATATCCTCACCAAGTCTCAAATATATAGATATAATCAATTCTCAAACCCTTGATATTTTATATCTTTAACTCTGACCAATGATATTGGAAACCTGAGAAAATTATAAAACATAATAGTTGTTGGCACCTCCTTTAATTAATGCTCACAAATAATGATACACATATTTCTAATGATCATAATATTATATAATAGTATTTTATTTTTTTTAAATAATAATTCTAAAAAATATTAGATAACTATAGAAAAGATCCATTTTTTGTTCAAATATGCAATTGTTTGTTCAACTATGCCACCCCCGGACTCATGCAACCATTAGTTCAAAATTTTTTACAGCTTGATTTTTTCTACTATCAGTGTCATGATAGTGATGGATCCATGACACAAATAGGATTGGTACTGCCAGCCTATTCTAATACTTCCACCATAGGAGTCATGATACCATCAGACTCCTACAACTATCAATCCATGCAACCTATAGATATTATACCACAAAATGTGATACTACCTAATTTTATACCGCTAGATGTGATATAACCATCCATGTGCTACTGTTAGTTCAACCATGATACCACCAGTTGTGCTACAATTGTATTGTCCTACTGTTGAGTTTTGATACCAAGATACCATGCTACAGTTGTCCTTGCTACCATTTCTATTCTTCTTCATATGAATTTAATTCTTACAATGGATAGTTTATAGATTTATTGCACATAGTGTCATGTAGTTTTCGTTAATGATTATTCTTAAACCATTTTAGCGATGAATTGAATAATGTGAACAATGTTTCCTAATTTTATGCTCTATACTATGATCTAGAAAATCTTTAATGTTATTCATCTATGGATATTTGAACCTATAGTGCGATATATTTCATAAGATGTCACTCATGCATGATATTGAGAACTTACATGCTAAATACAAGTGTCTATGAAAGAATGTAATACATAGAACATCAAGTTATTCTCTTACACTGAATCAAGATTATATTTTTAAAGAATATTCATAATGAATAGTGAAATCCAAGAAAATCTATTTTCCTTCAACATTTGGATAACTTTTTCCAGTTCCTCACTAAGTCAAATTCAAGAACCCTCGAGCTTCTAAATCATCACAGACCGAGTAGCACTACATTTCTCTATATCTTTAAATTTTATCACTCACTTATTTCTTTACATTTGAGTAATGTTTTTTACTAGACTGTATATCCGTACACACTAGCTCCTATGCTAAAACTAGAGAGTACATAATATTCTCTCAAACCCTTTTTATTTTTTTACCTATGGAAATAGTAGAAGTGGACCATATGTTTCCTATATTGTATTTATTCCCATGTATAACTATAGAATAGTATTTGACTGTAGAAATTTTTGTTGTTGTTCGTATACCCAATCCAAGTTGTGGATCAAATTATTTTTCAATAATAATATACTTGGTAGTATGTAGTTTCCATGTGGAGGGGATTAAGTCTCGTCTTGAGACATAACCCCATATTAAATCTATTTTGTTTTTCAAAAAAATATATTTCAAAGTTAAAAATATATTTCTTTTTAATCTAGAGAAAAACTTATACTTTGATAGTTAATCTAAACATGTGTTCATATAAGAGATTTTATTAAGGAAATTGATTTTAAAAGTTAAATTAATTTCAAATATTATCTTAACTGGGACCTAATATTACTTTGAGAAATATTTTAAATTAAAAAACTTATATTAAAATACTATTTTGATTAATTGTTAGTTTTTAATTAAATTTTTGGATTTTATTTTATCTTTTTTTAACAAAACTTTTATTGGTAAGACAATTCACCCCCTCATCATTTACTCAATCTGACCATTAATTAGCAACATAATATTTTTTAAATATCTTTTCAACTATGATTTAGTTGTCATTTAATGATCATAAATTTCAGTTATTTATAAATATAGTTTTTTATGGACAATAGACATGAGGGCTCTACTACCTACAAAAATCTTTATTTTAATGGAACTAACAATGCTAAGTTAAAAATTAAAATGAAAATGCGTCTTGAGAGAATGGGATTTAAAATATGTACTTATATTGTAGATAAATATGAAATACTTAAAACTGATAGATCTATTTGGGGTGATCCTTCTAAAGATAATTATAATGATAACTATAAATCCAAAAATGACTTGTACAGTTCTTTGTGGGATGAAGAATTTAATAGGATTTATACATGTATAATTACTTTTAAAATTTAGGATACTTTAGAAGTTTCTCATAAAGTAATGTCTAAGGTCAATCAAATAAATATAAATACATATAATATTAAATATGATACTTTTAAGATTAATTGTGATGAGCCTACTTCAGACATGTATCCCAGTTTTAAAGATGTTCTAAACCTATTGTACTCATTGGGGAAACCTGTCTCTAAAAAGGACCAAGTAATGAAACTATTAAGGTGTGTTCGAGATAGGTTTAGATCAACTTCAATGTCAATAACAGTGTCGTGTGATGTTAGAAAGTTATATATTATGGATCTCATGGGAAATCTGATGATATATGAGGAATAACTCAAAGTGAATAGAGAAGAGAAGGATGAACCAAAAATAAAATCTATTCCCTTCAAATGTACTACTTCAAGAAAAAAAAAAGAAAATTAAAGTGGATAGTTCAAGTGATGAAGAGTTATATAATGATAGTGATGAATAAATGGACCATATGGATAGAAGATTCAAAAATTTCTACAATTGGAATATGTTCTTTAGAAGCAAACTTGTAAAGTTAAATATAATAATAGATGAAATTATAGATAGGACGAGATGAAATATGAATATTCAAATGAAATAATATTCTTTGAGTGAGAAAGGAAAGGGAATGTTAAATTTTACAATCCTAAGATGAAATTAAAGAAAAAATATGATGATAAAGATAATATATACAATAAAGACATTAAATCAACCTAGATTACTTTTGAATACATTTCGAGGGATTCAGACTCAAATCAACAGTATATGTATGAAAAACCACATGTTTTACTAAATTTTTTTGTTAAATTAATTTTCTTTGACCTCTTGTTTCACATGTTTCACCAAGTTAAACTTTAGTTATATGTTATGTTAATAAAAACATGTTCTACATCCATCACCAACATGGATTGCGATACATGAAATAGTGAGTTTCTACGAAACATCATTTTATTATTATAATTTTTTAAATGAGATAGTTTTAACCTACATATTAAACATAGTAATAAGAATAGTAATAACTAATTTTTAAATAAATTTTTTTTATATAAATAAAAAATATTTATAATAAAACATATAATTTTTGGTAAAGTATTTATATGTTTAAAAATAATATTCTCTCAAATTGACTTCTTTTTATGTTCTTCTGTGAAAAATAATAATATTAATTTTAGAAACTTTAAGAAATTTATTTTTCTAAAAAAAATTATTTTGAATTCATAATTTCAAAAATTATTTTAGGTTGATGTTTTGTGTTTTTTCTGAAGAACTTCATTTTTGGATGAATAGTGAAAAATACTTATTTTTAATTAAAAACTTTTTTTTCATCTAATTTTTTAATATAGTTAAATTATATTTTAATTTAGTTTCAAATTTTAATTAGAAATTTTTTTATAACTTGATTGATTTTATTTTATGGGAACTAATTTCACATTTAAATTGGATAAAAAAAACTTTTCAACCTTTTAAACATTTACGCTTAAAAACCTGCTGTCGTGACGCATCTGCAGGATTAATTTCAAATTAATTTATTCCACATGTATTAATTGAATTTTAAAAAATGTATTACATATTTTAAATCATAATATTTTATAATTTCTAATAATTTCAACATATTTTTCTACCAAAAATACTAATAAAAGTAATTAAACTTAATTACAGTAATTAAGGTAAAAATTAGTTTACTTAATGATTAAACCTTAATCATAAGAGACCAAATAACCTATTCACATGTCCAAAAGACATTTTATGTCCATATTTAAACTAATTACCCTATTATATATCATTTTATCAATTCTTTGATCCCATTATGTAAGAGAGACCTCTCAATGGAGTTTACCTTTTTATATTTACAAGACTGTCACTCCTCTTCCATTATAAAATGGCACTCACCCCCTCACTTACTCACACCTCTCAAGAAACTTAGGCTCATACAGAACCTGCCAAAATATCCTACTAATATCCATCCATTTTTACAATAATCCTAAATTTGGTATGAAATCCATCCAAGGATTCCCTTTGGTACAAACAAAGAGGAGTTACCCAAAGAATAGGTAACATCCTTCCTCAAGCTCTTTTGTTTTATTTTCATTCTCCACCACCTCAAAAATTCTTACTAAAATAATATATAATAACATCAATATCTTCAATATACTGATATTTTGTTATAATAATGGTTATACTGACACTTACACATACTTCAATCTAATGGGTAACAAACTTATCATTTTTTGTGTGCGATAATCTACCGCCTCACAAGAGGAAGTTGTTCATTTTTCATTTACCACCATTCATGGTTGGTAATTATGATAGAAACAATATTTATATATGTTATTTATTATATTTATTATATATTTATACTTATTTAATTATAATATAATACAAAACATTAAAATTTCAATTTTTTGTAAATATGATAACTTTGTTTGTGGATGTGTGGGCTACTGCCTCCTCAAAGCAATGTGATTTCTTCATATGTTACATGGAATGTATTAAAGATGGGTATAGTGAACCTATATGATATACATGACAAATTAATACTTCATTAATTATTATATATATATATATATCATTAACTTTATTTCTATCAATATGATAATATAGCAGAAACAGCATTCATGTGTATGTATGGCCTACCGTCTCCATGAATGGTGTATTCAATTTCATATTTATATATTTTATAGATTATTATAAATACATATATACATAATATATATTAAATTTATAAAAAAAATAAATTCTTTAAATAATTAAATAATTATCTATGAAAAAGGATCAATAATAACAAGTCAAAACATGTATAAAAAATGATATTACCCAAAACGTAACATTAACATGGAGTTGTTAATAAAAGGTCAATATAATGTGGTAAATAAATAATATATGGAATTATATATAATAATATGGTTCTCTTTTAGATGTATAATGAACATTTTTTTATTATATTGGAGGTTTATATGAGTATGACGTGAGTCAAGACATAAGGAAATGGTTTTCTCGTCTCACTTTTATTTCTATCAGATTTATGCCTTATTCACCACTCATTTATTTTGTGTGGTGTGTATTTTTACTATGAATATATTATATGAATCTTAAAATTAATTTTATTTTTATTTACATATCTATTTTATTATCTCTTTTTCATGGGTTTTATGTTTCAAAAGTTAAAAAATTGATTAAGTAATTTTGTCTCAATTTTCCTTCTTTGAGACACATGTTTTGTTATGAAAATATATTATTTTATGAGGTGTATATTTTTCTATTTTACATGTTATATCATGAACATACTTATTTTCAAGATATTTTAGTCACCATTTAATTTAATCTTCTTACATGTGGGTGTGATTCAAAGTTACCAAGTGGTAAGAGTTTGTTGCAACAATCTCATTCTTTATCGGGACTGTTTATGAGTATGCTTCAATTGATAAAATATTAGGATCAATATCCCAATAAAAATCATTAATTTTATACTCTTATAGTTATTAATGATGTATTAATGTATTATTACCATTTGTACACTCTTTGTAACTTCATATAATTAAATAAAATTAAGAAAATATCAACCCATTTCTCTTTTCAGTTGGAAATCAGTTTTATACAAAAAAAAACCGTGCTTTCAAAAATATCCTAAATTTTTTTCAAAATATTTATTCAAGATAATTTTCAAGGAAAAGGTGTTTTTTTAAATTTTTAATAGTTTTCAAATATTACTTTATATGTTTTAAATTATATTTTAAAGAAAAATGTTTTTAAAAAGTTTTTAAAACTTTCATTATAAGTTTATAAATCCATTTTCAAAGAAAAAGGTTTTCCTAAATGTTTTATATTTTAAAAATTATTTTAAAAAAAATAAGAAATGATATTTTACTCTAGAAATGTATTTAAAGGAAATTTCCAAATTAATTTCCATCTAAGATTAATCTATTGGTGTTACTCATGCTTTTCTGATGAAATTATTCAAAGGTCACATTCATGTTCTTTCTTGGAATGGTTTATACATTGATGGCATGATGTTTATAAATCCTATTTCTCATTACTGGGTTATATTTTTTTTGAAATTTGTATCAATTTCAGGGGTTATATTCTTATGAAACCCACTTATTTTCTAGGGTTATTATTTGATGAAATGATTATGAAACATGTATCTTTCCATATGTTATGATATGATTGCATGTTTATGATACCCATTTCATATCAGGGGTTATGATGTGATTGTATATGATCTTGTGGAACACGTATATATTATTTCATTTTGAGATGGGTGGGGATTATATCTACCTCCAATTAATTGGGAAAATATTTATATCTCATGAGGTAGACATGGATGGAATAGTGAGTGAACACAATTCAGTAAAGGACTTTATCCACAAAGATGGTCTTGGGAGTGAACCTTGAATAATAAAATGTTCATGGGAGTGAACCATGACTGCCAATACGGTAAGGGGATTGAACTCATACTACTAATATATCCTTGGAAGTGATTTATTGAATACATGTAAATCATTTTATATGTTTATGTGTCTGTAATAATTCCCTGAACTATTTCTATTATATGATTATATAGATTATGATCTTGATTTTCTTATGATTTATGTCTTATAAACTGCCAATATGTATGACATAATTATTTTTTATGATCTTTTCGTACAATGTATGATCGTATAATGTCATTATTGTGTTCCCATACCCTTATGGTCATGTTTATAGTTACAAACCACATTTTTTTACCCTTATTGAGCATCTAATCTTACCCCTTTTTATGTTTCCTTTCCTCATGTTATAAAGATATGTTTTATGTACGAAATTTATATGAAGGTTGATAGTCTTTAAGAACAAATTAGGATATAATTTAGCTCCATTATATACTATTTTTTATGTTTCCATATTTCCAAAGGCAGTAGACTAATACAGTCTTTGGGTGTCCTGTGTAATGTATTAAGTATTCCGCAAAAATGATGTAACGTTAATATAGGAAAATAGAGGGTTTCTATAGTTGATATTGGAGAAAATTTGTAGTTAATATTTGGAAAATAGGATCTGAAAACCTTATTAATAACCTTAAGAACATGTTTTAGGATAATTCAATGGATAAAGAACAGTATAGAAAAATATCCTTGAATTTTTATCAAGATGGAGACAGTGGTTTCCTTGAAATACATCCTTGTATGAATAATAAAAGTGGATGTGTCTTTGGCATATATTCATAGAGGGTTAACAACCCAAAAAAATCATATCGAGCTAGACTCTATTGGGAACTGGTGCATGAAAATGGTCCTTGATACACAGTTGGTTTGACAGTCTTAGGGGATATGCATTGGAAATTCACAAACTCCCCATAGAAAATCATGAAGGATTTAAATAATAAGATGGTTATGGATAATCTCGTATAAATATAAGTTGTGTCATAGATTAAATAAGTTTTCATAATTTAGACATTCTTTAAGTGTTTTTTCTTGTTTATGTGTTTACTCACTCTGATAAACATTTCTTACCCTATGGTTTTTTAGGTTTTAGTCAGTGGTTGGAATATGAAGGAACTGCATTAATGGTGCTTATGATGTACAATTAAATGATTGTTATCATGAGAATCTGAATGCTATGGAATATGGAATGAAAATCCTCATTACTATTCTCACTCAACTTTCTCAATATATGAATCATGTTGGACTTCCAATTGGGAGGAGGGAAAAAAAGTCTTTTATGAGGAAATGTTCACATTCTTTTAGTGGGTATTTTGATCCACCTATTTCTTAAACATTTATCACTACCACTAAAAATATATTATCCATTCTCCTATGTTCATAAAATGAGAAAATCATCCTCGGTATTTATCAGTTAGAAGGAAGAGAAAACCGGTTGTGGACTCTAATCATGAATATGAGGCAATAAGAAGAAATTGAATCCACGGATTTGGATGAGTTCAAGAACTTATTTTTTAGTAAGTATTTTCCTTATATTATTCTTACAAAGATAGATAAATATATCCTTGAGATAAAAGAAAAGGTATGATTAATCTTTTGATACCTACATGGATAATTTCACAAGACTTGCAAGGTATTCTTTTGGTATTATCATCGAACCTGAAAGTAAGGTTGATAGGATCTTAGATGCCTTAAATCCAAGTCTCAAAAGGGAATTGTCCCTGAGAAATTTTATTAGTTATGAAGTTATTGTGTTTTGTGAAATCAAGGTTGAAATGGAGGTTATAGTTATGTATCAATCTCATGGATTTGGAAAAAAAGGAAAATGGTGTTTGATGGAAAATCTAAAAACCATGAATATAAGAAGATGATCTTTCCATTATTCTCTAAGTGTGGTAAGAGTTGTGGAATAAATTGTATTAATGGGTCTGATAAGTTTTTTAAGTGTGTAATGGAAGTTTATAAAGAATTTTATATAAAAATTGATGTTAAGAAGTTATCTAACAATGAAAATGTATAGAAAAATGTAGAGAATTCACCTCTCCTACATTAGTACAACAAGTGTAATGAGAATGGGAATTAATCTAACCAATTCCCAAACCTAAGGGTTGGTGAATAAGATTAGTGTCATAAAACTCTTAAAATAAGGGGAAAGGGTAAATCTCATGCAATCACTATTTATAACATGGATTGATACAATTATGTTGTGAAAGGTACACATACCTTCAACTCTAGAACTTGTAATTTCTTATTTGACTCTATATTGACACACTCTTTCATATCTGAAGAATGTACTAAGTTTATTAATATTCCACCCAAATGATCAGATATGGAATTATCAGTTCAAAACTATAACAACCCTTCCTTTTATTACACACTTAGACATGATTTATTACACAAACATTACTTGATAAAACATAGAAGATCGAGAGGTCTAGTGTCTTTATGGCTTAGTATCATTATATAACAACTTAAAACATGAAATACAACATCTTTATTGAAATCTTCTTTTACATGACCACTATATTCCCTCGTACATAGCATTGCATTGGGAGAACCTGAGGACATGCATAAGAGAAGGGTGAGCTATAAATCCCAGTAAGGGAATAAACATGTAATAACATGAGGAATACAAAACATGTTAGGAAATAGGAATATCAATGGAGAACAATAGAAACATGAACATAAATGCATGATAAAGGATGATAATCATAACATGGAATTGTGCCAACAACATTTAACATGATTTTAGAATAGTCTAAGGATCATTGCACATTGATCATGGGTAAATACTTATTTCACTTGAATTATCATGATTAAACCCTCATTGAACTTGTTGTATCATGATACTAATATTTACCCAATGCATTGTATCGGTATCAGGGTGCACCATTCTTAAACATTTCATTTCATGCATAAGTGTGCCACATGGATCATATAACATAGAATCAATCAACATCATATGTTATTCCACAATTAATTAATGTGGAATAAATACATGAAAGAACCATTCAATATGTATATGTTCATAAAGGTTAATACCCTTGATAGAGACATGGGAATGGTATTCACTATGTAATGATCTTGGCTTGGAAAAATGTAGTATAATTTTGGCAGCATAACGGCATGACATAAGGATTCATGAAAATGGTTTATGAGGGATAAATGGGTGTCTCATAATATGTACATGAAATGGAGAGTAAGGGGGTCATATAGATACATCTTCTAATAAACATAATGGACTTTAGATTCATAATACAAAAGAATTACTTAGATGTAAAAGAGGAGAGAGAAATCCCTCATGGAATTTCGGCATGGTAACAGGTGTACATGGGAGGCAATAATGAAAGAGAAAGGGGTATCTTATCATACTAATAGAAATAGGGAACTATGGGGGTGAAATCATACCCGAAAATTTTTAATTTAAAAAAATGAGCATAACAGCTTAAAGAAAATTGAACAAAAATGAGAAAGGAAGAAATCCCTTACTTGGAAGTGTGCTTCCGAAGGCTTGGGAGAGGCTTGAGAGAGGCTTCTTGGGAGATTGGGGCACCTTGGGAGGATTCTATAGATGGTAGGGAAGAGTTTGGACGAACTCCAAAGGCTTTGAGTGAAGAGGAATTTGGATCTTGGGTGGATTTATATAGGAAAGGAGAGAGAATTGTTTATTATTTAGGTTTGGGACACCACACATTAAACTATTCAAAACCACAAACAAGACAATGGTTATTGCCCATGTTTATTGTAAAAATGGAGTGGAAATAAAAATTTTATTATTCCAATGGCCGAACTGCTTAAAATAATAGGGTTGCTTATGTGGAGGTGAGTCACAATCTCAAGTAAAACAATTTAAAAATACAAAATGTTTAATAAGCCTTGAAGGGTCCTCTATATCTTTGTAAAATAAATCAGACAAATCTAAATCACATTATTTTAATTTCAAAATATATATTGTATGATCATAATTTCTATAGTATTTTATTACATCACTATTGGGTCATTATGATGTCATAAAACACATTATATATTTAAACGGTATTTAATTTTTACCCAAAAATTCATCCATCTCAGAAAATTATGAAACATTCAACATTGGATAATTTTGACATCATGATTCTAAAAATAATATTAATTTTATCTAAATAATTATCTAAATAGGTGATTTTTTACTTTTAAAATAAAAACTAACATTTATAAAAAATTCACTGTTTTTGACAAAAATAGCTTTCAAACCTTAATAAAAATTACAATTCTATGCATAAAAAAATTGTACAATCATTTATATTTAATAAAAATTAATTTATTAATAATATTTTATTAAAATTTTTTAATTCAAAAATCCATTAATTCATAAAAATAGATTTCTTAGTTGAATATCAACTAAAACTACAATTTGTGCTTTAGAAAATATTTACAAAGTAACAACAATAAAATAAATTTATATTCATTGTTATATACAAAAATAATTCACATATTCATATTTATAAGGACTTGTTACATAACCACTTATAACACCCACATAAGACCGAAGGGTAAGATGTGTGATGGTGACAGACTCTTGGGGTGGCTCGGATAATATCGCTCGGGTGGTAATCTCTATTAATTTCCACTTCTACCGTAGTTGGTTCCACTCAAGATTAGTGTGTTCAAGCTTGTCTAGGGCTTCGTCAAGATCGAAGCCCAATGACGCCACCTCTTTTCCATGCTCTGAAAAATGCGCTTTGTATAGGGAAAGTCTACTGGATTAGGCCATCGCTTCCTTTGTCTAAGTAAATTGGATTTGTTAAATCCCTATATTTATACTAATCATGTGATCACTATTCAATGGCTATATAATCAGTGGTCACAATTATTAATGGTATTTTAAAATCCAAAAACATAAAACCAATGATGTTCACTTTTTATATAACCATAATAATACATTTAATTACATTAAGAAGAATTTCCATTAATGAAAGTTTGGGTTGTTAAAATATCCCCCCTTAATAAATATTGCCCTCAAAATTTTCTTTTCCCATACTAAAACAGATTTGGGTAACTCTGCTTCATCATTTCCTCCAATTCCCACTTCGGTTCTTCAAACATGTGGTTTTTCCACAACACCTTGACAAGGGGCATTGTCTTATTTCGTAGAACTTTTTCTCTACAATCTAAGATCTTCACTGGTTGCTCCTTAGAAGAAAGATCATACTCTAACTATATTATCTCTGAAGACAGTACATGTGAAGGGTCTGTTATTTACTTCCTTAAGAAGTATACATGAAATACATCATGTACTTTGGCCATAGTAGGTGGAAGTTCTAGTTTATAGGCCACTACCCTAACACGATCAAGAATCTCAAAGGGGTTAATGTACCTAGGACTTAACTACCCTTTCTTTCCAAACATCATGACCTTCTTCCACAGATATATGCATAGAAATACAATGTAGCTAACTTTAAACTCAAGGTCTCGTTGATGGTTATCTGCATAACTCTTCTATTGACTCTGGGTTACCTTGATATGCTACTGAATGGTTTTCACCTTCTACACCATTTATTAGACCATTTATGGTCCTAGAAGCTTACACTCATCGACTTCATTTCAACATTGTGGTGTTCTGCACCTCTTACCATGCAGGGCTTCATAAGGTTCCATTCAGATGATTGAGTTGAAACTGTGATAATAGGATAATTCAACCAGTGGAAGATGTTTTTCCCACCCTCCTTTGATGTCCATAGAACATGATCTTAACATATCCTATAGTGTCTGAATAGTTTTCTCAGATTGTCCATCCATTTGAGGATGATAGGCCGTACTAAAGTTCAGTTCATTATCCAGAGCATGTTGAAGACTCTTCAAAAACATAGTGGTGAATCTTGGATCTCGATCAGATACAATAGATAGTGGTACTCCATACAGCCTTACCACATCCCTAATATATATATTTGCTGGTTGATCCAATTAGAAATCCTCTTGAATTGTAATGAAGTCTGCAAACTTTATAAGATGATCCATAATAACCCAAATTGCATTATTTCCTTTGTATGTCTTCCGAAGTCTGGTGACAAAGTCCATGGTGATGTTATCCCATTTTCATGCTGGAATGGGCAATGGTTGCATCATCCCATTAGACTTCTGCATCTCTTTCTTCATTTTCTGACACACCAGGCACTTTGATGTATACTAAATGATATCCTTCTTTATATTATCCCACCAATCATTCTCTTAGAGATCTCGATACATCTTTTTGTTTCCTGGGTGAATAGAGAAATTGGAACTACTTAAATCATCCAAAAGTTCATTCTTCATTAACATTGAACTCTGAGTATTTCCCTTTTCTAATAGCTTCCATTTTCTTCTAAATTCCCACATCATCCTTTTGAGCATCCTTTAACTTTTCCAAAAGAGATGGTTGAGTAAAAATTTGTGAAAGGATTGATGATGGTCCCTTCTTTTTGATTCCCATGTCTATCTTTATCAAATCTAAGAAGATTGGATTATTCTCAATTCTCATCAATGATAGAATCGCTGGGTCCTTTCTACATAGAGCATCCACCACCTTATTTTTCCCCCAGGGTGGTAATGTATTGAGCAGTCATAGTCTTTGATCACCTCTAACCATCTCCATTGGTGCATGTTCAACTCTTTCTGTGTGAATATATACTTGTGGATTTTGTGGTCCATATATATTTCACACTTCTCCCCAAAGAGATAATGCCGCCAAATTTTTAAAGCGAAGATCACTTCAGCCAACTCCAGATCATGTGTTTGATAATTCTTCTCATGAACATTCAATTTCCTTGAAGAATAGGTAATGTATTTTTCATTTTGCATCACTGAATACCACAAAAAGTTCTCCACTTGTCGGTAAAGTGAGCATGGATGTAGTGATTAGCCTCATTTTTAACTCCTTGAAGATTTATTCACTTTCATCACTCCTATAAAACATTACTCCCTTATGAGTTAGCCTGGTAAGAGGGTTGTAAAATCATGATAAATTTCTCTTAAATTGTCAATATTATCTAGCTAACCCTAAACAATTACGGATATTCGTTACCAATGCTGGCCTCATCCATCTCTCTATTGCAGCTGTCTTGGTGGGATCCACAGATATCCCATTTCTTGTGATGATATGGACCAATAATGAAACCTCCTTCAACCATAACTCACACTTTTTGTACTTTTCAAAGAGCTTCTCCTTTCACAAGGTCTCTAGTACAGTTATTATATGCTCTTCATGAAGCTCCTTGGTTTTAGAATATATTATAATATCATCTATAAATACTACAATAAAATTTTCAAGGTAGTCTCTAAAAACAAGATTATTCAAGTCCATGAAGATTGTTGGGGAATTTTTGAGTCCAAAAGTCATTACTATGAATTCTTAGTGCCCGTATCTTGTACAAAAACCAGTCTTGGGGATATCTTCCTTCTTCCTCCTTACTTGATAATATCCTGACAACAAATCCACCTTGGAGAAGTATTGTGCATCATGAAACTAATAGAACAAGTCATCAATTCGTGGTAGATGATACTTGTTCTTTATCATGATTTTGTTAAGATCATGATAATCGATGTAAAGGTGCATTGACCCATCATTCTTCATGAAAAATAGGACTAGTGCACTCAATGGTGAAGCACATGGGTATATAAACCCTTTATCTAGAGTCTCCTGCTATTGTTTCTTCAGATCCTCAATCTCCACAACAACCATTTTATATGGATTAATAGATAATGGAAACAGCCTAGGTATAAGATCAATTGAGAATTCAATATCTCTTTGTGGAAGAAGACCTTGCAATTCCTCAAGAAACACTTTAGTGAATTCCCTCACAATAGGCATGTCTTCAAGGATGGTTTCCCCCTTAGACTCAATCATTAAAGCCAGATATGTGTGATCATAGGGAAGTAATATCCAGGCATGAGATAATGGAGATAAAGAAGATTCATCTTCCTCCTTGCACTTGTATAGAATAGGGGTCGATTATCCACATGGAGAGTGATTTCCCTCTCACAGAAATTTATGTTGGCTCTGTATAAGGAAAGCCAATCCAAGCCAATAATTACATCAAATTCTACTAGAGGGAGTATGATGAGGTTCCCTAATAAGTTCAATCCACTTATTATGATAGGGTAGGACTTATATTCATGGGATGTAATGATTTCCCAATTTTTCGTACTCACATAAATCTTTACTTCATGGATTTGTGGTGGTGTTGGGATTGTTCTACTAAACTCTCAGGATATAATATAAAGCGTCGAACCTAAATCAAAAAGTATGTTCACTATTCTTGAAATAATAACTAGCGTACCTTTCACCACTTCATTTTCGGGGTTCACTTCAGCAGTAGTGATGGAAAAAGCTCACCCTTGCTTCCTTGGAGGATGTTGGTTTCCTCTGAAAACCCTTGACTTAGGGCACTGGTTTGAAAAGTGCTCTGGTTCATTGTAGTTGAAGCAAAGAACAACATGTTGATGGTCAAGCAGAGTGTTCCTATACTCTATCGTAGTCGCATGTTTTTCTTGTTAATAGTTAATGGCTAGGTGCCCTTCTCTTCCACACCTAAAGCATTTCCTCGTCCCCCTTAGGCAATTTTTTGGGTTCTTCTTTCTGTACCTTTGGAAAGTGGGGTTATGGATTTTCATAGCATTGTTGGATTAATCCATCTGACCTCCAGAATTGAAGTCAGCGTTGCACTTATTATCCCCATAATACCCCTGAGATTTGTCGATCTTCCTTTTAACTATGAGGGCACATCGGACAATTTCCTCATAGCTGTGGAAGTTGCGGATTGCTAGGGCTTTCCATAGGCTAGGTTTCAGCCCACCAAAGAATCAATCAACCTTGAATTTAGTGGTAACATCAAAGCCAGAGGAATATCATGCAAGACTTGTGAAGTTTCCCTCCTATTCTTTGACATATTCATCATCTTTTTTCTTAATGGCAAGGAAGTCCCTTTACATCTTAAGTCGGAGGGTTCACAGAAAATATTTATCAAAAAACATCTTCCAAAAATCCATCTATTCCAATTCCTCAATCTCCTCCTCAGGCATTGTGTTTTTCATCAATTTCCACCATTTATTGGCTTCACCCTCCATATGATAAGCAGATAGAAGAACCTTCTCTTGGATGGAACATTGAAGGATGGAAAAGATATTTTCAATGGAGTTGATCCATTGTTCGGCAATTGAGGGATCAGATGATCTATTCAATGTAGGAGGCCTTTGTCTCATGAAGCCATGAATATCAACTTTTTCATTCTTAGGGGGGTTCAACATTCCTCTTGACCCATGTTCCTATTCAAATCTTGAGTTAACTGAGATAGAAGCATGAAAAAGTTCACGATTCTTTCTCCCATCGAATTGAGTATCTCATTAGCACAACCACCACATTAATCTTCACATTGGTTGTTAGCCTGAGTCCTCCTATTATAGGCCATTGATTGGAATAAAATGAAAGTTAGGGGTAACACATAAAGGGTAATCCAAAAACAGATGACTTATAAATAACTTTTATTTCCTTAATTTATGAATCTATAGGATTTAATTTATATATTCCATGATCTACTTTCTAACATATATTCTTAGGGGATGTTTTTTTATTCCCTGAATAATGGCTCAAACTATGCTTGTGAATTTACCAATGTATATCCTTCAGGAGTTTTGTAACCAAGAGTGAATCAAGGCATGTTTTCATGTACCAGGATACCCTAGGTCAAGCCTAAAACTCCTTGTCGGGGTTTTACCCCTTGGTACATCTATGCCCGAGATGCCTCTACCTGCTCGTATCCAGAGAGGGATGTATTTTATTGATAAACCACTTACTCAATACTCACCAAAACATAGGGATGTTTTTATTATACTTAGTCTTATCCTAAAGTATTCACTAGGGTCTTCTAATCCTATTCCCCATAAATAACTAAACCTATCCTTTTATACCAATTATAATAACCCTTCCTTTCATTACACACTTAGACATGATTTATTACATAATCCTCAATTGATAAAACATAGAAGATCTAGAGGTCTAGTGTCTTCGGGGCTTAGGAACATTACATAACAACTTAAAACTTGAAATACAACATCTTTATTGAAAACATCCTTTACATGATCACTACATTCCCTCGTACTTAGCATTGCATGGGATAACTTGAAAAAATTCATAAGAAAAGGGTGATCTATAAAGCCCAATAAAGTAATAAACATGTAATAACATGAGGAATACAATACATGCTAGACAATAGGAATATCAATTGATCACAAGAGAAACATGAGCATAAATGAATTATAAATCATGATAATAATCACATGGAATTGTGGCAACAACATTTAACATGATTTTAGCATGATCCAAGGATCATCGCACATGGAGCATGAGTAAATCCTCATTTCACTTGAATTATAATGAGTAAACCCTCATTTCACTTAATGTATCATGATACTAATCTTTACCCAATGCATTGGAACGTTATCAAGGTGCACCCTTCTTAAACATTTCATTTAATGCTTAAGTGTTCCACTTGGATCATATAACATGGAATCAATCAACATCATAAGTTATTCCATGATTAATTAATTTGGAATAAATACATGAAAGTAACATTCAATATGTATATGTGAATAAAGGTGAATACTCTTGATAGATACATGGGTATGGTATTCACTACACAATGATCTTGTCTTGGAAAAATGCGGTGTAATTTTGGTTGCATAACGGCATGACATAATGATTCCTGAAAATGTTTGATAAGAGAGAAATGGGTGTATCATAATATATACATGAAATTTATAGTAAGGGGGTAATATAGATACATTTCCCAACAAACGTAATGGAATTTAGACACATAATACAAAATAATTACTTGGATGTAAAAGAGGAGAGAGAAATCCATCACAGAATTTCTGCATGGTAAAGGGTGTACATGGGAGGAAATAATGGGAGAGAAATGGATCTCCCATAATCCAAACATAAATAGAGCAGTATGGGGGAGGTTCTAAATCATTCCCCAACATTTGTAATTGAAAAAAGGGCATAATATCTTAAATAAAATTGGACAAAAATGAGAAAAGAAGAAATCCCTTACATGGAAGTGTGCTTCCAAAGTCTTGGGAGAGGCTTGAGGGAGGATTCTTGGGAGCTTAGAGCACCTTGAGAGGATTCTAGAGATATTAGGTAATAGGTTGGGATAACTCCAAAGGCTTTGAGTGAAGAGGAAGTGGGATCTTGGGTGGGTTTATATAGGAAATGAGAGGGAATTCTTTATTATTTAGGTTTGGTACACCTCACATTAAACTAATCAAAACCACAAACCAGTCAGTGTTTTTTGCCCATGGTTTTTGCAAAAGGGAAGTTGAAAATAATATTTTATGAGGACAATGGAATAACTTATTAAAATAATATGGTTGCTTATGTGTAGGTAAGTCACACTCTCAAAGAAACAATTTAAAAATACAAAATGTTTTATAATCCTTGAAGGGTCTACTAACGCATTGTAAAATAAATAAAACAAATCTAAAATCACATTATTTTAATGGTAAAATATATATTGGCCGAAAATAATGTTTATAGTATTTTATTACATCTCTATTGGGTCATTATGATGTTAGAAAACACATTATATATTTAAACGGTATTTAATTTTTACTCAAAAATTTGTCTGTCTCAGAAAATTATGAAAAAATCACCATTGAATAATTTAGATATCCTGATTCCAAAAATAATATTCATTCTATATAAATAATTTTATAAATATGTGAATTTTTACTTTTAACATAAAAACTGAGATTTATCAAAAATTCATGGGTTTTGACAAAAACAGCTTTCAAACCATAATAAAAATTTCAACTGTATTCATAAAAAATTGTAAGATAATTTATATTTAATAATAAATAATTTATTAATAATATTTTATTAAAATATTATTTAATTAAAAAATCCATTAATTCATTAAAATATATTTCATAGTTGAATATTAACTAAAAATACTATTTTTGCTTTAGAAACTATTTACAAAGTAATATTAATAAAATGAATGTATATTCGTTATTATATAAAAAATAATGCACATATTCATAGTGCTATGGTCTTGTTTCATAACCCCTTATATCACCCACATAAGACTGAAAGGTAAGGTGTGTGAAGGTGACAGACTCTTGGGGTGTCTCAGATAACATTTCTTGAGTGGTAATCTCTATTAACTTCCACTTCTCCCATAGTCGGTTCCACTCAAGATTAACGTGTTCAAGATCGGCATGGGCTTGGTCAAGATCAAAGCCAGATGATTCCAACTCCTTTCTTAACTCTGAAAAATGGGCTTCGTATGGGGAAAATCTACTGTATGAGGCCATCGCTTATTTTGTCTGATTAAATTGGATTTGTTAAAGCCCTATATTTATACTAATAATGTGATCATTGTTCAACGACTATATTAGAAACGGTCACAATTCTTATCGGTATTTTAAAATCCAAAAACATAAAACCAATGAGGTTCACCTTTTATATAACCATAATAAGACATTTCATTATATCAAGAGAAATTTTCATTAATGAAAGTTTGGCTCATTACAAAAACCTTAATGGTGTGATGATTTCATCTCAAGTCCATGATTCCTCTCCATTTGTTGTTTGTGAGAATGCGTTTCCTGCATATCTTTTTATTCTTCCTTTGGTTGAGTTTGATGTCATCTTAGGCATGGATTTTCTTCTTATGAGAAAATCCAGCATCAATTGTCAAGGAAGGAACGTTACATTTGATATTTCAAACCAACCTAGGATCATATATCAATGTGATGAAAATTATTAACTTCGTAGAGAGATTACATCTAGTGTATGGGTCTTAATTCTAATTCAATAGGGTTTTTTTCTTAAATGGTTATGGGGAAAATCAACATCAATAATGTTCCTATTTTTCAGGATTTTTAGATGTATTTGTAGACTATTTTCATATCCTTACACCATAATGTGAAGTTGAGTTCCCGATAGAGCTCATACCTTATTCCATATCAATTTCAAAGACTCCATATAGGATGTACACAATTGAGTTGAGTAATTAAAGAAGAAAATCCAAGAAAACCTTAATAAGGGAATTATTCATATAAGTGTGTCACATTGGGGTTCACTATTCTTTTTGTGAAGAATAAATATGGATAAATGCAACTACATAATGATTATCATGTGTTGAACATGATCACGATAAAGAACAAGTATCCTTTCCCCATATTGATGACTTGTTTGATCAACTGTGTGGAGTTCAATACATTTCAAAGATTAAACTTTGTTTTGGATATCATCAATTGAGAGTCAAAGAATGAGGATATACCCAATATGGCTTTTCATACAAGGTAAGGGAACAATGAGTAAATAGTGATTCTTTTTGGTCTTACTAATTCCCCTATTATCTTCATGATTTGATGATTATAGTATTTAGAGATTACCTAGGTCAGTTTTTGGTTGTCTTTATAGATGATATTCTTATCTATTTATAGTCAAAGGAAGTTCATGAAGATCACTTGAGAAATTTACTGAAGACTATAAAGATAAACTCTTTGAAAAAGTTACCAAGTTTGAATTTTGGATGAAAAAGGTTTCATTTATGGGTTATATAATCTCAAGAGAGTGTATTGCAGTTGATTTATAAAAGAATTAGGCAATTTAATGTTGTCCTAAACCAACCATAGTGACTAAGATCCATAGTGTTCTTGGTTTAGTTGTATATTATCGACTGTTTGTGGAGAATTTCTCATGACTATCTAATCTTCTATCCAAGTTAACTCAGAAAGGTTCTATATTCCTCTAGATAGATGAATGTCAGGAAAATTTCAAGGAACTGAAGAGAAGGATAGTTAGTGCACCTATGATTTCATTACCTTTTAGTGAATAAGGGATTTTAATCTATATTTATGCATCCAATAAGGGATTGGGATGTGCTCGGATGTTTAATAACATGGTTATAGCCTATGCCTCATGATACTTTAAGATTCTTGGTAAAAACTACCCAACTCATGATTTGGAGTTAGTAACAATAATTTTTTAATTAAAGATATGGTGGAATTATCTTTATGGAGAAAAGTTTGATATATATATTGATCATAAAATTATGAAATATATATTCACACGGAAGGATTTGAACATGCTCCAGAGAAGATGGTTAGAGTTTATAATGGATTATGGTCGCTCTATACTTTACCACTCTAGGAAAGCAATCAAGGTGGGTGATGCTTGAATTTGAAAAGATCATTCTAGCTTATCTATGGTAAGGATCACAAAATATCCAATAGTTCTAGATTTCAAAAAAGATAGATCTATAAATCTTAAAGGAAGGGGGAAAATCTTATCTTCCTCTATTGAATGTTCACCACTCAATCAAAGTGAAGATTAAAGAGGTGTAGAAGGAAGATGTAGAACTACAAAAGAAGGTTATAAATTTTCATGATTTTAACCTTAATTAGGATAAAATGATAAGGTTTAGGAACTATGTTTATGTTCCTTCCATGTTGGATTTGAATAAAGAGTTATTAGAAGAAGCTCATAGTTCTTAATTATTTATTCATCTAGGAAGTAAGAAGATGTATACATACTTAAAATAATACTTATAGTAGGATGGAATAAAGAGGGATATCATAGATTTTATATCTCGGTGCTTAGTATTCCATCAAGTTAAGTCTGAAAGAAAAAATTCTAAGGGGATGTTGCATCCATTACCCATACCAGAATGGAAATGCTAGAACATCGCTGTGGATTTTTTTCATTGCACTCCTCAGAACCTCTAAAGTGTTTAATTATATATGGGTGGTAGTATATCACCTTACTAATTTATATCCAATAATAATTCCCTCTGGATATGCCTCCTAAGATATACATTAAGGAATTAGTAAGGTTTAATAGAGTAACACATTATATTTTATTTAGTCGAGACCTGAGGTTTACCTTAAATTTGTTGAAAAGTCTTTATCAAGAACTTGATATAGATTTAATTTTCATCACTACTTATCATCATCATATAGATTGTCAGTCTGAAAGATTAATCCAATCCCTAAAGGATATTTAAAATATTTTTTGTTGGATTTCAAAGGTGGTTGGAATCAACACCTTCCACTAGTTGAGTTTTCCTACAACAATAGATTTCACTAAAGATTTCAGATGGATCCTTATGAAGACCTCTATGGGAATAAATATATAGCTCTAACATGTTGGGATGAATTTGGAGGAATAAATATATTGGGACCTGAGGTAGCTAAAGAAATGGAAGAGAAGGATAGAACCATTCATCAAATATCAAGGAAACTCAGTGTTGGAAAAAACATTATGCTAATATTCATCAACATGATCTCAAATTTTAATTTAGTGAGAATTTTTTTCTATGAAAATATCCCTGTAAGAAGTATATGTGATTTGAGAAGAAATGGAAACTATGCTCTAGGTATATTGATCCCCTAGAAATTAGTGATCGTGTTGAGATGTTGTCTTGTTGCTTGGTACTTACCCCAAATCTATCTCAATTCTATGATTTTTTCCTTGTATTTATCTTAATGAAGTATATACTTGACCATTCACATGTACTAAACTCAGAGGTCATATCACTGGATTAGGATATTTCTTATATGGAATAGCCAATGGAAATTCTAGATCATATAGAGAAATTTATACAAAATAATACCACTCACCTGGTAAAATGTTTTTGGAGAAACAACCAGTTATAGAAAGCTACATCAGAACTTGAGGATATGATTTCATATAAAAATCATCTTTTTTTGTATTAGAATAATGAATTATGAGGGAAAAATTCATTTTAAGTGGGGTATAATGTAACACCTTGGGATTTTATGAACAAAATTTCAATTAAATTAATTTCTTTTGAGGTATTTCATCACATTATACACCATGTTAAACATTAATTTTATTCTTCTCCAATAAAAACTTGTGCTATATGCAACACCGACTTGGTTTTCGATACACACAAAACTGAGTTTCTAAGAAAAATAGTTTTATTATTATAATTATTTAAACAAGGTATTTAAAACCTAGTCATTAAAATTAGTAATATGAATATTAACAACTAATATTTTAATATTATGTTTTTAAATAAATAAAACATATTGAGAATATAACATATAATTTTGGGTAAATTCTTTATATTTTTGAAAATATTATTTTCTCAAATGAACAGATTTTTATGTCCTTCTGTGAAAAATAATAAAATTACTTTTAGACACACTTAGGAATTTAATTTGATAAAAAAACATTATTTTTTAATTCATAATTTCCAAATTATCTTAGGCTGAATTTTTTTATTTTTTCTGAACTACTTCCATTTGGATGAATAGTGAGAAATACTGAATTAGGTTTCAATACAGATTTTTCATCTAATTTATTTAGAGAGAAAAATTATTTTTTAATTTGGATTAAAATTTTAATTTGATAAATTTTTCATTAATTGATACAATTTATTATGTTGTAACCAATTTAAATTTAAATTGAATATAAAAACACTTCAAACTTTTTAACATTTTCCCTTAAAAACCCAATGTCGTGACACGTTTGTGGGATTGATTTTAAATTAATTTCAGACACTTATGCTATTATAATATGGAAAAATGGATTCCATATATGAAATAATAAAAATTTATAATGTCCAGTAATTTCAAATTTTTTTTACTAAAAATTATTTCTAAAGGTAATTAAAAATAATCATAGCGATTACGGTAAAAATTAGTTTACTTAATGATTAATCCTTAAACTTAGGAAGCCAAATACCCTAGACACATGTCCAAAAGCCATTTTATTTAAATATATTAACCAATACCTCTATTAGATCTAATTTTATCTATTATTTTATTCCCATGATGTAATAGAGACCTCTCAATAATGTTTACCTATTTATATTTACACGAACGCCACTCCTCCTCCATTATAAAAGGGAACTCACCACCCTCACTTCCTAAAACCACCCAAGCCACATTGGATAAAAAAACACTTCTTGAATATCCTGAAAATACCCTCCCTTAATCCTATAATCCTTTCCTTTTTCATAAATCCAATCAATGAAGCCCTTTGTTGCAAACCAAGAAGAGTTACCCAAATAAGAGGTAACATCCATCCTCAAGCTCCATTGTTTTATTTTCATTATCCAAGACATAAACTATTATTATTAAAATATTATATAATATCCTTAGTATTCTAAATATATTGAAATTTTCTTATTATAAGGGTTATTCATAAACTTACACACACTTCCTTATAATTGGTAATGAACTTACCATTTTTGTGCACGGTGAACTATCGCCTCAGAAAATGATGTTGTTTGTTTTTCCATTACCACCTCTCATGGTTGGGAATTATGATGGAAAATATATTTATATATATTATATATGATACTTCTGATTTATTTATTCTTCTTTAATTTTTATATAAAACGTACTTTCATGCTTTCTATTTTCTGTAAATATAATAACTTTGTTTGTGGACGTGGGGACTACCGCCTCCTCAAAGCGATGTGATTCATTCACACATTACATGGAATGTATTAATGATGGGTAGACTGAAACTATATTATATATATATATATATGAGATGTTAATTCTACTTTAAATATTATATATATATATATATGAAATTTACTTTCTTTATTTCAATACTACAATATAAAAGAAACAGTGTTCATGCGTAAGTACGGCCAACCGTCTCCAGGAATGGTGTATTATATTTCACATTTCTATATTTTATATATTATTATAAATAAATATATACTGAATATATATATGATATTTATATAATGTTTTAAATTCTTTAAATATGTAAATCATGATCTATGTAAGAGGATCAAGAATAAGAATTCAAAACATGTACGAAAAACAAAGAAGATATTACCCAAAATGGAACATTAAGATGGAGTTATTAATAAACAGGTAATATAATTTCATAACCAAATAATATATGGTTTTAGATATAATAAAATGGTTCTATGTTAGATGTATAATAATCTTATGTTTATTACACATTAGTTTTGTATGAGTACTACGAGATTCAAGATATATAGTAAGGGTTTTCTCATCTCACTTTTATTTCTATGAGATTTATGCTTTATTCACCACTCATTTATTTTTTATGGTGTATATAATACTCGTAAATATATTATATGAATATTATAATTAAATTTTGGTTATTTAAATATCAATTTTATTATCTCTCTTTCATGGGGTTTATGTTTCAAAAGTTACCAAATCGGTTAAGTAATTTTTTCTCAATTTTCCTTCTCTGAGATACATGTTTGGTTATGCACCAATATTCTTTTATGAGGTGCATATATTTCCATTTTACATTTTATATCATCAATATCCTTATTTTTATGATATTTTAAGATTAATTTAATTTCTTTTTTCTTACATAGGGTGTATGATTCAAAGTTACCAAGTTGTAATAGTTTGTTGCAACAATCTCATCAATTATTGTGATTGTTTTTTATTATTCTTCCATTGATGAAATCTTATGATCCATCTCCCAAGAACACTCATGGATTTTATTATTATTTAGTTATTTATAATTTCATTATGTATTAGTACCACTTTTTCACTCTTTGGTAATTATTATAATTAATAAAAAAAATTAATAAAATATGAACACATGTCTCTTTTAAGTAGGAAATCTGTTTTATTCAGAAAAACCATGTTTTCAAAAATGTCTTCAAAAATGTTTTAAAATGTTATTTTAAACTCGTTTTTAAAGAAAATAGATTTAAAAAATTTATTGTTTTGAAATATTACTTTAAATGTTTTAAAAGTTATTTTCAATGAAAATGGTTTTTAAAATGTTTTTAAAGATTACATTATAAGTTTTCAAAGCTATTTTAAAATAAAAATGTTTTCAAAAATTATTTTATTTTTTAAAAATAATTTTTCAAAGAATAAGAAAGTATATTTTCTTAAAGAAATGTTTTTAAATTTTATTTCCAAATTATTTTCATTCTAAGATGACATTAATTAGTGTTACTCTTGTATTTATGTGGAAATAATTCAAAAGTACCATTAATATTATTTCTTTGAACAGTTTATGTTTTTATGTCATGATGTTTAGGAAGCCCATTTATATTTTATATTTTATATTTTTATGAAACTTGTTTCACTTTCTTGGGATATATTCTTATTAAACCCACTTATTTTCATGGGTTACACTTTGATTAAATGATTATGAAACCTATATTTTTTCCATATATTATGATATGATCACATGTTTATGATACCCGTTTCATTTATTGGGTTATGATATGATTGTTTATGATCCTATGTAACACATATGTATGATTTAATTATGATATGGTGGGACCTATATCTTCCTCTAAGGCATTGGATAATGATTTATATCTCATGAGATAGTCATGGATGGAATGGAGAGTGAACTAAATTTAGTAAATGACTCTGTCTACTGAGATGGTCTTTGGAGTGAACCTTGACTACTAAGATGCTCATGGGAGTGAACCATGAATACTAAGATGTTACAGAGAGTGAACCCATACTACTAATATAAACATGGAATCAATTCCTTTACTACTATAGAAATTATATTATATGATTATGTGTCTTCCATAATTCTATGTTTTATTCCTATGATATGATTTTATGGATTATGCTCTTCATTCCCTTATGATTCATGTATTTAGAACTTCCAATCATTATGAAATGATTCATGTTTATAATATTTGTTATGTATTTTATGATCATCTAATGTCATGATCACATTCTCTTACCATTATTCTCATTTTTATGCTTACATATCTCCTTTTTTTTACCCATAATGATAATCTAAGATCAGCCATTTTTATGTTTCATTTCCTCAGGTTATAAAGATATGTATTATGTATGATTTTTCTAAGAAGGGTGATAGTAATGAAGAACCTAGTGGGAGATAAATTATCTCACATATGTACTAGTGTTTATGTTTCCATGTTTCCAAATGTTCTATACTAATATGGTATTTCAAAATATATTGTGTAATTTATTAAGTTTTAGACAAAAATGATGTAATGTTAATGTTTTAAAATAAATGTTCATTGTAAAGCATGATAGAGCCAACTTGTGTTACCTGAAAAACACATCTGAGGTATCCAGTGTTTTTTCTACTTCCCCTATTAATATTTATTATCATTATGTAGATGAAAACAATTATGAAAACATGTCTAAAGAAGATATTTTTGAATATTATTGTTGTATGGATGATAAATTTAATGACTTTAAGGATAAATATAATATTTTAAAAAATAATCATGCCTTGACTGCTAGTTTTAAGTATGACATTAGTATTAAGAAAGATAAAATTACTCAATTGTTGAAGGAAAATAATAAGTTAAAATTTTCTAATAAAAAACTAAAGAAAGATCTTGAAATATTAACCAATGTAATAAATACTCTTACACGAATTCTTGGAAAGAAAACTACTCTCAAGTACACTACTGGTATTGGTTATCAACCTAGATAGAAGAGTATTGTTAAAAATAGTTTTATTACTTGTTCCATTTCTAGCAAAAAAATCCAATTTTTATTAATCTAAACCCAATAAAATATTTATTTATAAAATTTTAAATTATTCTTATAGTAAACCTATTAAGAAATTTTTTATTCATAAATCATTGATAACTAATATTTCTGGACCCAAGAATATTTGTGTACCAAAATCATCTTTGGTGTAAAATTTGTTTTGTATAATGCCTTCATGAAAATCTCCAGTAATAATTTATGTTACCTAGATAGTGGTTAATACATAAACATGACGGGATATTATTTAATTTTCAAGAATCTAATAAAATTGGTTGGTGGACATGTCACTTTTTTGAAAATTCAAAAGTGAAAATTATTAGCCTAGGACAAATCGGTAATTCTAAAACTATTTTAATTTCTAAAGTTTTATTTATGTGTGGTTTAAATTATAATATTATTATCATTTCACATAATTATGATTATGGTTTCATGTAAAATTTGAGAATAATGATTATAATGTCATTTATTCTAAAAAAATTATTTTTTACATCCTTGAAAATGATAATGTTTATGCTATTAATTTAGACTCTTTATTTTCTCAGAAAATTTCCCATCTAAGTTCCTTTCAGAATGATTCCTAGATTTGGAATAAGATACTAGGACATTTCAATATTAACTCTAATATAAATATGGCTAGTAATGGGTTAGTCAATGATCTACCTAAACTAGAATTTTCATGTGATAGAGTTTGTAACCCATTTAAAAATAGGAAATAACACAAAATATCATTCAAATAAATGAAATAAGTTTAATATTCTCAACCCTTATAATTGGTTCACATGGACTTGTTTGGACCTTCTAGAGTTTATTGTTTAATTGGGAAGCACTAATTTTATGTTTTTATAAATGAATTTCCTAGGTATACTTGGTATTATTTCTAGATTTCAAAAGTGAAGCCTTATCTTATTTGAAAAAGTATACAAAATCTATAGAAAATATTAGTGGACTCAAAATTAAGACCTTAAGAACTGATCATGGCTATGAGTTTGAAAATAAATACTTTGAATCTTTTTTCACATAAATTTCCAATAATCTTAAATTTTCCTCTCCTCGGACCCCATATCATAATGGTGTAGTTGAAATGAGAAATAGAACCCTTGAAGAAATTTCTCAGACCATGCTCAATGATTATGACTTACTTTTTTATATTTGGGAAGAGGCTATGAATAAAACACGTTACATTATTAATAAACTTTTAATTAGACATGTCTTAAAGATAAATACTTATGAATTATTGAAAGGTATAAGTCCAAAGTTTAATTACTTTAGAGTTTTTTATATCTAATATTTTATTCTTAATACTATGGATAATATTGAAAAAATGTATTCCATGAGTTGTGAAGGAATATTCTATAGTTATTAAACATTTAAAAAATCATATAGGGTGGTTAGTAAAATAAATAAGATTATGGGAGAATATATTCATGTAAAATTTTATAAAATGAATCCACATGATCTCAAGGACCCTATTTTAAACCTTAAGTATGTTATAGAAAGTCAGGATATTAGTGGAAAATCTTAAAAAAATTCTTTGAAAAAAACAAAATAATCAACCTATTCTAAGGAACATCTTGAAACTAAATTTGAACAAGTAGATACTAATGAAATTTATAGCCCTTCATTTCCGAGAGATATTAGGAATCATAGGTAGAATAATGTAGATATTTTAGTTGGAGATTGTGATAGATGTACACAAACTAGATGTTCTCTTAGAAATCAGGTTAAACATCAAGCATTATTATCACATATTGAACCAAATAACATGGATGATTCAATTAATGATGAATTATGTGTAATGTAAATTCCAAAATAATGTATCTAATTTGAGAGGAGTAGAGTTTGGTAACAATTAGATATACCTAAGGAGAATCTGAACATTAGAACTAATTATGTTTTTAGAAACAAAGTTGATGATTCAAGCACTATAGTCATAAATAAATCTAGATTGGTTATAGAATGATATTTTCAAGAAGTGGGTATTTTCTATGAAGAAACCTTCCCACTAGTGTCTATATTTGAATACATTAGAACATTTATTTCCTATACAGAATATCTAGATTTAAGACTATATAAAATGGATGTCAAAATCACATTATTAAATGGTTATAAAGTTTAGGATGTTTTTTAAAATATCCACTAGATTTCAAAATCCTCATTTTCCAAATCATGTATGCAAATCAATAAAAATATTTATATGGTTTAAAACAAGCTCATAGATCTTTTTATGATAGGATCAGAACTTTTATAATTTCTAATGGTTTATCAAGAGTAATAGTTATTCCTACTCTTGTTGTAAAAATAATTTCAAAAGATGTTTTAATTGTTCATATTTATAATGATGATATTATTTTTGGGTCTTCAACAAAATATTTTTTTACTAGTTTTTCAAAGATGATGCAAGGTGAATTTGAAATAAGTTTAATGGGTGAACATAAATTCATTATTGGTTTTAAAAATTTTCAAAATAAAGATGAAATTATTATAATCAAATTAAGTAGACTAAATATCTTCTAAAATTTATTGGTTTGGATAGAACTAAAAGTAGTGAAATGAACATGAGTACAATTTGTAAGAAGGATATTGATGAAGCTAGAAAGCTAGTATATCAAACCAGTTATAAATTTATGGTTGGAAACCTGCTATATTTAACAACTAGACAACATTGTATTATGTTTAGTGTGTGTATCTATGACTGTTTCCAAGAAAATTTGAAAGAATCCCATTTACTTATTGTTAAAATAATTTTCAAATACATCAAATATACAACCAATTTTGGATGGTTCTACCCAAGAGGACAAGTATTTTATATAGTGGGTTATTCAGATGTAGATTTTGGTGGTTGTAAGTCAGATAAAAAAATAAACTCTGAAACATGTCATCTTTTGTGAAAGTCACAAGTATTTGGGGAAGTAAAAAAGAAAAACTCTATTTCACTATCTACTACTATAGTTGAATACATAGATACAAGAAGTTTCTATTCACAAATTTTGTGGATGAAACACACATTGATAGACTATGGATATCAATTTATACATGTAACTATAAATTTTGATTAAAAAATATGATAAATATCTCTAAGAATCTTGTGTCTTATTCCAGGATAAATTATATTGATGTAAGAAATAACTTTTTAAGAGATCATTTCAAAAAGGTTGATATAAATCTTCAATTATTAGAAATTGATCATCATATTACTGATATTTTTACAAACACCTTGGATTATAAAAGATATATTTACATCAAACATTATTTAGTAATGATAAATTTTTGTTAATTGTTAATCTTTGAGAAACTATTAGATATAAATAAGGAGAATCTGAACATTGGAACTAAGTATGTTTTTAGAATCAAAGTTGATGATTCAAGCACTATAGTCATAAATAAATCTAGATTGGTTATAGAAGGATATTTTCAAGAAGTTGGTATTTTCTATGAAGAAACCTTCCCACTAGTGACTATATTTGAATACATTAGAACATTTGTTGCCTATATAGAACATCTAGATTTAAAACTATATAAAATGGATGTCAGAATCACATTATTAAATGGTTATAAAGTTGAGGATGTTTTTTTAAAATATCCAATAGATTTCAAAATCCTCATTTTCTAAATCATGTATGCAAATCAATAAAAATATTTATATGGTTTAAAAGAAGCTCATAGATCTTGGTATGATAGGATCGTAACTTTTATAATTTCTAATGGTTTATCAAAATTAATAGTTAATCCTACTCTTGTTGTAAAAATAATTTCAAAATATGTTTTAGCTGTTCATATTTATATTGATGATATTATTTTTGGGTCTTCAAAAAATTATTTTTTACTAGTTTTTCAAAGATGATGCAAGGTGAATTTAAAATGATTTTAATGGGTCAACATAAATTCATTATTGGTTTTAAAAATTTTCAAAATAAATATGAAATTATTATAATCAAATTAAGTAGACTAAATATCTTCTAAAAATTATTGGTTTGGATAGAACTAAAAGTAGTGAAATGAACACGAGTACCATTTGTAAGAAGTATCTTGATGAAGCTAGAAAGCTAATAGATCTAACCAGTTATAAAGTTATAGTTGGAATCCTACTATATTTAACTACTAGACAACATTGTATTATGTTTAGTGTGTGTATCTGTGACTGTTTCCAAGAAAATTTGAAAGAATCTCATTTACTTATTGTTAAAATAATTTTCAAATACATCAAATATACAACCAATTTTGGATGGTTTTACCCAAGAGGACAAGTATTTTATATAGTGAGTTATTCAGATGTAGATTTTGGTGGTTGTAAGTTAGATAAAAAAAAGAAACCCTGAAACATGTCATCTTTTGGGAAAGTCACAAGTATTTGGGGAAGTAAAAAAGAAAAACTCTATTGCACTATCTACTACTAAAGTTGAATACATAGATACATGAAGTTTCTATGAAAAACTTTTGTGGATGAAACACATATTGATAGACTATGTATATCAACTTATGCATGTAACTATAAATTTTTATTAAACAAATGTGATAAATATCTCTAAGAATCTTGTGTCTTATTCCAGGACAAATCATATTGATGTAAGAAATCACTTTTTGAGAGATCATTTCAAAAAGGGTGATATAACTCTTCAATTATTAGAAATTAATCATCATCTTAGTGATATTTTGACAAACACCTTGGATTATAAAAGATATATTTACATCAAACATTAATTAGTAATGATAAATTTTGGTTAATAATTAATCTTGGAGGAATCACTATTGGATAATAAACCATTATAAAATCCATCTTTAGACAAGATATCATTGAACAAGCCACCATTGGTGACCCACCATTAGTGATCTAATATTTGAATAATCTACTATTTGAATGATACACCATTGGAATGATCCACCATTAGAATGATCTATCAATGGAATGTTTCAAAACTAGAAAGATCCACTATTAGAATGATCCAATGTGGGGATGATCCCCTATTTGAAAGATCCGTCATTGGAATGATCCACTTTTGGGATGATACACCATTGGAAAGAGCCTCCATTGGAATGATCCAGCATTCGCATGATCCACCATTTGAAAGATATACTATTGTAATGATCCACCATTGAGATGGTCCACAATTGTAATGATCTGATGTTGGAATGATCCAATGTTGGGTGATCTACCTATCTCAGCCTTTGTTTTGTTACCGGTCCTATTTTTTTGTTTAAATTTTTATTTGATTTAATATTTTATATTTTATTATATTTTTCCAATTTAATTAGCTTAATTATATATATGACATAAAATCTAAATTTTATTCACTCTCTCGCTTGTGCATACTTCTTTAAATTGTTTCTTCTTCACTTTACCTCCTGTCCTTCAACCTTGTGGTGCCTATTATTCTCCTTTAATTATGCTACAAAGGTGAGAGTAAAGTAGACATTAGAATCATCGCCTATTGGAATGAGTCCTATAAAGAAATATAGAATAGAATCAAGTTGTGATTTTGTTGATCTGAGAAACCCCCGAATTTTGAGCTACATGGTGGTTTCAAAGAAATAAGTAGATATAGTGTAACACCCCAAGCTTCCACGATACACTTCTCTTTGAATAATACAGTAGTGTGTGTTGTACGCAACTTCGAGTTCTAACACACACCATAACCAATCAAATAAGCCGTTATGAATAGTAATACCCACTTTTTGAAATTTTATAGATTTTATCTTTCAAAATTGACTTCATTTTTGGATTCGGAATATAGAAATTATCTTAGGGTGAATTTTTTGTATTTTTCTGAAAACATACAATTTTTTATGAATAGTGAAAAAACACTGAGTTGTAGTTTAAAACCGAATTTTTATTTAAAGAATTATTTATTTTATTTAAATTTAATTAAGGTAAAAATATATACATATTACCTATATAAGTTCAATGTAATTCATTGGAGTTAGTTTAGAATAATTTTAGATATATAAAAAGTTTATTGAACTTTTCACCGTCTTTTACGCACCTCATAGGAGAATTTGGAAATTCACATAAAACAAAATTTTACCGCTTCTATGAGTGGAATTTCGAAAATCTGAGAGACATAGTTAATATCAAGGAGTAAAATTTGGTTCAATGAGATGAAAATAATTTTTGGTGAATAGTAACTTTTTACTTTTATTTACCCCGGTTAAATGTAAATAGGGTAATTAAGGGTAAAATGATATTAATATTACCCTAACACATGTCCTAATTCTATTAGACAAGTATATCTCGACCAAAAACAACCTTAGAAATAATGTATCATCATTTAGGTCCACTTGGACTAGATTAGGACATTTATTATTATTTAATTCAAAGAAGAGTTAAAAGAGATAAAATCATATTTTATTCACTAAAACATTTTTATTATAGGGTTATACATAAGATAAATTCAATTATAAATATTAATTAGAAAGCTAAAAATATTTCCTAAAAAATGGTATTTTATTTATAATTTTTAGACATTAAATATTATAATTTATTTATGACACAATGATGATGCATTAATTACGTAATTAATGAAATATTAAAATAATTGATATTATAAATATAAAAATAAATTTAATTTGAAAATTTTTATGAATTCCACTAATTTTCTAGGATAATAGGACATATTAGTATTGGTTATATAAATTTGGTTTGAAGTAATAATCATTTTATGAAATTATCAAAAACAAAATACCCAATAGTGTCAAAATTGACATAAAAGAGCTTTTTAAACAAATATTATATTATTAATTGATATTTTATTTCTAAAAATCTAAGGTTCTGCCATAGAACTTATATAATGATAGGTTTATTATTAATGGACCACTTTTGGGTATCTTATAGGTATATTGTACGTTTATTAACTATATAATATAAAAATACAAAGAGACATGGTAAATGTCAAACTATTTAACTAAGAGTTAAATATAAATGATACGGTTAATAGTGTGACACAAACCTGTCTAAAATATATTGGTTGAAAAGATTTAGACCCATACCAACCTTAACTTTTAAATAATCCACTTTGGAGCCATTATAAACCGAATATAAATTTATTATATAATAATATTTCTAGCTTTTCCAAAGGTTCCCCTCACCCCTCTTATAAAAGGGCACTCCCCCTTCTCTCTCATTTACACCTTCAAAGCCTTTTTTATCGAAAAAACCCTACAAAAATATTCTCTAAACTTCCCTCACTTAAACCTAGAGGCCTTAGTTTGATCATAAATCCATCCTAAAGATCCCTTTTGATCAAACCAAAAGGAAGAACCCGAAGAAGAGGTAATGTTTTCACAACCCTCTTTCAAATTCTTTTCTTCTTAAACTTCTTGTTTATTTGTTATTTACATCCAAAAATAATATATCCATTATTTTTTATATAATGTGATTTTATTATAAATATGGTACAACCATATTCAGTATTCTATCGATCCTTTGAATGACATGTCACCAAACGTGTGTACGTACGGCCTACCGTCTCCACGTCATGGTGTAATTGTTATTCAATACATTATTATTTGGATGGGTATAATAATGTTGTGTAATTAATGTAAATAATAAGTATAACATGATAATCATTCTTTATATATGATATATCATCAAATTATATATGATTTTAATATAAAAAGAATGATATTATCTCTCCTGTGTGCGTACGGACTATCGTCTCCACGAACGCGATGAGATTCATTCACCATCGTATCCATACAAGTCCAATTCTAATTTTATGATTAAAAATAATGTTTAATGACTTGATATAATTATTTATATGAATAATATACAACCTATCCATAACAAACATGACTTATATAACGAAACATATAAAAGAAAATGAGTAATTTAACACCCGAAACGACGGTAATACTAAGATATTATTAACAATGAAATGTTAAAAGATCATATATGATATCATATAAATGTATATGATTATTTTATAATTAAATAAAAATTATTTAAACATTATAGAAGAGGCTAAACTACCCTCAACCAAGGAAAAAGTACAAAGTAAGTGGTTTCTAATCTAACTTTTAATTCTGTGAGATTTCCATTGTTCACCACTTATTTATTGCATGTGGTGTGTGTACTACCCATGATTTTATTCATTGTGTAATATAACTTAATTTATGGGTATTTAAATCATCATTGTATGATCCTTATTTCATGGGTGTAGGTTTCGTAAGTTACCCAATCGATAAGGGAATTTGAAATTTCAATTTCCACTCATTCAGCTATACGCATACATCATTGATTATTTTACTCCCGGATTATGTGTGGAATCACTATTCATTTTCTAATGTCATAATTTCCACTCCCCTTTCTGTGGACATACTTTTGATACACATAGTCACTCCATTTATAAATATTCAAGTCATCAATATGAACTTGATAAGAGTAATTTTAACTCAATCTCCATTTCTTGAGTTAAATATCCAATTCAATGGTGTCGTTTTTACAAGGATATGTGTGAATGTCCTATGATTGATTTACACTTAATATCCAATCATATTGAATTTATATATATTTTTCACCCATAATTAAGTCGTTGATTTATCCTTAACCTAAGCATACGCTCTTTATAAGAGATTTCATCTCAATTTACATTCCATTGAGACTTCTTTGTTGTTATACACCAAATAACTTTTATATGGTGTATATAATTTACTTTGACATAGTATATCCTGAATCCCTTTATTCTCATGATATTACAATGTTTTTATTACCTCAATTATTTGTATTCATGTGACTTTCTTTTGGTTAGGAACTCTAAATAAAATATCATTTTAAATGTTTTAAAGATTTATTATTATAAATATTTCTCATTAATGTCCATGTTTTAAAAATGATTTTAAGGATTTATTTATATGGACATTAATGTTTTAAAATTAAAATTCCTTTTAAAAGTTTCAAAGTGGTATGGGAAAATTTGATTCAAAAATCTATTTTTAAAGGGCTTCTTGACAAATAGTGTGACTTTTAAATTTTTTTAAGAAAAGGGTGATATTTCTCTAAAATAGTTTTGATGATTATTTTCATCTATGTAAATATCCTTAATTATTATCGATTGAGGTTAATATGTTACAATAAAATCCTCCTTATTGTATTGAATGAGTTATGATTGACGGTGGATGTGCTATTTTTATACCATTCATGGTGTGTGGATAAAGTATTGACATTTCTTATGCTAGTTTTAATACGAATGTTTATGTTATGTTTCAAACTTTTCGTATGAGGAATGCATTGGACTTAGTAAGTGACGGGTGGAGCCCGCTATATCTCCTCGATGCATCAGTAAGTCTCATGAGACAAACTCGTGTCTTGGCATTAGGCCTTGACAAAATCTTATTTGTATTCTTGGCACGAGGCCTTGGCTATGTGGTTATGATAGTCTTGAATTATGCATTCCATCATTATGAATGTGGTTATTGATATTGCATGTGGTTATTTGACTAGTAGAATATCCATGTGAATAATTAAATGGAATTATTTCATTTTATCTTTGTCATATTATGATTAAGTTCAAGTTTAGAAGGCTTTTGTTTTAGTTATGCATTGCCTTAAATGTTTATGCTTATTTATGAAAGTTTCCGCTATATTGTTATCCTTACTGAGCATATGAGCTCACCCCTTTCAATGTTTTATTTTTCCCAGTATGTGAAGAAGTAATTTATGAATGACCTGAAGGGATAGTATGAGGGGATATGAAGACAAAATTTTGTTGTAGTTTTTTTACTTTATGATGTAATGTAAGACTTGTGAATATATCTAGTGTTTCCAAGACTACTAAACTAATTGGTCTGTAGAGACGTGATCTTTTTTTATCATTCCAATGTTATGTAATAATGCATCGACTCTAGGTAACTGGGGTCTGGGCATTATAGTTGGAATTAGAAAAACATTAGTTCAAACCTTGGAAACTAGATTTAGATAAACACTGATTAGAGCACATATCCCTAAGATAGACTTTGAGGATTAGTATAGAAGGACTTCCTAGAATTTTGGTATTGTATAGATTTTGTGAGTTTTCCACGAAATTCATCCCTGTCTGGATAGGAGCAGGTAGAGGTGGCTCTGGCACAGATGTACCTAGGGGTAAAACCTGAAAATACTGCTTTGAGCTAGACTCGAACAGGAACTGGTGCACAACAACGGGACTTACTGCACTCTTGGTTACGACACTCCCGGGAGATATGCTTAGGATAATTTACATTTTCTTTATAAACCATTTTTAAGAATTTTAATATAAGATGAGAATAAATGACCTTGGTTAATCCTAAGGTGTTTCAAATTGAGAATATAGTGTCATGATATTCTCTAAATGATTTTATGACTACTGTTACTCACACAATACTTTCTGGTTTTAGTCAATGGATGGAGTCCAAGGAAGTCATAGTAACTTTGAGAATGATGTACAATTTTGGAACGATGTTGGAAATGAGCAAAAAATAGAATTTTGATAGGCGTAAATGATATCATGTTCATGCCATGTCAGTTTTCCAAAACGATGATCAAAAACATATATATTAACCAACTCTCAGACTCAACAATGAAGAGAAAGGTGATGAATGATAAGTGCTCCAGTAGTTGAGACCATGGATAAAAGAATCCTAAATTTCCATCATGCAGGAAATGTGGAAGGGTACCCCAAGGAAAGTGTCTCAACGGAACAAAGAAATGCTTTACGTGTAGGAAATAAGGACATAAAGTGAAGAATTACTGAGGAAAAATGAAGAGTACAATGGAAGAAAATATAAATGGTCCCAAAAATCCATTTACAGTCATTTTCCATAAATGAAGGGTACATGGACATTACCCGAGTGAATTACCTATTCTATCAGATATTTTCATGGTCAAATAAGATTCTATGTGGAAATAAATGGTTGGAGAAATTTTTAAATGTATTAGTGCTCCTTGTTGATAGGTTTACTTTGGAATAATTTTCTCTTGTATTTGTAACCCCATAGTTTGCCGTGTGAGAATGATATTTGAGGAAGACTTATCTTTTCCCTTGTGGATATAGTTATAAATAACCATTTGGTTTTATATGATCATTGGGTTTGAGGAAATTACAAGTTATTATATTTTGGGATGAAAATGAAAGGTATGAGATAACATTTTTGGTTTAAATAATGGTACGGTTATTTTGAGGAATTTATCTCATTTTGGTAACGTTATAAAATAATGTTTTTGAGAAAATACAACATGCAGACCATGTGAAAACCCGTCGCGTCAGACAAAGCTTTGGGAATCGAACCCACAACCAAAGTTCAATTGGGATTTATCACCTGCCACTGGACTGTGTGAAGTCCCTGGTTAGTGTGACTAATTATTTTTAGTTAAATGATTTTATTGATCAATCATAAGTTGATTTGGGTTCTTATGTCTTATCAAATGAATACCCTTAGTATAGGAAAATTATTTGGTGATTAAGTGATAAATTTTATTATGGAAGATGTTTTCTTTGTTGGGAACACTATATTCCCAAGGAAACTAGAATAATATTGGATTTCATTTGAGGTGTAATGGTGGATTTTTATCTATTTTTTTACTGTGGATTTATAGTGATTTGGGTTATTTATGGAAATGATTAACCTATAATAGGGAATATGTGATTAGGTTAATTACTTTTAAGTATGTGACTTTAAGAGTAGTTGATGTCATTTGGAGATACAATTTAACTTGGAAGACTACATAACCAAATTTTTCTAAGTTTTGGGTTTCAATATTAGTTTGGATTATATTGAAGGATTTTAAGGACAGTTGTTTATTGAATGGTATTTATTTAACTTTGGGGTATTGTTGGTTTAATTTTAGAAATTAAGATTACTGTTTCTTTCTCTAAAGGAATATCCCGTTGGGGTATCATCAGATCTTGTACTAACCATTTTGGTTTTGAATAATCTCTAAAGACAAGGTAAATATATACTTTATCCTTCGTGGATCATGTGATTCTATAGAATTTTATTCTAGATCTTCCAGTGTGACCAAGTCTTCATGAATACTCATCTTTTAAAAAAAATGAGTTAGTGCTGGAAATTTATTAAAGAATGAAACTCTACTTAAAAAGTAAGTATATCTCTTTATTTTCTTAGTAAATCTCATAAATTAATTCCTCATCTTTATGTAATGTAACTTAAAAAAATGTTGTCCGTATACTTTTCCTACTGGGAAACTAATGACTGTTTGTCCCATCACAAGTTTGTGGCTTTCTTGTTGTTAACTTTATTCTGATCATGTTTTCTATCCCTCTCCATCAGAACTTGACACTTATTTTATCTTCCATATCCATGTTTTCTTACATGGAATCCCAATATGAGTTATCTTGGGTGACCTTTTTACTTGTCTTTCTTTATTTTAAGGTGATATTTTTGTTGACTCTTTTTCAGATGCGGGACTTTCCATTATATTCCCAAGCCCAATTTTAAAAATTTTGAGGACGAAATTATTTGAAGGAGGGGGAATGTAACACCCCTAGCTTCCATGGTATGCTTCTCTTTGAATAATGCATTAGCGTGTGTTGTACGCAACTTCGAGTTCTAACACACACCACAGCCAATCAAACTAGCAATTATGAATAGTAATACCCACTTTTTGAAATTTTATAAATTTTATCTTTCAAAATTGACTTCATTTTTGGATTCGGAATATCAAAATTATCTTAGGGTGAATTTTTGGTATTTTTCTGAAAACATTCAATTTTTGATGAATAGTGAAAAACACTGAGTTATAGTTTAAAACCGAATTTTTATTTAAATAATTATTTATTTTATTTAAATTTAATTAATTTTAAAATATATACATAATAACTATATAATTTCAATGTAATTCATTGGAGTTAGTTTAGAATAATTTTAGATATATAAAAATTTTATTGAACTTGTCACCGTCTTTTACCCACCTCCTAGGAGAATTTGGAAATTCACATAAAACTTAATTTTATCGCTTCTATGAGTGGAATTTAGAAAATATGAGATACACGGTTAATATAAAGGAGTAAAATGTGGTTCAATGAGATGAAAATAATTTTTGGTGAATAGTAACTTTTTACTTTTATTTACCACAGTTAAAAGTAAATAGGGTAATTAAGGGTAAAAATGATATTAATATTAACCTAAAACATGTCCTAATTCTATTGGACAAGTGTATCTCGACCAAAAACAACCTTATGAATAAAATATTATCATTTAGGTCCACTTGGATTAGATTAGGACATTTATTATTATTTAATTCAAAGAAGAGTTAAAACAGATAAAATCAAAGTTTAATAAATAAAACATTTTTAATATAGGGTTATACATAAGATAAATTCTATTATAAATATTAATTATAAATATAAAAATATTTCCTGCATAATGGTATTTTATTTATAATTTTTATACGTTAAATAATTTAATTTATTTATGACACAATGGTGATGTAGTAATTACCAAATTAATGAAATATGAAAATAATTGATGTTATAAATATCAAAATAAATTTAATTTGAGACCTTTTATGAATTCCACTAATTTTATAGGTTAATATGAAATATTATAATTATTTATATAAATTTGTTTCGAAGTAATAATTCTTCTATGAAATTATCAAAAACAGAATACCTAATAGTGTCAAAATTGACATAAAAGAGTTTTTAAAAACAATATTATATTATTAATTTATATTATATTTATAAAAATATAATTTTCGTCCAAAGGACTTATATAATGATAGTTTTATCATTAATTGACCACTTGGGGGGTCTATTGAAGGTATATAGTAAGTTTATTAACTATATAATATAAAAATATAAAGAGATGTGGTAAATGTCAAACTATTTAACTAAGTGTTAAATATAAATGATAAGGTTAATAGTGTGACCCAAACTAGTCTAAAATCAATTTGTTGAAATGATTTTGACCTATCCCCATCTTGACCTTTAAATAATCCAGTTTGGAGCCATTATAAACCAAATATGATTTTATTATAAAATAATATTTCTAGCTTTTCCAAAGGTTCCCCTCACCCCTCTTATAAATGGGTACTCCCCCTTCCCTCTAATTTAAACCTTAAAAGCATTTTTTCTCGGCCAAACTCATCCCAAATATTCTCTCACCTTCCATCAATTAAACCTCGGGGACTTAGTTTAATCCGAAATCCAACCTAGGGAGCCCTTTTGATCAAATCAAAAGGAAGAACCCGAGGAAGAGGTAATGTTTTCACAACCCTCTTTCAAGTTCCTTTCTTCTTCAACTTCTTCTTTCTTTGTTATTTCTATTCCCAAATAATAAATCCAGTATATTTTATATACTATGATGTTATTATAAATATGGTACAACCATATTCATTATTTTATCCATCCTTTGAATGACATGTCACCATACGTGCGTACGTACGGCCTACCGTCTCCACATCGTGGTGTAATTGTTATTCAATACATTATTATTTAGATGGGTATAATAATGATGTGTAATTCATGTAAATAACAAGTATAACATGATAATTATTCTTTATATATGATATAAAACCCAATTATATATGATTTTAATATCAAAAGAATGATATTATCGCCCGTGCGTACGTACGGACTACCGTATCCACGAATGCGATGAGATTCATTCCCCATTGAATCCATACAAGTATAATTCTCATTTTATGATTAAAAATAATGTTTAAGGACTTTATATAATTCTTTATATGAATAATATACAACCTATCCATAACAAACATGACTTATGTATCAAAACATATAAAATAAAACGAGTAAGTTATCACCCGAAACGACGATAATACAAAGATATTATTAACAAAGCAATGTTAAAAGATCATATATGATATCATATCAATGTATATTATTCTTTTATTATTCAATAACAATTATTTCACTATTATACAAGAGGTTTACCAACCCTCGACCAAGAAAAAAGTACAAAGTAAGGGGTTTCTTATCTCACTTTTAATTTTGTGACATTTCCATTGTTCACCACTTATTTATTGCATGTGGTGTGTGTATTGCCCATGATTTTATTAATTGTGTAATATAATTTAATTTATGGGTAGTTAAATCATCATTGTATGATACTTCTTTCATGGGTGTATGTTTCGTATGTTACCCAATCGATAAGGGAATTTGAAATTTCAATTTCCACTCATTCGGCTTTACACATACTTCATTGATTATTTTACCCCCAGATTATGTGTGGGATCACTATTCATTTTCTTATGTCATAATTTCCACTCCCCTTTATGTGGATATACTTTTGATACACATAATCACTCCATTGATAAATTTTCAAGTCATCGATATGAACTTGATAAAAGTAATTTTAACTCAATCTCCATTTGTTGAGTTAAATATCCAATTCATTGGTGTTGTTTTTACATGGATATGTGTGAATTTCATCTGATTGATTTACACTTAATATCCAATCATATTGACTTTATTTATATTTTTCACACATAATTAAGTCGTTGATTTATCCTTAACCTAAGGATACACTCTTTATAAGTGATTTCATCTCAATTTACATTCCATTGAGACTTTTTTGTTGTTATACACCAAATCACTTTTATATGGTTTAATAATATACTTTGACATAGTATATCATGAATCCCTTTATTCTCATGATATTACAAAGTTTTGATTACCTCAATTATTTGTATCACGTGGCTCTCTTTTGTTTAGTAACTCTAACTAAAATATCATTTTAAATGTTTTAAAGATTTATTATTCTAAATCATTCTCATTAATGTCCATGTTTTAAAAATGGTTTTAAGGATTTATTTATATGGACATTAAAGTTTTAAAATTAAAATTCCTTTTAAAATTTTCAAAGTGTTATGGTACAGTTTGATTTAAAAATCTATTTTTAAAGGGCTTCATAACAAATAGTGTGACTTTTAAATGTTTTCTAGAAAAAGGGGGATATTTCTCTCAAATAGTTTTGATGATTTTTTTTCATCTATGTCAATATTCTTCATTATTATTGATTGAGGTTAATATATTACAATAAAATTTTCCTTATTGTATTGAATGAGTTATGATTGACTGTGTATGTGCTATTTTTATACCATTCATGGTTTGTGGATAAATTATAGACATTTCGTATGCTAGTTTTAATACGAATGTTTATGTTATGTTTCAAAATTTTCATATGAGGAATGAATTGGACTTAGTAAGTGACGGGTGGAGCCCGATATAGCTCCTCGATGAATCAGTAGGTCTCATGAGACAAACTAGTGTCTTGACACAAGGCCTTGACAAAATATTTTTTGTAGTCTTGGCACGAGGCCTTGACTATGTGGTTATGATAGTCTGACATTATGCATTCGATCATTATGAATGTTGTTATTGATATTTCATGTGCTTATTAGACTAGTAGAATATCCATGTGAATAAGTAAATAGAATTATTTCATTTTACCTTTTCCTTATTATGCTGAAGTTCAAGTTTAAATAGATTTTTTTAGTTATGCATTGCCTTAAATGTTTATGCTTGTTTATGAAAGTTTCCACTATATTTTTATCCTTACTGAGCATCTGAGCTCACCCCATTCAATGTTTTATTTTTCCCAGGATGTGAAGAAGTAATCTATGAATGACCTGAAGGGATAGTATGAGTGGATATGAAGACAAAATGTTGTTGTAGTTTTTTTACTTTATGATGTAATGTAAGACTTATGAATATATCTAGTGTTTCCAAGACAACTAAACTAATTGGTCTTTCGAGACTTGATCTTTTGTGATCATGCCAATGTTATGTAATAATGCACCGACTCTTGTTAACTGGGGTCGGGGTGTTACATATAGAATGAATAATTTCTAGAAAATCATTAGTACTCAATATAATCTAGAACCAGAGATGGAAAGATTGGTTCTCATGAAATTATGGACATTTTTATCTGATTATGGTTCATCAGTTCTACCAATATGCATAGTACATTTTTTAGAGAAAAGATACATTTCATTAAAATAATGATTGATGGACAAGAGGTTAGTTTTTCTTGAAGATAATGAGATAATTGTGTCAATGTACCTCATTGAGGTTTTTCTAATGACTATTAATTATCTATTATGAGTGATAGTGAAACATTGTTATTTCAGGATGCACTACTACATCTAACTAGTGATGGTACTATGAGAAGTCCTAATACTACTAAACTAAATTGAAAATTCAGACTTCTGTTTAAATTCATTTAGCATATATTATGTCCTATAAAAGGTGATTTAAAACTATAAGATTTCAGTACTTTTATATTATATTCCTTAGAAAATGAGGGGATATAATTAATATATATATATATATCTTATGGAACATATGATAGATATTTGAAAGTCATCTTCCATGTTGAATTCATTGATTTACCCTAAGTTGATTTCATCTATGTTAGAAGTCAAGGGCTAGATAGATGAGAAAGAAGAGGCAGAGGTCGGGTATGGTCTTTTTGTTTAATAAAAGATACGTGTAAAAGGATGAAAATGAATTGGAATCCCAATATGAAGAAGTGGATTGAAGATAATGATATTCTATATGGGGATTTTAATCCTATAGATAATCCTACCAGACCCATGATTTATGTTAACCCTAGATTAGAGCTAGATGAGATAGTGGATTATTTAGATGTTGAAGAATGTGATTTGGTTTTTGTGTTTAAATAATAAGAAGTGGATAATTATTTTGAACAAGGAAGTGATCGGGATATTCCTAAGAGCCCAGCTGTGTAATATAGATCTTCTAGTCCACTTGTGCCACTCCCTGCTAGAGAGAGTTTATTGAGTCAAAGAGATGATGACGAGATTGATGTTTCTGGATAAGAACTGATTATTAGTTCTACATAAACATATAATGATGTTGTAGAAATATCAGATTTTTCTTATGATAATTATGATGATGGAAATGGTGATGATGGAAATAGTGGTGATGGAAGTGATGATGGAGATGGTAATGGTGATGTACATTCTCAGGGTGAAGATGTTGATATTGAGAGGACTTAGTCACATCACCCATATCCTATTGGTTTAACTAGATTTTTGTTTATGGAGAGACCATTTATAGTTTAGATAGTTGATGATGTGTCCTCTATCATATGTGAGCCTAGGATATCTATTGAGGGGGATGAATCCCAAATTTCTATTAGTCATGGAATTGATACTATAGATACTACAGATATGATTTATACTAGAGTGGAAGTGACATCATATGTTGAGTGGGAGAAGTTCCCAAGGTACGTAAATCTTGGAATATACTACTCATAGTATAAAAAAAGTCAAATGAGATGATGTAAATCCAAAAGAGGAATATATTGGATTTTCCATATCATAGGATGAAGCATCATCCAATGGGGATCCATCCCCTGGTTATAAATTGCTTGAGATTTACTATCCAGACTCAGATGGAGATGATGGAAGTGATGATTATCAAAAAAATCCCCCAGATCGTGGTGGACCAACATTATCTATTGTTTATGGATCATATATTAAGGTAGCTTTTATAGATTATATTGATGATGGTGGTGAGCTTCATTCCTTTCCTTCTAATGTTCCACCTGCTAGATCAGATCGTGTTAAGATTTTTATGACTATGACTAAGATTTTTTCTTCACCTTTTCTTGTTTATAAATCTATGCCTTTAATGTTTATGACCGGTGCTAATTTGGATGTATATAGAGATAATTTTCTTTCAAATTTTAGTATATTTTTGGGATCCCTGGAACCTCTAATAACTCATCTTAGTGAAGCTGATATCAGTTATATTTTTGAGTTGTTTGTTTTCCATATTCAGACTTAAATGTTTATAAATATAATGAAATTTTAAATAGATAATAAAAGGATGTCTATTGAGATGGTATACATTATATATGTAATGGATTATATGACAAATTCCTTTGATTCTATCCAATATTCTCTTTTTGATAGGATGGATAGATTATCAATTGTTTCTTCTATGTCTTCTTATCTACCTCCATTATCCTCAGTTAATGGTGAGATGATAAGATCCATAGTTAGAGAATAGATGAAATCTTTTGTCGGTGATATCCATATATCCCATTAGAAGGATATTTACCATAATCGACAACATAGTGATAATATATATATACATATATATATACTGATAAAAATATTGTTTGAAAGAGTTCTGAAGTGATTGGAAAAACATCCCAAGGCAATCAAATACTAAATTTCAAGGATACATACAAATAATGAGTTTAATTATAACTTCAAGTTGTTATCGGAGAACTTAATAATGACACTTCTTACTATAGACATCAAGGAACATTTAGATCATCTCAAAGTTATAATCTATGTGCTCAAGTTGATTATAGAATAGAAGAAGGACTTCTTCATAAATATGAAGATAGGTGGAGATATAATCATGGATTTTTTTAACTTCATATGTCCTTTATTGTATGTATATAGTATAGAAGAGGTTTCACCTGAGTCAATTCCCATGTTATCCCTCACCATTGCACCATCTAATACTCCTTTTCTTCATCAGAATCAACCATAGAATATGTATACAACTGAAGCAGTTAGGCATCTCAAACCAGTGGTGATCCAAGATATTCCTCCGAAAACCTCATCCAAATCAACTTCTACCACAGTTCCTCCTACCTCTCAAAAAGTAAAAGGACTTGTTAATACTACCTCCCAAGAATATAGTGATTCAGATTAGGATTAGTCTTTGATAGGGACTCTATTTTATTCCCTTTTAATTTTTGGTCTATAATCCAATGAACATTTTTCTTGATGAACCTTATATATTATTCTTCAAGTGTTTTTATTTATATTTAATCATTATTGTATTATATTTTTTATAATACCAAAATGGGGATAAATTATTTTGATGGAATTTCCCTTTCAATATTTAACATTTTAGTTTTAAAACTCTAAGTAGAAATTTATGTTTTAAAAATTTAAGTGAATGTTTTATTTTTGTTTTAATATTTCAATTCTATTTCAACATTTAATATTTTTATCTCACATAAGTAATTTTAAATGTTAAGTATACTGTTACTTTTCAAATTCATCTATTTATACCAAATTTTGTTTTAAACATGGTTTATTAAATTCCATGATTCGTGATCTTCAAAAAGGGGAAGATTATTAGAACCTCTTTATTTTAATGATAAAAAAGTTTTATTACTATGTTTCTAAAGAGATTAATTTTTTGTGATAGTGAATTATTTTTGTAAATAATAATTGGAAGAAAATTTGTTATGTATTGAAAAGAGCTACTGTTAGTTAAAATATACTATCGTTAATTTAATTATGACACCTCCAGACTCATGCCATAATTAGATCATATTTTAAGACCATTGGAATTCTACTGCCATAATATTTGTGCTCCACTAGGTCCATGCCACCATCAGGAATGATACCACCAACTTATGTTACTTATAGAAATTTTCTACCCCTAGATTTGTTCTACCATTAGAATCTTGCTTCTTTAAATATATGCCACCACCAGATTTTCTACCTCCATATGTTCTTCCAAAAGATTTAATACTTTTACATGTGCTTATGTGATCCATGTTCTACCATTAGTTCGGCCTTTCTACATCTAGATATTCTACCATTGTATTTTTATACCACTGAATTGTGCTACTATTCGACCGTGCTACCGTCATCCATACGACTATTTCTTTTCTAAATCATTCAAATTTAATGATTCTAATGGAATTTTTTTTGAGTTAATTCACACAGTTTCACATGGTTTTGTTTAATTATTATTCTTAAGCGATTTCACAGATACTTTGAAGACCAAGTCAGAGGTTTGTTTATTCCCTACTTAGTATGAGTATATATGAAATCATTAATTTTATTCTGCAATGAATATTTGAACCAGTAGTGATATATAATTCTATATATGTTCCATGTGAATGATAGGAAGCACTTTAATTCTGAATAAATGGTACATTGAAATATTATGATCTATAGAAAATCAATTTCCTATCTTACACTGAATTAAGAGAATATTTTCAAATAATGTTCATGCAGAAAGGAGAACTCCATGAAACTCTATTTTCCTACAATATTTAGAGAACCTATTTGATCTCCTCACAAATTCAACCCTAAGGACCCTAAATCTTATAAAGAATCACATACCGAGAAGAAAAAAAATATGTATCTCTTTTTATTGTCTCACTCTATTTTTTCTTTACTTTTTATTATTTTTATATATTTCTCTATATATCTACTCACAGTGACTCCCAACATGGACTTTGTTGTATTTTTTCCCATGTGTAACTACGGAAGGGGATTTGGTCATGGATATCTTGTGTTGTTGTTTGTATACCCAGTCTAGGTTTTTATTAGATTAATTATTATAGTAATCTTCTTAGAAACTGGTGATTTCCACGTGGAGGGGATTAAGTCTTAGCTTGAGACTGGACCCTTGTTTACTCTACTATGTATTTATGTTTTATACTATTTCATAGCTAAAACAATTTTTTATATATATAAACCAAACTTATAATCAAATAGTTAATCATAACCCGTGTTTATATAATGGATTTGATTAATTAAATTGATTTCAAAAGATAAATTAATTTATACTCTTATTTTAACTGAACCCTAATAATGATTTGAGAAATATTTTAAAAGATAAAACATATATTAATGTACTTTTTTGAATAATTGGGTGTTTTTAATTAAATTGAGGGAATTTTATTTTAACATTTTTGATAAACAAATTTTATTGGGAACTCAATTCACCCCCATATGGAGTTACTCTTACAAAAAATAGCATACCCAATTTTTTTCTATATCTCCTTAATTTATCTTCATGAACTCATGATTGATATCTATATTCAGATTATTTTGATAAAATTTATAATAAAATACATTTTAAATTTCATACCAGGATAACCCTTTACTCATTTTGACCATCACCAAAACATTATGTAACACCCTTATAGTTTTTAAAATATTTTAAAAAAAATGATCTTTTCTATATTTTTAATTATATAAAACATCATGTTTAGATTATGTTATATAAAACAACGAGTTTATATTTCATTACATGTAACAATGATTTTACCTTGTTCTACATGCAATACTAATTTTAATTTTCATCCCACACAACACTGATTTTCAATGAAACTTGGAAGACTATTAAAATATTATTATTAAATTTGTTAGTTATCACCTAACCATTAGAATGGTGGGAATGAATATAATTAACTAAATTATGAAAATATATGGTTTAAAAATTTTTATATAATGAATTTATTAGTGACCAATAAATTTAAACTGAAAATAGAAACTTTTTTAAAATAAACGAAATCGTTTTCTAGAAAACTATTTTTATGCACATAAATTTGTTTTACCAAAATAAGTTAAACAACAAAATTTTCATGGTTAATTTTAATTAAATTTATATAATATATATTCAATAAAATTTTTACCACTCATCTTATTTTTTTCAAAACAATAGATAAGAAAAAATCAAATTTTAGGCTTAAAAACTGTATTTTTCTAAAAACAAGTTTTATCACCTTTTTCAAATTTATTTTAAAAATATTTTTTCCTAATAATAAATAATTTATTTAAAATAATAAACCAAATTTTTTAAATAATAATCTAAAAATTATCTTGAAGTTGATTATTGATAAATTTATGAACAGAACAAAATTCCAGTGATTAGAGAAAAATACTGATTTTTATTATGATTTTAATTTTAATTTACAACTTTTAAAAACTTCTAAATTATTTTTAATATTCTTTTAAAATGAAAATTATCTCAATTATATATCTGTTAATCCAATTTTTTTAATTGAAATCAAATTCATATTGAGTTTTTTTGTACAAACGTTTTAAATTTTTTAAACTTTTCCCCTTAGATTACAATTATTTCGTTGTGTCTGCTGGATTAATTTTAAATTAAATTTTCCCACATCAGTGAAAGAAAATTTGAAAAATATATTACATATCTGAAATCATAAAAATTTATATTTTATAATAATTTAAACATCATTTTGTTCTATTATTAATAGTAAAATTAGTAAAAATCAATTACCACGGTTATGGTGAAAATGAGTTTACCAGGGGTTCATATAAAAATATAAATGTGTAAAATGACATGAAAAAATTTCAAACACCTATTTTCTAGAAATATTTCAACATTATAACCTATAATTTTTGATAACTACTGATTTTGGATCCTTTTTTCATGTGATCAACAAGGATACACTTTTTTCTTTTCAAAACATACAAGAGAGCCACTCACCTCATTATAAAAGGCCACCCCATTTTCTCTTCACCTCACACTTCGAAAACCATTTTTTTTCAATAACCAAATAAAATACCATTCTTAGTTATATAATATCATTATAGAAGCCTTATTTAGGTCATAAATTCATCTTAGGAAGGTTTATGGTGCAAACCAAAAGTTCTCTGAAAAAGAGGTAATGTCTCTAACAGGGTGTTCTATTTTATTTCTTCCTACACCTTGTTGAATTATTATTAAACTATGATAATATAATAAAATAAATTTATTAAATATAATTATATGATATTATACTATTTTAATGACCTAAATCCATCTCATATTCCCTTAAATGGGAAACGATAACATCGCTTGTGTATACGGCGAACTATCATCTCCCAAAGAGATGTGATTCTCCCTTGATGTAAACTTTACATGGAAATTAATAAGGATGATTTTAAATAAAAATATGTGATATGAATTATATAAAATTATTCCATAATTTTAAAATTTTATTTACTTTTATTTCATTTCATTCATCAAGAAAATGGAAATAGTGTTCATTTGTATGTATAGCCTACCGTCTCCATGAACATTATATTTCATTTTATATCTCTAATGTTATGGATTAAAATAATTACATACATAATAAATATAAAATATATTTATATAATTTTTAATATTCTTGATATTATTCAACCATGATCAAATTAAGAGGAACAAAAATAAAAAAATTAAAACATACATTAATAATAAAGTAGTTATTTCGAAAAACCAGATTTCAACAAGGAATTATTAATAAATAGGTAATAAAAGGCCATATGTAAATCATATATGGTATGATATATATAATTATGTTTCTTTAATATATAAATAATTACCTTATATCTATTTTACATAACCTTTTTACACGTATGAAGGAAGTTAAGACTTATGGTAAGGGATTTTTTATCACTTTTTACTTATGTGAGAGACATGCCATATCCTCCACCTAGTTCATTTATATAGTGTATAAACTTCCCATTAATTTATTTTATTATTATTATCCTGAAAATTATTTATATTTACAAATCCATTTTTGTATCACTATTTCATGGGGTATACGGTTCAAAAGATACCAAAGTAGTAAGGGATTTTTGTATCAATTTGTCTTCTTTGAGACATTAGTTATATTATATGCATGTCCTATTTTATGTGGTGTTTATACTGTCCATTTGACATGTTATATCATGAAATTACTTCTTTTAATGATATTTAATATTTTAAATTGATTATATTCTTCCATGGGGCTTATGATAAAAAACTTACCTACGTTTTAAAAATTTTATGTTACAATCTCACTATTTATCATGATTATTTATGATTGTGCTTCCAATGATGAAATACTATGATATATATATATATATCAATAAAATCATGTATTTTAATATTTTATAGTTATTCAGGATTTTTTTAAGTAATAGTACCATTTTTTCTCTTTGTTACATAAAGTGATATATAAATTATTTTATCGAAAATCCACTTTATCACTCTCTTCTGTTGAAAACCATTTCTCATCCATGTTATTGTTTTCTAAAAATGATTAAAAAAAATTAACATAGGATTGTTAAAATAAATTTTTAAACATTTTTGGATTAAAAATAATGTTATGAAAGGAATATTTATGTCATTTTCCAAAAAAGGGATGTTTGGATTTTACTGTAAATGTGAAAGGAATCATTATCATAACATGTACAACATGAATCTAATTTCCTAATTAAATAACCATTATTTTATTTGAATCTTACTTTATATGTTTCAAATGTAATTTTAAAATAATATTATTTTCAAAATGTTTAGTGAACATTCAGTTTTGAAAATTTTATTTTCAAAATGAAAACGCTATTTTCCCCAAGAAATGTTCCAAGTGATCCTTGGAAATAATTTTCCATATAAGATTATATTATTTGATGTCACTTAATATTTACTTAGAATATTATCCAATTGTACCACAGTTATTATTTCTATGGATTATTTATGACTATGATGAAGATATGGTTATGGAACCCATTTTTTTATGTTTTATAGTATGATAAATTCTTTATAATTTTGTGTCATGCGAATGTAATGATAATGTTATGGGTGAGACTTATATCTCCCTCTAATGAACTGGGTAATTATTAATGTTATATGATCTCAAAGGGTGTATGGGAGGTTATCTGAATCCCAATATAGGGTACAGTATAGGTTATCCCAAGCCTAAATGAGAGCACACGAGTGGGTATCCCAAGCTGGAAATAGGTACACATGAGGTTATCCTAAGCCAAAAAGAGGGTACATAGGTGATTATTCCTTTCCTAAAATGTTATAAATGTCTTAGTGGGTCGCCTTTAAAAAATATTTTCTATGTTCATGTATATTCCAAAAATTTATGTCTTATTCAAATTTTATTCTCTAATAGTTAATATTCTTTGATTGTATTATGATTCATGTTTTATAAACTTCTTTGATTTATGCCATGACTCATGTTTTTGATCTTTGATATACAGGGTATAGTTTTCATATCCTATTATCATGTTCTTATACCCATGTTCTCATGTTATATTAATATATCACTTTTTTACCATTATTAATAATCTAAGCTCACCCTTTCTTATGTTTACATTCCTCATGATATAAATAAAGGTACTATGTATGATATGTCTAAGAAGGGTGCTAGTTATGAATAAATTAGTGGGAGATGACATAGCTCACTTATGGACCGTTTTTTTATGTTCCCATGTTTCTGAAGGCACTAGACCAATATTATTTTTGGAATGGATTTTTATGTTATGTAATGGAACTACATATATTAATATGTAATTTTAATTTATGAGAAATTTGGGACTATATAGTTGTTGTTAGAGAAAATTTTTAGTTAGCCATTGGAAAAAATGATCAGAAAACTTTCATGAGATTGCTAGGGATATTTCTATGAACATTCCAAGGTTTACGTTGAAGGATAAATCTAAGTATTTGTTAAATTATAGGAAAATGTCCTAGAATTTTGGTAAATTACAGATTGCGTGGTTTCCAAGAAATTACATTCGTATATAGATACTATAGGTATATTTGGATCTAGAAAATAGTTACCTAGGGGTAATAACTCTAAAAAAGTGCACATTGAGGTGGACTCGATAATCAACTATAACATGAAAATGGGTCTTATTGTACACCTAGTTTGACATTCCCATGAGATATTTTTTTCAAAAATCACAAACTCTTTATGAAATGAAGAATTTGAATAATGAAAATAAATGACCTAGGTTAAGCTTAAGGATTTATATATTCAAAATAAATAATCATGATTTAGAAATCCTATAAATTATTTTTCATTATTATGTGGTTTTTCCACTATTATTATACTTTCTCACACTATGATTTATATTTTTAGTCAATGTATGGAGCCCAAATTAATCATGTTAATACTAAATTTAATAGACCATGGAATTATTCTCCCCATGAGAAACCAAATGTCTTTGAATCAGTAATGAAAAACCTCATTGTTATTCACACACAACATTCAAAATATTTGCATCATATTGAACTTTCAAATAAGAAAAAGAGGGAACAAAATTATGTTGAGTCCTTTATAAAGAAAATATCTACCCTCATTTAGTGGTTCCACGGATCCACTATCCACTAATAAATGGTTCAATACCATTGAAAAGATATTTTCTATTCTCTAGTGTTTAAAGAATGAAAAAGTCATTTTGGATGTCTATTATTTGGAAGATTAAGTAGATCAATGGTAGAACCTTATTAATAATATGAGTCTAGATTAGGTAATTGACTCCACTGAATTGTATGAGTTTAAAACGATGTTTTTTAGTAATTAGTTCCCTCGTGTTCTTAGAATAAGGACCGAGAAGCATTTTCTCAAGCTAAAACATACGGATAATGTATCTATTAGTACCATCGAAGATAATTTTTCTAGAATTGCATGGTTATCTTAAAGTTTAATCATTAATATAGAAATAAAAATTTATTGATTATTTGGTGTCTTAATACCAAGTCTTAGAAATTAATTTCCTATAACAGAGATTATTAGTTATTAAGAATTCGTTAAATGTTCAGTTAATGTAGAAATATAAATTAGACATTCCAACAATTCCAATGGTTTTGATAATAAAATGAAAATCAAGTCTCATGAATGCTCGAATAAATCACATTGTGGAAGGAAATTTCAGTCACCTACCTGATAGAATTGTGGGAAGAATCACTTATGTGAATTTTTAAAAGGAACAAGAGGGTTCTACATGTGTGGGAGGCTTGTACATTAAGAAAATGAATGTAGAAGTGATTTGAAGAGGCAAGTCAATGAAATGAATGGAGAGAGGAACAATAGAATTCACTAACCACATTCCATTTATTCAATTGTAATGATTTTGGTCATTATGTGAATAAATTCCCCAATCCAATGTCTAATTTAGATGATAATATACAACAAACTCTTAATACAAAGGAAAAATGTAAAATTGTATGCAATAATAAATTTTAATGTTAATCATTATAATTAGGGAACACTTATTCTCCCCTCATTAATTGGGAATTTCATGTTTTATTTTGTATGAATGAGACCTATGAAAAAATTATTTTTCACCTTTTAGTGAAATTTCATGTGATTATCTCCCTCTACATTGATTTTGGAATAGTGAGATCACATTTGATATTTTATTGGTACAAGGATGAACCCAAGCATCAAATGAAAACATTTTTTTTATAATATAAGATCTTATATAAGGAATAAAGGGTGAATTTTCTTTTAGAAGTATATTTTTCTCCATGTAATATTAATATATGATTCATGGATAACATCATGCGTTTTTATTTTAATGATGATCATAAGTTCAAAGTCATTGAAACCTCTTTTAAGGTTTTATGTGATGTTACTTTATCTAGAATAAGAATATTTTAAGATAAATTTATGGGAACACAACCCATTGGTTTTGTATGTGTTTTGGGGAGAAAACTATTTGAGGATGAATGCCTTTACACTTTGTGGAAATATGATTAAAGGTTTTGGTACCTATTATGTTTTATCTTATCTTTAATGTTGAGATAATAGTGGTTTGTAGTAAATTACTTTAAGAAGTAATCACACTTCATTCCTATCGAAGATGATTTCTATCTGGATCTGATTTCTAGAATATATTTTAATAAAGTTTTAAGATTATATGAAGTACCACATTTAATTGTATTAGATCAAGATAAAAATTTTACCATGAATTTTTTGTGATGTTTTTTATAGGTTCTTTATATGAAGATGAGTTTTAGCACTGTGTGTCCTACATAGACATATTTTTAGTCTGAGAGAACAATTTATAAACTATTGGATATGTTGAGATCATGTTCTATGGATTTAAAAGGTTTTTGTGATCAAAACCTTCCTATTTTTGAGTGTCATTACAATAATATATTTTAATCATTCATTTATATGGCTCCTTTTGAATACCTTTTTGTAAATAAGTGTAGAAGTCTATTGTACTAGAATGAAGTTATAGAAATAATGATATTAAGACCTAGCCTAGCAGATTAAATGGAAGAGAAGGTTAGATACATTCATCAAAATGTGAGGGGAAAACATTGTTGAAAACAAAATTATGTTGATAATTATCTAAGTGATCATGAAATTGAATTTTGTGAGAATTTGTTTCTATGAATTTCAAGATGGAAGAAATAAGGGGAAAATCAATAGGTATATCAGTACCTTTTAAATTCTTGATCGTATCAGGACTTATTTTATCACTTGTAACTTTTACAGAACCTCTATCAAGTTTACAATATGCTACATGTATCTCTCATAATGAAATTACATTCCTGATCCCTAACATGTACCATGATATTTCTTATGAGGTACACCTAGTGGATATTTTGGATCAAAGAAAGTTCTATGAAATAGGACCACTCACCTGGACATATGTTTCATAATGAAACTACCAAATTAAGGAAATTACGTGGGAACTTAAGGATGTAATGAGGAAAAAATTTCATCATTTTATGGAACCAAAATGATAAATTTTTTAGGGTGAACTTAATTTTACGAGGGGTATAATGTAACACCCAGATATTTTGTGATGTATTTGTTTTCAATTAAATTTGATATTTTTGATATTTTTTATTACATAAAGTTTAGTTTGTATTAAATTAAACACTTAATTTATCTTGTGTTACACACAACCCACATTTTATCTTATGTTACACACAACATCTAGTTTATCTTTTGTTACATGAAACACCGAGTTTTAATGAAACACAACATACTATTAAAATATTATTATTTAATATGATTTTTATAAATTAGACATTGTAATAGTGGGTATGAATAGTATTAACTAAATTATGAAAAAATATTGTTTACACATAAATAAATAATTAATTCATTGGTGATAAACTAATTTGAAATTAAAATAAAAACCATTTGAAGACATAGAATATATTTTTCAAAAAACAATTCTGAGCACAAACTCATTTCACCATAATAAATTAAAAAAATCACATTGGGTTAATTATTTTAATGGAATATATATAATTTATATTCAATAAATCTTTTAACATTCATCATATATGTTTTCTATAAAATAGATAAGAATAAATATAATTTTACTCTTAAAACTGTTTTTTTTCTAAAAAAAATTCATCACATTTTGCGTAATTATTTTGAAATTAATTTTTTCTAAATTTAAAAATAAAACAAATTTAAAAAATTGTTTAAAAATATCATGGATTTAGTTTTGGAAGTTTTTTTAATGATAAAATTTTCAATGAATGAAAATTTTCTTTTTATTAACCTTGAAAAACATAAGAGAAAATTTTCTAGAAAGCCTTCTAAGGGGGGATATAGTTGTGGAAGAGAAGGTATCTTCCTTGAATTACATCCTTACATTCAAGAAAAAGTGAAACTAAGGAATAAAAAATAACAATATCTTCACTCATGCTTCCCATATGCACAAGTGAGTCTGTTGCAAAGTTGGCCTCCCTTCAAACATGGTGCACCTTAGGCCCCAGATTAAACTCCATGATACATTTTTGAATTAGGTACTTCAAGATCCACAGAACATCATACCACCCCTATATAGACTTAACCAGAATTTTTGAGTCTAATTTGAACTCTTCCACCTGGATATCGCGCCTTCTTCATATCTTTGTGCTTGTAAGTATTGCACGTACCAATGCTCCTAAAGTTGTTCTAGTCCCATAGAATGCCCTGAAACCCAACATAACTGAGCCCTAGTAATCCCGAAGCACCCCTACACCCCTCATCAGTACCCCCATAAGGGATCTATCCACATTTATCTTCAACCCACCTAGGGGTAGAACCCACCTGATCCAACGACCCTCTAGCATGCTAGTCACATTAGATCTACTGGAAACCCTACATAACATGCCCAAATGTTGACCCCCTTTGATTAGTGGACCGAGTTAGAGTATCAAAGACTTAACCCTCATATTCAAGTAAAAGGGTGATCTCTTGGTGCCCAGACAAATCTGGATACAGGACTCCCAAATAATCCATCTAATGATGAAAATAATGACAGCCCGCAACCTACTTTATGATTGTCCCCCCTCCACTCTGTGAAACCAAGATTCCAAAAATCATTGAATTGAATATTCCTCGTTGTTGACATGAGGTTGGGGTGAGAAGAAGGACCAAAGGATGTGTTCCCAAGAGCTATGAAAAAAGATAAGAAAGGTGGATTCCACTCATGGAATCTTGCAACAGAAACCTAAAAACACCATGGAAATCCCCTTTATTTGAATTTTTTCATCTGTTGGTAGACCCCTGTTCCTTATTATCTAAATGTGGAAGTTCATTTTTATTGGAATATGCATACACCAGATTTTAGAAGACCACTCATCATAAGTAGCCTCCATATGATAAAGATTCCTATAATATATGGTGATAAAAATGTAGAGTTAGTTCAATTATATATCTATTAATCCAATATATTTCATTGGAATCAATTTCATATTGAATTTTTATGTAAAAAACTTTTTATACTTTTTAAACTTTTATCTTTGGAAAAACATTTTTAATTCTGTCTATGGGGTTAATTTTAAATTAAATTTTACTACTTAATGGAATGGAATTTATATAAATTGATTCCATATTTATAATAATAATAATTTATATTTTATAACAAGATAAAATAAATTTCATACCATTATGAATAGTAAAAGCATTAAAAATGAATTGAAGTGGTTAAGATGAAAATGGGTTTATTAGTGGTTAAATTAAAAAGATAAGGGATAAAATGACATATAAAATTGTTAAAACTCCATTATATATCTATATTTTGACCTTATAACCTATAATTTCCAATAATATTCTATTTTGGATCTTTTTTCATGTGAAAAATGTTGTTACACCTTCTTCTTTTCAAAAATTACAAGTGTTCCACTCACCTCACTTATAAAAGGGAACCCCACTTTTCTTCCCTTGAAACTTCCAAAACACTTTTGTTCAGAAAATACCTAAAAATATCATACTTACTTAAATCCTATCATCCTATAATCCTTAGTTTTTTAATAAATCTAACCTATGAAGGCTTTTTTTCTCAAACCAAAAGAAGTTGTCTGAAGAAGTGGTAACGTCACTATCCGATCATTTTATTTTATTTATTTTTATGACACCTTAAATTCTTATTAAAACATTGTAATTTAATAACATAATTATATTCCATATATATAAATATTATTATACTATGGGAATGACCTTCATCCACCACATATTCCCTCAAATGGGAAATGATAACATCACTTATTTGTATTGTGGACTACAAAATCATGAAATGATGTGATTCATTCTTCACATGCACTTTACATGGAAGGTAATAAGGATAGTTATAAATAAACATGTGTTCTGTATATGAATTAATACATATTTTTTAATGGTAATATATTATTTACCTTTCTTTCATTTCATCTGTCAAGAAAATGTAAACAACATTAATGTGTACGCACGACCTACCATCTCCATGAATGGTGTATTTAATTTCCAATCTCTGACATTTATGGATTTATATATATATATATATATATATACATAATATTTATATCATGTTTAAAATCATTTAGATGATGTTTCTATGATTAAATTAATAAGACCTAAAATAACAAATCAAAACTTACATGAAAAACAAAGCATTTATTGCTCAATTATAATTTTCACAATGAATTATTAATAAATGGGTAATAAAAGGTTATAAGTAAATATTGTATGGTATGATATATATAATTTTTGTTCAGTAATAGATGTATAATAAAATTAAATTTAATACATAGGAGTTGTGAACGTATTTGCTGGAATTTGATACATATGGTAAGGGATTTCTTTCTCATTTTTCAATTATGTGAGACGCATGTCAATTCACCACCTATTTATTTTATGTTTTGTATTTAATTCCAATGGTTTTATTTAATTATAAATATAATGAAAATTATTTTTATTTAAATATATATTTTAGGATCTCTCTTTCATGGATTTTATGGTTGAAAACTTACCAAAATAGTAAGGGATTTTTGTCTAAATTTGTCTTCTTTTGGATATTAGTTATGTTATCCACCTAAATTTTTTTATAAGGTTAATATAGTACCCATTTTATATGTTATTGGTGGGTGTGTATTGTCTCAACAATACTCTATAATTTATGAAGATTTTTATGTTCACAAATACCCTTGTTTTTTCTAATGAAGTTTTGTTGAGCAAGTTCTTTTGAAATTTATATTCCGTTTTAAGGAATTTGGCATTATTGGAATGAATTTGGAAACACTATTTTTAACACTACATTTAGAAAGTAAACATATGGTTCATCAACCCTACGTTGTACTGAGAAGTGAAACTCTTTCATATGGTATCAACCCTATGTTATGCTAAGATAGTTTTCGTCTGGATCAACATCCTTAAATTCGAAAATTCCTTAAACATGTGGATCACAAACCCTACATTGGAGTCAAGATTTATTGTTCATAGATTATATGTGTAAACGTTAAAATTATGGTTAATCAATGATAAATTTGGTATTTTATGCTCAGGAGGGAAGACGTATGGATTTTCATCCCTACGCTACGCAAAGGAACCCTACACTACACAAAGGAACCCTACGCAATGAAAAGGAACCCTACACTGTTCAAAGGAACCCTATGCTATGAAAAAGAACCCTAAGTTACGAAAAGGAACCCTATTCTACACATATTAACCCTACATTGTGTTCTCAACGGTGATGTTTTCCAAGCCTTTTTTTCTATAAAATATTACTAAAACCATAAATTCAAATTTAAATACTAATTAAAGGATTGTTTTTGATTATTTAAAATAACTATGTTTATGAAAAAAAATCACTCCTATTTCTAAGGGAAGTTACAAATCCCCTTGTCATTTTTTAAATTTGAATTTCTATAATCAATTAGGATATTCATTTGGATCTGGAATACCAAATAAAATTTTCTATTCTATATATTATTTCATAGTATCTCATTAAAAATATGTGTGTGTGTGATAAACAATTCACATATGCGGCTGTATTAATGAAATTATCTTTTATAGTGTTACTATACAACGATTGATTCTGAAAGAAGCTACACATTGGAGATATACATGTTCAATATTTTACTACTGTAATATTTCTAATTCTATTTTAGTTTATACCTTATTGGAGATATGTTTTCAGTTAGGATCTCTTCAGAACTATTTCTTTCTTAAAGATATTATTTTTTAAAGAAGAAGATCCATCAATTGTTAGTTTCTTTCTTCCGAAACTTTGAAGATCAACCTAAGCCTTACAAATCTAAGTCTTTTGATTAATTGGAGTATCAAATTCTCTCACTCAGTTATGGTGGAGAATCATCTCTTGATCTAAGCTGTGGATAACTAGTTCTCTGTTAAATAACCTGACGACATTGTGTTTTTTCATATTATAAAGGTGTCAACTTCCTGCACTTAGTTATGGATTCTTAGTCTTGTGAAAAGTATACCATTCTAGTCAAATTTACCAAAATCTTAGATAGTGTGATTAGTATAGTAGACTAGGGAAAATTAATTCCATGAACCGCTATAAAAATTCTGTTCTTTATTTTTGTTAATCCATTGAATATTTTCATTTAGAAGAAAATAATTTAATATTCACATAAATCATGGTTGGTGTAAAAAGATGGAATTATGGAAGATTATTTAAAAGACACAATCCACCCCCCCCCCCCACACCCCTCTTGTGTTACTTTGTATATTCTGACCTAAAAATTGGTATCAAAGGAGATATTTTGGATAAAGATATTGAATGTTGAAAAGTATAAGGTCTATACAAAGATGGAAATGGACAATACTAGAGACAGAATATCAATGGTACATGCTTCATATTTTAATAGTGAAAATTATGGATACTGGAATTATAGAGTGTTATCTATCTGAATAATATTGGATTTATAATCTATTGAAATATTATTAATCCTTATAGAATTCCTGAAAACTGAAAAACATGGGATGTAGCAACAGAAGATGAATATGATATCAATTCTATAGATATTAATGCTAGTATAAGTTTTCTTGGACCATATGAGTTCAATTTTTTATCGCAATGTCCTACTACCTATGAAATGTGGAAAACTGTTACAGTTTCTAATGAAGGAACATATAATTTTAGACAGATGAGATATGCTACAACAAATCTAAAATTCGACACATTTAGAATGTTTAACAGTGAGAACATCACAAAGATAAATGGAATCCTTATAAAAATTATCAATAATATTACTACCTTAGGTGAATCCATCAAACAATCCGATCAAGATTTTAAAGTACTAAGAGTACTGCCTTTTTAATGGAAAGGAATGTTTGTTACAATTCGTCAACCATCACCTATCAAAGATCTGAAAATTAAAGAACTAATTGGGATACTAATTATGTATGAAGCAAAAATGAAGTATGAATATGAATATCAAAATATTATAGTAAAAAAAGAAAATAATGCTCTGAAAGTGAAATCTCATGAACATATCAAAAGATTAAACAAAGAAGTCAAAATGGATAAGAACACATATTAATCTAATTCTAAAATAGAAATGGCTCAACTTGATAGAATGTTTAGAATGTTTTATAAAAGGAAACGAGGATTCAGAAAATCCTTAAGGAAAGATGAAAAATAACCAAGAGAATTCAGATGCTATGAATGTAAGAAACTGGGTCATATCAAACCTAATTTTCCACAGTTACAAGATGAAAAAAAAGACAATAAAAGGTATATCAGAAGAATGATAATTATGTGTAAAAAATAAAAAGAGAAATGAAAGGTATATAGAGTGTATCTGAAGACTACATTATCCCTTAAAAGTATAATTCATAGAATGGGAAACTAAATCTAAAATCCAATATGTGTTGTATGTATGAAAATGAAATGGTAAAAACATATTACTTTTATGATTCTGAAACTATTAGTTGGTCAAATGATAAATTGGAAGCTTACTGTTCTATGCTAGAAGACAAATATGATTCCTTATTAAAGAAAAATAAATCTTTGAAAAACATTAATAATGATTTTTTAGGTGAAAGAGGCACTGTGTTAAAACAACATCAAGAGTTTAATGAAAAATTCAATTCATCTACTACAAATTGTGTTGATCATGAAAAAAGAATTAAAATATTACAGGATGAATTATAATCCTATAAGAGTGTTGGTATTTTTTTTACTAAAGGATAAAATACATTAAATGAAATTATTGTAAATAATATCATTAAAAGGGAAAGGTTTTGAATAGGAAGTAAGGGTGAAAAATAAAAACTGTATAAAAACTATATTCTGCCAAATTCTAAAAATGTAACCTATTATCATTATAGAAAAAAAGGTCATGTCACTAATAATAACTATTTGAAAAATCATCAAATTAGTGGTATTAAAAGAGACTTTATTTTTAAAAGTTTTTTTGAAGCAATAAATATAAGTTATGGAAACATACAACAAATATTAATTCCCAGATCATTGCTAGCTAACACTACTAGACCTAAGAAAATATAGGTACCAAAACAAATATTTGTTTAAATACTCTTATAGGAAACAGACCACAAGAAAAAATGTTATATGGTATATGGACAGTGGTTGTTCTAGGAATATGATTGAATATCCATTAAACATTTATACACATACATAAATTGATGGAGGTATTTTCACTTTTGGTGACAATTCCAAAGGGAAAAAATAATCAGAGGTGGAACTGTTGGAGATCGAAAAACTATCCCAATAAACAAATTACTTTATGAGAAGGGGATAAAGAAAAATCTAATAATTACTTCAGCCAACGAGCCTATACCCAAGTGGTAAAGGCTTATGATTGGCATCCAAAAGACACAGGATGAAATCCGGAAAGGGAGAAATTTCTGGTATTGTAGCAGTACTGTAATAGTATAGTAGTAGTACTATAGCAGTGACGAAACTATAATAGTGGTGGCATAGTAGTGGCAGAGGCACTATAGCAGGAACTGTAGCAGTGGCAGTACTATAGCAGCTCAAGTACTATAGCATTACAATTCACCAAAGGGCCCTTTGGGTAAAAAAAATCGGCTTTCGGGCCTTGTAATCAGACCACTTGGTCTTGGGCCTTCGGGAAATGTAATGGGTCTTCCTCTACCCAGTTAGAAAGAAGTATTTGATTTAAATAATAAATGAGTCTTCGGCCCCAACTTTTAATGAAAATCTAATAAGTACTTGTAAACATAGTGATGATGGTTCTTATATTTATATTTCTAAATATTCTTACTCTATGTTTAAAAATATGTTTCTTAAATTTAGAGCACTTAGAACTGAAAATGTTTATACTTTGGATTTAAATTCCTTATGTAAACATAAAGTGAATTGTTTAAATACCAATAAAAACGAATCATAGATTTGGTATAGAATAATTGGACACTATAATATATATGATTTATTTAAATTATACAAGAAACATTTAGTTTTTGATTTTTCTAGTCTTAAGTTTGACAATGACAGATTCCACAATTCATGCCAAATTAGCGAGCATCACAAATATTATTTAAAATATATTAACAAAATTGCTACATCCAAACCTTTAGAACTTATCCATATGGATTTTTTTGGACCATCAAGGTTAGAAATTTGGAAGGTAAATTATATGTTTATGTTTTAGTATATTATTATTATATATTTACTTGGGTTTATTTTCTAAAACTCAAAGGTAATGTTTTCACAATTTTTGAAAGTTTTTGTAAAATTTCTCCAAATGGAGAAGGTTTTAAAATACTCCAAAAGCCCAGGACCTGGTAGAAACTGGTCCTAAGAGAATTATTAAACAAAAATACAAATGATTCAGACAAACATGGGATTATTATAAAACCTAAAGTGTATGAAACCCAGCATATCTGCATCTACCATTGAGACATAGTAATTGGGGGCTGTAAAGGACCACATCATATCCATCTCCAAAATCACTTACTTAGAAAAAGCATCCACCACCTGATTAGCTTCCCTATAAGCATGTGAGACTACCAACTGTAAATTAGTTACCTTGTTGAGAAATTCAACCCAGTGAGGTAACACTCTCCCGGGAACATTTTTCATTCTTGATACCAAGGCATGAAATACAAGATGAGAGTCTGATTCAATCTATAACATGTTCCAATTATATCATATAGTATACCTAACTGCATGAATTATCACCCATAATTCTGCCTCGTAGGAAACTCCAATGTCAGTAAAGGGGTAAAAGCACCCCTTGACAAAACCACGATATATGCGAAAAACACCACCACATCTTGATAGTCCTGGAGCCCCAGAAGTGGCACTATCCATGTTGACCTTGATCCATGGACTGACTGGAGGTATCCATCATATGTAATTAATAACCAGGGGCTTCCGAGGCTGCCTGAAAACTCCAAGCAGTATACAAATCTGCAACTCATAAAAGCAGTTATGCATTGTACCTATTTGAATCTGTGAAGCTGCATGAACCTCCTTATAGATCGCTTCCATGAAACTCTAAATAGGGACATGCATGACATTAAAGAGCAGGGAATTGCGAGCATCCCATGTGTCCATGATCGTAGCTGCAATGGCCACATGCAGAAGATTCCCAACCTGTGTACTGCAACGCACCTTGGACAACCCTATTAGCAGATCCTGAAGTAGTATATTTTCATCAAAATCCAGCCCAAAAAGGCTTCCAACATATTCCCACAGCCTCCTAACATAGATTTATTCCACAGAAAGATGTTGAGAATTCACCTTGTCAGCCATGCATAGGTAACAAGCCAACACAAACTTAAAACCAGCCCGCTTGAGCTGGTCATGAGTAGGCACCCGGTTTCTCGAGATTCTCCAAATTAGAAGAAATATATAAGGCTAAATAAATGTAGTCCGAAATTGTAATCTCTATGAAGGTTCACGGTAGGGCCCTCCATAAATAATCTAATAATAATCCCCGTTCATGAACTGCCCGTTGCGGTTATGCCTCCATATCACCGTGTCACAGTACATGAAAGTGTAACTTTGAACTTCCAGCTCCACCTGACATGGAACAATGATTTCAAAACCATGCATGTAAGAAATAAAATCATCAATGGAACAATTACTTGCACCAGGCAGAACAACCATGCTTTCTTTCAGAGGCATCTCAAGCTATGTCGTACACCAATAGTTGAGATGGGAATCCCTAAAAACCATCCACTTAGTGTCATGACTGAGTTGCATGAAATATTTCTTAAGATATGCCTAAATAGATTATGCAATATAATAATTATATAAATTAAGCAGCCTTCCTCTAAATCTTTTTGTTAAAAAGTGACTAGACCCATCCTTAAAAATCAAACCCCATGTGAATTTTTCGATAAGACAATCATTAAAATTCCGAAGATCCTTGACTCGAAGGCATCCCAATTCAACCGGATTGATACATTCCTTCTAGGAAATAGTGACAATTTTCCTCTCATAAATAGACCCCATCCAAATTAACTTTCATACTATACTTTATAGATCCTTGATGAGACCCCTAGGACATCGATAAATAGAAAAGGAGTAAACAAACTTAGAGGTGATCACTGAGTTAACAAGGCATACCCTCCCAACCATGGACATAACCTTCCCTATCTAACTAGAAATTTGATTCAAACTGCTAGAGGATATTCCGTCTATATGCTACATCCTCACCTTTCCCCAAAATAAGGGGACCCCTAGATAATAGAAGGGTAGATATCCCTTTTTGAAACCAAGACATTTAATTATCCTATTTTTCTTACCAATAATTACTCCATTATCAAAAACAATATAATACTTGTCCCAGCTAATTCCTTGACTAGAAACCTCCTCATAGTGTTCAAAGAGGGCCTTAATGGAAGAGATGGTTCTACATGAAGCTTGACCAAGCAATAGAATGTCATCATCATATAACAAATGAGATGGTGAAAACTCATTCCTCACAGCCTTGATTTTATTGTAAAAACCAATTTTATCAAGGTCATTGTTGCATTGGCTGAGATAGTCTTCACCAATAGAAAAAAGAAGGCTAGAGAGTGGGTCACATTACCGCACACCCCTGGTGCAGGTAAAAAATCCTCTCAGTGTGCCATTCATAAGAATGGATATACTTGATGAACAGAGAATAATATTGATCAGCTTGATGAAATCATTGGAGAAGTAATAACTTTTAAGGACATCTATGAGGAAACTCCATTTTAATGTGTCAAAGGCCTTTGAGATGTCAATTTTTATTACAAAATTTCCAACCATCATCTTTGTTTCATAAGATTGATGCTCTCTAAAGTAGTGAAAAGACAATCCTAGATATTTATCTTAGGGAAAAAGCCAAATTGATTGATAGTAATCCTATCACCAACCATTGGGCCCATTATATTCATGAGTATCTTTCTTATGAGCTTAGGGATAGTGTTTCCAATAGGAACTGGCCTAAAGTCCTTGATATCAAGAGCATTACCCTTCTTGGGAAATAGAGCAGTGAAACATGAGTTCATCCCATATGACATGTAAGAATGAGTAAAAAAATCATTTATATCTTGGGTAATATCATCCTGCAATACATCCTAGTAGTATATGTAAAACTGGTTAGTGAATCTATCTGGCCTAGGAGCACTGTCCACATTGAGAGAGAGAAGAGCTGATCAAATTTCCTCTTTAAGAGGGGGGGTAACAAGGTATTTATTACCATGCTCTTCAATGCTTGGGATTACGTTCCCAACCATTTTGTGAGTGTTTACATGCCCATCATCAGAATAAAACCCTTTAAAATGTTCCACAACTGCTACAGAAATCTCCCTATCAGAAGTATATAATTGACCATTGATACTAATTACCTTATCCCTAGCTCGGAATCTCTTCTCTTTATGCAGTATATTGAAAAATTTAGAGTTCATGTCTCCTTATTTTAACCATCTAAAATTCAATTGATTTTTATACAACCTTTCCCAGATCATAAGTAATTCATCCTGCTTGTTATGAGATAGGATTTCCTCTGGAGATGGAGAAAACTGTTGCTAATTTTGAATCTGAATATGAGAGAGTTCCGCCTCAACATACTTAATGTCACAGTCCAGGTTAGAATAAGATTTTCGGCTCTAGTCCTTGAGAAGTGTCTTTAGATGCTTTATCTTCTCATCCAACCTTTGTAGGGGGCTTTCAATGGGCTCAAGATTCTAGAACAAGTTCCCTACATCCATTCTCCATGACCCACCCATTGTTGAACTGGAATGGTATGGGTCTTGACCGTGCCAATTGGGTATTGAACTTCGCAACAAAAGGGTTGTGATCAGAGTGATGTTTGGGTAATGTATATCTAGAAATTCCATGAGAAGAACCTTGATCGTCCATTTGGATAAAACATCTTCCAATTTTTCTTTCCTATTTCCCATTCCAGGTGTAACGGCACCATGTGAATTCATCTCCATCAAGTGGGACCTCAACAAGATTACACTGTTCGAGGAAAATAGAGAAGTCAGAGGCCACAATCCTATTAAAATTACCTCCAATTTTTTCCTCAGGTTTTAGTACCAAATTGAGATCTCCAAGAGATATCCATTTCTATTCCATCTACCCATAATCCACTTCAATATCCTCCCATAACTCCCTTATCCTAACATAGAGGTTGGATGCATACACAAAAGAGACTGAAAAATAATACTCAGATATGCTGTAAGAAATCATAAAACTCTTATACCTATTTAAACAAGACTTAATTTGAATGTATTCATGTCGTAGCACCCACAAATGATCCATCTCAGAGTCGTGAAAATCACTGGACACAAACTGGTACCAAATGGATCCCCAATTGAATCCATTCCATCTGATAAAAAGAATCTTTGGCTCAGTAATACCAATAATCAAGGTCTTATGGGACATGATAAAATGTCTAAGGGCTTTGGCCATTTGGGAATTTCCCATCCATTTAGAGTTCCAATTAAAGATCTTCATCGCATATGGGTCATTCCCCATGTCTGGGGACCACCCTTTGGAACCGTTGTCAATTTTCCCTTCCCTTTATTCCTTCTACCCTTATTTCCTTGCCATTTTCGATTGTTGTCTACCCCAGAGTTCCTAATGGGTGAAGCCACAATATCATTCCCCTCAGAAGCCTAACGTGAGCTATCCACAACATGATTGGTATTCTGAGCATGAGATGGGAGAGCATGTTCAAGTGGGACAACCCCTGTAGTAATAGGGTTTACCTGTTCATGAGATTTTGTAGTGAGAGAACCTAACCCAGTCTTAAGAATATCAGCTTGGTCAGGTGGCTGAGAATCTTCAATATCATCTGACCAAAAAACACCACTCAAGGGTGAAAACTTGTTTTGTGATTTTAGGTGAGAAAGGTCACTGCTCAATTGTATTGTCCTTCGAGAAGCCTTGGAGGGGATTGTCGGCATGAATTCCCCCCCCTAGTTCAGTTGTATCTAAGGCCTTTCTATTCATGACTTCACCTCCATCATCATAAGGAATCAGCACATGTGATTCAGCTTGCTCCAGTGGCCAAGTTGTGACCTTCTCTGTAGGCTCATCTGCACAAATAGGGTTAGCGGCCCCCAAATAAGAACCTGCCTCACCATTGAGAACTGTGGCCCCTAAGACAGTTACTTCATGAGCAGAATCCATTTGCTGCATAATGCAGTCTTCCTTCACTGGTGCATCCACCACAGGGTCACAGCAGATTGAGACCGCAGGTTCTTCCACCAAAGGGTCATCTGCACAACCTTGGTTAGCCTCCCCCAGATAAGAACATGCCTCGCCATTGAAAACCTCGAACCCTATGCCAGTGGCTTCATTAGAAGAATCAATTTCTGGCATAATGTAGTCCTCCTTCTCCAGTGCCTGCCTGTAAATCGAAGGCTGCCCAGAAGTAGCTCCCTCCTAATATTCAGACAAGAAAATCCCATCCAGCACCTTGGTAGCAGCCCCATTCCTTCTCTGAGTACCATAGTGGATCTGATTCTTTCCTTTCTTCCTTCATCATGAAGCATAATCATGTCATTTCACTTTGCATACACTACATTCTTTGTCCCTTCTACACCCAAAATCCAGCTGACCAAAAATCATGCACTTCATGCAAAATTTCGGCTTTATTTCATAAATAATATCCAACTTAATACTATTATCCTCTGTTGTTAAAACAATTTCCTTAACACGGTTGCTTGACATATACACTTCCACTAGTATCCGGGAAAAATGTCCAAACCTCGGATTAGTTGTCTGTTGATCTAATCGAATGGGATTACCAACACCTGAGGTAGTGTCCCATAAGATCCTTGGATGCAAATAGAGCCAATTCCACCGACATATTTGAATTCATATCTGAGCATGAGTGTTTCAAACATTCATATGATCAAAATTCTGGTCCCATTCTTGAATATTCAAGAATCTATGTTTCATAGAGATGTTGCCCTTACTATATTCCCTTCTCTTGTGCTCATCCGATGGGAAGGCAACATGATAGTATCCCCTTCCCATTGAAGTCAATGTATATTCATCAAATCCCCATACATCAGCAATATTTTTAGTCAAGTCATTGAATTTTTAGATATTCACACCTTTGGGGATCATCACACGAGAAATAATCGAGAATCTGCATAAACTAACATGTTCCTCAACCACCTCCTGATTTTCCAACACATGAGAAATCCTCCTCTTTCTTTATCACCCAACTAGGTCGAGGTGCATCAAAGAAGAAGGATGGGTCAGAGACAACCTTGACCACATCTGAAAGATTCTTCTTCATACCACCATCATCGGGAGTGAGAGGTCCCAAAGAACCAATGGGTTTTTTTGCAATCGCAAACATTTAGGAATGACTAATACATTCAGCAAGATATCCTAAACGATCATCTTCCTTTGATGTTATCGCCAAATTGTTTGCCACACGATCATCTGAATGATCAATTATTTTTTCTCAAATTTGGGTATTAAACACAAATTCTCTGCACTAAGAACACCAAAACAAAATAGAGTTATTGAAAGAATAAATAAGACTATTTAAGAAATGGCAAGTACTATACTGAATGAATACAGCATTCCTACATAACTTTGGGTAAAATCTATTAGAATATCCTGATAAATCATGAATAGAGGTTTAATAAGGCCTATTTTCAAAAATACACCTTATGAAATTTGTAATAACAGAAAACCCAAAGTAAATTACTTTAAATTTTTGATGCAATGTTTATATCATAAATAATAAGGACAGCCTTGGGAGGTTTGATCCAAAATACGATGAAGAAATATTTTTGGGATATTCTTCTACCTCTAAAGCTTATAGAGTGTTTAATAAAAATTCAAGGATTGTTGATGAATCAATTAATGTGAATTTGGATGAAACAAACCATTTTATTAAATAGAAAGATCAAATTGATGAAGTTAATGACTCTTTTAATAACATCAGACTTTAAACTTTTAAAAATTATTTTGAAAATGATATTAATAAAATTCAATCAAGTTTAGAAGAACATGATTCTGAAGAACATGAAAGATTCTTGCCTAGAAAATCAAGTACTATAAAGAACCATCCTTTAGAAACTATTATAAGATACCTAGACACATGAATTAGAACTAGAAGAAATGCAGGAAGCCTAGCTGAATTATCTACATTTTTATCTCAATTGGAACCTAAAAATATTAAATAAACCTTAGAAGATGAGAGTTGGATAATAGAAATACAAGAAGAGCTAAATTATTTCAAACTGAATGAAGTTTGGGAACTAGTAGAGAGACCAACCAATTATCCGGTTATAGGAACCAAGTGGGTCTTTAGAAATAAATAGGATGATCAAGGGATCATAACCTGAAATAAATCTAGATTAGTATCTAAAAGTATATAATTTAGAAGAGGTATAGATTTTGATGAGACATTTTCCCATTTATCTATATTAGAATACATAAGAATCCTTTTATCTTATGCATATCATATGAATTTTAAATTATATTAGATGGATATTAAGTCTTCCTTTGTAGATGGTTATTTAATGGAGCAAGCTTATGTTAAAGAACCTCCTGGTTTTGAAAATTCTCAAAAAAAATCTGTTTTTAAACTTACTAAAACTCTATATACCCTTAAACAAGCACCTAGATCTTGGTATGAATTATTAAGTTCTTTTCATTTAAAAAATGAATTTTCTATTAAATTGGAGAATCCAACACTTTTTAAAAATATTTTTTATTCTAGTATCTTATTAGTTAAAATTGATTTTGATGATGTTATTTTTGGTTAAACTAATAAAATGTTTTTTTATGATTTTTCAAATTTAATAAATAATAATAATTTAAAATGAGTATGATGGGAGAACTAAATTTATATTTAGGATTTTAGATTTACCAAAAATATTTTGGAAGTGTTTTAAATCAAAGAAAGTATATTATTGATTTATTAAAAAAAATTTACTTGAGAACAGTAAGAAATAAAAAACTTCTATGTGTACCAATAAAAAACTTGATATGGATGAAGCTATAAAACCAGTTGACAGTAAGTTATTAAGAGGTATTATTTGTAGTCTGTTATATCTTACTAATAGTAGACCATACATTATGTTTTCTTTATGTCTTTATTCTATATTTCAATCAAATCCAAAAGAGCCTCGTCTTACTACTATTAAAATAAATTTTATATATTTAAAAGTAACTATTTTTCAATCACTTCTTTACCCCAAAACTTCTGATTTTAATTTAATTTCATATTCAAATTCCAAATTTGGAGGTTTTATATTAGATAGAAATTTTACCTCAAGAACCTATCACTTTTTAAGAAAATATTTAGTTTCATATTCTATTAAGAAGCAACACTTTGTTCCCCTGTCAACTGCTAAGGCTGAATATGTGTTTGTTGAAAGTTGTTGTGAACAACTCTTGTGGATAAAAAACACTCTATTGGAATTTGGAAAAAAAATTAACAGTAAACCGATTTCATGTAATAACATTAGTGCTATAAATATTTCAAAAAATTCTATAAGTCATTATATGATTAAGCACATTGATATAAAAATTCATTTTCTGAGAGATCATGTCCTTAAAAAGGTTATATCTTTAGAATTTGTTAATACTGATAATCAATTAGTTTGTTTTTTTACTAAACCACTTCCCAGTGCAAGTTTTTATTTCATTAAGGAGGAGTTAGGAATATTTTAGTTTAAGTGACTATTTATTAAATTATTTTTCTAGTCTTTATTTGGTTTTATTTTGGTGAGAATTATTTAATTAATTTATAATTATTATTATTTAATTAATTTTTAATTTGTTTTGAAATAATTTCATTTGAATTTTATTATATTTTTCATTTAAAATTTAAAAAATTAATGAGTACATCCTCAATCAGCATGAGAAGACCATTTTCCTTCTCATGTTCCCTTTCTCCTCTCCTACACACCCTCTCTAATTACATAGTATCTCTCTCTCTCTCTTTCGATTCCTATGTTCCAAAATCTTAACCCCTTAATCCCTTCAGTTTCAAAAAATTTAAGAAATTTCAACCTCATGATGATCCATAGATGTTGATTCAGACAACAATGTCTATGCTTCATGGAAAGATCGCTAGGTGTTGCAGGGAAAGGTAATTTATTGTGGTAATTTATATTCTAAAAATAATTTTATTAAGGAGTATATGTGATTTAAAGGTTTGTTTTATACTTTTAGATAAGATAACATGACAATCTTTAATGAAATATATGTAAAGTAATAATGCATAAATGCTTCTTTTAGTCCAGGATTCAAATATGACATCATTTCCTCTACTATTAATGATTCTAAGTTTTCTTTGTCATCTGTGGAAATAGCTGAGATGCTTTATTATCCCAATAAGGGGGAACATAAATTTGATTTAAGGAATATTTTTAATGGAATAAATTCTTTTAAGGATATTATGATTACTTTGTTTGGACTAAGAACTGTCAAGAAGGTAATGTCAAAAGAACCTTCTCCAGATCACCATGTGATGTTGAAGTTTATTCAATCTAGGATTTTTCTTATCACTATAAAGCTTGAGAAAGTACCTTAACTAGACATGTATATCATTTTTTTATTTCTAAATCATGTTAAATTTAGTTTATCTCATTTTAGGATAAGATATCTAAACCACTACTATCATGAAGATGGGAAGATGGGATATTATCCCTATAGAAGGATCATTTCATTTATGTTTTGAAGGAAAGGAAATGTTATCAATATTTTCTTTATTAGATCTTGTCACCATAGAAACACATTTAATTCTTGAACTGTGAAGAAGGTTGGTTTTGTCTAGAGAAATTCATGCAAAAGTTTGCTGCCAGTTGGTGCCGAACAATAGCAGAAGTTGTGGGAATATGATCAGGGGAAAGGATAATTCCTTTAGTTGGATCTGTTCGACAGAGGCCTAAAGAACAAGGAAATTTATGTCCAGAAAAATCTCTTATTCAAAAAATTATAACAATATCAATCAATATTCCAGATATTATAGTTGACGTAGTTGTTTGAGGTGATCATGAGAATCCAGTGGATGAGAAAGTTGAGCAAGAGGCTCAAAGTCACGTACTTATCAAGGAAGATGTCCCTAATCCTAAAACTCTTGAATTTACTAATTCTAATGTTCCTATAAGTTCTGTCTTACGAGGCCGACTAGATGATGATGAAGATCCAAGTTTTTCCTTGGTCAAAGCTCATCACGGGGAAGTTATTCCTAACCCTGGAACTCTATCTCCTAAATCATAGAATTCCCCTATTAAATCCTTGGTTAAGAAATAAAATTTGTTAGAGGCTCAGAAATCATTTCATAGAGATCAATTTGAAGTTGAGAAGAAAAAAGTTTGAAGAATACAGAGTTACTTCAGTGTCGAGATCTGGGTTTGAAGCTAAAAAGATTCATTTAAGAGAATTCAAATAAAATCTCATTTCTATTGGAGATCTTAAAGAGCTTATGGAGAAAATTTCAAGAGAATTTTGTTTTTTAAAGGATGTGTATTTCAATAAGAGAGAGTTTAAATAATTTAAGCTAATGATTGGAAGATAATTTTAGCCTCTTAAGGAAAGAAATAGATCGTCTGCCTCTTCTCAACAAACACCACCAAAACTACTTAGAAAGTTTGAATCTATTACCTCTGTACTAGATGAGTTCAATGATAGTATACATGCTATTGAGTGTGATAGAATTCCTTTAAATGTTATATTATATAATCAGATACATATGATTAGTCAAATTAATTCAAATGAATCTTGGTTGGGATTAGTGTGTCATCAAGTCAAGGAACAGTTGACATCATTCATATAGTCAGGAGAAGTTGTGAATGAATTTATAAAAGTCAATATAGTTTAGAATTTGATGTTTGGAAATGATTCAAGGAAGCTACTTCAAAAATGGTAAGAAGTATTCAGCAACCATTTCCAGATCCTACTTTTGAATCTTTTTGATATCCGTAGTGTAGTTCAAGCTCTCACTCATCCTAAATAACCCTTTGACCCTACTGTTTCAGACCAAATCCATTCATTTTGATGTCTCTTTGATTAATAATGGATTGTAATATAACTTATCAAACATTTTAATTTATTTTGACATCTATTTATTGTTTTATTCTTGTTTAGATTTCAATTTAGTTTCAAATTATTATCCTATTTTTTTTTCTTATGATAGTATTTATAACTATTTACAATAGTTCAGTTCCATATTAAAAGTATTTTTTGTTGTTTATTATTTCAAAACCATAATGTTTTATTTCACAAAACGGGAGATAAAATTTATAGTTGTAATAAAGGGAGAAGGGGGAATATCTATGAATACTATTTGAGTAGAATATTTGAAAACCACAACATGAAAATATTTAATTTACAAGTATATATTTTCTTTATGAAAATAATACTGTGAAATTGAAATATCAAAATATTTTCTCTATCTATTTTTTGTATGTTTAAAAATCCTATATTCAATTTAAATTTTTGTTATGGATTATGATATGGGTTTTGTGATCATCAAAAGGATGGAGATTTTTGTTCATGCATTGTCTCAAAAATACACTATAATTTATGATGATTTTTATGTTCACAAATTGCCTTGATTTTTTTCTAATGAAGTTTTATTGAGTAAGTTCTATAAGAATTTATATTTTTTTAAGGAATTTACCATTACGGGAATGAATCTGGAAACACTGTTTTCAACCCTACGTTCGGAAAGTAAACCTATAGTTCATCAACCCTATGTTATGATAATAAGTGAAAAGATTTCATATGGTATCAAAACTAAATTACTATAATATAGTTTTCGTTTGAATCCACATCCTTACATTTGGAGAATTGTTTAACATATGTATTATTAGACCTATGTTGGAGTCTAGATTTGTTGTTCGTACCCTACATGTGGAAAAGTTTAATGTATGGTTAATCGATGCTATATTTGAGATTTTAGGATGACGATGAAAAAATTGTGGATTTTCATCCCTACGCTATGAAAAATAATAGTAATCTCTAAAAAGGAACCCTACACTATGAAAAGTAACTCTATAATATGTAGATTAACAAAACGTTGTGTTTTCAATAGTGATGTTTTTCAAACTGTGTTTTCCACCTAAGATTATAGAAATGGTAAAGGTAAAATTAAAGACTGACTCAAGGATATTTTTTATTGTTTCAAAGAACTATCTTCATCAGAAAAAATCACTCCCATTTCTAAGGGAAGATACAACTCCCTGGGTCATTTTTGGAATTTGAATTTCTAGGATCAATCGGGATATTATTTTAGATCTGGAATAACAAATCAAGTTTTATGTTATATTTATATATATTATTTTATAGTATCTCATCAAAAATAAATGTGTGTGTGATAAGAAATTCACTTATGAAACTGTATTATTGAAATTATCTTTTACAGTGTTGTAGTAACAATGATCAATTCTACGAGAAGCTACACTATGGAGATATACATGTTTAATATTTTACTATTGTAATATTACTACTGCTAACTAATTTTCTAACTTATTGAAGGTATTTTTTCAATGAGGATCACTTTAGGACTATTTTATTCTTAAAAAAATTCTTTTCTAAAGAATATGATCCATCATTTCTCAGTTTCTTATTGTTTCACCTATGAATATCAACCTAAACATTAAAAATAAAACTCTATTGATTGATTGGGGTTTTAACTGCACTCACTTATTTGTGGTGGAGTATCAACATCATGGTCTAAGTTGTGGATAATCGTTTCTCTATTAAATAACCATAAGGATTTATTTTTTTATATTGTTTTAATGGTGTCAAATACTTGTACTCAGTTATGGATTCTTGGTCTTGTGAAAAGAGGAATATTCTAGTAAAAGTTACCAAAATCACAGAGAGAGTGATTAATAGATTGGAAGAGGGTATTTTTGTGCCCCGAACCACTATAAAAAGTTGTGTTATATATTTCTATTTATCCGCTTTATATTATCATACTGAAAAAAAGAACTAAATATTCTCATAAATCATAGTGGGTGTCAAAATCCAGAATTGTGGAAGATTTTTAAAAAGACACATTTCACCCCCCCTTTTGTTTCTTTGTATATTCTGATCTAATAGTTGTGTCATGGATATAAGTATTTTCCAAAGATTTGAAATTTTCATTTTATTTTATTCTTTCATGGGGATACGATACAAATATTTCTTAAGTGGTAATGATTTTATGTTACAATATTATTATTTATCAGGATTATTTATAATTTTATTAAAATGAAAAAACTATTATAATCTATCTCTCAAGAAGCTCATGTCTTTTATTCCACTCTATTTATTAATGTAATTTTCAACTAATATTACCATTTTTCCTCTCTTTGGTACATAAAATGATTGAGAAATTATTTTAAGGAATATCTACTTTATTGTTCTCTTCAATAGAAAACCCTTTCCCTTCCATGTTCATGTTTTCTAAAAATGTTTCAAAAAATAGTTTTATCCTATGATTTTTAAAAGACATTTTTATACTTGTTTTAATTTTTTGGAAAAAAAAATTAATATGAATATTCATGTTGTTTTCCTAACAAGACCCATTTTCCTATTATCGAAAATGTGAAAGGAATATTTTTATTTACATGAACTGAATGAATATAGTTTCCTATTGACATGACCATTATTTTCATTCAAGTTTTCTTTATAAATTTAAATGGAAATTTTAAAATAAAATTAGTTTCAAAATGTTTTGTGAATTTCATTTTTGAAAAGGTGGTTTTCAAAATGAAAATGTCATTTTCCAGATGCAACATTCCAAGTGATCTTTCAAAATCATTTTCCATATAAGATTTTATCCTTTTATGTTATATAATATTTACTAGGTAAATGAACCAATTTTAGAATAATTACTCTATCTCTAGATTATTTATTATATTCATGAAGATATTATTATGAAATCAATTTTCTTCATATGGGTTAAGTTATGATAAATGCTTTATGATTTTATGGAACCTAAATGTATGGATTGTGTAATGAGTGGGATCTATAACTCCCTAAAATTAATTAGGTAATTATTAATGTTATAGGAGTTCAAAGGGTACATGGGAGGTTATCCTAAGAACAAAAGATGGTACACAATAGGTTATTTCAAGCACATAATAGGGTACATGGGAGGTTATCACAAGACCAAAAAAGGGAACATGGGAGGTTTTACAAAGCCTAACATGTTATGAATGTCTTAGTGGGTGGCCTTCATATAATATTTTTCATGCTTGTATATATGCCACAAATATATGTCTTATATCGATGTTATGAAGTCATGGATCATTTTCTTCGATTCTATTTTGATTAATATCATATGAACTTCCAATATTTATTTGATAACTCCTGTTTATGACTTGTGCTAAGCAGGGTATGATTTTCATATGTTATTCTCATGTCTGCATACCCATATATTCATGTTATATTGATATCTCCTTTTTTTACCCTTACTAAGAATCTGATCTAACACTTTATAACTTTTCATTTCCCTATGGTATAAAAAATGTATTATGTATTATATTTCTAAGAAGTATCTTAGTTATGAAGAGCATGGTGGGAGATGATGTAGATCACTTATGGACAAGTAAATTATATGACCAAGTTTTAAAAGGTACTAGACCTAAAAAATCATGGTGTGTTTATTATTATGTAATGCAATGAATATTCATCTATTAAGATATAATATTTATGTATGAGATGATTGGGTCTCTACACATCCCACCAAATCCTCACTAGTCCTTCATGCATAAATGCTACAACTATAACTTTCTTACATTTTATAGTTTAAATTAAACCAAATATCCAAATTACTCAATTAATCCATTTTTCCCCTAAGGTATAAAATCACTCATATAGAGTCAGAGGATGTTACACCTATAAATCACTATTGATATCATTATTTTGTAACTTCACCATTAGTAATTTCCCACTCCATAGCCTGAAGCACCCTGCTCAAACACATTATGATTTCTATCATATATTGAACTTATACATGATTCTATATGTTGATCCTTATCCAATTAACTCTCTTGATTCTCTTAATAATGTATCTTAACATAATTCTAAAAACTCAAAAATTAGGAAAAATAATAATTAAAATGGAAAATCTATACAATTCAAAAAATATAATCATACAAAATCAATTAAACAACATTTTAGATTAATGTAAGTTTTGTTTCATATAATAATTTATGTAAAAAATTAAATAAATTCATAGTTAATTAAATAAAATAATTACCATATCATCCATATAAAAATCATAATCACTCATAAACACACATATTTCATGATCTGGCATGTCGAGGATGGTGCATGAATGCATGATCCCTTGACACATCAGGGTAAGAGTAAGTAAATAACTCATAATTTATAAAAAAAATATCCATTAAAAATTAATCAAATAGTAATCCAATGAAACCAATACTGATATCACACATTCCCTAATAAGTTTAACATCTTTGAAAATGTGATGGATATGAGCATATAAAACATTGACCTCAAGTTATAACCAACATATCTTTTTTATACCAGTATTCCAATGATTTAAAAAAAATAAACAATTAAATTATTTGAAACTATTTTATAATTTCCTACCTCAACATGACCATGTTTTTAGGGTGAAATAGAATAATTCGTCAAGAATATTTCTTGATTATTGGATGCATGAGGTTAATAATAATGTTATAAATTAATCATTATGGAATTATTTACCCAATAAAACATTAATGAAAAGAAATAAATAAAATTTTTAATATTTTTAATAAAAATAAACTAATAAATCATAACTGAAGAATATTTCAAACTCAAAATATGCATGTCATATCATACATTTATACATCCAAAATCAAAATTTTCTAAATTATATTTTAACTAAAAAAATTGAAATTGAAAAATATAATAAATAAACAAGTTAATCCAAAATGTTTCCCAAACTCTAACCATTACCCACTCTCAGTATACCTATATTACGACTCAACTTCATCTATCTAATTAGGTCCCTTACTCTTACCTGCATCATAACACATGAATTTCACACATTCTTTAGATTTGTATATACAAAGTGTTAGTACAACATAGTAATATGAAAATAACTAGAGAAAACATATACTATAAAAAATGATTAAGATGTTAAATTGTTAAATGATCTATATTTACATGGTTTTATTAATTAAAAGTCGAATAATAAATATACTAAGTTATTATGTGTTAACAAAGCTTCCAAAATGTTCATACATTCTTATTTTGTCTTTTTATAGAATATGGGAATGATATTGAGTGCCATATAATTATCGCATGTCCATACAAAGACATACCTAATGGAAATACCACATATAGTGTATAACATATATCATGGAATCTCATGTCATATATAAAATAATAAATCCAATAGAAATATTAATCTCCATAAAATAACATAGCTTGTGTTAACATCAATGCATCTATGGATTGACACAACCAATAAAGATACCATATTCTTGATATAATATATCCATAAAAAATAGAAGAAGAAAATTTAAATTATTAAACAATTCCCAATAATAATAAAAACCCATTTAATGATCCACACATACCATAAAAAATTATTTCCATCACCGAAACACTCAATATATCATTCAAAACACAATCTATAATGATTTAATTTATAAATAAAAAATAATCATAGTTAAAATTTTATTCATAAGTTAACATTAATTATTTATCAATTCAACCAAATATTTAATTAATTTTGAAAATTATATATACCATAAAAATAAACTTATCATGTATTACATCACTATATAAGAAAACTTATTAATTTAATTTTCTTAAAATAAGAACATAATATAAGGTCATTTATACGAATTTTTCCATTTAAAAAAAAAATGAACACGCATGTAAATATAAAAATTTAATTATATCAAAGGAGTGATTTGAGTTTACCTACCCAAATATCAAATGAATACCATCACAAAAAAAGAGTTCCTTATTTTTTAAAGATAGTCAAAAAATTAACAAAACTTTAAAATAAAGAAACTAATATGGTTATAACCAAACACCTTTGAAATAGAATCAATAACATGAAAGGTAATATGGATTACCCTAGTTCTAATATAAGGATCAAAATACCATATATGGTTCAAAATTGTATAATGAAATGAAAATTCTAAATTAAATTAATGATAGGATGTAAAAGTTAAGGATTTTCATGTAAAACTATTCATCTAGTCAGAAAATAAGAGACAAAACAAATTTCATCAAAATAATACCTTGAAATAATATATATGACCTTGTTAAAATCAATAGTTTGGAACACCACATGAGTTATGGTGTACATACAATAGACTTATGATTTCAAATTACCTTAAAATGGGTACTATTATACTCTTGGTGGAAGACTAAACCTTGGTAGCTACATAGACTGACCCATGGAAGACTTGATAACTTCATATCATAATTCCAATAGTAAACTAATTTAGACAATAGATTTTTTCTATCCCACAATATGCCTCCTGAGATCCATTGGAGTGGTAGTGGTCAACTATTGTGGGGAATAAAACTCAAACAACCCCCTTAAGCCCCAAAATACACCATCAAACATCAAAATCATAAAATTAAGTTCATGTTCAAATAAAACTATTCAAAAAATTAAAAATTGTAAAAAAATAACTCATATAAGGAACCTGTTTTGTTACACTAAATCAATTAAAAACACTATATTATAATTTTTATAACATATCTTTTAATAAACAAAATATTTTATTAATATTTTGGATTTTCAATAATTAACACAATATCACTTTTGGATCCTCTGATATATCATTATATTATATGGAAATAAAAAAAATGAAAACATGAATGGATGAATTAAGATAAATAAAGTGTATCCTATAATAATCACATATCATTAAATAACAAATAATAATATCATATAACCTAAGTATCATCTATCTTATAAAAATTATTTATGATTTAGGAAATAAATCCAACACATCCTATATCATAATGATTAGTAATTCCACAAAAAACTAATATAGAGTCTACACAAGATAGAAGGTGATATATACCTCCTCCATCAACTTTATTGAAACCTAGTTCCATTCAAAACCCTTAAATTTTGGAAAATAATTAATGTTGAAACATTATAATTATAGTATCGTATACATTATTATAAATTATTCCTCCATATCCTCTTTGTAAAATAGTATCATTTGTAAGATGAACCAACACCCCCACTTATGAGAGTACCCCCTGTTGGAGATGCTATGGAGTTGAATTAACCTCCTCGGAATATATTTTCTAATGATTCAATGTTATATTCAATATATATAAATTTTATGTATTAGTACACCCATGGATAATTATTATTATAACACCATCACACCTAAATAAATTTATGCACTCATTTGATACATTATCATGAACCTATAAATATACCCAAAATATATCCTACTTATCCACCATATAATATAAATAAATAATCATGGTCCATACACAAGAACACATGGGACCTCTACACCCGTAGTTAATTTCTTTATCTTACATACCATGCTTGGATAGTGAGTTTACTACCCTAAATTCCCACCTAAATCTTTAAAATCTTCAAATATAATACATCACACATAAATTAATCTTTAAGATCACTTTGATCTGACCCAAACTAACACTACTAGGGACCCACATGGTGGATTAGTATTACCGAGAGTATCTCATATGCCCACATCCAAAATTCTACGGGTTAGTGAATAAAATAGATTATATAAAACCATGAATATAGAATATATTTTTAAATACACATGACACCAATTTCGGGACCCTACCCATGGATAGAAACTATGGTCAGGTAGGTACCTTCTCAATCCTGGGTTCAATAGGATTAGGGTTGATGACTATCATATTTTTTATAATTACACATATTTGAGGTATTCTCTCAAATGAGAAACATGAAACATCAAATATATTTATCTAAAATATGTAGACATTTATTTTAATGAACATAAAAAGTAATCCTCAATTTCATATCAAATGATATTTATTGAGGGAAAAGTAACTAGAAATAATGTATAATTAAAATAATAATCTCCTAATTAAAACCATAAGGAAAATTCAATAGTATTAGGAAAATGGAATCCAATGAATTTATAAAATATCTATAATGGAGAGTTATTAAATCCTATTACATAATCGTCCTAATGCCTAGACATGTAATAGTTTTCCAATAGCAACTAATAATAAAATACAATTATAGAATACAAGTGTGTTGGAAATATTGCATGTAAAATGTACACAATAAAATCATCAGTTAGATATATACATCAACAGATAATCATGAATATAACATAATATTTTCATCATGATAATCTAAAGAACCTAACAATACAAGTCTATCCAAAAACCTAGGTAATTTCAATATTTTAGGAATTATCCCGATCTCTGTTTTAGAAATTATCAACCAAAAAAAACTTTTCACATCAAACAATTCAATAGTTTATCACAAAAAGGATATAAACTATAAAAAGGATAATGGATTCCATAAAAACAAACACCAAAAATGGTTCAATCCATACTGATCCTAGTTAGAGGACAAATCATACATGTTACAACACTCTAAACCTATCCTTTCATTTATTTTGGGATGTTCAACTATTAGATGACCTACATCAAACTCTCATCTCCAAAACATATCAAAACATGTTTTCATTTATGCCAATATTTTTTAGTCTTAAAATATGATAATAGATAGAATAAATGAGTCTTTCGCCTATCGTATCTTTATATAGTTGTTAGGTAAGATAGAATCTTAGGCTAAGCATCAAATGAGGACACCATCACCCATCCACTGGTGGTACATTAGAAGTGAAAAGCATATCAGTATCATCCCGAGTGGATCATTATAAAAAAATAAAGAAAAATTATATCCTTGGTCATTATGTAATCCATATATTCCATGAATCTTATGATTTATACCCATTACACCAAATCATATAACTGATTATCTCACAATACAAAAAATATTCAACTTAAAAAAATACATGAACATATTCCTCAGTACCATAAGAGAATCATAACTTCACATTTATCTCTAAATCATATTTAGAGCTAATTTCTATTATCCTGTCATCTTGATTAATGTATTATAAGTTTCAACACCCTAGTAAAACACCAACTATATAGTGGTCTCATAATATGGTCTCATGTAATCCCAATACTCTTATCATATAAATAGAATTCCCTATGGGTTAAAAAATGAAAAACATAACTGCATACTAAAAAGAAGAACCTTAAAACCATTCCCAGTACACCAGAATCACTTTATAAAAAGGCATTTCTAAAAATATAGAAAATAAATTTAAAATGCACTTCTAGGTTCATATAGGACCAATGATCAACCATTTAATCTCATATATAATCTATCAGTCTTAACATCATTTTTATATATTGAAAAGGATCATCTAATTACTTAATTTATTAAATGATATGTTTCAAAACTATCTTGATCAAACATAGTTCTCAATAAAAAAAATGGTTCAACAAAATTAACTCTTATAAAATATAAATTAAATTCACAAATAGTCAAATGGGTTAAACATAATAAAAAATACCATCACTATTAAATTATATATTAATGGTTAATGAGGTGAAAAATAGTTAAACTAATTCAGTGATGGTCAAACATTCTCACATCTATACAAGAAAGATCAACCATAGTAAAAAAGTTAACATTAGGCATACACAATAAAACCTAGTAACACAAACTGCCAAAAAAATTATAAATGACTAAAACATTATCCAAAAAATAATTTCATGTTATATAATACCAATGAATCATTTTATCATTGAACGTCGACCTTGAATTTTAAAATTCCTAAAATTGGTCATAAATAACATCATTTTTCTTCAAAACCCCATTCAATGTGATCTACATTGAAATATTATGGAAATTGATATCTTATATTCCTTGAAAAGGCTTTGAATAACCTTGAATAAGTAAAGAAAAGATTATGATAGGGAATTATATGTGTTCTTATTTGATAATTCTCACTACAACATAATTCTCTATATTAATTGTTGCCCAATGTCAGCACTAAAAAAGTGTTGAAAAAAGTATTTTAAAATAATTATATTAATATATATAATTATATATAAATATATAAATATAAATATGAAAATAGACACAAATATTAATATAAAAACACACAAATTCCTATGCACACACACACAAACATATTTTATAAATGTATTTAAAAAATTATATAATTTTATATGAATATATATATTTATGTGAAAAAAAATATATAATTATGTGAATAAATATTTGAAAAATATGCAAATAAATATATACAAATAAATAGACATGTCATTATATATAAAAGAATTATGGTGCAGTGGTAATGAGTGTTCACATTTAACATGGAGGTCTCAGTTTCGAATCCTATGATTTTTGGGAGATGGATGAATGGGAGGTGGATGGTTGAGAAATTATAAATGGAGGTGTGAGGTTGAAAGTAATGATAACGGTAGGGGTGTGCGAGCCTCATGCAAGAACAGTGGCGGCAGTGGAGTGAGCTAGTACTAATAAAAAGGGTCAAGTGGGAAAATAATTTTCTAAAAAAATATTTTCATCAATTCTTTTTTAAGGTTGATAAAGGCTGTTATTATCAATATTAACAAAGAATTGAAAAAGGTCCCATTTATTAGTTCTAGAAAAGTAAGGATAAAGGGGGTCTTTTAAATGCTAAAAAAAGAACTTATAAAATCCATGCTACTGTAATCTGCTTCTAGAATTACAAAACACTATAACAGCAAATACAGGTATATGGAAAAATTATAATTTAATTGAAATAAAAATCATATCCCAAATACAAGAAAAAACACTATATTATAGAAATTTCAAACATTTTTTGTACAATTACATTAGCAAGTAAAATTTAACACAAACATTCAAAAACATCAATGGTTTTATTGTCTTTGAAACCTAACCCCCTCTCAAAAAATCATAATCATGGTATCAGTATCCAAAAAACCACCAAAATTTGAGAAAAAGATTCCACCGATAAAATAAAACAATTCATTTGTTAGTAATACTATAAATAAATAAATTAAACATAAAAATGAAACAATAAATTAATAAAATGTCGTTTTTAATCTAAAACTATAGAATTTTATTCATACCAATCACATCGTGTATCAGATTGGGGTATTAATGATTCCTAAACATCACAAATTATTAAGGTATTTTTTCCCTAAAGTATCAAAACAAACTGAATGTGTTTTCTCATTTTAGATTATGTCATCTGTGTTTTGAAATAATATGTCAATTTTAAACTAATAACGTACACTTTGAGACAAACTAGATACACCATGTATCATATTGAGGTGTGGATGATTCCAATATTTCACAAATTATTTTCAGACAATTATCCTAATGTATTAAAACAATCTGAATGAATTTTATCAATATCTAGTATGTGACTTGTATTTTGAACTAAAATGACAATTTTAAATGAAAACACACATTGAGTTATACTGATCACACCATACATTCAATTAAAGTGAATTTGATTAATACACATTAAAAATTACATAAGGATATTTTTTGTTGTATATCAAAACAACCCAAATATGTCTGAAATTTTTTAGGTATGTCATGTGAATTTTTTACTAAAAATTCATTTTAAACAAAAAAAACATTCACTTTGAGACATACTAATCACATCGTGCATCGGTTTGATATGAAATTAGTTTCTAAACATCAAAAATGACATATGAATAACTTTAATAAAGTATCAATACTATCAAAGTGCTTTTTATTGGTTTTGAATCAGTGACATGTGTTTTGACCTAAAATGTCAATTTTAAACTAATAACAAACACTTTGAGTCATATGAGGCACTCCATGTATTGGATTTAGGTGTAACTAATTCCTAAACATAAAAATGAATTATTCATTATTAAACTAAAGTATCAAAAAATATGAATGGTTTTTCTGAGTTTTGAGTATTTAATGTGTGTTTTGAACTAAAATGTGAATTTTAATGGGAAATTAAAAAATATGGAGTCACGCTAGTCACATTACGCATTATATTGATGCTCAGTTAATTGTTACATGTAATGACATAATTAATTATCATTTTCCTAAATTATTAAAAAAAATCATTTTGTTGGTTTTTAGTTTTTCACATGTATTTTAAACTAGTATGTCAATGTGAACTGAAAACACGCACTTCAAATCATACCAATCACATCATGTGTTGGTTTGATGTTAAACTAATTTATAAACATAAAAATGACTTATGAACCTTTTTCCTAGATTATAAAGACGATATTATCACATTTTATTGGTTTTTAGTGAGTGACACAAATTTTGAACTAAAATGTCGATTTTAAATTCATAACACACACTTTGAGTCATACCAGGCACACTATGTATCAGATTGAGGTGAAGATGATTCCAAAATGTCACAAATGATTTCTGGATAATTTTTTTAAAGTATAAAATTAATTTTAATGTGTTTTCTCAATTTTGAGTATCTGACCAGTGTTTTGAACTGAAATGTAAATTTTAAATAAAAATGGACTTTGAGTCATACCGGTCACGCCATGCATCAAATTGGTGAGAAGTAAATTAATACATTTAAAAAATGTCTTAAGGGTCATTTTATTAAAATATAAAAATATATAATTTTCTTCTTGGTTTTGAATGTGTCATGTACCTTTTATTAAAGTTTCAATTTAAACTGAAAACATGCACTTTGATTCATATCGGTAACATACTGTGTCAGTTTTATGTGAGATTGAATTGTACACAACACAAATGATTAATTAATTATTTTCCTAATTATCAATAAAAATTGAGTTTGTTTTCTTGGTTTTCAATTATTGACCCACATTTTTAATAAAAATGTCAATTTTATGCTGATAACATGCACTTTGAGTCATGCTAGGAATACCATGTATCATATTTAAGTGTGTATTATTCCTACCCATAAAAAATGATTGATGGATCATTTTCTTAAAGTATAAAAAAATATGAATTTTTATTCTCAGTTTTTAGTATGTGACTTATTTTTTAAACGGAAATTTCAATTTAAAATTAAAACACACATTGATTCATATAAGTCACACTATGCATTTGATTGATGTGTGGTTGATTCCTACACATTAAAAATAATATAAGGATTGGTATAAGAATGTATCAAAAAATCAAAGTGTGATTTATCAGTTTTGAGTATGTCATGTGTCTTTTTTACTAAAATTTCATTTCTAACTTAAAACATGCACTTTGAGTCATATTGGTCACATCGTGTGTTATTTATACATGTGACTAATTAAAACATGTTAAAAATAACATATGAATCATTTTCATAATTTATTAACTGAATTTGAGTTTGTTTAGTCAATTTATAGTGTTTGGAACATGTTTTGAATTAAAATATCAATTTTAAACTGATAACTAACACTTTGAGTTATACTAGGCACATCATATATCAGAGTGAGTTTAGTACGATTCCTAAATGTCACAAATGAATTATGGATAATTTTCTTAAATTATCAAAATAATTTGAATGTATTTTATTGGTTTTCAGTATTCCATGTGTGTTTTTAACTAAAATGTCAATTTTCAATTAAAATTCACACAATGGGTCAAACCAGTCACAAGACGTGTCAGATTGACATTATATTGATTTATACACACAAAAATTACATAAGGATCATTTTCTTACTATATAAAAACAAGTTTAATTTTTTTCTTGGCTTTGAGTATGTCACATGTCAATTTTTCTTAAATTTCAATTTAAACTGAAAACACTCACTTTTAGTGATAACGGTCATAGCATGTGGCTGTTTGATGTGAGACTTATTCTGACATCTCAAAAATGACTTATGAATCATTTTTCTATAGTTTCAATTCAATCTAAGTATTTTTCTTAATTTTTAGTGGGTGACATACATTTTCAACTAATTTATAAATTTTAAACTAATAACATACACTTTGAGTCAAACTGGTCACATTGTGTTTCAAATTGAAGTGTGGAAAATTCTTACACGTCACAAATGATTTATGGATTGTTTTCCTAAATAATCAAAAAAATATGAGTTTTTTCTCTGTTTTGAGTATGGGATGTATGTTTTAAACTAAAATTTCAATTTTAAATAAAAAATACTTTAATTAATTCCAGTAACATTGTTTGTTTGATTGATGAGATATTAATTCCTACACATTAAAATGACTTAAGGGTCATTTTCTTAAATTATCAAAACAATTTGAATGTGTTTTCTCAGTTTTGAGTTTGTAACAAACCTTGTTTTATTAAAATGTAAATTTAAACTAAAAACATGTTATTTGAGTCAAAACAATTGCATCATGTGTTAGTTTCATGTGTGATTATTTCCTATACATCAAAAATGACATATGAATCCTTGCCCTAAGGAATCAAGACAATCTGAGTGTGTTTCATCTATTTTTTAGTGATTGACACATTTTTTGTACTAAATTGATGATTTTAAACTAATAGCATACACTTTGAGCCATAACAGGCATATTGTGTATCAAATTGACGTGGTGATGATTCTTAAAAGTCATAAATGGTTTATGAATATTTTTTTGAATGTATCAATAAAATCCTAATGAGTTTTATCAAATTTTATTGTGTAACTTGTGTTTTGAACTAAAATGTTGATTTTAACTAAAAACGCACATTGAATCATATTGATCACACTACGAATTAGATTAATGTGTGGTTGATTCTTAGACATAAAAAATGAATTAATGGTCATTTTCCTAATGTATCAAAATAATATGTGTTCTTTTTCTCTATTTTGAGTATATCCCATGTCTTTTTTACTCAAATATTTTTTTAAACTGAAAACTCGCACTTTAAGTCATATAGGTAACATCATGTGTCAGTTTAATATGATATTGATTTTTACATTTCACAAATGACTTTTGAATCATTTTCCTAAATTATTAAGATAATATGGACATTCCTTCCCAGATTTCAATGAGTAACACTTTTTTTGAACCATAATATCATGTTTAGACTGATAACAGACACTTTGAGACATATCAATAACTCTGTATATCTTATTGAGGTGTAGTTGATTCTTATAAATCAAAAATGACATAAGGATACTTTTCTTAAAGTATCAAAATAATATAAATTTTTTTTTATCATTTTTGGGTAAGTGAAGTGTGTTTTAAACTAAAATGTCAATTATAGACTAAAAACGTACACTTTGATCCATAAAAAGAACACTATGTATCAGATTGAGGAGTGGATGATTGGGATGTGGTTGATTCCTACACTATTCAAGACAATGTTCAGGATAGATCTTTTGGGAAGTCATACTTTTCTATTCAACTATTACAAAATCCCTTAGTATATGCATCCTTATGATTCACTTCAAATTTTAGGCAGCATGTGGTTTCCTCAACCATCCAAAAAGGAAGATGTTCTCTCTTTTATGGAATTTTGCAGATAGTTGAAAGAAAATTATTACTTTCCAAAAGTTCTTTGAAAAAAACTAAATAACTATCATATTAAAATGATATGGAAATTTACATAAAAATATTAGATAAAATGATGAAAAAATTAATTAATTAATCAGTAGGAATTTATCTTTTCATGAATTAGGTTTATATTAATGACTCATTTACCAATACATATTTTCACAATTTTATCCATAAAGTTCAATATCTCAAGAGAATGAGTAGCTTCAAAAATGTTACTATCTTTTTCATGGTGGGAACACCATATATTAGATTGATGTGATGATGGTTTCTACATGTCACAAATGATATATGAATCATTTTCCTAACTTATCAAAACAATATGAATGTGTTTTCACTATTTTGATTATATAATTTATTTTTTAAACTAAAATTTAAATTTTAAACTAAAAACATAAACTTTGAGACATTCTAGGAAAACATTGTATCGAATTGAGGTGTGTTTTATTCCTACAAATCACATCATGTCTTTTTATTCTAAAATACATTCAACATTCGAGGTTAACTAAAAATATTTTTTTGATAACCCAGAATGTTGAATTCTTTGTAGAATAAAATAAAAAGTGAATAATTCTTGTTGAGTGCAAGATATCTATGAAAATTAATAAAATAATCATAAGATAAAAATCATAAGGAAATTAACTAATAAAGTAGATAAAATGATGATAAAAATCACTAAAAAAGTAGTAGGAAGTCACCTCTTCATGTTGTCTTTATAAAATCTAGTTCCATGTCTTCTTCCCAATCATTTCTAAATAAATCTATTACCTCTTGTGAATATAAAGACATTATATAGTCCTTATATTAATAAACTAAATATCAATAAATATAGGATTAATAAATATTTTAAATGAAATTTTAATTATCATCAGAAATACCTCTTTTGGGATGCTAGTTTACGGATGGAATATGATATATTTCATAAATTTTCCAACCTAAAAACCACAATATTTTCCATTAGTTTGTTTTGGAAAATAAAAAAATATTGAAAAAAATAAGTAATTTGTTTTGATATATGTTTTTATTGTGTAATTTTATTATGTATAACCTAATACTTATCCATTTGTTGAATTGGATAGGATTTTTGTGCACATAGACAGCCCTCATTCCATTATTTTGATGATATTTAAATATTTCTCTATCATAACAAAATTTTCATTAAAACATAATATAAAATGTTTATAATGAATTTTATTTGTAAAATATTTCATGTAGTTTATTAAAAATTGATAAGTGTCATCATGAGTGGTCAGTTTGTTGGGTATTCATGCATTGAAACATAAAATAAATTTTTAGAGTAACCAAATTAATTTCAATTAGATTCCAATGATGCCTAAAAATATGAATAAGTAATAAAAGGATTGAAAATATATTTGATATGGTTAAATTATATATTTTTAACCCTCCATCATGTGAATTAAGAATAACCTATCATCTATAAGTTTTCTTTCACACATTTTGCCATTTTTCCACTATTACATCATATTTATTTAGCTCAAATGATAATAGTTTTATAGAATTGATGTGAGGACTAATGATTCCAAATTTATATTTATAGGGTTTTTCCTTCAAATATCATCGATATATACACCTGAAAAAATAATTAATAGTATTGAGTAATAATTAACATAGTTTATAAGCTATTGGAAAAAATCATCAAAACACACATCATGTATAAATTTACAACTAAGACTCCTAGACATTCATGATTAAGGATTTCATTTACATTCTTAAGTCCAATATAGTCTGTAATGGCCTCACTGTATATCTATTCTTCAAAATAAATTATGGTCGTATCACCAATTTCTAATGTCGTATCCACATGAACCATTAATGTTAGTAAATGTGGAATTTTAATGGGAGGGGTAAAGGTAACATTTTATTATATATTATTTTGGTTGGTTGATCCTTTAGATCATATTGATTTTACATTCCATTTTACCACCTTCATGTTTTTGTTTGTAATAAAATTCATCGATTCATACCTTTTTCATTAAATGTTAAAGGTTTTCCATAAAATAAATTATAAAGGAATACCTCCTTTTTTACATGTATTTTTATAAGATAAAATGGTCATTCTATAAAATTTCAAATAGAATGCCCAATAATATAAATATTTTTATCATCAATTGGAATAGGTATCTTGGCACTCATCTCATGAGATACATGAATCCCCACCCTCACATGACCTATTAAAAGTTGTTTTTTGTGTAGAATATATATTTGGATATTGTACATGGTACCTCTCACAACAAGGTGATCGGTCGGTGTTGATAGGTATAAATCATAGTCATGTTTACCCCATATAATATCAATAAAATAAAGGTATATGTGTCTTCACAGTGCACATTTTATTCAAATAGTTATGAAAATATTTATTATCTCTTCTAAGACATCCCTTTTATGGGAATGGATCACCTAAAAGATAGTGGGGATTAGGGAGTCTTCATGTATTGGTTTCTATAGTGTTATTTATTCTCGTTAATTACTTCCCATAAAAATTTTTTAACAACATAAACTATCAATTATGTTTTTTTCTAGAAGATATCAATATTCTTATATCTCTTCCATTTTCTTATCTTCATCCTCTTAATATTTTTTTATCAAATATGTTCGGGGTGACACCCCAAAACCCACACCTCTGATGTGTTCATACTGTTCTGGCCACTTCATGGACACTAATAGTAGTTTTTCATCAAGTACAGGTGATGATGATTCTTGTGTCTAAGTTAGATAAAAAAATATTAAAAACTAATCATTTTTATGTAATACTTATTTAAATAAAAACAATTTTGTGTTGTTTCATACATACACATGTTTCCCAAAAAAAATTGTGTGTTTTCATCTATTATAATCTTGTATTTATTTAGATGTGTCTCCTTACATTGCACATGATGTGGGATGGAAACGGATTTGGATATCAATTCATCAATCTAAATGTAAAAAATAACTTGATTATGTTGTTGTTTCATGTCACGTAAATTTATTATTTTAGATTGAATATACATATCATTTTTACAAGTGAACATACCCCATCATTTCTTTACAATAGGGGTATATTGATTTTGACGCACGTTTCCTATTTTCAACACCTAGTTACTATATTATAAATTAACAATTCTTAATCAAATTTATTAATACACATATTATAAAGTAATGTATTACCATCCCTAATGAACCTAAAAAATATGTATCCTCATGAAAACCAAAAAATACATGTCATGCTTTTGGATTTATCATGTATTCATACATATGTAGTGGGAGAAGATTTATTTTCCCTTTAGAACCTTTGAGATGATACTTTGAATGAATTTTCTAATAACCTCTATAATCCTTTCCTACGAGAATTAATACAAATTTCATTCAGGATTCATCTATAATAAATGCACTCTATATGGGATAATGAAGTGTAAATCAATATTTCATTATTAGTTTTAGTAAAATAATGAAATTATATCATATGATATTTCCCTAATCTCTTCCCTAATTAGTTCCTTAATTATGGGTGTAGTATTTTTCCATGAATCCATATGAATTGAAATTTTAATTTGAGTATTGATCCCAATGTAACTGCAAAACATGTCCTTGTTGTGGTTAACAGGTTGGCCACATGCATTCCATCCAACCTTAAATTTGATGCCTTTGTTTCTATCCATAATATTTTTTTTAACACTATTAAAATATAGTTCTACTATTGTTTTTGTAAAAATAATTATTCACTATCTACCTTTTTCTTGGATTCAACATTATCAATATGTTATTACTCTAGATTGGTATCATTATCATTTGTAAAATCTTATTGTTCACTATATTGGGAGAAATAACAATTTGAGAAAACTATTTCTACTCATAATTGGGAGAATAAAAATTTTAATAAGTCATTATCTTTATTAATTGTTGAATTTTTAATTTATATTATGTAAATGTAGCTTTGAATATATAATAATATGAGAAAACACAATGAATATTACAAAAAAATAAAACCAGATTATTCACCTCCCTTTTTTAAAGGTTTAAATGATCTTAAACATATCTTGATTATTAAAATCCCCTCATTGTGGTCTCCTATAACATACAAGAACCCATCTATATTGAAACCTCTATAAAATAATTGTGATGTCCCAATAAAGGGTCCATATTTAATTGAATTGATATTGGACCCTTTAGTGGTTTTGTTCAATAATAGAATAATTGACAAATTTGTTTTTTTAGGATCTAGAATATAAAATACTTGTAATACCTTTTCTGTCATTATAAATGGTTTTTATTTATACCCTACCTTACTGAAATCCAATTTCATAAATCTAAATTCTTCTATTTTAACTCCAGTACAATTATAAACTCACTTGAATTGAAAAATTGGCATTTGGAATTTTGTATAATCTAACTCCCATATTTTTTGATGATGCCAAAGTATGAAATATTCAGAAACATTTATTTTCTATCCTTGGTACTAGAAGCATTTATCGCTTCATCCACATGTATAACTCCACTATTTTTCATGGTACGGAATTCATCACGTTCATTTTTATAGACCATATAACCTTTATTTACATAACCATTATAAGATAATACATACACACTTTATCCTATGACTAGCCATTGAATTCATTCTAAAATTGAATACAAATTTTTAGTTAACTTATTAAAAATATTGAATCAAAACCATCCTATAAACTATTTATTATGTTTATTTGATATCCATCTTTTATCTCTTGATGGATTCAAAAACCTAATAATTACTTTGTGGGTTTCAACATATCTCACAACCTCTAAACTATTATGAAAAATATAAAGGTAATCCTAATTTTTTTCTGTAACAGTAATTGTGAAAACATCTACTCTAAAAAATTATTTAACCACAATCCACCTAGTGTGATGATATTTTATTAGACTAATTATTTCTACAGTCGATAGTCAGTTGGTATATAATTAAATAACTTCCTCAATAACATATCACTCCATAATAAAATCTTTTTAATGAATTTTATTTTTTACATATCCATTCAAAATCATCATATATTGTTCAATGTGGTACATATATCTATAATTAATAGGACCACAAAGTCAAATCTCTCTTTCCAAGGGAACCATCAAGTGAACTATCATATAAAATAATACTAAAATAATGAATGTATCTAATCCATATAATGTGATAGAAATTTCATTTTCCATAGTTGGAAATTTTTTCTGGTTCTATATCTTTATTTCATATAGTTTTGAAAAATTAATTGATCTTGGTTAATGTATAATGGACATTCTTGGAAAAAATGCAACGTAATGACATAGGATTTAGATCTTGTATCAAAATATGACAAACATCTGATGTCATAACTTTTCACTTTAGACCATTCATTGAAATGATATTATTGATATTTGATGAATACCCCTTTATAACCAATACATCATTAAAGAAGTTTCAAAACTGATATCCCTCTTTATTGGAAAATGTATAAACAACTAGAGGATGAAAATTCTTTTTTTTCACTCTTTGATGGAAAAAACTCTTCCTGTATCCCCATGTTAGTCATATCCAACCTAACCTTGATTAATTACTTTTTTATGTGTTCATTTAGTAACATTACAATTAAACTAACATGTACATTGTTTCTACGAGTAATATTTACTAAAAATTATTAACACACAAACAATTCCATTATGGTAATTCAAAAAAAAACTGATATCTTTTTCCAACCGGTTTTTTTAAGTTCAAAAAGGTTTACCAAAATCAGTGTTTATATCTTTTACTTTCTCAAAAAATTGATCACCTTTTATTGGAGATGATGTTGGAACTTCTTCTGAACTCTCATTGAATGATTTCATCCAATATCAGTAATTAGGTCACCATGGTATAAATATGTTACGTCCTACAAATATTGTATTTGATGAATGTTTCAACCTAATTGACTATGTACCTTCTTCAAAAATGGGAAACCCCTAAGTTCCTTTAATATTAAAGACTAAAAAAATCATAATTATAATCTCATACAATAGGTATCTCAACATAAAATCTTCATTTCTATAAGGATCATACAATGTGACAATTGAATCCCACAATAATTTTAAATATTTGATCAATTGAGCCAAATAAACATCAATATCATTGCCCTATTTTTTGGTCCTAATATAAGTAGAGATAACATAATTTATTTTCATTTCATGCATAACCATTGTGGATATTTATAATTTACTAACATAATTTTCCATGTACTATGAGTGGTGCTTTGAAAACCAAGAGGATTCACTCTATTTGTAGATAGAGAAAGATGAAGGTTTCCTGGCTCATTTTCAAATTTAAGATACTTGTGATAAATTTTCTTCCATTGGGGAGAGTCTTCTAGGTTACGAATGTTCCCAACTTTATTCCCTGTATTTTTGTTCCAATTCAATTACCTTTAAGTCTCCTCACTTCCATATAGGCACTTAAACCAAGTGATGATTGGAAAGTACTATGAAACTTTCATAGGACCTGATTTAACTTTCCTGTATTGAGAATCACTACACTTTGGGAATTTTTTTGTGATTTTTGATCCTTATGAAATAGTATAAATTCATTTGGACATGAATTTATTATTACATGGATCATACTCAATGAATGTAGAATTCTTTAAGTTTCATATCTTCAAAAAGTAATCTCATTATTTTTTGGGAGAATATCATTCAAGAGAGAATGTAATTCAGTAAAAATGGAATCACTCTATCCCTTTACAGCTTTTAAATTAAATAGATTCAATATGGATGATAATGTTGTATATTTAGTATAACCAACATGCAATAGTGTATTTTCATAACTCGTTAACTTTTCAAAAAAAAATGTATAATCATGAATATAATATTAAATTTCCATTCTTATTTCTTTAATACGATCTTCATCATCATTCATACCTATAATCATATCCTTGATATGGTCATCATCATTGTTCACACTTTTAATCATATTAGATTATCCATAAAACATTTTTTTATCCTAGTCACCACCTACATTCATTTCTTCCCCATGTTCAGGCCAACATTTATAACTTTGATCTATTCTATGAAAGTTCTTTTGTTCTTCCAACTCCTCTAGGATAATTAGTCTTGATTTCCAATTGTTTGAACATGGAAAAAGATTTAAGAAGGGTCATATACCTGATATTTTTTGAAACATTATAGACTCTTTCCCCCCATCCTCGTATACATTTTTCTTATGATTTTCATCCAACCTATTTGATCGAGTAATATTAATATTTAGCCAAATAAATAAAATTATAGAAAATATGACCTTGGAACCCATAAAAGTTCATTATTAAATAATAATTCATACTAAATGAATTAATTTTTCTAAGATAATAAGATCTGAATTATTGTACTGATATTTTTTAGTGGTGTAAATCATTTAAGGAAAGGAATGTGTGATATCTATAAATTTACAAAGAATCTAATTAAATTTTCATCTATTGAAAAAAACAGAGATCATGGTAGTTTTATGTAAATTTATTAGGTTGAAGTACAAAAATAGGGAGAATTTTATGTTTATTCAATTCTTCACTTGTTACATGGCGTTTCAGGTGGTATTTCAATGATAGGATGATGAGGAGTGGAATTTTATCTTTTTTCCGATGAATAAAATTTTCATATGGCCCAATAACATGGTCTTGAGAACCCAACATTTGAAGAAATTATTGAATTTAAATCCAATGAACTAGGAGTCTCGGGAAAAGGTTCTCAAGCTATTGTAAAAACTGATGAATAATATAAATGAGGTTTCACGAATGCTTTAAATTTAAACAATTCACATGGGTGGGATAAATTCTCAAAGAATAAATAAAATAAAATTTATAAATATATATATATAATCCATCCTCAACTTTTTGAAACATATTTTAAGGAGTGATTGAAAAATAAAAGGAAATTAGTAATATAAAATTCCATTGAAGTAATCTAAATGTGGATATATTTTAATTTTCACTACCAATTTTATAATTTTTACAGAAAAGGAAAGTGAAAATGAATACGATTTAACAAGATATTCACATAAGAAAAAACTGAAAAATATACCAATCTAAATTTTTCCTCGTAGAGAATGGATAATGTTTATCATGTGTTGATTCAATAATTTTGTTAATTTCTTTTTGGTTTTTATGCTCACAAACTCCCAAATTTACATTTCAAATGAATTTACTGTTAACTGAATTTCAAGAAATTATTATTTGTCATAATATTTATTATGGAAATATATTCAAGATATTTATCCATGAGAAATATTTTTTGACGTTTTGGAGACTTATTTAAACATATTCTGGAAATATTGTTCATGACCTATGTTAGTAATGTTAATTTATGAGTCAATAACCCTATATTTGGAACATCACATATGGTTCATGTACCCTATGTTGTCGGGAATGTTTGTTTAAGAAACCCTACATTTATGAAGAACACTAAATTTTAGGAAATAAACATATGGTACATCAAACTAACGTTTTTGATCAACCATACATTATCAACCCTATGTTTGTAATTTTTCATTGCATGAAGGAACCCTGCATTTGACTATTCAACAACATAGTTTAAAATCTATGATATTATTAGTTATTTATGAAATGATCTTGAAAGAAGTAAATATCTATTCAAAACTATTTTATTACTAATTAAAAGGCTCATTATGATTTTTTTAAAGTCTTGTATTCAATAGAGTAAATAATTAATATTCTTTATGGAAGATACGACCTATCTTAAATGATTTTGAATTAAAATATTCATGATTAATTGTGTGATATTTCTTGATCTGGTTTGACCTACATTTGTTCAAAATTATATATAAATATTAATACACTATTCATAGAGACACATATGTGTTTTGATCTATCATCTCGCTATTTTTTCTATTGATGATGCTACATTTTATTATTTCATCTTATTCTATAAGAAATGAAGAAGCATTTTTTGAGATACACATTGGAGACATACATGTTTAAATAACTATCTGGTGTTTTATCTATCTTTTTTTGAAGAAAGCATATGCAATTTTGAAGAAATATTTTTTACTGTGCATTATTGAAGTTATGAATAAATATTTCAATTGTTACTAAAACTATGAATTTCAACCTTAATTATTAAAAAAATCATTATATATTGATTTGATGGAGTTTGGACTACTCAGAATCATTCATGGTTAAGTATCAGCTTCTTGCACTAAACTGTGGATTTTTTATTCCTTATAAATAACCAAGAAGGCCCTGTAAAATAGTTGTGATATTTAAAATACATACACAAATTTATTTTTTAAATATCTTAGGATAAGAGGATATGGTAGTGAAAATCACCAAGATTGTGGATTTGAGTGTTCATGGAGTGGACTATGGGATATTTGTGCCATGAACCACTATAATTCACTATATTCATTTCCTATATTTATTTACACTTATCACTCATATTGGAGATAAGTAAAGGCTCACTTCATAAATATATAGGTGATATGAATCTATCAATGTTTTTAAAGTTCACAATTCACCCCCCCTATGTCTTTCTCTTCATCATTGCTATTCTGACCTAACAATTGGTATCAAAGGCATTGCTCAACTAGAAATTTTTCTTATTGAAAATTATTTTCTAATATCCACAAGTGGTATTAGAAGGATATACTAAATATTTAATGGCTATGACAAGAATGATTAAATGATTTAGACAAATACATCTTGAAATGGATAATTATAGAGAATGTTTTTCGATGATCTAGGTTACTTATTTTAATGGAGAAAATTATGGATACTAGAAAGACCATATGATAATTTATTTGAAAAATATTAGAATAAGTGTTTATTTTAATTATATTAATCCCTATTATATTTCTAAGGGGGTTTTGAAGATTAAAGTAGTGATCAAAAAATACAATATGACCTCAATCCAAAATCCAGGAATGTTATTATGTGTGGTTTAGTAATTGATGAATTCAATCGAGTATCACAATGCCCTACTACATAAGAGATGTAGAAGACTATTTTTGTTTCCAGTGAATTAACTGAAAATATCATATAGTTAATTTACACATTTGTGAAATTTAATTTTGATACTTACATAATGTATGAGAATGAAACTATCACCCAAATAAATGTGTGGTTGACGAAAATTGTCAACAATGTTTTTTCTTTAGGAAATCCAATTTCACAATCAGATCAAGTGTTAAAAGTAAACATAGTACTACTATTTAAGTGGAATGGAATATTTTTAGCTATATATAAATCTACACTTGTGAAAAGTTTATCTATGAAAGAATTTGTTGGAACTCTAATGATGTATTAAGCTAAGATGTAGGATGAATAGGAAAATAATATCAAACATTATGAATAATATCTCAAAGCTACCATGGATGAATAATAAGATTTAAGTCATAAATATTTAGATAAAAATCTTTCATATATTTCAAGAAAATTTTAGAAATTGTATAGAAATAAAAATAAAGTCACTTAATAAAATATATGTTGTAAATACGCGGAAAAGATACATACAAAGGATAAATTTCTATTACTCAAGTCCCAAATAAAATATGATTATAAGAGAAAAATAAATATATATATTAAATATACCAAGAGTAATTATTCTGGTGAACATGATGAATCTTTTATATATTCTAAGGTTGAGCATAAAAGGAAGATGGTATGTCCTATGACTCATATTGATGAGTTACAATATTCTTACTCTCAAAACACTAGTTGTGAAAAAACTATCTTATAATTAATTAAATAATTTATTGTTTTATGCTAATATAAAAATATTAATCTTTAAATAATTATCATAGAAAAAATAGAAAATGTTATGGTACTATTCTATTAGTTGAATAAAAATTTTCAAAATAAATTATAGATTTAAGATCTGATTATTCTAAAATTTCTTATGATTAGCACAGCACTGAGACCAAAGAATTATTGGCTGTGTTTAATAAATTAAAACAAGACTCTAGTATTTTAATAAAATAAGAAAAAAAATTCAATAAAATCCTTGGAAAAAACAATATATCAATGGAAAAATTTGGAATCTGAAGTAATGGTGAAAGTCCAAAAATACCTAAGAATTATTTTGTTCCTAGTTTAAATAGAAAAACATGACCACTATAAAATGTTTTTATTGTGGTATTAAATTTCATTATGAAAAATATTTATTCTTTAGAAAACCTCAAACTTTTAGTGTTAAAAATGTTTATTTCTAAAAATAATTGTTCAAATTGAATAGAATTCCTACTCAAAATAATCAAGTTTAGTTACCTAAAAACCTAATTTCTAATAGTGTTACTCCAAAAATCATATGGGTACCAAAAAGAACATTCATTTTATCTTTTTCATTATTACCCCAATAATTTTTATCGTTAAATATTTTAGTCGTTGATCGATTGGTATATGAAATTATCTACCAAAGAAGTGAAAAACTCTGAAGTAGTTCATTATAAAAAATCCTCAGTATAAAAATCATTGATCAATGAATTATTTCACTATCATATCAATATTATTTTGGTATACTAAATTTTTTATATGGGGAGAGATATATCTCAAAATTTGATAAAAATTATTCTTTTCTCTATAAATCAATTCTTAGTATGTGTTTGTATACTTGATTTAATAAAATATTTTGAAATATCTCTAAACATTGTTTTTAATTTCTAAACAATATATTACTTAACATAATTCTTGAAAAAGTTTATTTTCATATTTTAAAACCTATTGAAATATTGATATTCCAGGTTCTTAAAATTTCATTTTATTTATGAAAATTGTAATAGTTTTCTTCTGTAATATGCAATGATTATTCTATTTTTCATCTAAATAGAATTAAAAATTATCTACAATATGTCAAAACCTAACTTATCATATTCTCTTTAAAACTTTAAAATTATAAAATCAACTTCTTCCAAATATATTATTCAAAACATCTGAAAACTAGTTACAGAAAGATTAAGCAGTCAAGATCTTCAAGTTCAGAAGAAAATTATTCTTATAAAAGGATGAAATGTAATCCTTATGATTTATTAAAGGAATAGTTTTTTTATTATGTTAAAGATTAATTTTAAAATCATCTGAATGAAATAAGTAAGTTCATAGTCAGGATTAACTATAAATATCTTATTCTCAAATGACTTATGAAAATATTTGGTTTAAATTAATCACTTGGAATGATGAAAAAAGTAAAGCTATAAGATTAGTTGGGTGTGTCTAAAAAGTCATATGAATAAATAAAGAAAAAATCTATGTCAAAAATAGGTTTATATTCATTTAAAAAGGAATATCAAAATGTGAAGGATAGTTTGATCTCAAAATTATAATTTTAAGCATTTAATATAGAAATTATAATTCAAATGAAATTTATTATAAGAGATGTTGTTACCAAGCTAGATATTAACAAGTTAAAGTTATTTCTGGTTGAACAATGTATGTGTTCATCATATCAAACAGTATAAGATATTGGAAATATATTAGTAAAAAATTCAATATTTTTAGCTGATTTATGTAGAAAAAAATTGAATTTTGGAATGTTTGGATGAAATGCCCACTCTTTTCAAAGCCTTATTTTTTATTTTTTATTTATTTAAAATCAATGTTCTATGTACTATATTAAATATATATTTTTAGTGAAAATATTTGTTATTAGTTATTCCATAATTAATTTATTATTATTTATATTATATAACCATGTACTTAATATTTAATTATCTCAGTTTTGTATGTAAAAATAAAAATAATAATAGTTTTGTTTTAAATATTACTTTTGAAAAAATAAGTTAAAAGTTGTTTATTTTCTTTTTGATATATTTAAATTCATTGAATATCATATATGATATTATTTAGGGGAATTTTAAAATAAATAATTATTTTATTCATTAAAATATTATATTATGATCCATACTTTATTTTTATATCATTTTAAATCATGAATTAAGGGAAATTTTTACTCTTTACAATTATCTATTTGATATCAAAAAAAGGGCGAGAGGATTATATTTTTAATGTAAATGTTATGGGGTATAATTTTCCTGTATGAAAGTCATATTATAATTATCTAAATGGGTAGAAATTTATTTTTAGCATTTTTTGAAATAAAAATTAAAATTTTACATATTTTTTTATGAGTTTTGTGAACATCATAAAGAGGGAGATTTTTTAGAATGTGTTGATTCAAACATTTCAATATTTTTTTCCTATTTTTGATTCTAAAAAACTCCCAAATCTAAGTTACTAATTAATTTACTATTAACTGATTTTCAGGAAATTATTATTCATCATAATATTTATTCTAGAAATATATTCAAGACATTGATCCTCCTGAAATATTTGTTGAATTATTTTGGATATGTTTAATTGTATTTTAGAAATACTATTTATACCCTACAATACTAATCATGACGAATGGATCAGAAAACCATCATTTGGAACAACACATATGGATAATGTGCCTTGTGCTTTTGGAAAAGTATGGTTAAGAGACCCCATATTTATGAAGAACTTAATGTTTGAGGAAAAAAATGCATGGTATATCAACCCTAATTTTGTGTTCAAATGTATGTTTTCAACCCTACATTTGGAGTTTTTCATCACATGAAGGAAGACAATATTTTATTATTCAACAATGGAATTTTAAATCTATGATATTATACATGATTTCTACAATAGTCAAATAGGAAATAAAGATCTACTAAAAACTATTTTATGACCAATTAAAAGGCCTGTTATGATTTTTTAAAGGATCATATTCCATGGGGTAAATCATTACTATTCTTACGGGAATTTATAAACTCTTTTTAATGATTTTTAATTAAAATTTTCATGATTTATTACACGATATTTCTTGAATTGATTTGACCTAGATATATTTGACATGCTATATAAAAATAAAGATACTCTTCATCAAGACACTCATGTGTTTTGATCTATCATCTCACTAATGTTTCTATCACTACTATTGCATTTTATTATTATATATTATTATGCAAGAAATGAAAAATCATTTCTCTGAGATACACCTTGAGAAAAAAAAGTTAAAATATTTTTCTGGTGTTTTCTGTATCATTGTTTGAAGAAGTCTTGTGCTATGTTGAAGAACTATTTGCTAATGTTCATTATTGAAGAACTAAATACATCTGTCATTTTTTTATGAAACTATGTTGTTCTACCAATATTCTCAAAAAATATCTATCTTTACTGATTTAGTGGAGTTTTGACAGCTCAGACTCAGTCGTGGTTAAGTGTAAGATTCTTAAACTAAGTTGTGGATTTGAGGTTCCCTGTAAAAGAGCCAGAAATCCCTATAAAAACCTTTTATTGTTTCAACTGTCTACACTCAGTTATTGTTTAAAGGTCTTAGTATAAGAGGAATTGATGGTTAAAATCAATAAGCTTGTGATGTTGAGAGTTGGTAGAGTGGACTAGGGGATCTTTGTTCCATGAAAAATAATAAATCATTGTGTTCAGTTCCTTTATTTGTTTCTATTTCTCACTTGACTTTTAGAGAAGGAAATGTTTTTTTCATTACAAGATAGGTTATCTGAATATATCAAAGTTTTTAAAGTTCACAATTCACCCCCTCCCCCCCCCCCCGTGTCTTTTTATTCATCATTTCTATTCTGGCCTAACAGATAATAGTTTCTAAAAAGTCAAAAAAATAAATTTATTATCTAGATTAGATGATGAGAAACTAGTGATTATGACATTAAAGTTGAAACATTAAGTAAATCAGATGCAGGTTTATTGACATAAAAAGGCAATGAGGATGGGTTACCTAGTGATAAATATATTGGTGATGAAAATAATGAAAAATATGAAATGTTGAGTTCCTATTGGGATCAATAGATATTCACCGAAATAATAATATTAAAAGGATTGGGGTTATTTTTTCTGTTAATGGAAGAAAATAAGAAGAATCATTTGATTTTAATCCATGAGTGTGGTAAGTATAACTAGAACATGGCTTCTTCTACCTTGACATTGAAATTTCACCCAAACCCTCTCTCTAAAATTACCTCAGTATGTAGAAGGATTGTAATGCTTAGGTGACTAACACTAGTTGGTGGTGAAATATCATGTATGACAAGTATCTATGATGTTAACTTTCACACTCCTTCCAAATGCTAAGGTAAACCAATTTATGACCAAGTAGCGGGTGATGGTGGTTTCATATATAGTATCCAAGAGGGAGGTGATGAGTCATTATAATCCTTTGGAAAAACTAAAAACACCCAAAGAAGAAGAGATAATAATGAAAGTTGGAACAGTGGATAAGAAGTCATATACCATGGGATTTGAAAATGTCATTTCATCCAAGAGATAGAGATAGAGAGAGAGAGATAGTGGTGGGAAGGAAGAGTGGTGGTGAGAGATAGTGGTAGCGAGTGGAGTGCGTGGTGGTGAGGGAGAGCAGTGGTATGGTTTCAGTTCTATGAGAGCTTGAACGGTGTGACAAAATCAGTTCGACGAGTGTTAAATTTATAAGAGTTATGGTTTTTATTTACAATTATAATTATAAATAAATAAATAAATATTTAAATAAAAATAAAATTAATATATATATATATTAGGTGCTTGGTGGTACAATTACAATTAAACACACACACTTCACACACAGGTCAGAAAGGAAAATCATACCCCCCTCAGAGTGATATCGCACCCATCAAACCTTATTTATTCAGTACATGGATTCTATACCCTATTTTCATGAATCTCATTACATGGATCATTCACCTAGTGGGCATCAAATCCCATTACACGGCCCATAGGCACATAATCTTAGCACAAAGGCCCACGTGTGAATAGAGCTACTATAGTACCTAGGCTACTACAATACTCACTATAGTGCTTCCACTGCTACAATTCCTTCTATAGTTTCCACCACCACTACAATGTTTCTGCTCTTATAGTGCTGCTATAGTTCTGCTACAGTCCCTGCATTCCATGGGTTTTGAACCCCCAACATCGATGTAGTATTACGGGGTGATTACCACTAAGCCCAACACCAACTACTTAAAATAAATATATTAAAATAATAAATATATTTATTATTTTTATAATTTTATATCTTTATATATTAATACATATATATAATTATATATGTGTGTGTGTGTGTATTTGGGGTTTGGCATAGTGGTAAGCACCTCGTAATACTACTTCAAAACTGGGGGTTCAAAGCCCATTGGGTGCAGGTTACTGTAGCAGTGATGTAGTGTACTATAGTAGTGGTGGAACTATTGATTGGTGGCACTATAGTGGCGACAGGAACTATAGTGGTGGCATCACTATAGCAGCCTAGGTACTACAGCAACACTATTCACTGGAGGGCCTTTGAGTCAAAAAAATTGGGCCTTCAAGGCCAAGAAATGGGATTTCATGCCCACTCGGCCTACAGGTCCTATAATGGGCTTTATTCCAATTGGGCCTATGGGTCGTGTATTGAATAATTAAGGCTTTATGGGTGGGTTATCCACATAGGGGGTTATGGTATACCTTTCCCGCATGTGTGCATGGTGTGTGTGTGTTTAATGTAACTTTTCCCCCAGAAACCTAATATATATATATATATATATTTATTTATATAATTATATTTATAGTAATATATAAATACCATTTAAATATATTTATTTATAATTATAATTATAATTATATATATATATTTAAATAAATATAAAATTATAATAAATATATTTATTATATTTATAATTATATATATTTATATAATTATATTTTTAATTATATTTATTTATAATTATAAATATAAATAAATTTTTATATATTTAAATCATTATAAAACTATAATAAATATATTTGTTATATTTATATATATATATTTATATATTAAAACTCCTCAGCATGACCATGAAGGTGAAAGGCCTCCCCAAGGCCTCAGGAAAGACATTGAATATTGGTTTGACTCGGAGGATGGATTTATCCTTTCCATAATGGAACTAGATGACTTTGGTTATAGGGACTGTATAATTGTCCAGAAATTTTTGTCAGTCAACCTTGAAGAAAACTTCTGAGCTAACTCTAAGATGGACTTTCAGGACTTATCTTGGAAATACATGATTTTCACCACACTAGAGGATTCCTCTCACTCTTCATCGAATAATGAGCACAAGCTTCCACAAAGTACTAGGACATGGCGGATAGGCCGACATCTAAAGGGAAAAGGTCATTATCCCAGAAGATTTGGATATAAAGGGAATTGTAGGAATTAACTTCCTATGTTCATTCTATTCTTTGATGAGGGCTTGTTATGTTATCTTTTTCTCTATCACTTCTTTGTTTTTTTCTCTTTTTTAATAAAATTTAGGGCCACAGGTTTGGTTCTCCAAGTCCATGGTTGAGCCATCTTGATTATAATTATATAATTATATATATATATATATATAATTATAAAAATATATATAATTGTAATAATATATTTATAATTATATATAAATATTTATAAATATATTTATTTATAATTATAATTATAAATATATATATATTATTATTATAAAATTATAATAAATATATTTATTGTATTTATAATTATATATATTTATATGTTAATAAATATATTTTAATTTATTTTAATATATATTTATATATATTTCATATTTGGGGGAACAATTACATACAAACACACACACACACACCCTGCACCAGTGGGTCAAACAAACATTTTATAGCCCCCCCCCACACACAAAGGGATAACCAACCATATCCAGCACTTATTTATATGGACCCTGCCTACAAGCCCTCATTATATTTCCCGAAGACTCATTCCATCATCTTGAAACAATACCCAATTAATTATTACATTGGTAATAGTTGTATGTGTAGCCCCTCTAGTAACCATCCTCCATCAGGTTGGGGTCAACCCCGTCATTGATACTGAGGTGGTCGTCCACCGTGCGAGCCCACAACCAAGGCCCGCAGTGACGAATGAAAGCAGTGAAAAAAAATCTTAATGTCAACAAAGATCATATACATATGTATACGCCAACCCCCATTATCATCGCTACTATATCACCTCTCCTCGCACCACCATCATTATAAACCGGATGTCATTCACACACTATCAGACACCCATGCATCATTAGCAATCAGACCTCCCCTTCCAACCATCAATGGATACTCCTTGCCTATGATGCACGTCCCCATTCCAAAACCACCTCATCATCGGCCATCTACTCATAAGATTCCATAGCAAAGGTTCCCCCCAGCCACATGTGATCAGACCCCTCCCATCAGATCTCTACTACTGTTGAATCCCCCTCCACTGTAAGTAACCACCGAATCGCCACTCCCACCATCTAGTAAGGGTTAACCAATTCCATCACCCATTCCTTCTTATTTTTCTCAATCTCTATTGAATCATAACACCCCCTGTTATTAGCACATACTATTATATCACTGATAAAACGAATTTTTATCAATGCTTTTTTGAAAGCGCTAATAAAAGTCTTCCGGGTCTTTTAAATAGAACCCTATCAAAGTCCTCCTCGCTTGGGACATTCAATCTCTCACAGAACGAAATCATTGATACCTGTATTCATTAATCTTCTCAATGAATCAACCCTCTAAAAAGATAAGGTTTGTGATTATTTCTACTCTACATTAATCTTGATCCAAACTATGCACCTGTCATGATTCATATCCCACTGTATCTCATCATAAAAAACAACTGATCAAACCTCTATTGTCCAACCCCTCTAAAAACACATGTCTTCCACCACTGATGCATGATTTATTTACCATAATTGGATGCCTTCACTCTTGGAGGCACCCCTAGGATCATTTCTAAATACACATCAAAGTCTCAACCTAACTTTAACACTTTATTTGATATGATTTTCCAATATGGAAATGAAATGATATATAGTATCCTATTTTATTTCGACTGTTGGGAGGGTTCTACGATAGAAAAAAAATTAATTATAAAGAGAAATGGATAGAAATCAATTTCTTGGTTTGTTGGTTCATATTCTGTTGTAGAAGATGGCTTCTTTCACATTTTTCACTTAATTGAGGAGGGTGTTTCTATGCTGTCACATTATATTATAAGCCTTTGAATGCTAGTTAGTTTCAAAGAGTTACATTATTAATGTTATTAATGTATGCCTTTCCATGAGTAGAAAATAGTGTATTTCATGTTCATTAAAACCTTTTCTTAGAATGGGATTCCATAACATGTGTTTTTAAAAATTCCTAAGTGGTTTTTATAAAATATTTTGAGTGTTTTTTTAATTTCTCTTGATGCAATCTTGAATTTCTAAATCAACATTTTTCATCAATTGATTTTTCTGCCAGATGTTTGTAAAAATTATATAATAGCTCGTGAAGTATGTATTTGGTTTTTAAAGAAGTGGAGAGCACAATATTGAGGTTTTTAAATGTGTTCTTTGCACTAAAGTATTTTCAAATGAAGTGTTTGAGTGTTTTGAAGTGTTAAAAATGATAGAAATGAGTTTTTGGTATTACCCCTATGTAAATTTTATTCAATGTTTTATTAAATTCATATTTATATAAATGATCACATTCATGATTATTAATAAGAAATCTATTTTAATGTGTATATAAATATTTTTCTAAATATAACTTCTAATTAATTATTTTTATAACTACAATTTAATTTATATATAATAATAAGAAACCATTATTAATAATTTTGATTATGTGTATATGAATAACTATAAATAATTTATAAATAAATTTTATTATAGATAATTTTGATTATAAATAATATTTATTGTCTTAAATTAATAATTTATATAAATAATTTATAAATAATTTTGAATTAATAATTATTTTTAATTAATGAATGCGAATTAACAAAAATTTTGAATTTATCATTATAAATTAATAATTATTTTAAATTAATAATTTTTATTATCTTGAATTGATAATTTTGAATTAATAAATTATATAAATGATTTATTGATTATTTTTATTACCTTGAATTGATAATTTTAATTATATGTATATAATTAATTTTTATCATGTGTGTATAGATACTTTTGATTATAAATAATTATGTATATATAAATAATTTTGAGTATGTGCATATAAATATTTTTGTCAATGTAATTTATAAATAATAATAATAAACAATTATAAATATATTTTTAAATATATATATATATATATGATATATTAAATAATATATATTTATGTAAGTATATATTTATTTTATAAATATATATTTATTTATCAATGAATTTTTATATAGTTATATATAATTATATAAATATAAATATTTATAATTATAAAAATATTTTTTAGGAATATATTTATTTATTTATAATAAATATATATATTTATTTGAAAATAAATTATAAAAATTATAATTATATTATTTTTAATTTTGAATAATTTATTATTAGAAAACAATATTTTTAATAAGGGTTGTATTTTTCACATTTTCAAAATGTTTCTTTTATTTTATTTTAAAAAAAATCACCAAACAAGCTCAAGATAAATTAGTCATTTCTTTTCTTTAACTAAATTTCACATCAAAAAAATAATAGAAATTAAAATTACAATCATTTATTTGATTAAACATTTTATTAAATTTCAAAATTTGTATTAATATATTTTTCTTAGATTAAAGTTTATCTATATTTTTCATGAAATTATAATAATATATTAAAATCAAGGAATGTGATCAGTTGTGATCTATTGTTCCCCTTCGAATATATTCATTTTTTTATTTCCCCAAATAGTTTGAACAGTACACATGCAAGTGATATTTTTTACCCTTCATCTACTACACTGATTCTCTACCCTATATCTCTTACCTTGAGCCACTGTTGGTTTAAACTCTCCCTTGCATTCACATTAATTTTCACCCATTAATCTCTATATCTCACTCTGCTTGCATGGATCTCCTAGCTATGCACCGAAAAAACTCTTCCCACTTATCATGTAAGGTGGTGACTACAAATGTTAAAAAGGAAGAGTTTTTTCAGTGCATAGATGGTAATCGGCTCCAAGTTTAAAGTATCCCTCCTAATCTCATGTATTAAAATCATACAATTCTTCTTGTTTTCTTAAAAGTATCCCACCTACTCCCATGGATTAAACCCAAAATGTCTTTTTAAAACATATAATTAAATTATTTATTTTATTATTAATGGCCATTAGAGTATCATATTTTAATAGTGTCTTTTAATCAGGAAACAAAAATATATAAATTATATTATTCCAAACATTGAGAGAGAAAATTTTAACTATAACCAATTATAATTTTTGTATAAAATTAATTATCTAGAATTGATACAGACATCAAGTTTTGAACCTTTTTATTAAAGTACATATGTTTATCACCTCTATGTTAGGTTCTGATAAGGGAGAGGTCTCTCTTTGGACCTAAATTACTGTGTTCATATAATACATAAAAGGTTAATAATAAACCACATTTGTAAAATCATAACCATTAATAAACAAATTTATGTATTTAAAATCATAACATTAATAATTTTACCTTACACGAATATTTTAATCATAAAACAAAATTTTTTATGAAATGGTTATTATACTTTTTTTATTTTCTTAAATATTAGTATTACTGAATCAAATAGGATGTATATGGATCAAAAATAGATGGATTCTAATTGTATGATAGAATATTATGAGGATGGGGTGAAACTATTCATAAATTTTACGAAATACCATGCATATGACCCTTTCCAAATCCTTTTTCTATTTATACACTATTTTTATTCAATACGAATTATTCCATAGTAGTTGTATAAAAACATGATCTATCATGTAATATATTGAAATTATAAAATTTTTAAAAAACTCAGGGAGAAACTGAATTGATCTAGTGACTGGGATATGAGTATGTTTTATATATCATCTGATATGATTACAAGTGTGGGAAATGATTAATACCTTATCTAGGATGCGATTATAGGTGTGAATGATGATGATGATCAGATTGAGGAAATAACAATGAAAATTGGAGACAAACTTTATGACTTTCCAAAATTGTTTAAGAGGTTAAATATTTTTACAAAGAAACCATTGTATATTATTTATACAAAATATAAATAATTATTATCCATACTAAGGCTACATAATTTAAAATCTAGAAACAAATGGAGTGATTCTAGTTTTACTGAACTATTTACTCTATTGAATAATATACTCCCATTATATAGTGACCTTACATTCCAAATATATGATTCTAAAAGAATACAACATTCAATGGGTGTGATCTCTGAAAGAATACATACCAATCAAAATGATTGTATAATATTTCTCATGAACCAAAAATCACTTAAAATTTCCATAAAATTTGGCTCTTCTCAATACAAGAAACATGAATCAGGTCTTACAAAATTTATGTGGTACATTCTAATAATTCCTAGTTTTAGTCTCCTATATGTAAGTGATAAGACTTCAAGATAATTGATGTGGAACCCTAATACAATAAGTAAACATAGGAAACTACATCATCGAGTAGTATCTTCTTAATGTAAGAAATTTGATCATGAGTATACTGAATTTGGAATCAAGGAGAGAAACCTTCATCTTACACTATCTACAGATAGAGAAAATACTTTTAGTTTTCAAAGAAACACATGTAGTACATGGATAGTTTTCTTGGTAAATTATAACATTCCACCTTGTTTATGTATGATACTAAAATATATTATGTTATATATACTTATAACAGGACCATAAAAATGGTTAATGATATTTAGGTTTATTTGGATTCTGTAATCAAATATTGGAAATTATTATGGGATTCAGTTGTTTGTTGTATGATGCTTACAGAAATAAATATTTCACATTCAGATCCATGTTGTTTGGGATGATAAATGAATTTCCTACATATAGAAATTTTTCAACATATAGCATTAAAGGAACTCAAGGGTGTCCCATTTTTGAACAAGGTACACAATAAATTAGGTTCAAACATTCATTGAAGACTTTGTTTCTTCGGCATCACAGATTTCTACCCCACAGGAATATGTTCCAATCTTGGACAACATCATTCAATGAGAGTTCAGAAGAATGTAAAACCCCATCTCCACTAAAATTTGATTAATTGTTTGATAAATTAAAATATATGGACATTATTTTTTGTAAAACTTTTTTGAAAAACCTTTAAAAAACTGGTTGGAACTTTTTTTCATTTTTTTGAATTACCATACTGTAGTTGTTTATATGTCAAGAATGTTCATGATGTAGTGTATTTTAAAAAAATACATGGGATACTATTATTGTAATTTTCCTAAATACACCAATAAAAAATTATGGAACTAATTATAGGTTTCATATGATTGACTCGGGAATACAGGACGTGTTGACACCAATTAATAGTGAAAAATGGACTTCTCATCCATGAGATGCTTATACTCTTTCCAAGAAAGAGAGATGTTAGATTTTCAACTTCTTAAATGATGTAAAGGTTTCATAGGGGTATTCGTAAAATATCAAGAATATAATTTCAATGATTGATTTAAAATTAAAGGTTCTATAATCACATGATTGTTATGTTTTAATGAAATATCTAATGCATGTAGAATTATGTTGCATTTTTTCCAAGAATTTATATCATAAATTAACCAAGATCTTTTTATTTTTCAAATCTATATGCAGAAAAGTTTTAGACCAGGTGAAATTTCCAACTATGGAAAAGGAAACTGATGTCATATTATGTGAATTGGAAGTTTTATTCCCTTCATCATTCCTTGATATGATGGTTCACTTGATGGATTACTTGGTAAAATAGATTCAATAATTTTTTCATGTATATTATAGATGGATGTACCCCATTGAATGGAATAAAAATATTTTTAAAGGGTGTTTCAAAAATCAAAGTCATTCAAAAGGTTTTATTATAGAGTGATATGTTTTTTACGAAGCCGTTGAATTTTGTATTGACTACTTATTGAATTTGGAAAGTATTGTCCTACAAAAATCACATCACATTTATCATCTTGTGGGTGAAGGAATTTCTATAATATATGTTTTTAACATTACTATTATAGAGTAGGATAAGGACCACCTTTACATTTTTCGTAAAATTTTAGAGGTTTCCCCATATGTTGAAACCCATAAATTAATTCTTAGGAATTTTAATCTATCAAAGTTTACAAGCTAGATATCTAATATACATAATAAAAAGTGTATAGGATTGTTTAAAGACTATATTTTTAAGGAATCAATTGAAAATCTAGATTCAATTTCAAAATTAATTTTATAGCTAGCCAGAGGACCCAATGTGCAAGTATTATATTATAATGGTTATGTAATTAATGGTTATATTTTCCATAAAAATGAACATAATGAACACAATATCATTAAAAATAGTTGATTTAAAATTGTAGTTGAATCAATACATGTATATGGTATCAAGGAAAAAATTAAAATTATGTGAATATGTTATAATTTGGCATCATCAAAAAAATATTGGAGTTTTATTATAAAACATTCCAAGTTCCCACTTTCAATTCAACTTGGTTGATAAAAAAATTGATATTAAAATATACTAATTGGGATTTGTGAAATTGTATTTTAGTAAGTAAGGGTATAAAGAAGAACTATTTATAATGTATTAATAGGAAGTACAAGTATTTTATGTTCCATATCTCGCAATCTAAAAGTGGCCAATTGTTCTTTTATCCACAAAACCCACCAAAGGTTTGGATTTAAATTAAAATGAGGACTACCCATTCATTGGTACATCAAAATCATTTCAGATGGTTCCCAATGTAAACATGGTCTTTATGTTAGAGGATACCATAATAAAGGGACTTAGATACTCAAAATAGGAGTCAAATACCTTCCACCATTGAAAAATGGATTTTGAAAATCATGTTTTATTTTTTTTAATGTACATTGTGTTACCTCATATTATTATCTATTCACTGATGAATTTATGTATTCAAAATTAAATGTTCAACCAATTATATAGATAATAACTTTGGCATATTTTTTTGCTCCTGATTCTAAGGAATAATAGTTGTCTCAACATGTTGGTTCTCATAATGTAATGGAACAACATTCTTCACATATCGATGCTACCAATCTAGAATAACAATATATTTATGATATTTAATCCAAGGAAATGTTATATGTTGGACAACCTGTGTCCCAAAAGAAAAAAAAATAGTGTTATAGCATGATGGTGATGAAAAAAACTATTAATGTGAGAAACAAAGGAAATAAATTCATAGTTGGATGAAATGAATGTGGATAGCCTATTAACCCCATTGAGGATATGTTTTGTAGTTACACTTGGTTCACCACTCACTTTTGTGTTCTAATTGATATAGATTTGTGGCACAATGTTGTTCCCATGATTAATAAACTAATTTGGGAAGATATTAAAGAAACATTATGATATACAGAATTTATTTTAATAAAAAATAATGAAAAATTGACCTACTCTTCATTATCCCTTATAGAGTATAACAACCCAATCTTAACATACTAATACATTACATTAATTTTTCAGAATACATAAAACATTAAACAAAAAGACACCCAATCACCATATTAGTCTATTACCTTTGGAAACATGGATATATAAACATCAGTACCTAAGAAAGCTAAATTATCTCACACTATGTTCTTCATTACTAGAACCCTTATTAAACACATCATACTTAATACATATCTTCATAGACTAGGGAAATAAACATAAAAATGGGTGATATCAAATGCTTAGTAAGGGTAAACAAGGGAGACATGTAAGCATAAACATGAGCATAGGGGTATGACAACAAGATCATGACATTGTAATAGCATACCCTTCATATCCAATATCATAAACATGAATAATGGCATAAAGATTGGTAGTTCATAAGTCATGAATAATAAGGAAATAAATAACATAATCCATGAAAGTATATAATATGAATAAGACATGGAATTGTGGAATAAATAGACATGTGATATCGTTCCCTATAATTCAAGACTCACTAATATAACTTATCATGCACTTAATGGGAATTGCACCTATTGGGTGGGATACACCACCGTCACCAATCGCATTCATTTCCTTTTAAGGGATCATGTTTCCCCATCTTTTCATAGTGTATTGGGTTTCCCCATCTTCCCACAATATTGTTACTACACCTACTAGGCGGGGCACACCACTATCCCCAGTCATAGACCATTTCTTGTAAGGTATTAGGTTTCCCTATCTTACTATAGCGGATCAATTCCATCGACTTGATTCATATCATTATCTCATGAGATATAAATATTTAACCAATGCATTGGAGGGAGATATAGGTCCCACATATATCATAATAAAATCATTCATATGTGTGCCACAAGATAATAAAACTTTCATCATATGATGACCCATTAAAAGAGATGGGTTTTATAAACATCAAATCATAACTGATGAAATTAAATGGTTATCATTAACATTTCATCACATCAAAACCTACGTAAAAGAGATAGGTTTTACAATCATTTCATCAAATCATAACGTGTGAAAAGAAAAGGTATTCAAAATAATATAACCCCTAGAATAGAAATGGGTTTCATAATAATTACTCCATAAAAACATAATCCATTAATGAAATAAGATGAATGGAACATTTGGACCACTTACTAAAAGGTAAATAATAACATCAATGGATTTTATCTAATATGTAAAATAAATTGGAAAGATATTTTGAAAAACTTTCTTGTGGAAAATATCCTTTCTTCAATGAAAATGGGTCTTTAAATCTATAACATTTTAAAAACCATTTTTATGAAAATAATATTTATAACTTATAAATAAAATTTTGAAAACTTTTTGGAACCGTTTTTCTTTTAAAACATATAAATATATCTTGAAAATATTTTTAAATCCATTTTCCTTGAAAACATATAAAAGAAGCTTGAAAACATTTTGAAAACCATATATTTGAAAATAAATTTAAAACATTTAAATTAATCATGAAAACCATTAAAAAAATTAAAATCCTTTTTCTTTTAAAATTATCTTAAAAGATAATATTTTAATACAATTTTGAAAAAATGGTTCTTAAAGTTCATGGCATGTGTCTCAAAGAAGGAAAATTGAGACAAAACTAATTTTACGATTTGGTAACGCATTAAACATAAATCCCATGAAATAAGATCATAAAATGGATATGTAAATATACATAAAATTAATAATAATAAACATATAATATATTCAAGTTCTGTATAATCACTACACAAAAGATATGAGTAGTGAATATGGCATAGATATCCCAAAAATAAAAGTGAGACTAGAAATCCCCTTACCTTGTGTCTTGACTCTCATAGTACTCATTCAAACCTCTTGTATAATAAATATAAGTTTATTATATATCTATCATAGAAACATATTATTATATATAACACTATATATGGTTTTATTATGACTTTATACTACCCTCTTATTTAAATTTTTATGTTAAGGTTTCCATTCGGCTAATATTTGATTTATTTTTGCATGTGTATTAATTTTTTGTATATTTAGTCCTTAGAGTTATACCATGACATCAAGAATTTAAAACATGATATAAATATCATATATATTAATTATATATGTATTATAATAATCTATATAATATATAATTATGAAAATGGAATACACTGTTCATGGAGATAGTTGGTTGTACGTACGCATGAACGTTATTTCCGTTTTATTATCGTATTGAAATAAAGAAATAAAATCAAATATATTTATATATGTATATAATAAAATTATATTAGAATTATTATTTCATATATATCATTTAATTTCACTAAAAAAATCCTTAATATATTCCATGTAGTGTTTGAACGAATCACGTCACTTTGAGGGGGTGGTAGTCCACACTTCCTCAAACAAAATTATAATATTTACACAAGATGGAAAGCATAATGTTTTGTTTTAAATAAAAAATAAATAATAATAATGAAATTATAAATATCATATATATCATATATATCATATATAAATATATTTTTCATCATAATTTCAACCATGAGAGGCAGTAAAGAAAAAATGACAATCATCGTTTCGTGAGGCGGTATTTCTCCGTACACGTAAATAGTGTGTTCGTTACCCATTAGATGGGAGTGTGTGTAAGTTTAGATAGAAAAAATATCATAAAAACATCCTAGTATATTTTGAATATTTTTTTTATACAATAAATTAATAATAATATTTTATGGAGTGGAAATGGAAAATAAAAAAAATAGCTTGAGGAGGGATGTCGCCTCTTCTTTGGGTAACTCCTTTTGGTTTTCACCAAAGGGAATCCTTGGATTAATTTCATATAAAATTTAGGATTAAAGTAGTAAGTTATGGATATTTAGAAGTTTATTTTTCAGATATTTTTGGATCCTAAGATGTTTGAGAGGTGAATAATAGAAATAGGTGGTGGCCTTTTATACTGATGGGAGGGGACACACATGGCATTTCTTAAAAAAAGATACGTGTACCCAATTTTATAACTTAAAAAGTCATAAAAACAACTAAACTCAATAATATAAGTTTTATGGACTAAATATGTCCATAAAATGTGTTTTGGGTAAGTTTATAGGTCATTTAGGCCCTTCAGTTTAAGGTTTAATTCCTTTTTAAAGGTAATTTTTCCTTGATGTAATTAATTTTAATTACTTCCACTAAATTTTTTGTAAAAAACTAATTTGACCTTATTATGAATTATAAATTATTATTTTCAAAAATTTGTAATCCATTTTTTAAAATTCCAATCACTGAAGTGGAATAAATTAATTTAAATTTAATCCCACAAACAGGATGACAAAGCGGGTTTTTAAAGTAAAAACCTCCAATACATTACTATTTTTTTATAGTCAATTTCAAAGTCAAATTGAGTCCAGTGAACTAAATTGGATTAATTAATAAAAATATTATCTAATTAATCATTAAAACTAATTTAAAATATAATTTAACATTATAAATAAATTATTTGATAAAGCGTTTTGAATTAAATTTTAGTATTTTTCACTATTCATTAAAAAAATGAAACTTCACAGAAAAATAACAAAACATTATCCTAACCAAATTTTTATGTTTAACTTTCAAATATAAAGTTTATTTAGACATATATAATCCATAAAAGTTATAAAAATTGGATTTAAAATATTTTGTCTATTAAAAGGCAGTAAAAATGCCTTAATAAAAATATAGTATTTTATACATAAAATTGGGTTTGTTTTTATATTAAGCCTATAAAATATATTGGATGAATATAAAAAATATTTTATTAGATATATAATAAATATATCACATTAATATCACTCACTAATTTTAATCAATTTAATTTATTAGGATAAAATATCTTTGTGGGCATAAAAATAATTATAATTTCATTTATATTCAATTGGTTTTACTATTATTTTCTAATTAATTTGTAAGAAATGAATTAATTATATATTTGTGTAAACTATATATTTTAATAAGTTTTTTAACCCTTTTCATAAATACTAATTTATTATCTAGGTTATATTAAATAGTATTTTTATAATGTACCATTATCATTATTTGGTCTTGCGTGTTACTGAAGCCATCGAGGAAAGTCCTTTTTTCATTTAATGTAAGCTATATTTAGTGTTCTTTGTAGATCAAGATAAAATTTATGTTGTGTGTAGTGCATGATTAATTTGGTTTTTCATATAATTAAAGAAAAACATAGTGATTTAATATAAAATAAACTATTTTCAAAGTTACGTGAAATGAAAAATATCAAAAAGATTAAATTAATTCAAAAAAAATCCCAAAATCTCTGGGTGCTACATTTTAATCCCTTAAAATGAATTTCATCCTTAAAAATTTTCTGGTTTTTCAAAGTTTTAATACATGAGACTTTCATTCATAGAAACCCACATAATAAAAATGAATACTAAAACTTCCTTTAAAAAGGGAAAGTTTCAACTATAACGGTTGCCCAAAGTAATATATAACTAGGTTTCAACATAGGAGAACATAGGTTAAGAGTAAATATTTGACATGGAGGAAAAGCATAAATATTTATAGGGAGATATTAAGTTCATCAATCACAAACAAGTGAATGATCAAAGAACATTTGAGAGCCTCAAATTCATAAATCTATGATCATTTAAAAGGCCATTGGTTCAAAAAAAATTAAGGTATTAGAAAAACACATTTCATTATCATTATCATGTCTTTGAGTAATTATTTTATTGAACAAGGAAATATACTTACATGATATATTAGTATAAACCAAATGTCATTCTTTGTTTTTTTTATCAATTTTTAATTTACCCATTACTTCAAGAAATGGATGTATAGAAATTAACTTTGATGCCTCAAGCACTAAAATACACCTTTAGCAGATCTTAAGGCTCATAAAAGAATGAAAAGTATAATTATTGGTCTTTATATATCATTAAAAAACAAAATGGTTAATACATTAATCTATAAACATAAAAATTAACACTATTGTTTCATCATAAATATTTATTAATCAAAAATTATTTTAAATTAACCCGGACATCGCATAAGATAGTGGTAGGTGTGAAACTCTTATTTCCCTTCAGTCATGGGTTCAAGACCCATGAAATTTTCAAACTTCATTGGTTGTTATCATACATACATGATATACTTTTCCAAAACCTCACAAATATAATATCCAAAATAAATATGATGGACATCCTTGAAATAATTTTATTCACTAAATATCCTTTTAACCAAGGTTTTCAATAAAATCTCAATTCATAAATACTTCCTCTAGAGTTTATCTTAATATTTTCATGAATGGTTAACCTTATAACCATTTAGAAATATTAAAATATAAAACTTTAGAAAGAAAGTCATGAAATAATATTGACATTGATTACCAGATTATCACAACTCACTATTTGGTTTTCATATTCCAAACATGTAAATACCCTCATTGAATATTCCCCTAAAACATGGTAATAAACTGAATTACCATAAATCCTTTGGGAAAACATGCATGCTTCCTTATTACAATGATTAATGGATATATTCTTTAAATCCAATAAGTTTTAATCTTCATCCTTGATGACATAAACCACTTTTTTAGTAATTAGTTATATGTTAATCTGTACCTTCCAATTTACTTATTAATATCCAACATATCTTTATCCAAACATCATTATCTCAATGTCAGACATTAATTAAGGGTTACCGTACCCTAATCTAAATATCACTTGTGTATGTATTTATCACCATTCAACATATAATTTTCAATCATTCATGAAAATGTAAACTAAAAATACTTATATATTTCATGATTTATATAACATAATCTTTCAATGTAAAAACATAAATACTTCGTTCATCCAAATTTATTCTTAAACTATTACTCAGGATTCATCAACATATTTGTTAATACCTGTTTTCTAGAATATGAAATATGAATCATGTTTTAATGTTCCTCAACCTTAATCTATTCATGCTTTTTAATCATATTGTAAACAATAATGGAATAACATCAGATAACTTTCATATATCGTTTGTGGTCTCTTTATCATTAGATGTATAACCAATACGCATACAACCTTCCTAATTATCTTTATGATATTTACACTTGGGAAATATATTTTCATAATTTACATACTTTCCACATATAAAACATTCAATGTTAACCATTTTTCTTCTAGTTCACTCCATTGAATAAAACGAGAAAGCATAGGGTGAGAAACATATATCATAAAAGAAAATCACATAATCTGGAAAAGAATTATTTAGGATGTCTAAATCTTGAAACCCACTTCATTAACATATGAAACCTTTGTTTTATCATAGTTTATTTTTAGTAATCCTCTACTTAAATACTTATTGATGGTTCATAAATATTTTGTGAATTCCCAAAAAATATCCCCTAGGAGTGTCAAACTAGGTGTGCAGCAAATACCGTTGTTGTATACCAGGATACGTTGAGTCAGGCCCGATGCACCATGTCACTGTTTTTACACCTAGGTACATCTATGATATATACATATCCACTTTTAGTACCCATATAGGGATTTATTTCTAATAAACCACTCATTCTCTCCGTTAAAAATATTCCCAGATATTTTCCTAAATGTTAACTCATCCTTATACGTATCCTTAGAGACATCACTATACATATCCTTAGAAACATACCCAGGGATATCACTAAATTTTTCTTATCCTAGTTTCCAGAGTTTAACTAAACCTTTTTCTCTGATAACAAATATAACAACCAAGTATTAACATACATAGAAATTACATTAATTTTACAAAATACATAAAATATTAAACAAACAGGCACCAAAAGACTATATAAGTCTAGTTCCTTTGAAAAAATGGAAACATAAACACTAGTACATAAGCGGGATACATTATCTCCCCCTGGTTTCTTAATTATTACAACAATATTATACACAAAATACTTAATACATATCTTCATAACCTGGGAATGGAAACATAAAAATGGGTGATCTCAGATGCTCAGTAAGGGTAAACAAGGGAAAAATGTAATCATAAACATGGGCATAGGGATATGAGAACATAATCATAACATTATAATATCATACCCTACATATCAAATATTATTAACATAAATAATGGATTAAATCATGGTAGTTAATAAGACATGAATCATAAGTAAATAAAGAACATAATCCATGAAATCATATCATAGGAATAATATATGGAATTGTGGCATACATAGACATGTGATATCATTACCTATAAGTCAACAGTCATTGCTATAAATTATCAAGGCACTTCATGGGAACCAAACCTACAAGGTGGGATACACCACCATTCTCAGCTGTAGTCTTTTCCTTTTAATGGATTGGGTTTCCCCATCTTCCCATAGTGGATCAGGTTTCCCCATCATCCAAATTCATGGTGACTACACCTACTTGGTGAGACACACCACCAACCCTAGTCGCAACCCTTTTCTTGTAAGGGATTGGATTTCCTCAGCTTCCCATAGTGGATCAATCCTTTTGACATGATTCACATCATTATCTCATGAGATATAAGTCTTTACCCAATCCATTTTAGGGATATCTAGGTCCCACCCATCTCATAAAAAATCGTTCATATGTGTGCCACAAAATAATAAAACATTCACCACATCCGGAAATATTAAAGAAGATGGTTTTTATAAACATCAATTCATAACCCATGAAAATAAATGGTTATAATTAAAATTTCATCACCTCATAACCTATGGAAAATATATAAGTTTCATAATCATTTCATTAAAGTATAGCCTATGAAAAAAAGTAGGATTAAAAATCATATAACCCATAGAATATAAATGTGTGTGATAATAATCACTACATAAAAAATAAACCATTAAAGAAATAATATTAATTAAACCATTGTATCATTTCCTAGAAATAAGTGAGTAACATCAACAAAATTCATCTTATATGTGAAATAACTTTGAAAGATATTTTGAAAACATTACATTAATAAATTTTTCATTCTTCTACGAAAAGGATCATTAAAAGATAAAACCATTTGAAAAAAAATTCATGAAAATAATATTGAAAAATTATAAATAAAACTTTAAAAAAATTGGAAGCCATTTTCTTTGAAAACATATAATGGGGTATTGAAAAAATTTTGAAAACCATTTTATATGAATACTTATAAAAGAAGCTTGAAAACGTTTTGAAAACCATTTCCTTGAAAATACATTTAAAACTTTTAATGTAAGCTTAAAAAACATAAAAAAATTAAAATCATTTCTCCTTTAAAATGATCTTGAAATATAATCTTTGATTTTTTTTAAAACATGTTTCTTGATGTTCATGACATGTGTCTCAAAGAAGGCAAATTGAGACAAAACTACTTTTCCAATTTGGTAACACTTGAAACATAAAACTTCTGAAAGAGATATCACAAAATGGATATGTTAATAAACATAAAATCATGGATAAAAATAATATAATATACTAATGGTAAGTATGATCACAACAAAAAAGATATGAGTGGTGGATATGACATAAATATGACAAAAATAAAATTGTGATTTGAAATCCCCTTACCTTGTGTCTTGAATCTCATTGTATACATTTAAACCTCTTTTATAATAAATATAATTATATTATATATCTATAAGAGAACCATATTATTATATATAATACCATATATGGTTTTATTATGACTTTATATTACCCTCTTATTAACATTTCTATGTTAATGTTTCACTTGGGGTAATATTCACTTTGATTTTCACATGTGTCTTAATTTGTTGTATCTTCTGTATTTATAATTATATCATGGTTTATAGAATGTAAACCATGATATAAATATCATTTATCTTAATTATATTTATTTTTTAATAATCTATATAATATATAAGTATGAAAATATAATACACCATTCATGGAGACGGTAGGTAGTACGTACTCATGAACGCTATTTCTGTTTCATTTTCGTTTTGAAAGAAAGAAATAAAATGAAATATATGTATATATGTATATAATAAAATTAAATTATCATTATTATGTCATATATATCATATAATTTCACTAAAAACATCCTTTATACATTCCATGTAGTGTGTGAATGAATCACGTCACTTTTAGGGGGCGGTAGTCCACACTTCCTCAAACGAAATTAGTTTATTTACACAAGATGGAATTCATAATGGTATGTTATAAATAAAAATTAAAAATCATAACGAAATTAAAAATATCATATATATCATGTATAAATATAATTTCAATCATAATTTCCACCACAATAGGTGGTAAAGGAAAAAATGAAAAATCATCATTTTGTGAGGTGGTAGTTCTATGTACACATAAACAATATGTTAGTTACCCATGAGATGGAAGTGTGTGTAAGTGTATATAGAAACCTTATAAAAAATATTATTATTTTTATGAAACATTTTTTGTTATAAAATCATGGAATAAGATTATTTGAGGGAGTGAAAAATGGAAAATAAATGAAAGGAGCTTCAGGAGGGATGTTACCTCTTCTTTGGGTAACTCCTTTTGGTTTTCACCAAAGGGATTCCTTGACTTTTTTATTAAAATGATAAGGATTAAATGAGGAAGGTAGGGATGTTTTGAAGTTAATTTTTTAAAACTTGGAAATATCTAATATGTTTTATAGGTGTGAAGAATAGGGATATGTGGTGGCCTTTTAAAAAGAAGGGAGGGGACACACTTGGCATTTTTAAAAGAAAGTTAGGTGTACCCACGTTTTTACCTAAAACAAGTCATACAATACAAAAAAACTCAATAATTTAATATTTATGGAAGAAATATGTCCATTAAATGTGTTTTCAATAAGTTTCTGGTTCATTTAGTCCCTTATGTTTAAGGTTTAGTCCCTTGTTAAGCTTAATTTTTCCTTAATAAATATAATTAATTTTAAATACTTTCACTAATATTTATGGTAAAAACTAATTTGGACTTATTATACATTATAAATTATTATTATTCCAAATATTAAATCAATTTTTCTGAATTCTAATAACAGATGTGGAAGAAATTAAATTAAATTTAATCCTGTAGATGGGATGACAAAGAGGGTTTTTAAAGTAAAAATCTCCAAAAGATTGCTACGTTTTTGTTGTCAATATCAATGTAAAATTTATTACAAGGACCAAAATTTGATTCATTGATAAAAATATTATCTAATTAAACTTTAAAACAAATTTAAAATATAATTTAAACCTATAAATAAATTATACGAAAAATCAATTTTGAATTAAATTTCAGTAATTTTCTTTATTCATTAAAAAACAAAAACATCACAGAAAAATATAAAAAATTTAACATAAACTAATTTTTATGTTTATATTTCAAATATTATTTTTATTTTTACATATATAATCCATAAAGGTTTTTAAAAAATTGGTTTTAAAATAGGTTCTCCATTAAAGGCAGTAAAAATACCATAATAAATATATAGTAGTGTATGCATAAATTTGGGTTTGTATTTATCTTACGCCTATATAATCTATTGTATGAATATAAAAAATATTTGATTGAATATAATATATATATATATATAATTAATATCACTCACCTATTGTAATTAATTTAATTTATTAGGGTAAAATTGATTTATGGGTGTAAAAATAATAATATTTTCCTTTATATTTAATTGGTTTTCCTATTTATTTTTAATTAATATATACCCAATTAATTCATTTTATATTTTTGTAAACTATATATTTTCATAAGTTAGTTTACTGTTTTCAAAACTAATAATATTATGACTTGGTTATACTAAATAATATTTTAATAATATATCATTATCATTATCTGGTATGGCATATTACATAAGTCATCGAGAAAATTCATTGTTGTGTATAATGAAATATATAATTGATGTTCTGTGTAGATAAAGATAAAATTTATATTGTGTTTGATTAATTATTAACTTTGTTTTTCATATAATTCAATCTAAACATGTTTCTTTAATATAAAATAAATTATTTTTTAGTGTTGCATGAAATGAAAAATATCCACAGGATTAAATTAATTCCAAAAAATTATTCACAAATTCTTGGGGTGTTACATAGAGTGAATTTTTAGTATATAAATCCTGAATGAAATTTTAATGAATGATGAAAAGAAAGAATCACATAAGATTTCACATAATTTTTACAAAGTATTAAATCTACGGTATATAAGGAAAAATAAACTTGCACCATATTTGGGGTGAACCACTCCCCTCAAAGTGAGGATCCCTCCCACTCCCACCATATTTTAAAATGTTATGGGAAGGAATCAAAGAGAAAAACAGCACAAGAAAAATCACAATGTGAGGATCCCTCCCACTCCCACCATATTTGAGGTGAACCACTCCCCTAAAAGTGATGTCTTAGAAAAGGTAATCAATATTTTCAAAAAAAAATCGTTGAGATGTGAATCATGAAAACACTGATACCTTCCCTTCAGTAATATTCTACAGGGTGAAAATATTTTTGATTTATATCTATCAACACCCACTAATTTCCTTATTGCGAGGGGTATGGTTTACAATATCCGAGGAGATATTCTACACAAAAACAACTTTTAATGGCTTATGTGAGATTGGGGATTCACGTAGCTCATGATCCAATCACTGAGCTATTTATTCAACTTGATGATGAAAATATTCATACGATTGATAAATCTATTGTATTTTTCATATCATGGTCATTAGATCTTGTAAAAATACTTATCAATAAGTAGGTATTACTTTCCAATTTATTTTTCATGCAAATATTTTAACAATTAATCAAAAATTCTTGAACTGATGAATGTTATTATAGATGAACAAAGGAATGGAGGTTTAATGTAAGGTTGAATGAAAATGATCTAAATGATCAAAAAAACTAATTGAAAATATACTCACAAAGTACCTTTACCATGCCCACTCACCTTTCACACTTACTAACATTAATGTTTCATATGGATACAATGTTAGGAAGTTTTTATAAAACTATAATTAATTTTGAATAACAAATGTATGAATAGGCCATTATATAATATATTTGTTTTGAGAATATAAATGAAATAATCACACATGAATGGATGGGAGTCTCAGTTGTAAATTTATACCTAAGGAGTGTTTTCATGATATTCTTTTCCAATATTTGGAATATTATGTTAATTATTACTAAATATTATTCACAATTTTTGCAGGTGTAAATATCAATACTAGTTGAAGGGAAAAAACTGTGAACAGAAATTTAGAATCATTAGTCCTCACATCACTTTTTTACAACTATTATCATTGGAACCAAATTTTTGTGAAGTAATAGTGCAAAAATTGGCCACAATATTTCCATGAAAACTTATAGATGACAAACTATTTTTAATAACCACAATTTATGGGTAAAACTATACAATTTAATCATATAAAATATATTTTCATTAATTTAATTAATTATTACTTTTTTTAGGAAGAATTGGTTACTCATTATAGTCAATTTAGATACTCCAAAGATTTATTTTCTGTATTCAATGCATGGATACCCAACAAACTGACCACACGTGATGATGTTTATCAATTTTTAATACACTACATGAAAAATTTAACAACTAAACCACAAGTTATACAATTTTTGTTTTATTTTAATTGAAATTATGTTATGATAGGTTGATGTTTAAATATCAAAAAAACATTTCATGAGGAAAATCCATGATCATGAGTATCCTATCAAATTATAAAAGTGGAAAATTATTTGCGTATATATTATAACATTCCACTATCAAAACATATATCAAAATAAATTACTTATTATTCTCAATGGTTATGCAGTGTTTGAAACAAACTAATGGGAAATATCTTGGTTATTATGTTTGAAATTTTATGAAAGATATTATATACCATAAACAAACTAGAATACCCAAAGTGGTATCTTAGATGATAATTAAAATTTAATTAAAAATATATATGAAGCCTTGGTTTATATATATTTTTCTAGTACTACTGAGACTATCTATATTCTTCATATTCATAAGAGTAAATAGATTTGATTATAAATGAATGGATATTATTCCTAGTGTCATATTCTATACAAACATCATGAAGAGGTGAATTTCTGCTACTTATTTAGTGAATTTTGTAATCATTTTATATACTTTTTTAGTTAATTTCTTATATTTTTTATCTGATACATTAGGAAAATTATTCATAAGTCATTTTTAACATGTATGAATCAACCACACATCAATATGATACACGATGTGTCTGATATGACTCAAAGTATGTCCTTTTAGTTTAAAATTTACATTTTAGTTTAAAACACATAACACATACTCAAAAAAAAAATATTTGGATTGATTTTGATATTATAGGATAATGATCCAAAAGTCATTTGTGACATATCAGAATCAAAAAAAATCTCAATCTGACACATGGTGTGTCTAGTTTGACTCAAAGTGTGTGTTTTAAATTTAAAATTTATAATATAGTTAAAAGTGATTGTCACTCACTGAAAACTGAGAAAAACTCTTTGATTGTATTGATAATTTGGGAAGTATATTCATAAGTTTTTTTACATTTTGGAATCATTCTGACATTAAACCAACACATGATGTGACCAATATGACTCAAAGTGTGTGTTTTCATTTTAAATTGACATTTTAGTAAAAGAGACACATGACATACTCAAAATAGAGAAAACACATTAGGGTTATCTTGATAATTTAGTAAAATGATCCATAATAAATTTTTAATGTGTATGAATCAACTTCATTTTAATATGATGCATCATGTGACCAATTTGACTCAAAGCGCGTGTTTTTATTTTAAAATTATATTTTAGGAAAAAACGAAAGTAACATACTCAAAACCAATAAAATGAATTTATATTTCATTTATATAGTATAAAAATGATCATTAAATCACGTGTGACATGTAGGAATCATCCAAACTCAATCTGACACATGGTGTGACCGGTATGACTCCAAGTATGCCTTTTTATTTAAAATTTAAATTTTATTAAAAAAATACAAGAGACACACTCAAAACCAATTAAACATATTCATATTTTTATGATACCTTATTAAAATGATCCATATATAATTTCTGATGTTTAGGAATCATCCTCGCATCAATCTTATACACGGTGTTCCCGATATGACTCAAAGTGTGTGTTATTAGTTTAAAATTAAAATTTTAGTTCAAAACATGTTTCAATCACTGAAAACCAAAAAAAAAAAAATTGTCTTGATAATGTATAAAAATGATTCATAAGTCATTTGTGAAATTTTGGAATTGGTCTAACATCTAACCAACCCGCGATGTGACTGATATGACTCAAAGTGCATGTTTTCAGTTTAAAATGACATTTTGTTAAAGAAATAAGTGATATAATCAAAATCAATAAAACACAATCATCTTGTTTTGATACATTGGGATAAAAATAAATAAGTAAATTGTTATTTCTAGGAATTAGTCTCACCTCACCTTGATGCATAGTGTGATCGGTATGACTCCAAGTGTGTCTTTTTATTTAAAATTTACATTTTATAAAAGAAAGAAAAGTGACATACTCAAAACCAAGAAAAGGAATTATTATTTTTTTGAAACATTATTCAAATGATCCATATATAATTATAGACTTTTAGGAATCCGTTTCACTCTAATCTGATACATGATGTGCCTGGTATGATTTAAAGTGTTTGTTATCAATTTAAAATTGATATTCTAGTTCAAAATGTGTGTTATTGAAAACTAAGAAAACAATATCTAATGATATTGATTATTTATGAAATTTATTAATATTTAATTTTTAATGTGTAATAATTAGTCTCATATCAAAATGACAAACAAAGTGACCGGTATGTCTCAAAGTGTGTGTTTTCAATTTAAAATGGTATTTTATTAAAAAAACAAGTAATGTAATCAAAACTAATCAAATGAATTCAGAATTTTTTATTAATTTTGAAAAATGATCCTTAAGTTATTTTTAACATGTATTTATCATATGAAACTCAATATGATGCACAGTGTGATCGGTATGACTCTAAGTGTGTCTTTTTATTTAAAATTTTCATTTTAGTAAAAAAGAAAAGTGGCATACACAAAACGAATAAAATGCCTTTTGATTGTTTTTATACATTAGTAAAATGATCCATATGTCATTTTTGACATGTATGAATCATCCTCAAATAAATATGATGCATGGTATTCCCAAAATGACTCAAATTGTTCGTTAACTTTTTAAAATTGGAATTTTAGTTCAAAATGTGGGTCACTCACTAAAAACCAATAAAAATGTTCATATTATCTTGATAATTCATAAAAGTTATTAATAAATCATTTTTTTGTGTATTAATTAATTCCATCTCAAACTAACACACGATGTGACTGGTTTGACTCAAAGTTCATGTTTTTAGTTTAAAATGACATTTCACTAAAAAAATAAGTGGCATACTAAAAACTGAGCAAATGAATTAATATTGTTTTGATGCTTTAGTAAAATGATCCATAAGAAATTTTTGACATGTAAAAATAACTCACACCTCAATTTGATACACGGTGTGACCAGTATGATTCAAAGTGTTTCTTTTTATTTAAAATTGATGTTTTAGTAAATTTTAAAATTAAGATACTCAAAACTGATTAAATACGTTTATATTATTTTGATACATTATTAAAATGATACAAAATTCATTTGTGATGTTATAGAATTAGACACACCTCAATCTGATAAAATTATTTCTGGTATGACTCAAAGAGTTTGTTATCAGTATAAAATTGAAGTTTCAGTTCAAAATGTGTGTCACTCATTAAAAACTAAGAAAACATACTTTGGTTGTATTTATAATTTAGGAAAATGATTCATAAGTAAATTTTGACATTTAGGAATAATTCTAATGTCAAAATGACTCATGATGTGACTAGTATAACTCAGAGTGTGTGCTTTCAGTTTCAAATGACATTTTAGTAAAAAACAAGTGGTATACTCAAAATAAAGAAAATGCATTCAATTTGTTTTCATACTTTAGTAAAATGATACTTAAGTAATTTGTGTCATGTATGAATAATCTGAACTTAAATTTGATGCATGGTATGATCAATATGACTTTAAGTGTGTATTTTTGTTTAAAATTGACATTTGAGTAAAAAAGAAACGTGACATAATCAAAACCAGGAAAATTCATTCATATTGTTTTGATAATTTAGTAAAATAATACATAAGTCATCTTTGATGTGTAGGAATCATCCATACCTCAATCAGAAGCACATTATTCTCAATATGAAGTGTATATTTTTAATTAAAATCTATGTTTTAGTAAAAAGGAAAAGTAACATACACAAAATGGAGAAAACACATTCAGATTGTTTTGATACATTTGTAAAATGATCTACAAGTCATTTTAGATGTGTATGAATCATAAAAACATCAATATGATACACAGTTTTCCTGATATGACTCAAAGTTTCCATTATTAGTTTAAAAATGACAATTTATTTCATAATTGGTGTCAATGACTGAAAACTAAAAAATTGAATCAGGCTCTCTTGATAATTTTGGAAAATGATTCATAAGTAATTTTTGAAATGTATGAATCGATCTCATATCAAACCAATAAATGATATGACTTGTATGACTCAATTTGTGTGTATTTAGTTTAAAATGAAAATTTATTAAAAATAAGTGACATTCTCCAAACTAAGAAAACACATTTAGATTATTTTAATACATTAGAAAAATGATCCATAATTCATTTTTTATGTGTAGGAATCATCCAAACCTCAATATAACACATTGTGTGACAGGTATGACTCGAAGTGCATGCTTTCAATTTAAAATGAGATTTTAGTAAAAACCAAAAGTGACATATTCAAAACTGAGAAATTTCATTTAGATTATTTTGATGATTTAGGTAAAATATCCATATGTAATTTTTGATGTATAGGAATTAGTTGCACCTCAATCTGACATACAGTGTGGCCAGTATGACACAAAGTGTTTATTTTTATTTCGAATTGAAATTTTAGTAAAAAATAAAAGTTACATACTCAAACTTAGTAAAAACCATTAGATCATTTTGATAATTTAAGAAAATGATACATTATACCTTTTTGATGTGCAGAAATCAGTCACACCTCAATCTGATACCTAGTATGCCCGGTATGAGACAATGTGTCCATTATCAATTTAAAATTGACATCTTTGTTTATAAAGTGTGTTAATCACTTAAAACTAATAAAATATAATTATATTGTTTTTACAATTTATAAAAATGATTAATAAGTCTTTTTATGTATAGGAATTAGTCTCACATCAAACTGAAACACAATGTGACCAGTATGAATCAAAGTGATTGTTTTTAGTTTAAAATGAAATTTAAGTAAAAAATAGGTGACATGCTCATAACCAATAAAACACATTTTATTAATTTGATTATTTATATAAACAATCCATAAGTCATATTTGACATGTAAGATTCATTTACACCTCAATCTAATATGTCGTGTGATCGGTATGACTCCAAGTGTGTATTTTAATTTAAAATTGACATTTTAGTAAAAAAGTGTGACAAACTCAAAACTATGAAAAAACATTTGGATTATTTTTATACTTCATAAAATGGTAAATATGTCATTTCTGACATAGAGGAATCTACCTCACCTTAATTTTAGATATACAGTGTTCCTGATATGACTCAAAGTGTCTATTGTCATCTTAAAATTTACATTTTAGTTCAAGATGTGTATCACTCATTGAAAACTGATCAAATTCACTTGGATTGTCTTGATAATTTAGGAATATGATTTATAATTCATTTTTGACATTTACAAATTAGTCTCATGTCATATTGACACATGATGTGACTGGTATGACTCCAAGTATATGTTTTTATTTTAAAATGAAATTTTTGTAAAACAAAAAAAAGTTACATACTCAAAACCAATTAAACAAATGTATATTGTTTTTATACTTTATTAAAATTATCCATATGTCATTTTTGACTTGTAATAATCAGTCGTGCTTCAATTCGTTGCATGGTGTGACCGATATTACTCAAATTGGGTCATTTGAGTTTAAAAATGATAATTTATTAATGTATTATTTCATATTTCTATTTATTTTATTTCCTTATAATTTTACTAACATAAGAATTTGTTTCTTATATATCTGAATTATTTTTCTCGAGTTGGGGTAGTTTTTTCGGCAACTAATACCATGATCGGGATTTTTTGAGAGGGGTCAGGTGCCAAAGACAATGAAATCATTGATGTTTTTGAATGTTTGTGAAAAATTGTACTTTCTAATGTAATTGTACATAATAATGTTTTAAATATCTATAATAGATACTTTTTTCTTATATTTGTGATGTGTTTATTATTTGAATTAAATTATGAATTTTCTATATCCTATATTTTCTTGTAAATTCCTATATTTTTTGTTGTATTGTGTTGTAATTTTAACATCACACTACAACAATATGGACTTTATCAGTGCTAGAAGTACTAATGATAAAAAGGTATATTTATCAAAGATTTTTTAGTAATGCTAAAAGTGTCCCATGTTTAAATTTTCTTAGATCAATAATTATTTTTTCTCATTGATAAATGATTTTAATAGCCCTATTAAAATAATTTTCTATAGTAGTGTATATTTGAATGACAAAAAACTAACACACTAAAGTAAACACACAAATTTAAGATCATTAGTATTATTGAATTTATAATACAAGATCATTTTCTAGGTAAATTTTTTAAAATTAACTATAATATTAAAAATTATAACGATCCATACTTTACATACATTGATATTACTTCAAAATTTAAGTATATTTATTACGACATATAACAAAACCATAACAGGACTGTATAGGTATAGTGTCTTTAGAAACTAGGAAACAAAAACAACTGGTTCACAAAACATCTAAATTGTCTCGTATTTATTTCCTCATAACTATACTTATTTTTGGAATATAATACTTAATACCCTTCTTCTTGTCCTGGAGAAAAGAAACGTATGAAAGGGTGAGCTCAAATGCTCAATAAGGGTAAACAAAGGAAATATAAATCATATATATCATTTGAAAATCTTATCCTGTGTATAAGAGATCATAATATCATGTCATGGGATAAGTCATAAAAGTGAAATTTAATCCCAATAATCATAACATAAGACATAAAATATTATTCCATACAAAAATAATCATGTAAAATCATTTCATATTAGTCAAGGTTCATTTCCAAGACCTTCATAGCAGACAAAGTCTATTAATGAACCGAGTTCACACCTCATTCCAACCTTATATTACTGAACTGGATTTACTTTCCATTCTAGACATGTATATCTCATGAGATATAAATATTTACCCAATTCATTGGAGGTATATATAGGTGCCACCCATCTCATAATGAAATAATTCTTACATGTTCCACAAAACATAAATCATTTATCATAGCATAACCCATAAAATAAAATGGGTTTCTTAAATATATTTCCATCATAACATAATCCTTAAAAAAATATAATTCCTTCATCATCATAATAAAATCATAGTGATAATAGGGATATAAACATAAACCTATTTAAAATTGTCATCTTATATGGAAAATAATTTTGATAAAACATTTGATCTTAATTTCTGAAGAAAATATCATTTCTTCTTCAAAAATGTTTTCTTTTCTCAAAATTATGATCAATTTTAAAAGAAAATAATTTAGTTGAAAATACTCTTGAAAATTTTTAGAGGAGGATTCATGGAAATAATGTGTTATTAAGATGTAAAAATTTGTTCATGTCATACAAGTTAAAAAAAATATCCTCGTACTTTTGCTTGAAAAGTCAAAAAGTACCTCGTATGGTAAAAAAAGAAAGATTCCTTTCATACCACGTAGTAAAATTCAAGAATGGGTAAAAATGAATTTAAAAATACATGGAATAATAGTAAACATTTTATGAAAACATTTATAGAGAACATGTACATGGATGATAAATATAACCCCAGTAAATACTTACGAATAAACAATCTCGGAGAAAAACAAGATTAGAAAAGGTATCCCTTACCTTAGGTCTGATATGCTTTGTATAGATATGAACCTCATTTATAATTATATGAATAATGTTACTGAATTATTCCATAATAATAATCATTTTTATTATAACATTTATGATTATATTTTCATTCATTTGTTAGTAACATTTCATTGTTACTCGTTATTCGGACATTAACTGCTTTACGTTCTTATGTATGTTATATCGAATAAGTTCTTATTAATATTTTTTTAATTATAGTTATATAATTTAATTAATGGTATTAGTATAATATATATCATATTTATTCATTCAATTAATTTATATAATCATGATTTAATGAAGATTATGTAGAACGAATCACATCGCATTGTGGAGACGGTAAGTCGTACGTACGCACGAGCGACGATATCGTTCCTATAATTGTTGAGTGGTATTGAATTGGATGGTTTATAATATCTTAGAATTAGAAAAAATTTATATTAATCATAGATAGTTATTATTTCCACCATCATACCCATCCATGTAAGGTGATGGTGAAAAACAGATTACACCACGGCATGGAGACGGTAAGTCGTACGTATGCACGCGCGATGATTTCATTTTTCATAGGATGGATAGAAGGTAAAATAAGGTTTTTTAATATTTATAATAACATTTCAGTATATTAGTTATATTTATGTTATTAATTTATAATGAAAAAAATAAGAGGAAGAATAATAAGAAATAAATTTGAAAGAATCGTTAGAAGAGATTACCTCTTCCTCGGCGTGCCTCCTTTAAATTTCCTCCTAAGGCACACGAGTTGGTCTTTTGAGAAGACTAAAACATCTAAAATTTAAATATGGGAGTTTAGAAGGGAAATATTTAGGGTTTTTCTGAGATTTAAGTCTCAAAATTGAGTTAATATGAGAGGGAGGTGGTGCCTCTTTATAAGAGATGAGAGGGGCACTTTAGGAAACTCTCAAAAATATTAATTTATAATAAATTCAATTTCGACTAAAAAATTTCCAAAACTTATTTAATTCAAATATAAGATGATTTTTGTTTCTAATATCCATCATCCTATAATATTTAGATAAGTGTATAATATTTTGTTATCCTTATCTTTTTGGTTTAACCCTTATTTTACCCTTTTTAATCTTAACGTGATATCATGTTATTTACACAATGTGGGTTAATTTAATTATCATATCATATCAAACGACCCAAAAAATTATTTATGACATATTTGGACTTATATTAACCATTTTTAAGTATCTTATATTTTTATGAATTTAATATCATTTTAAAAACTATTTTAGGTTTTAAGTTATGAATTGTGTCAATTTTGGACACTAATCATACTTGAATTTTTAAATATTTATAAAAACTTTATTACTTAAAAAATAAGGCATTAACCCAAATATAATTTGACAATTTAATAAATAAAATTAATTTACGACAAAAAATAACCAAATTACTTTTTTTTAATATTTATAAATCCATTTATTTAAATATTTCATTAATGAGGTAATCATTACATTATATTTGTGTCATAAATAAAACTATTTATATAATCTCTAAAAATGATAAATAAAATAACATGATGTAGGAAATATTTTTAGATTTACAATTAATATTTACAATAATATAGATAATTTATATAACCCTATTTTAAAATTGATTTTATAAAAGATATATGTTTAGGTTATAATTATGTTTACTTTAAATTAATATTTATAAAATGTCATTTTCACATCCATGTGAATTCTTGGTGTCCCAAAATTGACCCAAATATGAAAATTGTCAGAAATATTTCATCCAATACAATTAGGACACGTTTTAGGTTACTATTATATTATTTAATTATTATTATTTTACCTTTATTTACCAGATTTACCCTTTAACAATTAAAAATAAAATAATTACTGAAGTTACTATTCATAATTTCCAAAAATAAAAGGTACCAAATCACACAATTTGGACCTTCTGATTCCAAATATGGAATCAAATTTTTCAAATTCAAATCACAGAAGTTGCAATAATTGATTCAAAATTAATTTCATTGTTGAAATAAGAATATGGGATTTAAAAGTTAAAATATTGCAAAAGATTGAAATGTTTTTACCTATGTATTCAATGTAAAATTAATGCTAAGGATATACATTATATTAAATGTTAAAAATATATTAAATTTATATTTTAATACCATTCAATATTATAATTTAATCATATAAATTATCTTGATGTAAAAAGTTAATTTTAATAAAAAATTAGCGTATTTTTACTATTCATCGAAACATGAAAGTTATCAGAAATTTATCCAAAGTAAATTTTTATATCCTACATCAAAATAACATGTTAATGTTGTCATATAGAAATTATTAATGTGTAAAAATATTAATTTAAAATGGCTTCTCCATTCAAAGGTATAAAATTAACCTTTTAAAAAATAGGTTCTTATACATAAAATAGGTTTTTATTCATACCCTATGACTAAAATATCAATTGAATGAATATCAAAAAAATATTTCATTAAGTATAGAACACATATATCTCATTAATCTCATTAAAAAATGTAATTCAACCAAAAAAAATATCTAATTGATTTATATTTTTCATAAATAATTAATAGCCACTGAATTCATAATACGTTTTCATAAGTTAGTTATAATTATTCATGTTAACCGAACGACTATGCTATGATAGTAATTTTATGTTATGGGAATCTCATGGTTCATTTAAACTCATGATAGTGTTCAAATAAAGCTACTGAAGAAAAAAATTATTTAAATAAAATATTTCATAAAAAGATTCAGGAGTTACATAAATGTTCAAAATGTTCCTAGAATTCAACAAATATGGAAAAAATTAATGGTCCCCAAAAGTATTCTTCCCCTTCATAAATCAACATACCAAAAATTTTAAATCATTTTCATAATATTAATTATATTAGAGATAAAGGAACCACATAAATTAATCATGATGATTCAAAAGACCCTAAAGAATTTATAAGTTAAAAACTCTATAAACCAACAAAAAAATTATCCTGGAGAAATACACTCAGAAGAAAAGAATAACTAAATAGTCATATATAAAAAATTTCCAGATCATATAATCTATGGGATATTAACACCAAATGATACCCATAATTATAGATACAACACTAATAGCCTCAAAAACCCAAAACCACACCAGGGAGGAATTAAATGCCTAATTTCTTTGGAAAACATCTCAACTACCCAACTCAATGTGATAGACACTCTTAACGTAAATCTTATCATTCTAATATGTAACCCTAGACATATAAAAAGGCATAACATAGTTTTATATAGTGATTTTACATCACCCATAGTCTCAATAAAAGGGGTATGGATACACCAAATCAGATCCCACGTTAGCGAAGGCAATTTCATAAAATAACCCCATGGGAAGGAATTAAATGAGAAAAGGAATCATTGACCTTAACTAAAAGATACTCACATATCAACATCCTCAAAATGGGGAAGGTAGGACCTAAATATATAAGAAAAATATATATAAACCATTGGAATCTAGAGACCTAATGTCCATATATTGGTATCTAGGGAACCATTGGCATCAATGACTACTCTATAGATAACCACGTTTCTAAACACAATTTTGATTAAACAATCCTTTACTTAGAAATCCAATGATATTTGATTTCATGTTGTATTAACTCACTGCTCACAACTAACTCCACCTAGATCAACCTAATTAATAGTTTTCCTATCCTATCACCCTTACTGAAAATAGCCCATTATCTAGTGGGAACTCTATTATAGATCATGCGATATTCAGTGTTGGATTTTATCAACACTAAAAAAAGCACAGATAGAAGTGTAAGCTTTATCAACACTATGTAAAATCAGTGATAAATATTACTTTTATCAAAGCTAAAAAAAGTGTCATCTTTATCAGTGCATTTTTTAGTGTTGATAAATGTGCAACTTAAAATCACTTTTCCTAGCTCTAATAAGAGACGTGGTGATTTATATAACATTTAATAAAAAAATATGTATATATATAATTATCATAATTATATTCCAAAATTAATGTTAAATTATATACATTAACTAAAATATGTATATAATTAATATAAATATGATATATTAATTTATAATTTAATAATTTAGACTATATAAATATAAAAATGTATTATTAATATGTGATATTTGAATTTATAGATTTATATCTATGTCTATATGAATATATGTGTATGTATTATGTTGTGTCTGTGTGTGTGTTTTGTGTATGTGTATATATATATTTTTTATACATGCGTATATGTATGTACGTGTACATATGCATGTATAAGTGTATGTAGGATTTACATATATTCATGTATATATATGTGTATGTGTATTGATAAAACATATGCATATGTGCATGTATGGAATATACTTTTCATTTTTAATAGTATTTCACATTTAATTTTTTTTGATATGATATTTTTGGAGTTTCATCATTTTTTAAAATTTATACATATTTATTCATTGAGTATTATATATAATATGTCTTTAATTTATATTATTAATATTTATTCAAATTTATTTATAAGTTTTAATTTTTTCAAAATGCTTGAAATTTATATAATTAAGTTATTTAAAATCATTTTTTAATATTTTCTTCATTTATGTACATGTTTACAATTTGTGTAGTTAAATTTATATGAATTAATTTTTTTAAATATTTTTCACTATTAAATTTTATTTATTAATTTTTATATTCTTTCGTTTAATATTATTTATTCATTTTTAATATTTATCAATTTTTATATTTGTTAGAATTTAGTCATTTTCTAATATTTATATTTATTTATTTATTTATTAATTTATTTATTTGTTGTCTAATATTTTTAATATTTTTGTAATTTATATGAATAATATTTATTCATTTTTGTTTATTACGTTTTAACATTTAAAATATGTTTAAAATTTTTATCGTTTATATATTTAAATTTATTTTTAATACTTTTCTTATTTAAATAGTTATTATTTTTTAATTTATTTAAATTTATTTATTCATTATTAATATTATTTCATTTAACAATTTTTTTATTTTTTTATTTATTAATTTTTTTAAAAATGAAATTTATTCATTTTTTAAAATTTATTCATATTTATTTACTAAATTTTAATATTTTCAAATTGTTTTTAATTTATATGATTAATATTTGTTATTTTTAAATATTATGTTTTAATATTTTTATTATTTTTGAAATTTATATAACCAATTCCTATAAATGCATTTTAATTTTAATATTTTTATAATCAATATAATTCATTCTTAATAATTTTAATATTTATATAATTAATAATATCCATTTATTTTTTTATTCATTCATATATGTATTTAATTTATGTAGTTAATTTCATGAATTCACCATTCTAAATATTTTTGTAAGTTATTCAATTTTATTTATTCCTTTTTATCATTCTTTCATTTAATATTATTTATTCATTTTTAATGTTTATTAATTTTTATTCTTTTGTGATTTATTCATTTTTTAAAATTTATTTATACATAATTATTTACTAAGTTTTAATATTCTTAATATGTTTTAAATTTATATGATAAATATTTATTCAATTATATTTTTTAAGCTATAATATTATTAAAATGTTTGAAATTTATATTATTTATTTATTTAAATTCATTTTCTAATATTGTCTTTATTTTTGAAACTGTTTACAACCAATTTAGTTATTCTTATTAACTATACATAATTAATTACTAAGATTTAATATTCTCAGTATATTTTAAATTTATATGATTAATATTTATTCAATTTTATTTATTAAGTTCTAATATTTTAAAATGTTTGAAATATGTATAATTAATTCATTTAAATACATTTTTTTATTTTTTTCATTTTTTTACATATTTACAATTCATGTAATTAATATTGTGAATTCAATTTTTAAAATATTTTTTTTACCTAATAAATTTTATTTATTTATTTTTAATATTATTTTTGTTAATATTTTGTATTCATTTTAATATTTTTTATTTTTTTATTTTTGGTAATTTAATAAATTTCTAATATTTATTTATAAATATTTATTTAAAATTTATTAATCTTTCCAATATGTATTCATCAACAATTTATTATATATCCATTTTAAATTTTTTTTTAAAAATGTATAATTAATAAAACTTGTCCATTTTTTTAATATTTTTGACGTCTCTTCATTTTTAATTATTCAATTCCAATCATTTTTAACATTCATGAATTTAATATTACATAATCATTAATAATGTAAATTATTTTTTAATTTTTTATAATTTATTCATATTTAATATATATTTGTTTAACATTTTTGTATTTTATTTTAAATATTGTTTCTTATCACTTTCAAAAAAGAGCTGATAAATATGGGTTTTATCAATGCTATAATATAAAGCAGTGATAAAACCTATCTTTATCAACACTAAAATTCTAGCACTGACAAAAATAGGTCTTTATCAGCACTGAAAAGCACTAATAAAAACATGTTTTATCCTTGTTTTTTTAGGGCTAATAAAACTCATCATTATCATTGATTTTTTTAAAAGAACTAATAAAACCCTTGGTATTCTTATAAATTCAACCCTAATATAACCTACTTATTTCATGTTGTTCATTCCTCAGAGAAGTCAACCTCAATGACTTCTCCCCGTTGACCTTCTTGGACAAATCAACCCTCTTAAAACCAAAGGTATGTGATTATTTTTACTATGCTTTAGTCGACAACACATATTCTCCTTCATTATTGTCTTTATCCTTATGATGGTGTCCTCAGTGCGCATCACCTCCCTCGTGCATGCCTGATATAAAACCATTATCACACACTACTTCTTGTAGTCCTGAAAACGTCCTCATTAAGGGATGTTATCACCTAGTTCACCACTAAACTCACACTTCTGAAGGTACCTTAGATTCTTCTTAGCCTCACTATTTTCTTTTGATTTCGGGTTTGGGTTACCAATACTTGTCGGTGGCCAAATATTGCATATGATTTCAATTTTTTGCTTCTTATTCTAGATCTTGTATGTCTATTTAATCATAATATATGTCTTTGAATTAATCATACATGACATTTGGCCACTAACAAGTGTATGTCATCTAAACATTCCCACTCCTTCAACATCCTGAGGTAATTTTGGAGTGAGGGATTGGATCAATCTTCTAACATGATGGAAAATAAGACAAGTTCCAGTTATCCTTCCTACTCTCATTAATTAAAATCAAACAATTATTCTCATTTTCATCCATTAATGGACATAATAACCCCAATCCTTTTAATATTTTCATTACTGTGAACATCTATGATAGGCATTTTTTAAAAAACCACTAAACTCTTGTTTAGGTAAAAACTACTTATTATATGAATGATATAAGAAGTGATCATACAAAATTAAATGATTTTCAAAATTATTAATTAGTCCAATTCAAAGAATTTTTCATTTTTAGTTTTCCAATTTCACTCGTAGCGGTTGCTTCCCCATGATGTCCCCATTGGGGATTCCTTTTACTTTAATTTCAACCTCAGTTCCAATTATCAAGTTGGTCTTTATATTTAGTGTGTTCTTTCTCTTTTCCCCACTTTCATTCATTCTTACCACCATTGGATTTTTTTAATTCATCAATATTTTGACCTTTCTTCTAGTTTAATTTATCAAGTCATCCCATTGAGATAGACCCACATTTTTATTTAAACAGTGGTCCTAGTTATAGGGAATCTTGTAACACTCTTTAAAGCTCAAATCGGGCTTATTTTCACTCCTTAAACATGAATCATGACTAGCATTTAAAACTTATATAACTCCTTCCATCTTTTTTAAACCTTCCTCCCAGTTTCCACTGTGATATTTTTCTAGATTTGATTTTCTTTGTTGGTACGACTGAGGCTCAATATTGTTTTCAGGTTATCCTAGGTATTTGATAATATGCTCCAATCACTAGTTTGAGATGAGGATTTCTACGGATCCTACCAGGAAACCTCTTCGAATTATGTTGAAGTTTATTATTCCATAAAAACCTTTGTGATGTTTTTTTCTAAAAAAAATTTTACTTGTTGAAAACTAATCTTATGAAATATGTTCTTGAAAAATAGGTCAATGTTGTTAAATCTTCAAACCCAAACAAAAATGGGGAGAAACGTTTTGTTTTCAGAGAAAGTATTTTTCTAGACATAGAGTGTCTAACTGAGCATCACCAGACACATAAGTAGTTATAAAGATGAATTTTTTGATTAAATTCATCATCAGTCTCAGATCGATCAACACAAAGTTCAAGATCTACTAGACACGATTTTTGTTTGAGATTACATAGATGCAGTGAAAGGAAGTTAGAATGTTTGTAAAGAGGTTGAATGAATATAGTAAGGTTAGCAGTTAGAAACTTATAAAACTTTATATGATAAATTCATATGATGCTTTTCCAATATTTTAGTTATCATAAATCATGAAAAAATCTCCGGATAAAATATTTTGATGAAATGGAGGAATCAAAAATATTGTATCGGTTTCAGAAATAAAGACAAATTTTGCATCATATTTGAAAGAATCGGAATTAAAAGTTTTCATAAGTTTGAATTAGTTTTAGTTGATGATGTTTGAATTTTTTTTAAATTTTCCTGTTGGATTTATCATGAGATTAAGAATATCATAATTATTATTCCATCATATTGATAAAATCATCATAATGGAAAATCCATTGAACTGATTTGAGGAAGATCTATCAGAAAAAGATCATACACTGATCCATCATATCTGGAACAAGCACTGATTCATCAAATGGATGCATCACATTGATAGCACATCCAATGATCCATGACATCAATAAGTCAACTATTGATAATTTCATCGTAATAATAAGGTGTGTGATAAATTTTATGTTTCTACAGGTTTCTGAAGTCTGTTAAAGTTGAAAAAAAATTTGCCAACAAAATTCAAATTGCTTTGATTATCAGAGTAAACAATGATAATTTTTTGTTTTTTTTATATTGATTTAGGAGGAAAGGATACTTAATCCAATATTATATATATATATGTATATATATGATCCATCAAACAATCATTTTATAATAATGTTTATCAAAATAATTCTGAGTCATGAAAATATATCGATGTCACAAAGTGAAATATAATCAGACATGCCTAATCAGACTTTATAAAAGTTAGTATGTTAAAGAATGATAATTTATAAGAAGACTCAAGAAAATTCAAGATGGTTCCACAAGAGTTGAGAAGAGTTGAAGTAGTCAAAGTTAAAATTCAATTTGGAAAATTCATGTGTGGGAAAATTGTTTCAGTTTTATACCATTACCATTCTAAGACACCTATATATATATATGCACAAAACAGTCATACTTTGTGTTCTCTTCATATGAGAAAAAGGTGGAGCACTGTAGATTTTGAGTCAAATTATTTTTACCAGGTAGAGATCTCGTTATAAGATCAGATTGATGAAAGTTTTCTTAGTAGACCAAGGAAGATCGAACAGAGCAATTGAGAAAAGTATGAGAATAAATTAATCATATTGAGTCTATCAGACCTAGGCCTATCAAACAAATAGAATCAGACCCAGGCATATTATAATGAGGTTCTAGACAGATATTTTGTGTTGAAAATTGGAAAAAGGTATTTATACTTTTGTTTTGTTATTTGTAAGAAAAAATTTATAAACTAACATTAATCAGTATAATAATTACTATTAAGATATAGAATATTTCTAACAGGATTTAGAAAATGTTGTATTCCTATCTTCATAATTGTGAATTTCTATAGACCTATGAGAGTGACTTTGGAAAGGTTGTAGATTCTCACACTAAGGTTGAACCTTGTAAATATCATGTGCTTTACTTTCTTTCCTACTTTTTCATGTATCAATATTTACTAAAATAATATAAGGTTATAAACATTGACAAGTTTTATGGGTTGTTTTTTAAAAGTATTGAAACTTATAAAAATTGACCAAATTATTTAACCCCTCCTTCTCAGTTGTTATCTGATCCTTTAAAACATCAATTGGTATCAGAATAAGGTTCCCTTGTTTAATCATTATCATGGATAATATCAATTTTATCAATAGTTGAGGAATTCCTAAATTTTATAGAAAATTTATTAGGGATTGAAAAATAGGGTGATTCCTTATCTTCCATCTCTTGGAATGGATGTTATCTATGTTGCTAAAATTGGGTTTCCACCTATTGAGAAAGATACTCAAATTAATTTTTCTGATAAGATAAATTTTGAAGTTAATAGAAAATATAGGGATTTTATTCTTTTATCTATGTCATAAAATTTTTATATGAAATTGATGGGTCTCAAATATTCAAATAATTAGTGGGAAAAGCTGAAAATTATTTTTGAAGGGAATTCTAGAGTTAAGTAAGCAAAGATACAAATATAGAATAATATGTTTTATGAAATAATAATTATAGATGAAGATAATATTGATGAATACTTCACTAGGTTAAATGAAATTATTTGCAACATAAAAGGATTCAGAGAACTTATTTAAGATTAAATTTTTTTAAAGAAACTCATGGGGAACTTTTCATATAGGTTTTATTTGAAAATTTATGATTTATAACATAAATATGATTTATCTTTTAATTAATTTCATAACTTTATTGTTGCTTATGAAATGATAAAAGCACCAATTTTTAAAATGAAGATGAAATATGGAATGGATTTTGAATATATGAGAAAAATAACGATTCACGATATTGAATTTGTTGATCCTTATGATTTTGAAGATAAATATGATGATGATTTTAATGATAAAATCATGTCTCTTATATCCAAGAACTGTCTAACATGAAGAGGAAATTATGGAGGTAAAATTCCTCTAAAATGTTTTTAGTGCGGTGGAATCAAAAAATTTACTCTGAATTTTCCCAATAAGGATGTTGTTGAATATTGATATGATTCTAATGAAAAGTATTTATGTAAGAAGTTGAACAAAATTTCTAAAAAATAAAAGGCAGCCAATAAATGTAAGATGAATATTACAAGGAGTAAGATAAGTATGTTTATTAAGAAATTTGAATCAGACTCAACTGAAAACAATTCATCAGAAGATGAGAATTCATAAAAGGTTATAAAATTCATTGAAAAAGATTATAAAATAGAACTCTCCTCAAATAGTTAATAATAAGGAGGTGAATAATCTTATAGAGATTATCAACTCAAAACATAACTTGTTTCATTTCTTAAGAAAAATAGATCGGTCAATAAATAAATCATAATGATAAAGAAATATAGTGTAAAATTTGTTGAAGGTGAAAAATATGTTGTTAAGAAAGAAGAATAACACATCCAAGAGATCTTAAGTTACATACATAGAATTTCTAAATAGGTAAATATGTTTGAAGATCTCAGTGAGAAGCTAGAAGCTAAGGAAGAAGAAGTTAACAAGTTTCAATCAAAAATTCTTGATTTTGAAAGTTCCATTATTAAGATGTATAAAAACCTCAACAAAGCCTTATAAGAAAAAATTAAGACTTCTGATGTTTTTGAAAAATCTCAAATCCTAAATCAGGTGAAATCCTCACCCTCTAAAAAAAATGTTTCATCTTATTTTTATAACATTTAAAGTGATAAGAAAAGTGTTGAGAAATATTGGATTAAGAAGGGATGTGAGATACATATCACATATAAAAAATTTAATAACTCTATTAGTAGGAAATTTGGTCCATGATTAAATTATATTTCAACAAGAAGTTATCATCCTCAAAAAAATTTCTACTGAGAAATATCTTACTTCAATAAAAAATCATGATTTGATTGTTTTGTTTATGTTGTGGAATCTATGGGAATAGGGATTTTAATTATTAGAATAATCTATCTCCTAACAGAAAAATGTTTGAAAAGAGTGAAATAAATAATGAAATAATAATGAGTAAGTTTTCTGGATTACACGAAGTTGAAAAGGAGAAATATCAAGATGTTAGAAACTTTCCCACAAAAAAATAAGTTTTATGGTCTGAAAGAAGTTTTTGTAAGATGTGATAAAACAAGTTCTATTTTTTGAAAAATTTATGACTAAAATTCCCGGAAAATTTTAGTATGTGATAAAATAAAAGGAATTAGGAATGAATAAATTTCAATAAATAGCTTTTGTTGTTGATACTTCCTTGAAAGCAATTAAAAAAGAACAAACCATGGATAATTAAAAGTGGTTAATACTCTCAAATTACTAGAGACTTAAAAATATTTAAAAATGTTGAAAATCATGTTGGAGGTGATTTTACCTTTGCGTATGATAGTTCTTTAAAAATACTAGAAATCATAATGGTTGAGATTGAAGAAAAAAAGTTGAAAAATAAGAATGTTATATTTGTTGATGAACTAAAACATAGCTTACTAAGGGTGAGTCAACTTTGTAATGATGGAAAAAATATTTTTAGAAAATATTCTTATATCATTAAAAGTATTAAAAATGTCAAAGTTGTTACAAAATTTGAAATAACCAGCAAAAATATTTTTTAAATTAGACAACTTAACAACTCATTATATATAAGTACTGAAGATGAGAACAAGTTGCAGCACCGGAAACTTGGCCACCTTCGGTAGAAAAGTACAAAAAATCTCTCTATATTTTATGATGTACAAAATTTTAAATAATTTAAAAGAAGAGAATAATATGTTTGTGTAAATTTTCAGAAATAGAATATACCTAATAAAAGTCAAAAGAAATTTTATATTTAGTCTACCAGACCTCTTGAACTTATTCATTCCAACTTATGTGAGTCGATAAGACATAAATCAATAAAAGGTTATTTTTTACTTTATCACACTCATTAATTATTTCACTCTAATTAATAACATCATGTTTATGAAGAACAAGTCATAGGCTATTTAAATGTTCAGATTATTCAGAAACTATATTGAGAAATAAACTGAGGTTTACATAATGATTAAGAACATATAATGGAACCAAATTTACATGAAATAATTTTGAAACTTATATGATAAAATGTGGAATTAAATATCATTATAGTGCTCTATATACCCCCAAAAAAATTAGTAGTATAAAGGAAGAATATAATTTTAGGGGAAGTGTGAAGAAGCATGTTAGCATAATACAAACTTTCAAAGTTGTATTGGAGAGAAATCATTAATACTATTGTACATGTTCAGAATGTATTTTTTTAGGCCAAAATCCAACATGACTTCTTATGAAATGTGGCATAACAAAAACCTTCATTTAAGTACTTCAATGTTTTTGGAAGTCCATGTTTTCTAAAAATCAATAATCTTGGATCTTGGAAATTTTAATGAGGAGGATGAAAAGGAACTTTTTATGGGATATTCACCAAATAGAAGAAGTTAGAAATGTTGGAAAAAATGTTTACAAAATTTTGTGGATTCATATGATATGAATATCATTTAAAATCCAAGAAAAGTTGTTGAGACTGTTTTCAAGGATAAACTGAAGGTTTCTAATGAAAGTGAGAATGATAAAAAAACAAAATTAGCAAGATTTGGAAATGTTGTGTGATGATGAAAGTTTATCTGGAAGAGAAATTTGAAATTTTCTACCTTATAAAAACATATTGAGGTCAAAAAATTATTGGGAATCATAATGCTCCAGTTCAAAACATAAGAAAGATGAGATAAGAAAATCAGACTTCAATTATCTCCAAAGTTGAATGGGAATCAGTTTTAGAATATATTCAACACATTAATGGGTAGATGATATGAATAAAGAGTTACATTAGATTGATAAAAATGAAACATGGGAACTTGTTCCATGACTAATTAACAAAAATTTTATCATAACCAAGTGGGTTTACAAAAGAATTTAATTAACATAGATATGTTTCAATAAATTAAGCAATAATTTTTTATAAAGGCTATGAACTAGTAGAAGGTGTGGATTTTGAACAAAATTTTTCTCCAATTTCAAGATTATATACTATTATATTGTTTCTATCAGTATATTCATAATTAAATTAAAAAGATTACTAGATAGATATAAATTTATCTTTCTTAAATGGATAGATTGAAGAATAAGTTTACATTGGATAACTGTGTGGTTTTCTACTTGATAATGATGAAATAATCTTTTTATATTGAAGAAATTTTATATGGGTTGAAATAATCCCCACATTCCTGGTATTCAAAATTGATGGTTTTTCATGAATTTTGATTTTTTATAAAGGAAATTTTAATAGTAACTTGTATGTGAAATAATTTAACTCAAACAAACTCATTTTAAATGTGTATATGGATTATATAATTATTTTTGTGTTGAATAAAAGGTTTGTAAAGAATTTTTTGATGAAATAATAAAAAAATTTGAAATGTCAATGTTTTGAGAATTAACTTTTTTCCTTGCATTAAAAGTTCAATAAAAGGAAAATTAAATTTTCTTATATCAATAAAAGTATTCTCGGGAATTTTTCAAAAATTTGGGATTGGAGAATACAAAAAAGTTTCTACTAGTATTTCAGTGGGAAAAAAGTTGAGTAAAGATGAATCTAGAAAAAATGAAAATAAAAAAATTTGGAATCTGGTAGGTAGTTTTATTTATCTCATAACCTCAAGACCTGATATTGTTTATGTTGTGAATTTGTTTTCTAGATATCAGAGTGAACCAAAAGAGTCACATATGTTGGAATAAAAACTAATTCTTAGATATGTTAAAGAAACAACTTGACATGAACTTTTGTACAAAATAATATATTATATGAACTTTCATGGATATACTGATATTGATTGGGAAAAATATTGTAATTATAGAAAATCAAAATTTAGAGGAATATTTTTCTTGGGTGAATGTTGTGTAAGTTGGAATAGTAAGAAACAATGTTTAGTATCTTTGACCATAGTTGAATCAGAATATGTTTCAACTACTTAGGATTGTACTCAAATTTTGGGGATGAAAGTTCATCTCGAAGATATAAAAATAAAATTTTCTAAACCATTGAAGATAATTTGTGATAATTATAGTGAAATTGATCTCTCTAAAAAACTTGTCTAACATTCACGATAAAAATACATTGATATAAAGTTTCACATTATAAAATAGAAATTTTCTACTAGAAATGTTTTTTTGGAATATATATATCATCAAATTATCAAATTACTAATATCTTTACAAAATAAATTCCAAAATAAAGGTTTTTTTAGGCTGCAACTTCATGTTCAGCCTCCTCCCATGACTTCCTAAACCTCATAAGGAATTCCCCCATCATTCTTTGGATTATGTTGATAAATGAGGGGATAAAGTAACACATTTTTAATTTTTAGTATGTTTTTACTTACCATTATGAGGTTGTGGTTATCAGATAATGGGAGAGGTAACAATAAAGTGGAGTGAAAAAGAAAAATAAGGGGGAGTTTATCCTTTTATGGCTAAAAAATTTTATTGTCACTGAGGAATGGAATTCCTTTAAAAACATTACTTTATCCACTATCATGGTATCATGACACTCTCTTTTGAGAAATTATATGTTTTAATAAAATTTAAAACATTTTATTGTTTCAAAAATTAGTTGTGAGAAATATGAGTGTTTGTAAAATGGTGAGTTATAAAAGTTTTCAAGGAAAGTTTTCAAAAAAATACAAAGGGGTATATTAAAGAACCTTTGTGATTTTTTTAATAAACTTTTTTATTTATTGAAAACTATTCTTTTTTAAAATAATATTTATTAAAAATTGGTCATATTTACTAAATGTTTGAACCCAAACATAAAAAAGAGAAGGGTTTTGTTTTTTGAGATAATTTTTTTCTTGAGATAGATTATCAGAATGAGCATCACAAGACATAGAATTTGTTATAAAGGTGGCTTTTTTATCAAAAAATCATTGTTCGAAAATAAATTAGGACTAATTTTTAGATATATTAGACAAAATGTTTTTTTATTTCAGAAGATGCATTAAAAGGAAGTCAAAATGTTGCTGAAGAGGTTGAATGAATATAGTAATTTTAGGAGTTTGAATGTTCATAAACTTTCTAACTGAAAGTTAAAGGAGGATTTTATGATCATGGTGTTGTCATAAATCATAAAATAATTCTCATGATAAAATATTTTGAGGAAATGGATGAGTTATAATGATTTTATCATTTATATAAATCAAGAAAAAGTTTACATTAGATTCATAAGTATCGAACACAAAAGCTATTCAAAGTTTGGATGATTTTTAGCTAATGATGTTTGAAGTTTTTTAAATTTGTTGAGTGGGTACATCATCAGATTAAGAACATAATAATTAGTATTCAATCATAATGATAAATTCATCATAATGGAAAATCAATCTAATTGAGTTGAGGAAGATCCATTAGGCCAAGATCAGACACTGGTCCATCAGATCAGGAATAGTAACTGATTCATTAAATGGATGCCTCACACTGATAACACATCGAATGATCCATGAAACTGATAAGTCAACTAATGAGAAGTTAATTATAATGATAAATTGTGTGAGAAATGTTGAGTTTTTGTAGGTTTATGATGTCTTTTAATGTTATAAAAATGTTGTCAGCCTTTTTTAAATGTCTTGGAGATTCATAGTAAATAATGAGAAATTTTTGTTATTTTTTATAATGATTCAATATGTTTGGGTATAAAATCTGAGATGATATATATATATATATATATATATGATCCATCAGAAGATCATTTTATAATAAATTCCATCAAATTGATTATGAGGTAAGAAAATATATTAGAGTCACAATGTTAAATATGATAGAACACGCCTAATCAGACTGTAGAAAATTTAGTATGTTTTATAAGGATGATTTTTTATAAGAATCATGAATATTCAAGGAGGTTCTAGAATATTTTAGAAGATTTTAAGTGATAAAAATTGAAATTCAATTTAGAAAATTCATAAGTGGAAAAAAGTTTAGTTTCCCTCCTTTACCATTATTATTAACCTATATATAGTTTCATATTACATTCATACTTTTCATTTTCTTCATGTGCACAAAATGTGGGTCACTATAGAGTTTGAGCCAGAGTTTTTTTTGGGAAATAGATATCATTAGAATATCAGACAGCTAAATGTTTTAATACTGAGTTGATAAAGATCAAACTAAGAAATTGAGTAGATATTGAGAATAGATTCATCACACATAGTCCATCAAACCTAGCCCAATCAGATAGAGAAAATAGGACCTAGCCACAATAGACATTGGTTCTGGATAGTTCTTTTATGGAGTAGATTGAACAAGTTCTTTATACTTTTATTGTGGCTCATTTTTTGTAAGAAAACTTTTTAAATTAACGGGATTCAGTATAATAATTACTATTGGAAGATATAAGGTTTCTAATGGGAGTTGGCATAAGTTTTATTCACTTATTCATAATAATTAATTTCCATATACCCATGGGAGTGGCTATGGAAAGGATATATGTTTGCACACTGAGGAAAAACCTTGTAAATCTTATATACTTTAATTTATTTCCAAATTTTTCTAGCATGATTATTTACTAAATTGTGATTTGGTTATAAACTGTAACAAGTTACTGGGGTTATGTTTTAAAAGTATTAAAACTTATAAAAAGTGAACAACTGATTCACCCCCCCCCCCCTTCTCATTTTTTATTCAATCCTTTGGAACATCACTTCATTATATTCACAATAAGAATTTCCATTTTTTGAGGATTTATCTTATCAATGTGATTTTTTATTTATTTATAGAATTCATGAAACCCCAATTAGATTTTTCCTTGGTTTTTCTAGTATCTTGATAACCTCGTCCAATGACTTCTAGTTCATTGGATTTAAAGTCAAGAGTTTCTTCAAAAGTTAGGTTCTCAAGACCATGTTATTGGCCCCTATAAATGTTTTCGTCATCTAAAAAAAGATCAAATTTTTATCCTATGTATCTTACCACTAAAACGCCACTTGGCCCGCTACATACCAAGTGAATAAATGAATAAACATAAAATCCCCCCACGTATTGTACTTTCTCATATAAAATTTACAAAATTCTTCCTTCATATCTATGTTTTGAAATATATTAAAATATAAGTAAATTATTTATAACTTTATAGATGTCATTAATTCCTTTCCTTAAATTACTTCCACTACTATAAAAAAACTAAATATGCTTTATCTGTATCTTGATATCCTAGAAAAATGGATTCATATATCTTAAATGATTCATTAATAATGGACTTTTATGGGTTCTAAGATCATACTTTCTATGTATTTATTTATTTTTTTTCAAATATAAGTATTACTAAATAAAATATGATTGATATGAATCTAAAATGGATGGATTCAAATCATATAACAAAAGAGTAAGAGGATAGGGTGAAATAGTTCATCAACTTTTATAAATACCATGCATATGACCCTTCTCAAATCCTTTATCCATGTTTACATTATTGTTATTCATGGATAATTAGTCTATTGGATATGAAATAACACTTCATATTTCATGTAATAGATCAAAGTTATAAATTTTGGACTAAACATGAGGGAAAACATAATATAGCTAGTGAATGGGATAAAACTGCATTTTATTGATCATATAATATGATTAAAATTGTGAACAATAATAAAAACCATGTCAAGGATATGATTTCAAGTTTAAATGGTGATGAAGATCATATTTAGAAAATAACAGTGATAGTTGAATTTGAACTTCAGGAATGTCAAAAATTGTTTCAGAAGTTAAATAGTTTTGAAAAGATGACATTGTATACTGGTTGTTCTATATATATAACATTTTCATCCATACTGGAGAAATATAATGTAAAATATTTAAATTGATAGAGTGACACCATCATTACTGAACTACTCTCACTCTTGAATGATATGCTCCCAGAAGATAATGAGATTCCTTTCTAAACATATGATGGTAAATGAATTTTATATTAAATGGGAATTATCTTTGTAAGAATATATGTATTTCCATATGACTATATACTATTTCAAAAGGACCATTAATCACTTAAATTTTTTCCAAATTTTGGTGTGTCTTGATATAAGGATGATGAATCAGGTCCTTAAAAAATTTTATGGTACTTTCCAATCATTCCATGGTTTACGCACTTATATAGAAGTGAGGATATTTCATATAAATTAATTTGGCATAGAGATATAGGAAATAAATATGGTAAACTTCATCACCTAGAAGTCTCTCCTTAGTGGAATAAAATTTATCATGAATATACTAAATTTTAAACCGAGCTGAAAAACATTCATCTTGTGTTATCTATGGATAGAGTTAATCCTTTCGGTTTTTAATGTAGTACTCACAATACATGGCTAGTTATATAATAAAATTATAAATTTCCACTATGATTATGCATAGACTAAGTATAACTTATTTTATCTCTACTTATCTCATGACCAAACCTATCAGGTAATGATATTGATGCTTATTTGTCTCCATTGATCGAAGATTTAAAATTATTGTGGGATTCTGATGTTATGTTGTGTGATTCTTATAGAAATGATGATTTCACATTGATATTCATGTTATATGAGATGATAAATAACTTTCCTTCTTATGGAAATTTTTTAGGATATGGAATTAAAGGAACTCAAGGGTGTCCCATTTGTAAACAAGGTACACACTCAATTAGGTTGAAACATTCATTAAATAGTGTGTTTCTAGGACATCATATATTTATACCCTGATGACATAAATACTAATCTTAGATGAAATCATTCAATGGGAGTTAATAAGAATGAATAACACCATCTCTACTAATAGGTGATAAACTATTTGAGAAATTAAATGATATAGACACCATTTTTTGTGAAATTTCATTGAAAACCCTATGAAAACAATTTATAATAAGAGATCAAATTTTTTTGAGTTACAATATTTGAATTTTTTTACATCAGGCATTTTCTCAATTTCATGCATGTACAAAAAAAATGTATGTTGTAGTTTCATTAGAACATTACTAAATGAACATGAAAAAAAAGATAGAATTAAGGCTAGGTTGTATACGATTGTCATGGGTATATGGGAAGAGTTGGTTCTAGTGAAGTTTTAAAGATGAACTTTTCATCCTCTAGCATATTACACTCTTTCCATGCAAGATACATTAGTTTTACAACTTATTTGATGATGTAAAGGTTTTAGAGGGGTATTCATCAAATATAAAGAATATTGTTTCAATGACTGATTTAAAGTTAAAGGCCTTGAAATCACATGAGTTTCGTGTTTTGATACAAGATCTAATGCATGTACATTTACATTGAATTTATATTAAGAATATTTGTCATTCATTTACCAAGATGTGTTTCTTTTTCAAATCCATATGTAGTAAAGTTATAGAACTGATGAAATTACCCACTATGGAAGGAAATCATATTCATGTTATGTGAATTGGATATATTTTTCCCATGTTCATTATTTGATATGATGGTTCCCTTGATGGTTCAATTGGTTTTATAGATTTTACTATGTGGTCTTGTAAATTATAGATATGTGTACCCCATTGAATGGTATATAAATATTTTAAAAGTCTATGTCAAAAATTGAATTCATATGGAAGGTTTTATTATTGAGTGATATGTTGTTAAGGATTCCATTAAATTCTATACTGACTACCAATATGATGTTGAAAGCATTGGTCTTCCAAAATCTCAACATACAAGGAGACTTGTTGGTGAATGAATTTTAAAAATAGATATTGTCATAATTACTATTACTGAGAGAAAGTTGGTTCACCATAATATTTTATATAATATTTTAGAGGTTGTGCCATATATTGAAACTCACAAATTAATTTTTAGACATTTGAATCCATAAAGGGGTGAGATATAGATATAAAATACACACAATCAACAGTTTATAAGATGGTTTCTAGGCCATAATTTTAAGGATTCAACTAAAAATACAGATTCAATTTCAAAATGACATTGATGGCTAGCCAAAGGACCAAGGGTGCATGTATTATCTTATAATGGTTATATAATTAATGGTTATAGGTTCTATGAAAATATACATGATGAACATAGTACCATGAAAAATAGAAAAGCAACACTTGTGGATTAAGGGATGAATGTATCCGGCACTAAGGATATAAATCTAATTTATGTGAATATTTCATAATTCCATATCATCAAAAAAATATGGGAGTTGGATTATACAACATTTCAAATACTGATTTTTCAATACAAATTGGTTGATAATAGGATTGTAGTTAAAATAGATGAATTCTGATTTATGAAATTGGATTTCATTAAGAGTACAAAAAACCCCATTTATAATGAATTCATAGGAAGTATAGTTATTTTATGTTCTAGATCCTGCAAACATAAATTAGTCAATTGTTCTATTATCAACTAAAACCTCTGAAGGGTCATATATCAATTCAACTAAGGATGACCCATTCATTGGGATGTAATAATCATTCCATAGTGGTCTCAATGTATATAGGGTCTTTCATATTAGAGTAAACCATAATGTGGGGATTTGGATACTCTATAGAGGGTTCAAATCTCTTTATCCATTAAAAAGGTTAGTCAATGATCATGTTATATTTTTTTGTAATATACATTGTGTTACCTTATAGTATTGTCTATTCACAACTAAATTTATATAATCTAAATTAAATATTCAACCACATCTATAGATAATGACTTTTACACATTTTGAAGACCCCAATCCTAAGTAATAATAGGTTTCTCAACATGTTTATGCTCATAATGCAGAGGAACAATAACTTTCTGGATATTTCATAGCTAAAAATCTAGAGGAACAACATATTTATGAGGTGGAATTTGAGGAAATGGTATATTTTTAAGAACATATGGCTCATAAAAATTATATATATCATAGCATTATAGTGTTAAAAAATTATTAAGGTGATAAATAGAGGCATCAAATTCGAGGTTGGATGGAACCCATGTGACCATCCTGTTAACCCAAACAAGGAAATTTTCAATAGTTACATTAGTCTCACCACATGAATGCATGTTTTGGTTAATGTAGATTCATGTGAAAATATTTGGCCCATTCTTAAGGCAATAATTTGGGAAGAGATTAGTGTAAAATTATCATATAATTTATTTATTTTAATAAAAAACAAAATAATGAAATGTTGATTTACTCTTCTTTATCGCTTGTAAAGTGCATTTATACTAGATGAATTTTGAATGCAATTTTTATTAATTTTCAATAGAAAGGATCATAGTGGCTTTCAAGTAATTCTTACAAAGTATCATATTAAGGATGATAAATGGAAAACAAACATGCACCCACCACAGATGTATGTACACCTGATAAACCAACAATCATGGAATACATTTATTGATCCTCGTGAGGATAAAACATTTTAGGTACATTGTGATGTTTAATATATTTATTAAAAATACAAGTATTAATCACTTTGATTAATAATTGTTAATTTATAAAATAGGAAATGAGTTTTGAAAATAAGAAATGTGAAATAAATCCAATTTACCCCAACCATATATCAATGATATGGAATGTTACACTAGAAAAAAATGGTTTGTATTTTACATATAAATAATACATTTATGTGAGATTAAAAAACAACAAAATTGGGTTCCTTTTTTATATATAGCTAAATGAATCAAAATACAAAGACACTTTTCTCTCATGTCATGTTATATGGAAGGAGGCTCATGTAAATAATGACGATATATGAATAGATGAAGTCACAAAAATATGGGAATCATGTGTAAGTATGATAAAAAATCTACTTTAAATTATTATTATATAATAATGATTAATTAGTATCCAATAGTTTGTATCTAGTTTAGACACAGAAATCATCATCAGTTGTACCTGAGGAATGAATACTATCAGTGGACTTGATGTGGACAAAACAATATTTCCACGTCAGAGGTGTGGATTTTGGGGTGTCACCCCAGTCAAATTTTTAGAAAATAAATGAATAGGGGGATAATGATAAGAAAATAGATGAGATGTAGGCTGAAAATTTTCCTGTCATGAGGAGGTCAATAAAACAATTTCCATCCTAATTAAAATATAGAAGTAGTGTGACTTGAGTTTTTCTATGAATGGGATAGAGTAATGGGTTTGTTTCACTTGCATTTTCTGGGTTCATGTTTTTGAAAAAATCAATAGAATATTTAGTTTAAAATAAATTTAAGAAAAAAATTTCCAAGCCTTGGATATCCCCTTACCTATCATGTTAAATCATTATTAAAATTTTAATCTCATATTTTCTCTCTTAATCGAATTAAATATAACTCGATTACTCTCCTATAGTGTTTTTTAGTTTACCTAGAGGGATGAAGTGGTCATTTAAACCTCCATTATTTCCAATCCCAATAATAAATAATCTTTGATTACCCTTAACTCAACCTGTTGTTCATGATTGTAAGTAGTAGAGAAGATGTAAATGGCCTCTGTGTGTGATCCATAATATGGGAAGATAAATTAAAAGTATAAGAAGTATAAAAGATCTCATAATGTTTATTAACTTTTAATGAATCTAGAATTTTATTAAAGAAAATGAAAAATTAAAATTCTAAATTCATTTTAGGGAGAGTCTCCTCAGTGCAACCACTAAGGGCTTAGTGTGTCATCCTGAGAGTTATTATAATAGAAATAAAACAAAGAGAGAAGCAGTAATAGAGAATCATCTTTGAGAGAGAGAATGAGAGAGCATCTAGACTTTGGATCACAGGGAAATAGTTTTCTACTTAAAGAAGGATGATTGGAGGTCCTTTCGATGCTTTGAAATTTTCTACGTGAGTAGCCCGGGCATCTCCACTTTCTTAGGGAATGTTCTTGTTTTCAGCAATAATCAACAACTTTGAATTCTTGACATGTTTCTAGAGTCTAGGTTATGTATGGATTACTAAATTGATATGGGATCTTCCCATGATCAATATTCATAAACTTTTAGAGTCGCTGGTGGTCCAGTGCTTCGCAGCATAATGGATGTCTTGAAATAAGAAGATGAACACATTGGGCTTGGTCTTAGTCATCTTCGAACATGAAAAAAATCAGTATTTAATTAATAAATTATTTTATATATATATACATATTATTATTATTTTATTTTATTTTATTTATCCATTATATATATATATATATATATCTTTTTATTTTAATTTTTTTGTTTTATTTTTCTCCTTTTTATATTCTTCTTGCCTTTTTTTTGTCTTCTTATTTTCCTTCTCATGATTGACTTGTTGGGGAAATTCTCTTGGGAGGTGCGTGACCGGGTCTTCTTCATTAGTGGAGGTCATCATCTTCATGAATATGCACATCTGGTGGTCCACTATCTTCTAATTTTAGTCGTGTGGCGACTCACGGTGGTCGAGCTTCTCCTTCGTCGATTTCACTACCAAAAAAATAGGTTTTCACAGCACCACCCTTTAACAGTGCTTTTTTTAGTAGCGCTGATAACAGGGGGTCTTTATCAGTATTTTTTTACTATCCCTAATAAATGGTATATTTCAAAAAAAACATCATAAATAATATATTAATATATTAATATATAAATATATAGATATATTTATATTGATATAAATATAATATATATTTTTTGAATGTGTTTTAGATAAGTATAAATAGACATTTACACTTAATATATAATATATTTAGTGAAAATTGCTTATAAAATATTTTAAAAAATATTATTATTTAATTTTTCTCTAATTATTACAGAGTAATAATCATTAAATAATAATTTGAAGACACAAAAAACCAAAAAATTAATAAAAGATCTAAAATAAGTTTAAAACATAACTCATACTTCAAACGGTCAAAAATTTTGATTTGGGTGTCTGTCTGAGCTCTACCACATATCAAATTGAATCCTGAGATGAGATATACACCATTAATGAGATAGGTAAACCTTTTTCACATTTTTCGAGGCAAAAAAAGGCCCAGAAGTCCTCCAAAATTGAGTTTTTAGTCGGGGTACCCCAATTTTGTTAAGATTCAATGGAATTTTATCCTTATTTAAGGGGGTCTTTTTTCCCTTTTTTAGTGGGGATTAAATTTATTCCATGGTATTACATTCATATTGATATTATGAATTTTTAATATTATTGTTTTTCATAATGTACTGTTATTTATAATCAAATATATAACAATATATACATATTTTTTATATATTCACACATAAAAATTAAATTTTATAAATAATTAATTAAAAATATTTATACATAAAATATATTTTTCAATATATAAGCCTTATAAAAATAAAAACTCATATCAATTTTATTTAAAATACAAATATATGAATATTTATATACCTATATAATGTGTGTGTGTGTTAGTGTGTGTGTATTAACAAACTGATATATATTATCTATACATTCTTACATATTAATATACAAACTAATATATAATATATGTAAATATATATAAATATGTATAATTATACTTATAGATACACATATATATAATATATGTATATGTGTGTAGGTTGTATATGTGTATTTATTTATTTATTTATTTATTTATTTATTTATAAACACACACACACAAAATATATTTTATAAATTTATTTAAAACTAGTCTTTTAAATATATATTAATATATGGATAATTATACGGATAGAAAAATATAACTATATATATATATAATAAATATAAATATACATTATTATACGAATAAATATATATTAATATAAATATATATTAATATGAAAATAAATATAACTATATATATAAATAAATAGATATATAATTAAATGGAGAACAAAACAAGATGGGTGAGTGGTAAAAGTGTAGGCGTGTGAGGGAGAGGTCTCGGGTTTGAATCTAAGCTGAGGCAGGGGTGCATGGGTGGGTGCAGGGGGCTAGTGTTGTTAAAGGGTGGGGGTGTGCACCTAGAGATGTTACAAAGGTGGTGGGTGTGCGCATAGGTGGGGCTTCCTAAAACTATTGAAAGGGGTTAAAGCACTATTAAAATGGGTCCTTCTCATTTAAAAATAACAATTAATTTTAAAAAAAAATTGACTTTGATAACGCTTTTTAAAAAACACTAATAAAATACCCCTTTTATCAATGATTTTTTTAGCACTGATAAAAGGGAACACATTTTTATAGAGCCTAGATTATCAATGATTTTTTAATGCTGATAAAGTATTTTTTTAGATCTGGTAAAACCATGTTTTATATTATTCTTTCACGCATCAATGGTGTGGGTGGTTCCACTGGTGGCTCGTCCTCGACAACAAGTAGCACAGTCCTCTTCGGTCGTAGATATGCTTTAGTGGCTTTTAGATTAAGATCAGTTATGATGGTATTCTCTAACATTGAGGTGGATCGTGGGTAAAAACTTGGTTACTCAATAAATTATGTAGGCACTTTGATCTTCAGAGAACCAATGTAACATGGGATTATTTCCTAGGTGCGAGACATCGAGGGTCTCATATTTCTTTACAGCATGATATCTAGCATTGATGGTCTTAATTTGATTTCATTGGGGAAATACACATCCATGGATCTTCAGTATGGATAGGAGTAGGCGAGTTTGATGGGGATTCTTTCAATAGTTTTTATTCAGTGATAGATTAGGTGTTTGATAATGGTGTGACGATAGCTCGGGATGGATCTAGGTGGTAAATTGTGTGTGGTGGAATTGTATCATGGAGCTTTAGTAGTGGAAGGATGGGAGTGGAAGATTCTTGAGAAGTAGAAGAGTGGAGCGATGACGGATGAGAAAATAAACTGCCATGGGGTGATGCTCTTGTGGTGATAGAGGAATGGTGGCAGTGAAGGTGGTGGTAGCGATGTTCTACCATGGAACTGGTAACAGTAAGGTCTTTATGAGGCATTAGCAAGGTAAAAGAATGGGGGAGGGTGGTATTGGTATCTTGTTGTGTGGTGGTATCATAAACGAGAACAATAGTACTATTCTACCTTCATAAAATTTTAATTGGTTGCAACATGCAAATAGACTCCAGAATGGTGGTAGTAGTTGGAGTGGTAGAAAAGCAATGGCAGCATAGGGGTGGTAACACAACAACGGTAGCAAGGATTTTTCACAATTTTATTTAAAAAAAAACATTTTCTCATCACTCTCATTGTGAAATTAAATTCAAAAATAATAGACAAATAAAAATTAAAATTGAATGTCTTTTCCCAATTAAAATTCAATATCAAATTCATTTCTAATAAATTTCAAACATCAACAATGTTTAGAATTTTAAAATTTTGAACAAAGAATTTTGAATTCATTTAAATCAATTTCAAATAAATTTTCCAAAAAAAATCCATAATTTAAAATTCACATTCATTTTATGATTGAACATTAAAATCACAATTATTTTTAAAAAAAAATTAAATTTATGGATTTTCATTAAATTCACAAAAAAATTAAAATAATTAAGCTCAAAAAATAAATCCATTTAATAATTTATTCAAAATAATTTTTTTTATTAAAAATCAATTTATTTTCAATGTGAGGATTTATAAATTATACATAAAAATTAATAGATAATTTAAAATTAGTATCTGAAAAATTTATCAATTATATTTAAAATTCTCAAAATCACTAAAAACACTATTTTTACCTGAGAATTAGATTTAATTAAGGGTATTCTGAAAGAATAAAAGACAAAAAAAATTCAAAAATTTTAAAAATTTATCTCGCATCACTCCTCCAAACTTGAACTATTGCACTCCTGGGTAATTTTACCATTGAATTATAAAAAAAATTAATAATTTTCCTCACTAACATAAAATACATAAGATGTATTTGAATAATATCAAGGAACTCTTGTACTAAATGGTCATGTCTCATATGTGAATTTCACACACTATTTAGCTTTAATTTATATCTAAATTATAGTTCCTTGAGTGAATGTGATAGAATTAAGTGGAATAAAAATTATAACAAGTAGCACTTCCATCTTTCCCTCGTTCCAAAATTCCGAAAACCAAAGATCATTTTCACATCTCATTGATACTTCCTAAATGATATTTTTATAATTCTATTATCCCCATCATGGATTGAAAATTTACCTCATCTAAATTAATTCATATTTGAAAAATGAGAACTTTATTCCATTTTTATTTTTAAATTTTTTTTACTAGCCATATATGTCTATAGCACTGTGAAAAATAACTTATTGAAATTTATGAAGGGATAATCATATACGTATATAGAACTATTCAAAAACACTTATTGAAATTTTTAGATGTAAAATCTCTCTCACACACACGCATATTGTGTCATTGTCTCGGATATTCATTGTAGATTCTTTATTCCCCATTTTAATTCTTGGTTCAAAAGACTTATATGGGTATATTTAGGGAGGCACCTTGAGGTGTTACTTAATTACTAAGGCCAGTTCACTCTATATTGATTTCTAAATTCTAGTGAGTGCATGTTTCAATTCTTATTCTACAAATATATTTTTAGTTTTCACTCATTTTCCTAGTTTTCAAACATAATTTTCATATCAAATAGGTTATGTTCACTAAACAATTACTCTCATTCAGTTTAATAATTACTCAAATTCTATAATAAAACATAGTATTTTAACTAGGCAACATAGATATGAAGTTCAATAAAATTTTAAAAATCAAAACAAATATTGTACAAAATCTATATACAATATTTATAGAACAAATTTTTTTTTTGACATTTTTTATTTTTTTTATAAAAGACAAAATAATTAATTTATAATTGAAAAAAGGTATTTACAGTATCTAAAAATAGTAAATTATTTTTATTTTTTTTATTTATACTCAAAAAATATAAAAACAAATACCTATATAACTATGTAATGTTTCATGAAATAGAGTTCATATTTTTTTTGTTTTTTTTTTATTTTTAAAATATTTACTTATCTTTAAATTTTTAATTTTATTTATTTATTTTTTAGTAAAAAATAAATAATGATATTTACATCATAAAACTTCTTCTTCCCTCTCCCCCACACTTAGTCTAGGAACTATACAGGTAAAGTGCAGCATACAAATTTTCAGAAACACAGTTCAATATAAATGTATCTAAGCTAGTGTGTTGGAAAGAGAAAACCTAGATTCCATTATCTGATGGAAGAATAGAGGAGTTTAGACTCCTCCATGAGATATTTTTGTGGATATTGATATAAAATTTTTATCTTCTTTCCCTTCACTTTGATAGGGTTCTGTAGATCATCTTCCTTGATTTTTATTACACCATATAGAAGAATGTTGGTCACTGTGAAAGTTCTAGTGTTCATGGAATGGTTCTTACCACGAATTAGTCTCCTTAAATAGTGCTGTAGAAGATTGTATCAAATTTAAAAATATTTCTTTTTGGTGATTATTTCATGGATAGAACTAGATTTTACTTGCACAACAGGGTGATCTTCTATGCTTCCATTCCTTATTTCTCTAGCTTCATCATCAATAGATTCTTTGGTTTTCTAGCTTTCCCAGACTTAGGGTTAAATCCTTTGTCATCCTAGAGGGATTTTCCTATAGCTAAAAATATTATCCATCATTTCCTATAGAATACATCGGTAGGATATATTTGAATATAGAAAATTTGAGTGAATTCTATTAATAATTCTCCCCAATTTATTCGAACTATTCATTAAATAAAACAAATTCCAAATTAAACTTGTTTCCATAAACATTTTCAACATAAAAGTATTACGTTTCCAAAATCTTTCTTAAAATAATTCCATTATCCAAAATTATGATATCTATTTTAGAAAAATATGGAAAATCAAATTAGTTCATAGTAAGTGTAGATTGATCCTCATAAGGGTATTTTATTGAGTCTAATATGTTAAAATAAATTATTTCTTCATCAAAGTTCACAAAAATTGTCCCTTAATTAACATTGATTATTTTTTTATGTTTTGAGAAATTTCATACGTAATATGATGGGGGAAATATTTGTACCTTTTTCTTCCTCCATGTTTAGAATGTAGAAATCAGTAGGGAATGGATAACCTTATACAGTTACTAGAACATCTTCTAAAACACCTACTCAGTAGTTAGTGGCTTTGTTGGAAAGTTGTATGACCAATCAGGTGGGTTTTAGTTGTCATATATATAGATAATAATAAACTTATTATGGTATAACATTAATTAATACTCTTAAATCACAATTTAAATTAGAAAATTGGAGCTCACCAATGGTTCACGGGATAGTAAAGATACCTAGATATTAACACTTGTGGGATATTTGTGGGGTTATAAGGGTAGAAATTTTTTACTTAGACTTAACTTTACATTACCTCATAATATCATTATCTGATACACATATATTTGATGAACGTTTCATATCATAGTATCTAGATAGTGGCATCCAGTAGAGGGATGTTGATTTTTACTTTCTTGAACAAATCCAGCATCTCATGTTGTAGTGACTCTTCACTGCTTTTCATGGTTTCTTTCATTATTATAGGGAATGGTGGATGGGTTTTAAGTGGATATTATATCTTATCTTTTCATTTTTCCTTATTAATAGAGTTGTTTCCATAGGTAATTATTCTTCAAGTTATTTTCTAGGGATAAATTTTTTAGATTTAGTGGGTTGTCTACTTCTATATTCTTCTCCTGGTGGTGCTGATTCTTCACTATCTCCAAGTTCTTTTCTACTATTTAGTTTAATAGTGATAAAATTTACACTATTATTAGGAATGTATTATATATGATGGTTACCTGATCTTTGATTATTCATTTCATTGATGGCAATTAGGATCTGGCAGTTGGTCTTTAGAAATTCTTTTAGTGGGTCCTTTAGTGAGAATACTTAATCTTTCCTTAATTTATAACTTGTAGATAGATGGGAATTATTTATTTTAAATGGAGGGGGATATAAATTTATTTAAATAATTATTGAAAATGTGGCCGATAAAATTGTTGATTTTTATCTCCATTATGAATTTTGTAGTACTCTCTACCTCCTTGATTGTAGTCTGGTTTTTGTTGATAAGGTCTTCAGTATAAGGATTTACAATTTTCATGGACTTGAGGACACCCATCATGGAAGTGTTACTGAGAGAAATAGAGCTTACTATCCTGATGAGGTATGATAAGTGATGTCTCTTGCACTTTTTTTAAAGCGAAAATTTTCACAATAGAGATTATTTCATCAATTTTATCGAAAAAAGAGATTTGGAACCATTCACCTCATGCACTACCCTTATGGTTGTTCTAATATCAAATTGTTTATAATTATGGGTGATTATATATATGAGTTCTTTGAATTCAGAAGGTGCTTTTTCAATAAGTGATCCTTTAGAGAAATCATCCAAAAGGTTTCATTTTCTATCCATAAATCCTAGTAAAGGAATACCAGGAAATGATACTCTTTATAGGATCAGTGTTGGTAGGAGTTGTTTAATTTTTAAAATATCTCCCAATACTCATAAAAGGTCTCTCCACAGGCTTGTTTTATTTCATAAATCTTCTTCCACATCTGGACACTGATACTTATATTTCATGAATATATATTTGATATAAAAATGAATCACTTTTGATATTTAAATGATTAATTGTTACATGTAAATCTAATTTTTTTATTTATATTGGGAGTGATACTTTAATATATTTGATATTAGTAAAATAATCCAAAGAAACAAACAATTTCACTTAAATAGTACTTCTCTTGACATTGTAGTCCTTTGAAACACTCCTGGTGCTCGAAACTAAACAACTAGAGAAAACGAGACTTCTGTAGATGGAAATTTACATTTCACATTCAGAAACGCTTATAATATGTTAAATAGTACAAGATGCGAAAGACATAAATAGAGTGATATGGAAAAAATAAACAAAAAATCATGGGTCAAAAATTTCATGGAATGAAGAAACTTTCATATCATGAAAGTTTCTAGGAAGATCCAGAAAGAAAAGTTTGATGAGATTTTCAAATAGAAACTAAAATATTTTATATTAAGATTTCCACTCACACAAAATGAAATACTCAAGGCTCAATATTATGGATATTAATGAAAACTAAATTTAGTATGATACCTATGGAGGTCTATAAATAAAGATTGGTGCAGCTGATCCATGGGAGGAATCCAAATACCAAAGCTTGGTTTGAGAAGTTGTGTTGTGCAGGGTCCTCAATAGTTCGATGTCTCCAATATTTTTATTAATGTTTTATTTTTATTCTTTAATTAACTCTAAATATCTCATCACTAGGTTGAGTGGGTAATTCACATATTATTCTATGGTAATATAGCTGAAGGGGGGCGGTGTTGTTTGATATATTTCATTATTTTTTATTCATGTGTTGATTTTCCTTAATTCGTTAATAAAATTCCAATCTCTTTATTTTTATTTAATCATGAAAATTAATTGGAGAATCTAAAATAAATTTTTTTAATTGTGAAACTAGATTTTCTAAATTATTCATGACCATTATTTCATTTACATTCATCATCTTTAAAAAATAGTCTCAAGACAAACTAAATTTTAAAATTCCCAAACTACCTAACCATGGGAGAAGGGGGATTGATGCGTTGAGGAGGGTATTTCAAGACCATTGATTCTACATTTTCTTAACTCTCACACCACACATGGATTATTTAATTTAATTTAGAAAATTAAATCTCACCTGAAACTTAAAAGTAAAAATCCCAAGTGCGTTTTCAAACCATATTTCAAACCAACAAATCTTATATTCCTTCATTATCTCACTTTATTTAATCTATTTCTAAACCAAAATTCTTCCTTGTTCTACCTATTCCATAAATAAATTATTTAAGAATAAATTCTTTAAAAAACTAAATAAACTAATTTACTATCTTATGGTTTCAACCTCAACTCACTATTATATTCATTTTAATTAATTAAGACTCATTTGTTGAGTTTTATATGTTTTGAATTTTGATTAGCCCCGTATGGAAATAATGATGTTTTTTGGGATTTTCAAAACTTACACCATTTTTTGGGATGCTTGAAAATTACAATTTTTAGTTTTTTTATATTTTATTTTATTTTATTTCTTTATTTTCATTTATTTTTTTAAAATGGGTGTGTTCACAAAATGGATTTAATATTTTTTTAATTGTTAATACATTACCACCACACATGTGAAAAAGGAAAGAATGTATTTGAGTTCAACCATGAAAAAGAGAAAATACTAAGAAAGAGAAAAAAAAGATACAATCATGGTTGGTGTAGTTAAACAAGTTGTCAATGTTCTTCAAAGAGATTTAGGGTTGTGTACGCTCACTGACTATGGGATTTCATATAATATTGGATAGAAACTGAGCATCATGTTGCCTCATGTTACATCAAATCATTTCAAAATCAAACATGCAGTGATCCAGGTGATCTTGAGCACCGTACACTTTTCTTTCCTACTGTATGAAGACCCGAATATGCATCTAGGAAACTTCATTGATATCTGTAACACATTTCAATTTCATAAGGCCTCAAGTTATGTAGTAAGACTTTGACTCCTCAAATTTTCTTTAAGTAATTGAGCTCTTGAGTGGGTTTAAATCCTTACAGCATATTCTATCACTACATGGGATGAGCTGGAAATAAACTTTCTCACCCACTTCTTGACACCCACTATATCAATTGATATCCAGATAAGAAATTTAAATTTAAATTATTTTATTTATTAATCTCTCTGATATTATTAGAAATAATATATTTATACAACCTAATAATTCCCTCATTATGGTATAGAAACCTATATTTTAATACAAATATTTTATAAGGGTTTTTCGATAGGGAAATAGATCAATTATAGATATTGTAGATAGAGGATCACACATGAAGAAGTCGACATAGTATAGCTATAACCTAATAGATAAAATGGAAAGAAACAAATTCAAATGGTAGAATGAAGGTATGTAATGACAAGGTATATACATGGTCAATGAAAAAAGCTAGATGGTAGAAAAAACTGAATCATTGATGAAGAAAATGGACATGATGATGGGCCAGCAACCACAACCCCAAGGTGCATAGACATAAGAAGTTAATTATTCTGATTATAATCATGGTAATAATTTTTAGGGTTGGAAGCTACAAAAAAATGGTCAAGGATATTAGTAGAGAGAACTGGGATTCGAATAACCCCAAGGACCTTCACTCATAATCTAGGTCCCCACACTGGAAGAGACACTAGATACATTCATGTTATCCACTAGGGATACTATAAAAGAATTGATGGCCTACTAAAAATATTAAATTGTTTCAATAAATGAGTTGAAGGAGGACTCACATTATCATAGATCCACACTCTATAAACTACATTTATAATTATAAAAAATCACTAAGAAGTTGTGGGAGTGAATAAGAGGAGTACTTCCAGGATTCCCTAATGTACATCAATGGACATATTTGAAATTCATTGCTTTGAGGAGTGGAAAAGTCACTCAGGATCATCCTGATCCAATAAAAATACAATAAGAAAATAAATAGGATCTAGAGAAGAGTGGGGAACAAGTAGTTGAATATAAATAATTTGAATAAGAACCACCAAAATTCAATCCAAGACAAATTTTTCTAGAGAGACTAGAGAATGTGAAGATTGACACAGTAAAAGATAAATTTTTGTAATAATTTAAACAAATTCATAGTCATATCCCTTTTACAAAGGTTCTTGAATACATGAATACCTAAAAAAAATCATGAAAGAGATGTTAAGAGATAAGAATAAGTTTGTAGAAATTATCATCATTCCACTCACATCAGAGTGTTCAGTGGGGGTATAAAATGACCTACCTATGAAGTAGCATGCTCCAAGTAGTTTCTCAATTTCTAACTTTATTAGAGATAAAAAAATTTAAAATATTTATGTAACATAGGTGTGAGTATCAACATCAAGCCATACACCAATTACATAAGCCTGAGACTATATAGATTGAATCCTATAAGATTTATACTTAAATTGGAAGATTCAATAGTGAAGTACCCTCGAGGGGTCATCAAAGAAATTCTAATTAAAGTTAAAAAATCGATTTCCTAGTAAATTTCCTATTATTGGACATGGAAGAAGAGTAGAAACTTCTCATTTTGGGGGAGACCATTTTTATCCATCAAGAGAGAAATGAATTATATAAAATGTGGAGTACTCTTTATAATAGTTTCTTGTGAACAAATTGGTTTCAATATTCATCAGTCAATGAAGAACTATGATGTGATAGAATAAAAAAATTATATAAGAAAAAATACCTAAAGTTGAGAAGATTATTGAGATTGATGAAGTGCATGAAGATTTTTATTCTATGAAAGAGTATAATTAAATTAAAATCACTTCTAAGAAAAAAAGGGAATCTGAGAAGTCATACCACTACCATTGGAAGATCAATCAACTCCACTGAGTTTGACAAGGGCCAATTGATATGGATGGTACCTGACCTTCCATTTAGTTTTTAAGTTTTGAGGAAAAAATAGTGGATTAGGTCGATGGAAATCAAGAAAGTGCTACTATCATGAAGAGTTAAGATGTTTAGTGAGGGAAAAAGGACTAAACTGTGTTGAAATTTCATAAATAAGAACATTTATGGATTCCAACCAGGTAATGAATTTTTAATCATCATTTACCTGAGTTGAAGTAGAAGGAGGTAAAGTTGAGACAACGATGTTAAATAAAAGAACTTTCGGGAGGCAGCCTATGTTTTTTAGAGTTTTTATTTAATAATTTTATATTTTTAGAGTTTTTCATGAACTCTCCCCCAAATAATTAAAATTTAATTGATATAGCCTATGATTTCACCTATTTATTTTTAATTTATAGGACTATCAAGACCCTGGAAGGCAGAAAGAAGCATGAAGCATGAAAAAAATATGTAGGACTAATACACATCATGAAACCCATTCACATCATGAATATAAAGAAATACACATAGTAAAACCCTTTCAAATCATGAATTAGACACAGGAATAACCTACATATTTGACTTCTAAGTATCATTAAAAATGGGAGTAAGTGTTTCAATTTTTAATTTTTATATTGTACTCCCCACATTTAATTTATATAAATCTACTTAATTACCAATTACAAGAACTCATTTTATTCTTATTTTAATCGAACAAACTAGGAGATATAAACATACTAGGATACTTTCCATGCCATGATTTTAAATTAATTTTTCAATAAATTTAAATGATAAAAATGGGGGAAATAATTAGTAGAGATATGCATGGAGTGTTGGATTTAGAAAATCATGATTTTGGGGAGAATGTTGATTCTTGTAAATGACATCTATTGATATTTGGACTTGATTTGAAATTATAATATTTTAATTAATTGATTTTATAATTCATATTAATTTCTGAGTAGTTGTCCCAAACCTTCATTCTCATTGCTAAGACATCCCCTGAACCAAATATTTCACATTATTTCTTTAGTATATTTCCTATGATACTTGAGCATGTTGTCTTCCAGAACTATCATGGAATATTATCAAAGTTATGACTGAATAGAATCACTTTTAATATGAGTAATGCATCATGTGTTTAACCCTTAATCCTTGGACCCACCTAACACTGATCTTTTTAAATCCTATAGAAGTCATGAATATCCTTATTAGAAAATGATCTAAGTTACAAGAATATTGTATCCATTCCTACCCTCCTCTAAATATTTTTCATGATATTTAAAAAGAATAAGTAACTAATAGAAAATAGGCCTTTAACTGCACAAAAATGGTCTTTATCAGTTCTACAGAAGTGCTGACAACCTAAGAGATATTAAAATCCCTTGAATTTTATTAGGGATTTTATTTAGCATTGATAAAGAGTAATTTTATCATCATTTTTAAAAGTGAAAATAAAAGAAACATTTATCAGCACTTTCAAAAGTGATGATAAAGGATGAATATATCAACAATTTCAAAAGCACTGATAAAGTACACATTTAACAGTGCTTTCAAATGTGATGATAATGTGTCATGCTATAGTGTGTTGTAATAGAACACTGCAGAATAAATGAAATATTCTTTAATAACACACTGCAACCCCAAAAACACCACCAGATATCAAAAAAATCAATTACGAAAACATTATTTAAATGAAATTAAAATTACAGCACAAATTCAAGAAAAAAACACTATATTATAGACATTTCAAACATTGGTTTATACAATTATATAAGTAAACTTTTTTACATACATTCCAAAACATCAATATTCCTCTATATTTTGATCCTAACCCCAAATCATGCTATTTCCAAACAAACCATCCCTTATCAATAAAAATAGAACAATTGTATAAGAAAAAAATTCTTATGTTAGTAATAATATAAAGAAATAAATTGACATAAAGTGTTAATTTTAATCTGAACATTCAATCATACTAGGAAAATTGTGTATCATATTGAGTTCAGGTTGATTATTACATGTCACACCATTCATTGTTCATAATTAAGCATTATCTCTAACAAAATAAATTATATAAGTATAAGAAAAATCTCCACGGTTGAAGCCTAGTTGTTATGTGAGTGACACTTTTTGAACTAAAAAATTGATTTTAAATTGATAGCAGACACTTTGAGTCATAATATGCACATCATGTATTAGATTGAGGTTTGACTAATTCCTACATATCACAAATGACATATGGATCATTTCAGTAAAGTATCAAAACAATCCGAATGTGCTTTCTTGGTTTTGAGTAGGTCAGTAGTCCATTTTACTAAAATTGATGTCAATTATAAATAAAAAGATACAATTGGAGTCATACCGGTCACACCGTGCATCTTATTGAGATGTGGATGATTCCCACACTCCTCAAATGACCTATGGATCGTTTTCATAAAGTATAAAAAAATATATAAATGTGTTTGATCATTTTTGAGTAGGAAAGTTGTCCATTTTACTAAAATTGATGTCAATTTTAAAGAAAATGATGTAATTGGAGTCATACCAGTAACAATGTGCATCATATTGAGGTAAATCCAATTATTATATATCACTAATTAATTATGAATCATTTTCCTAATGTATTAAAACAATCCAAATGTGTTAGCTCAATTTTGATACGACAGTTGTCTTTTTTACTAAAATTTCATTTTAAACTGGGAACATGCACTTTGACTCATACGAATCACATCATGCATTGGTTTGATGTGAGGACAATTACTAAAAATAAAAAATTACTCGTGAATAATTTTTACTAAATTATGAAAAAAAATCCAAGAATGTTTGATCAGTTATTAATGAGTGAATTGTTTTGAAATAAAATGTCGATTTTAAACTGATAACAACCACTTCAAGTAATATCAGGAACATCATGTATCATATTGAGTTGAAGATGATACCTACACATAAAAATGACTTATTGGTCATTTATTTAAAGCATAAAAACAATCCAAATGTGTTTTATTGGTTTTGAGTTGATCATTTGTTCATTTTACTAAAATTGATGTTAATTTTAAATAAAAGGATGCACTTGAAGTCATACCAGTAACGTTGAATGTATGATTGATATAAATTCAATTTATACACATATAAATTGACTTATGGATCGTTTTTCTAAATTATTAAAAAAATCTATATGTGTTTAATCAGATTTGAGTAGGCTAGTTGTCCTTTTTACTAAAATTGATGTCAATTTTAAATAAAAAGATGCACTTGAAGTCATATAAGTCGCCCCATGCATCGAATTGAGGTATGGACGATTCTTACATGTCTAAAATGACTTTTGGATCATTTTCCTAAAGTATAAAAACAATCTCCAAGTGTTTTATTAGTTTTGAGTAAACCAGTTCTCCGTTTTTCTAAAATTGTTGTCAATTTTAAATAAAAATATGCACTTAGAGTCATACTGGTCACACCGTACCTTGGATTTAGGTGAAGTTAATTCCTAAATGTCTCAAATGAAAAAATTATAATTTTCCTAAAGTATAAAAACAATACTAATTTGTTTTATTAGTTTTGAGTATGTCACTTTTCATTTTTACTAAAATGTCATTTTGAACAGGAAACATGCACTTTGACTCATACCGATCACATCATGTATCAGTTTGATGTCAGAAAGATTCCTACATGTCACAAATGAATTATGAAAAAAAATTACTGAATTAAAAAAAATACAAGAACGTTTGATTATTTCTTAGTGAGTGATAGTTTTTGAACTAAAATGTTGTTTTTAAATAGATAACGGACACTTTGAGTCATACTGGGAACATCATGTACTATATTGAGGTGTTTCTGATTCATACACATAAAAATGACTTATGGGTCATTTCCAAAAATCATAAAAACAATATTAATGTGTTTGATCAGTTTTGAGTAGGTTAGTTGTCCATTTTACTAAAATTGATGTCATTTTTAAATAAAAAGAATCACTTGAGGTCATACCGGTCACACTATTCATCGGATTGAGGTGTGGCCAATTCTTAAATGTCTCAAATGACTTGTGGATCGTTTTCCTAAAGTATCAAAACAATATGAATGCATTTTCTTAGTTTTGAGTATGTTACTTTCCATTTTTACTAAAATGTCATTTTAAACTGGAAACATGCACTTTGACTCATTTTGATCACACCATGTATCAGTATGACATGATACTGATTCCTAAACATCAATGGTTTCTCTAAATTATCAAGAAAATCCAATCATGTTTTATCTATTTTCATTGAGTGAATGTTTTTTGATCTAAAATGATGATATTAAAATGATAATGGACACTTTGAGTCATACTGGTAACATTGTATATAGGATTGAGGTGAGATTTATTCCTACACATAAAAAATTACCTATAGATCATTTATGTAAAGTATCAAATCAATTTGAATGTGTTTTTTTGTTTTTGAGTAGGTCATTTGTCCATTTTACTAAAATTTATGTCAATTTAAAATAAAAAGACACACTTTGGGTCATACTAGACACACCATGCATTGTATTGAGGTTTGGTTGATTCCTACACATCTTGAATGACATGTGGATAGTTTTACTAAAGTATCAGAACAATTTGAATGAATTTTATCATTTTTGAGTATGTCACTTGTCTTTTTTACGAAAATTTCATTTTAAATTGGAAACATTCACTTTGAATCATACCAATCACATCATGTATTGGATTTATGTGAGAATGATTCCTACACATCACAAATGACTTATAAATCATTGTTCTAAATTATCAATAAAATATTAGTGTGTTTGATTAGTTTTTAGTGAGTGATAGTTTTTTATCTAAAATGTCAATTTTAAACTGATAAGAGACACTTTGAGTCATACCTCGCACATCATGTATCGGATTGAGGTTCAACTGATTCATACATGTCACAAATGAATTATGTATTTTTGTACAAAGTTATCAAAACAATATGAATATGTTTGCTCAGTTTTGGTTTGTCAGTTGTCTTTTTCACTAAAATTAATGTCAATTTTAAATAAAAATAAGCACTTTGAGTCATATGGGTCACACCATGTGTCAGATTGAGATACAAATGATTCGTATACATCCCAAAGTCTCAAAAAATCCAAACTGAAAAAGTTAAAATGATTTTCATTTCCTTTATTTGTTGAACTACCAACACTATATATTGAATCAATTGAATTTTCAATTGACCTGACATTTATTCTAGTCACCATCAAGATAATAAACCAGTTCTTGTTTGTTAGATCTGAGACATAAAATAATTACAATCCTTCTGATTATTTTATTAATGGCTTTTCTTTTCCCCTTACATATTGAAATACACCTTCACAAAGACCATTTCATCAACTTTCACTACACAGATATTGTCAAAGCATTTGTAATGGAAAATTGAAACTTGAAATGTTGTGTAATACAACCTGTATATATGTTTGATAGTGCCAAAATATGACATATTTTAATAAATTGTATTTCTATTCTTGGAACCAGATATGTGCATCTCTTCATCCATAATCATAACACCATTGTTTCTTATTGTACTTAAGTGGTCGTGTTCTTTTTTATAGAACATATAACCACTGATTACAAAAACTAATGTATGATATATCATTTTCATTCGGTCCCCTGGCCATCCATTTATGTCATTTGGCAACTGAATTCAGATTTTATGATAACTCCATATAAATTTGATCTCAAAACCATCCTATAATTTGTTGATTATGTGTATTTTATATCCATCCTTCAACCCTTTATGGATTCAAATATATAATAATTTCTTTGTGGGATTCAATGTATGAATTAACATCTTCAGTATTATGTAAAATGTAATGGTGTGCTTGATTCTACTCTGTCAAGGAAATTTTAAAACATATCTTTTGAAAATAAATTTTCCCATAAGGCATTATCTATGATGAGACATTGGTATATTGATGCTATCAACTTCTAATAGGTAATCAGTATATAATTCAATAGATTCTTTAACAATATATCGTTATGAAATACAACCTTCTGGCTAACTTTGATTCTTGACATACCCTTTAAAAATCATCATATACCATTCAATGGGATAAATCCATCTATAATGGACATGACCATATAATTGAACCTCTTTAACCAAGTGAACAATCATGTGGACCATTATATCAAATAATTTTGGTGGGAAGAGCATCTCTAATTCACATATCATAATTGCAGCCTCTTTATTCATGATGGAAAACTTCACCGGGTCTATAACTCTACTTTATATGGCTTTAAAAATAAGTAGACTCATGTTAATGAATGTCATACATTTTTAATAATAATGAAACAAAAATAAATAGACATCAAATCTTTTATCAAAACATGACAGTTGTGCGATTTTTTCTTTGTAACTTCAAATTAGTAATTAACAGGACATTATTGATATTTGAAGAATACCCCTATAGAAATTTTACAATATTAAGGAAAATTAAATTTTGTAATTTTTCATGTCTGGATAGAGTGTAAGCTATTGTAGGAAAAAAATTCCAAATTTTACACTTCACCGGTGCCAAATCTCCCCCTTTCCCCATTTCAATAAATTCCAACCTATCCTTGATGTTGTATTTCATTTTTTCAGGAACATTTAGTAACATTACAATAACACTATAAAACACAATTTTTTCTACATGCTTTACATCAATAAAATTTATTACATAAAAAAATTCCATTATGGTAATTCAAAGAAAATTGATCTATTCTTCTAACCTGTTTTTTTATGGTTTTTTGAAAATGGTTTATTAAAAATATTTTTAATATCATTTTATTTATTCAAAAGTTGATCACCTATTATTGGAGGTGGTGTTTCCCCCTATTTGATATTCCCATCAAATATTGTCATCCATGATCAGTATTTATATCATCGAGGTAAAAATTTATGATGTCTTAAAAATGCAGTTTCAAGGAATGTTTCAACCAAACTGAGTGTGTTTGTTTTCTACAAATGGGACACTCCAATATTCATTTAATTTTATGTATTAATAAATTTACATAAGTATGAAAGTTGTTTTTCATCCCATACAACATGGACGTCAATGTGAATTCTTCACTTATATGAGTATCATACATTGTAACACCTGTATCTCACATCAATTTTCTTCCACTGAGGAGATTCTTCCAGATGAATTAGGTTCTCATCTTTAATTCTTGTATCTTCATTCCAAATCAATTGTCTTTCAGTTACCTAACATCCATATAGTCCTCTAAACCGTGTAATGATAGGAAAGTACCATACATATTTTTAAGGACTTGATTCATTTTTCTTGTATTGATATGTGCAACACTTAGGGAATTTTATCAATGATTCATGATCCTTGAGAAATAATATGAAATCATTGGGACAAGAATGTTTTTTTAGAGACCATTCACATTCAACATAACAATCATTTAGCATCATATGTTTGACATGGTGGTTCATTTTCTTCTAGTATCATATCATTCAGTAGACCATGTAGTCCTTTAAAGTTGGTTTCACTCCATCCACTACTGGCTTTCAAATTATACAACTTCAATACAGCTGAAAATTTTGTGTATTTAGTACAAAGGGTATATAATGGTCTCATGGAATAGATATTTAACTTCTCAAACAACTTTGGAAAATCATGATTGTCATCTTCGATTGTCATTTTCATTTGTTCTATGTGATCTCTATCATTATTTACACTAGTTTTCATATCAAATGATCCATAAACAGTTGTATCATCTCAATCTATGTCCAAATTCATTTTTCCCCCATGTTTAGTCCAAAATTTATAGCTTATATCTATTCCATGAAAAATAAAATGTTCTTCTAACTCTTCCAAACTAATTTGTTTTGAATAAAAAGAATGTAAACAAGGAAAATGGATTTGATAAGGTTCGTATGCATGCTATCTTGAAAACTTAAAGAACTCTTTATCTCTATCTTCATACTCTTTTATCAAATGATTAGAGTATATCTATTTTTGATTCATATCTATCTTATTGGGTTTATAAAATATTAATTTTTTATAATAAAAACCTAAATACATATAAGATATTCATTATCAAAGGTGAAAGTTATAGACAATTCTAATAAGGTAATCCCATCATTTTATTGTTTCAAATAATTTAAGTATGCTTTGAAGAAAATGAGTAACTGAATTTAAGAAAATAATTACTCCACTATATCAGGTGTTATACTTTGAATTCATTCAAAGTTTATTGTTATAGAAAACTTTCATCCTCATCAACTCATCTCCCATTAATTTATTATTGCATTTTTATTTTTTGACACACGTCCTCCATCTCTTATGTACACACACCTATGTTGCCTAAAATACTCTCATCAGTAGTCATCCATAGGATGACTAATGATCAGAGTAGTAAAAGCAACATAAAAGAGATAGAGGATGAGTCTCCAGAAACAAATTACAATAAAAACTGTTCAGGACATGAAGTTGTTGAGGATGATATTTTTCTATAAAAGAGACATGGGATGAGTCTCAATAAAAAAATTACAATAATAACTATTGTTTAACACATACCAAGCCTTTATTAAATCCCCTAAACAAATGAAAATATAATATAAGAAATTAAGTAGTAATAAGAAAAAAAATTATGATAAAAAATAATAATGAACTCTAACTCAATCAACTAGAAGATATAAAAATGTATTGATAAAAAAAATTAAGAACTAAAGAGTAATTTCATATACATGGATGGTAATCAAATATTCCTTGGAGTGGAACCAATACATGTTGACATGAAATGATGAATACCTAAAAATAATTTCTAATATATAGAATTTGATAAACTCTATTCTATTATTTGGAACAAGTTATGTAGAAACCTAAAGAATTATTACATTTAATAATAATGGTATATCAAATATTTGAAAACATATCAAGACTCTTCGGATTTCTTATCACCACACTGACCCATACCAAGGATTCTAGGGAGGTCATCACATTAGATCTATCCATCGGAAGGAAGGGAGTTCATCTAATACACATTGATCCATATTCTTGAGATTCTAGGGAGGTCCATAAAGAAGTTGGAATAAATAAATAATACACATCAACAACATATATCACAAAACAGTTATAAAAACACAACCAACCCTTATAAAATCTATCCAATACACACTAGCCTTTACTGATATGGAATGACTCATGTGAGGTTACATTTTCTAATTGGAATTCCCTTCACTTAGAAATCTAAGTGGAATCATAAACTTAACAGATCTATAAAATTTAACTACCCATATAAATTTTTTATTACAAAAATGCGAAAATAACTAGTCAATTTAATATGTTAGGAAGCAGTCTCCTAAGCTACCAAACCACCATCAAGGAAATTGATACATATAAAATTATATAAAAGATGTAAAATGGGATGGGACTTATACCATATGGTTAATTCCAAAATTTATCCAATAAAAATAAATCATGATTCATCCACACTTTCACATTAATAAAATATTAAATCATAAATCCCCTACATTAATTCACATATGAAATTGAGAAGGAATTATATGCTCATATGGACTGGGAGAGAATCCTTGAAGGCTCACAGTATAGGTGTTTCACACTCTAAAAATTTCAAGCATCAAAATGGACAATCACTATAGCCAAATCTCCAAAATGGCTAACTCATCACACTCACAGTTGCAAAACATAATCCACCACTGCCAAAACCAATGATTTTTTACACCCTGAGTTCCAAAAGAGTAATTAGATACATACTTACATTCAAAATAAAGTAGAGAAATACTTATGGTGGAGACTTGGATTCGTTTGACCCTTAAATCATTTGAGCCTTGAATTTGTGTCTTGGATTTGATTAAACCTTGATTTGAGTCTTGATTTGAACTTAGATTCACCAAGAAGGAGCATCGGTAGGGGGTGGAATTCTTAGAAATCTTCTAATATTGTGAAAGGTTCGCAGCTAGTTAGGGTTTTTTAAATAGATCAAGACACTTTTATCAATGCTTCCAAAAAAACATTGATAAATATACCGTTATAAGAATTTAAGTAATAAGCACTAATAAAGGGATTATTTATCAGTGCTGATAAAGTCCTATATTTTTCAATGCCAAAAAAGCACTGATAATTAATCCTTTTATCAGTGCTTATTACTTAAGCGCAGATAAATGATTTATAATTATAATTATAAAAAAATTGTATATATATATATAATAAATATATATACAATAAATATATTCTTTCTTTAAACATATTTATTATAATTTTATAATTATTTAAATATATAATTATCTATTTATAATTATATAAATATTTTAAAAAATAATAATGATACCATTATATATATTTATATAATTATATATATATATATATATAATATATATATAGAGTAAATATATTCATTATTTAATAATTTTTTAAAAATTTAGTAATTATTTAAATATATATAATTATATATTTATAATTATATAAATACTTTTAAAAAATATTTATTTATTTATAATTATAAATGTATAAATGTATAAATAAAGTAAATGTACATTTATAAAATTATTTATTTATAAATATTTTTTATAGATATATTTATTTATAAATATTTTTTAAAAAATATATATTTAACGTTATTAATGTATATCTAATATTAAGTGAATGCATGTTAAAAATGAGTGAAATTGAAAAAATTAAAAATAAGTACACTTTTATAATACTGAAAAAATGGATAAGTTTTTTGTGTGTGTGTGTGTTGTATATAAAAAATCATTAATTACATATATGTGTAATAAATATAACACACATTTGATCTATGATAAATTTAAAAATCAAACAACATTCAATTATGTCAATTACCTATGCAATTAGTTAGTATTTTTAATTCATAATAATTTTTAATTATAAACCATTATTCACTAAATATATGACTATTTAATGTAAAACACAAATATTTTTTTATATAAATCATATTTATATACATTCATATATATCTATATATTTAATATAAATTACTTATTCCCATTATCAATAAATATCTGATAAATAAAACGATTAATATTTTTCTCAATTTACTTATTTTTTATTTTTATTTGTTTAATTTTCATTTTGAATATATTTATATATTTAATACATGATATTTATTATTATTTATAATTTATATATAGCATAATCAATTTTTTTATTTTAATCAAGAATTATTTAATTAATAAAATTGGTAATAATTTTTTTAACAAACACATATTTTATTTAATTAATTATTTTATTTGATTCAGACTTTTATCAATTATAAAAAGGTATTGATAAATGGTACCCTTTATCAATGCTAAAAATAAAAATGTTGATAAAAGGTTCCCTTTATCAGTGCTAAAAATAAAGTGCGGATAAAGGGTACCCTTTAGCAGTGCTAAAAATAAAATGCTGATAAAGGTTACCTTTATCAGTATTGCTAAAGGCCTATTTTGTAGTAGTTAGTTTGGGGGAGATTTTATCCACGGTGGATGGGAATATACTACATTGAGAAGTTATTAGAGATGTTTTTCTTGTGATTTGGTGAGAGACCATGACATCATTCACTATACTTTTTCATTATTCACCTCTCTGGAAAAAATATTAAAATAATAAAATGATAAAATGATAAAATGATAAAATAATAATAATAATAATAATAATAATAAATGGTTTGTGTATTAGAAGGATCATAAATCACCATTACCATACTGACGATCTTTTGATCATATGTGGTTAGGTTGTAGCATCCTTTGTTTTTTGACCGAATGAAATTCCATGGGAATTTGAGTTTTATCATTTCATGGATGGCCCATTTTATAAACCAAGTCTTGGTTTGTAAATAAATTTTTTGGAACACTTAAGAGTGTTGATTTTATATGTTCTTAAGAGACGTAGAGGATTATTGGGTGGTTTGTTGAGTTTCAGGAGCGTCGGGCCCCAAAAACTAAAGTTTGGGTGGACTGGTAAGGGAACATGGTATGTCTGAAACCGTGTAGCCCACCAGTGTAAATATTGCACCTTATTCTGGTGAGAATAATTAACCTGTAAGGGTTTGACCAAATTGTGCACCAAGCCCACATTCTTAGTGCCATTCAGGTAGTACATGTGCATTTTTTGCCGAACATTTGACACACAATTTGGCCAAACTATGAGGCCAAACCATGTGACCCCTCCCCCTTAAGCAGTATCCCTCACACAGTTGGTGCATGGTTTGTCCAACTATGTGGCCAAACCATGTGTTTCATTAAAGGAGTGAAATTACCCCATTTCCATCTTTTCTTATTTCTTTTTCCTCCTCCTTATTCTTCTTCCTCCTCTGCGCGCAATAGCTCCTCTATGAGTTTTTCTCCTCCTCCTCTAGGTATGAGGATATCTCCCTTATACATCCTCTTATTCAATCATCATTAGGTGTGTTGGAATAATATTAGTAAGTCTAAGACTCCTCTTTCTTCCATTATTAGTTTATCATTCTACCCCTTGTTTTATTTTAGTGTAACCTTATTCACCCTATTTTCAAGGAATTCATATGTTTCTTCATTTTATCTCAAACATGACTGAATCAAACCCTGATATCAGACGTATGAGTCATCTGCGGTAAACTATATGCATTATATTTATTTTCCCTCAAGTTCCATCATTTTTACAAAAAAAATATGTGTGTCACGCGCTAGACTTACCTGGTGTTGCTTCTAATTCATATATTGGTTAAACTAAATTGCTTAGACTGCCTTATATTATGTTTGAACCCTACATGGTATGGTTGAAGGTTCTAAACTAAACCTAAATCACCCCTTTAAGGTATGTCAATATATTTTACCCTTCTTAATATTGCCTTCCTTTGTTAGAGCCACCCGTTTTGGGTGTGCTTTTAAATTATATTATAAATTGTGATGCTTGTTATTTAAACACCACCATTTTAGTGGGTTTAATTTTTTCTTGTGATTAAATATAATTTTTAAAACAAAAAAAAATTATTTTATAAAAATTTCATGTTTAATAATAAAACCAATCAGTCTATGTGTGTTTTCTTCTATGACAAAAAATGATATGTTTATTGGTTCATTGTTTAGGTTGGTGACATGATTAGTACATGGGCCTTATTTTGTAATTCAAATGGTCAATGGGCTTGGAACTCTCCATTAGCATGAAATACTTGTGATACATCTTACTCATATACATAGACTTCTACTTTTTCCCTTGTGTATGAGAAGGCATGGTAATATACTTGGCCTCTTTAGTGATTAAATTTAAAAGGAAGAATGTATTTTTTACACCTCGAGTGATACTCAGGTTCATTTTAATGAAATTTCAAGGATAGTATCATGAGTCGTTGAGGATTCATACTCTAGGGGAGATACCTTCTATATCCTGTATGGGATCACATTACATGTTTTTACCTCCATATGAGTGATTCTGGGTCTCAGGGGAGCACCCATGGATAGACTCGGTGGAAAGATGGTTACACCATGTCATGAGTGATACTCAAAACCATTTGTGAGACACCAGGGATGAAATAGGAGCGAAAATTATTTACTTTATGTTGGTAACGATACTTAGGATTACATATATTCATCACTATGCATATACTTTTTCAGTTTCAGAAAATTGTTATGCTCCATATTCGATACTCAGGTTCTTTTAAAAAGGTTCACCTTGGACGGGCACAGGATGTCATATAAATGAATACTAGTGATGTATCTTTAAATTTAAATGAAATATGTTAAGTAATTAAATAAAAAAGGGTGCGTACACCAAGATAAATCACATTCCTAGGTTTAGTAAATTTCTAGCTGCTTAAATTATGATGAATCGTCATTACTTTTTATCCCAGTCGCATAGGTTACCTTTGGTTTTGAAAGTTCAGCTTAGAACAAAGTAGGTATATTGGGGTGGGTATACTGGAGGGACCTGATCCTGACATCATTATTTATTTATTGCAAATTTTTTCTTTGCTTTTGATGTATGAGGACACTTCTTATTTTATAATGAAAAAAATGGATTATGATTTGGTGCCCTATTGAGTATATCTCCAACCCTGTTCGGGCCACCATTACACTGGGGTACCCTAGTATATCCTCTTGTTCATAGGACCTTAATACTTTTCTTGTGATGTGCATTGTATCTAGGAGTTAGGAGCATGGGACTAAGCTAATACTCATGATGCTCAAGGAAACCACCCTTGAGTCCCTTTCAATCTTTTTCAGTGTTCATGCATTGTATCATATCAGATATTGTATGTTTCCTAATAATTATTTAGCATCACATTAACATGAATTCTTGGTTAGTTGTGTATTGGTGTTTTCTATCTCTATTCAGTTATTATATTTATCTTTTTTTTGTGTTTTCGTTCATTTATTACTACTTGTTTTGGTGTCTCTTATTTATTTTATGATGTATCTTTGTGTTACTCTGATCATGAGGGTATAATCTCCCCACCATACCATATTTTGAACCTCGATTCTAGTTGTCTACCTCTGGCATATGGGGAGGTGTGCATGAGGCCATGAGGTGACTGGTCCAGCTACTGATTTAGTGGTCAGTCGGTTCGGGATGTTACAATGTGGTATCAATGGAGTTATTTTCCTTTATCTTAATGTTTTGAGATGGGAGATAAGAGACTATGAATGTGTTGGTTATTGTTGATTATCTATTCTTGGGGTTGATAAACACACATATGGGGAAATTCTATGTGTCCAGGGATGGAATTTTTATCGTTGTTTCTCACTGTTACAGTTGATTATGATTTAACCTTGAGTGATTGGAGTATTTTTCACTACATATAAATTTATAATATTTATAGCATTGGACCTTGGATTGGTATGATAAGGAAGTATCATTACATGTATCATATTATATACATATAAACTCATATTCCATGTATATTCGATGCCATGTAGATTGAATTTCTAGGCTCTCTGAAATTGTTGATGTGTCATGCCTATTATATTCCATGCTAGGTTCATTTGGTAACATGTTTAGTTTTCTCCTACATAGGTATTTTATTATCATGATTCTATAATTTAAATTATCATTCTTTTATTATATGCATTTTCTAGTGTTTCATGCTTATGTAGTATCATTCCATGCTTTTATGTTTGTTTAGTGTGAGATGAAATGTTTCTAGTTGTTGTTAAATGGGATCTAATTTCCAATTCGTAATGTTTATGGACACTTTATGAATTATAAAAGGGTAACCCATATAATATAAGCATTATTGATTCACTTTATATACTCAGAGACTATTATATAAATATTAAAGCTGTTAAATTTTCCTTTATCCTAAATGAATTGCTTACGGTTAAATGGGAGCCTACCTGTAATTTGTAAAGTGTATGGGAAATTTAGAAATCAATATAATTGGTGACCCATATAATTGAACCATCTATATGAGCCTTATATAATAAGAGACTATTGAATTAATACAAAATATTTTGACCCTTAAATAAATTGGATAACTTATTAAGGCTTATACCTTTTTACTTGGGTGTAATGATCTGTATGGATAAAATTATTAAATACACAATTGGACCCTATTAGTTCATTCAGGTCATGTTCCTTGCAAGATAAACCCATTAAGGGTGTTTTTAAAATATTAATGTTTTAAATAAAATGTTTGGGTTTCATCTTGATAAACCTGGGATTCCTTGATTGATACCCTTGTAGTTTTTTTGTTGTGATCTACCTCAAGTGTTAACCCCATGGGGGTATGCTTATAATTTTTGTATGATGGCCATTTAAAATATTTTTAGTCATTTATATGATTTTACATATAAGTGTATGGTGGAATATTACTTGACTAATACCTCTTTACTTAATAGAATACCTTTTAATCTGCTTTGAGATGTTTTTATATGAGGCATTAGATAATTAAAATTCCAACTACAACCAAAAGGGTGTTTTCCTCTATAGATTGAAATTGAAATTTTCTTTAACTAATCCAACTGGTAGGCCTTATAAATAAATTAATGTTGTCTAAAATGGGGTATATGTAATCAATGAAGAGATGATAATGGATTTTCAATAAATAAATAATTAATAATAATTAAGGTTAATATAACTTGAATATTTTTCCTTGTGGACTTATCCAGATGCCTTTTTCATATGACTGGTATTAGGTTTTCTTTAAAATTAAACCTTAAAATGTTTAAAGTATTGAATGAGTTTGGTTAAATGCGTTAAAATGATACTATAATAGGTGTTTTTAGCTATAATCCTTGATTAAGGTTAGTTTTCAATATTTCATGCCTATTTCCTTGAAATAAGAATGTGAACATTACCCATAGGCCCCTTATTTAATAGCTAAAACCTAGATGATAGGACCTTTATCCTAGTGACTTCGTCTTGGTGTAACCTAGTTTTGAGTTCAACACCTCAAGCTTCAGTAAGTGGCTATCCCAAGGTAGGTAGAACCCTTAAAACATTTAAACATTTTCTAATTTTTAATGAATATTTTCAATCATGTGGTGTTTTTCAGGTGTTATAGTCCTATGTAAGACTCTTATCTTCTAAAATGAAACCTTTTTATAGACTGGTGTTCATGCGTTAGTTTAACCCTTATTGTGGGTGTGAGCATTGTGTAATTCTTAGTTACAGTGGGTTATACATGCCTCAGGTATGGTCAGCCGCTTGGTAGGTCATGTGACCCTTATTATTCTTTCTCTCTAATTATGAATGACTTAGGAGGTCTTTAGCTTATTTTAAAGTCATATAGGATTGCACGACTTTGATCTAGTTCTTTGTGTAGGCCATCAAATACCTGAATGCATAAGGTATTTAAGACTATGGATAGTAATGAGGATGTGACATCTTCTCATGAAATCTCAGGGTAGTATGTGTTAATACATATGGTACTCATCGAGTTATTAAAATGGTATTTCAAACCATTTGAGTTCGATATTAATCATTTAATCTTGATTTGTTATGCTATGACTACTAGTCATGTCACGACCCGTCCTCGGGGCCCGTGCCGTGACTACCCCAAGCCCGCCATCCATAGGCCAGGGGCTGGAGACTAGCACCAAGGCGTAATTCCCGGCAAAAAGGGAAGGCATTGCCTTTGTAAAGTAAACAAAAAACACCACAGAGCAAGCAAGCAGAAGTAACACTAAGTAAAAAATGAGTACAACATTAAGTGCGGAAAAGTAAGTGGGCCAGAATACAAACCCAAACTTAAAGTAAAGTAAAACTATAAAGGAAAAACAGCAACTGAAAGTAAAGCCACAGCCTCAAGCCGTCCACTGGAACTCCCTCTTAAAGCGTGGGTACAGATAGCCTCCACAGCTCCTCGTGTACGAACAAACCCAGCCGAACCCAAAGTTCTATGGTAGAACCTTGAGTGCGATATACCAAAACGACTGTCTCGATCCAAGGATCGCATCGTAACTGATGGTGCGACGATCGAAGACCCATAGATCAAGTTATAGGAAACAGACCTAAAGAGGTTCGGTATTAGGGGGTTCGGGGCCGACCCGATACCCCCAGGGTCGGCCTGAACTTGGTCGACCCGAACCGGGTCTAGGTCCGGCCTGTTTGGGAGTGGCCCGGCCCAGCTGGCGTGGCTTGGCCCGGCCTGGGCACGGCCCGGCCCGGCCTGGGCGCTGCCCAGCTCAGCGGCCCGGCGCGCCGGCCTGGTGGCGTGGCCGAACGGACGAGCCCTTCGGATGCGGGGGGGGGGGGGGGGCTGCCCCTGCGTATAGACTCTGCGGCCCCTTAATGGGGCCTCTCACGTCTGGCCAGCCGGGGGTTTCTAACCCCCGGTTCTTCCACGGTCTGCACGGCCCACTCCGGTCGGCCGGCTTCTGCCGCCACGGGATCGGCAAGGCCGGTCCCCCTGCTCTGATGTCAGCGGCCTGAAACCGGCCGCTGGTTCCCCTGCTCCGCCGCGGCAAAGAACCGACTGCGGCCTTCATCCGTCCGGCGCGGCGCGATAGCACTGCGCCCCTCCTCCACGACCCTGCTTCGGCCATGGTGCTTTTGTGGTTCACTGGCGCGGCGCGACGGCGCCGCGCTTCTCCCCCTTTCCTTATCAATTCTCACGCGGTGCTTCGGCACCGCGTTTCCTTGCTCGTGCCGCAACAAACAAACCAACAAGGGGGAGGAGGGTCGGCCGTGTTCGTGCAGTCTGACCTCCTCCCATTATTGCGATAGCAGGCAGCTCAAAAGAAAATGAGAAAATGACATAAGTATTTAGGAACTGACAAATAAAATAAATCTCTACCTCAATGTTGTCGTCGAACGAGAGTTCGTCGCGGAATTAACCGTCACGGAAGAAGAGGATCGTCGCGGAAGAAAGCATCAGAGAAGGAACATCGTTGGCGTTAGGTGATCTCCGAGGGAGGCATCTCTCAACGTCGTCTGCCATCGGAGGTCAGCGTTCTTCGTCGGTGGTGGTGCGTTCTTCGTGTTCATCTTCGAAGAACAATGAATCCTTAAGACTTCTCTTTTTCTCTCCCAAAGGCTCCCACAACCAGGATTCCAACAAAAATAAAATAAGTTCAACACTTATTTTATTAACATATCTTAAGCATTTGAACCTCAAAATAAACGAAACGAACAACTAATTCAATGAATTAATCGTAACGATTTAACCGCCAAAATTAATGAGGCGTTTCTTAACCACAAAAATGCACGGTTTGACTTCATTAAAAGGGGGGTGCAGATACTTTACTTAGAAGGAAAGAAACGGTGGGGCTCGTGCGGGCCCCACCTCACAAATATCCTACCAAGTGGGTAGGATATTGTGGGTTCCACCTTATCCTCTTAACTTAGGTTAAGTCGCTTTAAGTAAAAAATAATAGTAAATTCTCGCACCACTTTTATTTTATTTCTTAACTTAACCTAAAAAATTAAAAACAACACCCGAGCAAACACAACTCTGGAAAAAGTGTATCTAAATAATTACTGGCATTGCGATTCCATTGGTGCCCTCGGAATTCGATTTTGAGCTCCGGTTCAAAAGTTAGAAAAACCTGCTCATTCGTTCACTGAACATACCCGAGCTAATCTTTGGAAAAATATTCCGGGTACACCGGGCCTCGGAATCAGGTGTCGTAAGAAACTGCGTTCTTGTAAAATCCCAAAGAAAATTAAGAAATAAAATTCCTTGAATTTTTCGGGTCTTTACATCACTCCCACCTCAGGGCTTTACGTCCCCATAAAGAAACATCATAAACTAGGGAAAAAGATGTGGGTACTGAGCACGCATCTGAGCCTCCCTCTCCCAAGTGCTCTTCTGGAGGTTCCCGTGCTTCCATCTGATGCGCACTAGAGGAATCCACCTTCTACGTAGGACCCGCTCCTGTCGATCCTCAATCTCCACCGGGACCTCCGCAAAAGTCTCCCCATCATCAACTTCCAACTCCCCATGGTCAATGATATGTGTCGGGTCGTGCACGTATCTTCTCAGCTAGGATACGTGGAAGAAGTTGTGCACCCGGTGCAACTGAGGTGGTAGAGCCAGGCGATAAGCCACCACGCCAATCCTGCTGAGGACCTAGAAAGGTCTGATGAAGCGCCGAGATAACTTGACGCCTCGGCCAAATCTCCGTAATCCACATTGAGGTGAGACCCACAAGAAGACGTGGTCTCCATCCTCGAACTCTAGTGGACTCCGCCTCCTGTCATCATAAGGCTTCTACCAGCTTTGAACTGTCCTCATCCGCTCCTGGATGACCTGGACCTTCTCTGTCGTGGCCTAGACCATCTTCGGTCCCATAAGTGCTGACTCCCCTGGGTCTGTCCCGCACAGAGGAGATCTGCAAGGTCGGCCGTATAACGCCTCGTATGGTGCCATCCCGATGGTGGAGTGGTAGCTATTGTTGTAGACGAACTCCACCAAGGGTAGGTGGTCCTCCCAGCTGCGACCAAAGTCGAGGACACATGCGCGGAGCATGTCCTTGAGAGTCTGAATGGTCCTCTCCGTCTGACCATCTGTCTGAGGGTGAAAGGCGGTGCTCAGACATAGTTGCATCCCGAACGCCTCCTTCAACCCCTTCCAAAGCCGGGAAGTAAAGCGAGCATCTCGATTGGAGATGATAGATGATGGAAAACCGTGAAGCTGTACAATCTCATGAACGTTGAGATGTCCCATGATCTCCACTGAGCCCTGCTCTCTAATGGGTAAGAAGTGTGCCGACTTGGTGAGTCGGTCAACAATCACCCAAATGGAGTCGTGACCTCTGGAAGTGTGTGGAAGTCCAATCACAAATTCCATAGATATGTTGTCCCACTAACACTCTGGGACCTCCAAGGGCTGTACCAAGCCTGCTGGTACCTGGTGCTCTGCCTTCACCTGCTGGCAGGTGAGGAATCGAGAAACGAACTCTGTTACAACCTTCTTCATGCCCGGCCACTAGTACTGTCATCTGAGATCCTGGTACATCTTCACCACTCCAGGATGTACTGCCAAATGTGAAGTGTGAAACTCTCTCAGCACCTCCTTCTGTAAAGCAGCTGGTACCATGGTACGTCCTCTTAAAAGGACAGTGTGCTCTCCCCCCACGGAGAATCCATCAGGTGCATGTCCTGAGGATATCTATGCACGCTGTGTCTCACAGTCGGCATCCCCACGCTGTGCCTCTCTGACCCGCTGCAGTAGTGGAGGAGTGACTGTGAGTGATTGAAGGAAGGCTGCTCTATCTCTATCCACAAGGGATATCTGCAAAGTGGCTAGCTGCTCTGTCGCCTCCCCAAGTAGCTGAATGCCCATCCTCATGCTGAGAGAATCGGCTACCACGTTCCCCTTCCTAGGAGTATAGACTATCTCAAAGTCATAGTCCTGGAGGAACTCGAGCCATTGCCGCTATCTCAGGTTCAGGTCCTTCTGAGAAAAAATGTACTTGAGACTATGATGGTCAGAAAAGACTGTAAAGCACTCGCCCATCAGATAGTGTCGCCATGTCTTCAGAGAGAAGACTACTGCTGCTAACTACAGGTCATGGGCAGCCTAGTTTTGCTCATGCAGACTCAACTGACATGATCCATAGGCGATCACTGCCCACTCCTGCATCATGACACATCCGAGTCCGGTCCATGATGCATCGCAGTAGACTACGTACCCTACTCCATCCTCCGACAACCTCAAGATAGGTGCGTTGGTCAATCTCTGTCTCATCTTCTGGAAGCTCTTCTGACATCTGCCTGACCACACAAAGGGTTTCCCCTTCTTCGTCAAAGCTGAGAGTGGTGCCGCAACTCTAGAGAAGTCTAGAACAAATCTTTGATAGTATCCAGCTAGTCCTAAGAAACTTTTCACCTCCGTCACACTCCTGGGTGGCTCCCAAGCTAGCACTGCCTCGATCTCCGCACCACCTCAGAGATGATGTGTCCCAAAAAGTGGACCTCACATATCCATAACTGACACTTAGAGAGCTTTCCATAAATCTGGTGCTCTCGGAGTGTGTCAAGTACAACCTGCAAGTAGTAGGCGTGCTCCTCCTCAGTCGTCGAGTAAATCAAAATGTCTTCGATGAAGAAAACGACAAATCGATCAAGGTACGGCTGAAATATCATGTTCATGAGGCCCATGAACACTGTGGGAGTATTGGTTACGCCGAAGGGCATAACCAAGAACTCATAGTGTCTATACCGACATCTGAAGTCCGTCTTCTACACGTCTTCATCCCGAACTCTGAGATGATGATAGCTTGACCTGAGGTCTATCTTTGAGAACCATCGTGCTCCCTTGAGCTGATCGAAGAGGTCATCAATCCTTGGTAGCGGATACTTGTTCCTCACTGTCACCTAGTTCAGGAGAAGATAGTCGACACAAAGTCGCAATCTCTTGTCCGACTTCTTGGCGAACAATATCGGGGAAGCCCAGGGTGAAACACTGGGTCAGATGAATCCCTTTCCCTACATGTCCTCCAACTGTACTCGTAGCTCTTGAAGCTCAAAGGGGGCCATCTAATATGCTGGAGTAGATATCGGGGTTGTCCCGGGGTACAGTTCAATATAAAAGTCTACCTCTCTATGAGGAGGTAGTCCTGGAACGTTATCCGGGAAAACGTCCGCATACTGATCCACCACTGTAGGAAAACCAGGACTCCGCACGTCAACTGATCCAAGGATGAGGCTATCCAACTGATGATTGATGGGTTTTCCTCTCCTCTGTGGAAGTCCATCCTGTGCTGCGAAGGCTCCCTTCTCACCGGTGAAGGTGAACCTGCTCCCATCGGTGCGTACACAACGCACTTTGCGCCTAATACAGTCGATCTGATCATGGACTGTAGGTAACCAATCCATGCCCAAGATGACGTCGTAAGGCCTCGATGCCACTACAAGAAGATCCCAGCCGAATCTCTCACCTCATAGGGTAATATCACACCATCGGCACTAGTTTTTAATCGTCGAGTCGGCTCTCATAGGAGTCTCTAGCCGTAAGGATCGAGGCAACGGCTCTGTCAGAATCTCTGAGCTCCAAACAAGGGCATCGGCTATGAAATAATGACTCGCTCCTATGTCTATAATAATTGCAACAAGGGTGGAATAGACACAGATAGTACCTCGAATAATCTCGGGTGCGTCGTGGTCGTAGGCCTCCGCTGCCTGGAGCTGTGCCTGTCTCTGCCCGCCAGCTCCCTGTGGTCGGGGTGGACCTCCTGGTGGTGGTGGTGGTAGAGCCTCAAAGCGTCTCCCACCACCTGCTGCTCGGCAAGATCCTCTGCCTCATCCACCTTCTCCCTATGGACCGCCACGGTCGACCCTATGCCTCTGCCTAGGCGGCCCCTCAACCGCCTACTGCTCCTCGGCACGGCGGGTCAGGCAGTCACGAGCCATATGGACCTGCCCGCCGCATGTGTAGCACTGTCTGCCTCTCAAAAGACTGGCTCCGTGTTGTGTGCCCCGCACTGCTGAGCCAGTGTCCTGAGGTTTTCTGCCTGAGGTTCTGGTCTGCCTGGACCCATGAGTCATCTGTCGACTGCCTGCTGCAGAAGACTCTGCTACGTGTCGCCCCGCGGTAGGTCTCGCTGCTGATGAAGGCTCAGCAAGGAAGCTCTCGATCAAAAGGGCTCACTCTAGTACTCCTGTCTGAGTCGAAATGCTGAGGGAGATTAGCGATGCCCTGATCTCATGCCTCAATCCCTGCTCAAAGGTTCGGGCCCGAAAAAATGGGTCGCGTACCATGTCTGTCGAGTAGCGCGAGAGATAGGTAAATCTCACCAAGTACTGGGCGACCGTCAAGCTGCCCTGCCGCTGTTATAGAAGCTCCTGGATGCGCACTGCACGAAGGGTGGCCGAGACAAACTCCGAGCGGAAGAGGCTCTCAAAGTCCATCCAGATAGGAGATGCCTCATTAGGCACCTGGAGCATCAAGCTCCACCATCTGCCTCTTGCCGCGTGCATTAGGCTCACTGTGAGGATCACCATGAGATCTGGTGGTGTCCTCACTAACCTGAAAACACGTACCACTGCCTCCAGCCAATCCTCGGCTGCCTGAGGGTCTGTCTCCCCGCGGAACCAGGGTGGTCGCTGGAGATGAAACTCATGCAGTGCACTGAGGCGATGTGCATCGTCAGCGGCTGGGGCTGGAAGCATCAGTGGCTCAGTGGGTAGAGGTGTCGTCGGTGCCTTTGCTGTCAAAGGGCCCTATACCGAGGCCTCGTCACTCGGTGGGATATCATCATGCACAACTCTCGGAACCCAAGATGGATGTCTTCGTGGGTCCATCCTGAAAATAGACAGGTGTGCCATGGTCAAACAGTATACCTGGTGAGCTCACATAAATTAATCACAAAGAAAACATGAAACACACATGCAATCAATGTTTTCGTGCATTAAGTCGGAAATCAGAAGTCAGGGTCCTGGTGTACGGATACGTCGGCCGCTGGACTAACACTGGACTCCCTAGACTGATAACCACACCCAATATGCTTAACACTATTGCTTCAAATAGAAAAATATCAGAGTCCAAACCTCTGCAGTAGAACTGAACTCCTCTGATACCAATTTGTCACGACCCATCCTTGGGGCCTGTGTCGTGACTACCCCTGGCCCGCCTTCCATAGGCCAGGGGCTGGCGACTAGCACCAAGGCGTAATTCCTGGCAAAAAAGGAAGGCATTTCCTTTTTAAAGTAAACAAAAAACACCACAGAGCAAGAAAGAAGAAGTAACACTAAGTAAAAACTGAGTACAACAATAAGTGCGGAAAAGTAAGTGGGCCAGAATACAAACCCAAACTGAAAGTAAAGTACAACTGAAATGAAAAACAGCAACTGAAAGTAAAGCCGTAGCCTCGAGCCGTCCACTGGAACTCCCACCAGAAGGGTGGGTACAGATAGCCTCCACAGCTCCTCGGGTCCAGTCATCCGCTCCAAGTACGTCCCGCCCAGTGGTCTACCTCCGGGTACTGACCTACTCCGCAAGCCTCAACCGCAATCAGCATTGTCCATCGTCTGCAACCAACACAACGTAGTGCGGGCATAGCCCATGCAGGGGTGAGTATAAGCTACTCAGTAGGGACCTCGAGACCCCCGAAGGTCTCCCAGAATCCACATGGATAATCCACAAAGGAAGATACAATCACAAAGCAGCATCTGACTCTACTTAGGTATATGCCCATACATATACCTATGTCATCAATTCCAGTTTCTCCAACCTCTGAGCCCAAGTTCGATCACATCCACACATGAAACAAAACATAATCCACACAGGATAGCACAACACAATCAACACAGGAAAGAAAATAAGGATTTAGCTCACATAGGTATACTTCTTCGTATGACGATAGAGATGATCAGATATATCCACTGATTCATCTAAGTCATCGGACCCATAAAGGATCGATAGGTACTAACCCCCGCAATGACCCACAAAGGATCTGACCCACATAGGATCGATAGGTAACTAACCCACGCAATGACCCACAAAGGATCTGACCCACATAGGATCGATAGGTAACTAACCCCCGCAATGACCCTCAAAGGATCTGACCCAAACATGATCGATAGGTAACTAACACCCATAATGACCCACACAGGATAGGACCCACACAGGATCTGTAGGCGCTGGCCCACACAGGACCGCTGAGCGCTGACCCACACAGGATTGGTAGCACTGATCCACGTCGGATCGCTGAGTGTTGTAGTCATCGACGTCGAATCCATGGAGGATTTCTGCACAGTCATCATCGTTGTCGCAGCCGCAACCAGCTCTAGGGTTCCCGCACACAGCAAGCTCGTTTCGGAGGGTCCGCTCCACGAGCCGAAGGGCTGATACATCAACTGACATGTATTCTGGAGTTGATGTATCCAAAAGTTCTGTATCGTCAACAGGAACTCAACGCGACAGACAGCACGTCGATCGGAAGTCCGGTCTGAAAGTTATTGGCTTTTTCGTCCTAGGGGCCCTGTTGGTTTTTAAGTCAAAACCAACCCGACCATACTCCAACTATGTCCAAAACTCGAGCGGAGGAAGCCAAAAGGTCCGTCTCACTTAGAGGAATCCAACAAAGTCGACGGCATGTCAATCGGACATCCGGAACTCATGTTATAAGTGTTTCCGCTCCGAGGGCCCTGTTGGTTTCGTGTACGAACCAACCCGAACGAACCCAATGTTCTGCGGTATAACCTTGAGTGTGATATACCGAAACGACCGTCTCGATCCAAGGATCGCATCGCAAATGACGGTACGTCGATTAGAGGCATGTACCTCAATTTATGGGCAATAGACCAAAAGATGTTCGGTATTAGGGGGTTCGGGCCCGGTCCGACCCGGCCCGATACCCCCAGAGTCGGCCCAAACCGAGTCGACCCGAACCGGGTCCGGGTCCGGCCCGTTTGGGCGTGGCCCGGCCTAGCTGGCGCGGCCCGGCCCGGCCTAGCTTGCGCGGCCCGGCCCGGCCTGGGCGCTACCCCTCTCAGCGGCTCGGCGCGCTGGCCAGGTGGCTCGGCCGAACGGCCGAGCCGTTCGGATGTGGGGGGACGATGCCCCCCGCGTGTAGACACCGCATCCCCTTAATGGGGCCACTCACGTATGGCCAGCCGGGGGTTTCGAACCCCCGGTTCTTCCACGGTCCGGACGGCCCGCTCCGGCCGGCCGGCTTCTGCCGCCACGGGACCAGCAAGGCCGGTCCCCCTGCTCCGATGCCGGCGGCCCGGACTCGGCCGCCGGTTCCCCTACTCCGCCACGGCCAGGAACCGGCCGCGGCCTTCGTCCGTCTGGCGTCGCGCCCCTCCTCCGCAGCCTCGCTCCAGCCGTGGTGATTTCGTGGTTCACCGGCATGGCGCAACGGCGCCGCGTCTCTGGTTCGTCTTCAATGGCGTGGCGTGACTGCGTCGCGCTTCTCCCCCTTTCCTTATCAATTCTCGCGCGGTGCTTGAGCACCGCGTGGCCTTGATCTTGCCGCAACAAACAAACCAAAAAGTGGGAGGAGGATCGGTCGTGTTCGTGTTGTCCGACCTCCTCCCGTTATTGAGAAAGCAGGCGTCTCAAAAAAAAGGAGAAAACGACGGAAGTATTTACGAAGTAACAAATAAAATAAATCCCTACCTCCACATTGTTGTCGAACGAGAGTTCGTTGCGGAATTAACCGTCGCGGAAGAAGAGGATCATCTCAGAAGAAAGCGTCATGGAAGGAATGTTGTTGGAATTAGGTGATCTCCGAGGGAGGCATCTCTCGCTGTCATTCGTCGTCGGAGATTGGCGTTCTTCGGCGGCGGCGGTGCATTCTTCACGTTCTTCATCGAAGAACGAAGAATCCTCAAGACTTATCTTTTTTTTCTCCCAAAGGCTCCCACAACCAGGATTCCAACAAAAATAAAATAAGTTCAACACTTATTTTATTAATATATCCTAAGCATTTGAAATACAAAAGAAACAAAATGAACAATTAATTCAATGAATTAATTGTAACGATTTAACCGCCCAAATTAATGAGGCGTTTCTTAACCAAAAAAATGCACGGTTTGACTTCATTAAAAGGGAGATGCGGGTGCGTTATTAGAAGGAAAGAAACGGTGGGGCTCGTGCGGGACCCACCTCACAAATATCCTACCAAGTGGGTAGGATATTGTGGGTTCCACCTTATCCGCTTAACTTAGGTTAAGTCGCTTTAAGTAAAATAAAAAAATTGTCGCACCACTTTTATTTTATTTCTTAACTTAACCTCAAAAATTAAAAACCACACCTGAGAAAACTCAACTCCGAAAAAAGTGTTTCTAAGCAATTACCGGTGTTGCGATTCCATTGGTGCCCTCAGAATTCAATTCCGAGTACCGGTTCAAAAGTTAGAAAAACCCGCTCATTCATTCACTGAACGTACCCGAGCTAAACATCGGAAAAAGATTCTGGGCACACCGGGCCTCAGAATCAGGTGCCGTCAGAAACTGCATTATTGTAAAATCCCAAATAAAATTAAGAAAAAAAATTCCCTGAATTTTTTGGGTCTTTACAAGTCATCTCTGAGGTAGGGTGACCTATTAATCTGATGAAATCAAACTCATCCCAATGATTGGGATGAAATTATAATAAGATCTGGTGCTTTGATGCACTATTCAATCTTTTTGGATTTTACACCTAATTTTAGGGCGCATGTGGACATAACTCAAGAAGAGTGTAATGTGTATTACCAAGGTAAATATATCCTAACACGCTTGTAAGAGACTAGTCTACCAATTTTTTTGTTTAATGATTCCTAGAGTGTGTTTTAAGATCCCCTTTATAGTTAATGATGACCAAGACACTCCTACAGTGTGGATCATCATGTCAAATGTGTTAAATGTTCCATTCCTCATAGAAGGGACAACTAATGACTATTTGTAAATGGTCGTTCTTCCATAAAACCCCCATGTGGTTTTATGTATCTCCCCCATTTTAAGTTGGTGCTTGTGAGGTATTACAATAATGAATTGTTTTCTATTTATGAAAGCTTTTTGAACATTGTTAGTTAGTGATGGACTTTTTTAGTTGTACTTATGTGATCAAGGGATGTCTTGGGTAATAAAAGCATGGTGATAGATTAATGGTGATGTGTCAGCAAGTGAAGAAGATCTCTTTAAAATGGATATCGACTAATAATGGTTCAACATATATTCTACTATTAGTTAGATACGGTTGGTTCAAGGTATTACTGATCACTTCATCTATTTTATAGTGGGAGAATCTTAGCCCTTTTCTAAAAATCATTCAAATATTCTTAGTGTACTCTCATCTAAAAGATAACCATGTCCCCTATCTTTTTAAGGATCCAGCCTTAAATATTACTTAATCTTGATTTAAGTCAATAATTTTACTTTATTTTACATTGAGTATCTTTTTAGGATTATAGTTTTAGATAATTAGGCCATAACTCATACATAACAAAACCATAGATATATAAAGTGGAAACTTCTAAAAAGAATACATTTTTTTAATAAAACAAAAACTTTTAAAATGAAACGCGGTTTCTTTTCATCTTCAATCATCAAAATTTTCCATTGATCTCATCCTTTTCTCAATTCTCCCTTAAATAACGTGTAAAACATTTTAATATTTGGGATGAGCATAAAAAGATCAGTAAGGGATACATAAAGAAGGAAAATTATTAATCTTGTGAAAACATGTCAACCATGAATACTTTTTCATAAAGTAATATTTTTCACCTTTAAGAAGTAGTACATACTTTTCGTTAAAAAAATAATTTTTTATCATTTTTTCAATCAGAAGATAACCATAAAAACCCATAGCAAGAATTTATAACACATAAAGGTAACTTGGGACATAATTATACTTAAATGAAATAACCATGCGGTTGACTTCCATACATTTCACTCTTATATATGGAGTAACCATATAGTCTAATTCCATACCCAATGCATTGGAGTTTATAATGTAACCACCCATCCTTGTTTTATCATTAAACAACCCATCCTTGGTTTATCACGTAACCACGCATCAAATTTCCAAGTACCATTATATAATCATAACACATAAAAGATTTCAATTTTCAACCTTTTACTCATTAAATTTCATTTACACAAAATTAAATTTTTTATTATCAAAAAAACTTTTAAGGGGAAAGTGAGAACCCGCAAAGTTAAAATAGATCAACCAATAAAATAAAAAACAAAATTTTTGAAGGATATTTTAATCCGGTTACAGTCATTCTCTCTAAACAATTTCCAGTAAATAGAAGTAGCACATGTTCCTAGATCATCCATTAGGAGGTATTCAAAAATATATGCCAAATATTCCCATGATTTCATGTATTCATCTTTGTTGAACTTCCTCACATTGAAGCCTCTTATAAAAATGTGGAACTACTTGTTAATCCAATCAATTTACTCAGTATTAGTGTCCACACATAGTAGTCTTACCAACATTTCTTTAGCATCCACATCTATGGAATTAATCTTTAGATAGTCATCAAACATTTCTTCACCCTAATTCATAAGAAATTCTAGATTATATCTCTAAGAATCATCAAGGGTTTCTTTGATATAAATTGACTCTTTGGTAGTAGACTCTTTTTATATAGAGGATCCAGAGGCTTTGGTGTTAATTTTCATCTCTTTTCCCTTTATTTGTTTAATGAATATGGTCTCCATTGGGAGGGGAAAGAAGTAATAATCCTTCCAACCCTTCCTAGTGCCTTTCTGACCCTTCCTCATCCTTTGAATAATGAGATATTCATCTTAGAGATCGTCTTTACTAGCTTCTAAAAATTGACCAGATTGATCATCACTGGACACCTCACTTAAGTATACTTCCTCTTAATTTGGGTGATCAAGTTGTGCATATTCCACCTACTGGTCCATCCTAACTTATAATATCTCAAAGTTTTTAACTAACATTAAAACCAGAGAAACCCTTATCGGTATTGGTTTCCTTTCTACAACTGGTTCTATTATAAGACTCTTCATCTCCTAAGAACCCTTTATTCCTATATTACCTTGACTTAAGCATACTGCATTCACATAATATGTATTCTCGAGAGTCGTTGAAACTACATCATCAGCCACTAGGCCCCCTTCCATGCTTTTTGCACCCAAAGTAGAAAATGAAGATGGCCTGAGGTGCACATGAGCCTCATCCAGGTTGGTGAGGTCTCTCTAAGTGCATCCATGAGACCCAGGTTCAAAACCAGGTGAAGGAATAATTTTGGTACTGTAGCAGGTATTGTAGCAGGCACTGTAGCAGGTACTATTCGGTACTATAGTAGTTGGAACTATTCACCATGGGCCACTGGTTTGGTCTCGGAGTCCTTAAGGCCTTCGGGCCACCCAGATCTTCTGTTCAGTAAGGATTTTGGGCAACCTTTAAGGCCTTTGGGACACCTCAAGGCCTTCAGGACACATGATTGGTGTTGTTGAATCAGACAGACTCTATAAAAAGGAGAAGCCCCAGAGGTGGATTTAGAGCAGGTGCACTCACCAGATTCAGATCCAATGGAATTGAAAGAATAAGAGGGTGTGTTTATGCCATCGGGACAGGCCTGTTCTTGCACGAGAAGCTTAGCCAGATGATCATGCGAAGGTGAAGAGATACCATCCCGATGCAGATGCTGGGGTGGGGCAGTTCCTTGTAGTTATAGTCTGGTTGAATTCCCTAAGACCTTTAGGTCATGTAACATCTCTTATGCCTATGATCCATGTAATCTATAATCCTACAGGCTTTATAAGGGTTCCCCCTCATCCCTTGAAAGGGGGTTTATCAAAAATCAATAAAAATGAAGGCCTTCAGGCCATTCGAGTAAGATGGCCTGAGGTCACCCAGATCCTTGTATAGCCGCCTGAAAGCATCTTCTAATAATGGGTTACCCTCTGCTGCTCCTATTGAAAATCCTTAACCTTGTTAGGAAAAGAGGAGATCAACTGGCTCATCCCCAAGGAGCCTCTGTCTTTTGGATTAGAAATTAGAGGCATAATTACATTCAAAGAGTTTAAATTACCGGTATTTGGACCAAAATGAGCAATATGCTGATGCTCAGATAGCCTTTTGTATCCAACATTCAGCATTGTAGTCGAGTTACCATCCACACTACATTTAAATTGATCAACAATGTCCGCTACCTTCAGATACTGGTTCAGTGGTCTAAAATCTTTTAGAAAAAATTCAGTATTTGTTGTGTCTTTAGTGCCCAGAGGAACCATTGTAGGAGCATACTCAGACCCTAATGCCTATTTATTTGGTGAGGTAGGAACCCCATTTCAATCGCTAGAAGTGTGATGGAAGGAAGTAACCAGGTGACCTAGATGATTACAATATGAACAATAATCTATCCACAACTCAAAAACCACATCCTGTTTCCAGCAGAATTCCTCCCCAACTGCAATCCACATCAACTCCACCATCAATTTAGAAACATCCACCTCATTAAAAATACATGGATATATCATATGACAAATGAATTTAGTTCTACTATCAGAACATAGGAATAATCCTACAATATTACCTAGAAAACAGAGAATAGCGAGATTTTGAAAGTGTAGCGGGATTTTTGGGAAGCTTACCCATATAACTGAAGAAGGAGTAACCCGTTTCATGTGGAAATAAAAGTTCCATCAGAATAGGAAGAACTACAACCCATTGAATGTATAGAAAGCTCTAGACCAAGTGAGAATCACGTCATCCTCAGGAGATAATTGAATCATGATGTGTCATTTGTCTAGAATCCCCATAGTCACCCAGTCCTGCAAGCCCCAAGAACTGAAGATGAATCTGTAAAAAGTATCAGGAGGAGGCCATATCTATATAAACCTAGCCACCAAGGTTAGATTCATTAGTCCCAAAGCTTTAGATAACTCTGATTTTGTGAAATCATGATGAGGAAAGTTCTCATATAGATCTGGAACCTTCAGAAAAATCGAAATAGTTGTAAATATCGGGAGTAAATCCAAGTTAGAGAAAGGGAGGAAGGGCCTTGGCTATGATTATGAAGCTGAAATGGGAATAATATATGTCTTTTTTATTTTAAAAACATTAAGGCTTGTAGAGGAATTCAAATATAAAATAAAACCCATGGCGGCGAAGAATTCATTGTCACCGCATACGTAAAAAACATTACTTTTGTCAATTGTTAAGAAAGAAAAATGCTCTGGATAAAAGGTATAAAAAGATTACTTTTTGAAAAACTTTAAATAGAATTAAAAATTCAAAGGGGTTGTTTATAAACCTTATAAAATAAGGTTGTTTATAACATCAAAATATGCCTCAATGAAAGGAGATTGAGACGGAGTCCCTTGCCTCAAGTTTGATTAATCAAGTATGTTCTTTATCTTCCTGAATAATAAAATTAAGTTAATTATTTAATTTCATGAAAAACAATTTCCTATTTATTAATCCTTTTATATTACTTATCACCATATTATAACAATTACTTAATTATTTAATTTCATGTCAGATGTTTTGATGATATTTATTACATGAGTCCAAAATGACTTGGTATGATGTCTATAGTCAAAAGTGGTCATTAGTCCATTATCTATAAAATAATATTCATGAAATAATAATCATTTTTAAACATTAATTATAATTTTAAATCAAACTATTCATGTATGGTTATGAATAATGATCAATGTTATAATCATAGAGAGGGTAGGTCGTACGTACGCATGAGTAACGTTCCCATTTTCCATTGATCATTATGAAAAGAAGAATGTTATTATTTTATATTAAAAAATGATCATAATATCATAAAAATTAGATTAATAATTTACATATACTTATATGTATCATACTTGTGATTTGGGGAATAAAAATGAATCACATCACTTCGTGGAGGTGATAGTTCACACGTACGCACAAATGACGTTATCATTTTTATGTGTATGGAAGGTAAGAATGTAATTGATGTATTATTTTCTTATAATCATAATTATTTCATGAATATTATATTTAAACATTAATTCCATAATTATAACCATTCTTGAGAGGTGATAATAGAAAATAAATTATATCGGTTCGTGGAGGTGATAGTTCACACGTACCCACAAACGATTAATTATTTTCTCATTTGATGGAAGTGGAGATGGATTTATGTGATGATATTGACATAGTAAAATCTCAGAATATTTATGATACTCTAGTTATTATATCATCTGTTGAGTCAATAAGGTTTTCCTTATGACTTTTCCATTCCTTCTTGTTTTGAAAATCACAAACACCTTATCTTTAAGAAAATTGCATTTATAAGGAAAATTGCTTTTATAAGGAAAATTGCTTTCTTAAGGAAAATGGTTTTATAAGAAAAATTATCCTTATCATATTTTCATCCATATTTTTCTGAAGTATGAGATTCGGATTCATTTTCTAGGAATCATTGAAACTTTGATATAAAGCATTCTGTTTTAGGGTTCGGATTCTGGACAAGAACTATAAGGAAGTTTCATTCCGAATTCCGGATATGAACTCTGACTAAGTTCTATTCTAGATTCTCATTACGAATTCTAATGAAGAAATCCCATTCCGAATTCTCATTACGAATTCAAATGAAGAATTCCCGTTACGAATTCTAATGAAGAAATCTCATTCCGAATTCTCATTACGAATTCTGATAAAGAATTCTCATTACGAATTCTGATGAAAAATTCTCATTACGAATTCTGATGATGAATTCTCATTACGATTTCTGATGACGAATTCCTATTCCGAATTCTCATTCCGAGTTCACCTATTAAACATAATCTGATTATCATTGTTTTATACACTCGGAATTTATTCACTCCGAACCTTCACTCTGAAGTTTTCATTCCGAACCTTTATGTTAGAGTTTAAAACGATGTCGTACATTTTGTTATAAACTAACCGTTGTCTAAGTGACACATGTACAGGTCCCTCCGATCTTTAAGGAAAATATGACCATTGGAGAAGGAGCCGACCTTACCTATAAATAGGAGCTCATTTGAAAAAGCTCGCAACAGATGGATGAACAATTTAGACTTTGTGCATACATGCTGTTGAAGTGATTTCTAGAGAGAGAGACTCTTATTAACTCTCAAAGCTTCGTGCGACTCCGAATGTTGGTGATTACATTCGAGAGCTTCCGGGGATAGGAAGACTGAGGTGCCGACTACCTTAATGTTCGAGGGCTTCCTTGCTGAGGAGGACAGAGGTGCCGACTACCTTAAAGTTCGAGGGCTTCCTTGCTAAGGAGGACAGAGGTTTCCAACTACCTTGAAGTTGAGGGCTTGCGGGGATAGCAAGAAAGAGACACCGATCTTCGTATCGAGGGCTTACCCTGGTGTGGGTAAGACAGACTTGCTTGAAAGTATAAATCAAGAGACCTTTATCCAAGGTTGTTGGATACCCTTATCTTTGGGTTAAAAGACTATTATCTTGTTACTAGTAGTTTTACTACTTGTTTTTATTCCGCTTTAATTTGTATCTTAAGGAAAGTATAACTTTCTTATACTTCTTTACTTACTCTGATTCATTTAGATTCTATACGCTTTAAGGTAGAATCTCATATTGTAACTTTTGTTAAGTTTTAAATTCCGGAACCATATTTCCGGAACCTACTTTTGGAATCACTTTCCAAGTTCAGTTCGGTGTTAGAGGTGTTGTGAATTTGTCTAGTTTAACTTTTTTAAACATAGTCCTTTCCTTTGCTTAAGGAAAACATAGTTATTCTTAACTAACTTTAAAGGTTCCAAAGGAATTTTTAAAGTATACAATTCACCCCCCCTCTTGTATATTGAGCAACTCATATTATATTTCGATCCTACAATTGGTATCAGAGGTTGGAAACCTCTTACTCTATACCAATCTTACATTTGGTATCAGATCCGGTTACTGAAATACTTGTACTCACATACAAGTTTTTCTTGCTCACTTTTCCATTCCGAACTTTGTCATACCGATTTATCCATTCCGAACTTTTCCCATTCCGAACTTTGTGATTACGATTATAAGCTACTAACAAGTTTGTGTGCAAAGTTATTTCTAGTATGGCAGGAATTAATGTTGGATCTATTGACAATCTAAATCCTACAAGACCACCTATATTTGATGGTAATGATTATGAATACTGGAGAGATCGTATGAAGACATTTGTTATCAATACTGGAGTAGACAACTTTGTCATGCTTACTGGTGATTATAAAATTCCTAACAAGGAAGTCAGAACCTTTACTAACCAGGAAAAGCAAGAATATCAACTCAACTATAAGGTACGCAATACTTTACTATGTTCAATGACCAGAAATATATATAGCCAAATTTCTTCTTGTGAAGCAGCTAACTGTATATGGAAGAAGTTAGAGGTTACACACTTTGGGACTTCTAATGTAATTGAGACTAGAAGAGATATGCTTAGAGCTGAATATCATGGCTTCAATTTTCCTTATGGAGAACCTATCTGTAAAGTTCAACAAAGATTTATGACTATTGTCAACAGTCTACAATCTATGGGAGAAAAAGGTTTAGATGATGAAGCTCTTGTGGACAAGATAATTGACATTATGCCCAATGAGTGGGAATCCAAGAGAACAGCTATAGATGAGAACCGGAAGGTCACTCAAATTACACTTGATGAATTATTTGGAACTCTTCTACAACATGAAACAAGAATGAAGAGAGATGCTGACAACATCAAGAAAAAGAATGGAAATGGTACTGTTGCTTTTACTACAACTTCGAATCAGATGAAAGCTAAGACTCCTGAGAGAGTAACCAGATCCAAGTCTAAGAAAGTTATTTTCCAATCCGATTCTAGTGAGAGTGAAGTCTCAGAAAATGAATTAGCCAATCTTGCTCGAAGGATGAACAAGATAGCTGGACAAAGAAATTTTCAATCCAAGTATAAGAAGAAGGATAGGATAGATAAGAAAGATGGAGAAGTTACTTGTTATGAATGTAAAAGAGCTGGACATATTAGACCAGATTGCCCTATTCTCAAAAAGAAAGAAAGAAAGGAAAGGCATTCAGACAGGAACAAGAAGAAGTTTTATAAAGCCAAAGCTATGAAAGTTCTGAAAGCTAATGACACCTGGAGTTCCAGTGGTGGTGACTCTTCAGATGAATCTTCTGATTATGAATCTTCAAGACAGAAGAATCTTGGTCTTATAGCCAGATTGCCTATTGATAATCATTGTTTTATGGCTAAGGTACGAAATGCTGAATCATTGACCAATGATTCTTTAAATTCTAATGATAGTAAGTATTATAACTCTTCTGATGAAGAATCAGCTTCTGATGAGGAAAATACTTTACCTACTTATGAAGAAGTCTCTAGGTTTTCTGAACTTCTTGAGATTGAGAATTCCAAACTCAGTAAGAAACTTGATAAGGCAAACTCTAGGAATTCTATTCTTACAAAAGAGATATCATATCTTTCTAAAGATCTTGATAAGAAAAATGCTGATTTTGAAAGTATTTAAAAAAATCTTGAGGAAGTAAGTTCTGAGAAGAATAAACTTTCTAAAGAATTAGAAAAGGTAATTTCTAATAAAAATATTTTCGAGCCTAACTCTAGTTCTAAAACTAATGATTTTGAGGATAAAAACTTGGTTGTAAAACTCAAGTCCGAAATTTTTTCCTTAAAGAAGTTTTTATCAAACTTTACCCATGGTAAAGAAAATTTTGATAAGATTTATTCCCAAATACGACCTTTAAGAAATAAATCCGGATTTGGTTATACCCATGCAAAACCTATTTTCAGTAACAATTATTTTTTTCCTCAAAGTGCCCCATTTTGTACCAAGTGTCAATGTGGTGGTCACTGGGCAAAGAATTGTTCCTTAAATAAAACTCAATCTCTAGGATTCCACAAAGCCTACTTTTCTAAGAAAATGTGGATACCTAAAATTTTGTTGTCTGGAAATCTCGGATCCAAACAAGTTTGGATTCCGAAAATCTAACTTTGTTCTTAATTTCAGGAAAATAAAGAAAGTTCCAGCAACAATTTATGGTACATGGATAGTGGATGTTCCCGGCACATGACTGGTAACAAAATTTTTTTCGAAAAGATTATCAAAACGAAAGGAGGAAAGGTAACTTTCGGAGACAATGCTAAGGGGGAGATTGTTGGTATTGGTAATATTGTTCTTTTAGGTAAAACCTTAATTTCAAATGTTTTTTTTGTTAAAGGTCTTATGCACAACCTCATTAGCATAAGTCAGTTATGTGATGAAGGTTACCTTGTGAATTTTAGGAATGATAAGTGTTTAGTACACAATTCCAAGGAAGAATTTATTCTCTCAGCCAATAGGCAAGAGAATGTTTACACCTTAAACTTAGAAGACCTTAGGAGCCAAGATTTACCTTGCCTAAGTGCAATGGAATATCACTCTTGGTTATGGCATAGAAGACTAGGACACTGTAATATTAGAAACCTATGTAAACTCTCTAAGAAGAAACTTGTTAAGGATCTACCGGAGCTTAGATTTGATTCTTCTAAAGTTTGTGATCCTTGTCAATATGGCAAGCAACATAAATCTAGTTTTAAGTCAATCGGTGAAGTCTCAACAACCGATGCATTACAGTTGGTGCACATGGATCTTTTTGGTCCAACACAAACTGGAAGTATTGGAGGAAAATACTATGTGTTTGTTCTAGTTGATGATTACACTAGATTTACTTGGGTCTATTTTCTAGCAAAGAAATCTGAAGCATTTTCTTATTTCAAAAGTTTTAGAGCTCAAGTTAAAAATGAGAAAAACCTTCCATTGAAAACTATTCATAGTGATCATGGAGGAGAATTTCAAAATTCTGATTTTGAAGCTTTTTGTAGTAAGAAAGGTATTACTCATAATTTTTCAGGACCTAGAACTCCTCAACAGAATGGTGTTGTTGAAAGAAGAAATAGAATTATTCAAGAGACAACTAGAACCATGTTGAGTGAATATTCTATTGCTAGACATTTCTGGGCTGAAGCTGTAAGTACCGCTTGTTATACTATAAATCGAGTTTTGATTAGACCTTTTCTTAATAAAACTCCTTATGAGTTATGGAATGATAGAAAACCTAGACTTTCCTACTTCAAGGTTTTTGGTTGCAAAGTATTCATTTTGAATACTAAAGATAACCTACATAAATTCGCACCAAAATCTGATGAAGGAATTTTCTTAGGATATTCCACAACCTCTAAGTCTTATAGAGTTTTTAATAAAAATTCTTGTACTGTTGAGGAAACAGTACATGTGAAATTTGATGAGTCTGATCCTTTTGTTTTTAGACCCTCTCAACTTACATCTTCGGATGTGTTTTCAAAAACTGATTGTCAACCTTTGATAGAAGAACCTTCTGATAAGGAAATTGTTCTAGAAGATACTTCTGAAACATTTACCCCAGAAGACTTTCTACCCTATGTTGATGAATAGGTTTTACAAAACCCAAATCAGGTGTTTCTTAAGAATCATCCCAGTGATAGTATCATTGGTGATGTAAATCAACCTATAAGGACTAGAAGTTCCTTAAGAAATGAAGTAGAACATCTAGCATTTCTTTCCCAATTAGAGCCTAAAAGCACTGATGAAGCTTTAGGTGATGATGATTGGATCAAAGCAATGCAAGATGAACTAAATGAATTCGAAAGGAATAAAGTCTGGACCTTGGTTGAAAGACCTAAGGAAACTTCTGTTATTGGAGTAAAATGGGTTTTCAGAAATAAATGTGATGAAAATGGAGTCATTGTTAGGAATAAAGCTAGACTTGTTGCTAAAGGTTATAATCAACAAGAATGAATAGACTATGAAGAAACCTATGCTCCAGTAGCTAGACATGAATCTATCCGCATTCTACTTGCTTTTGCAGCATTCTTTAATTTCAAAATTTTCCAAATGGATGTGAAATGTGCTTTTCTTAACGGTTATGTTCAAGAGGAACATTTTGTTGAACAACCTCCTGGATTTGAAAATACAAAACATCCTGATCATGTTTTTAGACTTACCAAAGCTTTGTATGGCCTTAAACAAGCCCCACGAGCATGGTATGATAGACTCACTGGATTTTTGCTTCAAAATAACTATGTTAAGGGAAATGAAGATCCAACCCTTTTTATAAAGAAAGATAAGAAAAATGTTTTGATTGTTCAAATTTATGTTGATTACATTATATTTGGTTCAACTTAGCAATCTTTGACTGACTCTTTTGCTAGTATAATGAAATCTGAGTTTGAAATGAGTATGATGAGTGAGTTAACATTTTTCCTTTGTTTTCAAATTTCTAAAAAACCAGAAGGAACTTACATATCTCAACATAAGTATATTAAAGATCTTCTTAAAAAGTATGGTTATGACAACACTAAGAGTATAAGTACTCCCATTGGTACCTCAAACTCTTTAGATCTTGACGAAGCTGGAAAACCAGTAGATCAAACATCTTTTAGAGGTATGATAGGAAGTCTACTTTACTTAACAGCTAGTCGACCAGACTTAATGTTTTCAGTATGTTTATGTGCAAGATATCAATCCAATCCTAAGGAGTCTCACCTAAAGGCAGTAAAAAGAATTTTTCGCTACCTTAAGGGAACCATGGATCTAGGATTATTTTATACTTCTGGAAATGATTTTGTTCTAAAAATCTTTTCTGATACTGACTTTGGTGGATGTAGAATGGATAGACAAAGTACATCCGGAACTTGCCATTTCTTAGGAGATTCATTAGTTTCTTGGTCCTGCAAGAAGCAACATTCTGTAGCACTTTCCACTGCTGAAGCTGAATATGTTGCAGCTGGAAGTTGTTGTGCACAAGTGTTGTGGATGCAACACACACTCACAGACTATGGCTTGAGTTTTACTAAAACTCAAATTTTTTGTGATAACACAAGTGCCATTGCCCTAAGTAAAAACCCTGCACATAAATCCCGTGCAAAACACATAGATATTAGGCATCATTTTCTTAGGGATCACACACTTAAAAGGAGATATTATTCTTCAGTTTATCGGAACACAAGATCAACTTGCTGATATTTTCACAAAATCTTTGCCTTATGATTGATTTGAATATATTAAACAGAAGTTAGGAATGATAACCGTAAGGTAATCTTCCTTAATTAACTTTCTATTGAAAATGTCTCCTTACAGTAATAAACTCTTTTTTATAGGGGGAGTACATTTGATTGTTTGTTTAACAAAGTGTTTCTTAAAATTTTGTTTTCTAATTTTTTCGGAACGAAGATTTCCGGAATGGAACTTCCGGAATGAAAAATTTCCAGAATGGATATTTTCGCAAAGAATACTCGTGGAATATAAGTATTCATATTGAAAATTTCCGGAATGGAAATTTCGTACTGGTACTTTCATAACCAGATTTTCGTACCAAGTTTTTTTCTATTTACTTTTTCGTATTGAGTTTTTCATATTTAGTTTTTCGTATTGAGTTTTTCGTAGTCATCTTTATATTACCCATTACGAATAACTTTCCTAAGCTAATCCGAAAGGTATGATTTCCTTACTGAAGTTTTTCGTAATCATATTTTCCTTGCTGGCATTTTCTTGTATTATGTTTTCGGATTATAGTTTTCTTAATTCTTTGTTTTAATAAAACCTCAAAAATATCGGATTCAAGATTTCAACCGTCAGATCTGATCGCAGCTCATTCCAACCGTTAGATCAACTATGGAATGTGAACCGTCATCCCATTTCCTATATAAAGGGGACCATAATTTCTAGTCCCACATCAGTTTCAAGATTTCGCGTGCTGAAGCACTGCCTCTCTGTTTTAAGGCCGTTCTGAATTTCAGTCTTCTCCGTTCCGAACTTCCCAGAGAACTTCTAATCTGAATGTCTGCAGAGTTAGCATCTCAAGAAATGTCTTCAACCAAGCCTATATCTCAGTTGTTAGTTTACAGAGAAAGGTTAGTTCATCCGACTTTCTTCAGCAACTACGATTCTATCATTTCAAAGAATATCAAGTTGAATGGCTGGGAAGATGTTGCGGTATCTAAAACCGGGAACCAAGATGAAGTGTACTCAGATTTTCTTGTTGAGTTTTATGAATCCGTTTCTTTCTTTAAGGAAGATAATAGGGAGAAGTTCTCTTTTAAGTCTTATGGTAAGACTTACAAACTTTCTCACACCAAGGCTGCAAGATTGGTAGGGCTATCCTATGAAGGAGAAGCCGAGTTTATTTCGCACGTGTTGCCAGACTCTATGGGTAGTTTCAACAAGGAAAAGGCCTTAGAAACTCTCGGACTGGATGATTACAAGGCTCCGAAGATTGAAAGTCTTTCAACAAACTTCCGGATTCTGGAATTATGGGTGCAAGGACTTATCGTACTGAGAAAAGGTGATAAGGATAGATTGAAGAAGAGTGAGATATATATCTTAGATTTCCTGATAAATCTAAGGATGTTTAACTTGATTAAGCATATTCTTCTTAATATTGAGAATTTGAAGAAGGGGAATCTGAGAGCTCAGACTATTATGTACCCAACAATATTATCAAAGCTCATAGTTCGGTGCCTAGAATCTTTCAGGGAAGCTTGCAGATCTAAGCCGAGAGTTTGCAAGATCATGCTGGTCAGCGATGACACTCTTAAGAGAATGAATATAGCTTTTGAAAAGAAGTCTGGAATGTTTATTGATCTACCTCCTCAAGAAGAAGTGGCTCTGAAATCTGCTGATCCGGAATCATCCAAGCCTGTAAGGAAGAGAAAGCTGAATGAAGTGGAAGAACAAGGATAAAATCCCAAGTCTAAGGAAGTCCACTCCGCACCACCAAAGCCTAAGAAGAAGAAGACCTATCCTGATGAGGTTGTTACAAAGTGGAGAGCTGATAAAGAGAATAGGAAAGAAGGGGATCCGCAGTTCGGATTGGATCCTGCAGAGGCTAAAGCTTTGAAGGAGAAAGCTGCTGATGAGCTTGGGAAACAAGCTAAGGAAAAGAAACTTAAGAAGAAAATGTCAGAAGCTGAGGTAGCTCAGGCCTTGTTGAAGTTCAATGAAATGGTTTCAGCAACTATTCCAGTTCCGAGATCTTTCTCCTTGGAATCTCTACCTGAGACTCTAGGAAGAAATCTTGTTGCTCCGGAAGAGGCTGTTGCTACGAATACTGAGGAAGTAGAGCAAGTGGAACAAGTTGAAGAGGCTGCTGAAGGAAGTGGTGAGACAGGAGATGTACTAAAACAAGTAGATGAGTATAAGGTAACTCCTTCGGAACACTTATCGCTCCGAACTTCTGAAGCTGAATCTTCGAAGCTTGTCACTCCTGCAATGGAAGAAGAGAAAGAGGAAGAAGAAGTTGCCTATCATGGAGAAGAAGAACAACTTTTACATGATATTGCTCAGATGGGAAATGTAGAGGTTGGTGTTCAGGAAGTTGCTGATGAGGATGATTTTGTTGTTCAAGTTTCTGACAGTGAAAAGAAAACTCTGGAACAGGATTATATTCCGGAAAAAGTCAAGGGAAAGAAAATTCTTGCTGATACCCCGAGTTTAGAAAAGAGGATGAGAAAGGCAGCTGGTAGTTCTTCTAAGAGGAAGTTGGAGCTTATTGAGGAAGAAAACTCTCCGAGCAAGATTTCAGATTCGGAGCCATCTTCGTTGGGGCATGACTTTGTTGTTCAGTCTTTGAAGAAGTTGGTAGGAACCATTCCAACCTTCTCAAGTATTGATTCACGATGCTAGATGCTCCAACATGCGTTGAATCTGAAAACAGACTCTGTATCCATGGTTATGGATAAGTGTGTTGAGATTGAAGCCCAGTTCAAAAACATCTTTATTGGTTACGAAGCCCATAAAAGATCTTGCAAGAGGATGACAAGCTGGTCTAAGAAGACTGTGGAAGAGATGAGGCTTTTCGATGAGTTTCAAGATAATGTTAAGGATGCTTTTGAAACCGAGGACAAGAAATTTAATGAGCTGACTGCATCCTTTGAAGAAAAGCTGACTGAAGAAAAGAACATCCGGATCCAAGAAGTCAGGGATCTGAATGGGAAGTTGAATTCTGTTTCTCAGAATTGGAAATTTGAAAGGGATCATCGGATCGATTTTGAAGTAAGGATGAAGGCTCAGGAAGAAAAGATCCAAGCTCAGGAAGAAAAACTGAAGGCTCAGGAAGAAACAATTGAAGCTCAATCCGCAAGAATAGTGGTCTTAGAGAAGCAAGCCGAAGAAGATCATAAATACTTGAAGAAGATCAAGACGATTCTTAAGGGGCTCATGTCGAAGGAGAAAGATCCGAAATAACCTAATCCGATCTTTTTGTTGTAATTTTTTCTTTGTTGTCGAGATTTCAAATTTAATTAAAGTCGTACTTGTTGTTTCTATTGTTGTCATTACTAATCTTTCAGGAACTTCGTTATTTTTTTTCAATTCCCTACAATTCTTTTTGAAAATCACAAAGGGGGAGAAGGAAAAGATCCTTAAGAAAAAGAGGAACTCTAATAAGAGTTTATCAAAGGGGGAGAAAGGAAAAATACCCAAGGAAAAAGAACTCTAATAAGAGTTTGTTTAAGGGGAAGTTTTTTTTAAAGAAGACCTTCTTATGAAATGTCACTCCGGAAATCTGAATACGATCCATAGAGTTTCAAAGCCTAAGGGGGAGTTAGTCATATTCATCTATATCCTTAAAACAAGGGAGATAAGCATTAATATGTTTCTTTCTTCTTAGAATCATTGTTTTTTGTAAGGATGATTGTGCTTTCCAAAAAGGGGGAGATTATTGAGTCAATAAGGTTTTCCTTATGACTTTTCCATTCCTTCTTGTTTTGAAAATCACAAACACCTTATCTTTAAGAAAATTGCTTTTATAAGGAAAATTTCTTTTATAAAGAAAATTGCTTTCTTAAGGAAAATGGCTTTTATAAGAAAAATTATCCTTATCATATTTTCATCCATATTTTTCTTAAGTCTGAGATTCAGATTCATTTTCTCGGAATCATTGAAACTTTGATATAAAGCATTCTGTTTTAGTGTTCGGATTCTGGACAAGAACTATAAGGAAGTTTCATTCCGAATTCCGGATATGAACTCTGACTAAGTTCTATTCCAGATTCTCATTATGAATTCTAATGAAGAAATCCCATTCCGAATTCTCATTACGAATTCAAATGAAGAATTCCCGTTACGAATTCTAATGAATAAATCTCATTCCGAATTCTCATTACGAATTCTGATAAAGAATTCTCATTACGAATTCTGATGACAAATTCTCATTACGAATTCTGATGATGAATTATCATTACGATTTCTGATGAAGAATTCCTATTCTGAATTCTCATTCCGAATTCACCTATTAAACAGAATCTGATTATCATTGTTTTATACACTCTGAATTTATTCACTCCGAACATTCACTCCGAAGTTTTCATTCCGAACCTTTATGTTAGAGTTTAAAACGATGTCGTACATTTTTTTATAAACTAACCGTTGTCTAAGTGACACGTGTACATGTCCCTCCGATCTTTAAGGAAAATATGACCGTTGGAGAAGGAGCCGACCTTACCTGTAAATAGGAGCTCATTTGAAAAAGCTCGCAACGGATGGATGAACAATTTAGACTTTGTGCATACATGTTGTTGAAGTGATTTCTAGAGAGAGAGACTCTTATTAACTCTCAAAGCTTCGTGCGACTCCGAATGTTGGTGATTACATTCGAGGGCTTCTGGGGATAGGAAGACTGAGGTGCCGACTACCTTAAAGTTCGAGGGCTTCCTTGCTGAGGAGGACAGAGGTTGCCAACTACCTTGAAGTTGAGGGCTTGCGGGGATAGCAAGACAGAGACACCAATCTTCGTATCGAGGGCTTACCCTGGTGTGGGTAAGACAGACTTTCTTGAAAGTATAAATCAAGAGACCTTTATCCAAGGTTGTTGGATACCTTTCTCTTTGGGTTAAAAGACTATTATCTTGTTACTAGTAGTTTTACTACTTGTTTTTATTCCGCTGTAATTTGTATCTTAAGGAAAGTATAACTTTCTTATACTTCCTTACTTACTCTGATTCATTTAGATTCTATACGCTTTAAGGTAGAATCTCATATTGTAACTTTTGTTAAGTTTTAAATTCCGGAACCATATTTCTGGAACCTACTTTTGGAATCACTTTCCAAGTTCAGTTCGGTGTTAGAGGTGTTGTGAATTTGCCTAGTTTAACTCTGTTAAACTTAGTCCTTTCCTTTGCTTAAGGAAAACATAGTTATTCTTAACTATCTTTAAAGGTTACAAAGGAATTTTTAATGTATACAATTCACCCATCCTCTTGTATATTGAGCATCTCATATTATATTTCGATCCTACATCATCATGGTTGAAAATATTTTAAGGAAGTGAAAGAATAAATAAAAAAAAATTTATTAAAAACAATACCTTTCCTTTGGACGATCACCTTTGATTAACACCTTAACACCAATAAGGAGGGTGTTCTGCCTAAAATAATTCATCAAGAATATTAGGAGGGATTCTAGGAAGGTATTTTATCATATCATGGCTGAATCAACATCGTTTTTAAGTATGAAGAAATGATAAGATTTAGTTCCCTTTTATAAGAGAGGGGAGGTTCACTCTTAGATTTCTTCAAAATATTAAGTTATTATACATTAATTTTATATTCCAAATGTGTAAAAATTTATTTTTTTTATGATATAGGATGGTTATGGGTCAAAATATAATCGTCCAATTAAAATTAGATAAGTTTTTAATATTTTTTTAATCCTTATCTTTTTGTTTTAACCCTTTTAAATCTTACCATTTTATTAAGTAATTTAGACTTTGAGGGTCAATATTATTATCATAACATGCCAAAAGATCAATAAAAGTGTAATTTATTAACTTTTAGTAATTATTAAAACTATTAGACTTAATATTTGATTTTTATAAATTTTATAAAAATTAACAAAATATTTTATATTTTAAAATACCATTAGTGTCAATTTTGACCCTATTCATTTATTTACTTTTTAAAAATATCAAAAATTCAATATATAGTAGAACCAATTCTCTTAACACATTAATAATATATCAAAGTCATCCAGAAAATTCTTGTATGACATAAATTATATAAAATTATATTTATTATAATATTTTTAATATCATTTATTTTATTCTTCCATTAATGAAGCAATTACTACATCATCATTATGTCACCATTTAATTTAACTATTTTTTTCCTAAAAATTATAAATAAATTATCACGATATAGGAAATAGTTTTATATCTATAAATAATATTTATATTATAATATATAACTTATATAACCCAATATTAAAATTGTAACAGTTATGAGAGGCATGATTATGATATCTTTTTCTTTACTTTAAACAAAATATTCTAAATGTCATAAACACACCCTAGTTTCTTCCAAAGAACATAATTTTAGCACAAGTATTTTATTAATATAAAATAACTCATTCAATAAAATTAGGACATGTTTTATGGTAATTTAATAATATTTATAATATTATTTTTACCTTTAATTACCTAATTTAACCTTATCTGTGGTCATAAAATTTATTACTAAAGTTACTGTTCATATTGTCCAAAAATAAAGGGAAAATATTTATATAATTTGGAACTTATTATTCCAAATATGAAATCAATTTTTCATAATTCAAAACACAGAATTGGAAAAAATTAGATAAAAAATTAATCCCATCGACGGAATAAGAAAACGGGGTTTTAAAGTAAAACGTTCAAAAGTTCACATATTTGTTATATCCAATTTCAATGTGAAATTGATTAAAATGACCTAAATTATATTAAATTATAAATAATAATTTAATTACAATTTAGAACATTCAAAAATATTATTTAACACTATAAATAAATTTGATAAAAAATATTTTTCAATTAAAATGCAGTATTTTATTTCACTATTAATCAAAAAATGAAATTTATCAGAAAAATACAAAAAAAATCAACCAAAGTAAATTTTGATACTCTGATTTCAAAAAATAATTTAATTTTATTCAAAAAAAATTATAAATGTTTCAAAAATAATATTTAAAATGGGTGCTCTATCAAAAGAAGGAAAAATTGCCTTTTTATAAAAATAATCCTTTTATCTAAAAAAATAAATTTGTTCTTATATTTGGTCTATAAAACATATAATATGAATTTTTAACAATATATTAAATATATATTTCATTAATAAAATCCAATAAGGGTGATTTTATTATTTTATAGACACACTTATTTTCATTTAAATAGACTTTCAGAAAAACATTTCCTTTTATTTAAAAAGGGTTTTACATTCATTTATAATTAATTGTTCACCAAATAATTAATTATATACATGTGTAATCCATATGTTCATAATTAAACTAATAATTTTTATTTACTCCATTTTAACATCTAGGTTATAAGGTAACATTTAAATAATAATATTTAGTTGTTCGCTTAAGTTCAATGTGGTGTATCGTGTACGCTATCGAACATAGTGTCTCTTTTTTAAAAACATAAGATGTTACATCCCACCCCATTAATAAATTGAATCCTCACATCTTGAATTCAGGATCAAAAACTATGGATTTAACTTTTTAATATACCTTTATTGAAATCCCATAAAAGATTAACTATCTATTTCTACTACCATTAATCATTAACCAAAACCGAAATGGTTAGTACAAGATAAGATAGTTCCCAAAAAAATAAACCTTATTTGAAAAAATAATACTTCAAACTCCAAAATTCAATAGTAATACCAAAAGTTCAATATATACCATTCAACAAATAATTATCCTTAAAAATTCCCCAAAATAATCCAAACTAATATTGAATCCCAAAATTTATAAGGATTTAATCACATAATCTTAAAAGATAAAAATGAAATCAATTAATCTTGAAGTATCACATCAAAAATTAATTGTCCTAATAATCTTCAATATATGCTAACCATTTCCATAAATAACCCAAATCACCATAATTTCATCATAGATTCTTCCAAAATATAATTCAACCTTTATTCATCAAATAAAATACCATTGTATTCTATTTACCTTGATCATAAAGGATTCACAAAATAGAAAAAAGATCATAAAATAGCATTAATCACTTAATCATAAAATCACATAACTAAAAAGAAAAAGTCATACTAACTAGGACATCACGTAGTCTAGTGGTAGGTTATGAACCCTTATTTCCCATCAGTTGTGGGTTCGATTCTCATGGTCTTACCAGACATGACAGGTTATCACTTATCCTATGGGTTGTCCTTTTTCTAATAATATATATTTCTTATAAGATTCCCAAAATATGATAAAGTCCTAAAAAATAACCATAACATGTTAAATCCAAAATGCTCATCTCATGCATTTCATTTTGAATCCCAAAATGTAATAACTCATAATTACCTTAAAATAAAAGATCATATAAACCCTAAAGGTTATTCATAACTTTTTAATTATGTACACAAAACATAATTCTTCCTCAAATAACATTTTCACATAAAAACTTCATGGTTACATATAACAAAACTGAAAAAGTATTCAAAAGTACACCCATCATCAAAAGGGTATTAATAATTTTAAAAATTTCCACATCCTTAAGTATACCATAACTATTAAATCCTTTATATGTATACATCTTAATATTTCAGTGTCCTTCATAATCCATTTACTATGAATTACCACATTATCTCTTAATAATTCATTCCTATAAATCAAATATCTGAATTACATCCATAAATATCAATCAGATCATGTTTCATACTTTATGGATAAAAAGGTAATTCATACCTTGAATCCATATTTCAAGATCTTCTTGATGTCTCTTTTCTCTTTTGGCATGTTTTCCAACTTTCAAATATTAAACGTTCACACCACTTCTGGTATTTCACCTTTCAAAATAGTTGTACTAGTTGAGATCTTAAAATCATATGAAAAATATACCATGACCCATAAAAAATTTTTAGAAATGAGTGGGTGTTGGATAACTCAAACAATTTCTTACTAGTTATTTGAATACTCAAGAATCTTTCAAAATCATTCGAACAAGATTTTTTGATAATAGTGATGATCAAATAATCGGGGAGGGATAAGAAGGTTGTGCAAGATCTCTTTCCTTCCATATTGACAAATGATCCTTAATCTGCTGAAAATAACATCACTTAAACATGAAATTAATTATTAAAAGAAGAGTACTCTATAGGGTAAATATAATAACATAAAAATTCTATACTACTCTAATCCATCAACCTCCTTAAATCTCAGTTGATTTAGGTTTTTATCCAATCAACCTAAATTACCATATTCCTCCAAAATTTTCCATATGATAATAACCCTCTTGGTTATAAAGTATCTTTAACCTCCACTCAGAAAATATACTAACCTCTAAAGTTATCTAAACCTTTCATGTGATACCAACTATAAGGACTTGGCCTTAAACATTGCACAATATTGAGTTAATTAAATAATTTTACTTTATTTTACCTTGATGATCTTTTAAAGGTTAGAGCTTTATATAATTAGTCCATAACTCATACATAATAAAACCATAGAAGTAAAAAGTGGACACTCCCAAACAACATCCATTTTTTAATAAAATAAAAACTTTTAAAATGAAACATGGTTTGTTTTCATGTTCAATCATCACAATTTTCCCTTGATCCCATACTTTTCTATATTCTCTCTTAAATACTATGTAAAACATTTTAAGACTTGGTATGAGCATAAAAATCTCAGTAAAGGATACACAAATTTGGAAAACTGTTAGCCTTGTGAAAACATGTTAAACCATGGATATTTTATCATAAAATAATATTTTTCACCATTAAGAAGTAGTAAATAATTTTCATTAAAAAAAGTATTTCTTACCCTTTTATAATAATAATATTACCATAAAACCCCTAAAACGAATATGTAACACATAAAGGTATCTTGGGACATAATTATACTTAAATGGAATAACTATGTGGTTGACTTCCATACATGTCACTCTTACAAATGGAATAAGCATACAGTCGACTTCTATACCCAATTCATTTGATGTTATAATGTAAGCACCCATTCTTGGTTTATCATGGAACCACCCATCCTTGTTTTATCACATAACCACCCATAAAATGTCAATATACCGTTATATAATCATAACACATAAAAGATTTCAATTTTCAACATTTTACTCATAAAATTTCATTTGCAATCACAAGAAATAATTTCACGGTATTGAAATAATAAATACACTTAAAACCCATTTTAAATACAAAAATATCCAGAAATGGGAATAATATTTTTATTTTTATTTTAAAAACATGAAGGATTGTAGAGTAAGTCAAATATCAAATAATGGTCACGGTGGTGGAGAATTAATTGTCATTGTATACGTAAAAAAAGCATTCCTTTTTTCATTTGTAAAGAAATTCAAATGCTCCATATAGAAGGAATAAAAATATTCCTTTTTGAAAAACATTGTGTAGAATTAAAAAATAAAAGGGTATTTTTATACACCTCATAAAATAATGTGGTGTATAACATCAAAATATGCCTCAATGAAAGGAGATTTGAGATGAAGTCCCTTACCTCAAGTCTGGTTCATCAAGTATGTTCTTTATCTTCCTGAATAATAAAATTAAGTTAATTATTTAATTTATTGAGAAAATTTTACATTTTTATTATTACATTTATATCACTTATCACCATATTATAACAATTACTGAATTATTTAAGTTCACGTCGGATGTTTTGATGATATTTAGTACATGAGTCCAAATTGACTAGGTATAATGTCTATAGCCAAAATTGGTCATTGGTACATTATCTAAAAAATAATATTCATGACATAATAATAAATTCTAAACATTAATTATTCTTTTAAATAAAAACCAATCTTGTATGGTTATGAAAAATGAACAGTGTTGAAATTTGGGAGATGGTAGGTCGTACATATGCATGAGTAACGTTCCCAGTTTTCATTGATCATTATGGAAAGAAGGTAATTATTATTTTATATTTTCATAATTAACATAATATTATAAATATCATAATAATAATTTAAATATACTTATATATATCATACTTGTGTTTTGGGGAAAAAAACGAATCACATGTCACGACCCCATCCCCACAAAGTGTACCCCTCCTGGGCCGGCAATGTGAGAAGGGAGATAATGACCCTCGAGTCCCACCTCCAGTAGGCCCCAGGTTGGCAACTATCATCAAGGGTATAGTAACACACAAATGGGAGGCATTACCCTCTAAGAGAACACATGCGGAAGAGAGAGATAAGATAGACACCAACCAACTCCAACTGAAATATAAAAGAAACCCAAGTACATATATGAAATGCCATGAAAAAGTACTACAAATGAAAGGGGAAGACTATAAGTACCCAAAAGAAAAGAAAATACAGCAGCAACTATAAACCCAAACAGCTCCTACAACCACAAGCTAGTAGTAACTAGCCTGATCTCCAACCTGCTCTAAGTGACCTGAAAAATAGTTTATATATACATAGGGTGAGTATAATATTATACTCATTAGGAATCTCCCCAAAGCCTCTCGTGCAAAAGTAAAGAAAGCATGCTAAAGCACAGTGAACAACAAGTGAAACTAACTCGTCACCTAAACAGGTATACTAAGTTCCCAACCTCACCATGGATACTCTCACCAAGTAACGCATACAAGAATATAGCATATAGTAAAGAATATCAAGGGTACCCTGCTACTACTTCCCCCTGGTTTTCCACTTTCCCCCAACGACATACGTCCTATGCATCTCTCTCCAAAGGCTTGCCCGTATAAACTTGGGCTAACCTCCACAATCTGCACCACGTGCACCACAAAGACTTGCCCGCAGACACCTGGGCTAAGCACCACACCATCCTCACAACCAAAGGTAACCCGGTAGTTTCCGGGAGCCACCACAGCTCGCATAACGTGTATTATACGTCAGGTATTATACCTCAAGCCATTAGAGCCCATATGACGAGTAAGGATCCTCAAGCCATCACAGCCTATACACGTTACACCTATAGTAGTCCATAGGATACTATATCCAGAATATATGTGTGTGAAATAACCACAAGCCATTACAGCCCTCTACACACATATATGGGGAAAACCAACCGATGTGCCAAAGGCACTAGTATCTACCAAGAGAAGAGAGCGGGGATAAAGAGGGTAGTCATCCATTCAACCTCTCATCAAGATGTTGGGGAAAACACCCCCCCCCCAGGGCTCAGAATAACTGGGGTGTCAGTTTCCCTTACCGACAGGGTGGAGTAGCATATAGAAACACAAAAAGTACAGAATATATATAACTCACAACCACACTATGGTAATTACCTAGTTTTATACACAACTGTAGCTAACGTCTCACAGACTCCGGGCTGCTACTTCTAAGACTAGGTATCCTATAAGCACACAACCATTTGAAGAGATTTATTATATTACTTCATTCACTTTTTATCATTTCTATTGTATGTTAATTAATTCTTTAAACATTAATTAACCATGAATAATTATGTATTAAACTGAATTGGCATCACATTCAAAATCAACTGTGCCTTTTTAAGATTCAACATCACCTTTAAATTCCAGTACATCCATCCCCGTGGATTATCACCATTTAATCAATCTTTCATTACAAAATTACTTTCCCATATTCCCAGGAATTTTAGAAAAGCATCCTATACTACTAAACACAAAGGGGGCTCAACACGGTGAGTATATATACTACCCATCAAGTCTTTTCCACATATAGTAAGAGAATAGACTCATTCTCCCTTGAGAGGATAAACACGGAAAGCACATGGCATACCCCACGTGTCTTCGCCTCTTTCGGAAGAAGGGTAAGCAAGACCAACTACCTTGAGTAGTGGGAAAAAAGTAAAGCAGATAAACTACCAAACAAAACCACCAACATCCAGCCATCACATCCTTACCATACCATCATCCATGGTGTCCTCCCTGACACCCACATACATAAACCGATGCATCTCACCACTCTAGGCTACATCCGCTACCACAACCACAAGGCCTCCCTGCCTTCACATACCACAACAGCCATCCAGGCTCACATCACAGCACAAGCAGCAGGAAAACAAACATCACATAAAATGGGCTCTTGGACCTTTAATAAGGCTTCTAGCCTTCATAAAAAATGATCACTCATGGATCCAAACCACAAGGCATTCGGTATTACAAGCAAGAGGGTAACTCAGAACCCTATCAGGAGTTATCTTTTATCAACCAACCAGTAATTTAATCCATCTCGAATTAACAGATTTATTAAACGTAGGTTCCAAATTCGGGAAACCTAATCATTAATCTATCACAATTAAAAAAACATTCTTACTGCACTAATTTGATTAACATCAAATTACAACAAGAACCGGATTCATTTTCATGCCTCTTTATCTTTACCAAAAAATTATGAATTAATCCCAATTTACGTTCTTTACCAATTTCCATCAAGAAAAAACATCTAAATAATAACAAGCATAGATATCACACTATCTATAAAAGCAAGAGGCAATAACATATGAGCGATAACAGTTTCTTTATCCAGTTCAAATATTTATTTAGGTCAATTTCATTATGATCCAAAGGGATAAATCATGCTAACTCTACGATTGCACATAAACAAATAGAGAAGCAATGAATCCCCTACCTAAAACAGTTACTCATGTTCTTTATCCACACAACGGGTCATGATCCTCCTCTCACGACAACTGCATCCACCGGAGGATTCCACGGTACGTCCACACCAACCAAACCCCAAGAAAACCCCATTAGAAGCATGGAGATGACATGCTAATATAGAAAGGAGAACAAGATAAGATGACCCATGAAGGAATGATGATAAACATACCTTATATCGAAGTTTCACCGACACAACTCGGTTGCCTCCAAAACAGAGCGAAACCAATCGGAGGAGTAGGGTTTGATTGTGAAACTCCTATGGGAAGGATTGAAAGGTTCTAGCGTATCATAGCCGAGAACAAAGAGGAAGAACAAGGGATAATGATATCTTTCCCGTTTTTTGAAGATTTAATGGGGTGACGGATTAAGGTGCGCTTAATTCTACATTAAAATCGGATCGCATTAACCCACACGGTTTGACCAAGTAAAAACATCCCGACCATAGGAATAATTAATATATGATTTATGGCCTTTGAAACGACCTTAAGAGCCCTTAAAATAAGGCTTTAAATGTATTTTATGTCAAAGGAAACGTCAAAAGGAGAAAAACTGCAGGAATCTGGAAACACTGTTCACCCACCATTACAGTACATGAAACCGATCTTTGAGACCGATCTGTGAAACCAATTTGTCAGACCGATCTGTGAAACCGATCTGTGAGACCGATCTGTGAAACCGATCTGTCAGACTGATTTTTGAAACCGATCTGTCAGACCGATCTATGAAACCAATTTGACAGACCGATCTGTGAGACCGATCTGTGAGACTGATCTGTCAGACCGATCTGTCAGACCGATCTGTGAGACCGATTTGTGAGACCGATCTGTCAGACCAATTTGTGAGACCGATCTGTCAGACCAATCTGTGAGACCGATCTGTCAAACCAATATGTGAGACCGATCTATCAGACCGATCTGTCAGACCGATCTGTAAGACCGATCTGTGAGACCGATCTGTTATTGTTCAAAAAACTAGAAACACTGTTCACATAACTGGAAAATTGGCAAAGTGTTGGGGATAAGTCCCCTTGACCTCCGAGAACTCCTCCAACACCAAAATTTCACAAATTAATGGACCGGAGAGGTCCAGGCCATTACATCAGATACCTCTCAAAACATTCTTGTCCTCAAGAATTTAAAACCAACCTGAGGAAAAGAGGGGTCCGAACAACCACCCCGTAAGATACCTCTTAGGGGAAAACCACCCTATGTTGTTCTAAAGCTGGGAAAAAACCACGACATCTGAGAGCGAGGGAACAAACAATCCATATCCATACCATTCAAGAATAACATCACTTCAAAGGTACATAAAATATAGGATCAAATAAAACACAGCACAACAACTTAAAACAGCTCTGGGTATTGAACACGCATCTGTGACTCACGTTCCCAAGCACTCTCCTCCATGCCACTGTGTCGCCAAAAGACACAAAATAAAGGAATAAAATTCCCATTCAACACCTTATCCTTGCAGTCTTGGATCTCCATAGGTCTCTCCTCAAAGGTTGCATCATCATCAACATCAATCTCTCCCCAGTCGATGATGTGAGAGTCATCATGAAGATAACGACAAAGCTTTGATACATGGAAAACATCATGTATCTGATTTCTCTATGGGGGAAGTGCTACTTGATATGCCACAGATCCAACACGAGCTAACACCTCGAAAGGCCCAACAAACCGGGGAGAAATCTTACTTCCAAGACCAAACCTTCGCTGCCCACGACGGGGAGTCACCTTCAGAAACACATGATCCCCAAAATTAAACTCCAAGGGTCTCCTCCTTTGACCAGAATATGATTTCTAATGATCTTGTGCTGTCTTCATCCTCTCAAAAATCACCTAAACCATCTCTATTGTATTCTGCACTAGTTCCTGTCTGAGAATTACTGACTCTCCGACCCCAGTCCAGCACAATGGAGAACGGAAAGGCCGGCCATACAAGGCTTCAAACGGCGCCATACCGATGGTGGAGTGAAAACTATTATTGTAAGAGAACTCCACCAAGGGTAAGTGCCTCATCCATGACCCTCCAAAGTCAAGAACGCAAGAGTGCAACATGTCTTCAAGAGTCTGGATGGTTCACTCTATCTGACCATCCGTTTGAGGATGAAAAGCAGTGCTAAGGCATAGCTGAGAACCAAAATCATGCTGGAGATCTCTCCACACCCTGGAGGTAAAATGAGGATCTCGATCATAAATGATCGTCCTAGGGATTCCATGAAGTCTCACTACCTCCTCTAGATACTGCCTCGACAAAACTTCCACTGAGCTTGACTACTTGATCGCTATAACATGGGACGATTTTTTCAAACGATCCACTACCACCCAAATAGCATCATGTCCTCCCAGATCTCAAGGTAAACCAGTAAAAAAGACAATTGAGATGTCCTCCCACTTCCACTGAGGAATCTCTAATGGCTGGAGAAGACCACCAGGAACACGGTGTTCATCCTTTACCTTCTGGCAGACTAAACATCGAGACACAAACTCTGCAACTGCACGCTTCAGCCCAGGACACCAAAACTAACTCCTCAAGAATCAGTACATCTTTATCACACTAGGATGTACTGCTAAGGGTGAACTATGGAAATCTCAGAGAACTGTATCACGCATCGCCAAGGGAAAAAAAGCCGGACATGATACAACACTCGGTGTTGTTCATCCTCTGACCAACCATCAGGGCCTCACCACAAACAACTCTGTCTCTCAACACTTCCACCGCTGGATCACCCAACTGGGACTCTTCCACCTTCTGCATCAGGGATGACTGTACCATCATCTGGAAAAGACAACCTCTACCTCTGACCTCTTCCATATCAAGATGCAATGCTAATAGTTCCTCCATTACTCTCTCGGAATCACCAGATTCAAGCACAACATCATTACATGACTTTCGGCTTAGTGCATCAGCTACAACATTCCCTTTTCCAGGTGTATACGATATTTTGAATTCATATTCCATTAATAACTCTATCCACCGACTTTTTCATAGGTTCAAGTCACTCTGGGAGAAAACATACTTCAATCTCTTATGATTGGTGAAAACCACAAAGCGCTCACCAATGAGGTAATGTCTCCACAACTTCAGAGAAAACACCACGGATGCCAACTCAAGATCATGGGTGGAATAGTTGCGTTCATGGGGAAGCAACTGCCGAAACCCATAAGAAACGACTGACCTCTACTGCATGATAACACAACCTAACCCCAGCTGTGAAGAATCACAGAAAACATCAAACTAGACTCCCTCAGCTGGAAGACAAAGGACTGGAGCACTTACCAACTTCTCCTTTAGAAACTCGAATGCTGCCTAACACTGATCAGCCCATATGAAGGCCTGATCCTTCCTGGTCAGAGTTGTTAGAGGAGTCGCAACCCATGAGAAATTGGCTATGAACCTCCTGTAGTAGCCTGTGAGACCAAGGAAATTTCACACATATGAAACTGTATTGGGGGATTCCCAAGACACAACTACTTCTATCTTCGATGGATCCACAACTACTCCCTGTTGGGACACAACATGCCCCAAGAAACAGACTTCTGGATCCCAAAACTCGCACTTCGACAACTTCCTGAACAGCTGATGTCGACAAAGAACTCCCAAAACGGGTCGTAGATTCTCTGCATGCTCCTCTTTAGATGTGGATTAGACAAGGATGTCGTCGATGAAAACCACCAAAAACTTGTCCAAGAACTCACGGAACACAGAGTTCATCAGACCCATGATAACAGCTGGAGCATTCATCACGTCGAACGTCATTACAACGAACTCATAATGCCCATGAAGATAACGGAAAGCAGTCTTCGTAATATCCTCATCCTTCACACGCATTTGATGATATCCTGATCGCAAGTCGATATTTGAGAACCAACTTGCACCCTTCATTTGATCGAACAAATCCTCAATCCACGGAATAGGATAGCAGTTCTTTATTGTCACTTTGTTTTAGTGATGATAATCAACACACAACTGCAAACTGTCGTCGGCCTTATTCACAAAAAAGACCGGTGCACCCCATGGTGACACACTTGGCCAAACAAAACCGCATTGTAACAGACCATCCATTTGTATACGTAGCTCTCACAACTCATAAGGGGCCATTCTATATGGATACATAGTGATAGGAGACACTCTTGGTTATAGCTAGATCCCAAACTCAATCTCTCGTCAAGGGGGCAATGCTACGACCTCTTCTGGAAAGACATCAGGGTACTCCTCTACAACCCTAGGAAACGCCAACTGCTGAACCTCTGAAGAACTCAACATCAACTCATCCATCAAGGATGATAAGGATGGAACTCGTCTATGACCCATCCGAGGATCTCTCTCACCAACAAACACCACTTGCTCTCCATTCGCATCAATGAAAATGACCTTCTTCCTATAGCAATCCACAATAGCCTACACCGAGTACAACCAATCCATGCCAAGGATAACATCATATGGTTGTTTCCGTAAACATAGGAAATCTCCCCAAGAGCGGTGTTACCCCAACACTAGCTCACAGTCTCTACATACTTCAAACAAACTAGCTCGACCTCCAATTGGCGTATTCAATGCCAAGGGCACTAGAAGCCTCTCTAACTCAAGTCCCAAAGCATGGACAAGGGTAGGTGATATGAAGGAGTGCGTCGCTCCTGAATCAAACAAGGCTTAAACCAAGGTCGAAAACAAGAAAAGGGTACTTTGGACGACGACGGGCTCGCCTGGAGCTGGCAACGCTAGAGCATGAAGCTGACCATGACCTCCTCCACGGCCTCTCTGACCCTGATGAAGACCACCACAATGGCCACGCTCTTCTCTCTGAGGACGGGGAGCATCATGGGGTTGTCCTCTACCTGCCCCATCTACCCTCTGGTGATCTAAAGCTGGTGACACCTTCTGCTGCTGCCTCGAATGGAACTGCCTCAATGGAGGAACCTGGAGCGGAGCGCCCGGTGCATGATGACAGCTTTGAAAAGTCCGGCACTCTCGCTGCTGATGACCACAACCACCACAAGAAAAACAAGCACTTGATCCCTTGGCATAGGCCTGAGAGTTTCTACCTCCGGAGAAACGAGATGGGAAGCGCAGGGACCTACCCCCAGGTGAACGGAAACTCTTCTTCCCTGAAAATTGGGAACCCTGGACCACAGCTCTTCTTCGTGAGGAATCATGAAAATTCTCTTCTCGTGATGATCCGGTCTTGGCCAAAGTCCTCTCAACAACCTCTTCCCTCTCCAGCACCTCAACATATGTCTTCAGCATAAATGGGGTGACCTGGAACTGGATATCTGGACACAAAGCCTCCTTGAAATGCCTCGCCCTGGCCTCCTCATCTGGTAACAGGTCTGAAGCATATCGTAGAAGGTTCCTAAAATGGATTCCAAACTCTCGAACATTGGAGCTCCCCTGTCAAAGGGTAAGAAGCTCCTGACGACAAGACGCCTTCATGGTCGAAGAAAGGAACTCAACTCTGAACTTGTCTGGAAACTCCTCCCATGAGATCGTTGACTCCTCGCGATCCCCAAAGAACAAGAGCCACCACTACCTCGCTGATCCATGCAGCATCGTCACAACCAAGGACACCCAGTGCTCCTTCTGAGCACAAATCAAACTGAAGCCGATCTCGACCTCCTCTAACCAGTCTTCCATGACTGCATCTGAAATGGAGCCCTTGTACTTCTGCAGACTCTGGCGTTGAAACTCTCAGAGTGTCTTCCTCCAAGTGTCGTCGTCGTCAACCTCTACCCAGCGGAAATCTACTGGAATGGCATGTTGCACATTTTCTGCGCAAACCTGACGAGGATGTCGACCTGAAGCTATACCTGCAAAAGAATAAACCATTAGAGCTCCTAAGCCTGGATTATGGAAGACTCAACATTAATTAATTTATTGTTTTATTTTGTTCATTTTAGGTTAACCTATCCCAAGGTCTACCCATTAAAACACCAGAGAAAACAAGAATGATACATGATCCTTTCCTAGGTCTCTACCCAGCAACCAGTATTGCCTTGTTTAGTATCCATCATAAACTTAAAGGTTCGTGCAACAGATCATAGGGGGCCCTAAATTCCTATGTCTCTGTCGGTCTCCAGTGTTTACACCACATGCTAAACATGAATGAAACTTTTGCCCTACCAACCCATACAACCTCACCTGTGCCTAACTCCAATCTCTATCATATCCCTCAACCAGACCTTTGATACCATACTTTCATGACCCCCTCCCCACAAAGTGTACCCCTCCTGGGCCGGCAATGTGATAAGGGAGATAATGACCCCCGAGTCCCGCCTCCAGTAGGCCCCAGGTTGGCGACTAGCACCGAGGGTATAGTAACACACAAATGGGAGGCATTACCCTCTAAGAGAATACATGCGGAAAAGAGAGATAAGATAGAAACCAACCAAATCCAACTGAAATATAAAAGAAACCCAAGTACATATATGAAATGCCATGAAAAAGTACTACAACTGAAAGGGGAAAACTATAAGTACCCAAAAGAAAAGAAAAGACAGCAGAAACTATAAGCCCAAACAGCTCCTGCAACCACAAGCTAGTAGTAACCAGCCTGATCTACAACCTTCTCCAAGTGACCTGAAAAACAGTTTATATATACATAGGGTGAGTATAACAGTATACTCAGTAGGATCCCCCCCAAAGCCTCTCGTGTAAAAGTAAAGAAAGCATTCTAAAGCACATTGAACAATAAGTGAAACTAACTCGTCACCTAAATAGGTATGCTAAGTTCCCAACCACACCATGGATACTCTCACCAAGTAACGTATACAAGAATATAGCATATAGTAAAGAATATCAAGGGTACCCCGCTACTACTTCCCCACTGGTTTTACACTTTTCCCCAATGACATACGTCCTATGAATCTCTCTCCAAAGGCTTGCCCATATAAACTTGGGCTAAGCTCCACAATCTGCACCACGTGGACCACAATGACTTGCCCGCAGATACCTGGGCTAAGCACCACTCCATACTCACAACCAAAGGTAACCAGGTAGTTTCCGATAGCCACCATAGCTCGCATAACATGTATCATACGTCAGTTATTATACCTCAAGCCATCACATCCCATACACCGAGTAAGGATCCTCAAGCCATCACAGCCTATACATGTTACACCTATAGTAGTCCATAGGATACTATATCCAGAATATATGTGTGTGAAATAACCACAAGACATTACAGCCCTCTACACATAGATATGGGGAAAACCAACCGATGTGCCAAAGTCACTAGTATCTACAAAGAGAAGAGAGCGGGGCTAAAGAGGGTAGTCAGCCATTCAACCTCCTATCAGAATGTTGGGGAAAACACCCCCCAGGGCTCAGAATCCCTAGGGTGTCAGTTTCCCTTACCGACAGGGTGTAGTAGCATATAGAAACACAAAAAGTACAGAATATATATAACTCACAACCACACTATGGGCATTACCTAGTCTTAGACACAACTGCAGCTAACGTCTCACTGACTCCGGGCTGCTACTTCAAAGACTAGGTATCCTATAAGCACACAACCATTTGAAGAGCTTTATTATATTACTTTATTTTCTTTTTATCAGTTCCACTGTATGTTAATTAATTCTGTAAACATTAATTAACCATGAACAATTCCACAATAAACTGAATTGGCATCACATTCAAAATCAACTGCTCCTTTTTAAGATTCAACATCACCTTTAAATTCCAGTACATCCATCCCCGTGGATTATCACTATTTAATCAATCTTTCATTACAAAATTACTTTCCCATATTCCCAGGCATTCTAGAAAAGCATCCTATGCTACTAAACACAAAGCAGGCTCAACATGCTGAGTGTATATACTACCCATCGAGTCTTTGCCACCTATAGTAAGATCATAGACCCATTGTCCCTCGAGAGGCTAAACACGGAAAGCATATGGGATACCCCGCGTGTCTTCACCTCTTCAGGAAGAAGGGTAAGCAAGACCAGCTCCCTTGAGAATTGGGGAAAAAGTAAAGCAGATAAACAACCAAACAAAACCACCAACATCCGTCCATCGCATCCATCCCATACCATCATCCTTGGTGTCCTCCCTGACACCCACAAGCATAAACTGATGCATCTCGCCACTCTAGGCGTCATCCGCTACCACAACCACAAGGCCTCCATGCCTTCACATACCACAACAGCCATCCAGGCTAACATCACATCATAGGTAGTAGGAAAACAAACATCACATCAAATGGGATCTTGGCCCTTTAATAAGGCTTCTATCCTTCATACAAAATGAGCACTCATGGCTCTAAACCACAAGGCATTAGGCCTTACAAGCAAGAGGGTAACTCAGAACCCTATCAGGTGTTATCTTTTATCAACCAACCAGTAATTTAATACATCTCAAATTACCAAATTTACTAAACGTAGGTTCCAAATTCGAGAAACCTAATCAGTAAGCTATCACAATTTAATAAACATTCTTACTGCACTAATTTTATTAACATCAAATTACAACAAGAACCGAATTCATTTTATTGCTTCTTTATCATTACCAATAATTATCAATTAATCCCGGTTTATGTTCTTTACCAATTTCCATCATGAAAAAACATTTAAACAATAACAAGAATAGATATCACACTATCTATCAAAGCAAGAGGCAATAATATACGAGCGATAACAATTTCTTTATCTAGTTCAAATATTTATTTAGGTCAATTTCATTGTGATCTAAAGGGATAAATCATGATAACTCTACGATTTCACATAAAAACTAGAGAATCAATGAATCCCCTACCTCAAACAGTTCCTCACGTTCTTTATCCACACAACGGGTCACGATCCACCTCTCGCGACAACTGCATCCACCCAAGGATGCCACGGTACATCCACACTAACCGAACCCCAAGAAAACCCCATTAGAAGCATGTAGATTACATACTAATATGGAAAAGAGAACAAGAGAAGATGACCCACGAAGGAATGACGATAAACATACCTTATATCGAAGATTCACTGACACTGCTCGGCTGCCTCCAAAACAGAGTGAAACCAATCAGAGGAGTAGGGTTTGATTGTGAAACTCCTACGGGGAGGATTGAAAGGTTATAGCGTCTCATAGCCGAGAACAAAGAGGAAGAACAAAGGATAATGATATCTTGTCCCTTTTTTTGAATATTTAATGGGGTGACGGTTTAAGATGTGCTTAATTATCCATTAAATGTGGATCGCATTAACCCACGCAGTTTGACCAAGTAAAAACATCCTGGCCATAGGAATAATTAATATAGGATTTATGGCCTTTGAAACGGCCTTAAGAGCCCTTAAAATAAGTCTTTAAATGTATTTTACATCAAAGGAAACGTCAAAAGGGGAAAAACTATAGGAATCTGGAAACACTATTCACACACTGTTACTGTACATGAAACTGATCTGTCAGACCAATCTGTGAAACCAATTTGTCAGACCGATCTGTGAAACCGATCTGTCAGACCGATCTGTGAAACTAATCTGTCAGACCGATCTGTCAGACCGATCAGTGAGACCGATCTGTCAGACTGATCTGTGAGACCGATCTGTCAGACCGATCTGTGAGATCGATCTGTGAGACCGATCTGTAAGACTGATCTGTCAGACCGATCTGTCATACCGATCAGTCAGACCGATCTGTGAGACCGATCTGTGAGACCGCTCTCTGAGACCGATCAGTGAGACCTATCAGTCAGACCGATCTGTGAGACTGATCTGTCAGGCTGATCTGTGAGGTCGATCTATCAGACTGATCTGTGAGACCGATCTGTCAGACCGATCTGTGAGACCGATCTGTTATTGTTCACAAAACTGGAAACAATATTCACAGAACTGGAAAATTGGCAAAGTGTTGGGGATAAGTCCCCTTGACCTCCCGGAACACCTCCAACACCAAAATTTCACAAAGTAATGGACCAGAGAGGTCCGGGCCATTACATCACATCACTTCATGGTGGTCATAGTTAACACGTACGCATGAACGACGTTATCATTTTTATGTGCATGGAAGGTAATAAATTAACTGATGTATTATTTTATTATAATTATAATTATGTCTTTAATATAATATATAAAAATTAATTCCATCATTATAACCATTATTGAGATATGGTAATAGAAAACGAATTATATCAGTTTTTGGTGGTGATAGTTTACACGTACCCACAAACGATTACTTATTTTCCTATTTGATGGAAGTGTAGATGGATTTAGGTGATGTTATTAACATAATAAAATCACATTATATATGGGTTACTGGAGTTATTATATCATTATGGCTGAAAAATATTTGAAGGAAGTGGAAGAAGAAATAAAACAAAAATACTTGATTAAAAACAATACATTTCCCTTTGATGATCACCTTTGATTAACACCTATAAGGAGGGTTTTATGCCTAAAATAAAGACTCAAGAATGTGGGTAGGGATTATAGGAAATGAATTTATCATATATTATCTGAAACAAAATGTTTTTTAAGTGTGAAGAAATGATAGGAAGTAGTTTCCTTTTATAAGAGATGGGAGGGGCACTCTTGGATTTCTTCAAAATATTAAATTATTATACATTAATTTCATATTAAAAATGGGTAAAATTTTATTTATTTTGAATATAGGATGATTATGGGTTTAAATATAATCATAAAATTAAAATTATATAAGTTTTTAATATATTTTTATTCCTTATCATTTTGTTTTAATACTTTTAACTCTTACTATTTTATTAAGTAATTTACACTTTAAGTATCAATATAATTACCATAACATGCCAAAAAACCAATAAAATAGTCATTTATAAAATTTTAGGACTTATTATAACTATTTGGAAAAATATTGGATATTTAAATTTTATAACATTTAATAAAATATTTTATATTTTAAAATACCATTATTGTCAATTTTGACACTATTCATTTCTTAACTTTTTAAAAATATCTTAACTTTAAGATATAGTCAAACCAGTTCTTTGAACGCATAACTAACATGTAAAATTAATCCTTAAAATTCATGTATGATATAAATTATATCAAATTATATTTATTATAATATTTTTAATATCATTTATTTGATTCTTTCATTAATAGAAGTAATTAATGCATCATCATTATGTCACCATTTCATTTCATTATTTATTTCCTAAAAATTATAAAGAAATTACAATGATGTATCTAATAATTTTATCTTTATAAATACTATTTATAGTTTAATTTATCATTTATATAACTCTATATTAAAATTGTTAAATTTATGAGAGACGTGATTATGACATCTTGGTCTTTACATTAAATAAAATATTAAAAATACCATAAACACACCCAAGTGGATTTCAAAGGCCATAATTTCTACACAAGGGTTGTCTTAGTCGAATATAACTCATCCAATAAAAATGTGTCAAGTTTTATAGTAGTTTTATAATATTTATAATATTATTTTTACCTTTAATTACCTGATTTACCCTTAATTGTGGTAATAAAATTTATTTTTAAGTTATTATTAATAATGTCCAAAAATAAAAGGGACATATTTAAATAATTTTTACATTATGATTCCAAAAATGGAAAACATTTTTCTAAATTCAAAACACATAATTGGTATAAATTAATTAAAAATTTAACCCCATTTACGGAATAAGAAAACTGGTTTTTTAAGTAAAACATTCAAAAGTTCACATAGTTTTTATATCAAATTTAAATGTGAAATTGATTCCAATTACCTTAATTATATTAAATGATAAAAAATAATTTAGTTACAGTTTTAAACAGTTAAAAAAATAATTTAACACTATAAACAAATTTGATGAAAAATCATTTTTCAATTAAAAAGAAGTATTTTATTTCACTATTTATCAAAAATTGAAACTTATCAGAAAAATACCAAAAATTCCACCAAAGTAAATTTTGATACTCCTATTTCAAAGAATAAGTTTATTTTTTCTAAAATTATTTATAAAATTATCAAAAACTATATTTAAAATGGGTGTTCCATCAAAAGGCGGTAAAAATGCTTTTTTTTAAAATACTTTTATCCAAAAAATTGAATGTGTTATTATATAATGTATATAAAACATATAAGATGAATTTTAAACATTATATTGAATATATTTAATATATATTTAATTAATAAAATCTAAAAAAATAGTTTTATTATTTTATAAAAACACGTTTTTTCATTTAAATAGTTTTTCATAAAATCATTTCTTTTTATTTAAAAATTGTTTTACATTAATTTATAATTAATTTTTCAACAAATAATTAAATATATATGTATGTAAAACATATTTTAATAATTAAATTAGTATTTTTTATTCCCAAAATTTTAATAGCTAAGTTTTAAGGTAATATTTAAATAATAAAATTTAGTTGTTTTCTTATGTTTGATGTGGTGTATCATGTACGTTATCGAACATAGTGTCTCTTTTCTAAAAAATTGGGATGTTACCATCTTTAGGTTGTCTAGGTACACTGAGAGAGTGTCTAGTATATTCCACATGAAATTTAAAATTCATTGGGATCATTAAGTGGTCTATGTCAGAGTGTGATCTAGAAGTGTGGTTTTCATTAGAGGCATAGTTAGTCCCGACTGAAACTTGGGTTCCCATGTTGGAATTCCATGGAAAACTCATGGATTCCAACTGTTTCCCATTTGAATAGTCACCCGTATGATGGCGCTTTGGGATATTTCAATGTTCTTGGTATGTAGATGTTAGGTTTGTTTCAACATCTCTCTTATACACACCAAATGTGTCTTTCCATGGATGAGCTCCTTAGACTCTAGTTCTTAATTTTGAGGCTACCCTAGACTTCAATTGGGATTGGATGTGGAATTTGAGTTGTAACAATCCAAATGTGTCAGATTTATGATTTTTCTATGTTTGTGTTGAGGCGCGATGGTTTAAATGGAAGTTAGGTCTAGAGAAGTCACCGAAATCTAGTTAGGGACTTTAGTGAGCATGCTCAGAAAAATCTCGGGGGTGGGGGGTTAATCTAAAGAGAATTAGGCCTAGCATTGAAATGCAATAGCCTTATAAGATGAGTGTTTTTTGGGTAGTCAACTAGATATGGATCGATTGGTTATCCCTCTCTCTTTCCATATATGGTCATTGAGGAACCACTTCATAACCGTTTCAGTGTAAGATAGGTGAAAGGTAAGTATCAGTCATAGATTTTATTATAATGTTTGTCATGATTAGTTTAAATGTGGTCGGTTTGGAATCAACCCTTCAATCAGATCATGGATTGTGTCTCGTGTCGTGAGCATCATTGGAATGCAACGTGCATGTTATGAAAGAAAATTATGATGGTAGAGATATCGTGATTCAGAATTGGACCTTAAATTATATAACCTAAAGTGGAAGAACTGTAGAATATATTTTTATAGATATGATATGTAGTTCATATCTCTAGTTTGATGGGATTGATGAAGATTCATCTCAATGCTTCAGTTCGGAAAGAAAAAGCGTTGACTTGAGATTCTATGGCTTATGTTTCATATGTCAAAGTTACGGTCGGAGGTACATTGGGTGTTTGGAAATGAAACACAGCTATTTGAACAAGACTTCATGACCCAATTATGTTGAGTGATGTTCTCTTCAGTTCCCCAAGGTTTCTTAGCGACAATAAGTTTTATGTTTGGGAGATAACAGCATCCCATGTTTTTGGACAGAATGAAATTCCATGGGAATTTGAGTTTTATAGTTTGGTGGTCAGTCCGTTTTGTAAAATAAGTCTTTGTTTATAAATAAGATTTTTAGAGAACTTAAGAGTTTTGTTTTTAGATGTGTTTAAGAGCTAGAGAGGTGTATTCAGTGGTTTTTTGAGTATTAGGAACACAGGGCCCCAGAAACTCTTGTTTCGGTGGACTGGTAAGGGTACATGGTTTATTTGAAACTGTGTGTCCCAACAACATAAACTGTGTGTCTTCAGGTGCATTGGAAGCATCTAGATAAGTCTATAACTCCTCTTTCTTCCATTATTATTTTATATTTACACCTCTTGTGCTATTTTTATGCGACCTAATTCACCCTATTGTCATGGCGTTTTTCAGTTTCATTGATTTATCTCAAACCATCCTGAATAAAACCCCGGTATTTAATGTATGAGTTTTTCATGGTATACGGTTGGTGTTCTATAGATTTTCCCTCAACTTTCGTTATTTTTATAAAAAAATTGTGTGTCGCGTGCCAAACTTACCCTGTATCGCTTTTAATTCATAAATTGGTTTAACTAAATTACAAAGACCACTTTATGTTGTGTTTGAACCCTACTTGGTATGGTTGAAGGTTATAAACTCAACCCAAAACACCCCTTTAAGTTGGGTCTGTACATCCACCCTTCTAAATATTTTCTTCCTTTGTTAGATCCACCCATTTTGGGTTGGATTTTAAATTAAATGTTAAATTTTTATGATTGTTATTTAAAAACAACCTTTGTAGTGGGTTTCCTTCTACATTGTGATGAAATTGAATTGTTAAAAGTAAAAGAAATGAATTTTTTATAATAATTTCATGTTTAATAATAAAACCCCTCTATTGGGATGTGTTTTATTATATACCAAAAAAATGTTGCGTTTATTGTTTCATTGTTTGGTTTGGTGACATGCTTAGTACATGGGTCATATTCTGTAATTTAAATGATCAATGAGATTTCCCCTCTCCCTTAGTACTCAAGAATTATGATGTGGATTTATTATATACATATCCTTTTACTTTTCACCTTGTCTGTGAGAAGGAATGGTTATGTACTTGGCCTCTTTAGCGATTAAATTTAAAAAGAATAATGTATTGTTTACGCCTCGAGCGATAATCAGATTAATTTTTATGGAATGCTAAGGGAGGGATCATTAGTCTATGAGGCTTCATATGTCAAGGTAGATACCTGTTATATCTTGGACAGTCTCACCATGTGTGTTTATTACCTCTATGTGAGTGATTTCAGTTCATAGGGGAGCACCTATGGACGGACTCAGTGGAAAGATGGCTACACCATATCACGAGTGATACTCGGACCCCTTTGTGAGACACCAGGGAAGGACTCATATGGGAAATTTTTTACATACATTGACTGTGACACTATGGATTCCATTTATGGATCACTAGGGATCAACACCATCGGTTTTGGAAAATTGTTATTCTTCTGGTGCGATACTCAAGTTCCTTTAAAAATTTCACCTTAGAAGGGCACAGGATTCCACATAAATGAATACTAGAGATGTATCTTTAAATTTAAATGAAATATGTTATGTAATTAAATAAAAAGGGTATGCCCACAAGAACAAATCACATGTATGGTTTCTATCCATTTCTATCTACTTAAATTATGATGACCCTTCGTTAATTTTTATCCCATTCACATAGTTTACCGTTGGTTCTAACATTCCATCTTGGAATGAAGTAGGTATGGTCGGGGTGGGTGTCCTAGAGGGACTTGAGCCTAGCTTGGTTATTTATTTATTTTTCATTGTTGATTTACATTTTATGTACATGCACACTGCTTATTTTATATGAACAAATTGGATTGTGCTTTATGCACCATTGGTGGTGGCCTATTGAGTATATCTCACACCCTTCTTGGGTCATCATTTCACTTGGGTACCTGAGCATATCCTCTCATACGTAGGTCCTTGATCCTTTTCTTATATTGTGCATTGTATCTGGGAGTAAAGAGAATGGGACTAATCTAGTACACCAAATGCTCGAGGAGATCATCCTTTAGTCCTTTTTATTCTTTTTCTTAGTTCAGGTATTGTATCACATCACATGTTGTATGTTTACTACTTTATTAGGTATAATTACATGGACATGCATGCATGGTTAGTTTTATATTGCTGTTATCCATCTCTATTCTATTATTATATATATCTTCCACTACTTTGACTTTCATTTATTACTGCTTCCGCTATTCTCTGTTATTTATTTTCTGATATACCATTGTGCTACTCTGATCATGATTGTATATTCTCCCCACCATACAATTATTTGACCCTCACTTCTAGTTGAAAACCTATCGCGTACGGGGAGGCACGCTTGAGGCCATTTGATGACTGATCCGACTACTAGTTTAGTGTTTAGTCTGTTTGGGATGTTGCATATGAGGTGGATGTGATATTTTTTAAAACACAATATTCAAAAAATAATTAAATAAAGAGAAAGAGAGGGAAATTAATTCATTATTATTACTTGTATCACGATCCAAAATTGAGATCTTTGGGGGGAAGAGATATATGAAATCAGTGAAGTGATATTTTTTTATTGGGATTATATTTTGATATCAGGTATTATGATTAGATTAAAGCCTCCTTTTTAATCTTTACTTTTTGCATCATTTACCTACCTTCAATGAGAATATGGGTTGTTTGATCCAAAACATTGAATCCCTCATGATTAGTTTTTATTATATCTTTACACGATGGAGGTTCTAGATGCCTTAAAATCCTATTGTAAGTGAAATTTTCTTGAGGTATGTGCATAACTCTATTTAAAATTATACCCTGATGATGAGAAGAAAAATTCAATGTGAGGAAAATTGAAAATGACATACTTATTAATAAGGTATTGAAAAATGAAAATGGATGAATGAAAAGGATTGGATATTTCAAAGGAGAAAAGTAAAATACTTTATTGATTTATTTTTTTGAAAAGTGATGCATTGATGAATTTTCCAAAGTGATGCTCGAACATTAAAATTTCCTATTTTAACAATTCCTTTTGTTGGACCGAATGGCCCAAGGCCTTAATTTTTATTGATTTTTGATAACCCCTCTTTCAAGGGATGAGGGGGAACCCTCATGGTAAGGTGAGTTTTCTTTATAATATGTTGAGATTCTATCCTTGAGGCAAGTATAAATTCAAGTGAGGTGGATTTGATACGTCCATTTCATATACATATTTTTGATATATAAATGCATCACTTTTGATATTTAAATGATTAATTCTTACCTATACATATATTGTTTTGTTCATATAGGGAAGAATACTTTAAATTATGGTAAATGAGTAAAATATGCCAATGAAACCAAAATTTTCACTTAAATAGGACTTCCCATGACATTGGAGACCTTTGGAATACTCCTAGGGAGTGAAACTGAAGAACCAAAGCAAAATAAGGTTTCTAGAGCTAGAAATTGAAATTTCACGTTGTAAAACAATTAAAAGATGCTAAACAGTATAAGAAGTGAAAGACTTATAGTATGTAGAGTGGAAAAAATTGAAAAAATACATGGTTTGACACTTTTAGGGTGTGAAGTGACTTTCATGCTGTGAAAGTTTCTAAGAATACCTATTAAGAAATGTTTAAAAATATTTTCAAATAGAAACTCAAATATTTTATATCTGAACTACCGCTCACAAAAAAGGAAATACCATAAGATTATTATGATTTATAATAATAATGAACTAAATGCATCACAATCACTAAGGAGTCCTATACATAGAGATCTATTCTGCTACTCAAATGGTAGAATCTGCAGACCAAATCTTGAGGTGAGAAGTTGTGTTGTTCAGGGTCATCACCAGTTTGATGTCCCCACTCTTTTTCTTCATGATTTATTTTTATTTTTTCCTTCACTATTATTCCATCATCATAAGTATAAGGGGTAATTATTTCATTATTATATAGTAATTTAACTAAAGGGGGAAGGTATTGTTTGATCTATTTCTTTATTTTTTATTCAAGCATTGGTTTTCTGCAATTCATTAATAAAATTCAAATCTATTTATTTTTTTTAATCATGGCCATTGATTAAAAAATCAAAAAGGAACTTTTTAATTTTGTAACCAGTTTCCATAAATTATACATGACCATTGTCGCATTTAAGTTAATCGTGTTTAAAAATGATCTCGATACAAACACAATTCAGCAATTCCCTAAACTACCTAACCATGGGAAATGGGTATTGTCATGTAAAAGAGGGAATTTCAGGAATATTGATTATAAATCATTTCGACTCTGATGTAACGAATGGATTAATCAATTTAATTACTACAGTCAAATTTCACCTGAACCCTAAAACTACAAAACCCTGTCATGTTTTCAAACATAATTTTAAACTAACCAATATGATTTTCCTATGTTCTCTCACTTTCTTCAATATTTTACAAAACAAGCCCAATTCCTTCTTTCACATCCCACTTCTATAAATCAATCAATTAAAATAAAATATTTAAAAACTTAAATAAACTAACTCATTGTGATATGGGTTCAACCTTGACTAATTTTTATGTCAATTTTAATTAATTAATTTGCATTTTTAGAATTTTATAAATTTTTTATTTTTATTTTTCCCATAGGGAAATAATGATTCCCCTCAAGATTTTTTAGACACTCCATGATGTAGGGAAATACTTATAGGGAAAGGCTCTATGTATTTCATCCCAGATAGTGATCTGTCCAAGTTTGATGTTGTACAACTACTCCTTGACATATCCTTCAAGAGAGAATGGAAATTCATTATAGTTGATTTGAGCTTCAGTGGCTCCACTATGTTTGAATCCATTATATATTTATCCAAAGTCTCACATATGTCTATTGGGGCCTCTTCTTGACAATCCATGAAACTTATGGAGGTAATTATGCATTTTTGTTTTAAGTTCATAATATTTTTTATTATTCATTTGTAACAATAAATTATTGTTATTGAAATTAGGTTCATATAGTTCTCTTAATGATCTATTCAATTGAATATTATTATCTTTTATGTCTTGGTTTCTTAAAATGACTCTGGTGGATGCAGAAGAAGAGGATGAGGAGTCAATCAATAGGATAGTGAAAAACTCCCTTTCCACTTCCTATGTGATTCTCAAAGTTCTTAGTCTAGCCAGAAGAGTTTTCTCAACCTTGATATCAAAACCAAAGAAATGAGATTATTTTGATCTATTCATTTTTTCATTTATTTTCAAATAGTAGTAAAACAAAAAATCTCACCTCCCCAACAATGATGCCAATTTTGATGATGTGTCTGTCGCGGGGCTGCCAACAAAACAATTTTGAACCCAATTGAATTGAATTAGTAATGGGACTTAGGTTTTTCTCTAGAGAGGATAGAGTTATGGATTTGTTTCACTTTTTTTGTGGGTTCTAGTTGTTGAAAACAATAATAAAGGATTGGTTTTGATTTGTTTTAAAATTAGTTTAATAAAAAAGTTTTCTAGGCTTGTATATCCCCTTACCTATCATATTAAATCATTATTCTATTATTACTCTCCCATTTTCACTTTTATTGAATGAATTCTCACTCGATTACCCTCTTATGGATTTTTTTTTTGTTCAACTTGAGGGATGGATTAATCCCTGAAACCTCCAGTCTTGCATTGCACAGTAATCAGAAATCATTTATTACCCTTAAATCCACCCACTACCCACAATCGAAAGCATTGGAGAATTTATAAATGGCCTATATGTGTTATAACTACTAGAAAAACCTCCCACTACCACACATCTACCTCCACAGTTTAATAAAATAGTGGAAATAGGCTCTCTGCTTCCATGGTTTATTTTAAACCTATGGAAACCCATTTTGTTCATCCCATATTTTTTCATATTTCATCCCTGAATTATCCCTCCGCCGATAGAGCCCTCCCCTATCCCCTTGTGTTCAAACCCACCTCCTCTGCAGATCCCCCTTCGCAAATGCTCCCCACCAGCACTACTCCTGATGATCATCCTCCTTCGACATAGGCATGCTACCTCCCCGCCGGTGTTGGTCACACGCAGCCTTCCCACCTCCGTGCTAATGCAGGTCTGAAGCAACCTCTCCACCTCCTCTAACACAGGTCTGAAGAGACCTATCCTACCTCTATCGGTCTTCCAATTTTGATTCATCTCCACCATAGCCATCCCACCTCCTTGCCAACACAACTCTGGTTCAGCCTCCCCACCACCCTACCAATGCATTTCGAGCGCGGCGGTTTGAGTTCGACTGAACCCTAAGGTACTCATATTGTCTGATTTTTGTGGGTTCTTCTTGCATCAAGGGTTTCTTCCATATTGTGGGATTCCTTGGAACTTATTGAGGCTAGATTAGGTCTCAATTTGATAATGAGTCAATGGTTTCTGAACACTATATTGAGATTTTGAGCACACCTTATGTTTCTTATTATCGAGGGTATTCAGATTACTTATTTGGTTCTATTTAACCAGTATTTGATTGTTTCATGCCATTTTCACATGATCTTGGTAGGTGTGTCCATTATATCTTATTTTCTTTTCAAACCATGTGATTCTTGTGTTTTCTAAGACCATTATTATTTCATTACTTTTATAATTTCTTATGTTTTGTGGATATGTTATTATGTTTCTAATAAATAAATTTTGTTTATGTTGTTACATAGGTTTTTAATGATGTTTTATTAATGTAAACATATATTATTAGGACTTTTTATATTAATGTTATGTTTCTAGTATTACAGGTTTCATTGTTTGTTTTTTACAGTGTATATTCCTACCAATTAATCCTGAAAAATATTCAGGCTATGTGATTTTTCCAATAGTTTCATGTAGGATCTCTCCTCCTAATCTATTCTCTTATTCTCACATATCCTTTTCTTTACCCTTACTATTAATGGATTCTATAATTTTTTATTTCACTAAATTCATGGTGAAATCCATTTGAATGCCTCAAATTATCCTTTTTTGGGTTAGAGAATACTTAAGTGGGTGATTTTTTATATTCCACTCATTTTTTTGATTAAATTACTTTATGCAATGAATCTATTAGATTTTTCTTAGTTCTAGTATTTGATTCATGGATTCTTATGTATGATTAAATTAGGTATTTATATAAATTGATATTCTTAATGATTATGTTTATATTTTACCTTTGTTATAACTAGGTTTCAGTTTGGTTTCCAATATAGTGATTTTGGTTACTTGGGTAATTGATTGTAAATGATTGTGGATAACACAACCTGCATATAAAACCATGTGCCTAGAGATTCAATCGTTGAAATGAATTAAATCCATTATTCCATCACAAGTCAAATAGTGAAAATATTTTAAAACAGATCCATATTCTAGATCCCTGAGAATTTTTTTTGATTCCATTAGAGCAATTCTAATTAGACCCCATGTCAAACCTCACTGACCATTTTTAATAAATACCGAAAATCTAGTCATTTGTAATAAATTATCAATGAACATAAAAATGAAAGTGTAAGACAACCATATCAGTAAGAGGTATAGAAATGACCTTCTACTGTAGCTCATTCCTCTTTATATCCCATGATGGAACACATGATACATATAAGACTCACGACATCAAAATTATCACAAATAAGAACCATGGATTTGAACATAGCCTACCAAAGGGATATATTCTTCAATGTTAGTAGCATATATGAAGGCATACTTATAAAACCAATCAATGGAATGAAATAAAATAAGCGCAACATGTCTGTTTTATCAATACTCACAATGGTGAAACAAATAAAATAAACACAACATGTTTGTAAGATCAATCCTCTATACTAGCAAAACAAATGTTTATCTTCTTACTCATCTTATTTATCACACAATGGTCTTCTCTAGATATTCTCAAAAAGGATTCTCAAAATACTCTTTCAACTATTGCAAAAATGTCAAATAATCACTTATCATATTTTCTTATCCCTTATTTTATATTCCGAATAACATGAACATAATTTTAAATAATCACTTAATCATGCATTGTGGTGTGGTTCTCTTCCCACGGTATGACTACCTCTTAATCAGCAGATCTAAATTCACATGATAATTCTCTTGAAATAGAATCATGATGTGGATTTTTTATTTATGTATCACAAGAAAATCATCTTCATTAATTTTCCATGAAAATTAGCTAAAATTAAGGATTAATCATAGACTCATGATATTTGAATAATCTTATCTTACAGAAGTTCCTCTTTCCAATTTTTTCACAAAGTATCATCATCCTAAGGGTAAATAACCCTTATGAAATCTTTAACACAAGACTTATGAAATCACCATAAGTCTTATAAAAACACTATAATCCTAATAGGATTTCCACAATTCTTATGAAATCATTATATAGTCTTATCAAAACTCCATAAATCTTACAAAATCATCATAGGTCTTATGAAATCACAAAAAAGAGTTATAAAAAATATATAAGTTTTATGAGATTCCCATAAGTAGTCCTGAAATTTTCAGGACTTATCCAACTTTTATCTTCCAAATATAATTTGTAGATATATTTAATAAATCATATAACTTATTCAATTCAAATAAACTCATCTCCAAACACTGAAAATTAAATTTTCTCCTCTCCCGTGATTGAACCCTGCCTCTCGCAATCGAACCCCTTTCACCTTCCAATTTCCCTACCTCTATCACGGTTTAACTCATTCCCCTTTCCCTGACTCATTCACGATCGAACCCCTCCCCCCCACCGGCCCCCTCCCCCTCCCCCTGCCCATCCCCTCCCCCTCCCCCTCCCCCCTGCCCTGCCCCACCCCTCCCCCCACTATCCCCCTCCCGCCGACCCACCCCCTCCCCTCCCCCTACCCAGCCCCTCCCCATCCACCCCCCATGATCCCCCCTCCCCCTGTTTAGCCCCCCCCCCTCCCCCTACCCATCCCCTCCCCCTCCCTGTACACTATCCCCTATCTTATACACGTATTACAACCCAATATTCTTAGAAAAAACATTTTTAATATATAAACCCCATAGTCCACTCTAATTCTATCATTCTAATATGATGCATTTCAGACTAATCCAACATTTGAATCCTTTTCAACAATATAAGTATCTAAGAATGATACCATTTTTACATATTATTATATTTTCATTAGGATATAAAATGTTTCCTCCACTTGTATCTCATTTATTTTAGTATCTTATTTTTAGATAATTTAAATCACTAATGATTATGATTTATTCATTTAGAATATTTACCAATATTTAGAAATGTGGGAACTTACTAGCTACCCAAGGTTGATCTGTCATGGTGTAATAATTGATAGTAATATATTTAATTGTGTATTCTCTTAACATGAAATAAATATTAATTAGTGGATATGGGTATAGTTATTATATGATTGTGATTTAGAGATCTCATATACATTAGTAAATGATAATGTTATAGTTGATGCATTAATCTTGAACATTTACTTATGTTTCTCATGAAGCATGTAAGGAATATAATCTTATAAATGAGTCCATATACTACTTTTATTATGCATGAATGAGTTAAAATGTGGTTATTTACAATCAAAAATTTTACTAACTATTTTTTTATTCGTATTAGAATGTATAGAAGCTGGATGTATAATGTCGATCAGATCACTAATGAGTTTCAGAAGGAGTTGGAATTTTTTTTGGGATTTTGCATTCAACAATGGTTCAGACAGAGGATTGATTCGATGACCATTTTTTGATTTCATTGGAAGACCATGGTTATCATGTAAGGAAGTAAGTTACCACATCACTAAAAAAGGTTTTCAAAAATTATATCATGTTTGGTATCATAATGGAGAAAAGTTTAAAATGGAGAATGACTTTGATTAAGCTGAAAGAATCAGAATGGAAATTTTGATTTCCGATTGGATTCCATTTTCTTATCAAGACAACACTTATTGTAGAGTATTGGAAGAGGAAATTAATATGGGAACATAGTTTTCATCTAATGATTAGAATGATGACGTTGAGCATGTTAGAAAGGTGTTAGAAGATGCGAATACCCCAGTATACCAGTCATGTGAAAAAATGACCAAACTAGAGTTTTAAATGTGACTATATCATGGAAAAAATGTATGGATTTAGTAATATTGTGATTGACTATCTACTTACCCTTTTTAAGTAAATTCTACCAGATAATTCATTTATTCTTAAAAATGATTATATTGCATCAAATTTGGTTGAAAATTTTGGATTTTGAAGTACTAAAATCCATGCATTCCCTAATGATTGTGGTCTATTTTAGAAGGATAATGTCGAGTTAAATGAGTGAAAATAATGTGGTTAATTGAGATGGAAGACTAATACATATGGAACTCAATCCCATTTACCATAGAAAGTGATGTGGCACTTTCCATTGATTCCCAAACTTCATAAACTTTTTATGTCAGAAAAAATGGATAAAAATATGAGATGGTATGAATATTAAAGAAATAAGGATAATGATAGTATAGTTCATCATGCTGGCGGGTTAGCATGGAAAAAATTTGATAGGTTACATCCTGATTTTTCAGTCAACCCACAGAATGTTAGATTGGGATTTTCATGTGATGGTTTCAACCCATTTCAGTAGATGCATATTACACATAGTACTTGGCCTGTTTTCATTTATATTTATATTTTTTGTCATGGATGTGTATGAAAAATCCAGTTACTATTATGAGTATATAGATTTCTGGAACTAATGATCCTTGAAATGATATCGACAAATATTTCCAACCATTAATAGATGAGTTGAAGGAGATTTAGACCATTAGGGTGCAGACATATGATTCATTTAGAAAGGATTACTTTATGTGTCGTGCAACATTATTATGGACAATAAATAATTTACATTCATATGAAATGATTTCTTGTTGGATTACCAAGGGGATATTATCTTTCCCTATATGTATGAAAAATAAAAGTTATAGGAGATTAAAGTTTTGAAGAACATTCAATTTCATAGGTAATTGACAATTTCTACAAATGGATCATCCATACAGGAAAAATCGAAGATAGTTTGATAATTCCATATAAAAAGATGAAATACCTCAACGAATGTTGGGGGTGATATCCTTAATGAACTTGACAGTTTAAATTTTTTTCTTGGGAAGGGTCAATTAAATTCCAACAAATTGAAAAATGTTCCTTTTAATTCCAACAATAATTGGAGAAGGAAAATTACATTCTATGAGTTATCGTATTGGTCATCAAATTTTATACATCACCGCTTGGATGTAATGAATATTGAAAAAAATGTGTGTGAAATGTTACTTTCAATGCTTTTAAATGTAAAGGTAAAGACAAAAGATGATTTTTTCTCATGTAATGATTTAATGGATTGGGTTATAAAACCAAAACTTCATCCTGAGTTAATTGGTCATAATCAGTGGAAAGTCCCTTTTTCTTGTTTTTTGATGACAAATGTAGAGAAAAAAATTCTTCTAGTCTTGGAATGTTTAAAGGTTCCATATGGTTATTCGAGAAACATTTTGAAATGTGTGAAAACACGAGATGTGAAAATAATATCCCTCAAAACCCATAACTACCATGTCTTGTTCTAGGAATTAATTCCTATTACCATTTGATAGTTACTATCACATAATTTCAGGGTTGTTGTGATTAGATTATGTCACTTTTATTGAGATATTTTTTCTAAAGTATTGAAAAAAAAGTGTTGTGAAAAAACTATAGAAAGATGCACTGATCATTCTTGTGACTTGGAAAAAATTACCCCCTCATCGTTTTTCACATGTATGTTACATCTGACTATGCATATTCCAATAGAATATTTTTTTGGTGGTCTCGTTTTTAGTCGTTGGATGTATCTAATAGAAATAATGATGTTTTCATTGAAATCTTATGTGAGAAATAAGAATCATCTTGAAGGATCTATTGTGAAAGGTTATTTAGCACATGAATGGGTGGATTTTTTTTCAATGTATTTGACTAATGTCACCAAGAGATCTAATTGGCCCATGATAACTCAAGATGAGTAGTATGATCTCATTAAGCCAACATTTTCATCACTACCCCAAACAGGGGGATATCAGGATCACACAAGTTGTGTACTTTGAATAGGGATGAGTGGGAAATGGATCATCTTATGGTATTATTTAACTATGGAATGGTTGACAATTACATCAAGTAAGTAAAATTATAAATATACATATTTTTTTGTATATTTTTTTCATAGTTCCTGATATCATTAAATTTTCATATTTGTAGAGAACATAGTGAAATTAAAAAAAGAGCACATTGCCCTTTATCTATTAAGAGGTGGGAGAAATTACATAGAATAGAGTTTACTGCTTGGTTCAAGTCAAAGGTAAAAAATCCTTTTTTACATTACCAAATCATTGGTAGTTTTTCAATATTTTTTATCAATATATTTCAGGTCTAAAGTTTACCGATAGATGATGTATCTGCGGAAATAAGGGCATTGTCATTTATTCTGAACAATGTGGTTCGTGATTGTAAAATATGGTTTTAAATTCATTATAAATAGTTTTGAAACAAAGATGACAACACAGCATAAAGTTATCATGATAAGTGCTACAACGGATTGTTATGTTAGTGCATCAGACAAACAGCCTCAATCAGAAAATATGTCATATTATGGGGTTGTCGAGAGAATATTTTTATTAGATTACTATGCACATGGTCGTGTCACTATTATGAAATACAAGTGGTTCGATTCAATGACATGACAAGGATGGTGTATAGATTGTTTTGGTTTTAGATTGATTGATATGAAACGTCAGCTGCGAACAGATGATCCTTATATTCTTGCATCATATGCTAGAAAAGTATTTTATGTAAATGACCCTTTAAAAAAAATTTGTGTTATTGTTGATGTTATTTCCATATATATTTTTGATGAAGGATTGGATGATGATGAAGTTTTGGATGAACCGGTCAGTATTCACTCAAATGTATCATTCAATGATACAGATGATTAGATTGTGATAATGGATTGTGAACTGAAAATTATAACATAGAATTCCAAGAATTACATGTTTCAAAGTATTTTGATTATATTATTATGACCTGGTGTGTGTTTTTTTTAACTTTTAAAGTATAAACTTCTTTTGTTTTGTAATGTTTTCATTTAGCGAGTAAACAACATAATGAAAATAACTTAATAGAATATGTAATGTTTTGAAAAATAATATGAATTTTCTTGGCATCTTTATAGTTATTTAATGATTTGTTATATTTTTAAAATTTTCATATCACTTTTGGAATTTACAGATTATTACGTCTTACGAAGAGGTTTAGAGAAAAAATGGAGGAAAACGATCACTGACTTAGAGATATTAGCCTGAAAAATATGATTGCTTTGGTGAGTCCCTTATTTATTTATTGATTATGTATGAACTTTACACAAATCATATTTAATATGAACTGTAATCATTGAGGAGGAAACTTGCGTCCAATGAAGATGGTTCAGGCACTCCATAGTATAGGACCAACCCTACATGCAGCCCCCCTACATGTACCGCCTCACAGTCCATGGCTCTGAATTCACCGAGATGTTTTCATCCCATCATGACCCCCACTTATATTCATTATCCATACATGGGCGGTCATTCTTTTTATCCATTTCCTCCTCCTACTATGTAGGGTAGTCCATCTCCTTCTATCCCTCAGCCTTTTTACCCTTATCCACCTTCAATCTCTACAGGGTACACCTCTATTGGTTATGCCCCATGTATACTCATACCCTCATACCCAACCTGAGCATCCACAGTATACTATGGAGGGTACACCTCCATTGGTTATTCCACCTATATACCCATACCCTCCTACACAACCTCAACATCCAAAGTCTACTATGGAGGACACTTATCTAATTGGTTCCCCCCAGCATAGTGTGCAGGATCGAGACAGAACAAATATTGATACAGGTAAATGTTTAAAAAATAATGAAATTAATAAATTTTTATTAAATTTTAGTTATATATGTGTATAAAATATTTGTTTATTTTTTAGGATCATTTTCCACTAAAATACATGGTCATATACAGATGCATAATGTGTGGAATAGACACGCGCAAAGTATGGTTCAGTATAATAAGGAAATGAAAATTATTAAAGAAAATGGTAAAGAATTGTGAAGTTTCGTAGGGACACTCAGCAGACATATAAATATTGTTCCAATTTCAGAAATCGAGTGGAGAAAAGTTGGAGAAGAAATAAAAGACAAGGCTTGGGTGGAAATTTGGGTAATATATTTTTTAAAATTACTTTGCAATTTCTTTATAAAGTATTATTGAAAATTTTGTTTGAATATTCAGTTTCACTATAACTTCTCGGATGATCTCCAAGCTAAGAGAGATGGGTTAATGGAACTGGGGGAGATGTGGCAGGCCTACAAGCATGACCTGAATGTTGGATGGAAAAAAAGAAGAGGTACTCATCTTGAAAATGAACTGATCTTCAATGAATTCCCAATTTCATAATATAAATAATTAATTGCATATTGGAGTTTTTCCTCTTTCAAGGTAATTTATAGTCATAATGTTTTTAATAAATTTATTTTTTTCATTAATCTTAGTTTTCTATAGAGTATGATTTTATTAGATGTGATTGTGTTCAGTTTTATTTTTCAAACATTTTTATTTTAGTTATGTATTGAACTTATTGAATTGTTAAGTTGAAATGATGATTTTTATCCCTTTTGACTTGTTTAAAGGATAGTTTATTTTTTTACTAATAAGAATCATTTGGAAGGAACATAAGAAATAAGGTCATAATAATATATAATCATACTTTGGGGAAACTACAATTCCAGGTCATGCACTGTCACTAGTAATATATGATTTAACATTGAATATACATTTATTTTTTCATTGATTTATGTTCAATTTTTATGTAGAAATAAGCATTAAATATCAAAGTAGGTTTTCCCCGATCATCATTGTTTTTTTCTAGTATGAGAAAGAAAGATAGAACTGCTGTGAATCAGGAAATGTAGGAAAAATTTGTAAGAATGTTTTTAAATTTTTAGCTTTTAGTATGTAGTTTCATTCACTAAAAATTATATGAGTTGTGTTTTCCTCATAGGGAATGAGAATTCTTGAGTCAATTTTATCACTTGTTCCTATGGTATTATATGGGACAATACATTATCTTCCACTCTCTTTAGTATTCCTAATAATAATTTAATAAGATTAATTCTTTATAAGGTTTAAAAAGGAAATCTTAAATCCATTCAATCTAGAATAGTGTGTAAGGAACCTTCTCATTTATTTTATAATAATCATATAATCATGTTTCTCTATGGAGTTTTAAGGAATATTTATACTCTCAAACAGGTCCATAACCACTACTAATATATCTTTAAACCGAAAAAACATCCCAAGATGCTAATATAAGTTATACTAACACTTAAAATTTGTATAAATAATATAAAAGGACTCACTATCAATTGATGATATCAATACCTTAGATCAATATTAGAAAAAAACATTGATCCTACCAAACATGTCATCGATACAGTGAAGAGGATATCGATTCTTAACCATCACTAGGATAAAAACTATATAATTATAAACATAACTATAGTAATCAGTCTTCCTTATTGGGAAACTATATATGATCACCACAATGGGAATTCTTGGTTGAATAAACCCTTCACCTATAAATCCTCTTGTTAATCCTTTAGCACATGAAGCTCTGTAGGATCCATTATATATATAATAGAGGATATAGGCTTTGTACTTAGAATAATATTGATTATAAACTCATTCTTATCCTCTTGTGGAAATATAGATAAATCCTTGAGAATAATTTGGAATAACTAGTAAAATATGGGAGGAAAAATATCATTGAATATCCCCTCATCCCTCAAAGAAACTCTATCCAACTAGATCCTGATAACCACCAGTTTCTAATTGATTGTTGCTCGTAGTTTTGAAAATGATTCATTCCCTATGGAAAAGATTTTAATCCAATGAGATGGGGGTGTACTTTTTTTATAACCATAGAGAGAGAAAAGACTTTGAACACTACAATCCATCTAATTGAATATAGAGATTAGATTAAAGCTTTATTTCTTAAAATCATGTGATTTGAACTAGACCAATATTTAAATAAGGGTTAATGTGTAGAAAAACATCATATAAAATTTCACTGTATGGATTGACATGTAGACAATATTCAGATGGGAATTAAAAAATCAAGATTCCTAAAAAAGGGAAAATCATTTAGTATGCCAAAACCCCTTGTTTATTTCTTCCTATTAGTACTAATCTTCATAAGTCCAAAATTATTACCAATGTGTATGATATCCCACTTGATGTAAGGGATGTTCATATGAAAATCTGTGAAACTAACTAATGGGGAAATGAATATTTTTGGATGGAATTGTCATCATTACATAATAGTACAAGCATTATTATATTGTTACTGCTCTTCCACCAATCCTTAAGTGATAAACGATAGTATATATATAACTTACTTTGGAAATTTAATTTTTGATTCCTCTCCTCGTAGTCTCACTCATCAATTCATGTATCATACAGTTATAGTAGACGAGGTCATGTATTATTAGCTTAAGTTTGCAGTGAATACTATTATTCCATGTTTCCTTTCTGGATGTTATTGAATGAATGAATTATATTGATTTTGTCTTCTTTAAGGAAATATATCCTAGTATTCAGGCTAAAGGTAATAATTCTAGGAGTTCTAAAGGAAGATCGAGAACATCCCATGAATATTTCTAGTAGCTTATGGAAGAATGTTTTTTTTCTTTCCTTTTACTCTATAGATTGAATAAAGACATTAAATCAAAATAAAAAATGTTTATTACTTGCTAGATCATACTTTTACTACCTTTGTGTCTATAAGGAAAAATGAAAGATGCCTTGAATGAGTGGAAGAGATTAGTCGATGTTGGTGTAATAGTTATTGAATACATAGTCACACACTGCTATACCCTAAATATATGCCCTATAATAAGAGTTTCACAAATTAAGGATTAAATCTATCCTAACCTACCTGCTCTCAGGTTAGTTGTATTATCTGAAGAGTCACACAATAGTAAAATAATGTCATCAATATTAAATGAAAATTAGATATGAAGAGTAAAAATATTGGAAGGAGGATGCTACTAGAAAATTGTGTTTATTATGTCTTGAATACATTAAATCTTGCTCAAATACATTAGCTCTTTCTTGAATACATTGACTCTTTCTTGAGTACATTCCTATTTTATATTATTATTATTATTTTTGATTATCTAATAAAATGGTAACACCCTTTTATAGGATTCTCTTTAAGCTCTAATGGCAAAGGAACCAGACACATTTGGACAAAATGATTATTCAGAATAGGTTCTTGGCAACAAGCACAATGGCAGAGTTCGTTGTAAAATCGGAAAGAAAATCGTGTTGTTGAAATATTGGTCATCAGGTGTTGGATATTCTATAAATATTGCAGGAGTGGTTATCGATGAAAAATTACTTGCTTCCATTGAGACAGAAAAGCAAGAAGTTTGACATGAGTCACAAAAGATGCGAAAAAAATAAAATGAACAATTGTTCAAGTTGATATCATTTATATGCTCCTCACTTCCGCCAGAGGGTGCAGCAACAATGGATGGATGTTTATCGAGTTTGCGCTTGATGTATGAGGATGGGAATGTTTGTGTAACTGAAGATGATAGTGGAGAGGCTACTGATGGTGGAGAGGCTGAAGATGATGCTGATGGTGGAGAGGCTGGAAATGTTGTTGATGGTGATGATGATGTTTTTGTCGGTGGTACACACGTTGATGTTGTTGATATCGGTGTTGATAAGGAGGAGGATTCAGATGACATTTTGGAGCAATATTATTGACAGTTTCTGTATCTATCATTTTGTTTTCGTTGTTTATAAAATTTCAATTTTATATGTATTAGTTGTTTTTTTATTTGTGTGGAAGTGAGATGCTGCAATGGTTTTTTGGAATTTGTTGCAGGTGTATGTGTATGGTGTATTTGTATATTGCAAGTTTGTGCAGGTTTTTGCTATTTTTTTAGATGAAATGAGCCTACGGCCACGGTTTTAACCGTGGCTATAGGGGCCTACCTCCACTGTTTTATTCGTGGGACTAGGGACCCTACTGCCACGGTTTAACTATGGCTGTAGGGAGGATATATCCACGGTTTTAACGGTGGTCGTAGGGGCATATTGCCATGGTTTTAACCGTGACCATAGGTGCATGTTGCCACGGTGTAACCGTGACTGTAGGTCCGTAACGCCGCGGTTAAAACCGTGGCAATAGATGCCTACTGCTACAGTGATAGCCACCACGGTTAATGAAAACTGTGGCAATAGGCTATTGCCATAGTTATAGGGTCTACGACCACGGTTCCAAATCCTGGTTGTAGGTAAAATTTCTAGTTGTTCAAGAAGATGAGAAGATGTATTAAAATTTCAAGAAGTGTAAGAGATCTCCTAATGTTAATGCACTTTGAATGATTCCAAAAATTAATAGAAGATAAGGAACAATTAATGTTCAGAATACATTAACTAGGAATAGGGAGTCTCCTTGGCACAAACACTAAGGGTTTAGTGAGCCATCCTGAAGTTATTACACAGAAATAAATGAAAGCGAGAAGCTATAACAAAGAAACATTTTCGACAGTGAGTGTTTGAGAGGTGTCAGCCTCTAGAGCATAGTGAAACAATGCGATATTTAAAGAAGGATGATCGGAGCTCCTTAGCGCGCTTTGAAATTCTCAATGTGAGCAGCACAAACAACTCTACTTTCTTCGGGAATTTTCTTGTTTTCAATGTCCATCAACGACATTGAATTTTTTGACATGTGTCCAGAGTCGAGGGTTTGGATGGCTTCCCAAATTGATATGTGTTCTTCCAACGATCATAAAATTTTGGAGTCGCTGGTGCTTCAATGCTTCGCGGCACAATGGACCTCTTCAAGGAAGAAAACTAACGCAGTGGGTCCGGACTTGGGTGTCTTTATAACAGGAAATAAAAAAAAATATTTAATCAAAAAATTATTATACATATTTATATATTTATTTATACATTTATACATACATACACATACATACATACATATATACTTATTATTATTATTATTGTTAATTTTATATTTTTCCATTATATATATATATATATATATATTATTTTTTATTTGTTTTGTTTTTGTTTTATGTTTTTATTCTTATTTTCTTTTTTATTCGTCGTCTTTTTTTTCCTTCTCGGGTTCAAATCGCGGAATTTTTTTTTCTTTAACGTTTTTTTAAAAAAATATTTTCCAGAAAACGCTTACAGCAAAAAAAATTTTAAAAATGAACCTCAAAGGCGGCATCCCGGATGCCGTCTTTGCATTTCAGGGGCAAGGCGGCATCCGCGATGCCGCCTTTGCGCTGCGGGTGAAAGGCGGCATCTGAGATGCCTCCTTTCTCCTAAAAAAATCTTTTTTTTTGAAATTATATTTTTATTTTTATTTTTTTTGTTTTGTTTTGTTTATATATATATATATATAAACAAAACAAAAAATTTCAGCAAAATTTCTCTGCTATTAAAGATCCAGCGCTACAGCAATTACAGCAGTCTGGATTCTAACAGAAACTCTTACCCAGACCTCCCTTTTATAAGAGGGCTTGCACTAAAAATCATTCTGCATTTTCGATGTGGGATTAAGGTTCTACCTTTACTGCACAGTACATTCTGCATTTCCGATGTGGGATTCTGTTACAAGTACGTGACTTTGAAATACAATAAAATATAAACTATAAGGCCAATATAAATGAAATTTTAAACATTTATTAAACATATAATAAATAGTTGAAAAAAAGAATTTCCTCAAAAATGTTGATGAAAAATAATCTATAACCTTTCAAAACCGCCTACTTGAAACTTAAAAATGTTTCAAATACGTGAATTTGAAAGACTGTAAAATATAAAATATAAAACAAATATAATTGAAACTTTAAACATTGATTAAACATATAATAAATAGTTGAAAACAAAATAAATTTCCAAAAAAATGTCGATGAAATGTAATTTATAAGCTTTCAAAACCGCATACTTGAAACTTAAAATTTTTCAAGTACGTGACTTTGAAAGAATATAAAATATAAACTATAAGGCCAATATAAATGAAACTTAAAACATGGATTAAACATATAAAAAATAGTTGAAAACAAAAAATAATCATAAAAAATGATGATAAAAAATAATTTATAAGCTTTCAAAACCACTTACTAATTATTAGTAATTAGTAATTAGTAATTAGTAATTAGTAATTATTAATTAGTTAATTAGTAATATAAATATTAATTATAATTAGTCATTATAATTATTAATTATTAATTATTAATAATTAATTATATAATAGTTAGTTAGTTCATTAGTTATATAATTATTAATTATATAAAAATTAATTAGTAAATTAGTAATATAATTTTTAATTATATTTATTCATTATAATTTTTAATTATTAATTAGTAATTATTAATAATTAAATATGTCGTAATTAATTAGTTAATTAGTAATATTATCATTAATTATATAATAATTAATTAGTAATATAATTATTACATATATAATAAATATTTAGTTAATTAGAAATACAATTAATAATTATAACTAATTAATTATTAATTATTAATTATTAATTAGTTAATTAGTAATATAAATATTTATTATAATTATTCATTATAATTATTAATTAGTAATTAATAATTATTAATAAGTAATTAGAAATTATTAATTAGTTAATTAGTAATATAAATATTAATTATAACTATTCATTATATTATTAATTATTAATTATTACTCATTAATTATTACTTATATAATAAATAATTAGTTAATTATTTATATAACTATTAATTATATAATAATTAATTATTTAATTAGTAATATAATTATAATCTTTCGAAGTCACGTACTTGAAACATTTTTAAGTTTCAAGTAGGCAGTTTTGAAAGCTTATAAATTATTTTTCATTAACATTTTTTTGGAAATTGCTTTTGTTTTCAACTATTTCTTATATGTTTAATCAATGTTTAACGTTTCATTTATATTGGTCTTCTATTTTATGTTTTATGGTTTTTCAATGTCACGTACTTGAAAAATTTTAAGTTTCAAGTACGCGGTTTTGAAATCTTATAAATTACTTTTCATCAACATTTTTTTGGAAGTTTATTTTGTTTTCAACTATTTATTATATTTTTATTCAATGTTTAAAGTTTCAATTATATTCGTTTTATAGTTTATATTTTATAGTCTTTCAAATTCACTTATTTGAAACATATTTAAGTTTCAAGTAGGCGGTTTTGAAAGGTTATAGATTATTTTTCATCAATATTTTTGAGGAAATTCTTTTTGTTTTCAACTATTTATTATATGTTTAATCAATTTTTAAAATTTCATTTATATTGGCCTTATAGTTTATATTTTATTGTATTTCAAAGTCACGTACTTGTAATAGAATCCCACATCGGAAATGCAGAATGTACTGCGCAGTAAATGTATAACCTTAATCCCACCTCGAAAATGAAGAATGATTTTCAGGGCAACCCCTCTTATAATGAATAATTATAATAAATATTTATATTACTGATTAACTAATTAATAATTACCAATTACTAATTAATTAGTTATAATTATTAATTATATTTCTAATTAACTAAATATTTATTATATATTTAATAATTAAGTATTATATAATTGATAATTTTATTACTAATTAACTAATTAGTTATTATATAATTAATGATTAATAAACACTAATTACCAAATTAAAAATTATATACTAATTAATTAGTTATTTCGTAATATAAATATTAATTATATACTAATTAAATAGTTAATTAGTAATAGAATTATTAATTATATAATTTTTAATTAGGTAATTAGTAATTATTATTGTTTTATTATTATGTTCGTATGGTTATATAATTATATATAAATAAAACCTAATTTACCCCCTCCTGATATTCCACTTTAACCAACAAGTAAAAATAGTATTTTGATTTCAGTACACATAAAACATATAAACAATAATGTACAATCAATGCATATGTCTGTGGCGAGGAGATTCCGTCCCACATGGTAGTCTACGAATAGGACGTCCGCGTCGAGTGCGCAGAGGAGTCTGATGACCTGGAGAAGGCTGATCCTCGGGCACTGAAACGTCGACCGTCGCATCCTCCATCTGTGTGTCGGTGGGAGGAGCTGTCAACTGCATCTCATACTGCCATTTGGATCCTTCTCCCACTAGGGTGGTGGAAGGACCTGCCTCCATCACAGAGGGGAACGAAGCCTGTGATGGAGCTATACCCCAAGACGACGACGGCTCTAGAATCCAAGGTTGTGAAGGATCTGGAACCCAAGATGGAGAGAACTGCGGATATCCTGTCAGGAAAGACGGATCCCATGCCACCTGAGGCACATCCTGAATAGGCTGATCCTGGACTACTAGAGGCCCGACCTCTGCCTGTGGAACAGGCGAGGCCTCACATGCAGCACGATGCTGTCTACGTCGCCGTGGTCGTGGCTCCTCAACACCAGCAGCAGCTGCAGGATGTTCCTCTGGGGCAGGAACCTCCTGTCTCCGAGCCAGACGTGTGAAGATGCTCCCGGAAAGCGCATGAAAAGATGCCCTCGCCTCCAGCGCTGTAGCATGGATGGCTGCCCGGCTAAAGACCCCTCCTCTTCATCACTCATGCGAACAAGCTGCTCTGTGCGACTTCCCTGTAAGTAGATTAAAATGGAATTAGAAAATAATTCAATAAACAAACTAATAGGAATTTATTAACTTACCATCCTCTGCATCTCTATGCCAGCTTGGGTAAGATACAGTATAGACTTCATTCTATACCATGGCGCATAGTCAACCTGCTCTGAAAGAGAGAATCGATTTGTAGGAACACCCTGAATACGTAACTCTGCACGTCTGTGCCAGCAGTCGATAAAACTCGCATGTACTTGGGACCAGTCATCATCCTGCCTCCCTGTCAGCTTCATCCCATGAAGCTTGTCCGTCTGTCTAGATGGTAATGGAATTGGCTGAGTACGAAAAAATTTGCGCATGACCCTGTCAGGCTGCTGCCACTCAATAATATGAAAGTGAATGAGGGGCACTACAGCCATAGCATCCTCAAGCCCAATAGTGCAGTATGCTGGCAACTAGTCCATAATACTTTAGTATGGAAGCCATGAAATCTGAAATGACAAGTGATTTTGTCAAAAAAAACACCCAACTAAAAACCAAAATTGATGTTATTATTAAAAATGTTAGACAGTGATAGATTGTATATACATACCTTCTCAGGTAAGAGACAGTCCAACTATAGCCGATATACACCCAAATGCTGTCTCGGAACCACATCAAAATTTTGTCACTGACACCACCTGTAAAATACAATGATAATGACAAATAATGAGAAATTATAGTCAATAACTCATAGTAGAATCAAAAACCAATAGAAATGACTTATCATACCAGTGTCCACGCGGAGTGTCATGCAACACCTCCATCTCGACCGGTGGACCAACAAGGTCAGGGCGGAATGCCGGGATGCGCTCCCATGCCCACATCTAAATAAGGATGACGCATCCTCCAAGACCTGTACGGTCCCTATGGGATAGTCTACATAATGATCTGTACGTGTATGCCAAGCAGGCTGATCCCCAACTGTACGTCCCAGTCCGATCAAAGTCCTCTAGTAGGGGTAGATACATCATATGCACGTGCATCCCTGAGTGATCAGTACACATGGTCCCACCAATGAGTCGTAAGATATATGCACGGGCGTAACGCATGACGGTCTGCTCATCATCATCATCCTGTAAATGTGGAATCTACGACTCCAACCAACGCATAGATATGGACGATCCATCTGTAGCCCTACGGTCGGACAAAATATCAACGCCTAACAAGCGTTGAGAAAGTTCTGGCCAAGGTGCACGAGTGGGTCCAATAACGGGTCTCCCCTGGATAGGCAGACCGAGAAGCACTGCGACATCCTCGAGGGTGATGGTCATCTCTCTCTCAGTCAAGTGGAATGTGTGTGTCTATGGTCTCCATCTATCAACGAGGGAAGCAAGTAGGTAATGATATACAAATGTGAAATCTGATACGGCAAGGCCATAGAAGACAGCATGGCGCATGTAAGGTCTAATGGCATGTGGAGGCTCCATGTGATGAAAATGGTGCGCTCGACGCACCTTCACATATCAATCTGGATGGCCCTCTAACATGGCCTGCGAAATATGGGTAGGCTGCTAAGTGAGTAGTATGATATCATCCATCTGCATATAAACAAAGAAAATGAGTCGTAAGTGTAAAATGTAAATATAACATTATGATGTTTTTAGAATTTATCTAATTGTATGTATTCAATATCTTATGGTAATTATTATGATACTATAAATTTTTTATAGAACAGTTTTCTAAAATAACCTGCATACTTTCATTGGGGTTTAGGTTGGAGGGTTTAGGGTTAAAATTTTTAATATTAACGTCCAGGAAACATGTAAATGGGTTAACTGACATACACTTTTTCAATATGGGTTAAGTGTTCCGCTTTCGGAGTTTTGAAATAAATTTTATTATCTCATATTTATAGTTATTTCTTGAAAGCATGAATATTAATATGAAATAAGTTATGTTATCTAAAATATTGAGTCTTGAATTTGGCTACACATATTTTGGGGGAGCTTTGTGATTAACTACTTATGGATTGGATTAAGATAAACCATGTCAATTAGTAATGAGGTTTTTAGAATTTATTTAATTGTATGTATTCAATATCTTATGCTAATTATTATGATACTATAAATTTGTTATAGAACAGTTTGCTAAAATATCCTGCATGTTTAGATTGGGGTTTAGGTTGGAGGGTTTAGGGTTAAAATTTTTAATATTAACGTCCAGGAAACATGTTAATGGGTTAACTGACATACACTTTTCAATATGGGTTAAGTGTTCCGCTTTCGGAGTTTTGAAATAAAATTTTTTATCTCATATTTATAGTTATTTATTGAAAGCATGAATATTAATATGAAATAAGTTATGTTATCTAAAATATTGAGTCTTGAATTTGGTTACACATATTTTGGGGGAGCTTTGTGATTAACTACTTATGGATTGGATTAAGATAAACCATGTCAATTAGTAATGATGTTTTTAGAATTTATCTAATTTTATGTATTCAATATCTTATGCTAATTATTATGATACTATAAATTTGTTATAGAACAGTTTGCTAAAATATCCTGCATGTTTAGATTGGGGTTTAGGTTGGACGGTTTAGGGTTAAAATTTTTAATATTAACGTCCAGGAAACATGTTAATGGGTTAACTGACATACACTTTTCAATATGGGTTAAGTGTTCCGCTTTCGGAGTTTTGAAATAAATTTTATTATCTCATATTCATAGTTATTTCTTGAAAGCATGAATATTAATATGAAAACTTATCTCAGATGTTTGGGGTTTAGAAAACCAAGGAATAAAGAAGAGATAACAACATTTAGTTTACAATATGGGAATGTCACAATGAAGACAATACATCATTATGAATGAGACTGTGAAGTCGACCCAACAACGTTAGGGAATCGCTTCTGGTTATGACCTTCTTTATGACATATTTTGCATCGCATACTCTGTCCTTGTTCCTGAGTCCAGTCCATCTCATTACGCATCCTACTCGCCTTTGGTCTCCCACGAGGACGTAACCGATTCATGTCAGGTATCACTATCGGTTGGCCTTCAGGCATTGGGAAATAACGATACTCCCCAATAGGCATCCATGGTGCAGCATAACAGTTGGCAATGATATCCATCCATTACACTGGATCAACATATGCTTCCCATGAGATGTTCACAGAGGCACATGCTGCGATGGCATGTGTACATGGAAACCGTAAGACCTGAAATTTTCCACATTGGCATTGACTTGTTTCCAGTAATACCACCATTTTTTCACCAACGTGATTTGTGATGGGGTCTGAATGCTCTTGAACTTCAAATCGGGAGTATTCTCTTCGAAAGAGACAGACGTGATAACCAGAAGCTTCTTCAATATTTTTTTCAATCTCTCGTTGAAAGTGTCTTCCATATCTTATCCCTTGATGTATTCCGTCTGATGCTAGTTTTTTTCTATCCACAAAGTACTTCACGCATCGATATAATGTCTCCTGAACTAAGGCGGTTATAGGTAGATTTCAAAGTCCTTTGAAGATACCATTGATGCACTCCACAATGTTTGTCGTCATGTGTCCATACCTCTTTCCCCCGTCATATGCCAATGTCCATTTCTCTTTTGGAATCTGCATCATATAATCATAAACTTCTTGATTAGCCTGACGAATTTGTTCAAAACGTTCTTCAAATCTTCGTTGGTCCGACTCATATGCTACAAAACGTAGATTATATTTCACATAAATTGATTTTATATTTATATTGAAATAGTAAAACAGAACGAATAAAATACGTACCAAGCCTCGTAATTGCCTTCTTCATCGGTTCGTTGTGGAATTTTTTATGCACATTGCTAGCAATGTGTCTAATGCAGAACTGATGATGTAAATTTGGGTATCTCCATGTATCAGGATCTGCATTGATTGCCTCATTAATTGCTCGATGGCGATCAGATATCAAACAAAATCCCTGAATGTTGGTGAAATGGTTGCTGATACATGCCAGAAACCAACTCCATGATTCATAGTTTTCTTTCTCTACAATGGAAAAGGAAAGCGGAAGAGGTGAACGGTTTCCATCTTGGGTTGCCGTAATCAACAATACGCACTTGTATTTTCCATACAGAAATGTTCCATCAATCTGAATAAATTGTTTGCAAAAACTAAATGCGGACATACAAGGAAGGAATGCCCAGAACAACCGATGAAATTGAACACGAGATGGATCGAGTCGATTATCAGGAGACACATGTTCGTTTGTATCCAGATGGAAGACAACTTGGTTATGATGCCTCAGTATGGCTAGCAATTGCGGCAATACTCGATATGAGTCATCCCAATCACCATATACCTTCACAATTGCCTTCTGTTTCGCCATCCTTGCCTTATTATAGGAAATCTTATAACCGAATGTCTGTAGAATCCTCTCTTGCACAAGGTATATTGGAACATATTGGCATGTCCTAATCATCTCAACAATAATAGATGACACAAATTCTGCATCCAATGAAGTATGATCTTGTGTGAGACTTGGCTGAACGCAAGTATGAGCCACCTCAATCCTTGAGATTCTCCAACCTCCAAATGTAATGTCTGGAATAGCCCTTAAGCGAAATCTACAATCATCCCCATACTTCATGCACCGTATAACATATTTACTATGACATGATTCGTGAACTGCATAGTTGAAGTTTCTCTCAATATGAAATCTCTTTAACGTGCTTTTTAAGGCATCTTTACTGGGAAAATTCCTTCCAATATATAAGGTTTTGTCCACCTCACTAAACCTATCTAGTGCAACTCCAGGGAACTCAGTTGTCGGTGTGAGAACAGTATTATTGAATTCAGGCACGCGTGTCATTGCTTCTGACCAAGATGAAAATAGTGGTGGATGATTTATTGACCGAGGTTGATGTACAGCAATTTCATTTCTCAAAACCTCCTCTCTATCTTCTGTTGGTCCCTCCTCATCAGCACTGTTGCCGCCATCTGATCCATCATTATGAACCTCCTCATCAGAAGTCGGATTGACATGTATATCCGGGAGATCATCTAGGTTGTCCTCTTCTGCTGCATCATTTGGAATAGGCTCAATGTCATGGGGTAGACTGTCTTCAACCACTCTTGTATTTCTACGTCTTTGTACAAGTGGACATTGTTGTTGTACAGTAGCAACAACAACGTATAACTCCCTCATGGTACCATCTAACCGTTGAGAAAATAAATTAATTGCTTGGACCCACTGCGCATCAGCAACCAATGGACAAGCTATATGCCACAGTGTTTTTGGAAATTACAAATGTCTATAGCTCATAGACATTATCTCTTGATCGGGTCCCAGATTTAAGGAAAATAAATTCTCTCTTGAAGGTCACTTATGGTAACACAATCAACTGTACTAACCACCGTAATTGGTTGTGTACTGTAAGAAGCTTCTTGCTCAGTTTGAATAATCTCCCCATAACAGTACACACAGACAAACATGGCTCTCTACGTCAAAAATGTTTCTTTCATCAAAATTATGATAGTGTAACAAAATATTAACAATTATGTTTGACGATATGATATTTATTATAATGTAATTTTATTGCTCCTTTCAATACCATAATCTAAGCTACTGATGTTTGACCACATGATATTTATTAGAATGTAATTTTAGAGTGCCTTTTTATTTAGTTTGTTTGTTCTTCTTTATTTCACTTTATATGTTCATTAGTATCGTTAGCTAATCATTATATGAATTCATGTTTTAATCCTATGTTATTTATTAATTATTCTAAAATTAACTAATAATAACTAATCGTTAATTATTCTATTATTATATAATTAACTAATAATAACTTTAATTTGTTAATTCTTATGTCCTTATTTGATTCTATAACATTATATTTATCATTTATCATTGATAAATATACTGATCAGTAGTATCGTTGGCTAATCATTATATGATTCCATGTTTTAATCCTATGTTATTTATAAATTATTCTAAAATTAACTAATAATAACTAATCGTTAATTATTCTATTATTTTATAATTAACTAATAATAACATTAATTCGTTAATTCTTATGTCCTTATTTGATTCTATAACATTATATTTATCATTTATCATTGATAAATATACTGATTTGATTTTTCTTCTCTTAGAAATTTTAGTAGTTTATAACGAAAATATGAATCATCTTAAGCATATTCCCTGGGAGTGTCAAACCAGGATGCAGCAAGGCCCATTATCGTGCACCAGTTCCCGTTCGAGTCTAGCTCGAAGCGGTGGTTTCGGGTTTTGCCCCTATGTACATCTGTGCCAGAGCCACATCCACTTGTTTGTATCCAGACAAGAATTTAATTGTGTAGATAACCACATAATCTTTAAGCTACCAAAATTTCTAAATAATTAATCTAAAGTTAATCTATACATAATCTATACTACCTAACAGTAATTATTTAAAACTATATATAACTAATTACAAAAACTAAATAACCGAATAATAAGAACTACCTAAACTACTTAACAAATGAAAGATTTAAAACTAAACAAAATTAAATTAATTAAATAAAAACATTAAATTAAATAAAGAAACATACCTTTAAATGAAGCTTCGTAAAAACTCACACAGCAAAGGAATTTTTTAGAGAGAGAGAGAAATTCGGAGAGATGAAGTGAGGAGGAAGTGAGGAATGCAATGATCAAGTGAGGAGAGGGAGGGGGAGTGGCCGCCCTTTTACAAGGAGTTCAGGCAAAGGCGGCATCGCGGAAGCTGCCTTTCGCCTCTGCGTATGTCCAAAGGCGGCTTTCGCGATGCCACCTTTCGCCTTACCCTGAGGCGAAAGGCGGCCTCCCCCCGGCCGCCTTTGCCATGTAATCGATCCGAGACAAAGGCGGCGCGGGGGAGCAAAGGCGGCATCTGCGATGCCGCCTTTGTAGCGTATTTTTTTAAAAAAACTGACCTAGGAAGTTTTTCAGAATTTTTTTTTAGAAAAACATATTTAAAAAAAACTCCTCAAATCGCAGGGGAGATTCTTCCGGGAGAAGCGCGACTGGGTCTCTTCATCCGCGGAGGTCGTCGGCTTGGGGCTGGTGCGCATGGGACAGTCAGATCGCGGCTCAGCTCAAGCGCGTGGCGACTCGCCGTGGTTGGGCTTCTCGTTTGTGGTCGGCCGATTTAACGCATCAACCGCGTGGGTGGTTCACACTGGGCAACAGGCGACTTAGTCTTCTTCGCTTGGGGCTAGGCTTCGGCGGCTTTCATATCCGGGATGGCGGTGACGGTCTTCATCAACGCGGCGGCGGCTCGCGTGTTGAACAGTGGTAACTCGATGGGCGATGCGGGATCTTCGATCTTCAGAGAACCAGCGGCACGCAAGCTTCTTCCCTGGGTGCATGACACGGGGTCTTCGTTTTCATTAAAGCATAGGGATCTTCACAGAACGACGCAAAAAAGTATTTTAATGGTGTTAAAAAATGGGTCTTAATCTCACCAGTGGTAAAGGGTCCTTTTAATCTCATCGCTAAAATAGTGATAAAAAAACCATCATAAATACAAATCAGGGCAAGTTGGGTGCTGATAAATATATATCTTTATTATTATTAGAAACAACAATGATAAAAGTCCAACCCGTTGCAAGAGTAATGTTTATATAACATCACATCCACAAAAAACCTGTAACCTGTGTATGCAAAATATATAATTTAACTGAAATAAATTTGATATAACCAATACATAAAAAAAACACTACAATATACATTTCAAACAATGTTTTGTGTACTTACATTTACAATTATCCACAGTGATTTAAAAACATTCATGTATCATCTTCTTTGGCGTCTGTGATCCCCTATCAAAAAAGTTCTCCCATGGTATTTGTTTCTGAGCAAATCACCTCAATCTGAAAAAATGAATCCAGCTATATAAAAAAAAATTCTGTTTGTAATATTATAGAGAAATAAATTAAACATTAATATGAAAGAATACATTAATAAATGTCATTTTTAAATAAAAAGACGTTTTGAGTTATACCGGTCACACCGTGCGTTGTATTGAGGCAAAGATGATTCCTACACGTCAGAAAAAACTCATGGATCATTATCCTAAAATATCAAAACAACCAGAAAGCGTTTATCTCAGTTTTGATTATGTCACTAATTCTTTTTTACTGAAATTAATGTAAATTTTAAATAATGACAAACTTTGAGTTATACCGGTCACACCGTACATTGGATTCAGGTACGGTTGATTCCTACAAGTCACAAATTACTTATAGATGTTTTTCATCAAGTATCAAAACAATCCAAATGTGTTTGGTTGGTTTTCAGTATGTTACTTGTGTTTTTTTACTAAAATGTCATTTCAAACTGAAAACAAATAGTTTGAGTCATACCTGTCACATCATGTGTCAGTTTGATATAATACTACTTCTTACACTTCACAAATGACTTATGAATCGTTGTCTTAAATTATCAAGATTATCATAGCGTGTTTGATTGATTTTCAGTGAGTGACATATATTTTGAACTAAAATGTCAATTTTAAATTGATAACGAATACTTTGAGTCATACCAATCACACTGTGTATCGGATTGTGGTTTGGTTGATTCATACACATCACAAATGACTTATGAGTCATTGTTCTAAAGCATCAAAACAATCCAAATGCGTTTACTCAGTTTTCAGTATGTCACATGTTCTTTTTACTAAAATTAGTGTCAATTTCAAATAAATAGACACAGTTGAAATTATACCGGTCATACCGTGTGTCAGATTGAGATACAAATGATTCCTACACATAAAAAATAATTTATGGATCGTTGTCCTAATGTATCAAAAAAATCTAAATGTGTTTGCTCAGTTTTGAGTATGTCATTTATGTTTTTATTAAAATTAATGTTAATTTTAAATAAAAAAGACACACTTAGAGTTATAATGGTCACACCATGTGTTGGATTGTTGTGGGGTTAATCTATACATGTTAGAAATGACTAATTAATCAATTTCCAATAGTATAAAAACAATATGAATGTGTTTGCTTGATTTTCAATATGTCACTTATCCTTTTTACTAAAATTAATGTTAATTTTAAATAAAATCTTTTGGAATTATACCGTTCACACCATGCATCAGATTGAGCTGCAACTGATTCCTACACGTCAGAAATGAATTATCGATCGTTGTCATAATGTGTCAAAATAATCCAAATGTGTTTTCTCAGTTTGAGCAGGTCACTTGTGTTTTTTATTAAAATTAATGTCAATTTTAAATAAACAGACACACTTAGAATTATACCAATCACACTGTGTGTCGAATTGAAGTGCGAATGATTTCTACATGTCACAAATGACTTATGACTTTTTATCCCAAATTATCAAAACAATCTGAATGTGTTTTCTCGATTTTGAGTGTCACTTGTGTTTTTTATTAAAATTAATGTAAACTTTAAATTAAAAGACACATTTAGAGATATAACGGTCACACCGTGCTTCAGATTGAGGTGGAGTTGATCTCTACACTTTATAAATGACTGATGAATCATTTTTCCTAAAATATCAAAATAATCTGAATGTGTTTTCTTGGTTTTTAGTATGTCACTTGTTCTTTTTACTAAAATTACTGTCAATTTAAAATAAATAGACACACTTAGAATCATACCGATCACAACATGAGTCATATTGAGCTACAGATGATTCCTATACATCATAAATGACTTATGGATAGTTTTCCTAATGTATCAAAATAATCTGAATGCATTTGCTCTATTTTGAGTATGTCATTTGTATTTTTTTAAAATTAATGTCAATTTTAAATAAATAGATACACATGGAATTATATTGATCACACCATGCATTGGATTGAGGTGATTCTAATTCCTACACATCATAAATTAATTATAGATCTTTTTCCTAAATCATCAAAACAATCTGAATGTGTTTACTCAGTTTTGAGTACATCACTTGTTTTTTTACTAAAATGTCATTTTTAACTAGAAACACACACTTTGACTCATACCAGTCATATCGTGTATCAGTTTGATATGAGACTAATTTCTACACATCATAAATTATTTATGAATCAATTTTCACAATTATCCAGAAAATATGAGCGCATTTTCTCAGTTTTCAATGAGTGACATTTTTGAACTAAAATGTCCATTTTAAGGATACTTTGAGTCATACCAGGCACATCATGCATCATATTGAGGTGAAACTAATTCTTACACATCAAAAATTACTTATAGACCATTTTCTTAATGTATCAAAATAATCTGAATATGTTTTCTTGGTTTTGAGTATGTTAGTTTTCATTATTACTGAAATTAATGTTAATTTTAAATAAAAAGAAGCACTTGGAGTCATACTGGTCACACCGTGTGTCAGACTGAGGTGTGGTTGATTCCAAAACATATGAAAGTCTCAAACAAATTAAAACTTTAAGTGTTACCATGATTTCTATTTTCTTTCTTTATCGAAATTTCAACACTGCATATTGACTCGATGTTCTTAACCAAAAAACCTTTCTCATTATTGAAAGCCAAAAGAGCAATAGAAAAATCATGTTCCCTCTAATCTTTTGGATTTCAAAAATGAGAAATGTTTTTCAACTAAGAACATCGACTCACTATGTAGTGTTGGTAGTTTGAAAAAGAGGGAAATAGAAATAGAAATTATGGTAACATTGGAAGAAAAAACATTTTATCTATTTTGTGGCTTGTTGTAGATAATTGAAAGTAAAATAAAACTTCCCAAAAGGTTTGCAAAAATAAATAAAAAATTATTAGATAAAAATGATAGGGAAATTAACCTACAAATATTTGATAAAATGATAGCACAATTAATTAAATAAGTAGTATAGATTCACCTTTTCATGATGGTTGTATGCATTCTTGACACATTTCCTTATTGTCATTATATCAGTTGCATGCTCAATGTCCAATCCCTCACGATCATGAGAAGCATCGAATAAACCATCCCAACTCAAACGAAATAATCCACCTATATAAGAAAAGAATTATTATTACAGTAATACTAAAAAGGAATAAATTAAACATAAATATGAAACAATCTATTACTTATATGAAAGTCACATCTTCATGATATTTGTGTACATTCTTCCACCAGGTATGCTGAAATATTCATTATCTACAGAAGTGGTTTAACATTTAATTTAGATCACATATATGCAACAATGAATAGATAATAACACGAGGTAACATAATGTATATTATAAAAAACATAAACTTCTTATTGAACTCTTTTTTTAAAGGTTGAAGAAATTTGAGCCCTCTATCGAGTATCCAAATCCCTTAATTTTGGTCTCCTATAACATAAAAAACTCTATCTACATTGGGACCACTAAAAAATTATTGTGATGTCCCAATTAAAGGTTCATCCGTAGTTGAATTTTAATCTGACCCTTTAGTGGATTTGGTTGATAACGGAACAATTTACCACTTTCAGTTTGTGGGATCTGGAACATAAAATAATTGTACTTTTGGTGATTCTATTATAAATGGTTTGTCATGAAAACCAATTAATCTATTTTGACATCACTCATGTTATCAACTCACTTGCATTAAAAATCAGCACTTGGAATGTTGTATAATACAACTCATAGATTTGTACAATGATGTTGAAGTATGACATATTCACATAAATTGGATTTTTGTCCTTATTACTATAAACATGAATTGATTCAGCCACAAGTGTAACTCCACTATTTTTTATGGTATTGTCTTCATCATGTTCATTTTTATTGAATATATAACCATTAATTACATAACCACTATAAGATAATACATACACACTTGGTCCTTTGGTTATCCATCAAAGTCGTTTTGAAATTGAATCCATATTTTCATCTGACTCCTTAAAAATATGGTTCTAAAACCATCTAATAAACAATTGATTATGTTTATATGATATCAATCCTTCATCCCTTGATGGATTCAACTGACAAATAATTTCTTTGTGGGTTTCAACATCTGAAGCAACATCCCAACTATTATGAAAAACATAAAGGTGAGCCTGCTCCTGATATGTAATATTGATTGTGACAATATCTCTTCCAAAAATTACTTCACCCTCAAGCTGCACAGTGGGATGAGATTTCGGCAGACCAATGCTTTCCACACTAGAAAAGTATTTGGTATATAATTCAACAACTTCTTCAAAAATTCATTGCTACATAATAAAACCCTTTGGACGACTTCAATTATTTACACACCCTTTCAATATATTCATATATCATCCAATGGGGTACATCAATCTATAGTGTACAAGACCACATAGTCAAATCTCTCTCACCAAGTGAACCATCAAGTGAACCATCATATCAAAGAATTCTGGCGAGAAGAAAATTTTCAATTCACATAATATGATGACAATTTCCCATTCTATAGTTTGAAATGTTGTTGGTTCTATAACTTTGATTTAAAACCCTTTAACATTAAACAAGTCATTGGCATGATATTCTTTATATTTGATGAATACCCATATAGAACATTTACATCATTCAAGAAGTTTCAAAAATTATATCTCTTCTACTTGAAAAGAGTGTAAGCAGCTGAAGGAATAAAAGTTCATTTTTTACCCTTCCTTGGCACCAACTCTTCCCATATTCCCTTGTCAATCATGTCCAAAATAGCCTTAATTCCATCCATTGTTTTTCTGGGTGCATTTATTAACATACCAATCACACTATCAAATATTTTTTTTCAACATACATAATATCAAGAAAATGTATGACGTATAGACAATTCCAGTATAGTAATTAAAAAGATTGATCTCTTTTTCTAACTAGTTTTTGTAACTTTTTTTGAAAATGGTTTACCAAAATTAGTGTCCACATCTTTTACTTTATCAAATATTTGATCTTATGTAAGTGGAGACGGTGTTGTACATTCTTATGAACTTCCATTGAATGATGTCATCTAAGATCGATACTTATGTTGTCGGGGTAGAAATCTATGATTTATTAGAAACATAGTCTTTGATGAATATTTCAACCAAACTGGATGTGTACCTTGTTAACAAATGGGACACCCTTGAATTCCTTTAATTCTATATCCTAAAAAATTTCCATAAGTAGGAAATTCATTTATCATCCCGTATGATATGGATCTCAATGTGAAATCTTCATTTTCATAAGCATTGTAAAGACCCGTAAAATTCATGGAAATTTTTTTCTTAATTTTCTTTGGAATTTTACAAGAACGCAGTTTCTGACGGCACGTGATTCCGAGGCCCGGTGTGCCCGGAATCATTTTCCGAAGTTTGGCTCGGGTACGTTCAGTGAACGAACGAGCGAGTTTTTCTAACTTTTGAACGGGTGCTCAGAATCATATTCTGAGGGAACTGATGGAATCGCAGCACCGGTAATTTCTTAGAAACGCCTCTTCCAGAGTTGCGTTTTATCGGGTGTGGTTTTTAATTTTTGGGGGTTAAGTGAAGAAAATAAAATAAAGTGGTGCGACAACTTTATTTTATTTCACTTAAAGCCACTTAAAGCCACATAATATGTGTTGAAGCAGATAGGGTGGAATCCAAAATATCCTACCCACTTGGTAGGATATTTTTGAGGTGGGGCCCGCACGAGCCCCACCGTTTCTTTTCCTCTAAGTAACGCACCCACGAAAACTCCTCTTTAATGAAAGTCAACTGGTGCATTTCCTAAAACTCTTAACGATCCTATTAATTGGACTGTTAAGACGTTACCATTAATTCACCGAATTGATGGTTCATTTCTTAACTTGTTTTCAAACTGTTGGCATAATAATAAAATAAGACCAACACCCTTTTTGTTGACGGCTTGCTTGTTGAGAGGATTTGGAGAAACTCTATCTTCATCCTCCTTCCTGAAGAATGCGAAGAACGCGAAGAACGCATCATCGCCAATGAAGAACGTCGACCTTCGACGAAAGGCGACGCAGAACGCCGACGATTTTCCTCCCGCGTCAAATCTTCGATCAACTACTTGAGGTAGGAGATTGCAGATCTTTTTTTTTCCTTTGTGGATTTTATCCTCAACATGGATTTAATTCATTTAATTAAATCTGTGTGTTTTCTTTAACCCTCGGAGATTGTTGACACGACGCCGTGTACCGCGACGACGCAATGCCCCTTCCGCAATGTGACGATCCTCTTCTTCCGCGACGGTCAATTCCGTGAAGAACTCTCATTCAACGACTACTACGAGGTAGGGGTTTTATTTGAGAATAATATTTATTCCCATGGTTGTTTCCTTCTAAAACAAAGAACCCGGATCAACTCATCATCAAGTTGATCCGCGTTTGTTTTTATATGCGGGAAGAGAACTTTTATTCATGGGAGTTTTTTTTGGGAACTAGGTTCAATTTTAATATATTAAATTGTGCCTTGTTATGTTTTCTTTTGTTGATTATTATTCCCAATTGCTATCACCTAACGCGGAGGGTACGGGCCAAACAAACACGGCCCGACAACCCTCCACAGTTTTTCGTTGATGTGTGGATTAACGGCGTTTATGAAATGGGATCGGAATGGCGATTGGAGTCCTTCGCAGCAATGATCGGATCCCGGGAGAGCCGTAGGCGCAAACCGCAGGCAAAACAGACCACCGGAGCGCGTCCGGTGGTCCGAGGAAGTTCCCACCGGCACGCCACGCCGGCACGGTGGCCGGCAGCGGCCGGCCGCAAGGAAGCGGCGGTGCACGGCGCGCTGCCGAAAAGACCCGCCGCGGATGAAGCCGCGGCGGCGAGCGCCGGTCCCGTGGCCATGCGGGACCGCGGGGAAGGGACGCGGCCTTGCGCCACATCCGGTGACACAGAGCGGCCCCACGCGGGGCCGCGACTCTTCTTCACGCGGGGGCAGCGTGCCCCCCGCCCGCGGCTCGGCCGTAAAAGCTGAGCCGACCCGCTGGCCGGGCCGGGTCGTGCCCAGGCCGGGCCGGGCCGCGCCGGCCGGGTCGGACCCGGACCCGGACCCGGGTTGGGTCGACCCGGTTCGGGTCGACCCAGGGGGGGTTGGGTCGGGTCGGTCCGGGCCCAGACCCCCCGTTTTCGGACCATTTCGGTCTTTTTCCTGTATCATAAGATACGAGCCTCCGATCGACGCGCCGTAAATGGAAATGCGATCCTTGGAACGAGATGGTCGTTTCGGTATATAGCACTCAAGGTTTCGGAATACTTTGAGTTCGGACGGGTTGGTTCGTACACGAAACCAACTAGGCCCTCGGAGTGGAAACACTCATAACTTGAGCTCTGGACGTCCGATTGACATGTCGTCGACTTTGATGGATTCCTCTAAGTGAGACAGATATTTTGGCTTACTCCACCAGAGGTTTGGACATAGGTGGAGTACGGTCGGGTTGATTTTTCCTTAAAAACCAACCGGGCCCTTGGGACGAAAAAGTCAATAACTCTCAGACCGGGCGTCCGATTGACGCGCCGTATGCGACGTTGAGTTCCTGTTGACGATACGGAACTTGTGGATACATCAACTCTGGAATATGTGCCAGTTGATGTATCAGCCTCTCGTCTCGTGGAGCGGACCCCCCCCCCCCCCCCTGAACGAGCTTGTTGTGTGCGGGAACCCTAGTGCTGGCTGCGACTGCGACGACGACGACTGTGCAGAGATCCTCAGTGGATTCGACGGCGATGACTACAGCACTCAGCGATACTTTGTGGATCAGTGCTACTGATCCTGTGTGGGTCCGATCATATGTGGTTCATCGTTCAGCGGTCCTGTGTGGGCCAGCGCCTATAGATCCTGTGTGGGTCTGATCCTGTGTGGGTCTTTGTGGGGGTTAGATACCTATCGATCCTGTGTGGGTTAGATCCTTTGTGGGACATTGCGGGGATTAGTTACCTATCGATTATGTGTGGGTCAGATCCTTTGTGGGTCATTGCGGGGGTTAGTTACCTATCAATCATGTGTGGGGCAAATCCTCTGTGGGTCAATGCGGGGGTTAGTACCTATCGATCCTTTGTGGGTCTGACGGCTTAGATGAATCAGTGGAAATATCTGATCATCTTTATCATCATACAAAGAAGTATATCCTGTGTGAGCTGAATCCTGTTTACATTCCCTTGTGGATTGTGTTGTGTTATCCTGTGTGGATTTACGTTTTTCTTTCCTGTGTGGACTGGGTTGTACTTGAGCTCGGATGTTGGAGCCGAGCGAGAATTGATGACTTAGGTATATGTATGGGCATATACCTAAGCCGTGTCAGATGTTACTTCGTGATTGTATCTTTCCTTTGTGGATTATCCTTTGTGGATTCTGGGAGACCTTCGGGGGTCTCGGGGTCCCTACTGAGTAGCTTATACTCACCCCTGCACGGGCTATGCCCGCACTACTTTGTGTTGGTTGCAGACGACGGACAACGCTGATCGTGGTTGAGGCATGCGGAGCAGAACGGTACCTAGAGGTGGACCACTGGCGGGACGTACTCGGAGTGGACGGTTGGACCCGAGGAGCTGTGGAGGCTATCTGTACTCACCTTTCAGGTGGGACTCCAGTGGACGGATCGAGGCTGTGGCTTTACTTTTCAGTTGCTGTTTTCCCTTTCGAGTTGTACTTTACTTTCAGTTTGGGTTTGAATTCTGGCCCATTACTTTCCCACACTTACTGCTGTACTCAGTTTTTACTTAGTGTTTACTTCTACTGCTTGCTTTCTCTATGATGTTTGTTTACTTTACAAAGGAAATGCCTTCCCTTTTACCGGGATTTACTCCTTGGTGCTAGTCGCCAGCCCCTGGCATATGGAAGGCAAGCTTGGGGTAGTCACGGCACGGGCCCCGAGGACAGGTCGTGACAACAATCATACAACTTAACACCTGGATCCCACAATAATTTCAAATCCTTGGTCAATAGAGCCAAATTAAAATCTATATCATTACCTGGTTGTTTTGGTCCTGATATAAGCATAAATAGCATGATTTATTTTCATTTCATAAATAAACATGGTGGAAAGTTATAATTTACCAACATAACCAAACATGTACTATGAGTGATGCTTTGGAAAACCAAAAGGATTCCCTCTATCTATAGATAACGCAAGACAAAGGTTTCTCAGCTTCTTTCCAAATTTAGGATACTCATGTTCAATTATCTTCCACTTAGAAGAGTCTATAGGGTGATGAAGTTTTCCAACTTTATTTCTTGTATCTGTGTGCCGCATCAATTTCCCTGCAGTCTCCTCACTTCTATATAAGCACCTAAACCTTGGAATTATTGGAAAATACCATACACCATTCATAGGACCCAATTCATCTTTCTTGTATCAAGAAACACCGCACTTTGGAAATTCTTTTAGTGACTTTTGGTCTTTGTGAAATAGTATATAGTCATTTGGGAAGGCATGTATTCTTTCTTAGATCATACCCATCGAATGTAACATTCATTTGGAATTTTATATTCGGTTAAGGAGTTCATTATCTAATGGGAGAATATCATTCAAGAGGGTAATTAGTTTATTAAAACTATTTTCACTCCATCCATTTCCTGCTTTCAAATTATACAGTTTCAGTACGGCTGACAAAGTTGTATATTTAGTGCAACCAGCATACAATGGGGTCTTTGCATAACTCGTTAACTTCTAAATTTTTTTTGGACCACCATGAAGTTCATATTCAACTATCCTTACCATTTCCTCAATAATATCTTCATTATCATTGATATCTATAATCACATCCTTGATACAGTCTTATTTATTGTCCACAATTGTAATCATATCAAATAATCCATAAAACACCATGTTATCGCAGTCACTAGCTACAGTCACTCCCCCAGTGTTTATTCTAAAATTTATAACATTGATCAATTCTGTGACAAATCAAGTGCTCTTCCAACTCCACTATACTAATTAATCTTGAATGACAACAGTGTCAACATGAACAAAGGATTTGAGAAGGGTCATATCTATGGTCTTTTGCTAACTTGATGAACTCTTTCACTCCATCTTCATACTATTTTTCCATACGATTGACATCTATCCATTTTTAATTCATATCTATCCTATTTGATTAGGTAATATTAATATTTAACAAAATAAATATACAAAATATGTTCAATTAAATATGGATCTCATGAATTGATTAAAAGAAAATAGAAAGAATGAAAAATGGTTTATCATCCCACATGATCAAAAATAAAAACTTATTCAAGTAAATTTATAAATATAATGCCCAACTCACCATCTATCTACTTCACCTTCCAAATTATAAATGGATATCTATTTCTTCAAAACTAGTCTATTAGAGGAACCCAAATGGTTAGACAACATTGTCATATGAATGAATCCATGGTGAGTTGTTTCATCCTTAGCATTTTTGAGACTTTAAAATGGTTCATGTTATTATAATTTATATGGATAACTCACAAATCAAAACTCCTTAGGAGATATATCATTTATATATAGATGGGAAAACTGAATTTAAATCATAAAAAAGTTTTCATAAAATATTTTGAACATTGTCAGAAAAAGACAGTGTTACGAGTAACTTTCGAAAAACATTTTTTAGATCACAATGAGTATAAATATACATAATTTATAAATGCATATATATTATAAATAAATATAAATAATTTATAAATGTATATATATTTATAAAACTATATAAAAGTACATATATTTTATAAGAATATACATAATTTATAGAAGTATATAGTTTTCAAATTTATAAAAGTATAAACGTATAATATTGAAAAGTAAAATTTATGAAAGTATAAAAGTATAATAATATATAATGAATAAAACTATATTTGTATATTAATTTATAAATCTAGATACTATAAAAGTATATATAATTAATAATTTTTTTATATTTAAACTATATATGTATAATATGATATACTATAAAATTTATAAAAGTATATAAATTTATAAATGAATAAAACTATAAAACTATAAATATTTAATAACAAATTATTATTAAATTATATTAGTATAATATTATATACTATAATATTTATGAAAGTATATAAATATAAAAAAGTATAAAACTATAAAATTATAAAGTTGAAAAACTTTGAATATATAAAAATACATTTTTATACCATTTATTTTTAGTGCTTCCTATATTTTTTTAAAAAAATATCAGATAGATGGTCCATAATCTAATTATTAATTTTTTTCCTTATTAAATGCATATAAAATAATTTAATAGAAAACTTGTTGTTGTAACATCCCATGTATTTATAGAATAATACATTTTCATATCTATTAATATTTTTGAATTTAATATTAATTTTAGTTTAGAGGGGACACTATGTATGATAGCATACCCGACACATAACAATGGGTTTTTTCTGAAATCTTATGTTGCACAAAACACTGAGTTATACCGAAAAATAATACAACAATAATATTATTATTTTAAATGATAGTTAACATCTAGCCGTTATATTGGAGGGAATGAATAAAATTAACTATATTATTATTTTACATATTTTTTAAATGTTTTTACATTTATCCAATGAATTTAAAAGTCTTAAAATAATATTGAATGAAATTATAAGCATAAAATACTCTAATATTTTTAAAAGGTTGTTTTACCACCTTTTGATGGAAAAACCTTTTTGAAAATAGTTTTTTTTAATTTTATATGTTCTATTTGATAAAATAAACTTAATATTTAGAATCATGATATCAAAATTTACTTTGGTTGAAATTTTTGTATTTTTATGATAAAATCCATATTTTTATGAATATTGAAAAATGATGCATTTTAATTCAAAACTACATTTTCATCTAATTTATATATATAGTTAGATTGTCCTATTAGTTGGTTTTAAAGTGTAATTGAATTAAATTTTTTATAATTTAATACAATGATGGTCATTGGAAGTAATTTCTTATTTTAATTGGACATAAACACATGTCAATCTTTTGATAGTTTTTACTTCTTAAAAACCTGTTACCTGGTTTTGACAACATGAATTAATTTTAAATTAATTTCTACCAATTCTGTGTTTTGAATTTGGAAAATCGGATTTCATATTTTTAATCATAAGTTACAAATAATTTAAATAGGTACATTTTATTTATTGACAATATGAATACTAACTTCAATAATTATTTTTATTTACCATGGTTAAAGGGTAAATCCGATAAATAAGGGTTAAAAAGTAATATTATAATAATATAAAACAAACATAACATGTGTTATAATACTATTGGATGAGATAGGTCTGACCATGAGCATCCTTGGGTGGAATTTAGGATCCCATGGAGCCACTTGGGTGTGATAATGATCTTTTATAAAATTTAATTTAAAGAAAAGGGAAATATAACATAAACATGTATCTCCTAACTAAAACAATTTTAATTTAGTTTATATAAATGATATCTTAGACTATAAATAGTCATTAGAAATATAAAAATATTTAATACATCATGATATTTTATTTATAATTTTTAGACATTGAGTAAATAAATATATTTATGACACAATGATGACGCAACAATTACCTTATTAATGAAATATTTAAATAAATGATATTATAAATATTAAAATAAATGTAATTTGAACATTTTGATGCCATCCATGAATTTTTTGGATTAAATTGAAATGTTATGGATGAATTAATGTCTTTTTTTCTAAGTAATCAATTTTTTATGACTTTAACAAAATCAATTTCTAAATAGTTTCAAAATTGACATAAAAGAGTTTTTAAAACAAATACTATTTTATTAAATGATATAATAGTAGTAAAAATATAATATTAACAAAAACAACATATATAATGTTGAAAATTTTATTAATGATCCAATTGTGGTTTTCTTGTCGTTTTATAGTAATTATGGTAATCGTATATTATGAAAATATGAGAAGACATGGTAAGAGTTAATGTTTTTAACTAAGGGTTAATGCTAAAATATAAGGTTAATTTTGTAACCTAAACCCATATAAAAACTATTTTTTGAGAGAATTTAGGAAAATAATCATATTATACTCTAAATTTATCACTTTTTTACAATTATAATACAAAAATAAATTTATAATAAAATAATATTTCAAGACATTCCTAAAGTGCCCCTCCTCCCTCTTATAAAAGGCTACCACCTCTACCCACATACACACACCTCTCAAGAGCCTTGGATCATCCAAATTCTACTAAAATAATCTCCCAACATCCCAAAATTACTCATAGTATCCTTAAATTGTGTATAATTTAATTCAAGAAAGCCTTTTGGCTCAAATCAAAAGGAGTTAATCGATTTAGAGGTAGCGTCTTCTCTCAAGATCCTTTCCTTTATTTTCATTATCCACTCCCTGTGATATTATTATTATATGATTACAAAACCAATATCCTCAATATACTAGGATATTTTATTAGAATTATTCAAACTATACTTACACACACTACCATCTAATGGATACGAACATACTGTTTCTGTGTACGAGGAACTACTACATCACGAAATGATGATTGTTCAATTTTCTCCTACCAACTCTCATAGTGGCCATTATGATGGAACTATATTTATATATGATATATATTATATTTATATTGTCTCTATAATTATTTAATTTATATTTATAACATACCTTTATTCTTTCCATAATGTGTAAATACAATAATTTCATTTGAGGAAGTGTGGACTACCACCCCCTCAAAGTGATATGAATCGTTCATGCCATACATGGAACATATAAGAGATGGAGTTAATGAAATTATGTAAAATATATAACATAAATATTATAATTTAATTATTATATACTTATGTATCATTTAGTTTTCATTTCATTAATATGAAAAAGAAATGAAAGTAGAGTTCATGCGTATGTATGACCTATCGTCTCCATGAACAACGAATTTCATTTATTATCTCAAAATGTTATGAACTATTTTAAGATGCATATATACTAGATATATATGATATTTAAATCATGAATAATTTTTTGGAGAAAATAGACTTATGATCACATGGATAATTTTTATCAAAATAAGTTCATTTTTGTCTCAAATACCAAACATCGACAAAACATCCGATATGAACTCAAATAATTAACTAATTACTATAACATGGTAATAAGTGATATAAAATGAATAAGAGACTTTAAAAAGGTTCTAAATCAATTAGAAATTAACCCATGTTTATTATTCAGGAAATTAAAGAATGAACGAGACAAGTCTGACTCAAGGTAAGAGATTTCATCTCAATCTCCTTTAATTGAGGGATTTCTTGATAATATGCACCTTTATTCATTTATAAGGTATATATACATCCAATATGAAATTTCATATACATATTTTATCTATACTAATTTTATTTTTTAAATCATGTAGGTTAATATTTAAATGATCAAAGTGGTATGAGACACCTTTAACATTTAAATATTTAATTATCAAATATTTTTCTTCATGATATTAAATTACATATTTATTTATATGGGTATAAAGGGAAATATACAGGAAATTTTATGTCAATATTTAAATTAATTCAAATTTTTAAAAAAGATTTTTTTATAGGAAGCGTTTTAATTTCTTTACAAAATGACAAAATGATTATTTTTTAATGTATATGGTGACAACGAATTCTCTACCGTCTTAACCGTTATTTGATATTTGACTTCCTCTATAATCCTTAATGTCTTTTAAAATTAAAATAAATACCTTATTAATTTATTTGGGTCCATTGGTATTGAAAATTGGTTCTTAAATAAAAATGGCATTTTTATACAAAAATGTTTTTCATATGGGATTAGAAGAAGATTTCAAAAAGGGGGTTTTGTGATGAATGTGCTTTATTCATGAAATGGTACATGAGTATTATATTAAATGAGAGAGCCTGATATATCTTATATGAAGGGTTTAGCCCTATTATAGTTCACAAGTGAGCCCGATGTAGCTTATACGAAGGGTTATGCCCCATTATAGCTCACGGGTGAGCCCGACACAACTTATACGCAGAGTTGAGCCCCATTATAGCTCATGAGTGAGCCCAATATATCTTATATAAAGGGTAATCCCCATTATAGATCTCCAATTTTGAATTTAATCGTATTTTTATTCCAATGGGAAGATGTTTAAAAGGGTTTTATGTATATGATTCTTTATATAACCTAAAGTAGTTTTAATTGATTGCTATTGGTTTTAGTGTTTTTTCATTGAGAAAAAATCTTGAGTGTTATTCATGCAAAAATGTTTTCTTTCATACGCTCAAAGAACATTGAATGGGTTATAAGGTTTTAACTATTCTAATGGGTTTTATTTATTTATATGTCCTTCACTGAGCTTTGTGTTCTCATCCCATGTTTTTAAATATTTTCAGAGGATTTAAGGGAGAATAGAGTCAAGGATGGAATCAAGGAAAATTAATAATGATTAAACATGAAAAGAAATCATGTTTCTTTTTAGAAGTTTTTATGTCGTAGAAGAAATAGATACTGTTGGAAGTGTCCACTTTGTATTTCTGTGTTTTTGTTATGTAATATTTATGACCTAATTCTTTAAATACCTAAACCTGAAAAGATCCTCAATGTGAATTATTGACTTAACTTAAGATTATGTAATGTTTAAGGCTGGGGCCTTATAGTTGTTCTTCAAAATGATATTATAAAATTCAATATCAAAGACCAAAGTCTCCTACTTAGGGGTTCAACTTATTATGGGCTTGGAGTTTCGGTGTGTGGGCTGTGATGTTCACAACATACATGCAAGGGTGGCTAAGAAAGAGGTGATGATGTCGGGTTGTACTGGTTTATAATGTGAAATATATAGAGGGGACCACCATGGGGGTTTAGAGCTGTACGCAGGGGGAAATGATGTTCGTGTGGTGCATGTCATTTTGAGTGTCTAAGAGCTATAATCATGGGCAAATGCTGTCACGAACCAACCTGGGTCGACCCTGAAATGATCACCTGAGTTGGCCTGTGACATGGCCCGAGGGGTGTTCCCGATCCCCACGGGCTGACTACTAGCACCAGGAATCAAAACTAAACAAGTGGGAATTATTTTTCCCATTAATGAACGACAAAAAAATAAACAAAAACTGAACAAAGAAAATGAAATCTATAAACGACAAGAATACAAGGTCGTGAAAACCTCCATGTGACCCTAGGGGTCACCACCAACCTCATACCAATGTCGCACTATGACGACTGAATCCGAGCAAGCCGCAACAACCGAAGAAAAAAAACAATGGTAAAACTATAGGCGTGAGTATTAAAACTTAATAGGAATTCCCAAACAATCTATTCCCATATTAATTTCCTTTAAATAAAAGATCGATCAATTTCATGTTTGAAATACAATATATAAAAGTAAGGATTTCTATATGTTACTCAAAGCAAGGTACGAGTCATTTCCCTTATTCATTTCTCAAAACCCAAATCAATGTTTCAGTGAGACATTAGCATTTTCAAATAGAAAGTGTTGTTTATATTTTCATATTTGTACAAAGAGGATTAAACCATTTCATTTGAAAACCATTTTTAGAAAACTAATCAAAACTAGTTTACCACTTTCCAAGGAAAACAATATAGAAAAATGCACAAAAGAAAACACACAACAAGGGCAATGTAGGTATACACATAAGCATCATAATCACTACTGCAAGAAAAAAAATCCGAGTAGACCTAGGTGAACCCAGGAGATCGAGAATAATCCAGAAGACACTAATACATGAGACCTCATCCTCGTTGACATGTCACACATGTTGAAATCAAAACTCCCAATATGCTCGACCATCCATTCTCAGGTAGGCCGAGGGAAAAATTCCATGTTAATAAACCCAACATATCCACCTACTATGGGCCACTGGTCAGTACCATAACCTACCAGTGTAGCAATCATTCTCAGAATATTTTCTCAATATTCCAGGTTCCCATGTCTCATGTATTTAGAAAGGGGGTGGGCCTACCGATTCCATCCGAGCATCCAATAACAGTATATATGTAACAATATACCACAACTTGCAACACCCCGAGCCACACCAAGGAATATGTCCCTCACCTTACTACCATTGATCATAGGGAAGTCCTACTCAGCGGACCATCCATAACATATAACTCAACCAAAGCAAGGGGACCACATCCAAGGAGAGATTTATTAAGATAATTAGTTTTACAAAAGTGCCAACCGGGCCTCACATAATTTTTTACATGCCAAACCTTTTCTTAAGGAATCACATCCACGCCATCTTGAAAACTAGAAATACACTTCGAAACCCATTTAAGAAACCCAAACCAACATTTTAAATCTAATACATATTCACAAGGTCCAAAGGGGAATTTCATCTAGCAATTAATGTGAAAACATAATCAAACCACTTATTGGAACACGTTACAAGAAATAAACCACTCTAACTCAAGGAAGAAAATTTACTAACAGTTCTATATCAATAATTAATATTAGAACTAGGTGAGAAATGCAAGAAATAAATGATTCTTAAATTTAAATGGAAATGCATAGGGAAACCTACCTAAGAGATGGAAGCAGACCAAGCTGAGACACTTCGGCTCTTGAATCTTCTGACGGAAAATGCTCACACTAGCACACATACATTATCATAGATATATATATACCCTTAACCCATTGAAAATATTCCCCATGCATTGAGGGAATAAGTTAAAGGAATATATATATATATATACATATACACATACGTACCTATGTATGTGTGCGTGCACACCACCAAGGAGCCACCCAAGCTTTAATTAATTAACCTAGAGGAACCAACATTATTTAGAAACCAATGGACCATTCAAGAAATCAAGATCTAAAGAAACACTATTTTAATGTGATCAGTTTCAAACAAACCTTTACGTTTTGCACACCACAAATCTGTTTACCAAACACACTTCAAAATCCATTTTCCATAAACAAACCACTTTCAATTTCCCAAACACAAAAAAAACATTTCTCAAATGCATTTACCATTAATTAGTCATTTAATGAAACCCCTTTGTAAAAACCCACTATCAATGCATTCACATATCAAGTGCCTTTGAAAACACATTCCGCAAATTTTTTATAATCCTAAAAACACTTCCTAGAAGTACCATAAATAATCACACATGAAAATATAACCATATCATTTAGAAAATCCTCTTTTACCGCATACTCATGTCAGAACACTTTTGAAACATAATTTTCACCACATAAAATATCAAATTTCACTATTTAAAAACCCAAATGACATTTAATAAAAAAAACATGACACATTCACACATAGACATAATTGGAGATTCAATTCAAAATATAGTTTTAACAAATTATACTCTCAAGAAAACATCACAACAAAATTACTAGGTTATTAAAACATATTTGAGCATTAGCATACAAAAACATAAACAATCAACACCTCAAAAACTAATTTTAACATGCTATAACAATCCATAAACATCATAAAGGACTAATTAAGTATATCATCAAGTAGAGAATCAAGTAAAAGTAATATGTTAAGCAACACAAGCACCAAAATAATTCTTCAGAAGAGGAAGAATATAGATTCATCTACCTCAAAGGCGCTTGATTTTGAAAAAACATTCGAAGGAGGAAGAGAACACCCCGAAGGACCATTCGCAACACCTAGCATCCAAGAAAAATGAACCTAACACTGACCCAATCCATTAGGATTCATTCAAAAATGAAAACCCAAATGAAGGATCACAAAAAAGGTCTAATCCTTGCTAGTGGGAGTAGAGGAGAGGTCAATCGCATCGCGAGGAGGGACAACGCCAGAGGAGTTGTGTGCCGAAGAGGAGTCTGGACATAGAGGTTGCTGCTGGCGAGGGAGGCGCTGAACAAGGTGAGGTTTGGTGAGAGCTTCGCATCGGAGAGGGGGTCCGGCCTGAGTGGGGTGCCAACAGGGAAATGTCAGAGCAAGAAGAGAGTCCGACCAGGGAAGGTGCGCAAGGAGGAGGCCGAAACAAGGGTTCTTTTCCGCTAGATTTGTTCGACTGTGAAGGAAGGAGGATAGGCCATCGATACTTGTTAGTGTTGGACCAGGGATGGAAACAGCTCCATGGATGCCGGAAATAGGGAAGGGGGTGTGGCTGAGGAGGATTGTCGGTCGTGCGAGAGGGAGGAGCTGCCGCTGGTTGGGCTGCCATGGTGAGGGTTGCGCGAGGAGAGAACCCGGCGGGTGGGAGGTGGTTGTGCGCAACGCGCAGGTGGGGTATATTAGGTTTTATTTTTTTCTTATCTCTAATAATAACATTAGAACAATGATATTAATAATAATAATAATAATAATAATAATAATATCATTAGAAGAAAATCATATAATTGCGGTTATCAACATTAAACATTTTATAAAATTCAATTTTTTTTATCTTAACTTTATTTTGTTTTATTTTTTTCATTTTTATTTCATTTTCCATTCAATTTATTTAATTCTTTTCTTATTCCAAATACCAGATAGATGCACGGTTCACTTGTAGTCAAACACGCAGTTGAGCAAACTGCACCCGACCCATGCCACCCAGTACATCTCGCTTACTGGGTCAAGTTGTGTGCGTGTCACGCGGGGTTTATAAACCATATGAAATTCGCATTCCATGACCCGACCCACTTGGGAATCCACACGGGCACCACATAGTTACGCTCAATGGTGTGAGCGGACCACGCAATGGTGAAAAAGTGTTTGAAATGAAAAATTAAAATTAAAATAATTTAAAATGGTTAACTAATAGGGTCAGGGTGTGACAATTCTCACCACCACAGACACTTTCTGCCCCCAGAAAGTCATCAAGTCAAAATATAGCCAAAGCATGAGTCTATGCCCGAACAGATCCTAATGAAAAATAGAGAACCTCAGGTTGATGATTCACTCCACAAGTCACACCCGACCGGTCAGGAAGAAACCATGACATAAAATGAGGGGAGAACACGAGAGGGTTCTCCCCACCACAAGAACTTGACTAACACAGAAACTTTAAAACCCCTGCACACCAACTCGAGGAGGGGCTAATGTGAGAACTCCCAAACCAAACTTACCGACTTCTCCACTTGAGTTGAGCGGGACCACTGAGACTTAAACAGAACACCACTACAAGGCCACCCGGCATATCGGGGCACCAAAACAAATAACTCCCTATAATAACACTACTGAAACTAAGAATTCCCCAAACCGATTTAAAACTCCCAACACATCCAACTCCCTTAGTACGAGCGAGACAATGCTTCCACTAAAACCCAAAAATCTCATCACAAGACAAAAACCCCCAACACTCACATCGCCAAATGATCACTAATAAGACCAGGACCAACCAACACAAGGTCCAAATAAAATTTTACAAAAAAAATGACTCAAGGGGCCACATTCAGAAGAACATGGATACTATGATCACTAAAGAATAAATTCATCGCACTATTAACGAAAAAGATGAACTTACAATAGTGGGAAAACATGGACAAGGAAACCTTGAATGTATCTATTCCAAGACGAAAGATAAACAACCAAGCGAAGGTCTCACATGCCTCTAACACCCTGATTGTCCGTGAGCTTCACCCCGAGACCTAAGACTGGGGCTCTGATGGATGAAGAATCTTATGCCTCATAGTCAGACACGAGCCTTCCCTGATCATAACTCCTTACTCTAATAGCGCTTCTTACAGAACTTTCCCCAGTGACTTGAATGGTCACAACGACATCAAGGCTTCGTAGGGATGCAAAAAGGTGTCTTCGAATGCCCGAAGTGTCCATTCTGATGGCACATCAAAAGGTTGCATGATGAACTAGAAGTCAACACCAATGAAAGGGATTCTTCATAAACAAGTTCATCTCATATACCCCGCTCACAAAATGGGGAACCCTTATGAATGACGAGGGGCATCGGATTTTCCATACACTTGTGCTTCAGATGGCGATGCCTTAAAGCGGCCGACATAGGCCTTCACCAACCACTGGCCTTGTTAACTACGGATGTGCTATTAAATCTTTTCACCTTCACCTCCTCATGTATAATCCATTGGATGAAGACGGACTTCAACAACTCTCACATCGTCCCAACTCCAACTATGATGAGTCATCCACCTCCGCTGGTCCAAGGATGGACCCTCCACTAAACCCAAGACAATATGAACTCTAACAAACTCAGGAGTCCCCAACCACCCGAAGACATGATCCACTCCCCTCAAACCGCTTAACTACCCCTAACAAACCCTGAATGCCTCGAAAGACAAGAAACACTCGATAGAAACCAGAATTGGGCATGAATCATTAACAAATTTTGAGAACAACATGAAAAACAAAATCGCAACTGGCATCAAGCCAAAAATCAATCAAAAGAAACACCCCGAGCCAAGAAAACCATCCCAGAATCCCGAAAAAGCTTAAACACAACAAAATCAACACCACAAGCTAAGGGTAATAGACTCATAAATCAAACATACACAAACACATGAAAAAAAACTATTCAAAATACCAAAACCCACTTTTCGAGAAAAAAAAATCAAGTCTCAGAATCATTTTTTTTCAAGTCCATTTCAGAAAAATCAAACCAATCCATAAATTCCAAAACCCCACCCATGTCATCCTATGATCCTCCACATCAGTCTTCATCCCTTTATACTCAAATCACCCATACATATGTGTTGATGTGCACTTCCCGTATCTACCCACACATATGCAGATGATCCTATGGAATACCAAGGGTTGCAATTTTTGTTCCATTACCAAATCTAGATATAGTCCAACTTTTCAAAAATGAAACACTTCCTCTTTAAAAATGTGCTTCACCAATTTCAAAACAATTTGAAATAAAACCCCTTTTTATCGATTTTAAAACCATTAAAGAAAGACCCATTTCAATTCAAAACCACCTAAATTTACAAAAACACTCTAAAATCTACCAAAATCAAGACAAAGCACAACCAAAAATGGAAAACAGGAATGAGGAAATAGTGATTATTCCCAACCCGGTGACATTGTAGTGAGCCACGCCCCAAGTAAGACATAATACTAGAGGACCTTGAACCGAGAACCTGGGCTCCAAATGGGTCACTACTCCATGTGGCATCACAGAGTGACACCGAGTCACCTCTGTTGTCATCCCTCAATCCAAAACAAATACAAAAGACTCAAAACCCAGACTACCCCAGGTAGCTCAGGTCTCGTCACGAGCGGTGGTGATCAGACACTGACTCGTAACCTACCTCCAGAGCTCCGATAGTTCTAATCTCCTTCTACTGGACACCCCAAATAACAAGAAACTGCCTCTGATACCATTTTTTCATGAACCAACCTGGGTCGACCCTAAACCGATCACAATAGTTGGCTCGCGACATGGCAGGGGGTGTTCCCGATCCCCACAGGCTGGAAACTAGCGCCAAGCATCAAAACTAAACAAGTGGGAATGATTTGTCCCATTAATGAAAGACAAAAAAACAAAAACTGAACAATGTAAATGAAATCTATAAAAATGAGAAGAAAAGATCATGCATACCTCCATGTGACCCAATGGGTCACCACCAACCTCAAACCAACATCGCGCTATGACGACTGAATCCAAGCAAGCCACAACAACCGAAGCTAAAAAAACAAAGGTAAAACTATAGGCATGAGTATTAAAACTTAGTTGGAATACCCAAACAATATATTCCCATATTAATTTCATTTAAATAAAAGATCCCTCAATTTTAGGTTTGAAATAAAATATATAAAAGTAAGGCTTTCTACATGTTACTCAAAAGCAAGGTACGAGTCATTTCCCTAATTCATTTCTCATAACCCAAATCAATATTTTATTGAGACATTAGAATTTTCAAAGGGAAAGTGTTGTTTATATTTTTAGATTTTTAAAAATAGGATTAAACCATTTCATTTGAAAACCAATTTTTAGAAAACTAATCAAAACCAGATTTCCAATTTCCAAGGAAAACAATATAGAAAAATGCACAAAAGAAAACACACAGCAAGGGAAATGTAGGTATACACATAAGCATCATAATCACTACTGCAAGCAACAAAATTCAAGTAGACATAGGTGAACCCAGGAGATCAAGAATAATCTAGAAGACACCAATACATGAGACCTCATCCTTGTTAACATGTCACACATGATGAAATCCAAACGCCCATTATGCTCGACCATCCTTTCTCAGGAAGGCCGAGGGAAAATCCCATAGTAATAAACCCAATTTATCCACCTACTATGGGCCATTGGTCAGTATCATAACCTACCAGTGCAGCAATCATTCTCAAAATATTCTCTCAATATTCCAAGTTCCCATGTCTCGTGTATTTATAAAGGGGGTGGGCTTATCGATGCCATCCGAGCATCCAATCACAGTATATATATAACAATATAGCACAACATGTAACACCCAGAGCCACCCCAGGGAATATGTCCCTCGCCTTCCTAACATTGATCACAGGGAAGTCCTACTCGACGGACCATCCATAACATACAACTCAACCAAAGAAAGGGTACCACATCCAAGGAGAGTTTTCTTAAGATAATTAGTTTTACAAAAGTTCCAACCGGGCCTCACATAATTTTTTGCATGCCAAACCATTTCTTAAGAAATCTATCACGAACCATCCTAGGGGGGCCCGTGCTGTGACTCCCCAAGCCCGCCTCTAATAGGCCAGGGGCTGGTGACTAGCACCGAGTAGGCATATCACTAACATGGGAGGCATTGCCTAAGTACCTGTACACACGCACACATCTCCAAGCCCACAAATACTGAAATGTAAAACACTAAGGAACAAAATGCATGCATACAACTAAACCCAACCAACAGAGTACGATGAATGGTAGAGTATTAAAAAGTAAACTTGTCCAGAATACAAGCCCACCAAAAACAAACAAACAAGAGTCTGAAAACTGCAAAGTCCAACCTATAAGCACAAAAGGTACTGGGACTACTGCTCGTAGCCGTAGGAACACCGTGGCCTGTAGGGAACTCAGAAAGATTGGTCCTGTCCTGGTCTGTCTTGGACTCTATCAAAAGGCTTCTCGTCTGCACAAGACACCAGGCGTGCGGGAAAAGCCCGTGCAGGGGTGAGTATAAAAATACTCAGTAGAGGAGCCCGAAAACCACAAAGCAGTAAACAAAGTAAAGGTACAGTCAGCTATGAACAATATATGTCTACAGAACATATAAAACAAACTATATATACTCAAAACCCAGACCGTAGTCTAGAGACAAGTCACACAACCACATACCCCCGTTAGGGATTCTGTTCGAAGATTCCGTGATGCACTCGTTCCAGGAGAACACACTCCACGAGTCTTGTAGCTCTGATGACGTCCATCCGAGAAGTGTTGTTCATTGGGAACCATCACGATAGGTAGATTCACTCATTACGGGAGACACACTTCTACCTGGGAAGGTTACGGTAGATAGAAGGCACTCATTACAGGAGACACACTCCTGATTGGAAAGACCATGATACACAGATGAGGATCACTACCAGGGCCATAGCGGATATCGTGACTCATTCGGATTCACCAGTTAGGTGATACACCATCTAGGTAGAGGATCAACTACCGGTAGAGTTGGTCACATCGATGCCTAACTCTACCTAGGGTCAGGAATGGATAGAGGATCTCACTCTGGGCCCCTCAGAGGGATGCCAACTCTATCACAGAAAGTCTGGCTGAGTGGATCATACCCCTGTAGAAGGAAATGATACCCGACCTTCAGGGAAATGAGAAGAAGGGGTACTAACCCTAACTAAAGATGTCTAGGATACAATGGATAAGAGGACCATGTTGTTTTCCAAAAAGTACATGGCGTGTAGAAAATATACACCCCATGTTGTCTGACCCTGGGTACTACTCATGTACAATGGCCCGTGTCATAGAACTGATCGTGTAGAAAAACTTAGTACACGACGTGTATTACTATGTACACGTCGTGTCCGAGTGACTGGGGTTGGCCCCGTGTACGCTGGCCAAGTGCCCGTACATGGTCCTCAAACCGTGTACTCCAACCTGTGTAATCGGCACATGGGGTGACCCGCGCTACTGGCCTCGCCTGGCCGTGTGATGGAGTACACAATCGTGTACTCCATCCCATTTCCGTGTACCCCCTGGGTACACGCCGAGTCCCATAGAGCCGCCTCTGCCATGCTGTCCACGCCGTGTCGCATGAAGCCGTGTAGATCATCCAGTGTCCGTGTACTTCCCAAATACACGTCGATTTTTGGGGAAAGTCCAACACGCCGTCTGACCAGGGTCACATGCCGTGTGATTCCTCTCTGACCCCCGAAACCCTAGTCGCTTCTAGTACTACACGACGTGTTCTTCAGAAGTACACGCCATGTATTCTGGAAATTTCTAGAAACACGGACCTCCGCCATCGCGCCTCCGGTGATGATCCGTTCGTCGATCCGGCTGCCCGATCACCACGAAAACTTCAGGTTTTGGTCACCCTATCACCACGAATACACTTCTAGTGTTTTCAAACATCCGATCGGCTCTGAAAATGTGCTTCGATCTTCCCGCACGAAGAACGCTCGAAGAATTCCCTTTTCTGATCCGGTCCAATTCGTCATCTGCCATCGTCGTCGCACCACCAAAAGGTCATTGCGGTGTCGAACCATTGATTTGGGATCGTTGCGTAGTGAAATGGATGTGCAACGATCCGTTGTTCATCACCCCTTGAAGAACGTGAAGAACACACAAGAAAAGAAAAGGGGGAGGAAATTCACTAAACAAAATTGAGGAACGAACCTCCACCATCGTTCTTCATGGAGTTGATCCGCTTCCTTTAATAGGTTTAAACGGAACAGAGATCAACATAAATAAAAGCATGGATTATTTGGCCAAAATCATCCAAAAGAAAACCCTCACACAAGAACATAAATATCCAAAGATCAACTTGTTCGTGGTTGATCTGCATTCTTCATTTAAACTCAATGATGGGGAAAAGAAATTGAAATAATAAAACCCTACCTTTATAAAGTATCGATCGTTGACAAAGGTGTCGCGCTGCCTTCACCGTCGAGATACTTCAACGTTGTTGGCGCAATGATTCTTAGCCTCGATCCATCATCGTTTGTCGCTGAGAAATTTCTCTAATGCCCTTCGGATTCTGCAGAGGTTCCTCTCAAACATCGCCAACAATCAACAATTGCTTAACCCATTAAAAAGGGAAAATTTTTGGAATTTAATTACGCGACAGCATTAATGGCACCAAATTTCCATTTTTTGAGTCATTATGACACGTCATTAATTTAGGAAACAAATGTCCCATCGCTGTTCTGCAACATACGTTTCCATAAAATAAAATAAACATTTATCAATTTTGTTTTTTTACTAAAAACGTCGGAAAATTTACATTATCCCTCAACCTATTCTGGTCGAGATTAGGCCCATTGTTAGGAAAATTAATCGTCCCGGATGCAATGATGCACTTATATTTTTAATCCGAGCATCCGTTTGGAAACTGCCACAACTGCACACAAGCACTGACACACTTAACTTAAAAAAAGTTCAAACCACCATTCCCGGTTCATTGGACCTCGGAATGATGTGCCTTCTTCGCGCCCAGTCTCAAAATAATACCATATAATATTTAAAATAATAAATGGAAAATCTGAGATGTTAAATTCTCCCCACCTTAGGGATTTGCATCCCCGAAAATTCAAAACAAGGTCTACTCAAAAAGATGTGGGTACTGGGCATGAATCTGTGCCTCCTGCTCCCACATGCTCTCCTGAAGATTCACGTGCTGCCATCGGACGTGCACAAAGGGAATTGATCACCAAAAAAGGATCCTCTCCTGCCGTTCCTTGATCTCCACTGGGTACTCAGCAAAGGTCACTCCATCCTCGATGTCCAGCTCACCCCAGTCGATGATGTGCGACAGATCGTGCACGTACCTCCTCAGCTGCGACACGTGGAAGACATCATGTAACCAATGCAACTGTGGCGGTAGAGCGAGGTGGTACGCCACCTCACTAACTCTGCAAAGTATCTGGAAGGGTCCGATGAACCTTGAAGATAGCTTGCTGCCTTGGCCAAATCTCCGTAACCCTCATTAAGGTGAGACCCGAAGAAAGACGTGGTCTCCCTCTTCGAACTCCAGAGGCCTTCGTTGTCTGTCAGAATAAGACTTATGCCAGCTCTTTGTAGTCTTCATCCACTCTCGGATGATCTCCACCTTCTCTGTGGTGTCTCGCACTAACTCTGGACCCATGAGTGCTGATTCTCCAGGGTCGGTCCAGCAAAGCGGTGACCGGTTGGGTCTCCCGTACAAGGCCTCGAACGGTGCCATACTAATGGTGGAGTGGTAGTTGTTGTTGTACGCAAACTCCACCAGTGGTAGGTGGTCCTCCCACCTACGACCAGAGTCCAAGATACAAGCTCGCAACATATCCTCCAGAACCTGAATGGTCCTCTCCGTCTGACCATCAGTCTGGGGATGAAACGCTCTGCTCAAGTGTAGCTGAGTCCCAAAAGCCTCCTATAATCCCTTCTACAATCGGGATGTGAAGCGGGCGTCTTGATACGAGACTATAGTTGAGGGGATTCCATGAAGCCGAAATATCTCCATTACGTAGAGGCATACCAAGCTCTCTACGGAACTTTTCTCCCTGATAGCTAAGAAGTGGGATGACTTGGTGAGTCGGTCAATGATCACCTATATGGAATCATACCCCTTGGATTTCTGTGGTAAGCCTGTCACGAAGTCCATTTATATTCCAACCCACTTCCACTCTGGAACTTCCAGGGGGTGATCTAACCCTGCTGGAACCTGGTGCTCATCCTTCACCAGTTGGCATGTGAGGCATCGAGAAACAAACTCTGCTACTGCCTTCTTCATGCCTGACCACCAGAACTGTCATTGGAGATCCTGGTACATCTTTGCCACTCCAGGATGTACTGCCAAAGGGGATGTATGAAAATCTCTCAGGACCTCCTCTTGGAATGCCACTAGTACAACAGTGCGTCCTCTGAAAAGAAGTATGTGCTCCCCGCCGTGTGAATATCCATCAGGAGCATGTCCTGTGGATAACTAAGCACGTAAATCCACATAGTCGACATCCCCAAGATGTGCCTCCCTAACTCGCTGCAAGAGTGGAGGAGTGACAACCATCGACTATAGGTAAGTTGTATCCTCTCCATCCACTAAGGATAACTGTAACTTGGATAACTGTTGTGTCGCCTCACTCAACAGTTGTGAGCTTGACTTTATGCTAAGGGTATCTGCCACCTTGTTCCCCTTTCCAGGAGTATAGATGATCTCAAAATCATAGTCCTGGAGGAACTCTAGCCAATGCCTCTACCTCAGATTCAGATCCTTCTATGAGAAGATGTACTTGAGGCTCTTGTGGTCAGAGTAGACGACAAACCGCTTGCCCATGAGGTAGTGTCGCCACATCTTCAATGCGAAGACTACCACTGCCAACTCGAGATCATGGGTCACATAGTTATGCTCATGTGGCCTAATTTGGTGTGAACTATAAGCAATCACTGCATGCTACTGCATCAGGACACAACCCAGCCCGGTCCCAGATGCGTCGCAGAAAACTACGTACTCGACGCCCTCCTCTGGCAATCTCAAGACTGGGCCGCTCGTCAAACTCTCCCTCAACTGTTCAAAATCCTGCTGGCACTTCTCCTTCCACATGAAGGGTTTCCCCTTCCTAGTCAAGGCCATCATCGGTGCTGATATATAGGAAAAATCAGGAATGAATCTCCGGTAATATCCTGCCAACCCAAGGAAGATCTGCACCTCCGTCACGTTCTGAGGTGGCTCCCATGCTAACACAGCCTCCACCTTGGCTGGGTCCATAGCTACTCCATCTGCTAAGATGACATGTCCCAGAAAGTGGACCTCCTTAATCCAGAACTGGCACTTTGAGAGATTCCCATAAAGCTGGTGCTTCTGGAGTATGTCCAGAACCATCCGCAGGTGTCTCGCGTGCTCCTCCTCTAACGTTGAGTACACGAGGATGTCGTCGATGAAGACCACCACTAACCGGTCCATGTATGGTTGAAATATTCAGTTCATCATCCCCATGAACAATTTGGGGGAATTCTTCACACCAAAAGGCATAACCAAGTACTCATAGTGACCGTAGCGGCATCTGAAAGCCATCTTCGGTATATCCTCATCCTGCACTCGTAGATGGTGATATCCTGATCAAAGGTCAACCTTCGAGAAACACTGGGCCCCACTTAGATGATCGAAGAGGTCATCGATTCTCGGCAGTGGATACTTGTTCCTTACTGTAACCTAGTTCAGGAACCGGTAATCCACGAACAACCTCATACTCCCGTCTGTCTTCTTGGAAAACAAGACTGGGGCCACCTAGGGTGAAACGCTGGGTCTCACGAAACCCTTGCTATGCGAATCCTCCAACTGAACCCTTAGCTTGCGAAGCTCTACGGGAGCCATCCGATATGCCTATGAGGAAATCAGTGTCGTCCTGGGGTGTAAGTTGATGCAGAAGTCAATTTCTCGGCGGGGAGGTAATCCTGGAACATCTTCGGGAAAGACGTCCCCATACTCTACCACTATCCCAGGGAACTGAGAGCTCACAACATCTACTCCTCTGAGCGTAAGGCTAGCCAACTCATGAGTGATTGGCTGCACCCTCCTACGCATGATCCCGTGTTGTGCTACCTGGGTTTCCTTTTCTTTGACAAAGGAAAACCTCATTCCATCATAACAAACACACCACACTCTTCACCTAAAACAGTCAATATGAGCATGGACCAAAGATAACCAATCCATACCGAGAATGAAGTCATAAGGCCTAAACGCTACCACCAAGAGGTTACAACCAAAACTCTCACCTCCAAGGGTAAGATCACACTGTCTGCAAAGGTGTGTGATCGTCGAGTCTCCTCCCGTAGGTGTCTCTAAGCGTAAGGATCGAGTCACCGGTTCTAACGGAATCTTGAGGTTTTGTACAAGACATGTGGATATAAGGGAATGACTGGAAACTGTGTCTATGAGTATGGAAGCTAAGGTAGAAAAGACACAGATCGTACCTCAAATAATCCCTGGAGCCCCTGGGTCATATGCCTCGACCGCATGCAGCTGTCCCCGTCCCTGTCCCCTATCTCCCTGAGCCTGGTGAAGACCTCCTAGGGGTGGTGGTGGAAGTAAGTCGAAGCGTCTGCCACCACCCTCAGCTCTCCCTGCTCCTCTGCCACGTCCGCTGCCTGGCGGGTCTACCTTCTCTGTTCTCTGCCTCTACCTCAGTGGTCCATCCACTGCTTCCCTGTCAGTAGCTCGATGGGTCGGGCAATCCCTAGCGAGATGTCCCCTACCGTCGCATGTGTAGCATCGCTTCTCCCTAGTATGACTAGATCCAGCCTGAGAGCCTTGGACCGTCGACCCCCTATCCTGGGTCCTCCTCCGACTTCTCTCACATCCTGATCCCTGCATCTGATGCCGGCTCCCTGTCACCGAGGTCTCTGCACCTACATGCCTGCTGCTGACTGCCGGTGGCTGTCTCTGCTCCGCCAAGAATCTCTCGACCACCAAAGATCGCTCGAGCACTCCAACATAAGTCGATATGCATAGGGGAACGACACTAGATCAGATGTCTCATCGTAAACCTCGCTCAAAGGTCCAAGATCTGAAGTACTAATCCCTGACCATATCCATCGAGTACCTGGCGAGGTTGGTGAACCTCTATGAATAGTCAGATACTATCATACTGACCTGCTGGAGCTGAAGAAGCTCCTGGATATGCACAGCTCTCAATGTAACCATAGATAACTCCTCCATGAAGATTCACTCAAAATCCATCCATGAAAGAGTCTCCTCGTCTTGAGTCTGCGTGGTCAGACTCCACCATTTTCCCATCGAACCCTGAAGAAGGATCGCTCCTAGGATCACTATCTGGTCTGCTGGTGTCCTCACTAGACAGAAAACTCTGGTCACCACCTCAAGCCAGTCCTCAGTCGCCTGAGGGTCGGGCTCGCCTCGGAACCTGAGGGGTCTCTGTCTCTAGAACTCATAGAGCGCGCTAAGCCTGCGCTCCTCGCCAGTCAGTACTGCAGGTACCAATGGTCGCTCCACTGGCGGTGGCATAGTAAGTGCACCACCCGGTGGCAACACCTATGGAACTAGTCCCTGTATCGAAGCCTCATCACTGAGGGAGTCATCATCGTGATCGTGCTAATTAATCCTAGCAGGTATGTGTCCCGGAGGCATCTTGTAAGGAAACAAGATGTACCATGGTCAAAGAGTATATCTGGATAGCTGACACAAGGGACATGGAAACCACAAACCATTCCTATATGATGCATGTACCTTTTTATTTCCCCGCAACCAGTGTTTTCATGTACCGAGTCAGAAAGAAGGTTATCAGATCCCTGGTGTATGGATACGTCGGCCGCCGCACCAACACTGGAGTCTCTGGCCTGAAAGCCAAACTCGAAACACTTAAAACTGTTTCCCCAAACCAAACTCACAGACTCTTGGTCCTAAGGTAGAACCGACCAGCCTCTGATACCGCTCTATCACGACCCATCATAGTGGGGCCCGCGCCATGACTCCCCAAACCCGCCTCCAATAGGCCAGGGGCTGGTGACTAGAACCGAGTAGGCATATCACTAACATGGGAGACATTGCCTAAGTACCTGTACACACACACACATCTCCAAGCCCACAAATGCTGAAATGTAAAACACTAAGGAACAAAATGAAAGCATACAACTAAACCCAACCAACAGAGTACAACGAATGGTTGAGTACTAAAAAGTAAACTAGGCCAGAATACAAGCCCACCAAAAACAAAAAACAAGAGTCTGAAAACTGAAATGTCCAACCTGTAAGCACAAAAGATACTGGGACTACTGCTCATAGCCGTAGGAACACTTCGGTCTGTAGGGAACTCAAAAAGCTCAGTCCTGTCCTGGTCCGCCCTGGACTCTGTCAAAAGGCTTCTCGTCTACACAAGACACCAGGCGTGCAAGCAAAGCCCATGTAGGGGTGAGTATACCAATACTCAGTAGAGGACCCCAAAAACCACAAAGCAGTAAAAAAAGTAAAGGTACAGTGAGCTATGCACAGTATATGTCCACAGAACATATAGAACAAACCAGATATACTAAAAACCCAGACCGTAGTCTAGAGACAAGTCACACAACCGCATACCTCCGTTAGGGATTCTGTTCGAAGATTCCGTGATGCACTCGTTCCGGGAGAACAGACTCCATGAGTCTTATAGATTTGATGACGTCTGTCCTAGAAGTGTTGTTCATCGAGAAATATCAGGAGATGTAGATGCACCCATTATAGGAGACACACTCCTGAGTGGTAAGGTTACGGTAGATAGAAGGAACTCATTACGGGAGACACACTCCTGAGTGGAAAGATCACGATACACAGATGAGGATCACTGCCAGGGCCATGGCGGATACCGCGACTCATCTGGATTCACCAGTTAGGTGATACACAAGCTAGGTAGAGGATCAACGCTCGGTAGATTTGGTCACGTCGATTCCTGACTCTACCTAGGGTCATGAATGGATAGAGGATCTCACTTTGGGCCTCTCGGAGGGATGCTGACTCTATCACAAAAATTCCGGCTGAAGGGATCATACTTATGTAGAAGGAAACGATGCCTGACCTTCAGGGAAACAAGAAGAAGGAAAACTAACCCAAACGAAATATGTCCAAGATACGGTGGATAAGAGGACCACGCTGTTTTTCAAAAAGTTCACGGCGTGTAGAAAATATACATGTTGTGTTGTCTGACCCCGGGTACTCCCCATGTACAACGGCCCGTGTCGTAGAACTGGTTGTGTAGAAAAACTTAGTACACAGCGTGTAATATGATGTACACGCCGTGTCCGAGTGACTGGGGTTGGCCCCGTGTATGCTGGCCATGTGCCCATACATGGTCATCAACCCGTGTAATCCAACCTGTGTAATCGGCACACGGGGTGACCCGCGCTGCTGTCCTCGCCTGGTCGTGTGATGGAGTACACGGTCATGTACTCCATCATGTGTCTGTGTACCCCCTGGGTACACGCTGAGTCCCGCATAGCCACCTCTGCCATGCTGTCCACGCCGTGTCGCCTGAATCCATGTAGATCATCCCGTGTCCGTGTAATTCCCAAATACACACCGAGCTTCGGGGAAAGTCCAACATGACGTGTGACCAGGGTCACATGTTGTGTGATTCCTCTCTGACCCCTGAAACCCTAGTCACCGCCAGTACTACACGACGTGTTCTTCAGATGTACACTCTGTGTATTCTGTAAATTTCCAGAAACGCGGACCTCCGCCGTCGCACCTCCGGTGATGATCCGTTCATCGATCAGGCCACCCGATCACCACGAAAACTTTAGGTTTTGGTTTCCCCGTCACCACGAAGCCGCTTCCAGTGTTTTCAAATTTCCGATCAGCTCCAAAAATGTGCTTTGATCTTCCCGCACAAAGAACTCTCGAAGAACACCCTTTTCTGATCCGGTCTGATTCATCATCTGCCATCGTCACTGCACCTCCACAAGGTCATTGCGGTGTCGAACCTTCGATTTGGGATTGTTGCGTCACAGAATGGATGCGCAACGATTCGTTTTTTGTCGCTCCGCGAAGAACACGAAGAACGCGCGAGAAAAGAATAGGGGGAGGAAATTCACTAAACAAAATTGAGGAATGAACCTCCACCATCGTTTGTCACGGCGTTGATCCGGTCATGTTAATAGGTTTAAACGGAATAGAGATCAACATAAATAAAAGCATGGATTATTTCCCCAAAATCTTCCCAAAGAAAACCCTCCCACAAGAACGTATGAATCCGCAGATCAACTTGTTCGTGGTTGATCCGCGTTCATCGTTTAAACTCAATTATGGGGAAAACAAATTGAAATAACAAACCCCTACCTTTAGAAATTTTCGATCGTTGACGAAGGTGTCGCGCTGCCATTGTCATCGAGATCCTTCAACGTCGTTGGCGTAGCGATTCGTAGCCTTGATCCAACGTCGTTTATCACCAAGAAATTTATCCAATGCCCCGCGGATTCTGCAGAGGTTCCTCTCAAAAGTCACCAATGATCAACAATTGCTTAACCCATTAAAAAGGAAAACATGTTGGCATTTAATTACGATGCAACATTAATGACGCCAAATTTCCATTTTTTGAGTCATTATGACATGTCATTAATTTAGGAAATAGACGTCCCATCGCTCTGCTGCAACAGACGTTTCCATAAAATAAAATAAACATTTAGCAATTTATTTTATTTTATTTTACTAAAAACATCAGAAAATTTACTTTCTACCTCAACCCGAGCCGGTCGAGGTTAGGCCCATTGTTAGGTAAAGTCGTCATCTAAGACGCAACGGTGCACTCGGATTTTTAATCTGGCCATCCGTTTTAAATTTCCACAACCGCACACAAGCGCCGACTCACTTAACTTAAAAAAAGTTCAAACCCCCATTCCAGGTTCACTGGACCTTGGAATGATGTGTCGTCTTCATGACCGGTCTCGAAATAATTCCATATAATATTTAAAATAATAAATGGAAAATATGAGATGTTACAAATCACACACACGCCATTTTGAAAACCAAAAATACACTTTGAAACCCATTTAAGAAACCCAAACCAGCATTTTAAATCTAATACACATCCATAAGGGCTAAAGGGGCATTTCATCAGGTAATTTATGTGAAAGCATAATCGAACCACTTATTGGAACACGTTACAAGAAATAAACCACTCTAACTCAAGTTAGATAATTTACTAATAGTTCTATATCAATAATTAATATTAGAACTAGGTGCAAAAAGCAAGAAATAAATGATTCTTAAATTTAAATGGAAATGCATAGGGAAACCTACCTCAGAGAAGGAAGCGGACCAAGCCGAGACACTTCGGCTCTTGAAGCTTTCGATGGAAGACGCTCACACTAGCACACATACATTCTCATACATATATATATACCCTTAACCCATTGAACATATTCCCCGCGCCATGAGGGAATATGTGCAAGGAAGATATATATACATATACACATACGTACCTATGTATGTGTGTGTGCACACCACCAAGGAGACACCCAATCATTAATTAATTATCCTAGAGAAACCACCATTATTTAGAAACCAATGGACCATTCAAGAAATCAAGATATAAAGAAACACTATTTTAAAGTGAGCAGTTTCAAACAAACCTTAACATTTTTCACACCACAAATACGTTTACCAAACACACTTCAAAAGCCATTTTCCATAAACAAATCACTTTCAATTTCACAAACACAAAAAAAAACATTTTTCAAATGAATTTACCATTAATTAATCATTTAATGAAACCCCTTTTTAAAAACCCACTATCAATGCATTCACATCTCAAGTTCCTTTGAAAACACATTCCACACATTTTTCATAATCCTAAAAACACTTCCAAGAAGTACCTTAAATAAGCACACATGAAAATATAACCATATCATTTAGAAAATCATCTTTCACCACATACTCATGTGAGAACACTTTCGAAACATATTTTTCACCACATAAAATATCAAATTTCACTATTTAAAACCCAAATGACATTTAATAAAAAAACACTTGACACATGAACACATAGAAATAATTGGAGATTCACTTAGAAACATAGTTTTAAAAAATTATACTCTCAAGAAAACATCACGACAAAATCACTAGGTGATTAAAACAAAATTGAGCATTATCATTAACAAAAATAAACAAGAAACACCTCAAAAACTAATTTTAACATGCTATAACAATCCCTAAACATCATAATGGACTAATTAGATATATCATCAAGTAGAGAATCAAGTAAAAGTAATATGTAAAGCAATGCAAGAACCAAACGAATGCTTCAGAAGAGGAAAAATACAAATTCATCTACCTCAAAGGTGCCCGATTGTGATGAAACTTTCAGAGGAGGAAGAGTACACCCTGAAGGACCATTCCCAACACCTATCATCCATGAAAAATGAACCGAACATAGACCCAATCCATTAGGATTCATTAAAAAACGAAAACCCCAAAGAAGGATCACAAAAATGGTCTAATCCTTACTAGTGGGAGAAGAGGAGAGGTCAGTCGCACTGCGAGGAGGGAAAACACTGAAGGAGTTGTGTGCCAAAGAGGATTTTGGCCGGGGAGGTTTCTACTGGTGAGGGAGGCACTGAACAAGGGGGGTTCGGCCAGAGCTGCGCATTGGAGAGGGGGTCTGGCCTGAGTGGGGTGGCGATGGGGATATGTTGATAAAACACTATTTTATTGAATATTATATTGATAATAAATGATATAAGTTCCTCACATTGTGTTAAATATGTACAATTAGAATGTATTTGGGATTAGATCATTCATTTGAATATTTGATGAAAATTCCAGTTTTACCCTTTCAAAATCACTGTAGTATTGAAATCATAAATATTTTTATTTGAATTATTTTAACGTAATATTTTGTAACTGTGTTCCTTAATTCGTGGGATACAACTTTGATTCAGGACATGAGATCAAAATATTTCACTTGGATAGAGTAATTGGGCCATAAAGCCTAAGGTGGGATGGACACGCCAGAATGAAGAACCTTCTGTATTTCGGCCATAACCCCTTAATTTTGGCTTTTATTGAGCCAATATTTTGAGAGGAGATATATTACCCATATACTCACATATTATCCTTCTATAAGGACGGCCAATTTATTCGTTTTGGAGGTCAAATGGGCAGTTCAAGTTGGATTAAAATATTTGGCCGAATTTCCACATTCACACTTGAAACCACTAGTAACCTCTCCTCCCCACCACTCTTGAATTAGTGTTTTTCTCATTTGGAGGGGTGGGGACATGAATTGGGAATTTTAAGGCATAAGAGAAGAGTTTTCACTACAATTATCCAACCATTGTAAGATGGGTATCTCTTGAAGCAAGGATCCCCTCATCAAGCCCTCCTCTTCTCCTCCTTCTTCTTCATGTTGTAATGCTTTTCTTCTTTCAATAAACTCTTAGTTTGTCTTCCATTTATTCTGTTATTTTCAATTTTATTCTTCTCTTAATATTCTTACGTGGGTTGGAAATCAATAGTGGAAACTAGATTGGGTTATACACTTTCTAAACCATTTCAAATGCAAAACATTTCTATGATGACTACACCGCTCATGGAAGAGTAGTTTTTTATGTAATCGATCTAATTCTCACCTCCTTCATTAATTTATTTTGAATAAATGAGATAATTTAATTCTAATAATATGGTATATTAATTGAGTTTTAATTTAAATGAAATTAAGCAAGCAATTGAACAATTTACACAAAAACACGCGAGGTTGAGATTTTGTGTAAATTATGAGAGCGCAAACATAATCTGTGAAACCAAGTCACATGGGATAACATTGTAGAGTTAAAATATCGTCCATAAAATCAATAATTCCTCATTTCTAGAGTGTATTTGTTCCCTAATTAACAACTTACCATAATATTTACTTAGAACATTAATCAAAGTAGGGTACTACGATTGCATGTTCCGAAACTAGCCTAGAGTTTAATTCATTTCATCTTTGTGGTTAAGTTAACTCCCGTAGGGTTCGAGGGTTAAAAAATTAAGGGATTATAATTAATTGGATTTTAATTATAATTATAATGATTAATAATGAAATTAAGATTTAGATTTATATCGATTACTTCTTTTAAATAGTTTTCTAAAAAAACATCTTCTCGTTGTGCTTTGTTAATCAACTTACATTTCAAAATTAAAAACAAAAAAAATACAATCTTCTTCAAGTAAACTTCTTCTAGATTTATATACTATAAAGAAACCCCATCCTTTAAACTAGTGTTTTAATTATATTCTATTTTATTTTTATAATACCTTTATTAAGTTAAATTCACTTCCTCCTTTGAGAGAGGACCTTGGTCAGCCACTCTGCTGCACCTAAGTAACCTAAAACTGAATATCATTTGAGGGCGCCCATGACAGTGTTATTTAAAATTGGCACCATTTCTGGGGAGGAAAGTAATTTATTCAACAATTTATATGTATTTCTTCTATTTTTCATTTTATTATTTTCTTCACCTCTCTCTTTCATCTCTCCCCTTTCTCAAATTTTCATTTTTTTCATCCTCTTCTTTTCTTTTTGGACCATCAACTCAAACTTCTCATTTTTTCTTATGGTACACTTTTCCTATTTTCATTTTTTGGTTTATGACACGAACTAATCCCGAGGATCTATTAGATCTTGACCCTGAGATTGAATGTAGCATTCAAGCTCGAATAAGACAGTCTCAGTCTACGGGAAGTTTCAATATTCAACCAGTTGGTGAATTCCTCTCTTCTGGAAACATTGAAATTGGAAGAAATAAAAATTCAAACATAAAATAAGAACCAATGGATGGAAATAATAACAATTATCTAAATAGAACCATTCGAGAATTGGATGCACCTGATATTAATTATCAACCAAATTGTATTGCATACCCAAATCTCGAATCGGACTTTGAACTAAAATCTGGGTTAATTCACTTACTTCCAAAGTTTCATGACCTCTCTGGTGAGGATCCCAATAAACATTTGAAAGAATTTAATGTGGTTTTCTCAAACCTAAAACCTATAAATGTCTCAAAAGATAAAATCAAATTAAGAGCATTCCCATTTTCACTTGATGGAGCTGCAAAGGATTGGATGTACTATTTACAGCCTGAAGATGTAACATGTTGGAACGATTTGAAACATATTTTCTTGTAGATATTTTTTTATAGCATCGAAGACCACTTCCCTTTTTAACGAGATCTCGGGGATCAAGAATGCATAAGGGGAGTCAATGTATGAGTATTGGGAGTGATTCAAGAAGTTATGTGAAAGCTGTCCACATCACCGAATCAGTGAGCAACTCCTCATTCAGTACTTCTATAAAGGACTCACACCTATGGAGAGGAGCATTGTGGATTCCGTAGTAGGAGGGGCATTGGTGGACAAGACACTAGTATCCACATGTGCATTGATCGACAAGATGGCCCAAAACTCCCAAAAAATTGGCGATAGAGGTACACCACGTGCCAGGGGAGTACATCAGGTAAGTCCATCTTCTCTTGAAAGTCATTTGATTGATATGAATTTGGAAGAATTAAAAACTATGGTGAGACAGATTTCATTGGCATAAAACACATCCCAAACACCTCCTTCAAGGCCCTGTGGCATTTTCACTGAGACAAACCACCCAACTGATTGTTTCCCACAACTCCAAGAAACAGAAGATTGTGCAGCAGTGTTCCCTGGGAGACCATATCAGCAACAAAAACAACAACCATATCCCCAAAAGATGTTTTATACAACATAAAACAAAGGGTGGAAGGATCAATCAGACATGAGGTATGGCTCTGGACAACAAAAGGCCACCCTTTCAACAAAACTTCCAGCAGCCTCCACCTTACCAACAGGGTTTCAGAAACCCCAAAAGAGATTTGAATCTCAAGCATCAACAAGCCAACAACAAGGGAATCCCCCATCCAAGGTAGATTCTAACACTGATGATCTTTTGAAACAAATTTTTCTTAATAAACAGAATGAGCCAAAGAGTCAAGGTTTGGAGCTCAGGGAGTTGAAGACTCAAAGGAGCCAGATTGCCACTACCCTCCATGAACTGGTAAGTAAGAATTCTGGAAATCTACCATCCCAAACTACTCCAAATCCAAAGGGTAATGTCAGTGCCATCACATTGAGAAGTGGGAAGCTAACAACTGATGCTTCTCCACTTATCATTCCACTAGGATTAACCTCAACTCTGGAGAAGCCCCATTCCATAACAACTGATGAGCAACCCAAGGATAAAGATAAAGGTAAGAAAAAGATTGATGATGTTCCTCCTAAAACTCGTCCCTTCCAAAATAGGGTTGTTCAAACCAAGAATATGGATGAAGAGGAGATGCAAAATGAGGTTTTGGACACATTAAATCATGTTGAGATGAAAATACCTCTACTTGAAGCCATCAAACAAATCCCAAGGTAATCCAAATTCTTAATAGAACTCTACACCAATCGAATATGGATCAAGGGAAATGAGAGGATCAACCTTGGAAGGAATGCCTCAGCATTCATTACACCAACTATAGAAATTCCAACAAAGTGAAAGGATCCTGGGACATTCACCATTTCATGTACCATAGGGGAGTTTCACTTCTCTGATGCTCTTTGTGATTTAGAAGCTTCAAAAAATGTGATGCCTCACTCTGTATTCTCTTCTTTACAGGTTGGTGAGTTGAAGCTGACGAGAGTAGTTGTGCAATTGGCGAATAAAGCTATGGCATATCCAGTGGGAGTCCTTGAGGATGTAATTGTCTGGGTAAGAGACATGATCTTTCCAGCAGACTTCTATGTGCTCAAAATGGAGGATGATCAGGTAAGTTCTCATGCCCCCATTATCTTAGGTATACCCTTCCTCAAAACTGAAAACAATATCATAAATATCAATGAGGGTACACTTTCCATGGAATTTGGGGATGAATTTGTGATATTTAATATTATAGATTCCATGAAGTACCCCTATGAGGACCATTCTACTTTTGTTATCTCCCATTTTGAATCATTAAGTAAAAACTCCGTGGATTTTGATTGTTCTATGCTTAGGGAGATTATGAGTATCAGTTCTAGTTTGATGTCTAAGAGTAATTCCACACCTATTTCTAATGTACAAACCTCTCTTGGATTTGATTTCGAAGTGGATTCAAATTCTGATCATATAAAATCTGATTATGACATAGCTATTGAGTATGTTGATGGATTTGATGCATTATTTTCTAATTTTGATGATTTTTATTCGGATACTGATGTTCATTGTGCAGATATGTATGTTTCATCAATTTATCCATCATTACATCACCCCCTACATTGGAACTCAATCCATTGCCCCCAAATCTTAAATATGCATACTTGCTGAGTGGTGATAGATTACTTGTTATCATTGTTAACAATCTCTCTTTTGAACCTGAAGAAAAACTTTTAAATCTTTTGAGAGATAACATTAGAGCAATTGTTTGGACATTGGCAGACATATCAGGTATTATCCCCTCCATTTTCATGCATAGGATTCTCTTGGAGGATGGGGGCTAAACCAATTAGTAATCCACAAAGGATACTTAATCCAACACTTTTGGAAGTTGTTAAAAAAGAAGTTGAAAAATTACTTGAGTCGGGTATCATTTACCCTATTTCTGACTCACAATGGGTTAGCCCCATCTAGGTTGTAACAAAGAAAACTGGTTTCACTATTATAAAAAATGAAAATTATGAGTTAGTTCCTGTGAGAGTACAAAACAGTTAGCGAGTGTGTATTGATTATATGAAACTAAATAAATCCACTTGTAAGGACCATTTCCCACTTTCATTCATTGACCAGATGCTTGAGAGACTTGCAGGTAGGACACATTATTGCTTCTTGGATGGATTCTCTGTCTATTTTTAGGTTCCCATTACAACAGAGGACCAAGAGAAGATGACATTCACCTTCCCATTCGGTACCTTTTCTTACCGAAGGATGCCATTTGGACTTTGAAATTCCCTAGGTACCTTCTAGAGATGCATGGTGAGTATTTTCTAAAATTTCATTGAGACCTACATGGAGGTATTTATGGATGATTTTACAGTTTATGGATCCCCATTTGATGAATGTCTCTCTAGTTTGGGTGATGTGTTGCGTCGTTGTATTGAGAAAAATATGGTCTTGAATTTTGAAAAATGTCATTTCATGGTCGAAAAGGGAATTGTCTTAGGTCATATCGTCTCACAACATGGCATTGAAGTTGATAAATCTAAGGTAGAAATTATTTCATCCCTGCCATATCCTACATTTGTGTGTGATGTTTGATCATTCCTTGGACATGCTGGATTTTATCGACGCTTCATTAGAGATTTTAGAAAGATCACTCTACCCTTATCTTGATTGATTCAAAAAGATATTGACTTCAATTTTGATGATTCATGCATGGTATCATTTGATGAGATAAAGAAGTTTCTGACCACTCCACAAATCATACAGCCCCTATGGTGGGACCTTCCATTTGAGCTTATGTGTGATGTGTCCAACTTTGCGATTGGAGCTGTATTATCTCAGATGGTGGAGGGACGTTCACATGTGATTTCGTATGCATCGAGGACGTTGGATTCTCCCCAATAAAACTACACCACAATAGAAAAGGAGTTTCTTGATATTATATTTTCTTTAGATAAATTTCGTTGATATTTATTAGGATCTAAAGTAGTTGTTTTTTCTGACCATGAAACTTTGAGGTACCTCCTAAAGAAGCCAAATGCAAAGCCACGACTTATCTGGTAGATGCTCCTTTTTCAAGAGTTTGACATTGAGAGAAAGTACAAGAAGGGGTCAGAGAATTTGGTGGCAGACCACCTGAGTAGGCTTACTCACACACCAGAGGGTGACACCTTGGACCATGTACCACTTGGGACACTTTCCCCGATGAGCATCTCTATACCATCTCATGTACACATCCTTGGTATGCTGATTAAGTTAATTACATTGTTTCCTATGAAATCCCAGTAAATTTGAAGAAGAATCAATTCCAAAAATTAAAAAGTGATTCTAGGTTTTATGTGTGGGATGATCCTTACCTCTGGTGCATGTGTAGTGACCAAGTCATTAGGAGGTGTGTTCCCAATCATGAGTTTGAGTCTGTTTTTCATTTCTGTCATCCACTTTATTTTGGTGGAAACTTTGGACCCCATCGTACTGCTAGAAAAGTATTAGACTTTGGATTATATTGTCCTAGCTTATTTCATGATTCCCATGTGTTTTGTAAGTCATGCTCTCATTGACAACACACTGGAAAAATTTTAAGGAGACACGAGATGCCCCAACAACCCATTTTATTCTGTGAGATTTTTGATGTTTGGGGAATTTACTTTATGGGACCTTTTCCTAGTTTATTTGGTTTCTTGTATATCCTTGTTACTGTCGATTATGTGAGTAAATGGGTGGAGGCCAAGGCCAATAGGACTGACGATTCTCATGTTGTAGTGGATTTTTTCAAGGCTCAATTTTTTTGCAGGTTTGGAGTACCAAAGGCCATCATCAATGACCAATGGAAACACTTTTACAATAGGAATTTTTCTTCCTTCCATCAAAATTATGGGGTGACACGCAAAACAACAACCCCATACCACCCCCAAACAAATGGCCAGGCTGAGGTTTCAAATTGTGAGTTGAAACAAATCTTGGAGAAAACCGTGCAGCCAAATAGGAAGGATTAGAGAAAGCGCTCAGATGATGCATTGTGGGCTTATAGGAAAGCATACAAAACACCCATTAGTATGTCCCCATTTCATATTGTTTTTGGGAAATCCTGTCATCTCCCTGTAGAAGTTGAGCATTGGGCTTATTGGGCTATAAAGAAATGCAACATGGATTTGGCCCAAGCTGGAATCCAAAGGAAGATACAAATTCAAGAGGTTGAGGAGATTAGATTGTCTTCATATGAGAACTCAAGTCTCTATAAGGAAAAATCAGAAACATCTCATGATATAATGATCCAACAAAATTATTTTCATGTTGGAGGGAAAGTCATTCTCTATAGTTCACAACTATAGCTGATTCCTGGTAAGTTGCGTTCCAGATGGTTAGGTCCTTATGTTGTGTCTAATGGTTTTCATTATGGTGCACTGGAGATCACAAAAGAGGACACTGGAAGGATATTTACATTCAATGGACAACATTTGAAGAAATACATCAGGGGAATTCCTACCGATGCAGTTGATTTTATCAAACTGCATGACCCCATCATCACTTGAGCACATCAGGCTGTTCCTAATCCTTTCACTTTTATATTATTTGTCCTATTTAAAAATGCTGCATTTCATGTGCATATATCATCTCATGGGTTCACATTGAGAACAATGCAATATTTTATGTGTGGGGGAGGGAACATTTTAGTTTAGAAATTTCAATTGTTTTCATGTTTAAAAAAACAAAAAAAAATTGTGTGTTTTTCAAATTTCATGTATTTATTTCTCAATTTTATTTGTGTTTTTGAAATTTTTGAGCTGAAATGATTCTCATAACAATTTTTAAATTCATATCAATGAGTAAACCAATTTATTCCATGAAAATGAGTTTAAATGAATGCTGAAAATGACTTTGTTTCGAGTTCAAATATTTAGTAATTTCATGAATAGTACATTGAATTTTGAATCCCATGACACATCTCACTGTCTTTATATTTGAAACCACTTTCATGTGAGGCTTCTAAACCATTATTTTCATATTCCTTAAATTCACCTCACCTCTTGAGAGAACCAAACCACACATGATTTAACCAGAATTTAATTTATTTCTGTCAAAACTTGAGGGTTTGAGGTACTTATGTTTAAATGATTGAGGAATTTATTTGGTATTAAAGACCCTATTTCAAAGAATACTTTTTTATAATGGCCTACCATGAACATTTAATCTTTTATCCCTTAGAATCCATTCAAATCCTATTAGGTTAGCCACATTACAAGCCAATTTTCCCTATCCAACCAACTCTTGAAGTGAAATTGCATAATCTAGTTGAGCTTAAGTGAGGGGGAAGCTATCTTGTGTTGTGATACCACATTTTGTGATACTTTGGGTGGAAAATTAAATTCTAAAGAGATGTGTTTGCTGCTGAAGAAAATCATTATATTGAAAGCCGTACGTTTTCTGGAGCTTTCATGACAAGTGAAGATGTGCCTTTCTAGAGCTTCTAATTGATGTAGAAAGATGTGCCTATCTGGAGCTTTCAAGAAAATCATGTTTGAGAAGATTGATATTTTAGGTGTTGAATGATGAATGGTGTAAAATTTATATGACTTTTCATGATGATGGAGCTGAATTGATACTATGGGGATTAATGAGGAGACCATATTTATGTGAAAATTAGATTAATGCAATTTTGCTTCAAAAAGAGTCAAGCCCTCCTCATTCAGCCTCGGAATTTTTCACACCTTAATCCTACCAACCGAAAGACACAGAACAACCCTGAAAAGTCCTCATAATAAACATATGTATTTGACTCACATCGGGTGGTGATGTAGAAATTTATCAAGCCTATGGTGAAGCTTGTATGATTTTGGATGAGAAAGACATTGCAAAAAAAAATTTATATTTGTGTGATGAGAGAAAATTCAAGTGAGGTAAGTGTTTTGTGCATGGGAGGATAAATAAAGTGGAAATATATTGAATGATATAAATGGAGAACTTGAAATAAGGTTTTTTATGAGGAATGATATATTTTTATTCTTGGTGTGGAATTGATGGATCTCAATGATATGTATTTTAAAATTTGTTTTGATTTGATATTGATGTTTACTTGATATGAGGTTTTTCCCAGGAGTGCAAATGTGTAAGTGCGGGGGAGTTGATAAAACACTATTTTATTGAATATTTTATTGATAATAAATGATATAATTTCCTCACATTGTGTTAAATATGTACAATTAGAAATTATTTGGGATTAGATCATTCATTTGAATATTTGATGAAAATTCCAGTTTTACTCTTCAAAAATCACTATAGTATTTCAATCATAAATATTTTTATTTGAATTATTTGAACTTAATATTTGTTAAATCTGTTCCTTACTTCATGGGATACAACTTTTATTCAGTACATTAGATTAAAAGAATGCATTTGGATGGAGTAATTGGTCTATAAAGTCAAAGGTGGGCTGGACACGCCAGAATGGAGAAGATTTAGTATTTCGGCCATAACTCCTTCATATGGGATTGGATTGAGCACAAATTTTGAGAGGAGATATATAACCCATACACTCACATATTATCCTTATATAAGGATGAATAATTCATGATTTTTTAGGTCGAATGGGCGTTTCAATTTGGATTAAAATATTTGGACGAATTTCCACATTCACACTTGAAACCACTTGTAACCTCTCCTCCCCACCACTCTTAAATTAGTGTTTTTATCATTTGTAGGGGTTGGAAATTGAATTGGGAAGTTTAAGGAATAATATAAGATGTTTCAATCCAATTATCCAACCATTTTAATATGGGTAGCTCTTGAATAAAGAACCCCCTCATCAAGCCATCCTCTTCTCCTTCTTCTTCTTCTTCATGTTGTAATGCTTTTCTTCTTTAAATAAACTCTTAGTTTGTCTTCCATTTATTATTTTATTTTCATTTTTCATCGTCTATTAATCTTCCTATTTGGGTTGGAAATCAAGAGTGGAAATGAGTTTGGGTTATACCCTTTCTAAACCGTTGCAAATGCAAAACGTTTCTACGATGACTACACCGCTCATGGAAGAGTAGTTTTTTTATGTATCGATATAATTCTCACATCCTTCATTAATATATTTTGAATAAATGAGATACTATAATTATAATAATATTTTCTATTAATATAGTTTTAATTTAAATGATATTAAGCAAGAAATTGAACAATTTACACAAAAATGCGCGAGGTTGAGAGTTTGTGTAAATTATGAGAGTGCAAACTTAATCTGTGAAACCAAGTCACACGGGATAACTTTGTAGAGTTCAAATATCATCCCTAAAATCAATTAATCATAATTTCTAGAGTGGATTTGTGCCCTAATTAACCACTGACCACAATATATACTTAGAACATTAATCAAAGCAGGGTTCTACGATTGCATGTTCTGAAACTAGCCTAGGGTTTAATTCATTTCATCTTTGTGGTTAAGTTAACCCTCGTAGGGTTAGAGGGTTAAAAAATTAGGGGATCCTAATTAATTGGATGTTAATTTTAATGATAATTATTAATAAGTAAATGAAGATGTAGAGTTAGATTGATTACTTCTTTTAAATAGTTTTCTAAAAAACATCTTCTCGTTGTGCTTTGTTAATCAACTTACATTTCAAAATTAAAAAAAAATACAATCTTCTTACAACAAACTTCTTCTAGATTTATAAACTGTAAACAACCCTCATCCTTTAAACTAGTGTTTTAATTATATTCTATTTTATTTTTATAATACCTTTAATAAGTTGTTAAATTCACTTCCTCATTTGAGAGACGACCATGGTCAGCCACTCGGCTGCACCTAAGTAACCTAAAACTGAATATCATTTGAGGGCGCCCACTATAGCGTTCTTTCAGATTTCGAACCAAGAGGAGAGTCCAGCCGGGGAAGGTTCACAAGGCGGAGGTTGGAACAGGGGTTCGCTGCCGCTGGATTTGTTCGACCACGAAGGAAGGAGGTTAGGCCGCTGATACTGGCTGGAGTCGGACAAGGGAGGGAAACAGATCCGTGGCTACCGGACGGAGGGAAGGGGGTGTGGCCGAGGAGGAGTGTCGGTCATGAGAGAGGGAGGAGCTTCCACTGGTTGGGCCGCCAGGGTGAGGGTTGCATGAGGAGAGAACTTGATGGGTGGGAGGTGGTTGTGCGCAACGCGCAGGTGGGGTAGATTAGGTTTTATTTATTTATTTTTATTATCTCTAATAATAATATTAGAACAATGATATTAATAATAATAAAAAAAATAATAATATCATTAGAAGAAAATCATGTAATTGTAGTTATCAACATTGAGCATTTTATAAAATTATATTTTATTTAGATTAACTTTATTTTGTTTTATTTTTTTCATTTTTATTTCATTTTCCATTCAATTTATTTACTTCTTTTTCTTATTCTGAATACCAGATAAATGCGCGGTTTGCCTGTAGTAAAACACGCAGTTGAGAAAATTGCACCCGAACCATGCCACCTGGTACTTCTTGCCTACTGGGTCAAGTTGTGTGTGTGTCACGAGGTGTTTATAAACTGTATGAAATTAGTGTGCCATGACCCGGCCCACTTGGGAATCCGTACAGGCACCACACAGTTATGCTCAACGGTGTGAGCAGACTACACAACAGTGAAAAAGTGTTCGAAATGCAAAATAATAATTAAAAAAATTTAAAATGGTTAACTAACAGGTTCAGGGTTTGATTAATGTTGTAGGGTGTGTCAACAATCATTGGATCTATATATAGATAAATCTAAAAAAACACAATTGGATAAGGTTAAATCTGAGTGGTGTATCGATAAATTTGAAAAAACAAGACCTGTGTAAGATTTAATGGATGCTTTCCTTAACATTAAATCCGGAAAAAATTCAAAGGATCATCACTGAGTTAATTCATGTAAGATTGAACCGGAATTACTCATGAAGAAAAAACGAATAGAGTTTCTTATAAGAAGAAAATAGACTCTTGTAAAATCAAAGTTGTAGAATTTTAAAACCAGTATCAATAGAGGGTAGTGGAAATAGATTTAGATGTCCAATTAAAGATTAATGATAAACCAGAGTTGTTAAAAGAACTATTAAAGCCAATTAAATATTAAACAAACAACAAACAACATGAAGCTGTTGGTGAACTGAAATCAGTTGAGATTAAGTATATATTTCCATGGAGGTTGTTCAAGAGTTGATCTAAATAAAAAAAATGGAAGTTGATTTGTAAAACACTGTGACTTGATCCACCGATGTAGAATCAGAAGAATGAGAAATGTAAATAAGTGTAAATTTCAACCGATTGAATTTTGAAGTCATGAATGGAACGCACGTGCGAGGCTGAGGGTGTGAGCATGTGAGGGAGTGCTGAGGATGAGGGTGCAAGTGAGAGATAAAGAAAGGGAACGGGGAGGAGGAACATACCTTATATTTGGAGAGTGTTGAACAACATTGATAGGGTTTGGTGGTAGTGGATGCAGTGGTTTCCAATGGGGACAATGACAACGGTGGCAACGACAACGACAATGATGGTGGCAGTTGTTGTAAGGTTCGATAGTGACAAAGATAGGGTTCAATTGTGGAATTTGAGTTCCAAGAAATATTGACAGTGTGAGTGAACGAGACTCTATTAGGGCTATTTTTATAAAATCGGGGAATAATTTTATTAGCGCTTTCAAAAAAGTGACAATAAAATGTAGTTTTATTTGTGAAAAAATAAAAAGCGTTGATAAAAATTATATTAATCAACTCTTTTTTAGTGATGGTAAAGATAACCCATTATTAGTGCTAAAAAAGTGCTGATAAAACGTGTATTTATCAATGCTATAATTTTACCACTGATAAAGAACAATATTAACCGAAATTTTTTTGCGATGATAAAGATATATCTTTATCACCTCTCAAAAAGCGATGATAAAGAACTAATGTTAATAATTTATTTATATTATTATATATATTTATAAAATTATTTATATAATATAATAATATAATAAATATTTATTTATAATTATAACTATAAATAAATAAATATTTATTTATAATTATATATATTATAAATAAATTTATAAATATTCGTATATATTTATATAATTATATATATTTATAAAATTATAAAATTATAAAATTATAAATAAATAAATATTTATAATTATATATATATATATATTTTAATAATTTTAAAATTATAAATAAATATAGATTTATTTAAATAGTTATAAAATTATAATAAATATATTAAATATATATGTATTTATAAAATTATAATTAATATATTTATTAGATATATTTATAAAATTATAAATATAATAAATATATTTTTTATAATTTTATAATTATAAATAAATAATTATTTATTTACAGTTATAAGTACAAATAAATCGATATTTGTTTGAAAAATTATAAAATTATAATAAATATATTTATTATATCCATAATTTTTTAAATAAATATAATAAATATAAAATTATAATAAATATATTTATCATATTTATAATTTTATAATTATATATATTTAATATATTTATAATTATAATTATAAATATATATATTTATAATTATAATTATAAATATATATATTTATAATTATAATTATAAATATTTTTTTATATTTTTTTATATAATTATATATATATATATATATATATATATTAATATATATATATATATATGTGAAGTTATAATAAATGTATTTGTTTTAATTCTATAATTATTTATATATACATATATATAGTTATAATTATTATTATAAATAAATATATTTAAAAAGTATTTATATATAATTACAAATTTATAATTATAAATATAATAAATATATTTATTATTTAAATATATTTATTGTAATTTTATAATTATTTTTGAGAACATAATAAGTTTATGAGTATAACATGAATGAATCATATACCTAGTAAAATATATATCATAAAAAATGAGTCATCACAAATATATGGAAAACATGAAAAATGCATCAATGTATAAACGAACATTCCTGATGAATACATAACATATACATCGTCATGGTATAGGTGATCTTAACATTTAGAACATAGAAACCCACAATCATGTCATTAAATAAAGTCATGATATATATATATATATTGACCAAATTCATTAATGATATATATTTATTAAATATATATTTATAATTATAATTATAAATAAATATATACTTAAAAAGTATTTATATATAATTATAAACATATAATTATAAATATAATAAGTATATTTATTATTTATTAGTTTTATAAATTTATAATTACTTATATATATATATTTATAATCTTATAAATAATTTTTTTAAACATTATATATATATTTGAATTATTCAAAAATATATTTCAATATATAATATTTATATTAATTACAAATATAATAATTATATATATATATATTAATAATACTTTTATTAAAAACATTTTATCAGTGCTAAGAATAGAGCTGATAATGATCAAGGTTTATCAATACTAAAAAAGCACTAATAAGGGGTAAACCTTTATCATTAATTTTTTTAGTGCTGATAAAACTAACATTTATTAGCACTTTTGACTAGTGTTGATAAAGGTTAGGCTTTTATAAACGATTTCTTCTTAGTACTGATAAAATATGGTGCTTCTCTAGCCACGATCTGTGGTAGTGGGGGGTTTGATTTCACATGGGCAACATGCATCCGTGGATCTTCAGTGAGGACAAGAGGTTGGAAAGCATGAGGGGGATGCCCGCAGTGGGTTTTATTTGACATCAGCTAGGGAGATTGAGAGTGGAGTGACAACAGATCAAGATGGATATAGGTGGTAGCTTGTGCGTGGTGGTAGTAGATCGTGGAGTGATAGTAGTGGAAAGATGGTAGAGACAACATAGGAGAGCATCTATGGATGAGGAATGATACTACCGTGGGGTTGTGCTACAACGATGTTAGAGGAATGGTAGAAGCAAAGGTGGCGGTAATAGTGTGCTACCTTGGAACTGATAACATTAGGATCTATGTTTGCTAGTAGTTGGGAGGAATAGGGGAGGATGGAAGTAGCAATGTGGAGTGTGATGGTAGCATAAATGGGGATAGTAGTAGTGTAATACCATCATAAAATTTTTATTAGTTGTATCATTGTAACTTTTTCATGACTAGTTGTAACAATAGTAGAGATACCAAAGCGATGACGGTAGAAATAATTTTTCATGCACTTTCATTTAAAAAACAAAAAAACAATTTTTCATCATTGAAATTGTCAAATTAAATTCAAAAATAATAAACCAATTAAAATTTAAATTGAATGTCTTTGAAAAATTTAAATCTAATGTCAAATCCATTTCCAATAAATCTCAAACATCTATTAAGATCAGAATTTAATTCTTTTGAACAAATAGTTTAGAATTAATTAAAATCAATTTAAAATAAATTTTGAAAAACAAAATTTCCATAATTTAAAATTCACATTCATTTTAATATTGAACATTAAAATCACAATTCTTTTTGAAAGAATTTAAATGTATGTATTTTCATTAAATTCATAATTTTTTTAAAATAATTATATTAAAAAATTAAATCCATTTAAGAATTAATTCCAAATATTTTTTATCAAAGATTTAAAAATAAATTTATTTTCAATGTATTGGTTTTTAATTAACTAAAAAAATGAATAGATCATTAAAAATAAGTATTTTATCCATTTATCAATTATATTATAAATTATAAAAATCACAAAAAAAAACTATTTTACCTAATAATTGGATTAAATTAGGTGTATTCTCAAAGAATAATAGATAAAAAATTTCAAAAGTTTCAACTCACATCATAGACACTATTAGCTCCTCTAGAAGAAAAACATAATCGGTAGTATGGGTTATTAGAAAATGTTATGGGAAGGAATCAAAGAGAAGGAACAATACAGTAACAACTACTACATGAAGATTCCTCCACCCCCAAAAGTTTTGAGGTGAGTCATTCCTCTCAAAGAGATGTCTTACAAGAGCTAATAAATTTTTCCATAACTATTTTTCTAAAATTAGAATCAAGAAGACACTGATACATTTCTTGCATTGATATTATATAGGGTGAAAATTATTGTGATTTATATCTATCAAAACTCACTCATATTATTATTGAGAGTGTTATAGTGTATAATATCCACGGAGATATCCCACATAATAAAAAAATCTCAGAAGGTCATGTGAGAGTGTGGATTCACATAGCTCACGATATGAGCATTGATCCACCTATTCCATATGATGATTTGGATGTTCATATGGTTGAGATTGCTATTGAAACTTTAATAACATTTACATTTGATCTTGTGAAAATATATTTCAACAAGGATGTATTCATTTCCATTTTTTATTACGAAAAACATTTAAAAACTAATGAAAAATGGCCTGAACTGATGAATGTTATTACAGACAGAGAAAGGGAAGGGGTTAAATGGAGGGTCAAATCAAAATGATCTAAAAGATTAACTGACCAATCAAAAAGATCTTTAGAAAGTACCTTTACCCCACTAGTTCAACTTATGTATTTACTAACATTAAAATTTCATGCAGATACAATGTTAAAAAGTGGTTATAAGACCATAATTGATATTGAAGAACAAATATATGGATAGCCTGTTACAAACTATTTTGGTATTGAGAATGTAGATGAAATTTTTTAAGCGTGAATGGCTAAAAGTCTCAATTATAAATGTATATATGAGGTGTGTTTTCACAATTTTTTTGTCTAATAGATGATCTACTATTATAATTAAATTTAAATACTTTTCATATTTTTTTGAAGGTATATAATCAGAACTATTTGAAGGAAAAACTCTATAAACAAAAATTTTGACTCACTAGTCCTCGCATCACTTCTATACAAAAATTATCATTAGAACAAAATAAATATTCACTAATAGTGGAAATTTTTTCCACAGTGTCTAAAAAAACTTATAAAAGACAAAATCTTCTAAATACCCATGATGCAGGGGTAAAAATGTACAATTTAATCAGATCAAATATATTTTCATTCATTTTATTACTTATTATTATTTTTTAGGTAGTATTGGTTACTCATTACAATCAATTTGGATACTCTAAAGATTTATTTTTTTGATTCAATACATAGATACCCAAAAAGTCGACCACACATGATGACATTTATGAATTTTTAATACAATATATCCAAAATTTTACAAATAAACTTCAACTTACACATTTTATATTATATTTTAATGAAAATTATTTTATGGCAGGGAGGTGTTTAAATATCATTAAAATCATGGCATGATGATAATCTATGATTATAAGAAGCCTATATAATTCTACAACTAGATAATTATTAGGGTATATATAATAATATTTCACTATCCAAACATGTATAAAAACAAATTACTTATTTTTCTCAATGTTTCTACAGTGTCTGAAACAAAATAATGACAAAGATTGTGGTTATTATGTTTGAATATTTATGAAAGATATCAAATTGTGTAACAAAACTAACACCCCAAAAGAGGTATTTTTAATTATAATTACAATTTCATTTAAAATATTTATAAATCCTTTGTTAATTTATATTTTTCTAGAACTATCTGGATAGTTGATAGTCCTCACTGTCAAAAGAGGAAAAATATTTGTTTAAATGAATAAGAAGAATACATGATGTAAAAATGTATAGAGACATCATGAATAGGGGAATTCCTATTACTTATGTTTTTAATTTTATCATCATTTCATATATTAATTTTAGTTAATTTTCTTATCAATTTTATCTGATACTTATTTTAGTTAATTTTTTATTAAAACACGCTTCACATACTGAGAACCAAGAAATTTTTTTTGGATTATTTTGATACTAACAATGATTCATAAGTCATTTATAATGTATAGGAATTAGGCGTTCCTCAATCTGATACATTATGTGTCTAGTATGATTTAAAGTGTATGTTTTTAGTTTTAAATTGTCATTTTAGTTCAAAACATGTGTCACTCACTAAAAACTAATAAAAAACAATCATAATTTGTTAATATATTAAGGAAAGTATCTTTAATTAATTTGTGATATAAATGAATATACCACACCTCAATCTAAAACACTGTGTGCCCAATATGACTCAAAGTTTATGTTATCAGTTTAAAATTGACATTTTAGTTCAAAACGTGTGTCACTCACTAAAAATAAATAAATCTTTCTCACACAATATTCATACTTTGGGAAAACTATTCATAAGTAATTTGTGATGTGTAGAAATAATTCTTACATCAAACTGATAGACAACATGACTGGTATGACTCAAAGTTCTTATTTTTAGTTTAAAAATACATTTTAGTAAAAAAATTATGTAACATACTCAAAAATGAGAAAATGAATTTAGATTGTTTTGATATTTTAGAACAATAATCTACAAGTTATTTTTTGTGTGTGGATATAAACTACACATAAATTTGAAGCATTGTGTGACTAGTATGACTCCAACTGTGTGTTTTTATTTAAAATTAGTATTTTAGTTAAAAACACAAAACACATACTAAAAAAATAAAATTAATTTGTATTGTTTTGATAATTTATAAAAATTATCCACAACTCATTTTTGACATGTTGTAATCATCTTCACCTCAATCTGATACATGATGTGCATGATATGACTCGAAATGTATGTTATCAGTTTTAAATTGACATTTTAGTTCAAAACGTGTGTCACTTACTAAAACACAATTAAATGCAGTTGGATTTTCTTGATATGATAGGAAAATGAATCATGAGTCATTTATGACATATAGTAATCAATCTCATGTTATCACAACATATGATGTAATCATCATGAATCAATGTGTGTGTTTTCAGTTTAAATTGATATTTTAGTAAAAAAGGAACATGAAATACTCAAAACTAAGAAAAAACATTCAAATTGTTTTAATAATTTTAGAAATGATCCTTATTTCATTTGTGACATTTAGTAATCAACTGATCATCAATATGAAGCATGGGGTGACTGGTATGACTCCAATGTGTGTTTTTATTTAAAATTGAAATTTTAGTTCAAAACAAAAATCACATACTAAAAAGTAAGAAGACACATTAATATTGTTCTGATAATTTATAAAACTATCTATAAGTCATTTTTTATTTTTAGGAATGAACCGACCTTCAATCTGATATATAGTGTACCCAGTATGTCTCAAAGTGTATGCTATCAGTTTAAAATTGATATTTTAGTTTAAAACATGTGTCAATCACTGAAAACTGATCTAAAATGCTTTTATTTTCTTGATAATTTATTAAAATGACTCATATTTTTATTTTCTTGATAATTTATTAAAATGACTCATAAGTAAATTGTGATGTTTAAGAATTATTCATATGTCAAACTATCACAAGATGTGACCAATATGACTCACAGTGCAAGTCTTCAGTTTAAATTGACATTTTAGTAAAAAAGACACATGACAAACTCAAAATAGATAAAATGTATTCATATTGTCTTTAAACTTAGGAAAAATATCCATAAGACATTTTTAACTTGTAGGAATCAACTGCACATCAATCCAATGCACGGTCTGACCGATGTGACTGCAAGTGTATGTTTTTATTTAAAATTAACATTTTAGTTCAAAAAAACATCACATACTAAAAAAATAATAAAACAAATTCATATTCTTTTTAAAATTTAAGAAAAAAATCCATAAATAATTTGTGACTTGTAGGAATCAGTCTCACCTCAATCCGATACATGGTTTTCCCGGTATGACTCAAAGTAGATGTTATTAGTTTAAAATTGTCATTTTAGTTAAAAATACGTATCACTCACTAAAAACAAAAAAACACATTTAGATTGTCTTAATAATTTGGGATAATAATTCATAAGTCATATTTGATGTATAGGAATTGGTTGTACATAAAACTGACACACTATGTGACCAGTATGACTCAAAGTGCGTGTTTTCAACTTAAATTGACAATTTAGTTAAACAGACATGTGCAATAACCGAGAATAAGAAAAAAAAATTCAGATGGGTTTTATAATTTTAAAAAATGATCCTAATTTCATTTGTGATGTATAATAATTAACCACATGTCAATCTAATGAATGTTGTGACTGGTATGATTCCAAGTGTGTGTTTTTATTTAAAATTGAAATTTTAGTCCAAAATATATATCACATACTCAAAACTGAGGAAACAAATTTTTATTGTTTTGATACTTTATGACAACAATCCATAAGTCCTTTTTGAAATTTAGGAATTAGCTATATCTCAATCCAATGCACGATGTGTCTGGTATGAATCAAAGTGTATATTTTGAGTTTAAAATTGACACTTTAGTTTAAAAAACACATCATATTCTCAAAACCAAGAAAAAAAATTCTGATTGTTTTAATATTTTAAGAAAAGATAAAAAAATCATTTGTGACTTGTAGGAATCAACCGAACCCCAATCTGATACATGTTGTGCCTGGTATGACTCGATGTGTATGTTTGTAGTTTAAAATCAACACTTTAGTTCAAAACACACGTCACGTACTCAAATCCAAAAAATGTATTCATATTGTTTTGATACATTATAGAAATCATCCATAAGTAATTTGTGATGTGTAGGAACTATCCACACCTAAACCTGATAAAAAATGTGACTAGTATGAATAAAAATGTATGATTTCAATTTAAAAATGAAATTTTATTAAAGTATTGTTTCATATTTTTGTTTAATTTATTTCTTTATACTATTAATAGCATAAGAACTATTTTTTGCTCTAGGGAATCTGCAATCATGATGGAAGCGGTGACCATTGCACCGGTCCCTCGTCCACCAGTGGGGGAGGGACCTCAAATTCCTAAAGGACCGGTTCATGCTTTCCTTCCCTTTTTTAACCTTAACCTCCTTCCTCTATTTCCTCAAGTTCAGCTTTGCCTGAAAGTTCTGAATTTTATTGATGGATTCCCTAACCTCCTGATCTCGACTGCAGAGTTCATTAAAACCTCAGCACTCTTTAATCTCACTTGGATCACAAGGTTTAAGTAGAGACATCCATTGGTGGACGCATTTGACAAGAATGTCTTCAGATCTAGGGATTTGCAGGAGAGGGTGATATTGGGTCTTATGGATAACCACCATATTATTATTTTTTTCCCTGGAGAAATATTTAATTAGATCTCGATCATGTTCACCCCGTAGCTTTAACATATTTTGATTCTATCTATTTAGATGGATGTTCGACTTTCATATGAATCGAGATCCTCCTTCTATGGGAATTTGGGTGAGTTTTACCAATCTCCCCTTACTATTTCAAAACCCATCTATTATTAAAATGATTGGGAACCTTGTTGGTAGATATTTATACTCGAATAGTCACACTGAGTCTCTTTTTCATCCTCTTAACCCATAAGTGTGTGTTGAAATGGTTGTTTCAAGAGTGTCGTTCGACTATGTATTGATTACTATTAGTGAGGAGTATCGATTTAAAAACATGTGATCGAAAAATCATAGACTGAGTTTTGTTCTGTCTACAATAGGTTGGGGTACTTGGTGGATAATTTTCGATAGAGGTCTCATATTTTTGCAAGGAAGATGGGAAATGGTAGTGGCATTGAACCAGTGGTTCATGATGAGGCTGGTTTGTTAGAAAAGACACCAATGGTTATGGATTTTAGAGTTCAATGTGTCAATCCTATAGTTACTGTGGTCTCCTCTAGATTGAGTAATAACCTGGATGCTCCTTAGTCACTACTACTGGTGAAGGAGGGGCGTCATGCTAGTATCTCAATGGATTGTGTGTCAAATTATTATTGTGATGGTTGGGATTAGAATGATGTTGGAGTTGTTGGTTTGAGTTGGTCGGGTGCTGATTTGGTGAAGAAGTCAGTGGTGCCTCAAAATAATCCAAATGTCTCTTCTGTATTTAACAGGTTGAGATAGGTCATGACCATTCTTTCCACTAACAATGCACAGAAATCCAATTAAAGTGTGAGAGCATGTGCTATATTTTTCCAGAATGATGCTTCTTGAGGTGAAACTCAAGTTAATGGGAGTAAAGATGCTACAGTTCAGCTGGATGGAGGTGAGAAGGTTGTTCATACATATTCCATTACTGAGGTTTTATATTTTGGAAGTGGTGACTTTCACAAGGGAAGGCAGGGAGATGATCTAGATGTTGACTATCAAACAATATTGGGAAAGTCAGTGAGTTCTAACCCAATGAACTAGACTTCAATTCCTTTGATTTTTCTTTGAAATCCTTGCAGTGGATGGTATGAGCATTGACAAAACCGATTCTCTCTATGCAAACAGGGTATGTGTCAAGGAACCCAACAAAAATTATCTCAGTCATTCAGTAGGTGGTGCTCCATGCCCGTGGAGTAATAGGAGTAATAGGAAGAGGAAGGGTAGGAAGGATTACCCCACCTTACCTCTTCCTTTGGTGACTTTGTTAGAAAAAAAGATAAATGCCAAGAAGACAGATAATGAGGCTAGGTGCCAGTAGAAATCAGTTGGCCGGTGTGATCAATACTTGGATGTGCTATTGAGTTCCGACAAAGAAGTGGTCAAACATGTTTTGTTTCTCAATGATACTGAATAGAAGGCAACTAGAATGACGGGAAGGTCACTAAGGGTGACTCTAAATGAGGAGAAATACACCTGGATTGAAAAACAGAACTTGATTCTGGTTGGGGGCTTCAATAATGGGAAGATCTGCCTTGAGGAGTACGTCCATTCCTGGGACAATCTAGCTTTTGAGTTTGAAGATATGATAATCGATGAACCAAGCACTCAGGTAAACTCTATCTCCTATAAATTGTTGAAGTAAATTGATTCTAGTAAACTTAAATTACTCTTCAATGAATCTGTTTTATCCTTTTGTGGTTGAATGATTGGTTTCTCACTTTTCCTTAAAAGTGTTTGATATATTAAAATTTCATTTTTAGTCAGCATATAGGTGCAATCTTTTTCTATATTTAGAGTGATTTTTTTGGTAACTAGTAGCATGATCGATCTCTTTTGAGAGGGGGTTGGGGACCAAATACAATGAAATATTGATTTTTTAAATGTTTGTGATAAATTATACTTACCAATGTAATTGTGAAAACTAATATGTTTGAAATGTCTATAATATAATGTTTTTTTATTTTAGTTTTAATTTAAATTTAATTTCAATTAAATTCTCTATTTTATGTTGTAGTGTTTGGTAATTTTAGTAGCATATAATAGCATCAAGACTTTTTTCATCACTAGTTTAGAACTAATAAAAGCTGTAGTATTTTAAGGACACTTACAAAATCATTTCTTTTTTAGCCTCAATTAAACCCCTTTTTCATGCTGTTAAAGTGAAAATCTGCAGTAGTTGAAGGATCATATATTATGTTTCACAACTAAATACTATTATGCTCTTTATTTTGAAATAAGGTGAAATATTATTGATGATGAATGATTTTATCATAATAGAAACTATAACATCCCCAATTTTGATTTGAGAATGAATTATATTTTGCTAATAATTTATTATCCATTTTGATTCCAGTTCATTAATTAATGGAAATCTATATTAAAATACTATCTTTGATGGTTTAATTGAGAATATTGATAAGGTTGGAAACATAATACAAAAAAATTATCTTTTCATAAACAAGTCTTGAGGTGGAAAAAATGATAATAATATTCAAACCATAACTTGGATGAAAATTTTGTAAATATAGTATTACTAGAGGTTGTTCATTTTTGTTAGTGATAATAATACTCCCTATGGGTTTACCATCCCATACCCAACCCGTTTTAAGTCTATAAAAAATAGTAATATCTCTTTAAAAATATGAAATTTAACAAAAATTTCCAAGACAGAGTGTAAAATCATGAAGAATGAGGTCTAATCTCTCTCTTATAGTGATAAAAAATTTGGATGTGAAAGTGAGTTTGGGTGATAGTTCAGTACAAAGGAGGCATGGAATAGTTAGGGGTAGGTACTAGTGGTGGTACATAATGACTGAGATGGTGTGAAACATTTGTAAAGGTGTAAGGAAACCGATCCTCTTATGCGGCTATAATACTTGAGTGTGTGCAACAATGAAGGTTGTTATAATGGAGATAATGTATTTAGTGGCATAGGAAACCTAGATGATATGGAAATTAAGGTTCAAGGAAGAATGAATTAAATTTTAATTATATATATATTTAAAATTTTCTATTATAGTTAGGGCCCATAGAAAAGGGACACACAACTATTGTCATGACATTAAAGGCTATATTAGTTGTAAGAATTTACCTACCATTTTGGTTGGGTGGTTAACAAGGGACCTAACCTTTTAAATGGTTCAAGGGGCATTCCAAACCAACAAAACTTTAACAAGTGAAAGAAACCTAGGATAATTTAATCTCAAGTACAAATTTATTGTGGCAAGAATGCGTGCCACATTCATGGTTTATTGGATTGATTCTTAGTCCAATTTCAATTAAAAAATTATGAAAATGTGATTTTTTGGAATTGGGTCCATATAAGTATTTTTTTATAATTTATTTTACTCATTTTTCACATAAATAATGATGGTTGTATTTTTAATGACATATTCGGTTTTCTATTTAAAAAGAATTCACTCCTGCATCTCACAGCTACAAGGGTTTCCTCTTGACACCTTCCATGATACCCGAGTGATGACCCTTCTCTCCTTGTTGGGTCTTACACATGTTTTTGTGTTGTGGTATTTTTCATGGATTCATTGCCTAAGTTCTATCTACATCATTTATGCACTTGGTTTTTCAATTTTTTGGGGTTTTTCTTCCTTTATTTGTCTCAGATGCTTATAGTTTTGGCTTTTAATTTTCCTTTGGGATTATATGTGTTCCCTACCTTGGTGGTGTGTGATGATTTGTGTAGTGGGATCTCACAATCCAGGGATTGATAAAGTATTACCCTTTTTCCTAGAACAACACATTTGAACCCATTCTTGGCCCCAACTACCATGATTTTCAATGAGGCATTTATTCTATACAATCACAATATCACAATAATGTCAAAACTCTAAAAAGCATGAAAATCATTCCCCTTACCCGTGAATTTAAATTAAAGTAGTTCATTTTCTTTATAAGGTTGGACAAAACCATTTTCCCATAGATAAAAAATAGTAAACCCCTCACAAATCATACACAAAAGTAATAAATGAGGGATTCCCTACCCAAAAAGAGAATTATGATCTCACTGTATACCATAGGGAGAAAGAATAAGCGTCCGTAAACCACACTTGTATGAAAAACCCATAGATCAACCTACCCCGCAATAGGGGTCATCAAAACCCATGTCAACTCACACCCAAAACTAAAACCCCACCACCACAATGGATCTTAGAGTGAAGAATAAGAGAAAACCACCATGATAAGGAAAATAACATTCCATCAATCACCAACAGACATCCTCCAGAACCCAAAGATCAAAACAGGATAAGGAGGGATGGAAGATACTCCAAAATCACCTAGGGTTATCCCAGAAATGAGGGGGGGGGGGTATGGCTGAATGGAAAAGAATCATTTGATCAACCCTTTTTACAACCTTGATCCCACCCCTTTTACATCGTGAATTCCATTAAAGACATGAATTCCATGGGAATTACAAAAGACATTGGTTTATACTGAAAATTCTATCACCTCAGATTTGATTTAATACAAGTTGCAGATTCATTTCACAACATGAATTCTTTTCATGGACTCCCTCCAACACTTCACAGAATCTGCGAATCACCAACTCACGATGTGAATCTGGTTCACATCATGAACCACCACCTCTAGTACTCTTACAACTCCAGCTCCACTGCACCCTCTAGTGTTCCTCCAAAGCACCCCCAACACTCTTCAACTAAAAAATTTGGAAAAGTAATGGGTTAAGAAGGCATGATCCATTACATCAGATAACTATAAAATGATTATAATCCTTGAGAATCAATGCCAAACCTTGATAAATAAATGGCTCTAAAAAACTACCCTGTGATATACCTCTCAAGGATATGTTCATACCTAAAATTATAACACCATCTGAACTCACCAACCAAAATGCCCACAAATAATAGAAAACCCACATCACCACTCAACCACATCATTACCGCTCACCAGTAAAAATACCACATCATGTAGTACCAACCACAAAACCACCACCTTTCACAAAACTACATCGGCATCTGCACAACCACGTGAACCTCCTCACAAACCAAACCAAAAAATAATATAATCAAAATACTACACTACCTTGAACATACAAATCAATGAATTCCATCCTCTATGTCAAGATACTATCCTCTTTGGGTGGAACTAACTTGCCTGCATGGGATTAATCACATAATAGTATAATGTTTCTAAATTAGGAATTAGGTCACCCCCTTCTCATATTTATGTTCTTTATCACACATTACACAATAATAAAGTAACAACACCTCTTATAAAACATGAAGATCAAAACATCATGTCAACCCAGAGAAACAAAATAAAACAAGGAAAACTCAAAATAGATCTATGTGTTGGGAATGAATCTATATCACTTTCTCCAAATTAATCTCATCCAGTTCACAATGCCTCTAAACTACTCGAACTAAAGGAATGATCTACCCTCACAACACCTTCTCTTGAGGATCCTAGATCTCTACTGGACAATCCATGAATGTTGCATCATCATAAATATCTAACTCTCCCCAACCAATGAAACAGAAGTCATTGTGAAGATACTAATGGAGCCGAGAGACATGGATGATGTCATGGATCCTCTCGAGCTAGGGTGATTATTCCAACTGATATGCTATGTCTCCAACTCACCTGAACACCTCAAAGGACCCAAAAAACATGTGAGAGAGATTAATTCCATTGCTAAACCTCTGTTTCCCATGTCAAAGGGAGACCTTAAATACCACAAGGTCTCCAACCCTGAACCCCCAATGGAATCCTCCTGTGACTGAAATAATATTTCTGTCGGTCCTGGGATACTTTCATCCTTTAATGAACAAGATAATAATTTTCTGTCTTGATCTGTACCACATCAGGACCAAGAATTTATACCTACTCACCCTTCATCTAGCACAAATGAGAATAAAATGAACGATCGTTCAAACTAAAATGTGTCCATGCTAATGGATGAATGATAAATATTATTATAAGCTAAATAAACCAATGGAATGTGTTATTCTCATGATACGCCAAAGTCCAATATACACACCCACAACATATCGTCTAGTTTCTAGATAGTCCACTCAATCTTCCTGTATAATGCTAAGGTATAAATGAGTGCCAAAATAATGTTGCAATCTCCTCCAAAATCATGAGGTAAAATATAAACCCTGATATGAGACAATGGAACACAGAACTCCATGAAACAAAACCACCTCATCCATATACCTCTTAGTCAAAACATCCACTACACCCAACTCCTTGATCACAAGAAAGTGGGATGATTCCATAAACTAATCTATGATTACCTTCATAACATCACAACCTCACCAATATTGGGGTAAACTGGTTATGAAATCCATCGAGGTGTCACCCCATTTCCACTTGGGAACATTCAAAGGCTGTAAAAAACTGTCAGAAACATGATACTCATCCTTTACCTGCTAGAAAACTTAGCATCGACCCACAAAGATTTACACTTCCCATTTCATCCCTGGCCACCAAAAATTCACCCTCAAGTGATGATACATCTTATACACTCCGAAGTTTACCACCAAATGTGATTTATGAAACTCATGAAGGTCTCCCTCTGGCATCTCCACCGGAATGAATAACCATCCCTAAAATAACATCTAATTCTGACCATCCTCTAACCATCCCTCCATATCATCAATGTGGAAAACATGATCATGAATCACCTATACCTACGAGCCTCCCCACTAAGACACCTCTAACATCCGAATCATAGAAGAATGCATCATCATTTGAAAAAATAAAACTCCACCATCAACCACCCTTGCATCTAAGTTTTGGGCTTCCAACTCCTTTATCTCTCTCCAAGAATCTCTAGATTAATGAAAAACATCCTTCTATGAATTATTTTTCAAAGTTTCATCCACAACATTCTCTTTTAATAAGGTGTAATAAATCTATAAATCATAATCCTGAAGAAAATCCATCCAACTCCAATGTCGTAGATTCATATCACATTGAGAAAAGATATACCTGAAGCTCTTGTGATCCATTAAGATCACCAATTTTTTCCTAATGAGTTAATACCACCATGAATTCAATGAAAAAACAATACCTTAAAGACCTAGATCATGGGTGGAATAGTTATAATCATGGGGAAATAACTTCATAGACCCATACGAGATCACCACCCACTACTGCATCAACACAAATCCCAAGAAAAGTTGGGACGAGTCACCAAAAACCTAAGAAAATCATTACTAAAGAAACTGAAGCACTATAGAACTAACCAACTTCTCCTTCAGGTAACTGAACACTGCTAAGAATTGATCATTCAATACAAAATCTTGGTCCTTCCTAGTCAACTTGGTTAGTGGGGATTGAACTTGATAGAAATCAGGTACAAGCCTCCGATAATATCCCAATAGACCAAGGACGATACAAAACTTTTCCATGTTCTTAGGTTCTTCCCAAGAAACAACCACCCTGACTTTCAACAGCTCCATTGACACACCATACTGAGACACCACATGCTCAATGAAATGCACCTATCATGTCAAAAACATACACATTGAAAACTTTTCATAGAGTTAGTGTAATATAAGAACCTAAAAGATAGATCTAATATGATATACATGATCCTATTATGAAGGGAAAGAAGCTTCTTCCTCTCCACTGCCTTTATGGTCGATGAAAGGAACTCTACTCAGAAATCATTCTGAAATTAAACCCAAAAAATATCCACTTCACGATGCTCACATAGATACAATGTATACCACCAATGAACAACTCCCCAAATCTGATTAAATACAAAAGGGACCCAGTATACTGTCAGGGATGGGATCAAATTGAAGGATATCTCAAGATCCCCCAACAAGCTATCTTTCTTCACATCAGAAACACTTCCCTCATACTTCCCTAAAGCCTCCCGTTGAAAATCAAACAATGTTATTTTCCATTGATCCTCCTCCTCAACCATGTCAACCCTCCAATTATTAACTAGACCAACCTACTTAACATCAATTTCCTGAGAAATTCATTTATGAAGAACGTGATCCATTCCTACAAATAAGGAGAAAATACTAAGATCGATAACATGAGAATTTAACAAATATTACTTATTTAATTCATTTTATTTTCCCACAAAAACCCAATTTAGCGATGAATACAAGTCAATCATACCTCTCTTTGGTCTCTATCCTACAAACAAGTCCACCTCACTTGGTTGTTCAATATGCTTAGAGTCCATGCACTGGATTATGGGGGGACCTAAAATCAAGTGTCCTAGCCAATCTCCTTGGCCTATATCATGAAACAAGATCAATTAGAATCATTTCCTTACCAACCCATGAAAATATCACAGTTCCTAACTCTAAAATCCATCCTAAATCTCAACCAATCCTTTGACACCACTATGTCACGACCCCCTCCCACCAAATATACCGCAATGAAGGGAGAGATATGATGACCCTCGAGTCCTGGCTCTAGTAGGCCCCAGGTTGGCCACTAGCATTGAGGATATAAAAATATTATGAAATGGGAGGCACTAACCTCTATAATAGTATATTATTTTGAGATAGGATGAATCAAACATAAGTAACTCTATTAAATAACATAAAAAGAAATCCAAATCCATCACATAATGCATGTATAAATAAAACCGGTACAGAAAAATGTATCCAAAGTAAATACCCAAAAGTAAATCTAAATAAGTGACCCAACAAATTTCCAAAGGTTCGAGTGAGTAATATCCATCATGATCAATTTAGTCCTCATTAAAACCTAAAAATAAGTTTAGATAAGTAGGGAAAGCATACAAGTATAATTAGTTGGTAAACCAAAGTCTCTCATGAACATGTGAAAAAATTATACTAATAAACTCATGAGAAAAAAACATAACTTACAATACCTAAAATATTTAAAATATCTAACCTAAACCTCACCAATTCATGATCAATAAATAATGAAAGATAATTATAAAAATATAATAAGAATAATATCGATAATGGGTACCCCAAACCTATTTACTAATGTTTTCTCTCTCTATCTCACCTCCGTTCCATATATCCTAGATCTTCCATATAATATGTATAACATATACCACCAACCCATAACATGATCACATCACCTCATGACCTCAGACACCTAGGAAACCACCCCAAAACACGATCACATATCATGTCTCATCAAAACACCTGGGCCAACACATCAAAAGCATAACCAATGTAGTAGGGTATCAGGAATATGAAGGTCATCAACATCATTACCTCCTCCTACCATGCATGAATCCAACTATAAACTTCCCCCAACATGGTCATACCATATCTCACTGGGATACACCTGGGTCACCGCCCCACAACATGGTCATATAACATATCACCTAAAGAAACACAGTCCATCACTTAGTGTAATATCAGACCTACGAATATCATATCCTTTGCATATCTACTTTCTTGGAAGTGAGATCAAGAAATAAAGGGTTGCCACCCATCCATACTCATCACTGAGATATTGTAAAAAAGACCCTCATATAAATATATAGATGTCGGATCATGGTGATAAACTTGTTCGGGGTGTGTATATAAAATCAAAAGGAATATAAATATATATATATATATAATCCACACACAGGACCAACCAATGGGTTCACAAAAAAAATACTAAACAACTCACAACACTGCAACTTTCAATACCACCACTGAATGCATAACACCACACAATCTATAAGCCACTCTCTATATTTCTAACCAATAACATTATCCATCCCATTTGTTTCATTATTAAGCATCAACCATGTTTAACAACACTTTCCATTATTAATTTATTAAATAACCATTTCCATCGCATGAACCAAACTAGTCAAATCCATTTAAAACATTATTAACTAGTTATTCCATCATTATGGAGGTATATATCACAAAAAAACCATTATCATCTCATCTTCCATGTAAAACAACCAAACATAAACACCGCACAACACGACCGCATTACAACCACACATCACTTTATACCAAATTTCAACCACACATTTCCACCCCAAACACGACCTCATGTCACATCATACCTCACCTTCCCACATCACGATCAAATAAACCCATTAACCCCACATGCTACAAACACAAATCATTACCCCATAGAATTCCATACCCTAACACACATCATCCCCAAACCAACCCACATCACACTCACAAAATAATCACGTCAGAACAATTTATTTCAAATTTAGAAAAGGGGTATTTTTATCAATTATACTCCTTTATTTTAGGGGCATCATCACACACACCATATATCATGGGGAAACCATTTTATTAACCATGCATAAAAGGTTATCCAATTTTCAGTTTGGGGTGATTCTAAAAAATCATGAAAAGGTTCTATAATCAATATAAACATGGCAAAAAAAATCCACTATTGACCATGATTTTTAGCAGGGTGTTTATCCCATAAAATCACAATATCCCAATAATGTCAAAACTGTAAAGAGCATGTTAATAGTTCACATTCCCCGTCAATTTCAAATAAACTAGTTCATTATATTTATTAGGCTAGAGAAAACTATCTTCCCATAGATAAAAAAGAGTAAACCCATCTCACATGATACACAAAAGTAAGAAATGAGGGATTCTATACCTCAAAAGATATTTCTGATCTCACTTTTCATTGGAAGGTGAAGGAAGAAGTTCCTGTAAACCATAACCGCACAAAAAACCTTTGGATCAACCTAAACCACATCTGGGGTCATCAAGACACATCCAAAACCAACCCCAAACCAATACCCCAACACTATAGTGGATATAAAAGAGAATAATAAGAGAAAAATACTAAGATAAGGAGAATAAATTACCACTAATTTCCAAAAGATGTCCACTAGAACCCAAGGATGAAAAAATGATAAGGGTGGATGAAAGATCCTATAAAATAACCTTGGGTTTACTCAGAAACGATAGATATAGAGAGAGGTATAATAAAATGGAAATTATTTAGAGGATCAACCCTTTTTAAAACTTGGATACCTCCCGTTTCACATTATGAATTCTATGCACATTGTGAATTCCACAAGAATTCCCACAAAATTCAGTTCCTACAGAAAATTTAGTCACCCAACTTCAATTTAATACACATAATGAATTTATTTCATGATGTAAATTAGTTTGAAGGACTCCATCCACCACATAACACAATCCAAGAATCACTAACTCATGATGGGAATATAGTTCATGTTGTGACCCATCACCTCCAGTACTCCTATATCTCTAGCTCTACTGAACCCTTTAGGGATTCCTATTATTCACCCCAATAGTATCTAACCATAAAAAATTGAAAATTAATGCGATTGCATTGCATGATTCATTAAATTATATTCCCAATATAAACTTTATTTAGATATTATGAAGAACTCCCCAAAGTTTCCTTCACTAGTGATAGTTTTGTGATATCTCATGGTGGAAATATTCTAAGGGGAGGACACCGTGGTGTGGAAATTGTTTATAGTGGTTAAACTTTGATGATAAATTAATAGCTTCAAGTATCCTATATATTTTCTTGGGTATATTTTTTTTGTGTGTTTCACCACTTTAGTGTTTTGGTTGGTGATAATTTTTAATGTTGAGAATTTGGTCTTGGTGTGGCTACATGGGTAATACTTTCCAAGTTATAGATCTCTAGAGAGTGTAGTTTTATGGTGACGATGGATAATGGTTAGTTATCTCTTTCAAGATAGGTATTATTGATATTCTAAATTACTTCATTGGGGTTTTTTATGAACTTATGTTAAATGATATTTTAGGAATACATATCCCTTAGATGCACTGGAAGATCTCCTAGACTGTCAGGAGAACCCATATTTTGAGTGCCAGATACAATTTTATTTTCCCTCCATTGGATCCTGATTTCCCCTTGTTTTACTATTGTTCTGCATTTTTGAATCTATTATGGTATTTTTTTTGTTTTATTTTTGATATTCCATTGTTTTTATGGTTATCAATTAACAATAAATTGGTTTATTTGAAAATCAAAACATTTATTAGAGGGATGAGACCAAATTTGACTATGATTCAGCTTGAGTGAATTATGAGATTACAACTATTTTAGTTTTATAGAGTAAAACACAAAAAGTGTCTTAAATTCGGACATTTAGATCTCTAAATATATAATTTATATAAAAATAAATTTTAACATGGATGTGTGAGTATGTTGTTTATAAATAGTTATGGAATTTATTGCACATAAGGTGTTCCTTATGGAACCCATGATCATTATTATATCTATAATGAATTCCATTGATGTGTGATTTATTATTAAATAATGATTTAATCAAATTTTAAAAATAAAATTCAATGATAAAACATTTTTGGTTTGATGAGATAAAAAATCAAAATGGCTGCAATGAGTTAAGGATTTACCCTAAAAACTCCTAAAATTCATGATATTGTTCATCAGAATTGTCTAATGACCTGATTATCATGATTTATCATACTATTTACTATATGTGGGTAGTGTATCAATGTATACCTTATTATATATGGGTTTATACAATCGAATATTACATACCATGATGGGTAGCTAACTTAAGAACAATAAAATTTTGGTGAGTAATTTCAGAGGCCAACTTTATTCCTAGCTAGAGATGACTTACTGGGTGTGATATCCTGATATTTTTAAGTTTATGATGTGATAAATTACTTATAATCCATAAGAATTGTATCATGGAAACTATGAACATGTTATTGGAGATTGTGATGTGATGATGAGATGGTATGTTGACTAGGATTGGTTTGATATGACTATATGAGCTGTTCTTCTTAGCGATGAATTAAAAAATGGGTTGATGTGAAATCCATTATATTTTATTTAATTCTAGGAGAAGTAATATAGAAACCACCATATTAATATTTTCTTAGTATAACATTTACACCAGTATAGGATCATGGTGGTCATGAGTGGGGATGAGTTGTCTTATTGTATCACGTCCTGATGTACCAATAAGTAAACTCCCCATGTCTGCCTCTAATAGGTCATAGGAAAGAAACCATAATTGAGGAATTCAATAAAAATTTGTGAGGATATATCCTTATATAAAACCTATAACCCAATATTATGAAGCATTATCCTCCATGAAATTAACAAATCAATAACCATGTAATATAACACAAGAATATATAAAAACATTTTCATAGTACAATATATGTAATCAAATAAATCACTAGATATGAATGATAAATATTGAAAAGATTAATTTCTAAATACTGACAATAAGATTTTGGCTATCATAATGAAAACTCTATGCCATCAATGTAACACCCTAAAATAATAAAATATGAACATCATATATGATACCATGTATGACACACAACACAAGGAATAAAAGGGAATATAACATCCCAAGACTTTATGATATATTTATTTTTAAATAAATCAAATCTCTTAAATATATTTTATTATACGTAACATTGAGTTTAGATTACATTACACGCAACACTCAGTTTAGATTATGTCACATGAAAACACCAGGTCTAAACAAAATGTAAAATATTATTAAATTATTATTATTTAATTTAATAGTTATAAAATATCCATTAAATTGATGGGTTTGTATTTTACTAAAAAACTAATGAAATATATTTTTATCTATTGATTATTAATAAAATATTAATCACTTATAAGAAAAGGAAATGATTTATGAAAAATTATATTGTTTTAAAAGATAGATTTGTAGTGCTTTGCAAACATAATATAAAATTAATTTTTAAAATTTTTAGAATAATTATTTTAAAAAATAAACTTTTATTTTGAAATAATAGTACCAAAATTATCTGTGGTTAAAGTTTTGGGAATTTTCTATGAAGTTTCATTTTTTGATGAATAGTGAAAAATAATTAATTTTAATTGAAAACTACATTTTTGTTTAAATATTGTATAGTGTTAAATTATATTTTTAATTTGTTTTAAACTAAAATTAGTTCAATTTTATATAAATTAATAAAATTTATGTCATTTTAATAATTTTAATATTGAATTTTGAAATAAAAACATTGTAAACTTTGGAACATTTTCACTTTACAAACCCACTTTCTTGTCACGTTTATGAGAGTAATTTAAAATTAAAATTTTCCAAATCTATGAATTTAATTTGAAACAATAGATTCCATATTTATAATCCTAATAATTTATAATTTATAATAATATAAACTTAATTTTTGACCAAAATGAATAGTTAATGTAGTACACATTAATTACCACGATTAAGGCAAAAATGAGTTTATCAGAGGGTTAAACGAAACATATAAGGGTAAAAATGATGTATAAAATTGTCTAAATACTATTGTATGGAAATATTTATAAAATTAAACAAATAATGTATATAATGTAAAATTTTGGACCCTTTTTATATAATAAAAACAAGGAAACACTCAATTATTTTCAAAAATACCAAGTGTGCCATCTCCCCCACTTATAAAAGGCCACCCCTCTCCTCTCTTATTCACACCTTAAATACTATTTGGTTCAAAACTTACCACCCTAAAATATTTTCAAACTTCCATAACCTAATCTTATAAGCCTTATCATGTGCATAAATCCAACCTAGGAAGGATTTAGTGCAAATCTAAGAAGGATACCTGAAGAAGAGGTAATGTTCCTCAACGAGTGTCTTTATTTGACATTTTTATCCACCTAAATAAATTTTTTATAAACCATGATGATATAATAAAAACACAATCTAAAATATAATGGTATATTTTTATAATAATTTAATTCCATAAAACCATATCCACTTTCATCAAATGGGTTCTGAAATCATCGTTTGTGTGTATGGAGGACTACCGCCTCATGAATCGATCACTTTTGTTTTTCCATTTTCATCTCTCATGGATGGGTATGATAATATATTTAAAGTATATATATGATATTTATAACATATTTATACCAATATATTCTCTATATAATGTATATAATTCTACCTTCAATTTTTTTGGAGATACGATAACATCGCTCGTGTGTACGGCAGACTACCGCCTCATGAAGCGATGTGATTCTTCCTTAACTAACAGTTCACATGGAAGGTGATAAAGGTAGATTTAATTATTATATGTGATATAAATGATATAATTATGATATTAATTACATATTTAACATTTTTTAAATATAATATACACCATTTTATTTCTTTTCTTTTTCACTCATGTAAAGATGATAACATCGTTCGTGTACGTAAGGACTACCACCTACACAGTGTGATGTGACTCTATTTTCATCAACAAAACACATTGGTGATATATATATGTATGTAATATGGTATATATTATATCATTATTATTATGTAAATATAAAAAAAATCTTTGAAAAAATGGCAGTGTTACTCATCCGTACGTACGACCTGCAGCCTCCATGACCAAGACATACATCATTTTTAATAACCATAATTCATGATTGGTTTTAAAAGTAAAATATATGTAAAAATAGGATAATTATGTGGTTATTATTATTATGGAGATAATATAACTATATAAAATAAGAAATAACTATATATTTCATGATTAAACAAACATGAGAAAAGAAGATAATTAACACCTGAAACGATTAAAATAATAAAATATTATTATAAAAAGGGTGATAAGATATTATAAAAGGACCATATATGATATTATAAATATTAATATGGTTATTAAATAAGTTAATAAATTTTTCAAAACCACTACACATGATTTTAAAGCATGTTCAACCAAAAGGAAGTGTAAGGTAAGGGATTTTGTCTCAATTTCATTTCATTAAGGCATATTGTAATGTTATGCACCTTATTTATTTTATATGGTGTATATTCTACCCATTTGAAATTTAATATCATGATTAATTAATAATTAAAGGTATATTGAGTTTCAATTTTAATTATTATATAAGAGGGGATTTGAATTTAGAGTTACCAAGTTGTAAATATTTTCATAACTCAATTCATTTTCATTGGGTTATATTACTTCCACATCATCATTAATATTATAAAATTATTTGTATAATTAATTTTGATTATATTACAATGAATTTAAAATTTTTTATGTGTATTTATAGTTGATACACAAAATTGATTCATTTTTTGATTATTACTTCAATGTTATGATCTTTTCAAGGGCTTACTTCACAATCTCACTTTAATCTAGATTGTATATTCTTAAATTTCTATTGAAGGAAATTATTTGAAACTTTCTTAATAAAACCATTTTATTATATTATAATTTGGTTATTAATGATATTTTCAAGTAATATTACCATTTCCCACTATTTTTTATTAAATTAATTGTGAAAATGTTTTAGAATAATCTGACTTCATTTCACCCTTTGGTCAAACCCCCTGATTTCCGGATAGATCCGTTCAAACTCTCATAACTTGGGCTATGAAACTCCGATCGACACACCATTAGTTGCATAGAGATCCTTGGATCCAAAAAGTAGTTTTGGTATATTAGAATCAAGGTTTCGGATAACTTTGGGTATGACCATGTTGGTTCGAACACGAAACCAATCGGGCCCTCAAAGCGGAAACACTTATAACTTGAGCTTCGGACACCCGATTGATGTGTCGTCGACTTTGTTGGATTCCTCTTAGTGAGATGGTTCTTTTGGATTACTACGCTCGAGGTTTGGATGAAGTTGGAGTACGGTCAGGTTGGTTTTGACTTAAAAAACAACCGGGCCCCTGGGACGAAAAAGCCAATAACTCTCAGACCGGGCGTCCGATTGACGCGCCGTCTGTCAAGTTGAGTTCCTTTTGACGAAAAGAAATTTGGGATACATCAACTTCGGACTTAGTGTCAGTTGATTCATTGAACCCCCTTGGATCGTGGAGTGGACCTTCCCAGAATCGAACATGCTGTGTGCGGGAACCCTAGAGCTGGTTGCGACTGCGACGACGGTGACGACTGTACTGAAATCCTCCGTGGGTTTGGCAGCGACGACGACCGTACTGGAATCCTCCTTGGGTTCGACGACGATGACTAATATTCTTGTATCCTATGTGGGTCCGATAGTACTTGAATACTGTTCTTGTATCCTATGTGGGTCTGGCAGTATTGACCTCTGTACTTGTATCCTGTGTGGGTCCGGTAGAGTAGCTGGTCTTGTATCCTTTGTGTATCCGACAACATAGTTGGTCTTGTATCCTATGTGGGTCTGGCAGCATAGATGAATCAGTGGATACATCTGATCATCTTTATCACCTTACGAGGAAGTATACCTGTGTGAGATGAGTCTTGACTTGCAATCATTATCATTGATATGATTGTTGTGATTTCCTGTGTGGATTGGGTTATGATTTCCTATGTGGAATGGGTTATGTTTTCCTGTGTGGACTGGATTGTACTAGGGCTCGTGTGTTGTAGCCGAGATGGAATTGATGACTTAGGTATATGTATGGACATATACCTAAGTAGAGTTGGTTGTCACTTCGAGATTGTATCTTTCCTTTTTGGTTTATCCTTCGTGGATTCTGAGAGACCTTCGGGGGTCTCAGGGTCTCTACTGAGTAACGTATAGTCACCCTTGCATGGGCTATGCCCGCACTACATTATGTTGGATGGAGACAATGGACAACGCTGATCGACGTGGGAGTTCATGGAGCTGGACGGTACCTGGAGGTGGATCACCGTACGGGACATACTCAGAGCGGACAACTGGAGCCGAGGAGCAGAGGAGACTATTTGTACCCACCCTTCAGGTGGTATTTCCAGAGGATGGCTCAGACTTTCTGCTTTACTTTTCATTTTCTATACTTTCATTTCAGTTGTACTTTACTTACAGTTGGGTTTGTATTCTGGCCCATTTTCTTTCAAGCACTTACTTTTGTACTCAGTTTACTTAGTGTTTACTCAGCTTGCATACTCTGTGGTGTATGTTTACTTTATAAAGTCATTTCCTTCCCTTTTTATCAAGATTTATGCCTTTGGTGCTAGTCGCCAGCACCTGGCCTATGGAATGCGGGCTTGGGGTAGTCACGACACGGGCCCCGAGGATGGGTCGTGACCAGAATCTTATGTCATGTTTAAAATAATCCTAGTTTGGATTTTATTGAAAATATAAAAGGAACATTCTTGTTGTTTTATGAAAAAGGCACTTTATTAACCATTTTACAGTGAAAAAGAAATTATCTTTTAAATTTTATGGTATATGCCAAATTAACCACTTTCATGAATGTAATTTCTTTGATGCTTTATTTTCAATTTTATAAGGATATTTTTAACGAAAATGTTTTTAGAAGTAATCTTCAAAGAAAATTATTTTTAATTTTTTTTCAAAATGAAAATGATATTATCCTCAAGAATATTTTTAAAGATATTTTTATGGTATTTCTATTAATTATTTTCTACAAACCTTTATTCTTAATCCAATGGGTTTATGTTTATACCATCCTTTTTCTTCCTATGGATGGTTTATAATTATTTTGACCAAGGATAGTATTGACATTCACTTCCTTATTTCATTTTGTAGTAATTAACTTCTCATTGAAATATTCACTTTTATGTGATCATTAGAAATTAAATTTCCCATAAATATCCATATTATTTATCATATACTTTCTTATTAATTATATAATATACCATTTTAACGTATGATGTTTACATTGAATGTTATTTGTTTATCATTAAAATATTGATAAATCCATATTATTTTCTTAATATGGATATTTAAGGACAAGGAGCTTTCTTTATAAATTAAATAGATTATTATATATATTAGGAATGATTTGGAAATGCACGACATGGGTTGGGGACCATTTATGGAAATCCCATTGATGAATCAATAGTCTCATGAGATGAATCAGTTGGAAAAATCTGATGGGTTTTTACCTCATATGTTTTAAAAATTCTTATGAAAGGTCATACTGGTAAAGGTATCATGTGCCTGGAAAACATGACGTCTGAAAATTAAGTTCTACCTTCAATAAAAATTTATTTATTATTATCTATGATATTTTCACAATGTCATTATTTCTAGATGTATTTCATTATCAGTTTTTTGATTATATGGAATGTGTTTTCAGTTATTTTCCTTTCCATATTGATTATTCCTTATTCAGTTCTTTAAGTGGAATGTGTGTTCAATTATATGATTTTTCATATTGATTATGCTTTTTGATTCATTATATATTCCACTAAACTTAACCCTTTCTGAGTATTTTTGGTTACCCTTATTTTTTTTACGTTCCCCAAGACATAAAGATAAATTCTTAGAATGAGTTTCAAGGATGCTATTTTTTTAATTTTTTATGCTTTATTTTCTTTTTCCCAATGTAAAATGGGTATCATGTATATATAGTTTTCCAAAACTACTAAAATATTCATTCCTTCATGATGTGATTCATTATATCTATAATGATGTAATAAAGTAAGACACCGACTCAAGGATACTAGGGATGAGGTCATTACAGTTGGAATTAAAGGAATTTTAGTAAAAAAATTGGAAAATATATTTATGAAAACATATATTAGGGATTATAACCCTATGATATACTTTAATGATAAGTATATAATAACATACCACATTTTTGGTAAGGTAGATATTATGTGAATTTTCTTTGAAATACAACCTTGTATGGATACTTCAAGTGGATGTGGTTCTAGAATAAATATACATATTGGTAATAACATTGAAAAAGGAACATTGGGATAGACCCAATCGTTACTAGGTGCAAGAAAATGGGTCTTATTGTGCACCTTTTTTAAGAATTCTGGGGTATATGATTAGGATAATTCACATTTTATTTATAAACTATTGTGAAGGTTTCGAAAATAAAGATATCCTTGGAGAAACCAATGTTTATTATTCTGAGTTGAATAAGGCATAAATTTTAATTTATTATATGTGTTACACCATATTTGGAATTATACATTATGATTTAAAATTTATAATTTTATGATCTAATCTATTATATTCCATTATTTTGAAATGGCACCAGAAACGAAGAAGGGTATCTATACACATAGACAATACAGAGATTTCCCTATAGAGGAAGCCAATAGAGCTGCTTTTGGAACTGAGAAAGTTATGGTTATATTAGGGAAACTTATTCAGGTTATGGAAAATAAACTCTCTTGTATTGAGTAACCTATTCCATAGTGATATTCCCATATATTGGATCTCTTTATCCAATATAGGCCCTAATCATTTAATAGGAATAATAATCTAGTGGTAGAAGAGAAGTGGTTTAAGTCTCTAGAGATGATATTTATTTTGTTAGGATGTGGTGAAATGGAAAAGGTTACACCTATAGTTTATTTTCTCAAAGGTTATGATGGTCTATGTTGGATATTGATCTAGAATATTAGAGAGAAAGAGGAAATATAACTCATTGAATGGAATGATTTTAAGGATTAATTCTTCGAAAACTATTTCCCTTATGAGAAACAAACAAAGATAAATATAAATTTCCTTATCTTAAATAAAAATAAATAATAAAGTATTTTATAGTATGAAACTACCTCTAATAAGGTTAGGTATGTATGCTACAAATTACAAATGCAACATAGAGTGTAAGATTGGCCATTTTTTTGAATGGTTTAAGACAAGTCTCTAAAGGGAAATGGTCTCTAAAACATTTTCTTCATATGATGAAATAGTATTATGTGCTATTAATACATAAAAATAATTCTCTAAGTCTTATGGATTCAAAGGGATGCAAGAGAAAAAGAGGAAGACATAGAAAGAATATATATAATGGGAAAAAGTGAAAGAAGGATTTTCCCATATATGTGAACTATGGAAAGAATAACCTTGGGAAATTATTTAAGGGATTCAGAGTTTTTTATAAGTGTATAGAAAAGTTTTAAGAAGAAAAATAATGCAAAGGTATTAAATAAAACATTACTATTCAACATTTCAACTATAAAAAAATGGGTCACTATGAAAATGAATTCCCTAAGCTTCAAGGGAATATACCTTATAAGAAGCTAAGGGATTATGGTAAATATTATTTTATTACCAAAGAAGAAGAGGAATGATTAATGTTCCTGCATTTAGATTCAATAATTATTTCATTTGAGTATTTTATCAATGATTTCTTTATTATAAGATTTATAAAATATATAAGGATTGTACTGTAGTACTTTTTCATTAAGTATTTGAAATAATATGATGAATGATACCAATTAACAAGAAAAATGATTCATTGGTAAGTTGAAATTCTTGGAAAACACATGATTGAGGGAAATATGACCATTAATATATTCTTGATTTTAAGATAATGGTGTTTGGATAAAGAGATGATTGATACGGATAAATTAAATTAGATAGTGCTGACTTCCTTGGAACTAATTAATGATTTGTTGAAAAAGTGGTTTGTACTACCATTAATAGAGTTTATAACATCTTTGGAATTAAGTAATATATCCTATATTATTTGTTTTAATTAATTTATAAGGAATAATGTATGTTTTAAATAAGGTTTTATGGTAATTCGGGTTATAACCATGTTTCAAGAGAATACATGATATGAGTATTCACATGTTTGGTATGTTATGATTAATAGATAATTCATGTTTTTTGAGAGATTAATGATAAGTTTATTCTATAAATTTAGTAAAAAACTTTATAATTTTTCAAATCTTAATACTTTGTAAGGGTCAAATGGATAACCATTTATGAAATGGTTTAAGTTTAACATTGGATGAGTTTTTAGAGATTAATGTATTACTTCACCATACCAGGATTTATGAATATTATATAAATTGTGCTAGTTTTATTGGTTTTTTAAAATAATTATAGATATAAGGAAATACATGTATCTCTTTTATGGATGTTAGGATCTATTAAAAGTAAATTTTAGTGATTCAAGCATAAAAATTTCAATTTTGGATATTTATTTCTTATATTATGGGATGAATTGGAAATTGATCAAAGAACAAACAAATAATAAATTTTTTATTATGAAATAGAAATGTATAAAGTAAAAATATTTCCTTATATTCATATATAGTAAAATAATTCCACTTCTTTAGGAAAATAATCTTGAAAAAATTTTATCCCATTACATTCATATCCAATGATTTAGATGGTCTTTTAAATCATCAAAGATTTATGGTTTTAATCATTTTAACTTTCCATTTATAATTAAAATTCTAGTGATCAATGAACTATATCACACTGTTTAAATATTTATTCTTTTCTTAAATGTTCTTATTTTCAATTTCCACCAATTTTCTCCTACGTAGAAACCTCGTTATGTGTTATTCCATATGACCCTTGTACTCCCCCTTTTTATCTTATTAAGAGGAATTATTATTAACCCTTTTAAAATGTGAGGTTTTTAATAGATGAATTTTTAAATATAAAACCTTGGAATTATGATATCAAGTTTAAATTTTTTGGACTCGATTTGTTTAAGGTATATAGAATGTAACACCATAAGATTATCAAATATGAACAACATATTCGATAGTGTGTATGACACTTAACACCAAGTGTTGAAGGTAATCTAACATCCTCAGACTTAAAAAAAATATAAATAAATTCAATCACTTCAACAAATTTTGTTTCATGAAACACTATGTTTAGATTTCATTACACAAAACACCCAGTTTAACTTAAGTTACACGCAAACAACATGTTTAAATGAAATGTGAAAAATTATTAAAATATTATTTTTTAATATAATAGTTATAACGTAGGAATTTAAATGATGGGGATATATATTACTAAAAAAATTATGAAAAATATTGTTATTTATTTTTTAATAATAAATTAATAATCACTGATAAGAAAAAGAAATGTTTTTTTGAAAGCTGTATTTTGATAAAAGACTGAATATTAGCGCTTTGACACATAATTTAAAATTATGTTTTAAAAATTTTATAAAATTTATTTGGAAAAATAAAATTAATTTTTTAAATCATATTACCAAAATTATCTTATATTTATTTTTTGGGATTATTTTTGGAAGTTTCATTTTTTGATGAATAGTGAAAAATACTAAATTTTCATTGAAAATTGCATTTTCAGTTAAACAATTTATAGTGTTAAGTTATATTTTGAATTATTTTTAATGAAAAATTAGTCTAATTTTATATCAATTAATCTAATTTAGGTCATTATAATCATTTTCCTATAAATTTTTTTATAAAAACATTGTATACTTTAGAACATTTTTTCTTTAAAACCCCACTTTCTCCTCACATATGTGACATTAATTTTAAATTAAAAATTTCAGATTATGTTAATTGAGTTTATAAATATGTATTAAATATAAGGAATCTGAATAATTTATAACTTATAAGATGATCAACTTAATTTTTTTCAAAAATGAATATTTAATCTAGAAAAAATTAATTGTTACGGTTATGGAAAAAATGAGTTTACCTGGGGATAAAATAAAATGATAAGGGTAAAAATGACATATAAACTCGTCAAAAACTATTTTATGGAAATATTTATACCATTACACCTATAAGGTTCTATAATGTATCATTTGGGGTCCTTATAACATATGAAAAAGTGGGACCACTCAATTCCTTTCAAAAATATCATGTGTGTCCTCTCCCCCACTTATAAAAATCCACCTCCTATAATCTCTTATTAACACATTCACACCCCTTTGGTTCAAAAAATATATTACCAAATCACTTTAAATCTTCCATAAACTCATCCTAAATTCCTTATCGTAGGTACAAATAAAACCTAGGAAGTCTTTAGTGTAAACCTAAGAAGGATACCTGAAGAAGAGGTAATGTTCCTCAATGAGCGTCATTATTTTACTTCTTTCTTCACCTCTTTAAAATTTTATTAATCCATGATGATATTGTAAAATAATTATATTCCATATAATTATATGTTTTTATAATAATTTAATGACCTAGAAACATATCCACTTCCATCAAATGAGTTTCAAAAGTAACATTCATGTGTACGACGAACGACAACCTCACAGACTGATATTGTTCATTTTTTCCATTTCCACCTCTCAAAGTTGGGTATGTTGATGGATATAAAGTATATATATATGATATTAATTACAAAGTTATACCACTAGATTCACTATATCATATATATATTCTTACCTTCCATTCCTTATGATATATGATAACATCTCTCATGTGTATGGTGGATTACAACCTCATGAAGCGATTCGATTTTTCCTTCACTAACACTTCACATGGAAGGTAATAAAGATAGATTTAACGGTTAAATGTGATATAAATTACATAATTATGATATTAATTTATTTTTATTACTCTTTAAAGATAATATATTTCATTTTATATATTTCATTTTGACTAATGTAAAGATGATAATATCATTTGTGTACGTGTGGACAACCTCCTTCACAAAGTGATGAGACACTATTTTAATCACCAAAAAACATGGATGATATATATAATTATATAATATTTCATACACGAATTTGTGATAATTATGTACAGATAAAACATTACTTACCTTATTTCTATAATGATCTTTGAAAAAATAGAAGCATTACTCATGCGTACGTACGACCTACAAACTCTATGACCGTAACATACCTCATTTTTAATAATCACTATTCATTATTTGTTTTAAAAGTAAAATTTATAAAGAAATATGATAATTATTTCAATATTATTATATAGATAATATAACTATATAATATGAAAAATAACTGTATCTTTTATGATGAAATATGCATGAGAAAATAAGGTAATTAACACCTGAAACGATGAAAATAATAAATTATCATTAATGTATGGGAGATAAGATGATATAAAAGGATCATATATGATATTATAAATATTAATATGGTTATTAAATAATTCTATAAAAATTTTAAGACCATTATACAGGATGTTGAAAAACGTTCAACCAAAAGGAAGTGTATGGTAATAAACTTCATCTCAATTTCATTTCATTGAGGAATATTGTATTTTTATGCACCTAATTTATTTAATACAGTGTATATAATAACCATTGTAAATTTAATATCATAATTAATTAATAATTTATGTTATATTGAATTTTAATTTTAATTATTACCACAAAGTGTATTTTAATTAATAGTTACCAAGTGGTAACGAATTCCATAAATCAATTCCTTTTCATTGGGTTGTATTACTTCCTCGTTGTTGTTAATATTCTACGATCATGTTTATAATAAATTTTTATTATATTATAATATATTTAAAAATATTTTATGTGTATTTATAGTTAATACACAAAATAGATTCATTTGTTGATTCTCACTTCAAATTTATGATCTTTATAAGGGTTTACTTAAAAATCTCACTTTAATCAAGAGTTTTTATTCTTGAATTTAAATTGAAGGAAATTATTTTAAAATTTTATAATAAATCCATTAAATCTTCTTATCATACGGTTATTCACGATTTTTTAATGTAATAGTTCCATTTTACCATTCTTTGGTACTTAAATTAATTGATAAAATGTTTTAAGTAAATATGACTTCATTTCTCTCTTCGGTCAGAAATCCATTTTCTTCCAAAACCATGTTTTCTAAAAAAGTTTTCAATTTTTTTAAACTCTCTAAAATTATTTATCAAATTAATTTTCAATAATTTTTCTCTTCAAAAAACTTCTTCAAAAGAATATTATGAATTCTTAAAAATAATTATTGTTTATCTTTTACCATAAATGTGAATGGAATCATCTTGTCATCTTCTAAACAAGGAACTTTCCTAACCTTTTAAAGTGAAAAAATAATTTCTATTAAAATTTTAAAGCTTGTACATAATCACCCACCATCATGATCATCATTTATTTTAACACCCCTTCTCAATTTTACAAGGATCTTTTGAAAGAAAATGGTTTTAAAAATGTTTTTTAAAGAAAATTATTTTCAAAATTTTTTTTCAAAATGAAAAGGATATATTCCTAAATAATGTTTTTAAATATATTTTTATTGTATTTTAATTCATAAATGAAAAAACCTTTTATTCTTACTCCAATGGGTATATGTTGATACCATACTTATTCTTTCTCTAGATGGTTTATGATTATTTTGACCAAGTATAGTGTTAAAATTCACTTCCTTATTTTATTTTGTAGTCATTAACTTTCAATTGAAATATTAAATTTCATGTGATAATTAGACATTAAATTTCTACTAAATAATAATAATATCTATCATTAACATGCTTATTTATTAAAACTTATACCAATTTAACATACATTGTTTACATTGAAAGTTATTTGTTTATCTAGTAAATATTGATAAATAAATATTCTTTACTCAATATGGATATTTAATAATAATACATATTGTTTATGAATTGAATTGATTATTAGATATATGAATAATTATTTGAATAGTAGGACATGGGTTGGGGACCGTTTATAGAAAGACCCTCGTTGTATCAGTAGTCTCATGAGATGAAACAATTGTCCAAATTAGATGGGTTTTTACCCAATATGTTTTAAACCATCTTGTGAAAGGTCTTGATGGTAAAGGTATCATATTTTTGGGAAACAAGATCTCTGATAATTAAGAATTAACTTCATTAAAAATTCATTTATTATTATCCATTGGATTTTCATAATGATATTATCATTGGACGCATTTCATTATTTATTTATTGATTAAATGGAATGTGTTTTTAGTTATTTAACATTCCATATTGATCATGACTTACCTTGTTATTTAAGTATCATGTGTGTTAAGTTATCTATGTTTCCATATTTATTATGATTATTTATTCATGATATCTTCTGTTGTACTTAACCCTTACAGAGCATTTGATCTCGCCATTATTTTGTTTCCTTTCCCTAGGATATGAATATGAATTCTTGGAATGAGTTTCAAAGAGTATGATTTGTTTTATTTTACCAATATGAAATGGATATCATGTATGTATCTAGTTTTCAGAAATTGCTAAACTGTATGGTTATTTGGGATTTAATTCCTAGTATCTATACCAATGTAATAAACTAAGACACCAGCTTTGGGAAACTGGGGTTAGGGTCATTAAAATCAGCTACCCTATCAACCACCATCTCTAGCATTTAAGATCATTCAAATTCTTCATATTATAATATACATGGACTTAAGGATGAACAACACATTATTATGCATGGAGGTGTTATAAATAAAACTCAGTATGGTCATCCTAATGAGTGAGATGATCCCCTGGATAACCACCATCTATGTGTTTCATCAATAATCATAGTATTATTAGGACTAACACCATAACAAGTCATCATTAATCATAATGATACTCATGATCAATCCTTATTAAGATACCCACAATTCAAATTCATTACAGTCATTAAATTACAATATTTAAACATATATAATAATTTTATGATTTTATATAAATTAGAATGGGACCTCATAAAATACGCCTTACTGGGTGTCCTGAAGTTCTGATAGGTCAATCTGGTGTCCCTCTTATTAGATATGAGACTCTGGATATGAACCTATCCATTTTTTCCCTCTATATACAAGATAACTGATTTTAACAACCCTACTTATGGATGTTAGTCATGAAATTGAAATAACATCTTAAAAATAATAATGTTCTATTGAATCACATCATAAGATTACCCACCTTATTATTTACCCTAGATGCATTGTCCTAAGATGACCAAAGAGTAGAAATCTCCACCAATATCATACCAAAAATACTAAAGGAATAAAAATCTCCCCTAATATTCTATTGAACATCAATGATGCTTAAAACAAGTTCTGGTGACCCATTTTTTTAATTTATTGGGACTTAGCTCATTTTTGAGTTTTGAAGTATCGAGTCCATAAATGGGGTAAAATGGAACATTCACAATAATAAATGACCATTTTATTATTTTATTAGTCTCCGAACATGGTGTTTTACCTTAGGATAATTTTTTTCCAAGATACTTCAATTCTGTGAAAATATTAATATTTATTAATAAATAAATTTTATTTTCTATGGTTGAAAATGTTAATATCTCTAAAAAGGATCGAAGAAAAAAATTTATACACCAAATTTTTTCTTGGTATAGGATGTTTTTTCCAGTTAAAGTAAAAGTTAGGTTCTCAGGTGTCAAACCATAAACCTAGCATTTTCATGTTTTTATTTGAAACAAAAACTGACTAATAAATATATTTTATTATTTTTATTTATTTAATATCTGTGTGGGGGTGTTGGCATGTCCAAATAGTAGTGATGTGGAATTTTGGAAGATTTATCAAGTATAAATTTTATGTATGTTGAATTAAATTATTAGAGGAATTTAATAGGGGTTTTTATAGGGATTTACACATGCGATTAATATGATAAATTAAAGGGATTAAAGGATATTGATGAGTGGATCGTCATGTCTCCAATAGTGAAATTTTGTTCTTTTATAAATCACCTCATGTTCCCCCCCCCCCCCTCTAACTTTATGTCTCTTGTATATTGGGTGAAACAATATCTATAATGAAGTCATTATATTATTCTATCAACATAATTTGATATTTAGGTGGTTATGATGAAACATATAATTATGGAAATAGAACTATGAATGCCAACAGTTCTTGAATGTTGATACTATTTTTAGAATTCACAAATAAGGCATGAAACTTTGAATTTTATCATACATTGTTTCATTAATGTGATCTGACCTTATTTCCTTCATGTTCAAATCACCTAGATTTCTATATAAATGGTATAACTAATTTTTTTAGATATTTTAGTTATGATGAATTACAAAAAAAATAATGTTTATTTAATAAAGGATTATTATTATGAATATTTCATAGAAATTTTAATTTTTTTTTATATTTTATTTATTTTCCTTGAAATTATTTTTGGGTTGAATAAAGAAAATTATTATTTTACTAAAAAAATATTTTTCCTTAAATGAGTTTTCCCAGGATCAAATAATATTATTGGTTTAATGGTGGTATTGATTTTTTTATTCAAGACAGAAAATGTTTTAAAAATATATTATCAGTATTTAAGATGAATTTCATCTCATATTTCGTGGATAATTGAATTTTTATAAATCATTTAATATAGTTGTGAAATTAAAATTATTCAATCAATAAATTCTAAAGAATAATTTTTTATTAGTTTTGATAAAGATTGATTGAATATTTATAAAGAAGAAAATTTTGAATGAATTATTAAAATATATTATTTTATTAATGTGTAAAGAGTTGATTTTAAACTTTAATTATTATATATCGATCATGTGAGCTTAAATATTTTGCAATTATTTAAATTTAGCAAGGGATTAACATGGGGATAAATAATTCATGTTTTATTAAGAATTTTTATTTTGAGAATATCCCATGATTTTTTTATAATGGGGTTTGTTAAGGGTGGAAATTATTATTATTATTTATTTATCACTTATAAATTTATATTTCATAAATTAAAGGTATGATAGACCTTGTCTTTATTACACATCAATTCATGATTTATTACGTAATAATACGCATAATATAACCTCGATGATTGAGAAGTCTATTATATTTGGGTAATTAGGAACATTACATAAAAACTTAAAATAGGTGTTACATTATCATTATTTAAATCTCATGCTCATAGTATTCTATCTTTATTAAAACTACATGGGATAACCTGAGGACATATATAAGAAATGAGTGAGCTATAAAGCTTATTAAGGGAATAAACAAATCATAACATGAAGAATTTATTACATGATATACAATAGGAATTTAAATGGGACATAATGCGGGTGATAATATAAAACATTAACAGTGAGTCGTGACATATAATGAGAACATAAAGGAAATATGGGAAAGTGGAAACAACATTAAATATGACATCATAATCATAGGTCAAGGATAACTAACAATACTTAATAAAATGGTGGAAAAAGTCCCATAATTTATTATGTTCACTCCCTAATTCCATACATGAATTATCATGAGACTAGAATATTACCCAATTCATTGGAGATCTATTTAATTCTGAGCACAACCATCGCTTTCATATCATGTACATATATAAGTGTTCCATGTAGATCATATAACATAGGGATTCATTTCATCAATTTTAACCCCACAGTCATAGAGTGTGGTTACATAAAAGGAAGTACAAAATCAATGGAGGATATTTATATCTAGGTGAATAAATGAGAAGGGAAATGGGGTTGATATTCCTAACACAATCGTTTGGAGTAAAAAATCATGGTGAAATTTCAGCAGCATTACAACAGTACCTAAAAGATTTATAAAATGGTTCAATGAGAGAGAAAGGGGTATCTAATCACATGGAGTTAAAAAGGAAAGTATGATTTATATATAAGTACATAATCCAAAATGAAAATTTTTATTTTAATAAGCATAAGAAAAAGAGGTTTCTTTAATAAAAACTTGGCATGGAAAAATCATATGATACTTTCAGCAGTGTAATTGGGGTATATAATGAATCATGGTAGAAATTAATGAGAGTTAAAGGGGTCACTCATCACTTATAAATAAAAATTTTATTAATAAGAATTTGTAAAATCATATCCCATCAATAGAAATTGGAATATAAAGTGTATTACATAAGTAAGGTGCTTGAATAAAGAGGAGAAAGATAAGATCCCTTATCTTGAGAGGGTGTTTCAAAAAGCATAGGAGAAGCTTATTAGGATCTTGGGGGGAAAATTGGGAGGAATATAGAGATTTTATATCAGATTAATAACATTATGCAAGGTTTTTGAGTTAATAGGAATGTGATATTGGGTGAGTTTATATAGGAAAAGAGAAGGGAGTTCTTTATTATTCCTCAAAAATAGGTTTAGGAATCTATATAATAACCTAATAAATACCACAAACCATCCCATAGTTTTTAACCATGTATTCTACCAAATATAATTATTTTTAATTATTTTATAATTATAAGGTCAAAACTCATTAAAATATTACCATGGATGATGTGAAAGTGATTCATGTTCACAAAGAAATTATTTTAAAACCTTAAAATATAATATAGGTTTTGGAGGATTCATAAAGTCTTTAAAAAATTAATAAAATAATATAAAAAAACATTATTTTAAAGGGTAATCATATATTTGGTAGTAGATACCCTTTATATCTTTTATTACGTCACCTTTTTTTCATTATGATGTCATAATTCACACTGTATATTTATACCATATTTAATTTTTACCCAGAAGTTTGACTATCTCAGAAATTATGAACAATTCACCGTTGAATAAATTTAATGTTCTAACTCTAGAAATAATATTTATTTTAGCAAAATAAATTTCTAAATATTTGAATCTTAACTTTAAAAAAAAATAATCGACATTTATTATGAAATGCTAGGTTTTTTTGACAACAATAATTTTCAAACCCTCATAAAAAACATTTGGCTTCATAAAAATTATATTAATTTTTGTATTTAATAATAAATATTTAATTGTATTATTTTATGAATATATAATTTATTTTTAAAATTCATGAATTCGTCAAAAATTAATGTCTTATTTGAAATTTCATATTACAAAAAATGATAATTTGTGTTTAATCATATAAAAATCAAAATCATTTATAAATTAACAAAAACAAGAAATAAATATAACCATTATTATATTTAAAATACAATATAAATATTCATATTATTATGGTATTTTTACTTATCCCTTTATTATACCAAAAAATTTCCTAAGGGTAAGGTGCATGATAGTAAGATTTTAATGAGGTGGTTCGTCGTACATAGTTTGGGCCATGATCTCAATGAGCTTGAACTTCTGTCATAAATGGTTCTGATTATGATTTATTTTGTGGATATTGTCTTGGTCTTGGTGAAGGTAAAATCATAGTGATTCTATCTCCCTCAGAAGATATGATAAATGGGATTTACAGGGTACAATCCTACTAGTCAAGGCCATCACTTACTTTTTTTTTGTGTCTATTAAATTTTTCAAAATAATATATTTATTCTAATAATATGATCACTTATCAATGGATATTTTACCAATGTTTATAATTATTAAGGATAATTTAAATAATAAAGGATAAAGCTAAATAATTACATGTGTTTTCTATAACCATAATAGGGTATTTAATTTAATCTCAAAGGAAATTTTATTTATAAAAGTTCAGGTCATTACAGTCTTCCCCCTTCAAAAAATTCACCCTCAAAATTTTCACTTAAAAAACTAAAACACATGATGGTAATTCTATTTCATCACCTATATTGGTTCTCACATTTCTTCTCAAAACTTGTTCCTTCCCCATATCTATTTTACAAGGTGCATTATCATATTTTGCAGAACTTTTTTACTACGATAAAAAATTTTCACCGAATTCTATTCATAAGAATGATCATTCTCCAATGACACATCCTATGGATTTAGAACTTGTAAGGGGTCTGGTATATACTCAATCAAGATGGATACATGGAACACATCATGTACTTAAGATAGTTTATGTGGGAGTACTAGTCAATAGGCCTCCAATATGATGTGATCAAGGATCTAAAAGTGAATAATATTTCTTGGAATAAGGCTTCGCTTATTCCCAAATATCATGAATTTATTCCTTGGAGATATGAAAAGGAATACCTTATCTCCAACCTCAAACTCTAGGTCTCGTAGGTGATTGTTAGTATATATATTCTATCTCCTTTGAAAAACCCTAATGTTCTACTTAATAATATTGAAAATTTTCACCATGTCCTCAACCATTTCAATACCCAATAGTTTTCATTCACTTACTTGATACCAACATGTAGGTGTTATGAATATATTACAATAAGGGGATTCATAAAAAACTATTTGGATTCTTGAGTGGAATCTATTCTTGTATGAGAACTATAACATAGGAAGATGTTGACATAATCCTCATTTTAAGTCCATCAAGAATGATCTCAACGTGTCCCTAAGTTTCTAGATAGTTCACTCAGATTAGTCATCAGTTTGAAGGTGACAAGCTATTTTTGAAGTGAACCTCTTTATTTTTAGCATGTTTAAGACATTCCTAGAACATAAAGGTAAATATTGTATCTCAATCATGTAAAATCCATATTGGTGTTCCATAAAACCTTACCAATTATCTAATGTTTATCCTTGTAAGTTGATCAAATGAGAAGTGATCTCAAATTTCAATAAAGTTAGAAGTCTTTGTAAGATGATCCACCACAACCCATATAACAAAATTTCCTCTTGATGTATTCAAAAGACCATTGAAAATGTTCATGGTTATGTTTTCCCATTTGCATATAGGTATGGGTAATGGTTATATAATCCCCTTGTATTTTTTCCTTTCATCCTTCAATTGCTGACATACAAGACACCATTATGTATATTCCATGATCCCCATATTCATATATTCCAACTAATAGTGCTCTTATAGATCTTAATACATATTTTTTCTCCATGGATATATAGAGAAGGTCGAACTATGTGAATAATCAAACCATTTATTTAAATCAATATTTTATTGTCCACATAGTCAAGAACAAAATCGCATAACTCCTTCTCAATTAATTTTTAACTCTGAAGATTCCACTTTTCATATAGCTTCTACCTTCTTTTGAATTTCCACATCGTCCCTCTAATAATCCTTTATCTTCTTCCAAAGGGATAGTTGAGAAGTCATTTGTGAAAGGATTTATTATGTTCATTCTTTTATTATTCCCATGGACATCCATTTCAAGTCTAAGAAGATTGGATCTCCCTCAATTCTCATCAATGATAAAATTGTCAGATCCTTTATACATAGAGAATATTCAACTTTATTTTCTCTCCCAGGACAGTAGTGGATTGAGTATTAATAGTTCTTAATCATCTATAACCATATTACCTAGCATATATTCATCTCTTTTTGTATGAATATATACTCGAGACTCTTATTATATATATATATATATTTCAGACTTCTATCAAAAGAGATAATGCCACCAAATTATCAATGCATATATTTCTACAACCAACTCCATATCATGAATTGGGTAATTTTGTTCATGAAATTTTATTTTCCTTGAGACATAGGCTATCACCTTTTCATTCTATATTAGCACACAACCTAATACCTTCATCAAAGAATCACTGAATACCATGAACATTTCCCCACATGTGGGTAGCATAAGTACAGATGTAGTGATATTAATATTTTTCAATTCCTTGAATCCCTCTTCACATTAATTATTCCAAACAAACTTGACTCCCTTCTGAGTTAGCTTGGTTGGAGGGTTTTACAATCACAATAATTTTCTTACAAATGGTTGATAATACCCAACCAGTCCAAGGAAACTATGGATATATATCACAGGTGTTATCCTCATCCATCTTTCAATAGTTTTTGTCTTTGAAGGATCCATAGATATCCCATTACTTGTGATAATATTCACCAATAATTCTACCTGGTCTAAGTATAAGTTTTATTGTGACCTTAATGAATCGTTTAGGAGGGAGACAAGGAAATTCCTTGGGAAATGAATTGGCATATCCCCTAAAAATGGGCATGTCTTCAAGGATGATTTTTTTCTAAGTCTCAATAATATGAGATAGATATTCTTACTCCTAGGTAAATAATATTGATTCTTGAGATGATTATACAAAATAAGATTCACCATCCTTGAACATGAATATAATCGAAGGGTGATTCATGGTACAAAGGGTGATTTCCTTATTGTGGAAATTTATGTTGGCTCTATATAAGGAAATCTAATCCATACCCAATATTTATTCAAATTACACATAAGGTAGTATCACAAGGTTGTCTAGGATGTTTGTACCACAAATTTTTACATGGTAGTAATTATACACTTGGGATGAAATAATTTCCCCATCAGTTGTTTTCATCGATATCTCCACTTACATGCTTTGTGGTTGTGTTTGAATAATTCTAATAAACTTGAATTTTATGAAGGAATACATAGAACCAAAACTAGAAAGTAAATTTTCCATTATTGAATGAATAACTAGAAGCACTGTAGAAGTTACTATAGCAGTACTGTAGCAGTTACTATTCAGTGCTGTATCAGCCAGAACTATTCACCTTCGGCCACTGGTTTGGGCTTGGAGTCCTTAAGGCCTTCGGGCCACACAAGGCCTTCGATTCAGTAAGGCTTTCGGGCAACCATAAGGCCCTCAGGGCCACCTGATTTGCAGTTCCATAGATAGATTCTACAAGGAACCACTCCAGAGGAGGAAAGAGCAGGGCACATCCACCAGAGTAGGGCTAAACTAACTTTGGAAGAATGAGAGGGTATGGAATTTTCTATCAGTACCACGCCTGTTCACCCATGAACATGGACATGAAAGATGAAGAGTCATGCAAAGGTAGAGAGCTTATCACGATGCAGATGCTGGGGAGGAGCAGTTTCAAGTAGTCATAGTCTGTATTATTTCCTTAAGACCTATGGGTCATGTAATGTCTCCAAGCCTATGGGAAATGTAATTCCTAAGCCTATGGGATTTATAAGGGTTCCCCGTCATCCCTTGAAAGGGGGGTTATCAAAAAATCAATAAAAAAGAAGGCCTTTGGTCCATTCAGTCAAAACTAGCATACCTATCACCACTTCATTTTCAGGATCCACCTCAGTAGTTGTAATGGAATAAGCTCACCCTTGTTTCCTTCGAGGTTTTTGGTGTTTATTGTCTTTGAACACCCTTGTCTTAGTGCATTGGTTTTAAAGAGACCATGTTCATTTCATTTGAAACATTAGAAAATAGTCTTAGGGTTTATTGTAGAATTCATCTCTTCCATTACATTAGTGGGTTTCTCATGTTGGAAATTACTAGCTAGTTTCCCTTCCTTCCCATACCTAAATAATTTCCTTATATACTTTAGGCAATTTCCGGGGTTCTTTTTTTCCACACTTTTGACAAGTGGGATGTTTAAATTTCTTAACATCATTATATTTCTCCATAACATGGACATAATTGAACTCCACTTTTCACTTTTTGTCCTTGTGAGACCCTTGAGATTCACTAATATCAATTTAGACTTTTAGGTAACATTAAATAATTTTCTCATAGCTATCAAAGTCTCAGATCTCTAGGGATTTTCATAGAATCAGTTTTATCCCACAAAATAAGTGTTAAAATTTTCATTTATGGTTAATGAAAAATCTAGAGGCATATCATCAAAGTCTTGTGATTTTTTCCTTATATACCTTAACTGATTCATTATATTTTTCTCGAGGGAAAGAAAATCCATTTCTATTTTAAGTTAGAGAGTACGAGGAAAATATTTGTCAAAAAACTTTTTCTATAATTACTTCCACCCGATCGCTTCAATATCTTCCTCGGGCTTTATATTCTTGAAACATTTCCACTATTGATCATATTCTCTCATAAAAATATAAAAAACAAGTATGAACATCTCTTTCATGGATCATTGAAATATGGAGAAGATATTCTCAAAGGATTTGATAAATTTTTCCATGATTAAGGGATCAGATGATCCATTGAATGTCAGATGCCTTTGTCATATAAAGGTCTGAATTATAGTTTTTTCTTTATTAGAGTGATTGGGGTTTTCCTCCAAATTCACGATTCTATTTAGAACCTAAGTTAGATAAGATATTATCATCACAAAGTTCATGATTCCTACCCCCATCGAGTTGAGAAACTTGTTCAGGAAATCATCAAATTTCCCTTCACATTGGTTGTTTACTCAGTTCCTTCTATATTTTTCCATTGGATAGAATAAAGGGATAATTAGGGATGAGTAATTTTAAACCATTAAACACAAAAAATGGGAATCCAACAAGATTAAAGGGATAATTTTAAATTACATTTATCTCCTTAAATTATGAATTTATAGGATTCAATATATTTTATAAAGGATCTATTTTCTAACATAGAATCTTATGGGAAATTTTTTTACCTTAATAATGGTTCTCAATGAGCTTGTGAATTTACTAAAGCATATCTACTGGGAGTGTCAAACTAGGTTTATAGCTAAGACCATTATTTTTCCCCAGTTCCCGATCGATTCTAGCTCAATACGATTCTTTTTGGTGGTACCCCTAGGTACATATCTACTAGATCCACATCAAATTTTAGTATCTAGGTAGGCATATATTTTCTTGAAAACCACTTAATCTATACTTTATCAAAATTTAAGGATTTATTCTTATGTTTAGTGTTATCCCTAAATATTTCTATAATTTTTTTCTAATACTAATCCCAAAAATAACTAAACTTTTATATGATATAGACTATGAAAACCCTTTTCCTTATTACACATTAATTCATGATTTATTACATAATAATACACATAATTCAACCTATAATATTAATAATTCTATAATTTTTTCATAATTAAGTACATTACATAAAAAATTAAAATGGGTGGGGGGGTAAATCAGTATTACTGGAAACTTTCTTAATATGTTCATAATATTCCATCATTCTTAAAACTACATGGGATAAATTGGGGGACATATATAAGAAAGGGGTGAGCTATGAAACCTAGTAATGGAATAAAAAATCATAACATGAAGAAAGTATCACATGTTATACAATAATAACTTCAATGTTATATAAAATTCATGAGAATCTTCAACCTGAACAATGAGGCATCTTATAGCATGAGAATATAAAGGCAACATGAGAAATTGGAAGCAAAATTAAACCTGATATCATAAACATTGGGCAAGGATAACCAACAAGGTTAAGGTGCATTATGGTGATACTTTCATGGGGTGGTTCAGTGTAAATGGTTTGGGATGTGATCTCAATGAGATTGATCTTCTCCCATAAATAGTTTTTCTCTTACTTTAGTTGTTAGATCTCGACATGGTCTTGGTCAAGGGAAAAACCCCGTGATGTAATCTCCCTCAGAAGATCTGATAGTTTGTGTTTATAGGGTGTAATCCTACTAGTTGAGGTCACTAGTTCCTTTTTCGATGTCAATTGGATTTATAAAAAACCTATATTTATACTAATCATATGATCACTATTCAATGACTATATTACTAATGATTATAATTCTTAACGTCCTTTTAAATATGATAGGATAAAACCAAATTATTTTATTTGTTTTTTTATAACCATAATAGGGAATTTAATTCAATTTAAAAGGGAAATTTATTTTTAAAATTTTGGGTCATTACAAAAGGCCTTCAATGCATATCACCCCCTTATAATTTTCTACGATGATTACATAATTTAGAATCCATATTACTTTTATGTTTTTTGTTATGAAACTGTTCATGGTTGGTACTTTATTTTCCAACCACTAATTCCTAAATAATTCCTTTATATTCCTCTTCTTGGATTATATTTTTTATCAAGAAACTATAATAGAAGAATGACTATGGGAAAAGAAGACAATGAAATTCACAAAAAGTGATCAAAGTATCCAGTGTTATAGTTTTTTTCTAAAATACATGATGTGTAGTTATTTATCGCATATTATGTATGAATATAACTAAAATTTACTTGTTTTAATTAAATACACATGACATGTAATATCAAAAATATTACTACATGACTTTTATTTGGTGGAGCTAGGGTTTCATGTGATTTTAAATATCATACATCATGTGATTGTAGATGACATGTATTATAACATGGAACCAAGTGCCTCAACATGTAATCCACATACATTCTAGGTCAATTAAGTGGACCAAAACATCATGTATACCTTGACACATGTCATTTATCCCATGAAATAAAGTTTTACGTGTTCAAGTTGTAAACTCCTAGTAGCGGTGTAGGACCCACATGTTATGTACCTTACTAGAAACACCATGTATGTTGGATTCACATGAGTTAGGAAATGATAGTATATGAATAGAATTCCCTAGTGACTCACATTACATATATAATATAGGGACATTCCATATACTTTTTATCTTATAGTTCTCTATATATATTTCCACCCGAGCATCTATTTTGAATGTATAAGTAGCCCATTATAATATTTTTTTTCTTATAGAGAGCGATAAAATGTATAGCTTTTTCATTTAGTATTTATATTTGATACATTCATGTAGATTTATTTTCAATTTTTTAGAGGTGATGATTTGTGTGGGTGGATAATTAGCGAGTCCGCAGGGTTGGTAATAATATGGGAACATACCTATCTCTAGGGAACAAGTACTCTGTATGTAGGGGAGTAGGTAAACCATTCATAGAGATGTGGAATTAATCCTCGAAATATAATATTAGTTACCCTTTCAAATGATTGACACTATTTACACTGGGTCATGAGTCCTCAATAGGGATTAATAACACTCTAAGATGATGTATTCAGTGGGAGAATGGGCCCCCATTCAAAATACCTTTGAGGGATGATGTATATATGAAATATTTGGGATAGTTCATGGGATTTAGGTTCTGAAATTAACTGGGAACTTTATATTCCTTTATAGAGATATAATTTTTCAAAACAAATTTGTGGAGTTGATGTAATATTCTCTAATAAGGTACAATAAATTTTATTAGTTCAAGGATGGTGTCAAAAGGATTATAGAGCCCTAAATAGTTTAGATAATGTGGATAATTTGATATTCTTTCATCTCTTTAGTTACCAATATTTGATGAGATAAACAATGATGGTTTGAGGAATCTCCCAAACACCCTTGATCATTACCGATTTCTTATTTATAGTTAGGTTGTGTAATTGGGACACTTCAGGACTTATATTGACCTTAACATCTCAAGTAATCACATGAAGTGATTATTTATAGATCTGAGATAACATATTGTAATAGTTTACTCCTATATATTCTTATGTTTCATTCTTATAAATTATACATGGTTTTTTATTATATCCTTCCTTTTTGGTTACTCCATTGTATTATGGGTTTCATGATAATTAGTTATTTCATATTTAATTTGTTATTTTGGACAATCATAATACATATATTTATAATCACCCCTACATGGGACTTGTTCCCACAAGTTTTTTTTCTATCTAGATGATTCATAGTTTAGAGAGGGGATTGGTGTTTATGGAGTTCGAGCGTTTTAGGTGGTATAAATGATTGGTGAAGATTAATGGTACTTGGTGGTGGAAGTTACTATTCATATATCGATACCAGGGGTTATTAGTATATGGTGGAACATGGTGGTCCTTATTAGGTTTCCCGACTATAAGGTGATGGTTTTACATTTTTATAGATATATTGCATAGTGTGGTGTTATCTTATATGTTGATCATTTGTTATGGTTTCTTGTGGGGAGTTGTATTGAATAGTTATTTCACTTGCATGCATTGTTATGTAGTCCAATTTTTTATTTATTTTGATGTTAGTTTATATTCACTTTATATGTATTTTATTGTATATATTTTTTACATTGTTTTAGGATAAGTCCTCCCATGTTTGATTATGTATTCTTGGTTCTAGTGGCATTCCCTTGACCTATTGGAAGCATGCTTGGGATAACACACTAAGATTATTTCTATCTTAAGAGGGGTCTTAGTGGGTCAGATCATGTCAAAATGGCATCAGAGTTATTTGGGTACTAGGGAAATAATTTAGATTTAGACTTCATTTGTGGTTAGGTTTGAGAATTTAGGGCAATAGTGTTTAGGGGTTTTTTGTTCTATTACCTGACCAAGGAAACAACTGTTTGAGTAGAGGCAAAAATATCCATTCATTGAGACTCTAATAATATATTATATTAAAAGGAACCCTAATGAATCTATTTCAAGGTATAGTAAAGATGACACATGCATCATGTAGTGTTCTGTTGTTATGATGCCCCGACCTGTGACAACTACCAGTGTCTCGACCAAAGTGTCACTTGACCTGAGGTGCTCCTACCAGAACACTAGAAGTTACCAACAAGCAGCGAGGGTCTAAGGTGTTTCCATTGAAGAACTATAACCTCATATTAGAGTTAATAAAAAATATAAAAAACAACCAAATCACATCTTCAATAATAATTAGAGTTTATATAATTAATAAAACCACACATATTATTTTAAATGAAATGCATCCATACAAGCATACATCAACTAATCTCCCATTGGCACAATAACATATATAAAATAAAAAAATAATAATACATAGAGGCTCTAATTATATTTTTAACCCTCATCTACTAACTCCATCTAATCTATATAGATCAACCATTTAACACTGAGCCTCTTCCCATTCCGAACCCATGATTATGAGGTTGAATTGGGTACCAAAGTTAATGGGCCACCCATACAGGGTGTGAGTAAAAATCAATAGGCCACCACCAATGGTGTCCCAAACATTATTAGTGTACTAGTACATGAATTATGTGATATTCTTAGAATAATAAATAAGTAACTGAAACAAAATAAAATATCCATCGTTAATCCTTAAGTTCTAATATGATAGCTATAATCATCCATACCTACTATACCTGTGCTGAATGTCTCTGAGCATGCTATATAAACCTATGAAGGGGAAATAAATTAAACCCATAATACCATCATATATAATTACGGGATGCTATCGCCTAACCCCAAATCACATCTCATATATCATTATGTGGAAAAGATCCCACTCCATAAACCTATATGATATCATTTGGGGGAATAACATGCCTCCCTGGAAACATTTCATATATCATCAGGGGAAATAACACCCCTCTCTAGAATCATATATCATATCATCAAGGGGGAATAACCCCCATTCCTATAAATATCTCATATATCATCATAGGGAATAATTCTCCTCCTTAGATAGATATATCATATTATAGGGTGGAATAAATCCCCTTATATAGAAACATATATCATATCATTAGGGGGAATAATACTCCACCATGAAAAAACATGTCATATCATGAAGGGGGAATAAAGGAAGTCCCTATAAATATATAATCAGGGTAAATATCTACCCTATATAGAATCATATATAATATCATCTTGGGTGAGTAACACACCTCCCATGAAACTACTCACATATAATTTAGGGGGAGAAACACCACTATCTAGAAACATATATAATATTACTAGGGGGAATAACACACCTCCCTATAAATTACTCAAATATCATCTGGGGAATAAAACCCCTCCCTATAATTATATATCTTATAATCAAGGGAATAATGTCCCATATCAAAATCATACAATACACAATGAGGGAAATATTGTCCCACCCCATAATCTAATATTGTATACACCTAGGGGTATACTCTCTACCCAATACCTCATATATATATATATATGTATATCAATATCATTCGGAATGGTTTCCACCCTATAATACCATCTCACATCATATCTAGGGGAAATGTACCCACCTCATAGCCATATCACACTAACATACATGATGTATATTTAATTTGATAAATTTTTTCCACATCCATCATAGGAATTAAGTGAGTTTTTATGGTAAAAATGTGCTTATAATATATAATCATTGAACATTAATGAATTTTTAGTTTAAATTTTAAATCATTGAATATTTGAGTGAAAATGATTTTTTGGGATCTTAATGAATAAAACTTATTTGATTTTATTTTCAAATATATAAGAAATAAATTTTTATTGTATTTGAATTTAATATTTCAAAATTCCTTATTTTACATTGAATATAAATTGCTGGAATAATTTTTATTTAAAATTTTATAAGGATGGAAATTCTATGTTTTATTTTATTTTTTTAGGATAGTTAAATTTTGAAAATCCCCCTCACCATAAGCATGAATCACCCCTACATAACAATTATATATATGGAGTTCAAGCCTATATAGAATTTATATGTGAAAAAGTACCCCTCGAAAACCATCATCTATGAAAATTACCCCTATATAAGCATAATATGCTTATGTGCACACATAAGGACTATATTTATAAGTAACATATCATGGAAGGATATGAATTTAAATATCAATTAACCATATATTTAAGAATCTATCCTCCCTCCATAATCTTCATTCAGTTAGTCTACAAGTATCATTTGTTCAAAAATATTTTTCCTATGTAAGCATGATACCTTATTTGTAAGCATCATCCTATGAGGGAAAACCACTATAATCATCAAACATGTCATGTAAAAATTAATTCCACAATTATAAAGATTTTAAGACGGGGTTCTAAGATGGATTAAAATGCCGCACCTGACCTATTTTATCAAATTGAAATTAAATAAGGGGGGATCAAAGTAGACCTCAATACTTTTAAAAGGTCAACTCAAAGAGGACTCCATTGATTCTCTGTGAAGAAGATAAAGAGAGTGAACCTATCTAGGATTTGTGTCCAAATTTATTAAGCATTTAGATGTAGAAATTATTACATATGGGATCAGATTTTATTATAAGGATTTTATTTAGTCATCTAAGTAATATAGTTAGCTATGACAAGTTACCACAGAGAGTGCATCAATTCAATCTAAAGGGGATATATTTGAGCTCTTCTTGGGAGTTGGTGCATGAATATTTTTCAAAAAGACTAGTACATGCACATTTTTAGGGAATGAATCATTCATTCTTGGATTCCTTCATTCATCCATAAATTAGACTAGAGGAAATGGGAAATAAAAAAAGTAATGTTTTAGGGAAATGGAACTAGAGGAAGGAAAAATATTGATATTGAATAACCTTTATTTATTTATATTTTATTTCTATTTGATGTATTTGTGATATATTTCATTAATATATTTTTTATTTTTGTGAACATGTGTAGATAAATTAGCATTGGATGTTTTATTCGATGGATTTAAATCATTTTCACTATTATTTCACAGTTTTAATCATACTAGTTTGTTATTCTTCCTAGCTTGCTTCATTACCTTATTTTATCCTTTATATAAACTGTATTGAAAAATAAAGTTAGATTTAGATTTATTTTTCTATTAGAAATATGATACATCCTTCCCTAATATGTATATATTATATGATGTTCAACTGGGAGTGTAATGTTTTATTTTCATATAGTGTTCTCATTCTTTTTTCCATATGAGCATAATTTCTACCCTACTCCATGTACCAATGTGTGGAGAGTAGTGGATCATTTTACATTATAACTTCAACTGATTTAATTAAATTAGAAAAGTTTTAACTTCTATTTTCTCTATAAAGAATCATCTATCTCCTATGTTTTGATAGATGTATTAGTCTTTCAGAGAGTTCATTGGTAAAGGTTGATCACCAAGTGACAACTAGTTATTTCAAATTATTTTCTATATAGATTTTATAACTTTATTGATGAAATATTTGAGAACCTTTTGTCAGTTTAGTTTAGTCTTGTTTCCCCCTAATTATTTCATTTCGTTATTTTATTTTTGTTTCACTGGTATCATAGCACTTTTCACCTCCTTTTCATCATAATCTAACAAAATTTCCCACTTCACTTTTCCTTTACCATTCAATAACACTTTCTGTTTTCTTATTTTTTTCATTAGTATTATTGGATTCAAACTACTATTTATTTCCCTTGGCTTTGAACCTTCTCACCACTATCTAATAGTAAGTAGGTTTTATAAATTGTATTATTGGGGTTATAAAATAACCTCCAATAAAAAATTATCATTATTATTAGGGAAGGCATGTGGGACTAGAAAAAGTTTATATAATGTGTTTGTAAATAAATAACGGAATTTTTTTTCTAATTTTTTTCTTTCTTTTCACTTTTGGTTGTTATTTTCAAACTATTTCCCATGAAATCGAATGCACATGTAAAGACCTGAAATTTTTTGTTCCTTAATGAAAAGAATTGTTTTCATTTTTTCTTTGTTTTTTGATTGATCCATATTTTGATATGGGATTTTTAATGATTATAGAAAATTATATTTACAAAAGGATGAGGGACCATACCATAACAAATATTCCCACACTACAAGGTGTGGGATGATACATAATAGAAATGGATATGTCGTAAGGTATTGTGGTGTTGTTATACACTACAGTAGTAAGGGTTTCACTATAGTGAATATATTGGCTATGCTTTAGTTATCACTATGGAGGGATTCTCATCGTGGTTGATCCGTGGTGAGGATGAATACACCATAGATCTCTTATCTATGTCAGTTATACACCGTGATATAACTTTTAGCCTTCAAGTGTTAGAGCCTCTTAAAAAGTCCATTAAAACCTTCATTTAGTAAAATAATTTTGAGATTTATGAGGTTCCTTCATATAAAATTTTATTAGGATTTAATGAGGAATTATCATAAAGAATAATACCCAAAATTATTGAAAATACCTTCTTCCTACCCCTTCATTGACGTAGTTCTAGGAGCACCGAAGAGATGCAAAAGCAACCCACTTTTCATCTGTCACTATGGTGGTCTCCTTGAACCACAACACTTTTCCTGCCTTAGGATAGTGATTTACAAGACGCCACCATGTTGATGAATCATGACTTATTCCATGGATCCCCAAAAATTTCAAGTGAGTTTCCTATTACTTTTCCTCCCTCCTGGACCAATCTTGAGCTTCCCTATTGATGATGATTGAACTCTGGAAAGAATTTTTTCTACCCTTTACATTGTTTCACCTTGAATTAATCTATAACCCTTATCACATTAGATTATAATTAGGATTATGAGTACATGGTGGGTGATCATATTATAGTTGGCGAGAACATGGCTTGGGTGATGATACCTTTAGTGAACCTTGACGTTGGTGTAACAACCATGAGGTGAGAAGTTCCTTACCATTTTGGGCCATGTATATGACTTTGTCCTGATATAATATTTATTATTGATTACCCATTATTATTATGAGTTTCTTGTGGGGGTGTGAGTGGATATGAGGTTTTATTGATATTAACCATGTGATTTTTTGTGGCTCCTAATGTTTGATCACGATATGCCTTGTTGTTCCTTTCTATGACAAGAATTACTTTTTGTGTTTCATAGCCCATGGAATTATGTTTCATGTATCAGGATGAATAGGTGGAGACTTGATATTAGAGTGATGAGGTATTAATGTCCTTAAAAAGGTGGTTGTGGATATCCCTGTATAGGTATGTGAATTATTGGCTGGTCAACCAACCCTATACAGTACAAACATCCTTAAAAGAAAGTGTGGATATAACTATAGAGGGATGTACATAGGTGGTTGACTAGAAGATACTAGTATGTAGTTTCTATGAACTTGGGATATAGTTGATTAAAAAGATATTACACTGGGGATAGACATGGTGGAATTTTTGGCATTCCTTATGACAACCACCATAAGGGGTTTGGTGAGCTGTGTTACCCTTAATGAGGTATGTGTTTGAATTATCTAATGTCCTTACCAATAATGAGCCAAAGTAGGTGAAAATAAATTTCATGGAGGCTTGGTCAGTGCATGGTTACTCAATATATGTGTGGTTTCTTGTTTATTTTATCATTTACTGATGTCATTACATAAAATGTAACATATATTGTGTACTTATATTAAAGATTCATTGGTGGTGTCTTACTGAGTCTTATACTCACACCATACTCAAACATTTTGGTGCACTTGTAGATATAACGAATAATGATCTAGTGAAGGGAAAGATAACTATGGTGGATGGATGATAAGGGGATCATGGATATGTAGAAGACAAATATAGACTATAGAAAACCTCTCCATTTATTTATTTATTTATCTTCTGATTTACACTATGGGCAGGCTTGCTAGCTTTAGAGCCACTTCTTATTGTATGAAATTTATTTCATCCTATTAGTTTCCATGTGTACTATAATTGTTTATTATACTTTTTATGTTTTAGTTTAATCTTATGACATGATATTGAGGGTATATTCTCCTCACTAATAGACTCAAACCCTCACTGATAGTGAGAAGACTCTTGCATATAGAGAGGTGCATATGAGGTCATGTGGAACTCCATCTTAGACCCGGTGGTTTGAGTAAGGATGTTATAAAATGATACCAAAGGATTGGTATATATTAAATTTTCCATCCTCCTGGAATTAAATTGGGATAGAGTAGATATGAGATATGATGGTTAGAACTCAGGCATAAGAACTATGATAGTTCTTGGCCAACACTGTATAGTGTACCTTTAAGTTTCCATAAAGGGAGGAAATTATATTTTGATGTTATTATTTATTACATTTAACTTAAGTGATTCATATGATGTTAATATTTGATTTATGAGATTTTGGGTGTGTTCATGCATCATGAATAGTCACACTGATTCACATTATATATATATACCTGTTGTTGTGATGCATAGAAGTTCTATAATTAAATGATTTGATTTCTGCTCTCTATTTGCGATAATATCTCTTTGTGTGATATATCTGTGTAGTCATTCTATTGTGATATATTATTATTGGAATTAATTATTTATATTGATCATTAAGTTATTTTGGTGTACATATGATAACTATAACTAACTGGTAAAAATAAAGACCAGGGTTAGTGCTAGGTGGGTATACATTGGGTTATGGGTAGACTCCTCCCAGAACCTTGTGTGATCCATTAGATTGGTAAGGATTTTTTTATGTTCATAACATTATTCATGTTGTAGAGATTCTTATTTGGAAGAATTTGAAGGGGCCTCCAGCTATGTAAGACCATGATATTCGTGTTCCACCACCTATAGTGTAGGAGGATGTATCCCAACCCACGCATATACCAATATTGTTGATCTAGAATATAGTTCCCATTTAGGGGGTACTTTTCCAAATAGTTACCATCCAAGGTGGATCAACTCATAGGAATATGACTGACTATTCTTAGGATTTTCAACTTCAACATCCTTCAACACTTCATCGTACTGGTGGAACGTATGATGTAGTAGATTGGAAGGACTTTATCAAGAGTATTTTCAAGATAGTCAAAACTACCGAGGAGGGGTGGGTGATTATAAATACCTTCATGTTTTAGGGACCCTCCATGAGATGGTGGACTTCTACGAGTCAGGCTAGGAGATAAGTGGGTATTACTTGGGTGAACTTTAAGGATCTATTTATCAAGTATTACTTCCTTGAAATTATGAGGATATACTCTTTCATTGAGTTTATGGAGTTATTATAGGGTTCTATGACTATGTATTGTTACTCTATTTAGTTCATGGATTTACTTTGATTTTCTCCCAAGTTGGTAGGGAATGAGGCACATAAGGCTTGAATGTTCGAGATAGGCCTTCGAATGGAGCTTAGATGGTGAGTCAGGGGCTTTGTTTTGATGACTTAATCACATGTTCTTTGTAAGACCCTGAACTTTGAAAATAGGCTGTAGGAGGATAAGGAGGCATCCTTACTTCCAGACCATAGAGGTCCAATGAATGAGATTTCTATCATTACCTCAAGAGTATATTATGGTAGTAATAATATGATAGTGGACTAGGAGTAGTAGGGTAGTAGATAGTCGGGTAAGAGCATGAATTATTTATTATCCTCAATGGGAGATGATTCTAATAGAAGATATAATATTGAGCTAAATAGACATTACAACAGTCTATATTAGAATATATATGTGGAGTTCTGTCGATGTGAAAAATCTATTCATATTCAATGTTTTTTCTTGTACGAATCTCAGAGGGGTACTAGGATATCAGGGAAATCTAGGAGTAGAGGCCCTCAATAGAGGATGTAAACTTCCCAGAATCTGGTGACTCGAGGATAGGTTTATAGAGCTGAGTTAGGGTGAGTTTATGTAATGGAAAAGTTATCATAGATCATAGATAAGGTAAATATACCATTCTAGGTATGATTACGATCACATCAACCTTATATAATACATTCATAACTTGAAAATCAACCTATGGGAACGGGTTGGAACCATATTTGTAGGCCAAAAAACCACGTAAATTGCCCATTTTCCTGATTTTCAAAACTATGGAGGATAGAGATATTGAAATATGACTTCTCAATTTCCATGGTTTAAACCATGGAATTTTGTAATGTATAGCCACATTTAAAATAATGTTAATTTATAGCTATAATCAATGTTTAACCATGAAAATTGGATCCTAAGACCATGATTAAAACCATGGAATAGGTAATCTATAAATATGGTTTAAAACATGGAAATTACTAGATAAAAACATAGTTTAATCATGGAAATTTCTCCCTCAAAGAGTGGTTAAAGATGTGGTGGTAGATAATGTGTATACATGGTTTAAAACCATTGAAATTTGATTCTACAACTATGGGTTAAAACTATGAAAATTGGAAGCTACTTCCGTGGTTAAAACCTTGGATATATCCTCCATATACCATAAAAAACTATTACCCTACATCATACAAATTTATAAACTCATATCCTCTAGATTCTACAGGTTACAAAAATCACACAACACCACTCATGTCATAAAACCACCAAAAAGAAAAATCATTTAGCATTTAAATTATTTTCATAACCATTATAAATATCTTTAATGAATAATCAAATAACATCTAACTATTTTATGATAACTTAAAATGGATTAAATGAAATGATTCTACCAAATATAAATTATTCCAAGTCATTCCACAAATCACGATGCACCTATATCCCTTGTCATATTATAGGTATTACATAATATGAGATTAAAATATAAATATTATTATGTTATGAGATTCATTTCATAATTCCATCAGTCAGTCAATTTCACTAAATAATTCAAGAGATAGTATACGGACACACCCAAAATGTCAAATATTAAAAATAAACTCAATGGTAAATCATACATACTATCACCTAAGAAATGAAATTGAAATAAGATAATGTAAGGAAGTGTGGAAAATAAACTCCTTAATAATTTGTAATATTTTAGACTATGATTCAAACTATTACTATAAATCAACACCTTGGAACTTTCCATTACCCGAGACATCATATATTCAATTTTAATTCACAAAAGGTGTTATTTATTGTGAGTGAAAACATAATACTTATTAAAAACCACACCAACCTCTGTTCACTCAAGGAGTTAGTATGTGAATATATAAGTAATAGTGTAATGAAAAAAAGGGCTGATTAAAATTTGGGATAATTATTCAATAACATGGAATTTCATAAGTTATCCCCCCATAAGCCACATGTAAGAAACCATTACCATATATCAAACATATAAAAATATTTTTAGTGATAAAAATATCATACATAACTAAAAAAACAACATATTACAACATTTAATAACCTCAAAAACTCATACTGTCAATTTATCCCTCTTGTATAGAATGAGAAATCAATATGGAAATAAAAATCTATTATCTATATTAAATATCATATTTTCTATAAATCAAATACACATAAAGAACCTCTAAGAAGATCTCAATATTCTATATTTCATGTCAATGTTAATTACCTAGCTATTACCCAATTATTCTACCTTTGTAACCATTTAAGGATTCATTTCTCTATTCATTACATATAAATTCAGTATGTAATTCACACCTTAACAATCCCAGTTAAGGATCATCATTATACATTATGGTTTAACAAACAATTGACATGATTCCCCCTAAAACTCAACACCATATTCCCCTTAAATATTTTCCTATCATTTAGAAAAACATTTAAAGAATACCAATCTTACAATTTGGTAAACAAAGTCTCAATATCCCATATTTTAGGTCATGGTTAATTACCCAACCATTACCCAATTATTATTATTATATAACTATTTAAGGATTTATTTCCAACATAATTACATATAAATTCAACATGTAACTGACACCATAACAAAACCGGTTATAGAGCATCACACATTATGGTTTAATATACAGTAGGCATGTTTCCCCCTTAAAATCAATACCATATTCCTATTATTTTTTTTATAAAATTTATCAAACCATTTATATCATAAAAATCTTAAACATTTTTAAAATAAAGTCTCAATATCTAATATTTCATTTCAAGGTTATTTACTCAATGATTACCCAATTATTCTTCCTATATAACCATTTAAGGATTCATTTTCAGCTTCATTACATATAAATTCAGCATGTAACTCACACCTTTACAACCCCAATTAAAGAACATCACTTATTATAGTTTAAAATACATTGGAATTACTTTTCCCCCTTAAAATCAATACTATATTCCTCTTAAATTTTTTCCATTCCATTTAGAAAACCATTTAAATTACACCAATATCACACTTTGGTAAAAAAAGGTCTCAATATCCCATATTTAATGTTAAGGTTATTTAACCAACCATTACCCAATTATTCTTCCTATATAACCATTAAAGGATTAATTTCCAGCTTCATTACATATAAATTAAGCATGTAACTCACACCTTAACAAACCCAATTAAGGAAAATCATTACACATTTTGTTTTAACATTCATTGTACATGATTTACCCATTTAAATAGATAACATAATCCACTTAATCACTTATTCTATAACTTAATAAAACTTTTAAAACATACTAATCTTACACTTTGGTAAGCGTAATAATATTCCCAACACCCCAAACACTCATTGTTATTTATATAATTTTATTCACCACTTTAAATATTATTCCTAGATTTGTATAATACACTAAAGATAGCCTAATAAGGCTTATAAATCTTTTATTATTTAGTTAAATTCACCAAATTAGTCTTTAAATTACTATCCCTCTTAAACAATAATTTCAACATGCATGAATAAATATTTCAAAAATAGGGTGATTCCACACTTTCAGAAATATCAGAACAATATCCATGGTGCTAAAACAAAAATATTGTTTGAAAATAAAAATGATATTAAATTTTACTTACATGTCAAAATAAAATACAACATTATTAATATTCATAATAGAAATTAAAAAATGAAATATTTTTCACAAAATTAAGAATTTAAACTCTTAGTGGTTGGTGCATGATCCAAATTAAAGCTCCAAACATTTTTTAACAAATTTTATTTTTAAACATGAAAATTAAAAAAATCAAAATATAAATTTCTTTCATCAGGAAAAATATAGATTTTATAGTATAAATAACTCTATTTTATCACTGAATGACTTCCTACCAATACAAAATATAGCAAATAAAGAGCATATTTCAACATTTTTTCATAAAATTAAATTCAAAATTTGAGAACAACTTGAAAAGAAACACCTTTAAATCTGGAGATTTAAAATAATTACTAAGAACTAGGTATAAAATAATTTATTAAGAAAATATCTCCCACTCTGGTTTCACACCATATAGTACAGATTAGGTGCAACGAGTGAAGAGAAGATTGGAAGCACACAACAAATATTGGAAGCACAAAATTAATATTAGAATATCTTTTTTTAATGTTTTGACTATATAGGTTGTCCCCATTCAATTCCTATAATATAATATATTTTAAAAAATAAATTTTTTCATGAAATTACATAAAAATACAACCTAATTGGATGTTTTTAAGTGTTTCCATCAATATAAATTCCTAGGGTCTTTCACTAAGAATATTGAGAAAACAAAATAAAAAACTAATAATTTTAAGTCAAAAAACAAAATTGACATGTATACCATAAATGATTGCTAAATTTTATTTTAAGTAAATGAATAATAAAAAATACATGTCAAAGTAACATCTTCATACATTGGAAATTTGAAATTAAAATAGATGTAGTAAATTACATCAGTAAAGAAGTAGTTTTTAAAAAACTAGGATATACATAGCCACTATAAGTAATAATAATATGATGTAATTGGACATTGAATCATAAGAGAAAATAATTTGAAATTTTAAAAAACTGAATTAAGGATGATAAAGGATTTTCAAGAAGAATAAATATTTGAAGATAACTCTTGAAATAGTAAGAAAAAATTAACAGCATATGAAACATAATATTTAAATAATTTTACAAGGTTTAAACATGAAAGAATGTTATCTGAAGTCATTTAATAAATATCTAATAGTTTACATGGATGTTTTAATTAACATCTCTTATTAAGTTTTTAAGTAAGAAAAAAAATAAGCACATAAATCCCTTATTACATAATGAAGAACAATTTAAACTAGTAAGAAATTTCTTACTTATATAGGTAAATAAATTAAATATTAAAATTTTTGTGATAAAAATGATTTTAAAAACCATAAAAAGAAAAAAAATTAGAAACATCTACAAAAACATAAAACTAGAAGAAAAATCCTTGATAATCATTTCCTTCATTTGAATTCCACCAAATAATTTCACCCTTTCAACTTGATGAAAACAATATAGTTTCCACCATTTATGTTCTTTAGAAAAAGAAATCTAACATTAAGAATAATAATTTAATTAAATTAAAAATTAAATCATAACATAAATAAAAAAACAAGTGGGGATGTCTCAAAATTATTCAAGGGAAAATTTGGAGTAAGAAGACACCATGTTGAATCCAATTATACACATCAATATTAAATTAGTTCAATGTTAAGGCTCTAAAATGTATCAGACATGTTTACATCCATTTGTCATCTATAAACTATAACCAAATCCCGAAAACATGATTAATTTCAAAAATAAACTTGAATAACACACATTTAAAGCTTCAACACGTACAAAACTTCTTTAAAAAATTATCAATTTAGATTTACAGAAAATAAGTGCATGTTATTAGTGGAATTTTAAAATAATTTAAAAAAAAAATACTTTAAAATGATCATAAACTCAATAGTATACTAATAAATTACATACCCAGTAGTCTAGTAGTTTATTGATTATAGTTTAAGCCTAATAGAATTGATACGAGTTCAACCATAGAAAAAAAATAAATATTAGTATATATTATTATGAATGCCAAAAATCATTTCAAATTAAAATAAGAACCCCCCTCTAAAAATATGGTATTATAATTTGAATTCATATACAAAAATTTCATCATTCCTCTTGAAATATCAACCTGTTTACTTGCATAAAATATTCTAGACATCAATCAGAATTTAGCATTAAACACCAAAAATTTAAATTTAATTAAAGTAAACCAAATGTTTAACTATATAAGAATGTGAATAAAATATAATCTCCCAAGATCGCTACAATTATTTTTAGAGATTCACCAAGTATATGGGGTGAGGGGGGGGGGTAATCATAGGAGTGTTCATTGCTTCTCAAAGATATGAAAATCTACTTTTTAGAAAAAATATTTATAGATTTTTCAAATATTTAACACAATAATACAAAAAATAAATTGATAAAAAACAATTTATAAAGTTCAATTCCATCAACAACCAAGAGAAGAATCCAAGGAGAGATAAAATTTTAGGTTATCATTAGAGCTCATAATTATATCCAATGACCATAGTTTAACATGAAATAATCTCTCTTTACTATAAAAACCTTAATAAATTAGTATGAAATAGTGCTCTAAGAGTATATAGGTAGGTATTTTATTGTTTATAATAATTAAATAATTAATATTTTAGTTTAATTACAATAAAAAATAAACATGTCACAATAACAATAACATGAATTTTATCTCAACCCTCAATATGTCTTATAAATAGTAAATAATATTTTTAATAACCAAGAAAAACTAATTTACTATAAAATACATCAACTAGTATATAATTTAATAGATTAAACATATTTTTACATCATGATAAAAAAATAAAACATATAGAATGGTTATTTCAACATGTCGTAATGTGTAATGGGAATAATAGAAACCATGATCCAAAATTGTGTAATTTAATTACATAACAAAATGTACAAACAAAATTTATTTTTATTAGTGAAACCTTTGTTAGTAAAACAACTATAATTAAAAATAATACTAGAAAATTGAAACTGTATTATAGGTTTATTTTGAAATTTCATTACACAATAACATGTGTAAGCCAAATCTATTTTTATTAGTCAAACCTCTATTAACATTAAAAATAAAAAATATTTTGATACAAAGGAAGAAAAAAATATATATTTTGTTACAATATTAATAAATTGAATGTAAATTATAAATGTAAAGAGATTTATTATACAGAACAAAGGATATAAAATGTTATCATAAAAATAAAAAAACTAATGACATTGAATAATGGATAAAATGACACCAAAGTAAACTAGAAATTCATTACTCTAAGTGAACTATACATATATAGAAATTGAAAGTGCATTAACTTGAAAGTTGTTTATGTATTAATAAAAACATATTATACCACTTGGCATATCAGATATGGTTTAATGATCATTCATTTTACTTCTCATGGGATCCTATCTTTAGTGAAAAATTTAAACATAAAAAAAATTCAATTGCAATCTTAACAAACTTAGTTGTCGATAAATGAGTAGAATTTACGATAATTAATATGTAATAAAAGAATAAAAGGAAACAATAATTTTAATTGATTCAACCATATCACATAATCTAAGATAATAAATGGGAATAAACTATAAATATTTAAAATAGGATAATAAAAATATTTAAATACCGTTTTAAGGATCATTGGAACAATATAGTTAAAAGAGAATTACTCAAGTGATATTTTAAAAAAAAATTCATCTAGTGAACAATGCTTGAATTATTGTTTCCTTAAAAAAGTCATGTTATATATTACTCAAGTAATAATTTTAAAACATTTTGGGACAACATAAGAAAAAACTAATATAATTCATTTTTGAATTATATGTCAGCGAATATTTGGGATAGACCCAATTGTTACTAGGTGCACGAAAATGGGTCTTATTGTGCGCCTTTTTTAAGAATGATGGGGTATATGCTTAGGATAATTCACATTTTATTTATAAACTATTGTGAAGGATTAGAAAATAAAGATATCCTTGAAGAAACCAAAGCTTATTATTCTGAGTTGAATAACGCATAAATTTTAATTTATTATAAGTGTTACACCACATTTGGAATTATACATTATGATTTAAAATTTAAAATTTTATGATCTAATCTATTATATTCCATTATTTTGAAATGGCACCTGAAAGGAAGAAGGGTGTCTATACGCATAGACAATATAGAGATTTCCCTATAGAGGAAGCCAATAGACCTGATTTTGGAACTGAGAAAGTTATGGTTATATTATGGAAACTTATTTAGGTTATAGAAAATAAACTCTCTTGTATGGAGTAACCTATTCCATAGTGATATTCCCATATATTGGATCTCTTTATTCAATATAGGACCTAATCATTTAATATGGCTAATAATCTAGTGGTAGAAGAGCAGTGGTTTAAGTCCATAGTGATGATATTTATTTTGTTAGGATGTGGTGAAATGGAAAAGGTTACACCAATAGTTTATTTTCTCAAAGGTTATGATGGTCTATGCTGGATATTGATCTAGAATATTAGAGAGAAAGAGGAAGTATAACTCATTGAATGGAAAGATTTTAAAGAGTAATTCTTCGAAAAATATTTCCCTTATAAGAAACAAACAAAGATAAATATAATTTTCCTTATCTTAAATAATAATGAATAATAAAGTGTTGTATAGTATGAAACTACCTCTAAGAAGGTTAGGTATGTAAGCTACAGATTACACATGCAACATATATTGCGAGATTGGCTATTTTTTTTTGAAGGGTTTAAGACAAGTCTCTAAAGGGAAATGGTCTCTAAAATATTTTCTTCATACGATGAAATAGTATTATGTGCTATTAATACATAAAAATAATTCTCTAAGTCTTATGGATTCAAAGGGATGCAAGAGAAGGAAGACATAGAAAAAAAATGTATAATGGGAAAAAGTGAAAGAAGGATTTTCTCATATATGTGAACTATGGAAAGAATAACATTGGGAAATTCTTTAAGGGATTGAGAGTTTCTTATAAGTGTAGAGAAAAGGTTTGAGAAGAAAAATAATGCAAAGGTATTAAATAAAACACTACTATTCAACATTTCAACTATAATGAAATGGGTCACTATGAAAATGAATTCCCTAAGCTTCAAGGGAATATATCTCATAAGAAGCTAAAGGATTATGGTAAATATTATTTTATTACCAAAGAAGAAGCGGAATGATTAATGTTCCTGCCTTTAGATTCAATAATTATTTTGTTTGAGTATTTTATCAATGATTTCTTTTTTATAAGATTTATAAAATATATAAGGATTGTATTGTAGTACTTTTTCATTAATGATTTGAAATAATATGATAAATGATACCAATGACCAAGAAAAATGATTCATTGGTAAGTTGAAATTCTTGGAAAACACATGATTGAAGGAAATATGACCATTAATATATTCTTGATTTCGAGATAATGGTGTTTGGATAAAGAGATGGTTGATATGGATAAAGTAAATTGGATAGTGTTGACTTCCTTGGAACTAATTAATGATTTGTTGAAAAAGTGGTTTGTACTACCATTAATAGAGTTTATAACATCTTTGGAATTAAGGAATATATCCTATAATATTTGTTTTACTTAATTAATAAGGAATAATGTAGGTTTTAAATAAGGTTTTATGGTAATTCGGGTTATAACCATGTTTCAAGAGAATACATGATCAAATTATTCACATGTTTGGTATGTTGTGATTAATAGGTAATTCATGTTATTTGAGAGATTAATGATAAGTTTATTCTATAAAATTAGTAACAATCTTTATAATTTTTCAGATCATAATTCTTTGGAAGGGTCAAATGGATAACCATTTATGAAATGGTTTAAGTTGAACATTGGATGGGTTTTTAGAGATTAATGTATTACTTCACCATACCAGGATTTATGAACATTATATAAATTGTTCTAGCTGTATTGGTTTTTTAAAATAATTGTAGATATATGGAAAGACTTGTATCTCTTTTATGGATATTAGGATCTATTAAAAGTAAATATTAGTGATTTAGGCATATAAATTTCAATTTTGGATATTTATTTCTTATATTAAGTGATGAATTGGAAATTGATCAAAGAATAAACAAAGAATAAAATTTTTATTATGAAATAGAAATTTATAAAGTAAAAATATTTCCTTATATTCATATATAGTAAAATAATTCCACATATTTAGGAAAATAATCTTGCAAAAAATGTTATCCCATTACATTCATATCCAATTATTTAGATGGTCTTTTAAATCATCAAAGATTTATGGTTTAAATCCTTTTAACTTTCCATTGATAATTAAACTTATTGTGATCAATGAAAATTATCACACTCTATAAATATTTATTATTTTCTTAAATGTACTTATTTTCAATTACCACCAATTTTCTCCTACGTAGAAACCTAGTTATGTGTTATTCCATATGACCCTTGTACTCCCCTTTTTTATCTTATTAAGAGGAATTATTATTAACCCTTTTAAAATGTGAGGTTTTTAATAGAAGAATTTTTAAATATAAAACCTTGGAATTATGATATCTAGTTTAAATTTTGGGGACTCGATTTGTTTAAGGTATATAAAATGTAACACCCTAAAATTATCAAATATGAACATCATATTCGATAGTGTGTATGACACGCAACACCAAGTGTAGAAGGTAATATAACAACCTGAGACTTTAAAAAAAATATAAATAAATTCAATCACTTCAACAACTTTTGTTTCATGAAACACTAAGTTTAGATTTCATTACAAAAAACACTCAGTTTAACTTATGTTACACGCAAACAACATGTTTAAATGAAATGTGAAAAATTATTAAAATATTTTTATTTAATATAATATTTATAACCTAGGAATAAAAATGATGGGTATATATATTACTAATAAAATTATTAAAAATATGGAAATTTATTTTTTAATAATAAAATAATAATCACTGAGAAGAAAAAGAAACGTTTTTTAAAAAACTGTATTTTGCTAAAAGATAGAATATTAGCGCTTTGACTCATAATTTAAAATTATGTTTTAATAATTTTAGAAAATTTATTTGAAAAAATAAAATTAATTATTTAAACCATATTACCAAAATTATATTATATTGATTTTTTGGATTATTTTTGGAAGTTTCATTTTTCGATGAATAGTGAAAAATACTAAATTTTCATTAAAAATTGTCTTTTCGGTTAAACAATTTATAGTATTAAGTTATATTTTGAATTATTTTTAATGAAAAATTAGTCTAATTTTATATCAATTAATATGATTTAGGTCATTATAATCATTTTCCTATAAAATTTTATATAAAAACATTGTATACTTTAGAACATTTTCACTTTAAAACCCCACTTTCTCCTCACATATGTGACATTAATTTTAAATTAAAAATTTCAACTTATGTTAATTGAGTTTATAAATATGTATTAAATATATATAATCTGAATAATTTATAATTTATAATAGGATCAACTTAATTTTTTACGAAAATGAATAGTTAATCTAGAAAAAATTAATTGTTACGGTTAAGGTAAAAATGAGTTTACCTGGGGATAAAATAAAATGATAAGGGTAAAAATGACATATAAACTCGTCAAAAACTATTTTATGGACATATTTAGACCATTACACCTATAAGGTTCTATAATTTATCATTTTGGGCCCTTATAACATATGAAAAAAGTGGGACCACTCAATTCCTTTCAAAAATATCATGTGTGTCCTCTCCCTCACTTATAAAAGCCACCTCCTATAATCTCTTCTTAACACATTCACACCCCTTTGGTTCAAAAAATATATTACCAAATAACCTTAAATATTCCATAAACACATCCTAAATTCCTTATCATAGGTATAAATAAAACCTAGTAAGTCTTTAGTGTAAACCTAAGAAGGATACCTGAAGAAGATGTAATGTTCCTCAATGAGCGTCTTTATTTTACTTCTTTCTTCACCTCTTTAAAATTTTATTAATCCATTATGATATTATGAAATAATTATATTCCATATAATTATATGTTTTTATAATAATTTAATGACCTAGAAACATATCCACTTCCATCAAATGAGTTTTAAAAGTAACATTCATGTGTGCGACGAATGACAGCCTCACAGACTGATATTGTTAATTTTTTCCATTTCCACCTCTCAAAGTTGGGTATGATGATGGATATAAAGTATATATATGATATTAATTAAAACGTTATACCACTAGATTCAATATATCATATATATATTCTTACCTTCCATTCCTTATGAGATATGACAACATCGCTCATGTGTATGGTGGACTACAACCTCATGAAGCGATTCGATTTTTCCTTCACTAATACTTCACATGGAAGGTAATAAAGATAGATTTAATGGTTAAATGTGATATAAATTACATAATTATGATATTAATGTATTTTTATTACTCTTTAATGATAATATATATCATTTTATATATTTCATTTTCACTCATGTAAATATGATAATATCATTTGTGTATGTGTGGACTACCTCCTTCACAAAGTGATAAGACACTATTTTAATCACCAAAAAACATGGATGATATATATAATTATATAATATTTCATACATGAATTTATGATAATTATGTAAAGATAAAACATTACTTACCTTAATTATATAATGATCTTTGAAACAATATAAGTGTTACTCATGCGTACGTATGACCTACAATCTCCATGACCGTAACATACTTCATTTTTAATAATCACTATTCATTATTTGTTTTAAAAGTAAAATTTATATAAAAATATAATAATTATTTCAATATTATTATATAGATAATATAACTATGTAATATTAAAAATAACTAGATCTTTTATGACGAAATATGCATGAGAAAAATAAGGTAATTAACACCTGAAATGATGAAAATAATAAATTATCATTAATGGATGGGAGATAAGATGATATAAAAGGATCATATATGATATTATAAATATTAATATGGTTATTAAATAATTTTATAAAAATTTTATGACCACTATATAGGATGTTGAAAAACGTTCAACCAAAAGGAAGTGTATGGTAATATACTTCATCTCAATTTCATTTCATTGAGGCATATTGTAATTTTATGCACCTAATTTATTTAATATGGTGTATATAATAACCATTTTAAATTTAATATCATAATTCCTTAATAATTTATGGTATATTGAATTTTAATTTTAATTATTACCACAAAGTGTGTTTTAATTAATAGTCACCAAGTGGTAAACAATTCCATAACTCAATTCTTTTTCATTGGGTTGTATTAATTCCTCATTGTTGTTAATATTATATGATCATGTTTATAATAAATTTTTATTATATTATTCTATATTTAAAAATATTTTATGTGTATTTATAGTTAATACACAAAACAGATTCATTTGTTGATTCTCACTTCAAATTTATGATCTTTATAAGGGTTTACTTAAAAATCTCACTTTAATCAAGAGTTTTTATTCTTGAATTTCAATTAAAGGAAATTATTTGAAAATTTTATAATAAATACATTAAATCTTATTCTCATTTGGTTATTCATGATTTTTTAATGTAATAGTTCCATTTTTCCATTCTTTGTTACTTAAATTAATTGATAAACTGTTTTAAGTAAATCTGGCTTCATTTCTCTCTTCGGTCAGAAATCCATTTTCTTCCAAAACCATGTTTTCTAAAATAGTTTTCAATTTTTTTAAACTCTCTAAAATTATTTGTCAAATTAATTTTCAATAATTTTTCTCTTCAAAAAACTTCTTCAAAGGAATCTTATGACTTTTTAAAAACAATGATTGTTTATCTTTTACCATAAATGTGAAAGGAATCTTCTTGTCATCTTCTAAACAAGGAACTTTCCTAACCTTTTAAAGTGAAAAAAAATTTCTATTAAAATTTTAAAGCTTGTACATAATCACCCACCATCATGATCATAATTTATTTGAACACCCCTTCTCAATTTTACAAGGATATTTTAAAAGAAAATGTTTTTAAAAATGTTTTTTAAAGAAAATTATTTTCAAAATGTTTTGTCAAAATGAAAAGGATATATTCCTCAAGAATGTTTTTAAATATATTTTTACAGTATTTAAATTCATAAATTAAAATACCTTCTATTCTTACTCCAACGGGTATATGTTGATACCATCCTTATTCTTCCTCTAGATGGTTTATGATTATTTTGACCAAGTATAGTGTTAAATTCACTTCCTTATTTTATTTTGTAGTCATTAACTTTAAATTGAAATATTAAATTTCATCTGATAATTAGACATTAAATTTCTACTAAATGCCCATATTATCTATCATTGACATGCTTATTTCTTAAAACTTATACCAATTTAACATATATTGTTTACATTGAAAGTTATTTGTTTATCTAGTAAATATTGATAAATAAATATTATTTACTCACTATGGATATTTAATAATAATAAATATTGTTTATGAATTGAATTGATTATTAGATATATGAAGAATTATTTGAATAATAGGACATGGGTTGGGGACCGTTTATAGAAAGACCCTCGTTGTATCGGTAGTCTCATGAGAAAAAACGGCTGTCCAAATTAGATGGGTTTTTACCCAATATGTTTTAAACCATCATGGGAAAGGTCTTGATGGTAAAGGTATCATATGTTTGGGAAACAAGATGTCTGGTAATTAAGAATTAACTTCATTAAAAATTCATTTATTATTATCCATTGTATTTTCATAATGATATTATCACTGGATGCATTTTATTCTTTATTTATTGATTAAATAGAATGTGTTTTCAGTTATTTAACTTTCCATATTGATTATGACTTATCTAGTTATTTAAGTATCACGTGTGTTCAGTTATCTACATTTTCATATTTATTATGATTATTTATTCATGATAGATTCTATTGTACTTAACCCTTACAGAGCATTTGATCTCACCATTATTTTGTTTCCTTTCCCTAGGATATGAATATGAATTCTTGGAATGAGTTTCAAAGATGATGATTTTTTATTTTTTTATGATCTATTTTATTTTACCAATATAAAATGGATATCATGTATGTATCTAGTTTTCTAAAATTTCTAAACTGTATGGTTATTTGGGATGTAATTCCTAGTATCTATGATAATGTAATAAACTAAGACACCAGCTTTGGGATACTGGGGTTAGGGTCATTACAATCAGCTACCCTATCAACCACCATCTCTAGCCTTTAAGATCATTAAAATTCTTCATATTATAATATACATGGACTTAAGGATGAACAATACATTATTATTCATGGAGGTTTTATAAATAAAAGTCAGTATGGTCATCCCAATGAGTGAGATGATCCCATGGATAACCGTTATCTATGTGTATTATCAATAATCATAGTATTTTCAGGACTAACACCATAACAAGTCATCATTAATCATAATGATACTCATGATCAATCCTTATTAAGATACACACAATTCACATTCATTAAAGTCAATAAATTACAAAATTTAAACATATATAATAATTTTATGATTTTATAAAAATTAGAATGGGACCTCGTAAAATACGCCTTACTCGGTGTCCTGAAGTTCTGATAGGTCAATATGGTATCCCTCCTATTAGATAGGAGACTCTGGATATGAACCTATCCATTTTTTCCCCTATATACAAGATACATGATTTTAACAACCCTACTTATGGATGGTAGTCATGAAATTGAAATAACATCTTAGAAATAATAATGTTTTATTGAATCACATCATAAGATTCCCCACCCTATTATTTACCCTAGATGCACTGTCCTAAGATGACCAAAGAATAGAAATCTCCACCAATATCATACCAAAAATACTAAAGGAATAAAAATCTCCCCTAATATTCTATTGAACATCAATCATGCTTAAAACAAGTTCTAGTGACCCATTTTTTTAATTTATAGAGACTTAGCTCATTTTTGAGTTTTGAAGTATCGAGTCCATAAAAGGGGTAAAATGGAACATTCACAATAATAAATGACCTTTTTATTATTTTATTACTCTCTAAACATGGTGTTTTACCTTAGGATAAATTTTTCCAAGATACTTCAATTCTGTGAAAATATTAATATTTATTAATAAATAAATTTTATATTCTATGGTTGAAAATTTTTAATATCTCTAAAACAGGATCTAAGAAAAAAAAATTACACACCAAATTTGTGCTTGGTATAGGATATTTTTTCCAGTTAAAGTAAAAGTTAGGTTCTCAAGTGTCAAACCATGAACCTAGCATTTTCAGGTTTTTACTTGAAACAAAAATTGACTAATAAAGATATTTTATTATTTTTATTTATTTAAGAGCTGTGTGGGGGTGTTGGCATGTCCAAATAGTAGTGATGTGGAATTTTGGAAGATTTATCAAGTATAAATTTTATGTATGTTGAATTAAATTATTAGAGGAATTTAATAGGGTTTTTTATAGGGAGTTACACATGCGATTAATAAGATAAATTAAAGGGATTAAAGGATATTGATGAGTGGATCGTCATGTCTCCAATAGTGAAATTTTGTTCTTTTATAGATCACCTCATGTTCCGCCCTCTAACTTTATATCTATTATCTATTGGGTGAAAAAATATCTATAATGAAGTCATTATATTATTCTATCAACAGAATTTGAAATTTAGGTGGTTATGATGAAACATATAATTATGGAAATCAAACTATGAATGCCAACAGTTCTTGAATGTTGATACTATTTTGAGTATTCACCAATAAGGCATGAAACTTTTAATTTTATCATACCTTGTTTCATTAATGCGATCTGACCTTATTTCTTTCGTGATCAAATCACCTAGATTTCTATATAAATGGTATAACTAAAACATTTCGATATTTTAGTTATGATGAATTACAAAAAAAATTAATGTTTATTTAATAAAGGATTATTATTAAGAATATTTCATAGAAATTTTAATTTTTTTTATTATATTTTATTTATTTTCCTTGAAATTATTTTTGGGTTGAATAAATAAAATTATTCTTTTACTAAAAAAATATTTTTCCTTAATCGAGTTTTACTAGCATCAAATACGATTAATGGTTGAATGGTGGTATTGATTTTTTTATTCAAGATAGAAAATGTTTTAAAAATATATTATCAGTATTTAAGATGAATTTCATCTCATATTTCATGGATAATTGAATTTTTATACATCATTTAATATAGTTGTGAAATTAAAATTATTCAATCAATAAATTCTAAAGAATATTTTTTTATTAGTTTTGATAAAGATGGATTGAATATTTATAAAAAAGAAAATTTTGAATGAATTATTAAAATATATTATTTTATTAATGTGCAAAGAGTTTATTTTAAACTTTAATTATTATATATCAATCATGTGAGCTTAAATATTTAGCAATTATTTAAATTTATCAAGGGATTAACATGGGGATAAATAATTCATGTTTTGTTAAGAAATTTAATTTTGAGAATATCCCATGATTTTTTATAATGGGGTTTGTTAAGGGTGGAAATTATTATTATTATTTATTTGTCACATTTAAATTTATATTTCATAAATTAAAGGTATGACAGACCTTGTCTTTATTAAACATTAATTCATGATTTATTACGTAATAATACGCATAATACAACCTAGATGATTGAGAAGTCTAGTGTATTTGGGTAATTAGGAACATTACATAAAAACATAAAATAGGTGTTACATTATCATTATTGAAATCTCATGCTCATAATATTCTATCTTTCTTAAAACTACATGGGATAACCTGAGGACATATATAAGAAACGAGTGAGCTATAAAGCTCATTAAGGGAATAAACAAAGCATAAAATGAAGAATTTATTACATGATATACTATAGGAATTTAAATGGGACATAATAGGGGTGATAATATAAAACATTAATAGTGATTCATGACATATAATGAAGATATAAAGGAAATATGGGAAAGTGGAAACAACATTAAACATGACATCATAATCATAGGTCAAGGATAACTGACAAGACGTAATAAAATGGTGGAAAAAGTCACATAATTTTTTATGTTCACTCCATAATTCCATACATGAATTATCATGAGACTAGAATATTACCCAATGCATTGGAGATCTATTTAATTCTGAGCACAACCATCGCTTTCATATCATCTACATGTAGAAGTGTGCCATATAGATCATATAACATAAGGATTCATTCCATCAATTTTAACCCCACAATCATAGAGTGTGGTTACATAAAACGAAGTACACAATCAATGGAGGATATTTATATATAAGTGAATAAATTAGAGTGGAAATGGGGGTTGATATTCCTGACACAATCGTTTGGAGCAAAAAATCAAGGTGAAATTTCAGCAGCATTATAACAGTACCTATAAGATTTATAAAATGGTTCAATGAGAGAGAAAGGGGTATCTAATCAAATGGAGGTAAAAAGAAAAGTATGATGGATATATAAGTAAATAATCCAAAATGAAAATTTTGGAAATAATAAGCAAAGAAAAAGAGGTTGCTTTAATAAAAACTTGGCATGGAAAAATCATATGATAATTTCAACAGTGTAATTGGGGTATATAATAAATCGTGGTAGAAATTAATGAGAGTTAAAGGGGTAAATCATCACTTATAAATAAAAAATTTATTAATAAGAATTTGTAAAATCATATCCCATCAATAGAAATTGGAATATAAAGCGCATTACATAAGTAAGGTGCTTGAATAAAGAGGAGATAGATAAGATCCCTTATCTTGAGTGGGTGTTTCAAAAAGCTTAGGAGAAGCTTATTAGGATCTTGGGGGGAAACTTGGGAGGAATATAGAGAGTTTATATTAGATTAATAACATTATTCAAGGTTTTTGAGTTAATAGGAATGAGATATTTGGTGAGTTTATATATATAAAGAGAATGGAGTTCTTTATTATTTCCCAAACATAGGTTTTGGAATCTATATAATAACGTAATCAATACCACAAACATTCCCATAGTTTTTAACCATGGATTCTACCAAATAGAATTATTTTTAATTATTTTATAATTATAAGGTCAAAACTCATTAAAATATTACCTTGGATGATGTGAATGTGATTCATGTTCATAAAGAAATTATTTTAGAACCTTAAAATATAATATAGGTTTTGGAGGATTCATAAAGTCTTTAAAAAATTAATAAAATAATATAAAATCACATTATTTTAATGGGTAAACATATATTTGGTAGTAGATACCCTTTATATCTTTTATTACGTCACCTTTTTTTCATTATGATGTCATAATTCACACTGTATATTTATACCTTATTTAATTTTTACCAAGAAGTTTGACTATCTCAGAAATTATGAAAAATTCACTATTGAATAAATTCAATGATCTAATTCCAGAAATAATATTTATTTTATCAAAATAAATTTCTAAATATTTGAATCTTAACTTTTAAAAAAATAATCGATATTTATTGAGAAATTCTAGGTTTTTTTGACAACAATAATTTTCAAACCCTCTTAAAAAACATTTGGATTCACAAAAATTATATTAATTTTTGAATTTAATAATAAATATTTAATTGTTTTATTTTATGAATATATAATTTATTTTAAAAATTAATTAATTCATCAAAAATTAATGTCTTATTTGAAATTGCATGTTACACAAAATGATAATTTGTGTTTAATCATATGAAAATCAAAATCATTTATAAATTAACTACAACAAGAAATAAATATAACCATTATTCTATTGAAAATAGAATATAAATATTCATATTATTATGGTATTTTTACTTAAACCTTTATTATACCAAAAAATTTCCTAAGGGTAAGGTTCCCGAGGGTAAGATTTTCATGAGGTGGTTCACCGTACATGGTTTGGGCCATGATCTCAACGAGCTTGAACTTCTGTCATAAATGGTTCTGATTATGATTTCGTTTGTGGATATTGGCATGGTATTGGTGAAGGGAAAATCATAGTGATTCTATCTCCCTCAGAAGCTATGATAAATTGTATTTATAGGGTACAATCCTACTAGTCGAGGCCATCACTTCCTTTTTCTGTGTCTATTGGATTTATCAAAATCATATATTTATTCTAATCATATGATCACTTATCAATGGATATTTTACCAATGTTTATAATTATTATTGACCATTTAAATATTAAAGGATAAAGTTAAATAATTACATGTGTTTTCTATAACCATAATAGGGTATTTAATTTAATCTCAAAGGGAATTTTATTTATAAAAGTTCAGGTCATTACAATCTTCCCCCTTCAGAAAATTCACCCTCAAAATTTTCACTTCAAAAACTAAAACACATGATGGTAATTCTATTTCAACACCTATATTGGTTCTCATATTTATTCTCAAACTTTTTCCTTCCCCATACCTCTTTTACAAGGTGCATTATCTTATTTCGCAGAACTTTGTTACTACGATCTAAAATCTTCACCAAATTCTATTCATAAGAATAATCATTCTACAATGACACATCCTATGGATTTAGAACATGTAAGGGGTCTGGTATATACTCAATCAAGATAGATAAATGGAACACATCATGTACTTAAGATAGGTTATGTGGGAGTACTAGTCAATAGGCATCCAATATGATGTGATCAAGGATCTAAAAGGGAATAATATATCTTGGAATAAGGCTTCCCTTATTCCCAAATATCATGAATTTATTCCTTGGAGATATGAAAAGGAATACCTTATCGCCAACCTCAAACTCTAGGTCTCATCGATGATTGTTAGTATAGATCTTCTATCGCAATTGAAAAACCCTGATGTTCTACTCAATGATCTTGAAAATTTTCACCATGTCCTCAACCATTTCAATACACAACAGTTTTCATTCACTTACTTAATACCAGCATGTAGGTGTTATGAATATATTACAATAAAGGTATTCATAAAAAACCTTTCTGATTCTTGAGTGGAATCTATTATTTTATGAGAACTAGAACATAGGAAGATGTTGATCTAATCCTCATTTTAATTCAATTAATCGTGATCTCAACATGTCCCTAAGTTTCTAGATAGTTCACTCAGATTAGTCATCAGTTTGAGGGTGACAAGCTATTCTGAAGTGATCCTCTTTATTTTTAGCATGTTTAAGACACTCCCAAAACATAAAGGTAAATATTGTATCTCAATCATATAAAATCCATATTGGTGTTTCATGAAATCTTACCACTTATCTAATGTATATCCTTGTATATTGATCGAATGAGAAGTGATCTCAAATTTCAATAAAGTGATAAGTCTTTGTAAGATGATCCCCCACAACCCATATAACATAATTTCCTCTTAATGTATTCATAAGACCGTTGTAAATGTTCATGGTTATGTTTTCCCATTTGCATATAGGTATGAGTAATGGTTATATCATCCCCTTGTATTTTTTCCTTTCATCCTTCTATTTCTGACATACAAGCCACCTTTATGTATATTCCATGATCCCCATAATCATATTGTCCCACTAATAGTGCTCTTGTAGATCTCAATACATGTTTTTTCTCTATGGATATATAGTGAAGTTCAATCTATGTGAATCATCAAACCATTAATTTAAATCAATATTTTATGGTCCACATAGTCATTAACAAAATCTCATAACTCCTTCTCTATTAATTTTTAACTCTGAAGATTCCACTTTTCATATAGCTTCCACCTTCTTTTTAATTTCCACATCATCCCTCTAATACTCCTTTATCTTCTTCCAAAGGGATAATTGAGCATTCATTTGTGAAATGATTGATTATGTTCATTCTTTTATTATTCCCATGGACATCCATTTCAAGTCTAAGAATATTGGATCTCCCTCAATTGTCATAAATGATAAAATTTTCATATCCTTTATACTTAGAGCATACTCAACTTTATTTGCTTTCCCAGGATAGTAGTGGATTGAGTATTAATAGTTCATAATCATCTCTAACCATATTACCTACCATGTATTCATCTCTTTTTGTGTGAATATATACTCGAGACTCTTTTATCTAAATATATATTTCAGACTTCTATCCAAATAGATAATGCCACCAAATTCTCAATGCATATATTTCTACGACCAACTCCATATCATGAATTGGGTAGTTTTGTTCATGAAATTTTATTTTCCTTGAGAAATAGGCTTTCACCTTTTCTTTCTATATTAGCACGCAGCCTAATACCTTCTTCAAAGAATCACTATATACCATGAAAATTTCCCCACATGTGGGTAGCATAAGTACAGGTGTAGTGATACAAATATTTTTCAATTCATTGAATCCCTCTTCACATTAATTATTCCAAACAAACTTGACTCCCTACTGAGTTAGCTTGGTTGGAGGGTTTTACAATCATGATAATTTTCTTACAAATGATTGATAATTATCAACCAGTCAAAGGAAACTATGGATATATATCACAGGTGTTAGCCTCATCCATCTTTCAATTGTTTTTGTCTTTGAAGGATCCATAGATATCCCATTACTTGTGATAATATTCACCAATAATGCTACTTGGTCCAAGTATAAGTTTGATTGGGACCTTAATGAATCATTTAGGAGGGATACCAGGCAATTCCTTGGGAAACGAATTAGCATATCCCCTAAAAATGGGCATGTCTTCAAGGATGAATTTTTTTCTAAGTCTCAATAATATGAGCTAGATATGCTTACTCTTAGGTAAATAATATTCATTCTTGATATGATTATAAAAAATAAGATTCATCCTCCTTGAACATGAATATAATCGAAGGGTGATTCGTGGTACAAAGGGTGATTTCCTTATTGTGGAAATTTATGTTGGCTCTATATAAGGAAATCCAATCCATACCCAATATTGATTCAAATTACACATAAGGTAGTATCACAAGGTTGTCTAGGAAGTTTTTACCACAAATTTTTATATGGTAGGAATTATACACTTGGGATGAAATAATTTCCCCATTAGTTGTTTTCATAGATATCTCAACTTCCATGCTTTGTGGTTGTGTTTGAATAATTCAAATAAACTTGAATTATATGAAGTAATACATAGAACCAAAACAAGAAAGTAAATTTTCAATTATTGAATGAATAACTAGAAGCACTGTAGAAGTTACTGTAGCAGTACTGTAGCAGTTACTGTTCGGTACTATAAAAGCCTGAACTATTCACATTAGGCCATCGGTTTGGGCTTGGATTCCTTAAGGCCTTCGGGCCACCCAAGGCCTTCGGGTCAGTAAGGCTTTCGGGCCACCTTAAGGCCCTTAGGGCCACCTGATTTGCATTTCCATGGACAGATTCTACAAGGAACCACTCCAGAGGAGGAAAGAGTAGGGCACATCCACCAGAGTAGGGCTAAATGAACTTTAGAAGAATAAGAGGGTATGAAATTTGCCATCGGTACCACACCTGTTCACCCATGCACATGGACATGCAAGATGAAGAGTCATGCAAAGGTAGAGAGCTTATCACGATGTAGATGCTGGGGAGGAGCAGTTTGAATTAGTCATAGTCTGTATTATTTCCTTAAGACCTATGGTTCATGTAATGTCTCCAAGCCTACGGGAAATGTTATTCCTAAGCCTAAGAGCCTTGTAAGGGTTCACCATCATCCCTTGAAAGGGGCGTTATTGGAAAATCAATAAAAAAAGAAGGCCTTTGGGACATTCAATCAAAACTAACATACCAATCACCACTTCATTTTCTAGATCCACCTCAGCAGTTGTAATGGAATAAGCTCACACTTGTTTCCTTTGAGGTTTTTGGTATTGATTTTCTTTGAACACCCTTGGCTTAGTGCATTGGTTTTAAAGTGACCATGTTCATTTCAGTTGAAACATTAGAAAATAGTCTTAGGGTTTATTATAGAATTCCTCTCTTCCATTACATTAGTGGGTTTCTCCTATTAGAAATTACTAGCTAGTTTCACTTCCTTCCCACACCTAAATAATTTCCTTGTATACTTTAGGCAATTTTCGGGGTTCTTTTTTTCCACACTTTTGACAAGTGGGATGTTGAAATTTCTTAACATCATTATATTTCTCCGTAACATGGACATAATTGAACTCCACTTTCCACTTTTTGTCCTTGTGAGACCCTTTAGATTCACTAATATCCATTTAGACTTTGAGGGAACATTAGATAATTTTCTCATAGCTATCAAAGTCTCAGATCTCTAGGGATTTTCATAGAATCAATTTTATCCCACAAAATAAGTGTTAAACTTTTCATTTATGGTTAATGAAAAATCTAGAAGCATATCATCAAAGTCTTGTGATTTTTTCCTTATATACCTTAACTGATTCATTATATTTTTCTCTAGGGAAATAAAATCCATTTCCATTTTATGTTAGAGAGTACGAGGAAAATATTTGTCAAAAAACTTTTTTTATAATTCCTTCCACCTGATCACTTCAATATCTTCCTCGTGCTTTATATTCTTGATCAATTTCCACTAATGATCATATTCTCTCATCAAAATATAAAAAACAAGTATGAACTTCTCTTTATTTGATCATTGAAATATGGAGAAGATATTCTCAAAGGATTTGATAAATTTTTCTATGATTAAGGGATCAGATGATCTATTGAAAGTCAGATGCCTTTGTCATATAAAGGTCTGAATTATAGTTTTTTTCTTTATTAGAGTGATTGGGGCTTTCCAACTAATTCATGTTTCTATTTAGAACCTAAGTTAGATAAGATATTATCATCACAAAGTTCATTATTCCTACCCCCATCGGGTTGGGAAACTTGTTTGGGAAATCATCAAATTTCCCTTCACATTGGTTGTTTACTCAGTTCCTCCTATATTTTTCCATTGGATAGAATAAAGGGATAATTAGGGATGAGTAATTTTTAACCATTAAACACAAAAAATGGGAATCCAACAAAATTAAAGGGATAATTTATAAATTACATTTATCTCCTTAAATTATGAATTTATAGGATTCAATATATTTTATAAAGGATATATTTTCTAGCATATAATCTTATGGGAAATTTTGTTACCTTAATAATGTTTCTCAATGAGCTTGTGAATTTACTAAAGCATATCTACTAGGAGTGTCAAACTAGGTTTATAGTAAGGCCCATTATTTTTCCCCAGTTCCTGATCGATTCTTGCTCAATATGATGCTTTATGGTGGTACCCCTAGGTACATATCTACAAGATCCACATCAAATTTTAGTATCTAGGTAGGTATATATTTTCTTGAAAACCACTTACTCTATACTTTACCAAAATTTAAGGATGTATTCTTATGTTTAGTGTTATACCTAAATATTTCTTTAATTTTTTTCTAATCCTAATCCCAAAAAATAACTAAACTTTTATATGATACAAACTATGAAAACCCGTTTCCTTATTACACATTAATTCACGATTTATTACACAATAATACACATAATTCAACATATAATATTAATAATTATATAATTTTTTCATAATTAATTACATTACATAAAAAATTAAAATGGGGGGGGGGGGTACATCAGTATTACTGGAAACTTTCTTAATATGTTCATAATATTCCATCATTCTTAAAACTACATGGGATAAATTGGGGGACATATATAAGAAATGGGTGAGCTATAAAACCTAGTAATGGAATAAAAAATCATAACTTGAAGAAAGTATCACATGTTATACAATAATATGTTCAATGTTATATAAAAGTCATGAGAATATTCAACCTGAAAAATGAGGCATCTTATAACATGAGAATATAAAGGAAACATGAGAAATTGGAAACAAAATTAAACATGATATCATAAACATTGGGAAAGGTTAACCACCAAGGTTAAGGTGCATTATGGTGAGATTTTTATGGGGTGGTTTAATGTAAATGGTTTGGGATGTGATCTCAATGAGATTGATCTTCTCGTATAAATAGTTTTTCTCTTGATTTAGTTATTAGATCCCGACATGGTCTTGGTCAAGGGAAAAACCCCGTGATGTAATCTCCCTCCTAAGATCTGATAGTTTGTGTTTATAGGGTATAATCTTACTAGTTGAGGCCATCAGTTCCTTTTTCTATGTCAATTGGATTTATAAAAAACCTATATTTATACTAATCATATGATCACTATTCAATAACTATCTTACTAATGATTATGATTCTTAACATCCTTTTAAATATGATAGGATAAAACCAAATAATTTTATTTGTTTTTTATAACCATAATAGGGAATTAAATTCAATTTAAAAGGGAAATTTATTTTTAAAATTTTAGGTTATTACAAAAGGCCTTCAATGGATATCATCCCCTTATAATTTTCTACGATGATTACATAATTTAGAATCCATATTACTTTTATGTTTTTTTAATGAAACCATTCATGGTTGGTACTTTATTTAGCAGCCACTAATTCCTAAATAATTCCTTTATATTCCTCTTCTTGGATTATATTTTTTTATCATGAAACTATAATATAGGCATGACTATGGGAAAAGAAGAGAATGAAATTCAAAAAAATTGATCAAAGTTTCCAGTGTTATAAATTGTTTTCTAGAATACACGATGTGTAGTTTTTTATCCAATATTATGTATGTATATAACTAAAATTTACTTGTTTTAATTAAATCCACATGACATGTATTCTCAAAAATATTACTACATAACTTTTATTTGGTGGATCTAGGGTTTTATGTGATTTTAAATATCATACATCATGTGATTTTAGATGACATGTATTATAACATGGAACCAGGTGCCTAAACATGTACTCCACATACATTCTAGGTCAATTAAGTGGACCAAAACATCATGTATACCTTGACACATGTCATTTATCCCATGAAATAAAGTTTAACTTGTTCAAGTTGTAACCTCCTAGTAATGGTGTATGACCCACATGTTATGTACCTTACTAGAAACACCATGTATGTTGGATTCACATGAGTTAGGAAATGATAGTATATGAATAGAATTCCCTAGTCACTCTAATTCCATATATATAGTATAGGGACATTCTATATACTTTGCATCTTATAGTTATCTATATATATTTCCACTTGAGCATCTATTTTGATTGAATAAGTAGCCCATTCTAATATTTTTTTTCTTATAGAGAGCGATAAAATGTATAAATTTTTCATTTAGTATTTATATTTGATACATTAATGTAGATTTATTTTCATATTTTTTAGAGGTGAGGATTTGTGTGGGTGGATAATTAGAGAGTCCATAGGGTATGTAACAATTTGGGAACATACCTATCTCTAGGTAACAAGTACTCTGTATGTAGTGGAGTAGGTAAACCATTCATAGAGATGTGGAATTAATCCTCAAAATATAAGATTAGTTACCCTTTCAAATTATTCCCACTATTTACACTAGTTCATGAGTCCTCAATAGGGATTAATAACACTCTAAGATGATGTATTCAGTGGGGGAATGGTCCCCCATTGAAAATACCTTTGAGGGATGATGTATATATGAAATATATGGGATAGTTCATGGGATTTAGGTTATGTAGTTAACTGGGAACTTTATATTCCTTTATAGAGATAAATTTTTCAAAACAAAGTTGTGGAGTTGATGTAATATTCTTTAATAAGGTACAATAAATGTTATTAGTTCAAGGATGGTGACAAAAGGATTATAGAGCCCTAAATAGTTTAGATAATGTGGATAATTTGATATTCTTTCATCCATTTAATTACCAATATTTTATGAGATAAACTATGACGGTTTGAGGAATCTCCCAGACACCCTTGATCATTACCGATTTCTTATTTATAGTTAGGTTGTGTAATTGGGACGCTTCAGGCCTTATATTGACCTTAACATCTCAAGTACTCACATGAAGTGATTATTTATAGATCTGAGATATCATATTGTAATAGTTTACTCCTATATATTCCTATGTTTCTTTCTTATAAATTATACATGGTTTTTTATTATCTCCTTATTTTTTTTACTCCATTGTATTATGGGTTTCAAGATAATTAGTTGTTTCATATTTAATTTGTTATTTTGGACCATCATACTACATATATTTATAATCACCCCTACATGGGACTTGTTCCCGCATGTTTTTTTTCTATTTAAATGATTCATAGTTTAGAGAGGGGATTGGTGTTTATGGAGTTTGAGCTTTTTAGGTGGAATAGATGATTGGTGAAGAATAATGGTACTTGGTGGTGGAAGTTACTATTAATATATCAATACCATGGGTTATTAGTATATGGTGGAACATGGTGGTCCTTATTAGGTTTCCCGACTATAAGGTGATGGTTTTCCATTTTTATAGATATATTTCAAAGTGTGGTGTTATCTTATATGTTGATCATTTTTTAGGGTTTCTTGTAGGGAGTTGCATTGAATAGTTATTTCACATGCATGCATTGTTATGTAGTCCAATTTTTTTTACTTTGATGTTAGTTTATAGTCACTTTATATGTATTTTATTGTATATATTTTGTACATTGTTTTAGGATAAGTCCTCCCATGTTTTATTATGTATTCTTGGTTCTAGTGGCATTCCCTTGACCTATTGGAAGCATGCTTGAGATAACACACTCAGATTATTTCTAGCTTAAGAGGGGTATTAGTTGGTTAGATCATGTCAAAATGGAATCAGAGTTATTTGGGTACTAGGGAAATAATTTAGATTTAGACTTCATTTATGGTTAGGTTTGAGAATTTAGGGCAATAGTGTTTAGGGGTTTTTTGTTCTATTACCTGACCAAGGAAACTACTATTTGAGTAGAGGCAAAAATATCCATTCATTGAGACTCTAATAATATATTATTTGAAAAGGAACCCTAATGAATCTATTTCAAGGTATAGTAAAGATGACACATGCATCATGTAGTGTTCTATTGTTATGATGCCCCGACCTGAGACAACTACCAGTGTCTCAACCAAAGTGTCACTTGACCTGAGGTGCTCCTACCAGTACACTAGAAGTTACCAACAAGCAGCGAGGGTCTAAGGTGTTTCCATAGATAAACTATAACCTCATATTAGAGTGAATCAAAAATATTAAAAAAACAACCAAATCACATCTTCAATAATAATTAGAGTTTATATAATTAATAAAACCACACATATTATTTTAAATGAAATGAATCTATACAAGAATACATCAACTAATCTCTCATTGGTCCAATAACATATATAAAATAAAAAAATAAATAATACATAGAGGCTCTAATTATATTTTTAACCCTCATCTACTAACTCCATCTAATCTATATTGATCAACCATTTAACACTGAGCCTCTTCCCATTCCGAACCCATGATCATGAGGTTTACTTGGGTACCAAAGTTAATGGGCCACCCATACAGGGTGGGAGTAAAAATCAATAGGACACCACCAATGGTGTCCCAAACATTATTAGTGTACTAGTCCATGTATTATATGATATTCATAGAATAATAAATAAGTAACTGAAACAAAATAAAATATTCATCGTTAATCCTTAAGTTCTAATATGATAGCTATAATCATCCATACCTACTATACCTGTGTTGAATATCTTAACATGCTACATAAACCTATGAACGGGAAACAAATTAAACCCATAATACCATCATATATAATTAGGGGATGTTATCGCCTAACCCAAATCACATCTCATATATCATTATGTGGAAAAGATCCCACTCCAGAAACCTATATGATATCATTTGGGGGAATAACATGCCTCCCTTGAAATAGTTCATATATCATCAGGGGAAATAACACCCCTCCCTAGAATCATATATCATATCATTAAGGGGGAATAACCCCATTCCTATAAATATCTCATATATCATCATGGGGAATAATTCTCCTCCTTAGATATATCATATTATAGGGTGGAATAAAGCCCCTTTATAGAAACATATATCATATCATTAGGGGGAATAATACTCCACCATGAAAAGACATGTCATATCCTGAAGGGGTAATAAAGGAAGTCCCTATAAATATATAATTAGTGTAAATATCTACCCTATCAAGAATCATATATAATATCATCATGGGTGAGTAACACACTTCCCATGAAACTACTCACATATCATTTAGGGGGAGAACCACCCCTCTCTAGAAACATATATCATATCACTAGGGGGAATAACACCCCTCCCTATAAATTACTCATATATCATCTGGGGAATAACACCCCTCCCTAGAATTATATATCTTATCATCAGGGGAATAATGTCCCATATCAAAATCATACAATACACAATGAGGGAAATATTTTCCCACCCTATAATCTAATATTGTATACACATAGGGGTATACTCTCTACCCAATACCTCATATATATATATATATATCAATATCATTTGGAATGGGTCCCACCCTATAATACCATCTCACATCATATCTAGGGGAAATGTAGCCACCTCATAGCCATATCACACTAACATACATGATGTATATTTAATTTGATAAATGTTTTCCACATCCATAATAGGAATTAAGTTAGTTTTTAATTTAAAAATGTTCTTATAATATATAATCATTGAACATTAATGAATTTTTAGTTTAAATTTTAAATCATTGAATATTTGAGTGAAAATGATTTTTTGGGATCTTAATGAATAAAACTTATTTGATTTTATTTTCAAATATATAAGAACTAAATTTTTATTGTATTTGAATTTAATATTTCAAAATTCCTTATTTTACATTGAATATAAATTGCTGGAATAAATTTTATTTAAACTTTTATAAGGATGGAAATTCTATGTTTTATTTTATTTTATTAGGATAGTTAAATTTGGAAAATCCCCCTCACCATAAGCATGAATCACCCCTGCATAACAATTATATATATGGATTTCAAGACTATATAGAATTTATATGTGAAAAAGTACCCCTCGGAAACCATCATCTTTGAAAATTACCCCTATATAAGCATAGTATGGTTATGTGTACACATCAGGACTATATTTATAAATAACATACCATGGAAGGATATGAATGTAAATATCAATTCATCATATCTTGAAGAATCTATCCTCCCTCCATAATATTCATTCAGTTAGTCTATAAGTATCATTTGTTCAAAAATATTTTCCCTATGTAAACATGATACCTTATTTGTAAGCATCATCCTATGAGGTACAACCACTATAATCATCAAAGATGTCATGTAAAAATTAATTCCACAGTTATAAATATTTTAAGATGGGGTTCCAAGATGGATTAAAATGATGCACCTGACCTATTTTATCAAATTGAAATTAAATAAGGGGGGATCAAAGTAGACCTTATTACTTTTAAAAGGTCAACTCAAAGAGGACTCCATTGATTCTCTGTGAAGAAGATAAAGAGAGTGAACCTTGCTAGGATTTGTGTCCAAATTAATTAAGAATTTAGATGTAGAAATTATTACATATGGGATCAGATTTTATTATAAGGATTTTATTTAGTCATCTAACTAATATAGTAAGCTGTGACAAGTTACCACATAGAGTTCATCGATTCAATCTAAAGGGGATATATTTGAGCTCTTCTTGGGAGTTGGTGCATGAATATTTTTAAAAAAGACTAGTACATGCACATTTTATGGGGAATGAATCATTCATTCATGGATTCCATTATTCATCCATAAATTAGACTAGAGGAAATGGGAAATAAAAAAAGTAATGGTTTAGGGAAATGGAACTAGAGGAAGGAAAAATATTGATATTGAATACACTTTATTTATTTATATTTTATTCCTATTTGATGTATTTGTGATATATTTCATTAATATATTTTTTTATTTTTGTGAACATGTGTTGATAAATTAGCATAGGATGTTGTAATGGATGGATTTAAATCCTTTTCACTATTATTTCACAGTTTTAATTATAGTAGTTTGTTGTTCTTCCTAGCCTGCTTCCTTACCTTATTTTATCCTTTATATAAAATGTATTGAAAAATAAAGTTAGATTTAGATTTATTTTTCTAGTATACATATGATACATCCTTCCCTAATATGTATATATTATATGAGGTTCAAGTGGGAGTGCAATGTTTTATTTTCATATAGTGTTCTCATTCTTTTTTCCATATGAGCATCATTTCTACCCTACTCCATGTACCGATGTGTGAAGAGTAGTGGATCATTTTACATTATAACTTAAACTAATTTAATTAAATTGGAAAAGTTTTAACTTCTATTTTCACTATGAAGAATCATCTATCTCCTATGTTTTGATAGATGTATCAGTATTTTAGAGAGTTCATTGGTAAAGGTTGATCACCAAGTGACAACTAGATATTTTAAATCATTTTCTATATAGATTTTATAACTTTATTGATGAAATATTTGATAACCTTTTTTCAGTTTAGTTTAGTCTAATTTACCCTAATTCTTTCATTTCCTTATTTTATTTTTGTTTCACTGGCTTCATAGCACTTTTCACCTCCTTTTCATCATAATATAACAACATTTCCCACTTCAATTTTCCTTTACCATTCAACAACAATTTATGTTTTCTTATTTGTTTTTATTTTTAATTAGTTTTATTAGATTCAAACTACTATTTATTTCCCTTGGGTTTTAACCTTCTCACCACTATCTAATAGTAAGTAGGTTTTATAAATTGTATTATTGGGGTTATAAAATAACCTCCAATAAAAAATTATCATTATTATTAGGGAAGGCATGTGGGACCAGAAAAAGTTTATATAATGTGTTTGTAAATAAATAAAGGAATTGTTTTTATAATTTTTTTCTTTCTTTTCACTTTTGGTTGTTATTTTCAAACTATTTCCCATGAAATCGAATGCACATGTAAAGACCAGAAATTTTTTGTTCCTTAATTAAAGACTTGTTTACATTTTGTCTTTGTTTTTTGATTGATCTATATTTTGATATGGGATTTTGAATGCTTATAGAAGATTATATTTACATAATGATGATGGACTATACCATAACAAATATTCCCACACTAGAGGGTGTGGGATGATACATAATAGAAATGGATATGATGTAGGGTATTGTGGTGTTGTTCTATACTACAGTAGTAAGGGTTTCACTATAGTGAATATATTGGATATGATGTAGTTATCACTATGGAGGGATTCTCATCGAGGTTGATCCATGGTGAGGATGAACACACCATAGATCTCTTATCCATGTCAGTTATACACCGTGATATAACTTTTAGCCTTCAAGTGTTAGAGCCTCTTAAAAAGTCCATTAAAACCTTCATTTAGTAAAATAATTTTAAGATTTATGAGGGGCCTTCATATAAATTTTTATTAGGATTTAATGAGGAATTATCATAAAGAATAAAACCCAAAATGATTGAAAATACCTTCTTCCTACCCCTTCATTGACATAGTTCTAGGAGCACCGAATAGATGCAAAAGCATCCCACTTTCCATCTGTCACTATGGTGGTCTCCTTGCACCACAACGCTTTTCCTGCCTTAGGGTAGTGATTTACAAGACACCTCCATGTCGATGCATCATGACTTATTCCATGGAGCCCCACAAATTTCAAGTGAGTTACCTATTACTTATCCTCCTTCCTGGACCTATCTTGAGGATCCCTATTGATGATGATTGAACTCTGGAAATAATTTTTTCTACCCTTTACATTGGTTCACCTTGAATTACTCTAGAACCCTTATCACATTAGATTATAATTAGGTTTAGGATTCCATGGTGGGTGATCATATTATAGTTGGTCAGAACATGGTTTGGGTGATGATACCTTTAGTGAACCTTGACGTTGGTGTAACAACCATGAGGTGAGAAGTTCCTTACCATTTTGGGCCATGTATATGACTTTGTCCTAATATACTATTTATTCTTGTTTACCCATTATTTTTATGAGTTTCTTGTAGGGGTGTGAGTGGCTATGAGGTTTTATTGATATTAACCGTGTGATTTTTTGTGGCTCTTAATATTTTATCACGATATTCCTTGTTGTTCCTTTCTATGACATGAATTACTTTTTGTGTTTCTTATCCCATGGAATTATGTTTCAAGTATCAGGATGAATAGGTAGAGACTTGATATTGTAGTGATGAGGTATTAATGTACTTAAAAAGGTTGTTGTGGATATCCCTGTAGAGGTATGTGCATTATTGGCTGGTCAACCAACCCTATACAGTACAAACATCCTTAAAGGAAAGCGTGGATATACCTATAGAGGGATGTGTATAGGTGTTTAACAAGAAGATACTAGTATGTAGTTCCTATTAACTTGGGATATAGTTGATTAAAAATATATTCCCCTGGGGATAGACATGGTGGAATTTTTGGCATTCTCGATGACAACCACCAAAAGGGGTTTGGTGAGGTGTGTTACCCTTAATGAGGTATGTCTTTGAATTATCTGATGTCCTTACCAATAATGAGCCAAAGTAGGTGAAAATAAATTTCATGGAGGCTTGGTCAGTGCATGATTACTCAATATATGTGTGGTTTCTTGTTTATTTTGTCATTTACTGATGTCATTACATAAAATGTAACATATATTGTGTACCTATGTTAAAGATGCATTTGTGGAGTCTTACTGAGTCTTGTACTCACACCATACTCAAACATTTTGGGCAGGGAAAGATAACTATGGTGGATGGATGATAAATAGATCATGGATATGGAGAAGACCAATATAGAATATAGAAAACCTCTGTATTTATTTATTTATTTATCTTCTGATTTACACTCTGGGCAGTCTTTCTAGCTTTAGAGCCACTTCTTATTGTATGAAATTTATTTCATCCTATTAGTTTCCATGTGTACTATAATTATTTATTATACTTTTGATGTTTTAGTATAATCCTATGACATGATATTGAGGGTATATTATCCTCACCAATAGACTTAAACCCTCACTGATAGTTAGAATACTCTTGCATACAGAGAGGTGCACATGAGGTCATGTGAAACTTCATCTTAGACCTAGTGGTTTGAGTAAGGATGTTATAAAATGATACCAAAGGATTGGTATATATTAAATTTTCCATCATCCTTTCCTTAAATTGGGACAGAGTAAATATGAGATATGATGGTTGGAACTCGGGCATAAGAACTATGATAGTTCTTGGCCAACACTGAATAGTGTACCTCTAAGTTTCCATAAAGTGACAAAATTATATTTTGATGTTATTATTGATTACATTTAACTTAAGTGATTATTATGATGTTAATATTTGATTTATGAGATTTTGGGTGTGTTAATGCATCATGAATAGGCACACCGATTCACATTATATATATATACCTGTTGTTGTGCTGCATAGTAGTTCTATAATTAAATGATTTGATTTGTGCTCTCTATTTGCGACAATATCTCTCTGTGTGATATATCTGTGCAGTCATTCTATTGTGATATATTATTATTGTAATTAATTATTTATACTGATCATTAAGTTATTTTGGTGTACATATGATAACTATGACTAACTGCTAAAAATAAAGATCAGGGTTAGTACTAGGTGGGTATACTTTGGGTTATGGGTAGACTCCTCCCAGAACCTTGTGTGATCCATTAAATTGGTAAGGATTTTTTTTTTATGTTCATAACATTATTCATGTTGTAGAGATTCTTATTTGGAAGAATTTTAAGGGGCCTCCAGCTATGTAGACCATGATATTCCTGTGCTACCAGCTATGGTGTAGGAGGATGTATCCCAACCCACGCATATACTAATATTGTTGATCTAGAATATAGTGCCCATTTAGGGGGTACTTTTCCAAATAGTTACCATACAAGGTGGATCAACTCATAGGAATATGACTAACTATTCTTTGTCTTTTCAACTTCAACATCCTTCAACACTTCACGGTACTGGTAGAAGGTATGATGTAGTAGATTTTAAGGACTTTATCAAGAGTATTTTCAAGATAGTCAAGACTACCGAGGAGGGGTGAGTGATTATAAATACCTTCATGTTTTAGGGACCCTCCAGGGGATGGTGGACTTCTATGAGTCAGGCTAGGAGATAAGTGGGAATTACTTGGGTGACCTTTAAGGATATATTAATCAAGTATTACTTCTTTGAAATTATGAGGATATACTATTCCATAGAGTTTATGGAGTTATTATAGGGTTATATGACTATGTATTCTTACTCTATTCAGTTCATGGAGTTACTTTTATTTTCTCCCAATTTGGTAGGGAATGAGGCACATAAGGCTTGAATGTCCGATATAGGCCTTCGAACGGAGCTTAGATGGTGATTTAGGGGCTTTTTTTTGATGACTTAATCACATGTTCTTTGTAAGACCCTGAACATTGAAAATATGTTGTAGGAGGATAGGGAACCATACTTACTTCCAAACCATATAGGTCCAATGAATGAGATTTCTATCATTACCTCAGGTGTATCTTCTGGTTGTAAGAATATGATAGTGGACTAGGAGTAGTAGGGTAGTAGATAGTCGGGTAAGAGCACGAATTATTTAGTATCCTCAATGGGAGATTATTCTAATAGGAGATATAATTTTTAGCTAAGGAGACATTACAACAGTCTATATTGGAATATATGTGTGGAGTTCCATCAATGTGAAAAATCTATTCATATTAAATGTTTTTTCTTGAAGGAATATCAGAGGGGTAATAGGATATCAGAGAAATCTAGAAGTAGAGGCCATCAATAGAGGATGTAAACTTCCCAGAATATGGTGACTCGAGGATAGGTTTATAGAGCTGATTTAGGCTGAGTTTATGCAATGGAAAAGTTATCATAGATCATATATAGGGGACATATACCATTCTAGGTATGATTATAATCACATCAACCTTATATACTACATTCATAACTTGAAAATCAACCTATGGGAATGGGTTGGAACCATGTTCGTAGGCCAAAAACCATGTAAATTTCCCATTTGCCTGATTTTCAAAAATGTGGAGGATAGAGATATTGAAATATGGATTCTCAATTTTCATGGTTTAAACCATGGAATTTGGTTATGTATAGACACATTTAAAATAATGTCAATTTATAGATATAATCAATGTTTAACCATGAAAATTGGATCTTAAGACCAAGATTAAAACAATGGAAATAGGTAATCTATAAATATGGTTTAAAACATGGAAATTAATAGATAAAACCATAGTTTAATCATGGAAATTTTACCCTCAAAGAGTTGTTAAAGCTTTGGTGGTAGATAATGTATAGACATGGTTTAAAACCATTGAAATTTGAAGCTACAACTATGGGTTAAAACTATGAAAATTGGAAGCTACTTCCATGGTTAAAACCTGGGATATATCCTCTATATACCATAAAAAACTCTTACCCCACATCATACAACTTTCTAAACTCATATCCTCTAGCTTCTACAGGTTACAAAAATCACACAACACCACTCATGTCATTAAACTACCAAAAATAAAAATTATTTATCATTTAAATTATTTTCATAACCATTATAAATATCTTTAATGAATAATCAAATAACATCTAACTATTTTATGATAACTTAAAATGGATTAAATGAAATGATTATACCAAATATCAAGTATTCCAAGTCATTCCACAAATCACGATGCACCTATATCCCTAGTCATATTATAGGTATTACATAACATGAAATTAAAATATAAATATTATTATGTTATGAGATTCATTTCATAATTACATCAGTCAGTCACTTTCACTAAAGAATTCAAGAGACAGTATACGGACACACCCAAAATGTCAAATAGTAAAAATACACTCAATGGTAAATCATACATACTATCACCTTAGAAATGAAACTGAAATAAGATAATGTAAGGAAGTTTGTAAAATAAACTCCTTAATAATTTTTAATATTTTAGACAATGATTCAAACTGTTACTATAAATCAACACCTTGGAACTTTCCATTACCCGAGACATCATAAATTCAATTTTAAAGCAAAAAGGATGTTATTTATTGTGAGTGGAAACATAATACTTTTTAAAAACCACACCAACCTCTATTCACTCAAGGAGTTAGTATGTGAATATATAAGTAATAGTGTAATGAAAAAAAGGGTTGATTTCCATTTGGGATAATTATTCCATACCATGGAATTTCATAATTTATCCCCCCCATAAGCCACATGTAAGAAACCATGACCATATATCAAACATAGAAAAACATTTTTAGTGATAAACATCTCAAACATAACTAAAAAACAACATATTACATCATTTCATACCCATAGAAACTCATACTGTCAATTTATCCCTCTTGTATAGAATGAGAAATCAATATGGAAATAAAAATCCATTATCTATATTAAATATCATAATTTCTATAACCCAATACACATAAATAACCTCTAAGAAGATCTCAATATTCTATATTTCATTTCAATGTTAATTACCCAGCTATTACCCAATTATTCTACCTTTGTAACCATTTATGGATTCATTTCTAGATTCATTACATATAAATTTAGTATGTAATTCACACCTTAACAAACTCAGTTAAGGATCATCATTAGACATTATGGTTTAACATACAATTGACATGATTCCCCTAAAAATCAATGCCATATTCCCCTTAAATATTTTCCTATCATTTAGAAAAACATTTAAAGAATACCAATCTTATACTTTGGTAAACAAAGTCTCAATATCCCATATTTTAGGTCAAGGTTAATTACCCAACCATTACCCAATTTTATTCTTATATAACTATTTAAGGATTCATTTCCAACATCATTACATATAAATTCAACATGTAACTGACACCTTAACAAAACCAGTTATGGAACATCACACATTATGGTTTAATATACATTAGGAATGTTTCCCCCTTAAAATCAATACCATATTCCTCTTAAATTTTTTTATAAAATTTATCAAACCATTTATATCATAAAAATCTTAAACTTTTTTAAAATAAAGTCTCAATATCCCATATTTCATGTCAAGGTTATTTACCCAATGATTACCCAATTATTCTTCCTATATAACCATTTAAGGATTCATTTTTAGCTTCATTACATATAAATTCAGCATGTAACTCACACCTTTACCACCCCAATTAAAGAACATCACTTATTATAGTTTAACATACATTGGAATTACTTTTCCCCCTTAAAATCAATACTATATTCCTCTTAAATTTTTTCCATTTCATTTAGAAAACCATTTAAATTACACCAATATCACACTTTGGTAAAACAAGGTCTCAGTATCCCATATTTAATGTTAAGGTTATTTACCCAACCATTATCCAATTATTCTTCCTATATAACCATTTAAGTATTAATTTCCAGCTTCATTACATATAAATTAAGCATGTAACTCACACCTTAACAAACCCAATTAAGGAAAATCATTACACATTTTATTTTAACATTCATTGTACATGATTTACCCCTTTAAATAAATAACATATTCCACTTAATCACTTATTCTATAACTTAATAAAACATTTAAAACATACTAATCTTACACTTTGGTAAGCTTAATCATATGTCAAACACCTGAAACACTCATTGTTATTTATATAATTGTATTCACCACTTTAAATATTATTCCTAGATTTTTATAATACACTAAGGATAGCCTAATAAGGCTTCTAAATCTTTTATTATTTAGTTAAATTCACCAAATTAGTCTTGACATTTCTATCCCTCTTAAACAATAATTTCCACATGCATCAATGAACATTTCAAAAATAGGATGATTCCACTCTTTCAGAAATATCAGAACAATATCCATGGTGATAAAACAAAAATATTGATTGAAAATAAAAATGATATTAAATTTTACTTACATGTCAAAATAAAATGAACCATTATTAAGATTCATAATAGAAATTACAAAATGAAATATTTTTCACAAAATTAAGAATTTAAACTCTAAGAGGTTGGTGCATGACCATAATTAAAGCTCAAAATATTTTTTAACAAATTTTATTTTTAAACATGAAAATTAAAAAAAATAAAAATAAAAATATATTTCATTAGGAAAAATATAGATTTTATAGTATAAAAAACTCTATTTTATCATTGAATGACTTCCTACCATTACAAAATATAGCAAATAGAGAGCATATTTCAACATTTTTTCATAAAATTAAATTCAAAATTTGAGAACAAGTTGAAAAGAAACACCTTTGAATGTGAATATTTAAAATAATTACTAAGAACTAGGTCTAAAATAATTTATTAAGAAAATATATCCCACTCTGGTTTCACACCATATAGTACAGATTAGGTGCAATGGGTGGAGAGAATATTGGAAGCACACAACCAATATTGGAAGCACAAAATTAATATTAGAAGAACTTTTTTTAATGTTTTGACTATATAGGTTGTCCCCATTCAATTCATATAATATAATATATTTAAAAAATAAATTTTATCATGCCATTACATAAAAATACAACCTAATTGGATGTTTGTAAGTGTTTCCATCAATATAAATTCCTAGGGTATTTCACTAAGCATATTGAGAAAACAAAATAAAAAACTGATAATTTTATGTCAAAAAACAAAATTGACATATATACCATAAATAAATGTTAAATTTTATTTTAATTAAATGAATAATAAAAAATACATGTCAAAGTAACATCTTCATACTTTTGAAATTTGAAATTAAAATAGATGTAGTAAATTACATTAGTAAAGAAGTAGTTTTTAAAAAACTAGGATATACAAAGCCACTAAAAGTAACAATAATATGATGAAATTGGACATTGAATCATAAGAGAAAAAAATTTGAAATTTTAAAAAACTAAATGAAGGATGATAAAGTATTTTCAAGAAGAATAAATATTTGAAGATAACTCTTGAAATAGTAAGAAAAATTAACAGCATATAAAACATAATATTTAAATAATTTTATAAGATTTAAACATGAAAGAATGTTATCTTAAGTCATTTAATAAATATCTAATAGTTTACATGGATGTTTTAATTAACATCTCATATTAAGTTTTTAAGTAGGAAAAAAATAAGCACATAAATCACTTATTACAGAATAAAGAACAATTTAAACCAGTAAGAAATTTCTTACTTATATAGGTAAATAAATTAAATTTTAAAATTTTTGTGATAAAAATGATTTTAAAAACCATTAAAAGTAAAAAAAATTAGAAACATATACAAAAACATAAAACTAGAAGAAAAATCCTTGATAATCATTGACTTAATTTGAATTCCACCAAAGAATTTCACCCTTTCAACTTGATGAAAACAACATAGTTTCCACCATTTATGTTCCTTAGAAAAAGAAATCTAACATTAAGAATAATAATTTAATTAAATGAAAAATTAAATCATAACATAAATAAAAAACGCAAGCGGGGAGGTCCCAAAATTATTAAAGGGGAAATTTGGAGAAATAAGACACCATGTTGAATCCATTTATACACATCCATCTTAAAGTAGTTCAATGTTAAGGCTCTAAAATGTATCAGACATATTTACATCCATTTTTCATCTATAAACTATAACTAAATCACAAAAAAATGATTAATTTCAAAAATAAACTTGAATAACACACATTTAAAGCTTCAACACGTACAAAACTTCTCTAAAAAATTTTCAATTTAGATTTACAGAAAATAAGTGCATGTTATCAGTGGAATTTTAAAATAATTTTAAAAAAAAAATAATTTAAAATGATCATAAAAAAATAGTATACTAATAAATTTCATACCCAGAAGTCTAGTAGTTTATTGATTATAGTTTAAGCCTAATCGAATTGATATGTGTTCAACCATAGGAAAAAAATTTATATTATTTTCTATTAGTATGACTGCCAAAAACCATTTCAAATTAAAAGAAGAACCCCCCTCTGATAATACGGTATTATAATTTTAATTCATATACAAAACTTTCATCATTCCTCTTGAAATATCAACCTGTTTAATTGCAAAAAATATCCTACAAATCAATCAGAATTTAGCATTAAACACCAAAAATTTAAATTTAATTAAAGTAAACCAAATTTTTAACTATATAAGAATGTGAATAAAATATAATCTCCCAAGATCACTACAATGATTTTTAGATATTCACCAAGTATATGGGGTGGGGGGTAATCATAGGAGTGTTCATTGATTCTCAATGATATGAAAATCAACCTTTTAGAAAAAATATTTATATATTTTTCAAATATTTAACACAATAATACAAAAAATGAATTGAGAAAAAACTATTTATAAAGTTCAATCCCATCAACAACCAAGAGAAGAATCCAAGGAATGATAAAATTTTAGGTTATCATTAGAGCTCATTATTATATCCAATGACCATAGTTTAACATGAAATAATCTCTCTTTACTATAAAAAACTTAATAAATTAGTATAAAATAGTGCTCTGAGAGTATATAGGTAGGTATTTTATTGTTTATAATAATTCAATCATTAATATTTTAGTTGAATTACAATAAAAACTAATCATGTCACAATAACAATAACATGAATTTAATCTCAACCCTCAATATGTCTTATAAATAGTAAATAATATTTTTAATAACCAAGAAAAACTAATTTACTATAAAATACATCAACTACTATATAATTTAATAGATTAAACATATTTGAACATCATGATAAAAAATAAAACAAATAGAATGGTTATTTCAACATGTCGTAATGTGTAATGGGAATAATAGAAACCATGATCCAAAATTCTGTAATTTAATTACATAATAACATGTACAAACAAAAGTTATTTTTATTAGTGAAACCACTGTTAGTGAAACAATTATAATGAAAAAAACACTATAAAAATGAAACTATATTATATGTTTATTTTGAAATTTCATTACACAATAACATTTGTAAACCAAATCTATTTTTATTAGTCAAACCTCTATTAACATTAAAAATAATAATATTTTGATACAAAGGAATAAAAAATATATATATATTGTTACAATATTAATAAATTGAATGTGAATTGTAAATGTAAATATATTTGGTATACAGAACAAATGATAGAAAATGTTATCATAAAAATAAAAAAACTAATGACATTGAATAATGGATAAAATGACACAAAAGTAAACTAGAAATTCATTACTCTAAGTGAATTATACATGTATAGAAATTTAAAGTGCATTAACTTGAAAGTTGTTTATGTATTAATAAAAACATAGTATACCACTTGGAATATCAGAGATGGTTTAATGAACACTCATTTTACTTCTCATGGGATCCTATCTTTAGTGAAAAATTTAAACATAACAAAATTAAAATTACAATCTTAAAAAACTTAGTTGTTGATAAATGAGTATAATTCATGATAATTAATATGAAATAAAAGAATAAAATTAAAAAATAATTTTAATTGATTCAACCATATGACATAATCTAAGATAATAAATGGGAATAAACTATACATATTTAAAATAGGATAATAAAAATATTTAAATACCATTTTAAGGATCATTGGAACAATATAGTTAAAAGGGAATTACTCAAGTGATATTTTAAAAAACATTCATCTAGTGAACAATGATTGAATTATTGTTTCCTTCAAAAATTCATGTTACATATTACTCAAGTAATAATTTTAAAACATGTTGGAACAACGTAAGAAAAAACTAATATAATTCATTTTTGAATTATATGTCAGTGAATATTTCATTATTAAATAATTTTATCTTAAAATTTAAGTTTACAATTAAGAAACTATGAAATATAGAAGAAAAATTAATTGACATCATAAAACATAGACAACATATCTCATTAAAAATAATTTTTATAATTTATAATAATAAAAATTTAGATGGAAACAAAAGTAACGGAAACCTAGTGTCCTGATCACAGATATGTTTTCTAAGGAACCTATCATAACACTAACAATAATTTCTACCATATCGATTAGAAAAATTATTTTAAGGTCCAAAATAACATGATAAAAATATATTTTGATTGAATAAATATTAAAAAAAATTAAAATATTAATTTTTATGATCACTTTATGAATCACTTACCATAGTATTGTATGTGTTATTAAATGGTGTATCAGATAATTAAATATAATTAAGATGTTTCCCCTAATGAAATAAAAATTATGAAAGTGAATTTTTACATTCAATGAAGAATGGAAAATGATATAAATACATGGATTGTTGACCTCTAAAAATATTTGTAGAATCTGGTTTAAAAAACACAAGGAAACCAGGTGAAATAAAGTTTTTATGTTATATTTTCACACAAAGTAATATATATCATGAACTATGATATTCCAAAATCCAACGTAGCACTATATCATGTTGAGAAAGTGAGATACATAGGAAACAATGGAAGATAATACATGAGAAGTTATCTCTTCTCAAACAATTATATCATAGCATAAACGAATCATCTAAATCATTTCTTGATAAAAGTAAGAAAATTTAAAGTATATGAAAACTTTTAAATTCATGGGAAAATAATAATATAAAGCAATAATTCAAGATGGAAATTATGATTGAAAAATTTAAAGATTTAATAAAGTTAATAAAGGTGATAAAATTATTTTGTTAAAGTTATAAATAATTAAAAATAATGAATTGAGGTTGAATAATTTTTTGTGAAGAAATAAATCTAAATACTTATCTATTAATAAATTGATTGAAATAAATGATTTTATCATTCAAAAAATTTAAATTCAAAGGGTTTATATATCTATGAAAATGATAATGAATGATTTTGAGAAGTTTCCAAACACATAATAGAATAATATAAATATAATCTAGAAAAATAAAAATTAGAATAATGTAAATATAAATTAGAAGTTGAATAGAATAATATAAGAAACATATTTTAGGGGAAGGACGTTGAGGGTTTGAGGGAAGGTTGTGGTTTAGAGAGGTGGGGTAGACACATTAGATCTATGTGAGAGATATTATGGTTCCTTTTTGGATCCACATTGATCCATTTTGGAGGAGGATTATGGTGGGGAGGTTGGGAGGCCACATCAGAGCTACATTAGTGGGGAGGTAGGGAGTCCGCATCAGATCTGCATCAGCAAAGAGGTGGGATGGCTTCATCAGAGGATGGGGATAACTAGTAGAAGATATGTGGAGGTTGAGGCTTGATCAATAAGAAGGGAATCACTAGATGGGAGCATCTATAGATGAAGGATCAATTGTAAATAGATAAGGTGGGAGGGATTGTTATATCAAGATGTATTTCTGTAGTTTAAAATAAACTATGGTATCAAATAATCTATTTCCAAGATATTAATAAACCATGGAAATAGATATGTGGAAATATGTTATTTTTCTAGTTGTGGTTGTTTAGTACTAGTGCTTCCCATTTTTTTATTTCTACACAATTAGTTACAAGACATGACTTACTGGTCCAGTTATCTTTCAAACTATCCCCTCTTTTTACACCTTCAGGAAAAATGTGTCTTGCCTTTAGTGATTCCAAAATATTACCATAGCCATCACCGATTATAGACATCTTTGGGAGTTCATGATTCTAGAGATGACAACCTTTAATGTGATTCTTGGAATGGATTTATTGACTAGCTTTTGAGATCACATTGATTGCTATCATAGATGAGTGTACTTTACTTCACTGAAGGGAGAGAGACACATGTTTTATAGAGAGTGAGAACTTGTATTAGTTAGATTTTTACCATAATTGATTTATCTCGGGATGATTACAACAAATATGGATGGATTTTCTCTTTTAGCAGGATTAGTGACAACCCCCTTAACACTTCCTCCAGTCATGGATATCTTTTAGAACTTCTTTCCTGATGAATTCATAGGACTTACTACTAATAGAGGAGTTAAATTTTAAATTTATCTCATTCTTGTTACATATCCTATTTCGATTCCCCCATTTTATGTAGAACCATCCAATTTGAAGAAGATCAAGGTGCATATAGAAGAAATGGATCATAATGGATTTATTAGGCCGAGTACTTCACCATTGGGTGTAGCTATATTGTTCAACAAAAAAATAATAATAGACTTTTACCTTGTATCTATGATAAAAATATAGTACTCTTGAGGTTAAAGAATATATATTCTTTTCCCAGGATTGAATATCTCTTCAATCAACTATGAGGATCCATGTGGTTCTCTTAGATTGATCTTTGATCAAGCTACTATTAGTTGCGAGTTAGAGAGGAGGACATTCAAAATATAGAGTTCCAAAGAAGTTATGTGATGTAAGAGTACTTGGAGATAATGTTTGGGCTGATGAACATGCCTATAATGTTTATATATCTCATGAAAAAGATCATCCACCCATATTTGGACTTGTTCATCATGGTTTTTTTTCAATGACATCCTCATCTATACTGAAACCAGAGTAGCATTACAAACACCTCGAGTTATTTTTGTGTATACTTTTGGAACATCATCTTTACACCATGATATCTAAGAGTGAACTTTTGATATGGGTGTTCAGATTCTTGAGGTATGTTGTGTCTTTTGGAGGAATATATGTGGACCTAGGGAAAGCAGAGGTAGTGATGTCCAATGTACATTCTCAGAATGTGTTCAATATTAGGTGCATTCTGGGTTTATCAAGATATTAAAAATGGTTTATTTAGGACTTTTCTTAATTATCAGTACCCATAAAAGTAATAAAGATGAAATGAGGGAAGTTATAGTGGTCAGATTAGTGTTAATAATTGCTTCTTGAGTTGATCAGAAGGTTGATGAAAACTCTAGTACTGATACTCTCTAAGCCTAGGGTTGGTTAAATAGTGTACTATGATGCATCAAGAATTAGTATAGGAGTAGTGATAATATAGAGAGAAAAGGTAGTAGCTTATGGGTCTCATCATCTATGACCCCATGAGAAGAACTACCTTATACATGACTTGGAGATGGAAGTCGTGGTCTACTCTCTGATGTTCTTGTGACACTGTATCTTTGGAGAGATATATTTTTTTCTATGTGGACATCGAGAGCCTTTTTTATATATTCTTATAGAGAGATATTAATATGAGGTAGAGGTGATGGGTTGAGTATTTATAGACTTTCAACATTGATATTTTATTTTCACATGTGAAAGGTAATGTTGTTGTAGATGCTCTTAACCATAAGATGTAAGATGAGCAGGGGTTGGGTGAGTAAACTTCTGAATAGAAGTGGAACTTGATGATTGTATTGAATGACTGAAGGTTGGATACTTTACAGGATCAATTATTGATGAATTATACTCCCTTGGTAGTCACTTATTCGTTAGTGGACCATGTTAAAGCTTGTCAGGAGTTAGACCCAAAGTGTGTTGTGATGAGGGAAAAACTATCTAGAGGTAACCCGATACCTAGATAGATGATGGATAATGATGATATGATCATGGTACATGGGAGAGTAATATTACATGAATTAATCATAGAGAATATGATGATATATTACCATAAATCTAGATTTTGGGTGCATCTTGGAGTGATGGAGATGCACCACGACTTTGGGTGATAGTTCTGTAGGCTAGGAATTAAGTGAGAAATTGATCCATTAATCTATAAATGCTTTACCTATTAGAGTGTGAAGGTCAAGAACCAAAACCTTGGTGGTTTTATCAAGCCACTTCTAGTTCCCATATGAAAGTGGGAGGATATCATGATAGACTTTGTGATGGGGTTACCCGGGACCCTGAGGAGTTGTGATGTTGTCTGGGTGATTGTCGATTAACTAAAAAAAGTTACACACTTTTAACTGATCCAAGAGACAGCCTTAGTAGATATGGGAAATATTTATATTAATGATATCAAATTCTTACATGGAGTACCCTTGATCATATTTTTTGGATAGATACACATATTTTATTAGATATTTTTGTAGGGATTTAAAAAAGGTCATAAGGAATCAGTTGATATTGAGAAAAATATACCATCCTTAGACAAAGAGATGGTATAAGTATAATATAAGAATATTATAGGATATGATTCAATCTTTCATGCAAGACTTTATTGGATCATGGGATGATCACTTATCCTTGGTTTAGTTTGCATACAATAATATATTATAGGCTTTAATTCAGATGGATCTATTTGAGGCTCTTTATGAGAGGACATGCAATTCACCACTTTGTTCGAATGATGTGGGTGAGGTAATAGATGTGGGGCCTATTTTGGTGTATGAGACCTCTGAGAGAGTAAATATGATTCAGAAGAGGTTTATCACCACTCAAAGAATAGATATATCATATAATGACTGTTGTAGGATACCTTTGGAGTTCGCTATAAATTATTGTGTTTTCCTGAGAGTGACTCCTTGATTAGGTCACTAATATATGAGGAAGAAATTTAAGATAAAACACTATGTTAGGGGGAAATTCAAGATCACTAAGAGAGTTTGAGAAATATCGTACCATATAGACCTTCCTATTCATTATCATGGAATTCATGATATGTTTCATATTTAAAAACCTTAAAGGTGAACACATGATATTGTACATGCTATATACCACAAAGAGGTGTATTTGGAACTAGATGAATCATATGATGAGGGTATGGTGGGGATTATAGTCTGAAGTGTGAAAGTCCTCTAAGGGAAGATGGCACCACTCATCTAGATTTATTAGAGACATGGGCAGGCCTAGGGGCTACTTTGAAGTGAGAGGATGAATTTCAAGCTCTGTGGCCTGAGTTGTTTGAACAGGAACCTTATATATTTATATCAAGGCTGTGAAGTCTTTTAGAGTTGGATAATTGTAAATCCTTGAAATTTTTCCTTCATTAATGAAAATATTTGTTTCCTTTTTTATCCTTGTTTTTTGGATGGTTTTATATTTTTATATGAAATTTTGGGAATTAGAATGCTTGTGGAATTATATATATGGTAAAATAGGAGGGACCATAGCATAACCCATATGCCCAAACAGTAAGTTGCGGGCTATTACATAATGGAAATGGAAATACCATATGATGTGGTGGGGTGTTGAAGTTATGACACAATAGTAGGGGATATGTCATAGTGACTCTTCAAGAAAAGTGAATCCCAAAAGGCTTGAAAATACCATATTCCTTTCCATTCATCGATAGAGTTCTAGGAGCACCAAAGGGTTATAGAAGTAAATCATGCCACAACCATCACCATGGTGGTATCCCTGCATTGTAGTACCCTTCCTACCCTGTGGTAGTTCTTTATAGGGAACCTCTATGATGAAAAATCTTATCATGCACCATGGAACCCCTCCAAAATTTCTAGTTAGCTTCCTCCTCCTCCTCCTCCTCTTTCTTGGATTGATATTTAGGATCCCTGCTAACGATGATCAACCTGGGGTAAGAATTGGTTATACCATTAGTATTGTTTCAACTTTCCTTAAAATATCAACCTTTTTCACAATGTATTAGAATCAATTTTAAGATTCCTTGGAAAGTGATTGTGTTGTAGTTGGTGTGAAAATGGTTCGGGTGATGAAACCTTCATCAAACCCTAAAACTGACATGATAACTATAAGGTAGGATGTTCCTTACCATTTTAGTCCATGTATATGATTTTGGATTTATATTTTGTTTATTCTTGATTACCCATGCTTGTTATGAGTTTCGTGTGGGTGAGTAATTGGTTATGAGGCTTGTTTGATATTGAAAATGTTATTATGTGTGGATCCTAACATTTGATCTTGATGTGTCTTGTTGTTCATTTCTACAACATGTATCAATTTTTATGTTTTGTAGCCTGTGTAACTATTTTTCAGATATCAAGATTACCTGTTGGAGCCTTGTGGTTGGTGTGATTCTGTCCAAATGTCTTTAAAGGTGGTCATGGATATCACTATAGAGGGTTATGAATAAGTGTCTAGTTAACCAACCATACATAGTCCAAACATCCTTAAAGGATGGCATGTATATCCTTGTAGATGTATGTGCATAATTTGATGACTGGAAGATATTATTATGGGATTCCAATAGACTTGGACCATAGGTGATTAAAAGGATATTCGAATTGGGATCAACATGGTAAAACATACGAAGTTCCTAACAAAAATCATCGGCATGGGAGGGGTGAGATGTGTTACCCTTGAGGAGGTATTTGTTTGACTTATCTGAAATCCTTATAGACAATGAACCAAAGAAGGTGCAACATGGGTTCATGAAGTATTGGTCAATACTCAATGAATCGACACATGGGTGGTTAAATTTTTATTTTGGAATTTAATTATTTCATGAAATAAACTATTATATATATTGTGTACTTATGATATAGATGTATTGGTGGTGTTATATTGAGTCTTATACTCACATACTACATTGGAATTTCAATATTCTTGATGATTTCATAATTATAGATCCACTTTAGGGAAATGGAACTATTGTGGATGGTTGAGTAGGGGATCATGGAGATGGAGTAGACTAGAAACGAATCTAGAGAACCCCATCATTTATTTATTTATCCACTGATTTAAACTTTGTATAGTCTTGATACCTTGGGATCCACTTCTTATTGTATGACATGTAATCCGTAATTTAATTTTCCCCCTTTAATCTAATTATTTATTATATTGATTATGTTTTAGTATGATCCTATGACATGATATTAAGGGTATCATCTCCCCACTGATGGACACTAACCCTTGATACTAGTTAGAATCCTTATTCGTATGGGGAGGTGTACATGAGGCCATATAGAACTCAAACATAGACTTAGTGGATTGGGCTAGGATGTTTCAATATATAAGGGAATATTACACATATAATCTTAATCCTATAATACTTTAAATAGAACAAAACTGTAGTAACCAAATAGAAAACTAAAAATCTAAAATAGAAAATCATGAAATTCATAGAGTTGAGAACTTTAATAAAAATCATATTCCACCATAACACATGGATTAGAACAATGAGAGGAATAGAATTTAGGATTTAAAACTTCCCACACTTTTATGTAATCCATATTGTATACAGTTATCCCCATGGTCTATGAATTATGAAATGAAAAAATATTTCATATCTAAGTTTCATTTCTTTTGTGGGTAGTCTAATGATGATTCTATTGTGGTATTTAGATATTTTTATATTATGGATAACCGATTAACTTTTCATGGTCTTAGTGAAGAGGATATTAGGTTGAGAGTGTTTATATTCTATAAGAAAGGTAAGGATAAAATATGGTTCTAGTATCTTGATATGGAAATTTTTGACACTTAAGACCATGTTTTTAAGGCCTTTGTATTGAAATTAAATCCAAGGAACATGAAAACTAATGTGATACATGAAATCAATGATTTTCTTCAAAGATTAGGAATATTTTTAGGATAATTGGGAATGGATTATAGAAATCTTTAGGTAGTGTCCCAATCAAAAAATGGATCCCCATATTTTAATGGATACATTTTATGGTCTCTCCCCTTACAACCAAAACATAGTATATCAGTCCACCGATGGTGATTTCTTTGACATGAAAAATTATGATATTAAGAAAATATTTGATAAATTTTCTCAAAATTATCATCATAAAATTTTTAAGAAGATAAATATCTATAAGAGTGAGTCTCATTCTCATTCTACATGATTTTATCGTGAAAATAAATAAAATTCAATTAGGGAGAAATTCCAACCATGTGGAATCTTTGGGAACACTAGAAATATTTACACCAACTTTGAGTTACCAATACAACCATATAAAATTTCTAATTTCAGTAGGTATGACCCTAGAATGAAATCTACAAATGAACCATTTTCACTAAATTACAATCAGGGCAATAAGAATCACCAAAACCTCTATTGGAGAGACCAAGGGATGATGAAACAACCTGATTCACCAAGGAACTCACGTCATCCTATGAATCATATTCATAAAACTGCTAGACTATTAAATTTTAATATTGAATTAGATGGTTTGGTTAATAACCTGATCACTAAGGTGGATTCTCAACAATAGAGAATTCACAATCTACAAACCCAAAATAAGATAAATGGTAAGACACCTAGGTTGAATATATGAGAAAATATTTCCCAAAAAAAAAGACTGAAATCCAAATAAAATGTTTTGTATTATATCATAAGACCAGGTTTGAAAAGATAAGATAATGTTAGGGTGAATCATAGGGAAGATGAGTTACAAGTCACATGTGATTATAAAAATTAAAATCTAGGTATTGATAATTCTATTAAAATAGACATCAATGTCCAAAATGAAATAAATTTTGAATCACATATTAAAAATAAAATAAAAATTTTAAAATCAAGTGGGAATTAATCATGTAAGGGAAAGATAATGTTTTTTTGAGGTGAAGGGCCAACTTGTTTTACAATATTATTCCCCTCCCACTCCCTTTCCCCAAATACATAAGAAAAATAATGATTAACCTAACTATTTGAAATTACTAGATATGTTTATAAATTTCAACATTAATATACCCCTTGTTATGTCATAATAAAACCATAATATGTGAACATTTCTCAAATATTTTTTTTCCATTAAAATAAATTGGGAAGGGATAATTACCATAATCTTAACCATGGAATACAATATTGTCATAGAGAAATGGTTTTCTCCAAAATTAAATGAACTTGGATGTTTTTTTATTCCATGAATAATAGGATTATTTGAGGAGAAAAATTTCTTATCTGACCTAGATGATAGTGTCATCCCTATCCCTAACTATTTTTTTAAGAAATTGGGTATTGGGGAATTGGAATTCACTTCTATTTCACTGAAATTTGTTGATAGGTCCATTTATTAACCCATACTAACGGTAGATGATCTATTAGTTAATATAGGGAATCTTAAAATACCCATTGATTTCCTTATGCTACAAATAGAGTGTGATAAAAATGTTACTATCATTCTAGGTACAAAAATCACAACTACTGGTGGTGTTGCTATGTTATTTCAATGGGAATATCATTTTTTCATGATGGTAATAATAAAGAATAGTTTATTGTTTTTATGGAATCCATACTAGAGGTGAGATGTATGTTGATTTATGTTGTTGAATAAGTGTTTATAGATAAGATTAGAAAGTACACTCATGTCCCTTATGTATATTTAGTTCAATAATCCAAGAAAGGACATTTTAAGATTATATATATTGAATCTAAATCCACACATGAACTTGAAATATAAGGGATACTAGAGATAAAAATCCTGGAACTTATTGCTTGGGATAATGAGTTTGTCTATCGTGAACAAATCCATTTTGTTACAAAAAATTCTCAGGATGGAGAGAGAATCTCATCCTTTATACTCAATATGGATTCATTTCCCTATACATTTTCACTAAGAGAACATTAAATCTAATTCCATCGGGTTGTTAGTTAAAAATGTGTGCTCCATAGATAATGTCAAGTATAAAGCTTCCTTTTCCCTTCTAGAAGCTGAAAAATAAGTTTCCCTAACTTTCTTAGAGTGTTGAAGATAAGAAAATGGAGAGTTTTCAAAGAAGGAAAACATGTCTATTCCTACTAATATTGAAGTTCCTTTGGATTGTGTGAACCACTATGAAGGGGGTGGGATGAATCAATGGTGATATTTAACAATTTTATTTCTCTTAACCCGTAAAACTTTTTAGAGTTTATAACATTAATTATCACTATATATAAACCTAAAAAGTATTCAACGATAAGAAAGTTAACCAAGGAACAGAAGATTTAGAAGGTTCCACCTCATTTTGAGAACCTATATCATTTTTATGGCGACTCCCATTGGTCCATAAAAATATAATATTACAATAAGTGAATAAAACATGATCCAAATACTATTATACTCATTCTATATCCAAATATTAAATATTATATTGTCTCTCATCATTTAAAAAAAATAATATAAAAATCAATACACAATAAGATAAGAAACTTTTCAATACAGCTCATTGAATGTTCATCCAAAATAATTTCTATTTGGTGAATCTATTTAGTATCTCTGTCTACTGTTCCTTATTACTTCATATGGTATACATCATTTGGTTCACCTCACACAATCGTGCCTCTGATATGAATTCTTTCTAATGAAGAAAAACACATGCACCTTTCACTATTGAGAAACATTGTCTAATACTCTCTCTCTATTTAGTATTTATGACCAACACCTCTATCTAATGTCTCAAATATTTATCTCTATATAGTGCCTAAGATTTAATATTTTATAATGAATATTAACGATATACAATTTTATTCAATGAAATAATTTGAAAACTCTCACTACTCGAAAAAACATTATTTTATATGCTCTTTTTATTAATGAAAAATGTTAGTGCATGTAATACTCACACATACTTCTTATTGGTTCAATAATAGAAAAAATATGGGCATTCAAATAGATTTTCCAGCTAAATATATTCCTTTAATGCTTCTCAACTCTTCAAGAATGTTCTTGAAGCTTCATGAAAACTCCAGTGATCACAAACTTCTTAGAAATTCCTTAACATCACCATTAAAAGAGTTATTCAAAATTACTTATCACAACTATATGGGAAAAATTTGATCAAATAAAATAGAATCATCAAGATAATGGTATTTAAAAATTTTATTTAAATATCATAATTACTTCCCTGGGTGAAATATTTTTCTAATGATTTCCCAAGGACATTTTTTCCAATGAAATCTGTGCATTTCTCCATCTGATGGACTCTCAAAACTCCACCTGGTATAGCTTCGTAGAATCATCTATCTGACAATGTCATGAATATTTGATAGAAGTTTTTATATCCACTATATATTTTACTACTTAACATATATTTATAAAATAATTCTATTAGATTTGATGATTATTTTCCTTCTCTAGCTGATGCATTTACTTTCATTTTTTTATCTGATGAAAGTTTCACCTATCCTTATACTGATATTTTTAAATATATGTGTGAACAAGACTTCTAAAAAATATAGTTTTATGGAACTTTAACAGATAGACTCGAATCTATGCCTTCATACAACATTCCCTTTCAAGTATTTAAACTTCATTTATTGTTCAAATACAACTTTGTCACACTGTCTGTCCAGTCAACTCAATGGATTATGTCCAGTTTACTCGAGGTGTTGACTATCTCTTCAGTGGAATCATTATTGTAACTTCTAATAACTTTTTTAATAAAATAATTTCCCCATTTATCTATTTTCAAAAATCCCTGATTCATCAGGCATTTCATATTCAACATTATACATCCACTCAGAAGACATATTCTTACAAGTTTAACTTCTCTCCCTTTATACTTATTTAACTCTTTAGTATTATTATTATTCTCCATCAGGTAACAATGTTCCTTGTCAGTCTGGTGATATAGAGCATTGTTCATCTGGTGTAATAGATTTAATTTTCTCCACTTATACAAAATTACCAAACTTTAGAAATGGAAACACCATACAACTATTCATCTGGTAACAAAATCCATGTTCCATCAGTATCTTGAGCCTCTAGTCTATATTCGGCAACATCTTCTTCTGATCACCTCACTTCAGTGGTCATTTTCTGGTATCATCAAAAAATTTCCACCTAGTGATATTTTTTAACTTATCTCCCCTTGTATGAGAATTTTATAGCTTCATCTTAGATCATTAGAATCTTCATGATGTTAAGAAATTTAATAACTATATAACATTGTTTGACATTATGAAAGTTTTACTAACTTAGTTAAGTAAAATTCCTTCACCTCCTCCATTACTTCATAAGAAAATATTTTCTTAACAAATTTTAAGACTATTTCTCACCTATTTGAAAAAAAAAATTCACAACAAGATATATTGAAAAAAGATAAAATACATTTTAAAAAAAATCCCAAAGTATCTACAATCACCCCATTTGTATTTTTTGGAAACAGTCACAAAAAATTATCATTTTTTTAAAAAACTCTTTTCTTAACCATTTATCAAACAAATGATTTTATCCTAAATAATTTTCTGACACCACATTGTTGGATAAAATATATATTTTGAAATAATTCCATCCCTTGGTGACAAAACATTTTTTTCCATGATAAGATAAAGTTCTCATCAATTTTTTTCTCTCTCTCTCCCTTTTTATGATAACAACATTTTCATATTTATAACATAAAGAGTTTTACAACTTCTCAAAAACTTATAATTACTCTCCCACAATAAAAACATAATTCAAATCATGGAAGGTGGAATTCATTATTAACTTTAGGAAGTCATTGGTGGAGGTTGAACATGCAGTTTCAACCTCAATTCCTCAAATCTATCCCTTTGTATAGCTTTGGGGGGAAAAATCAACAATTTAATACTTTTTTAAATGTAATCAAGAAAAAAATCTCCACCAAAAACTTTATATTTTATGAAATGGTACTTAATATCAATGTATTTTAATATTGGGTTTTGTAAAATATTTTTGGAAGGATCAGTGACACTTGTATTATCAAAAAAAATATTCAATGGTTTTCTAACATTCACTCCCAAATATTCTAGCTAAACGTTTTTCCATATCATTTGTGTGCAAGCATGGATAACATTGACATTTTCTTCTTCCGCTATATTCAATGTAATAGAAATTTTTTCTTACTATGCTAGATCACACATCATTTTCCCCAGAAAAAAGTTTCTCTTGATTTTGACATTCTATCATTATAGTATCTAGCCCAATCAACACAAGTTTATCCAAGAATTATCAAGCCCGGAATTATTTTACACAACATGCTATAAGATAATGTTCCATTAACATACATGGGTATTATTTTTCTTCTTCCATTATAGGTGATTACTTTGGATAAAATTGATATATTTAATTCAATTTCAAAACATATATAATGTATGGACTTGAATATGTAAGGTAGAGTAAGATTCCTATTAATTTATAAAAGTATTTTTGATTCACACTTTTCCTATCTTCATCTTTACTCAATATATAACCAACAGAAATGGGAGTATAAAATTATTTGGATTCCACAATTCCAAAGTTCTAAAAAAACTCTATGTAAATATTTTCTTGTGATAGAAATATATATTTCCCTCTATTGAACTTGTAATCCCAAAATTAAAGTTAACTCTTAAAGTGTTGAATTTTCAATGTTTTTCATCATTTGTTCAGAAAATTCTTAATTAGTTTTATCCTTCTCACTTATAAATATTATATAATTGATATAAAAAATGATAATAAATGTATATATGATCACTTCATTAAATATTTTTTGTATCAAATTTTTTATTAGAAAAGTTCAACTTCTTCAAGAAACCATTAACTTTAGAGTACCACGCAGGATGACATTATTTAAACCCATATAGATATTTCTTGACAATACACACCATGGTTCCATGTTTATCAAGTTGAAAACCAAAAGTTTGATCAATATAAAATTCTTCTATAATTTATCTATTTGTGAAATTTGAATTAACATATACATTATAGAATTTGTAACAGTAATGTGCAATAACTTTCAAGAACATTATTATAGTTTTAAGTCTCACAAAAGGGTAATTTTTTTATTCAAAATGAATACCATACTCCTCTGAGTAACCTTTTTAATCAAGTCATTATTTTTTCTTTAAATTTCTCCATGTACATTGATATTGGTTATGAACACACAATTTTTTATTATAATATTATTTCCTACTAGTCATGGAACAAGATCCCATGTGTCATTCTTCTCATTTTGATCTAATTATTCATTCATCGTTGTTGGTCAGAGTGTAAAACTCTCTAGGGGAGTGGATTGAGTTTCCAATAAAAAAATTATATTACAAAATTTAAAATATAAATCCACCAATTTAATAAAAACACATAATTAACTAAAACTTAAAACGTATATAGTTTGATCTTTCAAAAATATTATCCAAAATTTGATCAAAACATAGTTAAGAACAATTTTCAAAACTCTTTTTAAATTTGAAAACTAAATTACTTATATAAAACAATTTATATAAGAAAAAAGTTAGATACAACTATCAAATTAATGTTTTTAATATTTTTATAATATATATTGGTTTAATTTAAAATATTTTAAAAATAATAAAGAAAAAATAGAAATTAATCAAGGGGTTCAGTCTCAAGCCAAGACCAAATACCCTACACATTGAAATCACAAAATTCCTAGTATTATATTATAAAATAAAATTATTCATATCCTATATTGGATTAAAAAAACTCTACTAGGACAGTATAGGGTATAAAAAATCATCTTCCATAATTATTTGTGTGATAAAGATATTTCCAGGTCCCACAGGTCCTCTTCCACAATTATATGTTGTAGTACAAAGAAATAATTTCCAAGTGAGTGTCTAGAAGTCTCTATATTAGTATAAGAGACTATTTTTGTAGATAAATAGACTAAAGAAAAAAATATATCTAAATTTTAGCATAAAAATAAAGATCAATAGATAATATATGTGAAGATGTGGTATATCTCAATCCAAACAGATTCAGTTGTCCAATAGTACTTGAGTTTTTCTTTGAAAGGGATAAAACATGGTTTCAAATTATGTTCTTGAAAACAAAATTTCATGAAATGTTCAGAACAAGTACTCTGTATATTATAGGTTTATGCATGTGTCCCTATTTTGTTCTCTGTACATGTCACAAATTTTTTCCATGAGCATTTATTCTCTTAATAGAAATATCCTTCTCAAAGTATCCATTGAAGGACAATCATTAGAGACTTAATTTCATATAAAATAAAATTAATTCTATGAAAAATATCCATAGTATATTTGAAAATAATCCACATATTATGTTTTATATGGTAGGATGGTATTTACTTACATATGGTCACTTCAGCTCATGATTACTAGTCTTGGACGGTTGGCATGATAACTAGGAATGAAAACATTAGTACTTCATGCATTCAATACATTTTATATATATAGTAGGTACTATTTTTCATGTGTAAGGTACTCATAATCATGTGGTTAATACACTAATTCTTACAATAGGTAATTTTATTCTTGCAATAACTTGAATTTATCTTGCACCAGGTATACCACTTCATGATATCACTATAATAACACATGCAACCAGTATAATAATTATAAAAAAATTTCATACCTTTTCTTGGTAAATATATTTCATTATACTATAGGTTTATCACTATGCATGATAAGTTAATTTGTTCATGTGGTAGGTTCAGTACACATTTAGTCACTTCAAATTCCACACATGACCAATACTAGACATAAAGATAAATGGAACACAATAGGTAGTTTTTTTCACATGGTTGGTACTATACAATCACATGATATTCACGGTTAGTAGATTGTCTTAATATAGTAAGAATGCAGAATAAGTTCCATACATAGCTATTTTTTCATGTTTGGAAAGAAAAACAAATAACTAATAGAAAATATGAAATTTAGTGGTAACATTATAAACATTACTTAAGATTATTATGATAAATAGGTGTTGGTCTAATCCAAAAATCTCCCCCTTTTGATAATAAAAAATCATGACATGTAATATTAAATGAAGTGAATCCATTAAAAATATATTTCCAATAAATTGAGACATGTTTTTCTCAATTTATTAATGGTTTATCAAGTCCTTAATTTCTTCAAATTAAATTCAAACAAATTCAATATATTTCTCACACATACTCATACTTTTGGAATTATTAAAAAGTGAATCAGAGGGAAAATAAATAGAAGATTGGAAAAAATATAAACACTAATGAGAATAATAAGAAGTATTATTTAAATATTTCAAAAGGTATAAAAAAATGATTACAAGTAGTCACTAGTATTAATCCTAATCATAATATGAATATTGAACATCTTGAATATTTGAAAGAAGGATACGACCCTTTCCATTAGGAGTAAAATTAGGGGAAGAAGATGTAGTCTGAGGTGAAGAGGTAGAAGCAGGTTCACCAGTGACCATACATCCAGAAACAGGTCTAAGATGCTCAATTTTTTATCTAGGATACAAAAATGGATTTAGGGTATAGGAGGTAGTGATAGGAGTTGAATTCATAGGAATAGTTAGAGGAGACAGCATAGTTGTATGAGAAAAGTATAGGTAGTGTTCCATCAATGAGGTAAAATCACTTACTGATTGAGAAACATGCTCCAAATCCTAAAGAAAGCCTTCCATATTATCTATACTAGATCCCGACAATGGTGTAAGAACCATAAGCTTTCCAAATTGATAATTAAAATCTTGGATCATATATGGCATCTTAATTGCCAAAGAAAGTGTTCTGAACATACACTTCAAATACAACTTAGTGAGGATCCGTATTAGGTCAAAACCAATATCCCTTTTTATTGTTTCTATATATTTCTCAACATTATTAACATAATTCCTAACTTGTTCCAATGTTTTCAAAGCATGTGTTTGAAATACATTAAAAAAAATCACTGATATTCTTGAACACATAAAACACAACCTCTAACTATTCTATAATGATCTCTATTATTATACCTTCACCAATATATGGTTAAACATGAGGAGGAGGAGGTGGATAAAGAGATATAGATGGTTGTAATACTAAACGCAGATACATATGGTCTTGTTTCACAATCATAGCAGATAAATGTACCTATATAAAACCTATATATTATTTTAAATCCTCAATATCATTTCTCATTGGATTTTTCTTGAGATTAAATTTGGGTTAATGATAAGAAATTACCAATATAACATTCTTTCTCATATATACTTCTGGAGTTAGATTTAAAGAATTTCAAAAACTAAGAAAAATTCCTTTAAACACACCCATAATATATAATTTTAACTCATTAAAATCATACATTGTAATATAGGTTTTAGAAGGAATATTAGTAGATTGATCATAATTCTTATTCCTACAATCTCACCCGGCTACATCCTCAACTAATCTTGTTCCTTTAGATCGATCTTTAACTTTAACACCAGCATCAAAATCCTATTCATGAGCATCATGATCATCAAAATCAATATAATCACCATGAGAACTACCTTTCTCAGTTTCCTCACCTTACTTGGTGTGAGTAGGACCAAAGATATCCTTCAATGTTTGGTCAATTGAGGGTCTCAATGGGGAGACCTCAAGTATTTCTTGAGAATCTATTTTTGAAATTAGAGATCCATATAGAACCCTTTGATTAGAAGGGAGGGTAAGAAAATAATTTCCAAATGGAATACCCCCATTATCATCATTACCAAAAATTCTTGGATAGTCTAAGACCAAAATAGCAGATCCATGGGACTTATCCCCCATAGAAAGTGATTCTGGTATAAGCTGTTTGGGATTAATTCCTATTAATAGTGATCTATCTATAGTATTTTTATATTTTTCATAGTCTCAAGAAACATACAATTTTTTTCATACATATATCTAATAATATATACCTCAGTATCAACAATATTTTTTATATTATAGCTCTTTTTTTATGAGAAGGTACTGGAAGAGGTGAGTCATGTGGTCCATAGGACATAAGATGTGTGACTGGCCTATTATCTTCATGATTCAACCTAGATTCCTCATTGATATTAACCATATCACCAGAATCTTTTTCTTATTAAACTAATTCCACAATAATAACTAATTCGTCATCATAATACTCAATAATTTCATCATGTTCAAGACCTAGATCCACAAGATCATTTTGTTAAACAAGATTTTTCACTAGATCAAACCTCTAATATAGTTTCTCAGGGTATTCCACCCACTCCATTTTCCAGGGGTTCTAATTGAATTTGATGTGCCTATATATCTTATGAGAAAGACACAAACAATATGAAGATGTTATATTATCCTCCCTCTTAATTATTAAACTTTTAGAGTCCAACATGGAAAATATAATCTTTGGGTAAGTCAAATAACTAAACATTGAAGTATGCTTACATAGATCACCAATATGACTTATTAAATACCTTGAAAAATTAATCTAAATTCCATTTCTTCTAAAAAATAGAAAGAAAATATCTCGATGCATCATGATTCTAAAATACCCTTCTCTAGGATAGATCACATGTTGAATTAATTAGACCAATAGTTTACATTCACCATTCAACTTAACAATAGTTTGTATCCTAGTGTTTCCATTACTATTGAGATCTTCTAAATCATGTTAAAACTCAAAATGGTCATTATTTAATGGATAATAACTTTGGTAGTATTTTAATTCATATTTATAGAGAAAACCTATGAACTTTTTTAATATCTTAGAAGAAAACACTAGAAATTAATCATTTATCAATGTGTGAAAGTAATCTTTGTTCTATCTGGGAATAAACTCCAAAAACATATAAAAATACTTAAAATGACTCAGTTAAAATGATTTATTATTCTCCTTAAAACATCACCCCGTATCTAATTGTGAATAACTTACCACACTATTTATTTTCTCATCCAAATCCAATGAGCATCAATTTCTTTCTCTATACACACTGGTCAATCAACTAAGTGCAGATTCTTAATATTAGTTGCCACACTTGAGATAAATTTTATTTTCTTTGATCATTTCATTGGTGGTGCATCAGTAAGAGGTGAATCATCAATGGTATGATTCATCCTCAGAATTTTTGATATTAAACTCAAACATGGAAGGTTTAAATTTGTGAGAGAGAAATAAAATTAGAAAGTTCAAGTTAGAAATAAGTCTCTCATCAAAGAGGGTTTAGGTAGCAAGTGAGGCTTAAAAAAGTAGAAAGGGTGTTTTAAGGAAAAATATGGGCATCGATTCAAATTCTATTTCAAATTTTAAATTCAATTATTTAAGGATGAAATAATAATAAAATATTAAAAAAATCTCACAAAAAATACTTCACTTAAAAATCTAAAGTAAAGGATTGTCACAGTAGGTATAATAAACATGTGATCATTGTAAGTTTGATGATATGATTGGTATAAAAATTGTTTAAGTAGTATTCCAAAATAACTATAGTCACCATGAGATAGATATGAAATAGTAGGTATATTGACCACATGAATTAAGTTCCATGGTAGGTATAGTGACTGTGTGACTAGTTTTTCATGGTAGGTATACTGATCATGTGAACTAAAATTTATATTTAATTCACTAATATGTAAAAAAACATCATGATAACATTATGAACAATAATAATAAACATAATTTAAATATTTAAAACAATTATTTAAATAAATAAAAGAGTTAATTTTAATTTTAAATTATTTGAAATATTATATCATACCTAATTCATGAATGATATAATTAAGTATCTTAATATTCAAAGGTTTTATAAATATATCATTAAGATTATGTTCAATACAAATTAATTCACGAGTTATATCCCCTTTTGAAAATGATCTCTCAAAAATTTATTTCTTATATCAATGTGTTTTTTCCATGAATGTGATACAATATTATTAGATATATTTATGTCACTTGTATTATCACAGTTTATTAGGAAATATAAAAATTAATATCCATATACTAATAAAGTGCGTTTCATCCGTAAAATCTATGCATAAAAAAATCATACATCTATGTACTTAGATTTTTTAGTATATAATGAAGCATTGTTCTAATTTTTACTACATCATGAAACCAGATACATTCCCAAAAAGTGACATGTTCCAAGAGTTATTTTTATCTCTAATTTTCAACCATGAAAATAAACATTGAAATAAATAACTAAATGTAATTATTATTATATAGAACAAAATAATCCTAAGTTGGTTGTATTTTTTAGGTAATGGAAAATTCTGTTCACATAAGAAAATGTGATTCTTTTAGATTTGACTGGAAATGTGCATTGTGGTGGATCATTGTAGAGGCTGTATCCCACCACAAACTCGGCTCTACCTTCATTGTCCATATCTCCTCTCCAAGTTGGTCTGGTGTAGTGGTTTTTAAGGTTTCACACCTTGAACTCGAATACTCCTTTATTTTATCCTTTTAATAGTCTCATGTATTTTGGTTGAGGTTCAGGTTTGAGTCCCAATCATGATTTTTTAGATTTTTTATGTTTTTAATGAGTTTTCTAGGGTGGAACACATGTACCACACAGTTAGGTGAAACTATGAGGTAGTAGTAGGTAATAATGTGGTATGTACAAGAATGGATATAACCCACTACAAGGTTTTTACATAGTATCAAAAAATATGTGGTCACTCTTAGGTAAGTGTACGACTACTTCCAGTGTGGGTAGAGGCTTCTGCACAGTTACCACATAGTTTGAAAAACCGTGTGGCCAAACCGTGCGGTCGTGCCAGGTCATTAAAATAATAAACCCTAATTTCACTCTATCGTTTTCTAGGATTTCTTTGTAGGTTTTCCCTCTTGGATGAACCCTAAGGTTAGGTTTGTCTAAATTTTAATTGATTTCTTGATGGATAGGGTGCGCAAAATGTTCATGAGGCTCGGTTCTTCCTCTCCTTGGAGTTCTATTCCATTCTCACACCTCTGTGGATGGTGTTTCCATGTTCTTTCTTCCTAAGAAATTTCCTTTGATTCTTGGTATTTAAAATAAATTTATAAACTTGAATTTCACCTCTATGGCACCCTTATTTAACTTATTATTGAATTTTGGACTTGGTTATATTTGTTAAAAATTGGTTTTCAAAGTAATTTTTGAAACATGTCTAGGTTTATGTGCACCTATGCGGTTTTATAAAATTCCATATATTCATTAAATTGAAATTGGATGACTTGAGAAATTTTTATCAATAAATTTTTTTTGGTATCATTGTTTAATTGTGAGTTTTACCTTGTATGCGTGATTTGATAGTATTACGGCTTCAGGGTCGTGGTGAAATGTTTTGGAAAGGTTCTCATGGTTTTTAGAGGGATTTTTTTGTGTTATTTAAATAGTGTGAGTTGTTGTATTTGGTTTCAATGAAAATAGTTATTTTTATGAAAGATGGTTTTCGTGTTTTTATGAATTTTAGAGTGTTTCATTGGATGTTGGCACATCCATGGGTGTAGTAGGTGCACACGTGGATGTTCCCACAAATGAAAATGGAACTTAAAAATGGTGTTATTTACTAATCCTTGGTTCTTTTAATGTTTTTTGATTTCTAAATGATTTCAATTACCTTGTGTGATTTCTAAATAATGTCTTAAAGAGAAGTCATAAAAAGGTTTTCCCATTTGGCAATTGGATTATGTTTTGGTAAACCTTAGGCTTAAAGGGCCTTTTGGCATGTTTCATAAGTTTGTGTGTCTCTCCAAAGATTTGGAAGGATTTTATGAAAATGTATTAGAAACATATATCCGAAGGGACTCTTTGGCACTTCAAACTTAAAAGTGATGTTTGGGTTTATTTTGGGAAAAGAATGTGGTTTGGAAAATGTGAATATTCAATCATCATTTTAAATTTTTTACAAAATGGTTTGGATATTTATGTGTTGTGGCAGCCCAATTGGAACTTTAGATAAGGGGATGTATATATGTACATGTATATAGTGGTAATGCCTATATAGGATACCCATTTTATGGGTTATTGTATGGTTTGTGTCCATGTCTGGGGTAGGCAAGTGCGGTGATGGAAGGTAAGGCGAGTCACGTGTGTGAGGGCCTCCCACTTACACAATATTACTATCACTATGGGTTCTTGGGTGTCTTTTAGAGGATCAAGTAATGGATGCTTACTAGCCATAATTATATGGGTTAGTACCCTCTTAGAGTTTTTGATAGGCCAAGAGGGTTGTGCCACAGGTGAGGCCAGGTTAGGGAATCCAATTGGTTATTGACTTAAGGGCTTCACCATATGTTGGAGGGTGGATCCTAACTAAGTACGTCATGGGGTATCCTAGGGATTTTTATGATCACCCATGGTTGTTATTTGTACTTATTGTTTATTTTCTAATATATTAGTTTCCATCTTGCACAAATTATCTATTTTTGAGCGAAACCCTAGTATTTCTTATTATGGGTTTTGGTTATAAAATGGTAATAGGTTTTGGAAATGGTATGTGGTGTGTGTTGGATTTTAAAGTAGGAGGATGACATTTTTTAGTAAAATGTGGATAACGTTATTTTTATAACTGTATTTTTAAACAAGTGTTAATGGATTGTTTTGGGAAATGAATCTCATAGATTTTCTGGTGATTACCTACTGAGCTGTCTAGATCACACCCCACCTGTACCATTCCTTGTTAGTAGAATCGAGATGTTTTGCAGGTTCAAGTTTATATTTTGTGTACTCATGGTTGGATTAGGACAGTTGGTGGATGGTGGTGACCATGAGGTCATGTGGAGATCATGGTAGTGTGGTTCAATTTTGGGTTTTGTTCTCAGTTTTTATTGAGTTTTATGTTTGTTTATCTGTTGTAACTGAATCTATTTATATTTTTATATGGGATTCAGTTTTTGGGTTCCTCTAATTTTTCAATGTTTTATTTATTGATCATGATTTATTGGGTTGAAATTTTTCCCACTTGTATTTTTTTTGATTCCCAACACTAGTTTCCAGTCCTTGGAGATTGGGAACGCCCTTCGGGCCATATCTCGATGCAAGTTGGTTGTTGGGTTGGATGGAATCCTGGGTTGGTTTGTAATGAAATCGTATCAGAGGAGGCCCTTGATATTTGGGGTGTCTGGTAGATTTAGATTAGAACTATTGAGACTCAGTAGGAAGTTGTAGGAAGAGTGTCATAAAATCTTTCTCGCACTAATCCTCAATTCAACAGGGTTTTTCAGAGATTTGAGTCTTCTACTTTTTTTTGGATTGAGGGATGAAAATGAAGGTGATCCAGTGTCACATAGTGATCTCTAATAGAGTAGTGACCCATGTGATGTCCAAGTGCCCAGTTCAAGTTCCTCATAGTTTTATTTACTACTTGGGTAATGGACCACTACAATGTCATCGAGTTAGGCATAAACACTATTTCTTGATTCCAATAGTTCATTATTAGTTGTGTTCCATTTTGGTTTTGGTTTATGTAAGTGTGTTTTGAAAATGAAAGTGGTTTTTAAATGAATATTTTCTCTTTTAAATGTTCTTAAATTGGTGAAGTGGGTTTTGAAATTGAAATCATTTTAGCTTGAAAATTTTGTGTTTGTTTAGACTTTCTAAGAAAATGACTTGGATGCTGCTTATGAAAATTGTCACATGTGAGAGTATGTATGGTGGGTTTTTATTTGCATGAATGGATGGAAATAGATGAACATATTCGATGGTTCATGGAAGTCCATGGGTGGGTTATTGAGATTAGAAGTTTGGCCTCATATTTCTAAAGTGGTTTGAAAAGGGAAAATGGTTTTTTATTTTAGAATATGGGTTTTGTTTTGGGAAAGTTGGATTTTTCATTTGGAAAGTATCTTGGAAATGAGGTGTTATTGAAAATTGATATGAAATGGGATTTTTTTGAAATGGGGAGATTTTTGTTGTGTTAGCATTCATTTGGCTTCCGAGTTGGTTGTTTTGGATCAGGTGTTTCATCTGGTTTTGTTTTGGATTGATGCTGGTTTCTATTTTTTATTTCTTATGCTTTTTAAAATATTCCACCCAAAAAGGTTCTCAGAGTATCTGATGATTCATGCACAACTTCTAATTATTCTTATATGTTTCATGTCATTCGAGGTCATCATGTCCCATTAGAGGTAGTGGAGTGTCATGAGGAGGTTGATTATGTCTTCAGGGTGTTGGAAACTCCCAATGCTGTTAGAGTGCGTTCCATTTTGGTTCTATTTGAAGTTCCAAAATTAGGGGAATGAGAGATTTTCACCTGGCCAATATTGAAAGATGGGATGATATGGGATGTCTTCAAATACACCTTAATCCAATGGTTCATACCTGAAGAGGTGAATATGAATAATAGGGAAGAGATCATGTGTATTCGGTAAGGCCAGTAGACAGTGAAGGCCTACATTGACCATTTTAAGGAGCTGACTTCCTTTTATCTGGAGGTGGTCTCACGGGATTTGATGAAGACTTCCCTTTTCCTTAGGGGTCTTCATCCATAGATTAAATAATGGGTCCTATCTTCTACGGATGCTCATTTTGAGAAGTTTACGGAGGAATCATTTTTAGCCAAGTTGGTTCCTAGAGAAAATACGATTGGTAACCCATCACCTCTCATTATTCGTAAGGGTTGCCCATCTGGTGAGTAGTGTAATACAGAGGAACCTATTCCTAACGAGCCATATTTATTGGTTCTAACTTCTAGTTCATTGGACTTATTTTTTGTGTCACATCAGTGTGGCTAGTATGGGCATTCCAAGCTATAATGATGAATCACTTAGAATACCTACCATCACTATAGCTGTTCGGGTCTTCTAGATAAGTTCTGTAGGAAGCATTTCTTAAATAAGGTGTCTTAATTGGTGGATGCTAATGCTTGAATTTGAGTGAGGATATTATTCATCCATCATATCCCCATCCATAGGTCTTGAGGTGAAGCTCGTGCACTCTCAGGAGTTTCTAGGGGTGTGGAACCTTGGCCCAGTTTTGTTCCCCATGTTAGGATGGAAATATTACAAGCCTAATATTTTTATTTTTCTAATGTAGTAAGTTTTATTCTATTATATTAATGTGATAAACTTGTTTTTTTTGTAATATAGGTTGTTTTGTTCATCAATATTTGTCCTTTGAATCAGTTTTTTTTCTTAAGGGGTGTTGGATCTTAAACGGGTCGGTTTTGGTTTTGATTTTAGCTGTGCTCATTTGAAGATGTTTTTGAATTTTTGAGATGGGTTGATGGTGTTTCTTATCCTTTATTTAGTTAAATTTCTATTATGGGTTATCCCTATCATTGGGGGAAATTATTCCAGTGTGGAAAATTTTTAATTCTAGCGGGGATTTTTTTTGCCCTTGTTTGTAGGGTTTTTGGTCCTTTTAGGAAGTTTTCCCATCTTAGTGTCCCAGTATTTCAGGTTTCTTCATAGTAGGTTTTTTATTTGAGTCCCAGTGGTGGAATTTTTTTCTCGTGCTAGGAGAGTTTTTTTAGTTCGGTTTAAGAGTTCGTTAGTTTCTGGTTGGAGAAAGATTGTTATTTGGTTAGTGTGAATAAGTTGGGTAAATTCAGGTTGGGAGTTCCACCATTATCCCCTCCCTAGGGAGGTGTGTTTAGATTTTAATGTTTCTATGTTAGTGGAATTATTTTTATGGGGAGAACCCTCTCGTGATCTCCCCATGATCTTGGGCTTCAATTTATTATTGAATCGGTCAGGTGTGACCTATGGAGAGAAAGGTCATCTTGAGGTTTATGGTCTTCCTCAGTTTTGATCAGGAATGAACTTATGTTTTGGTCGGGTTGTGGCTTGGTGACATTTATGGGGTAGAAAGTGTCTGTGGTGGGGAGAATTTTCACACCCCAACCTTGAATACTCCTTTATTTTATTGTTTTATTAGTATCAGGTCTTTTGGTTGAGGTTCATGTTTGAGAATCCGTGGACATTTTTGGATTTTGGAATTTTTTATGGTTTTGTAGGGTGGGTCACGGGTATCACATTGTTAGGAAAAACTGTGTGATAGTAGAAGGTAATTGTGGGACAAGTCCAAGAATGTATATAACCTACCACATGGTTTGTTCAAGTGGATTTTGGCACATCCATGGGTGCACTAGGTGCACGCATGGATGTGCCCTCAAGTGAAAATGGAACATAAATATGGCGTTCCTTCCTAAAACATAGTTCTTCGAATGATTTTTGATTTCTAAATGACATTTATTACCTTGTGTGATTTATAAAGAATGTCTTAATGTGAAATTGTAAAAGTGTACGCTTGTTTGGAATTTGAAGTAAGTTTTGTAAAACCTTAGACTTAAATGTTCATTTGGATTGTTTCATAAGATTGTGTGTGTCTCCAATGTTTTGAAATGATTTTATGAAAATGCATTGGAATATTGGAACCTAAGGGCCCATTTGGAACATGAAACTTAAAAGTGGTGTTTGGGTTGATTTTGGGAAAAGAATATGGTTTGGAAAATGTGAACATCTGGTTGGAATTTTAATGTGTTTTATGAAATGGTTTGGATATTTATACGTTGTGGTGGAATAGTTGTAACTTTTGATAAGGTGATGTATATATGTACATGTATACAGTGGAAAAACTATTTAGGATACCCCTTTTATGGGTTATTATGTGGGTTGTGTCTGTGTTTGGGGTAGGCAAGTGTAGTGATGGCAGGTAAGGTTAGTCACACATCTAGGGACCCCCCCCCCACTTACACAATATTACCATCACCATGGATTCCTGGGTGTCTTTTAGATGATCGAGTGATGGTAGATTACCAACCCTGATTAGATGGGTTGGTACACTCCTGGAGTAGTTGATAGACCAGGAGGGTCATGCCACTGGTGAGGCCAAGTTAGGATAGCTAGTTAGTTTTTGAATTAGGGGCTTCACAATATGCCGATAGGTGGTCCTGAACTGAGTACATCTAGAGGTCTTCTAGAGATGTTTAAGATCAAACTTTGTTATTATTTGTATTGCTTGTTTAATTTATACTACATTAGTTTCCAGTTTTCATTGCTTACATATTTTTTAGCACAACCTTGGTATTCCTTGTTTTTGGTTTTGGTTATTAAATTTTAATCAGTTTTGGAAATGGTATGTGGCGTGAGGTGGATTTTAAAATGGGAAACTGTATTTTTTTATAAAACATGAAAAACATTATTTTTTAAAATTTATTTTCAAACTAGTGTTAATGGATTGTGTTGGGAAAGGAAAGACATGGATTCTGAGGTGATTTCATTCTGAATTTTCTATATTGCATCCTACTTGTACCATTCAGTGTTGTTAGACCAGATTTGTTTTGTAGGTTCAGGTTTTTGGTTCGTGTACTTGTGGTTGGAGTAGGTAAATTTTTGGATGGCAATAACTATGTGGTCACATGGAGATCGTGGGAGCATGGTTTGGTTTTGGTTTTTGTTCTCAATTTATATTGAGTTTTCTATTTGTTCAGTTATTGTAACTGAATTTATTTATATATTTATCTTGGATTTAGTTTTTTGGTTCCTCTTCATGTTTAGTGTTTTATTTATTAATCCTAGTTTATTGGGTTTAAATCCTTCCCACATGTATGTTTTATGCCCAACACTATTTTCCAGCCCATGGGGACTGAGAACGCCCATCATGCCATGTCTCGAACCGGGTCGAGTGTCGGGTTGGATGGAATCTTAGATTGGTTCATGACCAAAGGAGGTTTTTCGATACACTGTCTAAGTAGTAATCAACATACAAAGTTATGAAACATTTGTTAGATTTGTTTTGATTTACAATGGTGTTTTTCCTAGTGTTTTTGTATGTCCAACAATATAGGGTGTTTCATCCCTAAATTTGATGGTTCATGGTTTCATGATTGTTTTCTTGATATTGTTTTCGGCATCTATTTTGGTGAAGGTATGACTGTTTGGAAAAGATCATGGATCAATATGTTGAAGGATAATACTTTTTTTCAACCTTGATGATTTAGATGATGTTTGAAGGTTATTTTTAATGAAGGTTCTATAAAGGATTGGGTACATAGTCTGGTGAGGTCCATTCATCACTCTGATGAATACAACTACTAGTTTTCTATCTTGAATAGGATGATGATTCTTAGATTTGATGTTTTAGTGATGTTTCTGTGGTCAGTGGGTTCTCACTAGTGGAAGTGGAGATGAATATTGGGCCCAAGTGTTAGGGCATGCATCTCGAGTTATCTCTCTATTTAGTATCTTGCAACCCAATGGTTAGGTGACACTAGGATCTATGCATGGACGTGGGAGAATTTTTACTTTTAAATCCGTGGTTTTAGTTGATAACCATATTCAAATTAGAATTTTAAAATATAGGGTTACTTTATTTTAATTCTAGAATATATGGTTACCGCTAAACATTAAATAGGATTTTAAAAAATGAAAAAAATGGATTTGGTTTATTGGAAATGTGTTGACATGCATACACAGAACATAATATCTGGTCATCTAGATGTTATGTATAGTAAACTTACAATCATACCTCTATAAGTGGTTTTATCAAGTAGTTTCCCAATATCATAAAGATCCAATTTACAATTTGTACTCATTGGAGTATCTCCACTCTTAGTACTATCCATGCCAATACTTTTAAGAAGATCATTAATGTACTTTCTTTGATTTAAAATAATTACTTATTCTAAAAAAATCTAAAATAGAAAGAAGGATTTTAAATCAACCATCAAATTTATTTCAAATTTATTTTGCATCATTTTTGAAAATTCAATATGCAAGTAGTTTTTGGTTGATCCAAAAATAATATCATCAACATAGATTTTTAACAATAAAATATATTTTCAAACTCTTTTAATAACTAAAGTAGGATCAACTATTCCTTTTGATAAACCATTAGAAATAAAAACTGAGATGATCTTATCATAACAAACTCTAGGAGCTTGTTTTAAACCATATAAATATATTTTTAATTTAAATACATGATTTTAAAAATAAGGGTTTTAAATCCCTAGGTATTTTTCAACAAAAACATCATCAATTATATAAACATTTTGGAATATACTGTTAACATCCATTTTAAATAATTTGAAATCCAAATGTGCATAATAGTAAAGAAGAATTATGATATCTTAATATATGGTTACCAATAGAATGTATTCCTCATAGTCAATACCTTCATCTTGACTATATCTTGTGCAACTAGTCATGTTTTATTTATAATTATAGTTCATGAATCATCTAATTTATTCCTAAACACCCACTTGGTGCTAATGGTAAAGAAGTTCTAATTTATTTCCACTAGTTCCCATACTCTATTCCTTTAAAATAGTTTCAATTATTTCTAAATTTCTATTACCCATAATTTATCATCTATTTCATCAGTGAAGTTATTTGGTTCATGATATGACAAGAAATCTTGATGTTGAACCTAGTTTCTAAGATAAGATCAAGTTTGAGTTCCTTTATCTAGGCCTCCTATATCCACATCAATGAGGTGGTCTCTATGAGTCATAATAGTTCTAGGGATTAACGTATTTGAAACTTAATTTTCTCATATAGGTTTAGGTTCAAATAGTTCTTCTGAATTGGGTGATTTTTCTATAATAGGTTTGACAAAATTATTACTAGGTTTGAAATAGATATCTACACGAGAAAGATCATACTCAAGGTTTTCTAAAGGGGCATTAGACTCATGTGGATCTATTTCTTAAATGTTGAAATATATAGTTTGTACCATAATAATAGTCATTTTATTTAATACCCTATATGATTTAATTGATATTTAATATACAAGGAAAATACCAACATTTATTTTGGATGAAAACTTATTTAAACTCTCTTTTGTATTGATTATAAAGGATTTACAAACAAAATGTATAATGATATTAAATTTTAGTCTTATAAAACTCCATAAATAATATAGAGTGTTATTTAATAGTGGATAATAAGAACTCTATTTATAATATTAAAATATATATTCATATCCTCTCAAAACAAATAGGTAAATCATATTCATTGAGTATAGTCCATGAAGTTTCTTAAAGAGTTTTGATTCTTCTTTCTATAACACCATTCTGCAGTAGGGTCCTAATAAAACAAAGTTATGAATATATATATGTTTTGAGCATAGATATTTGAAGTTATGAATTTCAAACTCATGAACATGATTAATTATTAATTTCTTAATTCTATGTCGACTAATATTTTCTATATATTTTTCATAATTGAAAAAACAAGAACATGATTCACTATTGTGAGTTAGAATGAATACCCAAGTGCATATATAAAATTAACCTCCTAGAATATAATCATAGCGCTTCCCATTTATTCTTTTTTTTGAAAATTGACATGAACTGGTTTCGCAGTTCATGTCCAAGAAATTTATTGAATCAAAAAAAATGGGGGGTTACATGGAAATCGCGAGGTGTAATGTGCTTACACCCTCTGAAATTTAAAGAAACCAAAAAAAAATAAACCTTGAAAACCAAAGGTAAATGCAGTAAGACCTCCCTGCTGAAAAGAAGTCCTACTGCAATGCACTGGATGCACAGTCTTGTTGCAATTAGTGCAGCAACTGAAAAAGAACCAGGGCCCCAAGGTGAGCACAGGAAGGGGTCTACAACTTGCATCATCATTGTTATCCATTTATTCAATAATCTGTATAGGATTTAAAAAGTTCACATGAAAAAACTCTAGGGGTTGAGAAGTTGAATCTTCTTTCTATGGTTTGAAAGAGATTTTATGTTGTTTCTCTTTTTGAATTGGCTTATAACCTCCGTCTTTTAGGAATTCTAGTTTAGGTAAATCCTTGAATAACCTTTCATAGTTATATTTATATGTGTGTATAGGTTGAAATTATCCTAATCTCTTATTCCAAAGTAAAGAATATTTATCAAAGGCACTTAACCAAGAAATATTTTGAGAAAATATTGAATTCAAATAAACAACATAAACACTGCCTTTTCAAAAATAAGTAAAAACTAAAACATACTTAGATTAATAAAATTTTAAAGAATTATTTTCAAATTTAACATTGAATCAAAAAATTTATATAATATTCTAAAAATATTATATTTTAAACCATCTAAAAAAATTATAAATTAAAACAATATTAGAGTTACCGATTTGACCGAGTCAAATTATCCTTCCATTAGAATTTTCACAAAAAGTGACATGTCACCCATATACTTTAATTAGATTCTTGATTATCAGGTAGTCCCAAGTCATGTGTCTTGAATATCTAATTTCCAAATATTATAGGTATCGACTAATACTCTTCAGTAATTTTTCCTACAACATTAATTAAACTAAAAAATATTTTGGTTCCATATTTTATTGGGTCTGGAAATATTAGTAATGAAAGACATAGGAATCCAAAGTTTCTTGACTAGTTTCACATAAACAAACCTTAAGATTTTATAAATAATTTTTTTGGTTAAGAATAATAATTTTTATTTACAGAGCTAATAGAACTAGAATTATGAACAAATTTGTTCTTATAAATATTTATTTGTTTAGATTAGAAAGCAATTATATTGGTATATTTAAAAAGGGATTTTTTACCAAGAATCTTAGTGAGAGATTCTCTAACATTTTTGAATAATTCCAAATACTTATTTAGTTGTTCATTGTAAATCTTAAAATCATTATGTTCCTTTAATAATTGATCATTTTAATCATTTTCTATAACAAAATCAAATTTAAAGTGACCTATTATAGTATGTTGTTTCTTTAGACTTTTCTAATTATCCTTAATTTCATTAAGATTCTCCTTCAATATATTACAATATTCAAATAAATCCTCATTGGACATATTTTCTTCATTGTTTTCATTTTTAGAAGGTCTAGAGATATGTTGAGGAGATGGATGAATGATATTTAATACCTCATAATTTTTTTTCATGAAACACATGCTGGACATATCATTTTTTTATTCTATTCTTGATTTTTAATCACTTGAGATGTCCTTTGAGGCACTCAAGGAAACTTTCATAGAATTTTTATATAATTTACCTATGTCCTCATATTTTTTCTTATAATTATGATTGGGACAATCATAATTGATTTTTCCATTTATTTTATACTCATAGTAGGTTATATCATTAGTGGAATCATCCTTTTTATACTATTTCCTCTAATTTAATTTATTGTAATAATTTCCTATATAATTTTATTTCTTGAAGAACTTATTATTCGTGTAATAATTCTTGAATTATCTAGAAAAATGAATGATTTCCTCACCACTACCAGTAGGTGATTCCTCAACACTGAAACTATCATCTCTAATTTTTTATTTTAGTTTTTAGTCATATGTATTGAAGGATATGAGATTAATATTTGGTTCATCTTAAAATTATTTATTTACTTTTATTTCCCCCTCATACATCATAATTTACCCAATGATTTCATTCAATGGCAGTGTGTCGATGTCATAAGATTCATTGATGGAAACTGCAGTTCCTCTCCACCTATTATCTAGACATCTCAGAAGTCTCATTAATTGAACTTTTTTAGTAACTGTCTTTCCACGTTCATGCATAGTATTATTGATTTCATTGAACCTAAGATACATATTATAAATATATTCATTAGGATTTATATTGAATGTATCATATTTAATAGTATATATATATATATATATATATATTTAAAAACAACTATTTGATATTTGAGGTTCCCTCATGAGATATAACCAGAGTATCCCAAATTTCAATAAAAGTTGATATGGAAGATATTATGTTAAATTCAAACTCACCTAAAGTGTAATATAATGCGTTCATTTCTTTAAATGTATAGTCATATATAGCCTCAGTGGAATCAATCTACTCAGCTCTAATAGATTTGGGTATTTCATGTTTATCTTCAATAATAGTATAGATATATAATCCCATTCTATCAAAATGAAGTTTCATATTGATATTCTATTAAGTATAGTTAGTAGCATTAAAATAATGAGGATGATTAGTAAAATTTTATTTTTGTATATGATTATCCATAAAGACTAAAATTTAGATCTAATAGAAATTTAATATCTTTAAATACAACTAGATCACAACATAATATATTTTTATAATCCTTTGATGTCAAATGTGGGTTGGAGTGGAACACTCAAGAGGAGGAAGAATTGAGTACCCAATCAATTTTTTTGTTCAAAATTTTTAAAACATAAATCTCATAATTTAATGACAAGGATTAGTTAAATAAAACTATAGACTTATATAATTTGATCATTCCGAAAGGTTCTTAATAGTTTTTTTAGAACTAAATTTAAAAAATGATTCAAAACTCTTTTTAACTTTCAAAACTAAATTAATTTTATCAAAAAATTTATAAAATACATAAGATAAATCCAATTATCAATGTAATGTTTTGTTATTAATTTTAGAAAAGTAACTGGTTTTCTTTAAAAAAGGTGAAAATAAAATAGATAAAAACGTAGTGTAAATTAAACAATGGGTTCAATATCACACTGATACCCAATCCCCCCTACTTAGAAATCAACCACTACCAAGTAGTTTATTATAAAATAAACTGATCCACAACCTAAATCAGGTTTTTAAAATATCTATACTAAGAAATTCAAGCTATAAAAAATCTTATTATATAGTTATTCAGGGGATAAAAATAGTTCTAGGTCACATATGACCTCTTCCACAGTAATATATGGGTGTACAAAGAAAATATTTAAAAGGGAGTGTCTAGAACTCTCCAGTTTAGTATAAGATACTGTTTTTAAAGATAAACATATTAAATAAAAACGCATTTACAATGATAAGAAAAAAACAGAAAAATAAATATTTGAGAGGTGTGGAGATTTGGTATAGCTCAATCCGAGTATCATCAATTTTCTAAGAGTCCATGGGTTTTTTTAAAGGGATAAAACATAGTTCCACATCGGGTTTAAGAAAATATTGTGTCTTGAAGAGTTCTGAATGATTCCTCTATGTATTACAAGATCATGAATGTGTTCCTCTATTATTCTCTGTAAGTGTCACCACATTTTCCTTGAGTAGTTATTATCTTAAAAGTAAACTCTTTCTCAAATTATCCTTTAGAGAACGCTCATTACAACCTTAATTACAGTGAATCTATAATTAATTTTCTAAAAACTAGTCATTAGATTTTTGAAAATAATCCATTTCATAGGTTATACTTTGTAGGTTGGTCTTCACTTAAGAATAGTTACTTCGGTTCAAAATTACTAAGAATAGTTGGTTGGTAGGATAACTTCAATACTTCATGTGGTTAATACATTTTTTACATACGGTAGGTACTCTTTTTCATGCTATTGGTACTCTTCTTCATGCGGCCATTACTCTACTTCTAATGGTAGGTACATTTATTCTTGCAATCACTTGACTTGATCATGTGGTTGGTATACCACTTCAAGTGGTTACTACAATAAGACATTCATTCAGAAAAACACTTTAATTTTTTTACTTACCTTTACATGGTAAATAAATTTATTTATATGGTAGGTTCATCACTTCACACAGTAATTTTATTTGTTCATGTGGTAGGTTCAGTACACATGTAGTTATATAGACTTCAATACATGGTCAGTAATAGAATTAGAAAGATTTGGTGAATGGTAGGTAGTTTATTCATATGGTCAATACTACACTATCTATTGACCCTCATGATTATTAAATTTTCTTCAAATAGAAAGTATGCATAGGAAGATTCATACTTATCAATTTTTTCATGTTTCTCAAGAAAAACAGTTTACTAATAGAAAATTTTAAATTTATTAATAAAATTATAAACTTGAATGGAGATTATTAAAATAAGGAGGTGTTTGTCTAATCCAAAAATCACATATCCACTCTTATTTTCCAACTACCATTGAAGATAATTGTGGTTCCACCAACAAGATAAGTGATGTATGATTCTAAAATTTCAATTTACTTCTAGTTTGAACTAAATTTTTTGATTTCTAATTGTGTTATTAGTTTCAAGACATTTTTTTAAAGGTCATAACATTATATATTTTCTTCCAAACTTATTTTCCTCATCACAATACTAATCAGAGTCACTTAGTATAGTGGTAAGAATCCATTCACCTTCCCTATTATCTTCTTTAGATGTCTACATTCTATATTTCAAAATATCTTCCTTATCAACTTCAGAAATTTTTTTTAAGGACGTTTTAATTTCAATAACTCTTACCTAGTATGAATCCACCATTTTTGAATAAGTGTATTCTAAAATTTTTAACTTTATATATTGGATGGATATCCCATGAAAGTTCCTTCCTCATATTTTTCATCAGACTTTCCAAGATCTAGATTTTTTATCTTTATAAAACAATGACTCCCAAAAACTTTTAATTATTTCACTGAATGTTTTTTATTATACCACATCTCATTGGAAGACTTTTTAGATTTTGGCCACAAAAAACATCAATTTTACATGAATATCATTACTAACAACTTTTCTCTAGGAAAACATAAAATGTTTATCTTCATCCATCATAATTCATCCCATTTCAACTGAACTTCTATTTTACCTTTATAACACTCCATATTTTTTAGGACTATACAGATCACTGTATTGGTGTTTGATTCCTTGTTTCTTCAAATAGTATTCAAAACCAATTATTCTGGACTCCTTTCCATTGTTATTTCTCAACTTCTATATAAAAACAACCATTTATCATTCAACTTCACTTCTCAAAAATCAAAACATCCCTATATCATATAATTTATGTTTTATAAATATTATGTTGGTTATATGAGTGTTTTCATCAATGAAAGTAATAAATTAGAAATCACCATTTATTTATCGATGTCTCTTTGACCCACAAATATCAGAATTAATGAGCTCATGTGGTTTGGTAAACCAGATTTTTACTTTCATATGTTTCCACCAACCATATTCCCTTTCTAATATGTTTTACAGACATAATATTCTTTACTTTCTGTAAGAACCCAGTTTTTTCTATAAAAGACTTTGGAATATTCTTGATGTTATTCCAGAGCAGCATCTTCAGGTGGAGTGCGATTCCGAGCCCCGGTGTGGACATAATTAAATTTTCAGTGCATTCACACCGGACACACCATATAAATGGGATAACTTCTAAACGGTGTTCCAGATCAAAAATCTGAGTGTACATATGGGTCTGAAACTAGGTTTTTACCCTAGGAACGACATAAAACATGTCTGCGCGGGATGTTGGGACCCCTCACCCATTGCCGGAACGTTAAACAGATAAATAAAATAATTAATTTATTCATTTATGGATTAACTCAATTATATCTTAAATGGTTACTCAGATGGGAAAACCAAGGGTACCGTTGAGTTTAGAGCATTCCATTTACCCTATGAGGGGTATAAGTTTCGCGGGCACGGGCCGTCTGTGAAAAATGGCCCCAAGCGCGTTTTTGTAATTTGGAAGCCTCAATGTTGATTTTAATAACTTTTTAATGGGGCCTTGGATTAAAATTTTGAGACCGCTGTTGTGCTTGGGAGGAGGTGTTTACCCTAGGGGAGGCTTAACCTCGACCCTGCTGAGGGTTCGAGTATGGGACCGACGGGTGAGGGTTTAAGTGTTTTCTATATAAACACTACCCCCAACCTTCTTCTCCCCCTTATTACTTGAAGCAGTCTCCCAACGGTGAAGGAGGAACCCCTCTCCTATCCTCCATCCCTCCAGAAAGGTGGTGAAAGCTCTATCGGATCGTCGATGAAGCGTCGGGCAACGCCCATTGAGGTAGGCTCGTGTTTTATCGGTTAAATTCTCGCAATCTTCTTAAAATTGAATTCTCTGCATCGTAATGCTATCAGATTGTTGAGAGAAGACCATGGTTGAGAAGGGCGTGAAATTATCTCCCCAAAGATCCTTTTGGATCAGAATTCTAAGTCTCGGGGCGTCCGTGGTGGCCTCGGGATGTTTCCTGGCCAACTTCCTATTTTTCTGGCGGTTCTAGGGAGGTCGAGTGGATTTCCGGCGAACCGAGCGGTGGTCGGTGACGGTTTCCGAAGCGGCAGTGGCAGTCGGCACGAGCTCTGGGAGGCGGCGGTCTTCAGGGTGAGGCAGTGCTGGCCAGGAGAGGCGGCCTCTCCAGGAGGCGAGGCCGAGCCGCCGGGGCGCAACGGCAGCAGGGTCGCGGCGGGCGACCCCGCGCGGCCACAGAGACCCACTCTCGGCAGGTCTCCGCGGAAGACCGTGACGGGCCCTCATGGCCAGTTGGTGCTAGCATGGACCGAGGGTTCATGGAAGGCATGCACGGCAGAGCTACGGGCCGGCACTGCAAGCCGGGCCAGCCGGCGCGGGCCGGCCCAGAATGGGCGGACCGGTCGGTCCAGGCCGGTCCAGTCCAAGGGGCTCGCCCCCTCCGACGTCGGACACCCGTAATTTTCGCTACGGGTGTCCTATTTTCCCGTCGTATATGGAGGTGTCCTCCATAAATTTATATGATCGATTTTGGGGTTTTTAATTCTAGAAACGAGGGGACTCGGAGGCATGACACGCCTTTAAGTGAATTGGCGTTTTTTCCGGGGGTTTTTTGTTTTGGGCGGTGCATACACATCCGATGTCTGTTTTGAGCACCGTAAGCGGCGTTGCAACCCTGGAATCAAGAATAAGATTTCCAAGGTGTTTTCAAGAATTTATGCCGGAGTTGAGGTGTGGGCCCCACAGTGGTGTGGGCCCAATGAGGGCCGTTTTGGGAGTTGGCGGTGATTTCTAACTGTATCACCCGGTTTCTGTTCTGGACAAGTGTTTATTCAATATTGTGTACTTTTTCAAGAGGATTGCAATAGTTCAATCCGTTGGAAGTTCTTCGGGACAGGGAAGCAGGTCTCGTGCAGCGCCGCTCATGTTTGGTATGTCAGAACACATCTTTTTCTTCGGATATCCATTCCACTCAAGTGATAAGTTCTTTTTATGTGTTTTCCCAAGGGGATCACAATGGTGTGATGTGCCCAATTATTTTCGGGGCCAAGGCTCAGGACCATGGGACGCCATTCAGGCGTATGGCAGTGTTGGCGACTTTTCTGTCAGACATCCGTTTGAGGCGAGTAATTAGTCTATCTCTCGTGTTTTTTCTCAAGGATTATAATGGGTTAATAAATTCGCATGAGTGGAGCCTCTTACATGATTTTATTAAATGTTGAAATATGAAGGGTGATCCTGTGGCGGTTCTTCTTACTGTGTTCAGAAGTGAACCCTTGGTGTGAGATCGTGTTCACTTCCGTGTGAGTGGAGTCGATATCTAATGAGATGTAGTTGGTCGTGCCTGGGCCGTCGAGGTAGAATGTTGGAGTTGTTACGTTTATGCCTTCGCGTTGATGTTGGAGGCCGTGTGAACGTTAACCTTTGGGCTGGAGGCGTGGCATACTCTGGGAGTATGCAGGAACGCTTGGAGGTACATGTGGTTGTTTGTACCTGAGAACGTTTGTTCACTTGGTTGGAGTTGACCTGGGGACACACGTCGTGTGGGACCCATGTGTGTGTCGTATTCTAATTTGTGTACCCTTGACCTCTTACGACATAGAGGGTCCCTCTGTTCTCGTTTTTTTGACCAGCCGGGTTGAGTTTCCCCCTGGTTCTGTTCTCATTTGTTTGACCAGCCGGGTTGAGTTTCCCCTGGTTCTGTTCTCGTTTGTTTGACCAGACACATTGAGTTTCCCCCTGGTTCTATTCTTGTTTATTTTACTAGCCGGGTTGAGTTTCCCCTGGTTCTGTTATCGTTTGTTTGACCACCAGGGTTGAGTGGTTTTCCCATGGTTCTGTTCTCGTTCATTTGAATAACCGAGTTGAGTTTCCCCCTGGTTCTATTCTCATTTGTTTGACCAACAAGGTTGAGTGGTTTTCCCTGGTTCTGTTCTTGATGGTTTGACCGAAAGAGTTTCTTCATGTTCCCTGGTAGAGTTATTGTAGATTCGATGTGACCAACACATTACGTGGGAACCGATCCTCTACCCATGAGGTTGTTTCTAGCAGGGCTGGCCAGTGAGGTACCATCCAACAGGGATGGCCAGTGAGGTACCATCCAACAGGGATGGCCAGTTGTACCATCCCGGAGGGATGACTAGTGAGATACCATCTAGCAGGGATGGTTAGTGGGGTACCATCCAGCAGGGATAGCCAGTACAGTGGTGTTCACTGAGCAGTACCATCTAGTAGGGATGGCCATAGTGGTTCAGTTTTACCTCCAGTGAGGCTGGAAAGTGGTCCCCGATGCCGGGTTTACCTCTAGCTAGGCTGGGAAGTGGTCCCCGATGACGGTTCCAAGCCTCCCTCCAGTGGAGTACCCTCTTATTGGACTGGGTATTGGGACTCGTCGATGACTTTAACCGGGTCTCCCTCTAGTGGATTACCCTTTTACGGGACTAGGAAGTGTGGCACCCATTGAATTTAGCTGGGTCTCCCTATAGTGGATTACCCTTTTACGGGACTGGGCAGTGTGGCGCCCGTCGACTTTTGCCGAGTCTCCCTCCAGTGGGAACCCGTGAACTTCCAGGGATTACCCTCCAGCAGGGCTAGGTCGGGGGTCACTTGTCAACTTTAAGTGGACCTCTTGACTATGGGGCAATGACGAGGTGTGGTTTGACATTACCCAAAACTCTCAAGTACGAGGGGTGCTCTCCCCACCGAGACGCGTCCTTGAGACACGACCTAAAACTGTGCGGGCGAGTCAGTGCCGCCCAATGCGGATAGTGTCAAGGTGTGGTGATTTGAGCCACTTGACTTGCAGTGTAGGGAAGATGTGCGGGATGCTGGGCATCGATGTTGTTTACTTCTGGGACTGTTGGCTACTCACTTTCTTGGGATGAGCTATAGGACAAAGATCCCCTTATGATCTTGTTCGGGTTTCGTGACAGAGCATATATATATGTATATATCTTGTTCTAGTACCCACTTCTTGGGCTTGGTTACTCTCCCTCCTGGAGAAGCGAAGACGCGAGGGGTATGCCACGTGCTTTCTGTGTCTAGATTCTCATGGTTGGACAAGTATACTCTCCTGCTATAGGTAGTGAAGACTTGACGAGAAGTTCATCTTCTCACCATTTCTAGCTCCTTGTGTCTGGATAAGTCTACCTCCTTTGTCTTGTTATGTTGAGCTGGACTCTCTACTGTTACACTACTGCACTCCTTGTTGTACTCTTTACTACACTCTCAGTTGTAATAATTTACTTTTCCAAATTTTATATACTTCACACCTATTTAGTACATCCTTTGTTGCTCCCTCGAGCCTTCATGGCATCCTACTGAGTATTTTTATACTCACCCCTGTTTGGGCTTTGCCCGTACTTGGTGTGCCCTTTCAGACGACGAACAAGTTGGTCGTGATTTCAGTAGATCTTTGGAGCTCGGGAGCTTGTACTGCGTATGGTGGTCGTAGTCGGGTTCCAAGTTTGGAACTCTTCCATCTGTTTTAATTTTGTTTACCTGTAGCCGGGTTGTGGCACTTTTCTGGTTGGGCTCATGTTTTTCCCTTTTCTTTTCAGTTTACCTTCAACACTTGCTTTCTACTTTTTAGAGGTCGATGCACTTTTGTGGTTGTTTATAGCAGTTATCACTTACTTTTACTTTTACTATAAACTTCGACATTGAGTGGGCTGCGTGTGTGTGTGTACAGGTACTCAGGAAAAGGCCTCCCTGAGTTGTTTAGCCTTCGGCACTTGTCACCATCCCCTGGCCTATGGAGGTGTGCTTGGGGTAGTTGCGGCTCGAGCCGGGTAGGGTCAGGTTGTGACAAAGTGGTATCAGAGCTGGTTCATTCCTTGGGACATTGTTTTGACATCCCTAAAAAATAATTGGTTGGGATTTAGGGAAACAATGTTAACATGTATCGAGAGTGCCGATCATGCCAGGGAGTCAAGTGATGGTGCGGCGGCCGATGTATCCATTCACCTGGACCCTGATAACCCTCTTGTCAACTCGGCATGCAAAGACACTTGTTGTAGGGAAAATTGGTTTGTGAATCACCTAGGATTGAGTCTTTGAATGTCCATCTTGATTCATCTCCCCATTTTTGTTATTGTTATATACATATATGCTCATCTGACCCCGACACTCCTTGATAACATTCAGGATGTCTCTGCGAAGATAGCCAGCTAGGATACCTACTTTGGTTCGTGATGACAACCCTGTGAGCTACGAGGCCACAGTCCAGGACCCATCATGCGAGTCCCTTTCTCTGGGTGGGCTGGTAGCATCACCCCCACTTGGTGGGTAGCAGGCAGCTTCAGCAGAGCTGACTGAGCTTGAGCGTGCTTCGTGAGTTCTAGTGACAGAGACCGTTGAGGTTCAGTGGTGAGCCAGACCCTTAGGCATCAGAGTTTTGGCTAGAGACAATGGTTTTCCTTTTCAAGATTTTACAGACACCGACAGATCTAATGGTGTCTTTGGCCGCTAGCCTTTTCCACGGAGCATTTGGGTGTTAGTGGAGTCTAGTGACTCAGTTTCTTGACAAGTCGTCGCTCTCGTGGGGCAACTTTTAGTTTCTGTTTCATGAGGAGTTTTTCCCCTCCTACTTACACTCCATTTGGATTCAGAAGCTCCTGTAGTTTCATAAGGTAGGGATGACTGTGGCCAAGTATGCAGCTAGTTTCGCAGACCGTGCACACTTTTACACGGACTTGGTCCATGACAGCAACTTCCGAGCACGAAAGTTTGAGCAGGGTCTCTGCAGAGAGATTCGTGCGGTCATAGTAACCTTGTGAATTTCCACATATACCGGGGTGCTCGAGCAGGCGCTGGTGATAGAGAGCTTCCTATCATGCTCTATATTTGGTGGTGGCAGTAGGCTCGACAGAGTCGAGACGTCTTCCGCAGTTAGCGGGCATCAGGTGACAGAACCTCGACGTAGGTGGATTTCCAATAACCGGACTCAGAGGCGTGGTCGTACACCACAGTGGCGCTGGAGGGCACCAATGTAGCCCGGAGAGCGCCAGTGCTATTCTTGCGATTGGCGAGGTCACCTAGCGTGAGATTGCCCGATCAGGCCAACGATGAACATCGGGTAGGTAGCAGGTGCACCATCGTGGCAGAGGAAACATAATGATTGGAGTAGCGCCCAAGGAGGTGGTGCTAGAAAAGGAGTGAGGGAAACTAGTAGTGAGGGATGACCTTATGAGGTCTTCCCATCACTACCAGGAGGTCCATTTAAGGCTCCAGGAGCTGACAGTTGGGACCACAGATAGCCACGAGATTTGGATGTCTATGATCCTGCAGATCATGAGGTGGAAAGAGGTACACTTTACAACTCTTCTGCTTTTTGCATTAAAATTGTTAGACACTGTGAGTGGAATGATTTTTCTCCCTACTCCATTCTTGGGTTGTTACCAGTGTGACTTGGGGCATCGGTGTGGCCCTGTGTCGGTAGAGTAAAAGGGGTGAAACCTTTCTCTTTAGTCGATGGTGTTTACTTCTTCGCTTCCGAGCGTGTAAGAGGGTCTTGGTTGTGGGACATCGATTGTGAAACCTTGCGTGACAAGATATCCTTAGGTTTTTCACCATTTGGATATTCTAAAGGAGGGAATCACCAGGACATGTTCCAGGTATGGGTGGTGATTCCAATCATGGTATGCAACGTAGAGGTTCGATCGGGGAGGTGAGCTACCCCGAGGTCCTTTGGACCGTTTGAGAATGTGCGAAGGGATGGCTAGGTTCACTACCGCCTTACCCTAATCCCAATGTCTGGAGTGGGTGAATGATGTATCCCACATGACTTACCTGAGAAGATGTGTGCATGCCCCTATGCATGTTATCGACAAGGGAAAACCTCGCGTGAATATATCAAATCCTTTGGTCGGTATGCGATGACGTGGGACTGTGCAAGAGTTCTTCTAGGTATGGTAGATCCAGTTGTGGGTTTAGTACCCTGAGTTGTTCCCTGATTTTTCATTTCGGGGATGAAAGGCTTGAAGGAGGGAATGATGTAAGAACCTGGTTTTTTCTATAAAAGACTTTGGAATATTCTTGATGTTATTCCAGAGCAGCGCCTTCAGACGACGTGCGATTCCAAGCCCCGGTGTGGCTGGAATTAAATTTTCAGTGTGTTCAAATTAGACATGCAAAATAAATGGGATAACTCCTGAACAGTGTTCCATATCAGAAATCTGAGTGTACGAACAGGTCCAAAATGGGGTGTTTACCCTAGGAACGACATAAAACATGTTGGCGTGGGACGTTGGGACCCCTCGCCCGTTGCCGGAACGTCAAACGGATAAATAAAATAACTAATTTATTCATTTAATGGATTAACTAAAGTATATCTTAAATGGTTGCTCGGATGGGAAAACCGAGGGAACCATTGTGTTTGGCGCATTCCATTTACTCTAGAAGGGGTATAAGTTTCGCGGGCGCGGGCCGTCTGTGAAAAATGGCCCCAGGGGCGTTTTTGTAATTTGGCAGCCACGGGCGTTAAGTTTAATAACTTTTGAACGGGGCCTAGGATTAAAATTATGAGACCTCCATTGTACTCTGGAGGAGGCGTTTACCCTAGGGGAGGCTTAACCTCAACCCTACAGAGTGTTCAGGTACGGGACCGACGGGCAGGGGTTTAAGTGTTTTCTATATAAACACCACCCCCAACCTTCTTCCCCCACTTCTTCCTTGGTGAACTCTCCCAATGGTGAATGAGGAACCCCTCTCCTCTCCTTCATCCCTCTAGTATGGTGGGGAAAGCTCCGACGGATCGTCGGTGAAGCATCGGGCAACGCCCATCGAGGTAGGCTCGTGTTTTATCAGTTTAATTCCGGCAATCTTCCTCAAATTGAATTACTTGCATCGTAATGCTGTCGGATTTTCAAGCGAATAACCCGGTTGTGAAGGGCATGAAATTAAATTCCCAATGATCCTTTTGGATCGGAATTCTGAGTCACGGGGCGTCCGTAGTGGCCCCGGGAAGTTTCCTGGCCGACTTTCTCTTTTTCTAGCGGTTCTAGGATGGTGCGGCAGGTTTCCGGTGAACCGAGTGGCGGTGGGTGACGGTTTCCGAAGTAACAGCGGTGGTCAGCGTGAGCTCCGGGAGGTGGAGGTATTCAGGGTGAGGTGGTGCTGTCCGGGCGAGGCGACGACTCTAGGCGGCGAGGCCGAGCCGCCTGGGCGCGATGGCAGCGGGGTCGCGGCGTGCGACCCCGCGTGGCGACAAAGACCCGCACTTGGAAGGTCTCCATGGAAGATAGAGATCGGCCCTCATGGCCAGTTGGTTCTAGCACGGACCGAGGGTCCACATCCGGCCTGCGCGGCAGAGCCGTGGGCCGACCCAGAACGGGCGGACCGGCCGTTCCAGGCCGATCCAGTCCAAGGGGTTCGTCCCCTCCGACTTCGGACACCTGTAATTTTCGTTACGGGTGTTTGTTTTGCACGTTGTCTGTGGAGGTGTCCTCCAGACGTTGATACAAACTTTTTGGGATGGTTTCAGGAGTTTTTAATTCCCTAAATGAGGGGCCTCGGAGGCGCGACATGCCTTTAAGTGAATTGGCGTTTTTCCGGGGGTTGTTGTTTTGGGCGGCGCGGACACATCCAATGTCTGTTTTGAGCGCCGTCAGCGGCATTTTGACCCTGGAATCAAGATGAAGATTTCCAAGGCGTTTTAGGGCATTGATGTCGTAGTTGAGGCATGGGCCCCACGACCCGTCTCTTAAGTTTCAAGAAGCGTTTATCATCTTTTTCATCGGATGACTGTTCGTGGCGTGCGAGTAGTTGATCCTAGGTGTTTTTCTGAGGGCATTGCAATGGTGAAATCCTCCCGCTTTAATTCCGAATGGTGGAGTGGGCCATTTTGGGAGTTGGCAGTGATTTCTAACTTTATCGCCGGGTGTCTGTTCTGGACAAGTGTTTAGTCAATCTTGTGTGCTTTTCTGAGAGGATCACAACGGTGCGATCCGTTGGTAGCACTTCGGGACTAGGATGTGGGTCCCGCACAGCACTGCTCATGTTCGGTTTTTTAGAACGTATATTTTTCTCTGGTTATCTGTTCCACTCAAGTGAGCAGTTCTTTTGACGTGTTTTCCCAAGGGGATCGCAATGGTTCAATGCACCCAACTATTTTCAGGGCCGAGGCTCGGGACCACGAGACACCATTCGGGTATAAGGCGATGATGGAGACCTTTCCGTCGGATATTCGTTTGAGGCAAGTAAGTAGTCTATCTCTCATGTTTTTCTGTGAGGATTAAAATGGAGTAATCAGTTCACGTGAGCAGATCCTCTTACGTGATCTTATTAAATGTGGAAATATGAAGAGTGCTCTGGTGGCGGTTCTTCTTTCTGTGTTAGGAAATGAATCCTTGGCATGAGATCACGTTCACTCCCGTGTGAGGGGAGTTGATGTCTAAAGAGATGTGGTTGGCCGTGCCTGGGCCATTGAGGTGGAAAGTTAGAGTTGTTATGTTTTATGCCTTCGCGTTGATGTTGGGGGTCGTGTGCACGTTAGCCTTTGGGCTGGAGATGTGGCATACTCTGGGAGTATGCAAGAACACTTGGAGGTACATATTGTTGTTTGTACCTGAGAATGTTTGTGCGCTTGGTTGGAGTTGACTTGGGGAAACACGTCGTGTGGGCCCTATGTGCATGCCGTGTTATGATTTGCGTAACATTGAACTCTCATAACATAGAGGGTACCTATGTTCTCGTTTGTTTGACCAGCTGGGTTGAGTTTATCCTGGTTCTGTTCTCATTTTTTTTGACCAGCTTGGTTGAGTTTCCCCCTGGTTCTATTCTCGTTTTTTTGACTAGCTGGGTTGAGTTTCCCCCTGGTTCTATTCTCATTTTTTTGACCATCTAGGTTCTGTTTACCCTGGCTCTTTTCTCATTTGTTTGACCAACAGGGTTGAGTGGTTTTCCCCTTGGTTTGTTCTCGTTTAGTTGACCAGCTGGGTTGAGTTTCCCCCATGTTTTGTTCTTTTTTGTTTGACTAGCATGGTTGAGTGGTTTTCCTCTGGTTTTGTTCTCGATGGTTTGGCCGAGAGAGTTGCTTTGTGTTCCCTGGTAGAGTTCTTGTGGATTCGATGTGACCAACACATTACACGGGCAACGATCCTCTACCCAGGAGGTTGTTTCCAGCAGGGCTGGCCAGTGAGGTACCATCCAGCAGGGATGGCCAGTGAGGTACCATCTAGCAGGGATGGCCAATTGTACCATCCAGTAGGTATGACTAGTGAGCTACCATACAGTAGGGATGACTAGTGGGTACCATCCAGTAGGGATACCCAGAACAACGGTGTTCACCGAGCAGTACCATCCAGCAAGGATGGCCAGAGCGGTTCTGGGTTTACCTCAAGCGGGGATAGGAATTGGTACTCGATGCCGGGTTTACCTCCAGCTGTGCTGAGAAGTGGTCCCCGATGACGGTTCTGAGCCTCCCTCCAGTGGAGTACCCTCTTACGGGACTAGGAATTAGTACTCGTCGACGAATTTAGCCGGGTCTCCCTCCAGCGGATTACCCTTTTACGGGACTGGGCAGTGTAGCACCCATCAACTTTAGTCGGGTCTCCCTCTAGTGGATTACTCTTTTACGGGACTGGGCATTATGAAACCCATCGACTTTTTCTGGGTATCCCTTCAGTGGGAAACCGTCAACTTCTAGGGATTACCCTCTAGCGGGGCTAGGCAGGGGTCGCCTGTTGACTTTGAGGAGACCTCTCGACTACAGGGAAGTGACAATGTGTGGTTTGATGTTCCCCAGAACTCTCAAGTAAGAGGGGTACTCTCCCCACCGAGACGTGTCCTTGAGACACGACCTAAAACCGTGCGGGTGATTCAGTGCCACCCAAAGAGGATAGTGTCAAGGTGTAGTGATTTGAGCCCCTTGACTTTTAGTTTGGGGAAGATGTGCGGGATGCTAGGCATCGATGGTGTTTACTTCTGGAACTGTTGGCTTCTCACTTTCTTGGGATGAGCTATTGGACGAAGATCCCCTTACGATCTTGTTTGGGTTTTTTGATAGATCATATATATATGTATATACCTTGTTCCAATACACACTTACTGGGCTTGGTTACTCTCCCTCCAGGAGAGGCGAAGACGTGTGGGGTATGACACATGATTTTTGTGTCTATCTTCTCATGGTTGGACAAGTCTACTGTCCTACTATAGGTTTCTAAGACTCAACGAGAAGTTCATCTTCTCACCTTTTCCAGCTCCTTGTGTCTGGACGAGTCTACCTCCTTTCTCTTGTTGGGTTGAGCTGGACTCTCTACTATTACTCTACTGCGCTCCTAGTTGTACTCTTTACTACACTCTCGGTTGTACTCCTTTACTTTTCCTTCTTCGATCTACTACTCACCTCTTCATTACCTCCTTTGTTTCTCTCTCGAGACTTCGGGGAATACTACTGATTATTTTTATACTCACCCCTGCTTGGGATTTTCCCGCACTTGGTGTTCCCTTGCAGATGATGGACAGGTTGGTCATGACTTCATCGGAGCTTAAGAGTTCGGGAGCTTGGACCGCTTACGGTGGTCATAGTCGGGTTCTAGGTGTGGAACTCTTCCAGCTATTTTACTTTTGTTTACCTATTACCGGGTTGTGGCACTTTTCTGGTTGGGTTCTTGTTTTTCCCTTTTCTTTTCAGTTTACCTTCAACACTTTCTTTGTATGGTTTAGAGGTCGATGCACTTTGTGGTTGTTTATAATAGTTAGCACTTACATTTCCTTTTACTATGCACTTTGGCATTGAGTGGGATGTGGGTGTGTACAGGTACTCAGGAAAAGGCCTCTCTGAGTTTTTTAGCCTTCGGCGCTTATCGCCTGCCCCGGGCCTATGGAGGCGGGCTTGGGGTTGTTAAGGCTCGAGTTGGGTAGGGTCGGGTCATGACACAATCAAGTGGTGATAATTTTCTAATAGAATATATATTGGAAGGTTTTTTCATAATTTTATTTCCATGATTCTTAAGTCTTCAATGCTAAAAATTATTCTCATCCTCACCAATTACGTAACACATGTTATAATGATCTTCAATATGGAATAAGTTTCTACTAGTTCTTTCTCCCTTAGTAAAAACTTTTTCATCTTTTAAAAATTGGATGACACAATAATATTTCATAAAGATAAATTTATTACCATAATCAAAAACCTTGATAAAACTTATTAAGTTTTGTTTGATCCCAAAAAAATGAAAAATATCATTTTATTTTAGTTTATGAGCTTCAATCCTATTCATTCATATTCCTTTATTTTTTAAGAAACTATCATTTCCAAATATAACTATTCCTCCTTAATTATTTTCACAATATTTTAATATATTCAAATAACCTGTAATATTTTAGGAAGAAACATTTTTAATAATGCAAGTTTTTTTTTCCTTTTATAGACTTTAGATCTGTCTCAAGAACAATAACACATTCCTTATATTTCTTCTTTCCTGCTTCCTTTTCGTTTCTAGAATAAGAAACATTTTCCAGAAGAGTTGTCATACTTTATTAGAAAATGTGACCTAGTTGGCCATATTTTCCAAAAAATTAATTCAAAAAATCAAATCAATTTTTCATTAGAAACATTTTATAATCTGATGTTTTTTCATTTCGTTCTTCCTACAACTTAGGAAAGTTGTATTCTATTCCTCCACTATTTATCCACCTTAGTTCATGACTATTCACAAGGAGACAAATGTTTTTCCAAAAATTATATCCCATATGAGAATATGTACCAAAAAACTTAATATATCTATATAATCTTGATATTCTTTAAAATTATGATCTTTCCCTATTGAATATTTGTTAGGGTTGAAAAAAGTTTCCAGTACCTATTCTCCCCTAGTACGAGGAGTCTTTCTTATTGATATTATTTTAAACTTTTTTATGTGATTTTTTCCATATCCTTTCTTAATAAAAATTTTCCAAATAATTTTTCTAACACCTACATGGTATGAAATGTTAGATTAAAGTTTTTATTAAGTGGGTATATATGTCGATTGATTCTTGGAAAGATTTTTCTCAGTATCTCAAGATGTTTCATCCTTTATCTTTAAAGCCTTGTATTAATTTTCACTCATATTCCTTAAGGTAGTTTCTAACTCAAAGAATATCAGTTGAGTTTTAAAAACCTCAGATTCCTTAGCATAAAGTTTCTTACTATGATCTTACACCATTTTCATTGTTTTGAAACTTTTAGTTTAAGGTTCTTAATCTCTTAAATGTAAACATCCTTCTTTTTTTAGAAGATATTCATTTCCCACATTCTTTTTCTCACCTTCATTCTTCAACATTATAATTTTATTCTTGAGTTTTGTGTTTTTATCATGACATGCCACATGTTTTAATCTCTAATGATATTATATATAGGTGCCTTCACCTTCTTCTTCTTCACTATTTAAAAATCATTATTTATTTCATCATTTGAAAAGAATGTTCTAAACATCTTTGAATTTTAATCTCCTAAAGAACTATTATTAGTAGATTCATATTCAATATTCTTACTAAACATATTTCTTTTTTTATTACAATGAACCATTTTCTACTTCCATTTTATTTTTTATCTTCCTTAGAAGTTTTTATCCACTTTTTACACATGGATTTTTCTTTAGAATCATCATTATATTCTTCAATTTTCTTCTTAGAAAAATTCATATAAAAATGCACTATTTCTGCACACATGAAAAATTTAAGTGGGATTTTTCCTCTATATTTTCCTATACATATATAGTAATTTTTAGATATGAGAGACATATTTATTTATTCATTTTATAATCTTCATCATCTTCTAAATAATTGAGTCCAAAAATATATTGATCAACATCATGGGTTATCCACTTTTTCAAAGATTCAAAATCCATTTCATCCTTGTTCTTATTTTTGAATGTTTGTGATTTCCCTATATCATATGCAACAATAATGTTATGTAATTCATCAAGATATAAGTCATATTTGTCTTCCAAGGTATAAATTTTTGAATCAAACCTATCAGGAAAGTTTCTGATAAGTTTCTTAACATTGATAGAATCTTAAAATTCATATATTAATCCTATGATGCTATTAACAACTTTATTAGATATGATTAACTATTCATAATTAGTTTTATCATCTACCATTTTAATATATTCAGACATTCTTCATCATATTTATAGATTTTCCTTAACTTTATGTTTCCCTCAAAGATACATCCATGTTTTTTCCAAGTTTCAGTAGTCGTATTGAGACCCATCACCTTCATAATTTTTTTATCAAAGTCATTAGAATATAATTTATAGATTTACCATATAACCCTATATTTATTTTCTTAGTTATTTTCATATGAGAATGTTTCTTAGTGGGAAGAAACCCAAATGTAACTACATCAATCACCTATAGGTAATATTATACTCAATACCATTAGTTAAAAAAGTTTTCTTCTAAAACCAATTCCTAAAAATACATGAAACTTTTCTACACTACTCAGTAAAAGTTCATCTAAAACAATATCCATCAAATAAATATATCTAGTATATTTGTTTGGTACACCTTATTAATTAATTTGGTATACCCCATATGTTGTTCCTAACATAAATTATTCCCTGATATGTGTTCTTTACTAAGAACAAAAATCCTCAAGACATTCACTATTCAGAAACTCTATCCAGTACTCTCTCAGTTCAGTATTTCTGACTGATTCCTTAGTCTGATGTATAAAATATATACCTCTTACTGATTTCTCATATTTAATCCTATGCCTAATTAGTCTTACTTGTATATTATTTTTTTCAAATAAATAGTTTTGAAACTCGCACTAATAAAAAAACTTTATCATATTAGCTCTTTGTATGGGTGAAAAGTGTTGGTGTGAGTTATACTTTCACCCCTTATTATAGGTGTGTTCATAAGAAAATAGATGGAAACCCAAATTCGTTTCACTACTAAAAAAATTAATTGGAATCTTTTAAACCCTTTTATAATTATCGTGAAGCCTCATGAAAACTCCAACAACCAAAAACTGCTTCAAAATCCACTATCCTCATCATTTTAGAGCTTCTTCAAACTTACTCATCTCAGTAAGATGGGAAAACATTAATCGAACAATATAACAACATCAAGATAAAGGGATTTATAATTTTTATTTAAATACATTAAGAACATCATGTAATGAAATTTTTTCCTAGTGATTTCCCAAGGAAATTATGACTACTAACATCCATGAATTTCTCCATATGATGGAATCACAAAACTATGCATAATAAAAAAAATTTAGAATCATATATATGATAACATCGTGAATGTTTTTTTGATGTTCATCCATCTGATGAAACTTTTAAAACATAACTTTAAAACACATTTTATCAGCTCTAATGATTGTTCTCCTTCTCTATATTGTGCATTTGCTTTCATTTGTTCATCCGATGAAACTTATACCATCCAGTCTAATGATATTTATAACAATATGAATGAATAAGTCTTATAAAAAACTAAGTTTGATAAACATTTTCTGATGGAATCAGAATGATTCTTTCAAATTATATAACATTTATTGACTTCAAACTTCACTCATCATGTTGTTTAAACATTAGACACCCATTTATTCGGGTCACCTCAACTTCTTCTATTTGATGTACTTTATTCCTTGACTATCACTTTAGTAAAACAATTTCTTTATGTTCTAAGGAATTATACCATAAAATAATTCTCCATTTTCTGGTTACAACATCCTTGCTCCATCTAGCATTACAACAACAACATTTTACAGACACTAGAACACCAACTTCTTACAAGTTTAGCTTCTCTCCTTTTGTACTTCTTTGACTAATTTAACATATTATTGTTATCAATCAAGTAACAACATGGCTAGTATATCTAGTGATATTGATAATTTTTCATCATAAGAAACCATTATAATTTTCTTCCCTTGTACAAAAGTGAAATGATTCAGAAATGAAAACTTCTTACAACTATTCTTATAGTAACATCATTCATTTCCCAATTCATATTTTGAGTTGGTAGTATTTATACCATGACATATTTTTATGAACACATTAGTTTTGTGATCTAGGTTTGATAATATTAACCATTTTTTATTTGTTTATATTATTTCACTTCTGTCCCTTTGTGTTAAAATCATACAACTTCACCTAGTTCATGAGAATCATTATGATGTTAAAAAATTGAAGAATAATATAGAATCACCTAACATCATTAAATTTTTCCTAACATGGTTTAGGAAAATTCCTTCACCTCCTTTAGAACATCATAAGAAAATATTTTCTTAACAAATTTAGTAACTATTTATCAATTTATTAACAACAAAATTTACAACAAGATATGTTTCCAGCAAATATAAAAGATGTTACAAAAATATCCCAAAGGATCATTAAAGATAATTTGTTTGGATAATTATTTTTCTATCTCTGATCTTAATGTGTTCTTAATTGATCTTGGGGATGATATGCCAACCTAAAATAATGATTTTTTTTCTAAGAGTGATTCTTTGGATGATAGTGGGAATGTTTTAGAAACTCTTGCCCTTATTTTTTAGTTTTTGTGAATCTTAAGTATGGGGAAAAACTCTGACGTTTCTTATGGTCAACTTTATGATGTGACTTTGAGTATATCTACAATTTTTCTATATGTTTTTGATATTTTAACCATTAAAATAGTAATATATAACAAAATTATTCCTTGATCCTTTAAGGATTTCAGGAGAATGTATATAGATGTTGATTCACTATTAATTCACAGATAACATCAAAAAGTCTCAAAAAAATAGAAAAGTGAAAAGAATCAAGAAAAAAACCCATTGAGTGATTATGGATATAATTTTAATTTATAATTATAGATGAAGACTCTAAAATCATCACTACATGAGTGGAAACTAAAGATACTTCAATTTTTTATATTAAATAAATAAATACCTCACCATGTTCTTATGAAACACCTTATTTTTGGTATTTTGATTCATTGAATTATCCTCTCACTTTTATTTCATTTCATACAATGATTCCCACTAGTTTTTTTCTAATATTTATTTGTTTTACTATTTTAAGAACCTCAATGGAGAAGATGAGTAAATCTAAAAATGATATTAAAAAAGATAAACTTTTTTAGAATATGACCATAAATAAAGAAAATTCCAAGGGAGTATCTTTTTTGAATTCCTTTTATTCTATTTTGAATTTTAATTATACTTTAACTATTTCATACTTTCTTGAAGATTAATTTTAAATATTTATATTTTTAAGAATTACTCATGGGTGGAAATTAAGTGTCAGGGGAAATGTGTTTGTTTTTAACTAAGTTTAAGTGAATATGTTATGAATTTTTTTGGTATTATTCTTACAGTAATCTTAGCTATTGAATATTTGTTTAAAAAAGTTGTATAACCCCTTTTAGCGACCTAATTTTTTTTGAGATTGTTTGAATGTATTTTGAAACAATTTCATACTAGTATCACATTTTTTAACATGATAATTTTGGTATTTTTTATTAATTATTTTTATGTTATTCCTATATAAAAAAATAATTTTCATTTCGAATATGTTTTGTATGTGTTGGAATTATTAGTGAGAATGATTTTCTGAAATTCATTGTGACTCATTTCTCGATTATAAACTACTGATTGAAAGTCTATTTCAACTCATATGTTTTAATTTTTCTACCACATTGAGATTAAAATTTGGGACAATGCGGAGATTTAAGTGTAGAAGAGGGGTATTTTATGTTCTAGACTATTTGGATGATTCTTATGCCATGTTCCCTAAAATTTTGAAAAATGGAATATTTATCAAGATTATATCAGTGTTTTAAATGGACAGTAGTACAAAAATAGGGTTTTAAGTAGGTTTTTTATTTTTTTTAATGTTAGTTTTTGAGGATATTTATTTGAAATACACATAATAAATATATTTTTAATGTTATTTTTTAAATCCAAAATTAAAAATATATTTAACATCTGCTATTATTAAAGCATATTTTTATAAATTTTGACATTAGTGTCTTAAAAATCAACATAAAAAATTATCTTTAACATTATCATTTACAAAAATGATATAAAAACTTATTTTTTCATCTTTATTTAATGAAATAATGTAAAAAAATATATTTTTGAAAAAAATTGTTTAACACCATTGAACCTGACACACAGTTGTTTTAAAGAATCACTAAGAAAAATTATAGTTTCACGTGATAAAAATAAGTAGTTCAAAATTATATATCTAAAAAAATTATTATTCAAATATGTAATGAAAATAATCAATAGATATTTATTATAATATCCTTGAACAATTAAACAATAATAAATGAAAATGTTCCAGGAATTTTACCTCTATGTATTGTTCCTTGAAAGATTACAATTTTGAAGCCAATTTATTAATAGTTTCACTCACTAATTCCCTAATACCTATCTATAAAATTAATATCCAGTCCTAAATTTAAATCTACAAAGGAATAATGTAGGGAGAAATGAATGTTTGAGAGGGAGAATCAAAAGTCTGAGAGGTAGAAAAGAAAGTTATAGAGGAAAGTGGAAGAAAGATGTATAAGAGTGATATATTTAGAAGTGAGAATTAAAATATTATCATGATGTTAAAAATTAAAATTTCGATCTATAGTGGGTTAAATTTATAGGTTGTAAGGTTAAATTACATTTACATGAATTGAGAAAATAAAATATCTGAATCTAGGTTCTATTTTTAACATCAATTTTTGAAATAACCAACTTTAAAAACATTTTACATAAATTTTTTAACATTGGTTATTTCAATAAATGATATTAAGATGTTTTTTAATGTCAGTTAGTAAAATAAATTTTGTAAAAAATAGTTCATAAAATATTTTTAAATGTAGTTATTTTAATAATTGACATTAAAAATATTTTTGAGACTATTTTTAATGTAAGATATTGAAATTACTAATGATAAAAAATGACATGTAGTAGTTTTAATGTTGATTATTAAATAATAAATATTAAGAATATTTTAAATATTGGATTTTAATAACTATAATTAATTAATAGACATTATAAACACTTGTTATACAAGTGCGTAGTAAATATTTATTGATTTTTAGGACTATTTTATTACATTGCATGGTCAATTATTTCTATTAAACCATATATTCAATCATGGAATATATTTTCATTGAAACCTTAAAAGATTTAGTTTAGTTAAACTTTTTTTATTATATTTTACAATTTTTATTGAATTTGAACTTCTTGTTTAGAGTTAAACTAATAAGACTTACATTCAAAACGGTTCGAGCATGAAATCCAAATCCTGGTTGGGATTTTTATCCTTTAAGATAAAATTGATGGAAATGTTATTTATTTATCAATTTTAACTATTAAACCCACATATACATTAGGTTGAATCTAATTATTATATTCTAAAATATGTGGGTCTTTTCACCATTGGAAAAATTGAAAATTTTAATAATGATTGAATGCAAAGTGATGTTTATTTAATTCCTTTCAAAATTTTCAAATTCCATCATATTTTTAAAATAGGAAATAATAATTTTCCCAAATAGTTTTCTTTTGAGAAAATAAATCATTCATTTTACTTGAAGGAGTTGATGAGTGAACACTTTTGAAAATAACTTCTTAGTTATAATTGAAAATATCTGACTTTTGAGATTAATTGAATTCCAATAAATTAGATATGTTGATTTCTTGGGTACAAAAAATGAGTCAAGTGCAGGGGAATTTTATGAACATTTTATTTGATACATGTTTTCCACATTCATCTTGGGAATTAATTTAGTTTTCACGGCCAAAATTCTCTTAAAATATAGAATTATTAAATATTAATTAATTTTTAGTTGAAATATTAATTCATTTAATAATTTAGTGAAAATGAGGTTTAGGTGTGTAATGAATAAATATTATTTGATTTGATTATCATATCTCTATGGATGAACATTTTTTCTTTGAAATTAATAGTTCATAATTCCTTGTTTCTTTTCTTAAATATAAATATTTTCAATATAGGTTAATTCATCTTTTGGATGAATAGAAAAATGTATGGGTTTTTCTTATTTGTGAGGTAGTTGAAATTTAGTGAATTCCTCTCACCATAATAATGATTAACCCTTGAATAACCACTATATTCATAAAAGAAAAACATGTATAATTATCATCTATGTATAAGTACCCCCTACGTATGTGTCATCTATGCAAAAGACCTCTGTATAAGAATCATTCATTTCAGTATACATATCAGGAATATATTTGTAACCATTATGTTGTGTAAGGATATATTCATAATCATAAATTATATATCTCTGTAAGAATCAATCCTCAAGTAAACATCAATAGGTATGTCCATAATCATAATCTATGAAAAATCACTTCCACACATAAGCATCATCCCTTCTCTGTAACCATCACCCCCTGAGGACTAGCCACCATAAATAGAAAATATACAATGAAAATATCATTTAAACACTTATAAATACCTCAATACTTGGTTCTATAATTGATTAAACTACCACATCAACCTTATATTCTTAAATCAAAATTAAATAGTAGGGGGTCCAAGTGGAGCTCTAGACTTTGTGTAGCTCAAATCAAATAGAAATCTACTAAAAATTATTGAGGAAACTGATGAAAGTGAAATGAGATGATATTTTTGTTTAGATTCATCATGATTGGGGAAAAATAATTGTGCAAATTGGGGATCCCATTATTTTATAATGATTATCTCTAGTCACATGAGGAAGATGCTGAGTAGCGATGAGCTCCCACATGGAGTGCAACGATTTAATCTGGAGGATCTATCTATAAAATCATTCTGGGAGTTATCAAACAACTATTTTTTTAAAATACTAGTAAATTAATATTTTATTGGGGTAATTAATAATTCATTCTTAAATTAGACCATTCATCCATCGATTATACTAGAGGCAAGGAGCAGTACTCAAAGTTGTGGTGTAGGGAACTGGAGATGTAGTAAGGGGATATCTCAATAAGTAATTTCCTTTATTTTTTTCTCTTTTATTCCTGTTTAATATATTAATGATGTATTTCCTGAATATATTTTCAATTTTTGTGAATATTTATAGCTAAATTACATTAGGGTGATGGATTTAATGAATTGAAATCTCTTTTCATATTCTTGCATAGTTTTAATCATAATAGTTTGTTATTATTCATGGAATTGTTCACCACCTTGTTTCATACTTTTTCAAATGATGTTTTAGAAATTTTATTTAGAATTAAATTAATTTTTTCCATTGAAAATCGATTCATCCATCATTGAGATTGACAGATTATGTTCGGTTTTACTGGGAGTGCACAATGTTACATTTTAATCCAGGGATCACATTTTCTTTTCCTCATTTTCATTATTTCTACCATACTACATGTGTTAACATGTGAAGAGTAGTGAGTCATTTCCATTTGTGTCTTAAACCAAATTAATTCAACTATAAATCATTTAAGTCCAATTTTCTCCATGAATAGTCATTAATTTTTATAGTTTTTATAGTCATATCATTCATTATGAGAGTTTATTGAGAGATTTTGATAAAAATGAAAACTAAGTGGTTCCAATCACTGTATACATTGTTTTTAGTAATTATATAATTGATATTGATATAATATTAGATATCCTTTTATCAATTTATATTAGTAAAATTTACTCTATTTATAGCATTGTTCATCCTTTCAAACTTTTGTTTTTTTTACTAGTTTTGAAGCAATTTTCACCTCATTTTCACCAAAATCTCAAAACAATTTAAACTTAAATTTTATACCATTATTTAATGAAATTTTTTGTTTTCTTATTTTTGTGTCTTGTTTTACTTTTTTTTGGATTCACACCATTATTTCATTCCCTTGGGTTCATTAATGCTCACTGCTATCTAGTAGTTAATAGGTTTTAAAAATTTTATTTTTGATATTAGACAACAAACTCATATCAATACACTTGGGGGAATAGTTTATACTTAGGACTATCACATAGAGTACACATAATAGGTAATAAAATCCTACTCCACAATCTCACCCTATCATCACTATCATCACTAGGGTGATAATCACTTAGAACTAGCCTTATATCGTAAGGCACAACTCCACCTCCATCTATTCAATTAGGCTAATATCTTCAAGATAGCATTGGTTATAGAATAATGTCCCACCAAACCCATAATTTTTTTAATATTTAACATTAGGGATTCCACTAGGATCTTCCAAACAAAATTTGGTCCCCACTCATTGGAATCATGCCTTATGCAACACCTCATGTTGTTCTATTAGCTCTTAGCCTCTTTTCAAACCAAGTAATCTATTATCTCAATCAAATCCTCATATAAATAATTGAATCTCCATTAGTAGATATTTAAACCCATAATATAGAAGAAACAAATCCCATTATACCTCATTAATCCCCAATGGAATTATCCAAACCCTGAAACTCACGAAGACTCTAATCCACCCTCCAGAGAGTATTCCCCATCATGTGTGAGATGCATGATTATATGGCATGGTAAAAATATGATAAAGCCTCTCATTATCACTCAACCAGGATAAATAAATATCCATAGGATATGAGACTATCATATAATGTCCAAGTATCCTTATTGGGTCTCCCATTTCCTCAACCAACATCTTCACCCATTGGAGAAAAAGTCATTGGGAAGCTTTATTTCCCACAAACAACATCAGTGAACCTACTCCAGACCATGGAGGATAAAGAATACTCCTAGGTAAAATATGTCTCATTAAATTAATTTAATTTATAATTCTCAATGTTTTTGTTATCTTATAACACACATGAGTAGTTAATAATTTGAGTATTGATGAACGAGGAACCAAAATAGTGTTCAAGGGTCCACTGTGGTCTTAACAATTTTGTTCTAATCATTAGATTTTTAAAGAAAATATATTTTATTTTCAATATAAATTTCAAATAGGGTATATAATTCATATCAAATTCACATATAACATGATTCATAAAAATTAAGGGATACATTCTAGGACCAACTACCTTATAAACTGAGCTACCACCCTTCTGATGCCTTGTACATCCTTGGCCAAGCTTGAATCATCACCTAAGCTCCTCTATCATGCCACGAAATCAAACTAATTAATTATAATAATTTATCATTAATTATTCATTTTAATTAAAATAATCATAATTTCATAAAACAATCTAAGTAGTTTCCACTTGTTGTATCCTTTCAAAATGACACAACAACCACCCATAACATGCTCCCGACACACCCATGAACATAATCCCTATTACACATCACCTTACCACTCACCAAATTCTCCAAATTTAATCAAAACCCATAAATAAAAGGAGTAGAACCAAACCTCTAGATAAATTCTAAGAAAGATTTTTTTTAGTATCCCAAGTAATTCCCTATCTTAGGCATGAAAAATACCCATCATATTATCATGATTCCACCATGCTTAGATAGATTCAGTGTGAAAAGACTAGCCAAAATCTTCAAAAATAAACAAACTAATTTAGGAGATAATAATGAGTAAAATATAGGACGAGACTCACCTTGAATTCACTATATAATCACCCATAAATAATTCACATACAAGGGTAATTTAACGAGGGTTGAGAAGGGGAAACTAGTGGGAAAAAATAACACTATGCTTACCTTATTTCTCTATAATTAATGAGGTAGATGACCACAAAATGATGAGTCAACCACCTGTTAAAAAAATATGGAATAAGAAAAGTCATGAGATGACCATAAAGGTAGAAACCATGACTTTACACCCCAAATAAGAGTGATTGTATTCACATGATACAATTGTATCATGGATCCTCTAGGTTACGACATGACATCCCTCGATAGAGGGCCCGAAACACCTTCCTATATCCATTATAGTGTTGCCCCATGGGGTCACGGTGTGACTTAAACAAGGAATAGGGCTCAAATACTTAACCAAACATCATCATGGAATGGCCCCTGTGGGTCACAGTGTGAACCACCTTTCCTAGGTGAGGCCAAATTCTACAGATCTTGACCTCCACTCTCTATGTGATGCAATATCTATGATCCAATCCACATAGATTATTATAGAAGGCCATCATATCATGCCCTAGGGGTCATGGTGTGGTAATATTTTCTCCATTTCAATCCATAAAGTCATGCATAAGGTTTCCCAATCCCTACACAAAATTTTTCCATCATGGCCTAATGCCCTCTCCATGGTGTGACACATTATATGTAAGGTTTTTTCCTTAACCAAAGCATGAATAAGAAACCATACTAATATGAACCGATTATATAGTATATTTATGGTACCTTATCGAGCCTCATTATTATGTGATTCCAACCCATCATGATGTGATGATACACCAACATCCAAACCTAATAATGGGATTATCATAACTACTCTCCAATATTTACCCAAGAACATGAAACATATTCCATGACTATAATCACATTGAAAAACATCTCATGAATTTGTTTAAAATCCTAGAATCTCATTCAAAATAAAAATTCTAAAAATTCTCCATTATTTGGGATAAAAATTTAAAATTTTCCCAGAATATCACTTTACATAACAACACGGGTAATTAAACACTCCCCATTATAACACTTATCATCCTTGTGAAGTTTCTGTTGTCCTACAAACATCATTCATGATCCACCTCAATTGTAAATTTACAACCAAATAAAAAAAGTCTATACTATAACATAGAATGATATTTTGTTTCTCAACTCCAACACCTAGTCACACTATGATCCAATGTTAATCTACTCAATCATCACAATTACACACCTCGTGATGGTTCAAAACATATCTCATCTACCCTAAGACACCCAAGTATCATTAAATAATTCTTCCCTAGTCTAATGGTGATATCTACCATAATAATTCGTTCAAAAAGGATGAATCCCAGTCAAGGTTCTCCCTAATATAGGAATAACATACCAAAAATACATTCCCATTAGTCTATGAACATGCTTAATGAAATATCAGTATCACTACACCCAATTCCCAGTAAAAACACAAGTCGGCCATTCTCCAACCAACCTATCCACAAAGTGCTCAAACATACTCATTTATGTGCTATCTAATCACCCAATAATTATGAATTAACTTCTCTAAGTTACGGTATATTTATACAAATTCATACACCAATTTTCAAACTTTATACTCAATGTAATTACACAATTGGGTGCTCATCCACCCACACTAGCCATTATACTATCCCAGTGAGAACTGATTCACCCCTAAAATGACCCATTCTAATATAATATCTACTCCATAATGAGTCCAATTCCAACATATGAACTCCATAATTCTACGAATATAAATCCTAAATCTAGAATCTACCAAGGATCTAGATAAAACCTATTTCACATTCCCACTGATATCTTAGTTTCATCTCAACCATCAACCAATGGGTCTCATAACATCCATGTACCTATTAAGATGAGGTTATTATATCCATGATTGATATAATGATTTACACTATAGTAATATCCTTATAATTACTATATTTAACCAAATTACACATATCTATAACTAATATTTTTTTTACCAAAAATAATGATTATACATAGATATCCTTCTCATTTCTGAGTGCCAAAAAATATATTAGTCACCACAAGTTCCTGGATTAATCGAAATGTCATTCTCAATATCCACCTAAATTCATCTACAATGTTATTCATACCCTTAAATATCATATGGTTTTTTCTCCACAATATATCTTCCTATATACCACTCCTCAAGTGAAATACCCGACAATCTCCATCATTATGCATGTGTCACTCCTCTCAAGACACGATCATCCCATCCCAATAATACCTATCAAGGACCAAAATCATATTGAATAAACCTTGGTACTATGATATACACATTATATAATCATCCACTATATAGGAATAAAATCCCATTATCATCAAAATCATGGTCTACTATTCCTGCAAGCATCTCTTTGAATCCATTATTCCTTAACCGACACACTATCTCTCACTAATCACCAAAACTTAAAGGAATAATTTATCATCAATGAAAATTCTCCATCATATGTCAATAATTTACTATAAATCCATGAAAACCATTACCCTCCTATTTCCAATAAGAGTGGTCCTCTAAATATCCCTCTCACAGGCTCTTACTCTATCACCCAACTTTATCTTGTCTAAAACCAATGGGTGTATGCACCCATAAAATATGGTAACACAACCCAACTCACAATCCCATGAGTCATGTCTCATAAAACCTAGGATGATTCACCCAACCCATTGAATATGGTCCACTGTATGTAAATAAAATATAGTATAAATCACCTACCATTCTTTCTTTCCAACAATCCAAAGTAATCTCACTCATGGAAATGCCTACCACAATCATCCTCCACACATAAATTATTATAAAACCATAAGATTCCACTAATAATATACCCATAATAGATCTTAATATCTTTGATATTAGTCCACTATACATCTAGAACCAACCAAAATTAATAGGTTTTATAATCTAACAGATCCTGCTGTTAAAAACCCAATTTAACTCGTTGTATTAAGATTAGGGTATCCACATCCTTAAAAAAACCATACCAATACAAACAAAATATGAAATTTATAACTCATCTATATTGAACATTATCAAGGCATCTCACATGCCAAGAAACCCACTATAGGGTACTAATCCTCACTAGGAATCTACATATGAGGCTACTCCCTCAAGGAAAAATATCTCATAAATGTGAATATAATAAAATTTCTTTATGATGATATATATCGAGAAAATCATAGTCATCGAGTTCAGTTAAGTAAAATTACACTGATAAGCTATATGGGAAAACACCATATTGGTTATTTTTGACACATCAAGTAACCAACCCTATTTCTTTGTCCAGAACCCATTTTAAGGAATCCAATTACTAAGACAACCCACCCAGGGTCCATCATCAAGGTATCCAATACCTATACATACCCTCTTATGGTCAATATAAATCACTTTTATAGAGGGAATATATAGAAATAATCATGAAAGAACATCCTACCATGAAATACACATGACCTATCATGAGATAAAATACCATGGTTCATCTAAGTACAATTCCACCAATAATTTATAATGGAACATTCCGTATAAATATTTTTTAACACTTTAAAAAACTGAACCCCCTATCTTTAGTGAAATAAATCACACATAAGAACACTAATTCCATATTTATATTTTTTCCATGATTTATTTAAACATGAAAACATATTTATTCTATGGTCCAAGAGATAAATACACCATAAAAATCTCAATACACACATCGTATTTGAATAAATAACTCAGTTGTAACAATAGAGACCAATAATAGTGACCCCATAACTATGGTAACCATGAAATCCCACTAGAAAAGTGTTATTAACACACTAGTACAAGGTCTGTCATAACCTCCAACACATTTCTATTTCATCTCTACTATATCCCAAAAAAAATATGGAAAGATAAAATATGCCCAGATACCACTTTGTGATGCCCCTAGCCTGAGACCACTCACAAGTGTCATGTCTAGAGTGTCCCTTGAACTCATGCATTCCTCCCCATATATCAGAGGCTACCGACTACCATTGAGGGTATAGGGTGTCAACATGGGGAGGCTATACCCTCATATTATAGTGAAGAAAAAAAGGAATAAATAAATAATATATAAAATAATAATTAGAGTTTGTAGAAGAAATAAAATTACACATGCTATATCATATAAAATATGATCATAAAAGCATACATCAACTGATTTATCACTGGGCTAATCAAATATAGAAAATTAAAAAAATGAAATAACACATAAAGGATTTACTAACATCCCTGATCCTTGTATCCGGACTCAATCTAAGCTATCTAGGCAGACCATGAAATTTTTTTTGGCTTTCCAACTAGACCTGAAATCATGAGGTCTTCTTAGGTTCCAAAGTGCTAGGGTTTCCCAAGAAAAGTGTTTATAAGAATCAACAAACCTCCACTATCCTTATCACTAATATAATTATGTTAGTAGTTCATGAATCATATGATATGGTTATAATAATAACTTAGTAATTGAAAACCAACATAATAATCTTTGTTGATCCTTAGGTTCTACTGTGACACCTAGAATCAACCATACCCACTTTAGTCTATGTTCGGTGACTCTATTCATGACACATAACCCTATAAAGGTTCAGATATACATCCACCAAGAATACTTTCTTATATCATTTGGATATAATAGAACATGATTTGTAATCACATATATTATATCATCAGGGGGGACAATGTTCCCTCCAGAATCACATGTCATATCATCTGTGTGATTAATAACACTCTCTCAAAACATATATCATATCATGAGGGGGAATAATATTCCAACCTATAAATAGATCATATATTTTTAGGGGAAATAAAGACCCTCAATTGAAAAATATGTCATATCATCAAGGGGAAACAATTCTTCTCCCTAAAAATAGATCATATGTAATCCAGGGGAATACTACCCATCCTTGGATAAAATAGCATGTAATCATAGGGAATATCACCCCTCCTTGGAAATAGATCATATGTCATTGGGGGGGAGGGTAATTCACCTCTCTAGAAACATATATCATATTATCCGATGGGGGGGAACCGCTTATCTCTGGAAACATATATAAAATTATAAAAGGGGAATATTTCCCCTCCCTGGAGGCATATCCTATATCGTAAGGGGGAAGATCACCCCTCCCTAGAAAAACTTATCATATCATCAGGTGTAAATAACACCCATCCCTAGAAACAAATCATATATAATTCAAAGGAATAATTACCCTCCCTTAAAACATATATCATATCATAAGTGGAGAATAATTCCTCTTATTACAAATAACTCTCATATCATTAGCAGGAATAATGCCCCACCCGAGACACATATATCACATCATCAAGGGGAATAACACCCCACCCTAGAATCACATAGTACATCTTGGGTAAATATTATCCCACCCTACAATATTATATCTCATACACTTAGGGGCATACTCTCTCCCTAAAAAATCATATATACATTTCAATATTGGGGGGAGGGGAATTGTGTCAACATTGTAATTTTTTCCTAAATCATATTTGGGTGAAATGATCCTAATAGGTATCCATATCACATCACCATAAACCCTTGGGAATACTCTCTCCCTGGTACTATCACATAACATACACACAATAGGGTGTACATCTCACCCCACAAGGTCACAAGCCTATCACCAGGGTTCTAGTCACTGGTACCTAACCCCACATCTCAAGGAATGTCTCATCATTAATGTATCCACTTAGGATAATTTATTAAATAAAATATAATAAATATAGGAACATTATTCCAAACCCATAGAAATACTCATATCACCTATAAGGTAATCCACTAGGGTCTTATGTACTCAAACTTCTCCTCACTCACCGGATTCAAGACACATCCGACACCAAATAGTGTTCTCTATGATCATAACCTCTTTCCTAACCCAAGACTCAAGAGGCTAGTTCAAATAATTATCTAAATACCTACATATCCAATAGGAGATATCTCAATCTATAATTTTATGAAAACCCCTACCATCTTACTACATTAATCCCGGAAGGACTTATCTTGGTCAATGAGCCTTCCACAATACTAATACACCCTTTATAGGGTATTACCACCAAGCATGATATTCATGAACATCTCACCCATGACCACTAGTCCTAATCATACAATTCCCACCCAACTAGCCTTATGAAAATTATCATTTCTATGAACATATAATATTAGGTCCAAGGATTCATTTCAGGTCTCTTGTGACCTCAACTAGAATCTTCACCCCATTGGAAACGTAACCATTGGGCAACTCAATTTTCCATGAACATCACTTTGGAACCTACTATGGATCTAGGAGGCTCTAGGAAACTCTATCAATAATTGACCCAATGTGTCATTCAGTTAAAATAATTTATACCCATCTTAGTTCTGGATATCTCACAACACACATGAGTAGTCAATCATTCTTCTATAGGTTACCGATTTAACAAACTAGTGTTCAAGGGTCCACCATGGCCTTTGACACATCTGTTCTTATTATTTTATTTTTAAGGAAAAAATTCATTTTAAATTCAAGGTCAATCACACATAGGGTTGTGACCAAATATCACATATACATAAAACATTATGTAAAAACATTATGTGATATATTTTCTGACCACCTAATTTATACATCGATTTACAACCCTTACAGATCTCTAAACATCCTCATCCAAGATCTATTATAACTTGAGATCCTATCTCAATACATGACATCCAAACAATTAATTATAAAAATTTACAATTTATTATTGTTAATATAAATTTCGATAACCTAAAAATAACTAAGTGGTGTCCAACCACCATAACATCATGTAAAAACACACCAACCAACTATGAAATGCTCCCAGAACACCCACAAACAAAATCCTAATCACACAACACCTAAACACTCACCAATTTCATCAAATTTAATCAAGAACAAAAAATAAATAACAAAAATAGAATATATATATATATAGGGAAACAATGATAAAAATCATGAATTCATCAACCTATAGTATCTTATAGAAAATACATGTGATGACCCCATTATAGAAGCTTAACTCCACCATGATATGGTGGAACAAATGTCAAAAATATCATCCAAATCATCCAAAATCAGAAGGATAATGAAGGATACAAGAAATATGGAAGGAGAGGAATAAAATCATATATAATCCAATATAGTATTGATAAAATATCACCCTTATACAAGGGGAATCAAATTATATAAGAGAGTGTGAATGAGACTTCCAAAAATGTAATATAATGTAACCTATTTACCACTAATACTTGAGGGGTCCAACCCCAAAATTATGGGTCTAAAACTATTAAAATAATAGGAAAGAATTCAGGTAAAAATGGGATGATGAAGGTCACAACGTGACCTTGTTACCCTTATTAGATATCTCTACCCTACAGGTAACCACCACAATGTGACCACTCTAGGTCTTGGAATGGCCACCCTATAAAAAAATGACCTAAAACACCTACCTTTATCAATCATAAGGATAAACCACTGGGTCATGGCATGACTATCACAAGGTAGATGAATCAACACCATACCAAACACTATCGTAACTTGACAGACCGTTCCAAGGCGAGCCTCAAGATTTTATAGCACACTATCCCCTTTTTGTGGTGAGTCCTCCACATGCTGAGCCCTGAAACACCTCACAAAATCTACCACAAAGAAACTTAAGGGTTTATTAATGACCAAATTTTCCCCATGGAAATCCATAAAGGTATACGTATGGCTTTCCCATACCAAAAGGAATATTTTATATCATTACATAATTCATTGGTCATAGCTTCACTCCCCACATATTAGGTTTTTACTATATATAAAACCCAGGTATGTACCCATAATAGCATGACACTCCTATGTCATGACATGATGATCCCCATTCGACCCTTATCATAATGCCATTCTAAAAAATCATGGCATGATTAACCACCTATACCCAAAATCATCAATAGAATCATCCCGACCCCACTCCAATATCCAACCAAGAAGTAAATTTTTTTTATAGTCCCCTAATAACATCCAAAAATATCTCATGAATATTTTATGATTATCAGAATATTATTTAAATTCCAAATTATCAAAAAAATCATTTTTTATGGGACCAAATATTCAAATTTACCCTAGATTTAATATTCTCAAACAACATACATTATTTAACTTAAGATCTATTGTATCATTAATAGGTTATCTCACCTAGAAATAATTTAATTTTTTTAGGTCATTTAAATAAATGATGGATTCCAGCCACACACCACCAACTCTTATATATAGGGTTTGTTATGAGAGACCATTCCTTTTGATGAGCCTCTCATGAAAAAACAACCCAATGATAAGGCAATAATTAAGTCTTAGTTGAGAGATATACTTTACTCCTGATTAGTGTCAAATTATTTTCCCTTATTTATTAGGTAAGACCTATTTCTAAAAATGATGGTAGTTCCTTCTAAACTAGATGAGAAAACCCATATATAGTATATGATAAGGAATATCAATTAATAGATATTTACTATACTTTGATATTACCTTAATCTTTCTATGATAGAGGGTTGGTTGGTGTTAGTGAATCACACATTATATCTAGTCCAGACAACCATTGATAAGATATCAGTTCTTTATTTATTCCTTTTAATAACTTAATGATTTGTTAATGAATGATTTTTTTCTCAAAATCATGATAGGACATCAGTATCATTGTCAAAGTTTGATCCTTTGTTATGAATTTGGTTCCATACATAGATAAATATGACTTTATTTTATGATATATTGGTTCCTTTTTCAGGAATCATGACTAAGATCGAGTACTCATTGGGCCCTTAAAGCTCATTATCTACCATTAAATGTGTTTTTTAGTGGATTTTTTTGATCTTAGTAGTTAAAGAAAATATTTTAGATGGATAAATTAAGTTATGGGTGTGATCCCATGCATCAAACACAATGATAGAGACAATTAGTATACATTTATATAATAGAGATTCATTTAATACATACACTATAGTTTTGAGAATGACATAGATTTATTGAAAAATATAGGAATCCCAGTTCCATGGATGTAACCCCTATTAAAAGAAGTGTTACGATAAGGGACCTTCTTATTTTGGGAAAATTATCCTAAAAGTATTATTTTAATGAGTATTATTTGGTTTAGAATAGACTTGTGGTGGATGAATCTTTTATCATCTCAAACCAATGCCACCCTCAAATAGTTCTTATTGACTATGGAGTGTTTGATAGTTAGGGTTATGATTTAACAAAAATAATGTATGGATATAACTAGATGGTGTTTTTTTTAATATGAGGTATGATTCATGTCCTTTATTTATATATTATTTTTCTTATTGATTAAAAATCATGATATTCAATGTGCACCATTTTCTCTAGAGTTATATATTCAAGTCAATATTTTGGACAGACCTATTTTTACTAGATAATCTCCAATGTAAGAAACCATTTTTTACTCAATCCATATAATGAAGTGTGTTTTACCTTGATGGTGGAGGATATGTTTCATGGGAATCCATAATGTATGTGATGATACCCAATGGTATTACATTTTTCGAGGATTTAATACTCATTTAAATAATTTCAAGGTGATGTGTATTTATAAAGATGAGGTGAGTTCCACACCATCGGTGAGGAGGACCCCTAGCTATAACGAGTGGAAATTATCCTTAGGGAGTAGTTTCCAACTACCCATCAGAAATAAAGATTGTATTATTTTCACTAACAATGTACTAGAGTATTTTATTCTTATGATATTGAAGTAGTGTGAAATATTTTCATTAAGAGGCTAATGGGTTCCCTTTATTGGGGACTGATATATGATAATAAGAATGAATTATAGATATAGTGATTGTATTATGTAAATATTAATGTTTGGAAGGTTTTATCAATTAGAGTGGTGAAATAGTGGTTTAGTGGATGAGTCCCTAGTATAAAGTTCTATGGTTAGTTGATATAGAAGGCACTTGAATAACTATCCTCAAAGTGACAGAATATCTAAATTGAAAGGTGATGTTTCTATCATTGATTGAAGGTAGTGGATACATACCCTTACTTGATGTGAGGGTAGCCAAGATTGGTGGTATCAATTGATGGGATGTGAATGAGCAGATATTTCTAGGATATGGAGTTGAAGGATCTCTCTAAAGGTAAGAAACATATCATCCACTTCACTAAGTAGATATTGTTTTTACCTTGGTATCCATTTTAGTTGAATAAATGGGTGTCTAATAAATGATGCTCCCTAGTGGAGTTTGGTCCTCAATAGTATATGTACAACGTATTATTTAGTTATTCCAAAATTGTAGTTATTTTTTATGAGATTGAATATTTTCCCTAATGGTTTTTGTTTTCGTCTATTTAGTTCTTCAAGTGTTAACTGAGGGTTTGGAGTTTCTAGTGCAAGGTTATATGAATAACCAGGATATTCCACATCATATTTTGGTGGAATGAGTTACCCAAAAATATTATCATGTGGATGGGTAGGTTTATGAGTTATGTGTTATTTCATCAAGTGATCACCAATATATTTAACAAAAGAGTGGAATAAATAAAACTGTGTTATTTTTTATAGTGGATGCAATCATGTTTGGGATTCAAAATACAGTTATGAAATATTTTATTAAGATTAGTAAGAAGGCTGTGTTGTGATTATTCCTAGATCTAAAGATAATATTTTATTCACCTTGTTAAATGCAGAAGATTTAATGATTAAGTAAACCTTATAGAACCTTTTACCTAAAATCTCTCCAGAAATCATTTTAGAATCATCATGTTGAGATTAGTAGAGAAATTTTGTACGGATAAACTATTTCTAAGTAAGTGTCATCTAGATCTCTATTGGATGTGGGGACCATAAAAACCCCAAAAGATTTATTCTTGATAGTGAACCATTTTATGATTAATGTTTATATCTCATGGTTTTTTTTCATTCCAAGTAAATATACATCAATTAGGTGGGGGAATGGTAATGGGTGTTGAGGTTTGTCAACACTCACATAAACCAGTCATATGATTATGAAAATGTGATTGAAATACCTAGAGTTTATGAATTATTTTTCAAAGAAATAAAATTTCCTTAAAATATTTTATTACATGAAACACCTAGTTTATCTCACATTATATTCAACACTAATTTTAGATTTTGTTTCATGCAACATTTATTTTTAAAAAACCATGATATATTATTAATATTATTATTTAAATACTAGCATTAACCTAGACATTAAACTTAGAGGTATGAATAATAATAAATATTTTTTAAATATTATGTTTAATGGTTTTATATAAATAAAATTTATTGATAAAAATTAATTATTTTTTAGGAAATTCTTTATATGTTACAAAAATACTATTTTTAAAAAATGTTTTTATTGCATTTTGTAAAAAAATAATAAAATAATTCTTCTAAAATTTTAAAATATTTATTTTAAAATTTTTAATTAATTTTTAAAATAATAATATCAAAATTATATTTGGTTTAATTTTTGGGATTTTTCTAAAAAGTTATATTTTGTGATGAATAGAAAAAAAAATATTTTTTGTTGAAAACTTTTTTTGTCTAAAGAATTTTTAAGGTTCCTTTTTATTTAAAAATGGGTTTGAAAGTAAAATCAGTTGAATAATAAATCTATTAATACATTTTATATCATTTTAATCATTTTAATATTGAATTTTATATAAAAACGTTTTAAACTTTTGAAAATTTTCTCTTTGCAAACCCTCTTCCTCATTGCATCTGTGGGATTAATTTTAGATAAATAATTTCCAGTTATAATAATGAAATTTGAAAAAATAGATATTGTTTTTTGAATAATAATAATTTATATTATATAATAATGTAAAATTAATTTTTGACCATAATGAATAGTAAAAATATTAAAAAATAGTTACCGCGGTTAAGGTAAAAATGGGTTTACTGGTGGTGTGTGTGTGTGTGTTTGGGGGGGGGGGTAATCTAAAACTATATGGGTTAAAAATGATCCCAAACTTGTAAAAACCCACTTCATGGACCAATTTATAACTTATATCTTATAGTTTCTATAATGGACCATTTTGGTGCCTTTTGGCATGTGGAAAATGTGGGTATACCTTTTTCTTTTCAAAAATTACAATTGTACCACTCACCTCACTTATAAAAGGACACCCTATATTCACTCATATTCACACATAAAAAACAATTTTTCCAAAATATATATATCCAAATCACTTAATGACTCCCCACTCTCATACTATAATCCGTATCTTGGTCAAAATCCAAAATTATAAGGATTTTGGTACAATCATAGAAAGGTTGCCTGAAGAAGAGGTAATAAGTGTTTTTAATTTATTTATTTCTCTACATCCTTAAATTATTTTTAAAACATGATAATATAATAAAATATATAGATTTAAAATATTTACATTTTTTAAGGTAATGACCTAAAACCATATCCACTTCCATCAAATGGGATATGAGATCATTATTCTTGTGTACGCTAGACTACCTCCTCGCGAACTGATGTTATTAATTTTCCAACACAAATTATCACGACTAGATATAATAATGGATTTATTATATATATATATTATATTTATTATATTATTATGATTCTTGAGTCATTATATAATACATTCCTTCTTAACTTCTATTTCGGGGGAATATGGTATTGCCGTTCATGTGTACGACGGGCTACACTATCGCAAAGTGATGTGATTCATTCACACTTTACATAGAAAGAAATAAGGATAGTTTTAGTAAAATTTTGTAACATAAATTACATTAAAATTATTATATAATTATGTTATATTATTTTACTTTATTTATTTATTTCCATCATAAAAATGGGTACAATGTTTATGCGTACATACGATCTACTGTCTTCATGAACGTTGTAATTCATTTTCTATCTATATATTTTATAGATCACACTAAATAAATATTTAATAAATATATAGGATATTTATATCATGTATAAAATTATTAATATTTTGTAACCATGATCAATGTTATAGGAAAAAAAATAAAAAATCAAGACATACACGAAAAATAAAGCACTTATTGCCTGAAACATAACTTTAACATGGAATTGTTAATAAACAGGTAATAAAAGTTCATAAGTAAATATAATATAGTATGGTATATATAATTATATTTATTTAATGTATTTAAAATAAAATTATATTTATTATACATGAGTTTTGATCATGTACGAAGGAAACCAAGACTTAAGGTAAGGGATTCCCGTCTCACTTTTTAGCTTCTGTGAGACACATGTCATATTCACCAATTAGTTATTTTATGAAGTGTATATAGTACCCATGAATATAGTTTATTATTAATATTTATACAATTTTAGGGATTTAAATATCCATTTTTTGATATCTCTTTCATGGTGTTTATAGTTCAAAAATAACCAAAGCGGTAAGAGATTTTTGTCTCAATTTGCCTTCTTTAAGATATATATAATGATATGCACCTATCTTATTTTATGAGGTGGATATAAAGACACATTGACATGTTATATCATGAATAAAATTATTATAATGATAATAAAAGTTTCATTTTATGTTATTATTTGATGGGTCCCATGATTCAAAATATACCAAAGTGGAAAGGGTTTGATATTACAATCTCATTATTTATCTGGATTGTTTATGATTAAACATTCGGGGATAAAATATTATGATACATTTCCTAATAACCTAATTAATTTTATAATAATATTTTTATTTCATTATAACAATTGGTTTACCTTAATTTTCTCTATTTATTTACTCAATAGTTCAAAATGTTGTTTTTATGAAAAATTGTCTTTATTTCTCACTTCAGTCGAAAACCCATTTTCTTACAAAACCACATTCTCTAAAAATGTATTCAAAAAATTGTTTCAAAATTTTCAAAATGGTTTATTAAATAAAATTTTACCCATGTTTGTATTTTTTAAAAATTATTTGAAAGGAATATTTTTGTTTTTTTCCAAACAATGCCCATTTGGATTTTGCGGAAAATATTAAAAGAATATTTTTTTCATGTGAATGGAATGAATGTGATCTCACACCATCATGAATATTATTTAATTTAAATATTAATATGAATATTACTATAAAATTTTCATGTTTATTTTAAAAGAAAATTATTTCTAAAATATTTTAAGAATTTTTAGTTATAAAATGTTGATTTTCAAAGAAATAATATTTTACTCAAAAAAATATTCCAAGTGGTTTTTCTTTAAAAATAATTTTCCTTATAATATTATATAATTATATGATACTAATTCATTATTATGTATATAAAATGAGGGTACCGTTCTTACATTTTATTATTATGGTTTATGTTCATTATGATAATATTTTTATAAAACCCATTTTGCTTCCATTGGATATACCATTATAAAATGATTATGAAACCCACTTATTTTTACGTGGGATATGACTTGAGGAAATGATTAAATGATTATGAAACACATTTATTTTCATGAGTTTCAATATGATGACTGTTTTATGACCTTTTAGTAAATGTATATTTGATTTTCATCATGTGATGGGTGAGTGATATATCTCTCTCCAATGCATTGGGTTTTGATTGATCTTATATGAGCTCAAATGGTACATGATATGTTATCCCAAGACCAAAAGAGGGTACATGATAGATTATACCAAGAATAAAATGGGGTACATGAGAGTTTATCCCATGATTGAATAAGGTACAAATGTGGTTATCCCAATCCTAACATGTTATGAATTCCCTGGTGGGTAGCATTGACATAAGATTTTCTATGATTATGTATATGTAAAAAATCTATCTAATGCCAATTTTATGCTCTTATGGATCATGTTTTTGGATTATATTATGATTCATGTTTTATTAACTACTAATATTTATTAAATGACTAATGCTTATGTTCTATGATATGTAGGGTATAGTTTTCATATGTTATTCTCATGTTATCATACCCATATGCTCATGTTATATTTATTTCTCCCTTTTTACCCTTACTGAGCATATGAGTTCATAATTTCTTATGTTTACTTTACCTAGGATATGAAAAATGGTTTTATGTATTATAGTAATAATAAGTGTGGTTTTTATGAAGAACATTGTGGGAGATAACATATATCACTTATAAACTAGTTGTTTATATTTCCAAGTTTTCAAAGGCATTATGCCTCTACTATCCTCAAGTGTGTGTTTGTTAATGTAATTAATATTCATCTTAAAATACGTAATATATATGTATGTGAAGCCTGGTTTTCAATAGTTTCTATTAGAGTATAGTATTATTTGACCTTGGGAAACTAGGATGAGAAACATTTAGTGGTAAATATAAGGATATTTCTAGGAATAAGTCTAAGCATGAGTCAAAGTATAGGAAATTGTTCTGGACTTTTGGTAATGGATAGAGGAAGTGGTTTCCAAAAAAAATACATCCCTATATGGATACTAAATTTTTTTTTGGTTATATAAAATTGATACCTAGGGGTAATAACTCCAAAAATTGTGCATTGATCTAGACACTATTGTCACCTAGTGTATGACAATATACCTTTATACACACATGATTTAACACTCCTGAAGGATATAATTTGAATATTCACAAACTCTTCACAAATCATCATCAAGGATTTTAATAGAATATAACTATGAATAACCTGGGATAAACCTAATCTATCATATATTAAAATGAATTTTACATGATTTAGAAATCCTATATGTGATTTTTCATGATTATGTGATTCCCCAATATCATTATTGTTTCTTACACTATTCTTTTTGGTTTCATTCAATGGTTGGAACCTTAAGGAACTGTGTTAATGTTTAGTGTGATGGAAAATGAAATTATTTTCCTCGTGAGTATCCAAGAATTATGGAAGATAGAATAAAAAATCCCATTACTATTCTCACACAACTTTTTAGGACATAAATTATGCTGAATATGTAAATGATTAAAAGTGGGAACAACATTCTATTGTGTCCTTTATGTTGAAATTTCCACCTTCCTTCTGTGGATCCAATGATCTTATAGTTGTTGAGAAATTTATCATTACCACTGAAAATTTATTACCCATTATCCAATGTTTGGAACATGAAAAAGTCATTTTGACTATCTATCATTTGGAAGGTAAAGCAGATCAATGGTAGAATCGCATCAAGAATACATGGGAATAAGATAAAATTGACTTCATGGAGTAGGATGAGTTTAAGATTTGTTTTTTCTATAAATACTTCACTCATATACTTTATAAAAAAAATATGGAAGGAATTCCTTGGTCTACAATAGAATGATTATGAATATCATGGTACATATGAAGAAACTTTTATAAGACTTTCAAGGTAAACATATAGAATTGTCATCTATCTAGATACTAATGTTCATTGATTCTCTAGTGGATTAAAACCAAGTCTTTAAAGGGAGTTTTCCATAAGGGACTTCAGTAGCTTTAAAGAAATCATTTTTTTCTATAAAGGTGGATATTAAGATTGGAGTGACCCATCAGTTACATGGTATTGATATGAAAATAAGGATATAATTCAATGGAAACTATATAAACCATAGAGGGAAATAATCAAATCTTTCCCTCATGCTTGAAGTGTGGAGGTAAACATAGAGGAAGTTATCTTCAGGGGAATACTAATGTTTATGGAAGGGAAGGTCATTGAGCATATGAATTTTGAAATGACGGGAATAAGTTATCTAATGATATAAATAACGATAAAAATCCACATAATGCACCACCCACACTTTACTGTTCCAATTATAAGTTGTTTAGGAATTATGTTAACAAGTTCCAAAATCTGAGGGATGATGAAACTGATCGACATCATCAAAATTTTAAGCTTAGGGACAGTGGGAAATATAATTAAATAAATATTATGGACAATGGGTGTGATAAAAATATGGTTAAAGGTACACTTTCCATCCACTCTAGAACTGTTAATGTCTCATTTGATTCTAGATCTACCCATTCTTCTAAATATAAATAATTTTCTAATGGTATTAAGTTTCTAACCAAATGATTATATTAAGAATTATAAATGAAAAACCCTAAGGTATGATGATCATATATTAAGTATATGATTACTCTCTAATTAACTTTTCTGGGAATGTTCTTCCTTTAAATCATATCATTCTTCCTCCAGTTTAATTTGATTTTATCTTATGCATGGATTGTATTTCTATATATAAATCCCACAAACATTATTTAATAAGGGAAGTCACATTTGATATTCCAAATCATACAATAATAATCCATGAATGTGATGATATGTATGAACTTAAAATGGAGATCACAACAATTATATGCGTCTTGATTCCCATTCAGAAGGGGTATTAATCCTTTCACCGAATTGTGAAGTTGATTTTCAATTGAACTCAAAGATGGTTCCACACCTATTTCTATGTATTATTATAGAATATACTCTATTGTGTTTTAGTAATTGAAGAATAAAATCTAGACTAATCTTGAAAAAATATTCATTTAACCAAGTGTGTCATCATGAGATTCACTAGTTATTTTTATTAAAAAGATAGATGGATCAATGCAGATTTTCATTGATTATTAAGAGTTTAACAAGATAAAAATAAATAAAAATCATTCTATACCCTATGTTGATGACCTATTTGACCAACTGTGTGGAGATCAATAATTTTCTATGATTTAACTTCATTATGGATATCAGCAATTGTGGGTCAACATGAAGGATGTACCCAAGAAAACATTTCTTACAAGGTAGGGACACTATAAATATATAGTTATACCATTTAATAATATTAATTCTCCCACTATATTCATGGATTTAATCAATAGAGTATTAGAGATAACCTTAATCTATTTTATTAGTCTTTATAGATGATATTATTATTTATTCAATGTTCATGGAAGAGCATGAAGATCACATTAGAATTTTACAAAATATCCCAAGGAAGAAGAATCTATGGGAAGAATTTAAAAAATACGAATCTCAGATACAAAAGGTTTATTTTTTTTGGTTATATAGTCTTAAGATATGGTATATAGGTAGATCCATTAAAGATAGAAGCAATTAAATATTAGCATAAACCTACCATGGTGAATGAGATCCATAGTTTTCTTAGTTTAGATGGATATTATTGATGGGTTTTTCGGAATTTATCACATCTATCTAATCCAATGACCAAGTTAACTTGGAAGGGATCCATGATCATCTGAATAGATGAATTTTAGAAAATTTTCAATGAACTGGGGAATATATTTGTTATCACACTTATGAATACATTACCCTATAATAGAGAGGGGTTTTTAATCTATAGTGATGCATTAAATAAGGGATTGAGATTATTTCCCATGAAAAATGACATGGTTATAGATTATTCCTCAGGAAAATTGATGTTTCAAGAGAAAAACTACACAAATCATGATTTGGAGTCAGCTATGGTAATTTTTTCATTGAACATATTGAGGAATAATATTTATAGAGAAAATGTGATTTATATTTATAAAAAAACTTTCAATTATATATTCACATATATGGAGTTGAATATGGGCCAAAGAATATAGTTAGATCTAATTAAATATTATTAATACTCAAAAAATTACCACCCTAGGAAGGAGAAAAAGTTGTCTGATGATTTTATATAAAAGGATCAAGTGAGATTTTTCACGGTGAGGATCGTAGAAGATCTAATATTTAATAATTTACAATGGAAGAATTTGTAATTCCTAAAATAAGGAGATAAATATTATCTTTCTCAATTAAATTTTAAACCACCTATACAAGTGATGATTAAAAAGGAAAAAAAGAAAAATGTAGAGCTGCGAAAGAAGTTTAGAAAAGTCCTTGAGTTTAACCTTGATCATGATGGAATGAAATTTTTAAGTAACTATGTATTTGTTCCTTCCATATCCGATTTGAAGAATGGGTTATTAGAGGAAGCACATAGTTCTCCATTCTCTATTCATAATAGTAGTACAAGGATATATAGAGATTTGAAAGAGAATTCACTACTACAAAATAGGCCTTTAACATCGCTAAAAATGGTATTTATTAGTGATAGATAAGTATCGACTACTAGAGCAAGATTAAAATCCCTTTCCTTTTCTCAGTGCTAAAAAGGAATTGATAAATTGGTCCTTTATTAGTGCTTTTGTTTAGCATCAATAAAAAGTACCTTTTTACGTGTTTTTAAAAGCACTGATAAAGGACCAATTTATCAATGCCTTTGAAATAGCTGATAAAGGAGAATACTATAGTGTGTTGTAACTACACAAAACAACACCAATGTAGTGTGCTATAACAACACAACACAACACCAGAAAACCACCATATATCAAAAAAATAATATACCAATATAGAATTTAAATGAAATGAAATGTAAAACTCAAATAGAAACAAAAAAATGTATATTATAGACATTTGAAACATTGGTTTATTGAATTACATAAGTTAAAATTATTACATACATTAAAAAACATAAATGATCATTTATCTTTTGATCCTGACCCTAACTCATGCTTTTTCTGAAAAAACCACCTCTTCCCAAGAAAAATAACACATCTTTATAAGAAAATAATACTTGTGTTATTAATAATATAAAAAAATAAATTAATTGAAATTGTTTTTTTAAACTAATATTTGAGACATACCAAGAATACTATGTATCAAATTTAGTTGTGGTTGATTATTACATGTCACACCATTTCTTGTTTGCATTCAAGAATTATATCTAAGAAAATTAATTTAATAAGTATAAGATAAAGCCCCATGAATGAACCATTGTTGTTACGTCATGTGGTGGTTTTTTGGAGGTCTCGATTTGGAGCCTTCCCATGTGCATTTAGGTAGGTTTTATTTTTTAATCCCCAGCCCCTAAATGATGTAATATAAATAAGTATAAAATAAAAATAATAAGGCTATCAATCAATTAATATCATATAGAATGATGGGAAAACAATCTAGGTTCATTTTCTTAATTTTGGAGATGTGATGTGCATTTTAAACTAAAATGAACTTATATATTAAAAAGAAACACTTGGAGTCACACTGGTCAAACCATGAATCAGAATGAGGTTATTCTGATTTCTACACAACTCAAAATACTTATGGATTGTTTTCCTAAAGTGTCAATACAATTCGAATGTGTTTTCTCAAGTTTGAGTATGCCACTTGTATTTTTTACTAAAATTCCATTTTAAAATGGAAACACACACTTTGACTAATGTTGATCACATAATGTATCAATTTGAAATGAGAACAATTCACAGATGTCATAAATGACTTATGAATTCTTTTCATTTTTAAACTGATAATGAACAGTTTGAGTCATAACAGAAACATCATTCATCATATTGATGTGAGGATAGATCCTACACATCAAAAATTACCTATGGATCATTTTCATAAAGTTTAAAAACAATATGAATGAATTTTATTGGTTTTGAGTAGGTTAGTTTTCCATTTTTCTAAAATTTATGTCTATTTAAAAAAATAATATACACATGGAGTCATAACATTCAAACTATGTATTGGATTTAGTTGTGGATTATTAATAATAATATAATATGAATTATGGATCATTTTACTAAAGTATCAAAATAATCCGAATGCATTTGCTTAGTTTTGAGTAGGTCACTTTCCTTTTTTACTAAAATGTAATTTTAAATGGGAAATACACACTTTAACTCATATCGATCACATCGTGTATCAGTTTGATATGAGATATATTAATAAATGTCAAAAATTATTTATAAATAGTTTTCATAAATTAAAAAGATAATCTGATCATGTTTGATTGGTTTTCAATGAGTAAAAATTTTTGAACTAAAACATCGATTTCAAAATGATAACAAACTCTTTGAGTCATACCAGGTACATCATGTATTAGATTGTGGTGAGGATGATTCCTACACATAAAAAATGACTTAAATATATATTTTTAAAAGTTTAAAAACAATATGAATGTGTTTTATTAGTTTTTAGTAGCTTAGATTCCCATTTTACAAAAATTGATGTCAATCTTAAATAAAAAATGCACTTGGAGTCATACCGGTCAGACCGTGCGTCAGATTTCGGTGAGGAAAATTCCTACACGTCTAAAATGACTTATAGATATTTTTAATAAATTATAACAAAAATATAAATGTGTTTTCTCAGTTTTGAGTATGCCACTTTTCTTTTTTACTAAAATGTCATTTTAATACGGAAACATGCACGTTGACTCATACTGTTCAAATTGTGTCTCGATTTGATGTGATACTGATTACTACACATAAAAAATGAATTATGAGTCATTTTTAAAAATTATCAATAAAATACAATCACATTTGATTGGTTTTTAGTGATTGAGACCTTTTGAACTAAAATGCCAATTTTAAAATGATAACTGACACTTTGAGTCATACCGGTCACATAGTGTATCAGATTGAGGTGAAAAAAATAATACTTGTAAAAAATGACTTATGGATCATTTTCATAAAGTATAAAATCAATATGAATTATTTTTATTGGTTTTTAGTAGGACATTTGTTCATTTTACTAAAATTGATGTCAATTTTAAATAAAAAGATGAACTTGGAGTCATACTGGTCACACTGTGCATCTGATTGAGGTGAGGATTATTACTAAACATCTCAAATTAAATATGGATAGTTTCACTAAAGTATAAAAACAATATTCATGATTTTTATCAGTTTTGAGTATATTAGTTGTATTTTTTACTAGAATTTTATTTTAAACTAGAAACACACACTTTGAATCATACAGATCACATCATATATTGGTTGGGTTTTAGGAAAATTCCTACAAATCAAAAATTACTTATTAATAATTTTATTGAATTATCAAGAAAATATGACTGCATTTGATCATTTTTAGAAAGTGAACCTTTTTGAACTAAAATTTCAATTTTAAACTGATAATGAAAACTTTGAGTCATACCAGACACATCATGTATCAGATCGAGGTGAGGCTAATACCTATATGTTAAAAATAAATTGTGGATTATTTTCATAAAGTATCAATACAATATAAATTAATTTTTTTAAATTTTGAGTAGGTCAATTTTCCATTTTACTAAAATTGATATAAATTTTATATAAAAAGATGCACTTGGAGTTATAATAGTTACAAGGTTTATCAAATTTAGGTGAGGATGGTTTATAAACATCTCATATTATATGGGTAGTTTTCCTAATGTTTCAAAACAATCTATACTCTTTTTATTGTTTTTTATTAGGTCACTTGTATTTTTTACTAAAATAATATTTTTAACTAAAAACACTCACTTTGACTCATATAGATCAAATTGTTTATCATTTTTATGTGATAATAATTCCTACACATCACAAATGAATTATGAATAATTTTCCTAAATTATCAAGAAAATATTATTAATTTTTATGGGTTTTCAGTGGGTGACACTTTTTGAACTAAAATATCAATTTCAAACAAATAATGGACACATTGAGTCATAACGAGGACATCATGGTTCAGATTGAGGGGTAGATGATTCCTACATGTCACAACTCATGGGTCATTTTCTTAAAGTATAAAACCAATATGAATATGTTTTCTGGGTTTTGAGTATTTCAGTTTTCTTTTTTACTAAAATTAATTTCAATTTTAAATAAAAAGAAGCACTTAGATTCATACTGGTCACACCATGTGTTTTATTGAGGTGTGGATGATTCCTACACATCCCAAAGTCTCAAAAAATCATAAATTCTAATGCTACAATGATGTCCATTTCGTTTATTTGTTGAACTTACAACACAATATATTGACTTGACGTTCTTACCTGAAAAAACATTCTCATTGTTGAAAGCTAGATGAGTAAAGGAAGACCATGTGTTTATTATATCATGAGAAGTCACCATAGTGACCTCATGATCTCCTTATAATATTATGGATTTTAATGCATGAAAATAATTTTTTCCATTTTTTTGCCGGATTATGGGTTCCGGTACCCCAAATTACAACCACCGACAAGTCATAAAGCGCATAACAACATAGACTTACACATCATAATAAACAGAATCATCTACACATCCCAAGCAGAATACTTCTTCTATAGTAGCTGATTCCCATTCAGGATGCCTCCAAAAGCTTCCACTTTGAACCCAACTCCTAAGCTGATCAATAACAGATTGATCGGGGAATGCCTTCTTGACCATGATACCATTTTTAAACACAAAAGCCACCTCATTATTTTGGTTTGATGTAGATCTCATCTGTATCGGTCTCAGAAGAAAAGAGTAGTCCTTACTTGGTCTTTTTAGATAAGAACATCGAGTCAATATGTCTTCCAAAAAGATATGTGATGAAAAATAAATAATTATCAGCTAAAAATGATAAGGAAATTATTTTATAAATAATAGATAAAATGATGAAAAATTTAATTAAACATGTAATAGGTATTCACCATTTCATGATGTTTGTATATATTATTTATGCATTTCCTTAACATTTTTATCTCAATTGAAGGATAGAAGACCAATATCTCATGAGAAACTTTAAACATACCACCCCAACTCAAAAAAAATAATCCACATTTAAAAGAAAAAAACTATTATATGATTAATAGTAAAAAGAAATAAATGAAACATAAATTTGATACAATACATTAATTATATGGACAATGATTTTTTTATTCAAATGTCAAGATTTCATCTATGATTGAGAAGTAGAGGGAACTTGAAGGAAAGTGATAAATGTCAACATAGTTGGGGTGAAAAAGTTTTGAGGGAGAGGATGTATGTGGAAGTTTTGGTTCCAGAAGGCATGAAATATAGACAGGCCACCTCAACTCAAAAAAAACAAAATATATAATAAAACAATTATTATTTGAGTAATAATAATAAAAAATTAATTAAACATAAATATGAAACAATACATTAATTCTATGTACAATGATTTTACTATGTAAATATCAAGATTACCTATATGATTGAGCAGAGACAACATCGTTTCTCTTCCTAAAAAGGTATGGAAGATGGAAAGAAATATTCTAAAAGAAACTAACACTATAATGAATAATGAAAATTGAATCAATGTACCATTATATTATTTTTTGGTAAAATAGAGAAATTATATCATTACATTACCTTTACATATTACCAAAGGGTTTCCTTCAATATAGTTTGTTCTTCTGAGGGATTGGTAACATCATCATGTATAGAAGGAATTATATGCATGAGTAGTAAATAATTTTATTTATATTATGTTAATACAAAAGAGAATATATAATATTATTAGGAAAAAAATATTATATTAAAAACACCTTTTCCTTCTCATTGAACTATATTTTTTTAAAGGTTTTAGGGATTTGGTTGCTATATCATGAATCCAAATCCCCTCTTTGTTGTAACCTCTAATATAAAATACATTATATACATTGAGACTTACATGAACTAATTATAATTTCCCAATAAAATGCTCATCCTCGATTGAATTTTAATTTGAGCAGACATTTATTTTAGTCTTCAGAAGAAAAATCGACCAATTCTTGTTCACCATATCTGAGACATAAAATACTTTCACTGTTTTTGATTCCATTATGAATGGATCATCTTTTTCCCCTTACAAACTAAAATTCACCTTCATTAATCCCATTTCGTTGACTTTCACTGCACTCATATTGTCAACCCATTTTCAATGGAAAATAGGAACTTGAAATATTGTATAATCCAACTCATATATCTATTTGATAATACCAAAAAATGACATATTATCATAAATTGTATTTTTATCATTAGAAAAAGATATGTTCATTGCTTCCACCACAAGTGTAACACTACTGTTTTGCATCATACTGCAATCATCGTGTTCTTTTGTATAGAACTCATAACCATTTATTACAAAATCAGTGTAAGATATAACATTTTAATTTAGTCCCCTGGATAGAAATTGAAATTGTTTGACAATTTAATTCATATTTTCATATAACTCCTTATGAATCTGGTATCAGAACCGGGCTATAAACTATTGATTATGTGTATTTTATATCCATCATTTAGCTCTTGATGGATTCAACCTCTAAGAATTTATTTTTTGGATTCAAAGTATGGATTAAAATATTCACTATTATGTAAAATATAAAGGTGCACATTCTCCCTCTCTATCAAGGTAATTGTAAAAACATATCTTCTATAAATCCATTCATCCATAAGGCATCCCCTGTGATGATATTTTGGTAGAATGATGCTATCAACATCTGATAGGTAATTGGTATATAATTCAATAGATTCATCAACAATATATCATTTTACATTACAACCTTATGGAAGACTTCTATTCTTAACACACCCTTTCAAAATCATCATATAACATTCAATGGGGTACATCAATCTGTAATAGATAGGACCATATTGTTGAACCTCTCTAACCAAGTGAACCATCAGGTGGACCATTATATCAAATAATTATGGTCATAATAACATATCTAATTCACATAATATAACTAAAACATCATTATTCATGTTTTGAAAGTTTTCTAGGTATATAGATTTACTGCAAATGTCACGACCCCCTCCCACCAAAGATGCCCCTCCTGAGATGGAAATGGTGAAAGGGAGATAATGACCCCAGAGTCCCGCCTCCAGTAGGCCCCAAGGTGGCGACTAGCACCGATGGTATGAGTTTTCACAAATATGGGAGGCATTACCCTTTTTATTATTATTTAGGATCGGGAAATAGGACAAGTCAACCACCAAAAGGAAAAGAACCAGTGTATATAAATAAACCCAAACCAAGCCCACATGCATGTTTAAATAATTTTATAACAAGGTACAAGTACAAGAAAGCTCAATGTACAATACCCAAAAGATAACAAGGTACAACAACAGCAACAACTCCAACTGTCCGACTAGTAGGGTCACGCACGTCCCTGGTAGTCCTCCTGGAAACCTGAAAGTAAACGTATGGTGAGCATACAAGTATACTCAGTAGGGAAACCTAAAGCTCTCGTTCACAAGTGGGGAGACATCCTAATGTCCCATGAGAACAACAGAAGAAACCTAGCAAAGAATTCTATCCACCCAACCTCACCAGCCACACTCACCAAAAACCCAAGCACCACAAGTAGTAGTATATAAGAAACAAGAGTACTGGGTACCCCACACCATTTCCCTTTTGTTAGCTTCTCTTTCTAACGGCGAACGTCCTGACGCTGCCACACTCTCCCCGCCTGCACACACCTGGGCCTCACTACCACGTATCCTGACCGCACACACCTGGGCCTCACTACCACGTATCTCACCCACACATACCTGGGCCTCACAACCGTGTATCCCACCCGCACACACCTGGGTCTCACAACCACGTATCACGCCCGCACACACCTGGGCCTCACAACCATGTATCCCACCCGCACACACCTGGGCCTCATCCCAAAGATTCTTGGGAAATAGTAGAACCTGCCCAAAGAGTCTTGGTCTAAAACCACCCCAATCAAAACCTACCCGAAGAATCTTAGGTGTAAGGTCACCTCAAGCCATCATAGCCTAGGGGAGAAGGAGCAGGAAGGAGCTAGTAACTAAGGGAAAAACACCCTCTCCCATGAAATGGGAGAGTTCAGCACTAAGTTATCAACATGGGTGGGGTGCGATAAAACACAAAAGATATAGATATATATATTTACTAACCACACAACCCAACCTATGGCTTCTATACAGAGAAACTGAGCACGTTCCTTGACACTGCTACTACGAAGCATGCATACAAGAAACAACCCCAACCCCCTTTAGGTTTTCACGTTTCAGAAGAATTAGTTTATTTAGTACCTTAACTACTGGGAAACTATCCACAACCAACCACATCGATCGTTCGTAAAACATAACCCTGCCATCCACAAATAAAGTTAGGAAAACACAAGCAACACAACCAAGTCCTCTTTTTAACCAACCAACCCCATTGATTATTAAACCTGTTCCATTACCATGACCCACTATTCATTAACTCTTCCACTTTATTTAATAATCACAGCCCATAGCCCATTCACCTTCAAACCCATCCCTGCAGCCCCGCTGCCAACCTCCATAACCACGACCACACAAAACCCGCACATCATCATCGCTTTAATACCATTTTTCGCAGCCCCGCTGCCCACCCTATCCACAACAACCCACAAAACACCCCCATCACATTCCACGTAACCAATCCAACACCCACATGTTCATTATTCCATTTTGTTTTACTGGGGTGATCACACAAGGGTTCCAGATTTTAACAGCCAACTTTACGTGATTAACGAAATTCCACATTCCACAAGGTTTCCATCCATAAGAAAATCCAGAATGAGAGGGCAACATTTAATTTCATAAGAAAAGGCCCCCAACGACTGTGATTTTCAGTAGGTAAAAGCTCATTCAATTCATAACATAATATCACAGGATATAAAGTAACAGCAATCAAAACTTCCCATCATAGTTCTTTAACCAGTTATTATCTTTATTTAAAGGTTCAACTATTCCTCATGAAAACAAGAGGATACCCACCCCGAATGATGCACAAATTAGAAAGACGAAGGTAAGATCCCTATCTCAACAGGTTCCTGATCGCAACACTCCCCCGGATCAACCTTAGAAGTCGTCCGTCGGCGTCCATCACTTCTGTCGGGTCCCGGTAAAACCTCCTCGGGTGGAGGTCGGAAAGGAAAGGCTGAAGGAAAGACAACGGATCCAAGCTCGGAAGCTCCACATCGTCGTTACGATCCCGTGGACGCTGATGGATTTTAAATCGGAGCTCGGACGAAGAATTTATGGAAGGAAGAGCCTTTGAGTGTCTTAAGAGAGCTCTGCTCAGAGGAGAGGGGAGGAGAGGTGTGTGTTGAAAAGGAGGAGTGGACCCCTCCTTTTATATACGCGAAAAGAAAAAGTACATGACATGTAATTTATGGTACACGGCGTGTATGCAGTTATTTCTCATGGTCTCCACACGGCTTCCAACATGGCTCTGTGGCCATTGACTGGCCAACACATGGTTTGAGGGTAACACATACGCAGGGAAGGACTACACGACGTGTAGTTTGGACACACAACGTGTACTCATTTATTGCACATGGCAAGGAAAGGGCTCCAACACGGCATACAACCATTGACTGGTAACGCATACGCGGGGAGGGACTACATGGCGTATAGAACTGGTCACACGGCGTGCACCCATTATTCCACACAGCAAGGACACGACTTGCAACACGGGGTATACCCAAAAAGGGAGTACACGGCGTGTACTCAAACTACACGGCGTGTAGTGTCAAAATTCTGGAAAGTGTGGGAAAAGTTAATCTTACCCTCTAGAAGACTTCTTGACCTTCTTTTTGGAAAAGGAAAGGGTTTGAGAGGTCCGAGCCATTACATCAAATACCTCTTAAAACATTCTCGTCCCCGAGAATTCAAAAACCAACCAAGAGGAACCCAATAAGATACCTATTAGGGTTCTCATTATAACAGGAACCCAACCAACAACCCTAATCATATGTGTTAGGAATTCCTTCTCCTATATCGAGATATTATCCGCTTTAGGCAGCACTGACTCGCCTGCACGGGTTTAATCGCATCCTCATTAATGCGTCTCGATTAATAATTGGGTCTTCCCACTTTCATACATTAGGATTTTTCAACTCGCACTAACCCCAACACCACACAACCAACACACTACCCGAACACATGGGTTGGGGATATTCCTTCACCTATGTCGAGATATTATCCGCTTTAGGCGGCACTGACTCGCCCGCACGGGTTCAATCACATCCGCATTAATGTGTCTCGATTAAGGGTCAGGTTTTTCCCTTTCCCACACATCCAGACATGTTACACATTACCAGGGAACAAATAAACAAAAGGTCTCACAACTGATAAGCCAAGAATTCCATATATGAAAGGTACAAAGTACAACATCAACACAAAGCTCAGAAGAACAATGGAAAAACACAATTCAAACCAACTCCGGGTACTGAGCGTGCATCTGGGTCTCCTGCTCCCAAGTTCTATCCTCGAGGCCGCCATGCCTCCACAACACATGAACCGAGGGAATGGTTCGTCCACAGAGCACCTTCTATTTACGATCTTCGATTCTGACTGGTCATTCCTAAAAGGTCGTGTCATCTCCCATATCTAACTCTCCCCAGTAGATAATGTGGGAGTCATCGTGTAAGTACCGACGAAGCTGGGAGACGTGGAAGACGACATGAACCTTCTCCAACTGAGGTGACATGGCTAGCTGATATGCCACCTCACCGACTCACCTCAGCACCTCAAAAGGTCCGATGAACCTAGGTGAGAGCTTGCTCCCTTTCCCAAACCTCCACTACCCCCATCGAGGGGAAACCTTCAAGAACACATGATCTCCCACCTCGAACTCCAAGGGACTCCTCCGAAGATCAGCATAAGACTTCTGTCAAACCTGAGCCGCTTTCATCCTCTCACGTACAAGCTGGACTTTCTCTGTGGTGCTCTGCACTACTTCTGGCACAAGAGCACCTGTCCTACCAACCTCTGCCCAAAAAATGGGTGAACGACCTGGCCTTCCATACAAAGCCTCAAACGGTGCCATGCAAATAGTAGAGTGGAAGCTGTTGTTGTAGGAAAACTCTAATAATGGCAAGTGTCGTACCCATGATCCTCCGAAATCCACAACGCATGCTCTCTTCATGTCCTCCAACGTCTAGATAGTCCGCTTCGTCTGCCCATCTGTCTGGGGGTGGAAAGTAGTGCTAAGGCGTAGCTGGGTGCCAAAAGCATGCTGTAACCCCCTCCAGACTCATGAGGTAAACCGAGTATCCCGATCTGAGACGATAGTATTCGGGACTCCATGCAAACGTACCACCTCGTCTACGTACCTCTGTGCTAAGGTACTCACTGGGCCTGACTCCTTAATTTCTAAGAAGTGAGCCGATTTCGTCAGTCGATCAACCACCACCCAGATAGCATCATAACCACCCTAAGCTCTGGGTAGTCCTGTGACGAAGTCCATTGAGATTTCATCCCACTTCCACTCAAGGAAATCTAAAGGATGCAACAAACCACCGGGAAAATGGTGTTCAACCTTCACTTGGTGACACACTAGGCATTTATCCACAAACTCTGTCACTACCTGTTTCACCCCGGGCCACCAAAATTGATCCCTCAGGCCTCGGTACATTTATGAAACTCCTGGATGTACCGCCAAGGATGAGCTATGGAACTCACGGAGAACTCCCTCACGCATCACCTCCAGAACAAACAACCTTCCATGGAAAAGCATCTGATGTCGGCTGTCCTCTGACCATCCTGCTGAAGCGTTTCCCTGATCGACACGATCCCGCATCACTTCCGCCTCGGAGTCCCCCCACTGAGACTCTTCCACCTGCTGCAACAAGGAGGACTACACCGTCATCTGAAACAAACAGTCTCTAACACCATCTACCCTTGCATCCATGTGCAAGGCATCCAACTCTACCATCGCCTTCCAAGCATCAGCGGATTCCCGAACTACTTCCTGATGCAACTTCCTGCTTAGGAAATCAGCCACAACATTGCCCTTACCTTCAGTGTAAGAGATCTCAAAGTCATAGTCTTGGATAAAATCGACCCATCTATGCTTCCGTAAGTTTAGGTCACGCTGGGAGAAGATATAACGTAGGATATTGTGATCTGAGAAGACCACAAAGTGCTCCCCAAAGAGGTAATGTCGCCACAACTTCAGTGCGAACACTACTGCTGCAAGCTCCAGGTCCTGGGTGGCATAGTTATGCTCGTGAGGGCGCAACTGCCTAGACCCATAACAAATCACTACCTTCTTCTGCATCAACACGCACCCCAGACCAAGGCCAGAAGCATCACAAAACACCTCATACAACAACCCTTCCTCTAGAAACCTGATTACGAGAACAATGACCAACTTCTCCTTCAGGTAGTCAAAATCTTTCTGGCACTACTCGCTCCATAGGAAGACCTGGTTCTTCCTCGTCAAAGCTTTCAAAGGAGAAGCAACTCGAGAGAAGTCCGAAACGAACCTCCGATAGTAACCTACTAACCCCATAAAACTAAGAACTTCTGCCACGCTCTAGGGTGATGCCCAAGAAACAATTGCCTCCACCTTCGACGGGTCCACCGATACTCCATGCTGAGAAACCACGTGCCCAAGGAAGTGTACTTCTTGCGTCAAGAACTTACACTTTGACAATTTCCCGTAAAGTTGGTGGTGTCGAAGGACTTCAAAGACTGCCCTGAGATGTTCAACGTGCTCCTCCTTTGACCTTGAGTAGATCAGGATGTCATCGATAAACACAACGACGAACCGGTCTAGAAACTCTCTGAAGAAAAAGTTCTATAAGTCCCATGAACACAGTTGGTGCATTCAAAACTCCAAACGATATCACTACAAACTCGAAGTGCCCATACATGCACCTGAAAGTCGTCATCGAGATTTCACTGTCCATTACCCTCAGCTGATGATATCCCGATCGTAGATCAATCTTAGAGAACCAACCTGCTCCCCTAACCTGGTCGAAGAGATCATCTATCCTTGGAAGGGGGTAGCGGTTCTTGACCGTTACCCGGTTCAACCATCGGTAGTCTATGAATAGCCTGAGACCACAATATTCCTTCTTCACGAAAAAAACTGGAGCACCACATGGCGACACGCTGGGTCAAACAAAACCCTTCTCCATCAGATCATCAATCTGAATCCGCACCTCTCACAACTCCGAAGGTGCCATCCGATAAGGGGCTATCGAAATCGGACGGGCACCAGGCTGTAAGTCTATACCGAACTCAAGGTCACGTTGGGGGGGGGGGGGTAGATTCACAACTTCCTCAGGAAAAACATTGAGGAACTCCCCAAAAACTTCTGGGACATCCATCATCTCTGTATCAGCTGGAACCACTGATAACCTGCCAAACAAGGAAAGGAGAGGCTCCACACGCCGGCTTCCCACCTGATAGCTCCTCTCGCCAACAAAAGATATGTGCTGCCCATCCACGTCAGAGAACACGACTCTTCTACGGAAGTAGTCGATAACGGCACTAACAGAAAATAACCAGTCGATGCCTAGGATGACATCGTATGGCTACATCTGTAACAGAAGAAGGTCCCCACTAGAATTATGTGGTCCCGACATCAGCCCACATCCCTAGCAAACACAAGATACGCTGGTCTGGCCTCCAACTGGTGTAATCAGCACCAGTGGTATGGAAAGTCTCTCTATGCCTAGTCCCAAAGCATGGGCTAGACCCGGTGCAACAAAGGAGTGCGAGGATCCTAAATCGAACAAAGTAGAAACAAGAGTGCTGAACAAACAAATCGTACCTCGCATCACCTCTGGTCTTGCTGGAGCTGTCAACTTTGCTGCGTGGAACTGTCCACACCCAGCTCCTCTGCCTCTCTGATGTCATCCACCTCCCCGACCACGCCCTGGTAGATGTCCTTGAGGAGCACCATGAGGTCAGCCTCCTCCTGCAAAGTCTACCCTCAGAGGAGCATGGTCCTGCTGCTGCTGGAAGGGCCTTTCTGGCAACTGGTGCTGTTGAGGTGGGCGCTGAACCTGCCCACCTCCAACGTACTGAGCTCAGGTCGAGCACCGACTCTGAACATGCCCGAAACCTCCACAACAAAAAAACTTCGGTCCTGGGCTCGTGAAAAAAGGACGAGGACCCGAATATCTGAAATGGAACTACTGGGCCCTGCTCACCACTGGCCTGAACCTGGAAGGTCCCATCGCAGGAGACCTACTGCTGACTGCCATCCCCTTCGACGAACCTGGCTGGATCCCTTCTCTGGGTGCACCTCCCAGCGAGTGCATCCTATATACAACCTATGCCTTCTTCTGTACTGCCATGTACGTTAGAAGGGTGAAGGGGGTGACAACATACTGGAGCGAAGGACGAAGTGCCTCCTCCAAACGTCTCGAACAAGACTCCTCATCCGGAAAGAGATCTGGAGCAAAGCACAGGAGATCCTTGAACTTGATCCCCAGCTCTCGTACCGACATACTCCCCTGCTGAAGGGAGAGTAACTCCTACCGCTTCTCCGCCTTGATCATGGAAGAAAGGAATTCCTCTCGGAATTCATTCTCAAAGTCAGCCCATGGAACCTCTGCCTCTATCCTCTCTCCGAGGTAGAGCGTCCACCACTGTCACGCCGTACCTCTCAGCTGACTGACTATTAGGAGAAACCATTACTCCCTTGGAGAACGAATCAAGGTAAAAGTGATCCCTAGCTCCTCAATCCACCCCTCCGTCTCCGCATCTGAAGTACTACCCGCGTACTTCTTGAGGGTCTGCCGCTGGAAAGAACGGAGAGTCTTCTGCCACTGGCTATCTTCCTCCTCTCGGTCAATCCTCAACTGATCGACCGCCTGAATCTGCTGGGCCTCAGCCGTCTGAGCCACCCAGGGACGACGTCCAGGTACCATAGCTGTACGGTAAACAAGGGTCGCCTAATCCCAAGTAGTAAGGAAAAACTCAAGGTTTCATTTTATCATTTTATTTCAATTTCTTTCCCAGAACACCCAAATCAAGTAAAAACATTCATGATGATGCATGTACCTTCCCTAGGGTATCTACCCTGCAATCAATGTAGTCTCACTTGGTTGTTCAGTAGGCTCAGAGTCCTTGTATCAGATCACGGGGGGCCCTAAAATCCCGTGTCCTAGCCGGTCTTCCCTGGCCTATGTCACGCAACAAGATTAACTAACACTGTTTCCCTACCATCCCATGTAATCCTCACTATTCCTAACTCCAGACTCCATCCTATCTCTCAACCTCCCTCTGATACCATTCTGTCATGACCCCCTCCCACCAAAGATTCCCCTCCTGAGCTGGCAATGGTGAAAGGGAGATAATGACCCCCGATTCCCGCCTCCAGTAGGCCCCGGGGTGGAGACTAGCACCAAGGGTATGAGTTTTCACAAATATGGGAGGCATTACCATTTTTTTATTATTTAGGATCGGAAAATAGGACAAGTCAACCACCAAAAGGAAAATAACCAGTGTATATAAATAAACCCAAACCAAGCTCACATGCATGTTTAAATAATTTTATAACAAGGTACAAGTACAAGAAATCTCAAAGTACAATACACAAAAGAAAACAAGGTACAAAAACAACAACAACTCCAACTGTCCGACTAGTAGGGTCCCGCACGGACCTGATAGTCCTCCTGGAAACCTGAAAGTAAACGTAGGGTGAGCATACAAGTATACTCAGTAGGGAAACCTAAAGCTCTCGTGCACAAGTGGGGAGACATCCTAATGTCCCGTGAGAACAACATAAGAAACCTAGCAAGGAATTATATCCACCCAACTTCACCAGCCACACTCACCAAAAACACAAGCACAATAGGTAGTAGTATATAAGAAACAAGAGTATTGGGTACCCCACACCATTTCCATTTTGTTAGCTACTCTTACTAATGGTGAACGTCATGACGCTGCCACACTCTCCCCGCCCGCACAGAACTGGGCCTCACTACCATGTATCCCGCCCGCACACACCTGGGCATCACAACCACGTATCCCGCCCGCACACACTTGGGACTCACAACCACATATCCCGCCCGCACACACCTGGGCCTCACAACCACATATCCCACTCGCACACACCTGGGCCTCAAAACCACGTATCCCGCCCACACACACCTAGGCCTCATCCCAAAGATTCTTGGGAAATAGTATAACCTGACCGAAGAGTCTTAGGCTAAAACCACCCAAATCGAAACCTACCCGAAGAGTCTTAGGTGTAAGGTCACCTCAATCCATCACAGCCTAGGGGAGAAGGAGCAAGAAGGTGCTAGTAACTAAGGGAAAACACCCTCTCCCATGAAATGGGAGTGTTCGACACTATGTTCTCAACATGGGTGGGGTGCGATAAAACACAAAAGATACAGATATATATATTTACCAACCACACAACCCAACCTATGGATTCTAAATAGAGAAATTGAGCACGTGCCTCGGAACTACTACTACGAAGCATGCATACAACAAACAACCCCAACCCTATTTAGGTTTTCACGTTTCAACAGAATTAGTTTATTTAGTTCCTTAACTACTGGGAAACTATCCACAACCAACCACATCGATCGTTTGTAAAACATAACCCTTCCATCCACAAATAAAGTTAGGAAAACACAAGCAACGCAACCAAGTTCTCTTATTAACCAACCAAACCCAGTGATTATTAAACTAATTCCATTACCATGACCCAACATTCATTAACTCTTCCACTTTTTATTTAATAATCACAACCCATAGCCCGTTCACATTCAAACCCATCCCTGCAGCCTCACTGCCAACCACCATAACCACAACCACACTGAACCCGCACATCATCATCCCTTTAATACCATTTATCGCAGCCCTGCTGCCAACCCTATCAACAAAAACCCAAAAAAACCCCCCCATCACATGCCATGAAACCAAGACAACACCCACATGTTCATTATTCTATTTTGTTTAACCGGGGTGATCACACAAGGGTTCCAGATTTTAACAGCCAACTTTACGTGATTAACCAAACCCCACATTCCACAAGGTTTCCATCCATAAGAAAATCCAGAAGGAGAGGGAAACATTTAATTTCATAAACAAAGGCCCCCAATGACTGTGATTTTTAGTAGGTAAAAGCTCATTCAATTCACAACATAATATCACAGGATTTAAAGTAACAGCAATCACAACTTCCCATCCTCGTTCTTTAACCAGTTATTGTATTTATTTAAAAGGTTCAGCTATTCCTCATGAAAACAATAGGATACCCACCCCACGTGATGAAAAAATTATAGAGACGAAGGTAAGATCCCTACCTCAACAGGTTCCTGATCGCAACGCTCCCCCAGATCAACCTTAGAAGACGTCCGTCGGTGCCCGTCACTTCTGTCAGGACCCGGAAAAACCTCCTCGTGTGGAGGTCAGAAAGGAAAGGCCAAAGGAAAGACAACAGATCCAAGCTCAGAAGATCCACCTCATCGTTACGATCCCGTGGCCACTGACGGATCGTAAATTGAAACTCAGACGAAGAAGTTATGGAAGGAAGAGCCTTCAAGTCTCTTAAGAGAGATCTGCTCAGAGGAGAGGGGAGGAGAGGTGTGTGTTGAAAAGGAGGAGGGGACCCCTCCTTATATAGTCATGAAAAGAAAAAGTACACGGCGTGTACTTTATGGTACACAGTGTGTACTCGGTTCTTTCACACGGCCTCCACGCGGCTTCCAACACGACTCCGCGACTGTTGACTGGTCAACACACAATTTGAGGGTAACACATACGCAGGGAAGGACTATACAACATGTAGTTTGGACACACGGTGTGTACTCATTTATTTCACACGGAAAGGACACGGCTCCAACACAGAAATGGCCATTGAATGGTAACGCATACGCGGGGAGGGACTACACAGCGTGTAGAACTGGTCGCACGGTGTGCACCCATTATTCCACACAGCAAGGACACGACTTGAAACACGATGTATACCTGAAAAGGGAGTACATGGCGTGTACTCAAACTACACGACATGTAGTTTCAAAATTCTGTAAAGTGTGGGAAAAGTCCATCTTACCCTCTAGAACACTTCTTGACCTTCTTTTTGACAAAGTAAAGGGCCGGAGAGGTCCGGGCCATTATAGCAAATGACTTTGAAAAAGAATCAAAATATGGTTAATCTATGTTCTACATTTTGAGGCAGAATACAACAAAAAGAAACATGAATCAAATCTTGTATCAAAACGTGATATTCATGTGATTTTAGTCCTTGTAACTTAAAATTAGTCATTGAATCTACATTCATGATATTTTATGAATAAACCTATAGAATTTTGACACTATTAAGGAAAACGAAAGATTTCAATTTTTCCTATATAGATAGAGTGTAAGTTGACAAAGGAAGAAAAGTACACCTTTTACCCATAACCAATGAAAAATCTTATCTTATCCCCATTTCAATCAATTCCAACCTAGCCTTGATCCCTTCTTTTTTTCTTAGAACATTTAGTTACTTTCCCATAACATTATCAAATAAATTTTTTCTACATGAATGACGTCAAGAAAATGTTTGACATACAAATAACTTCAATATGTAAATTAAAATAAAATTGATATCTTCTTCTAACCTATTTTTTAATGTTTTCTGAAAATGGTTTACCAAAAATAGGGTCAATATCTTTTACTTTATCATACAATTTATCACATATTACTAAAGATGGTGTTATAACTTTTTTGATATTCCCATCGAATGCTATTGTCCATGATCAAAATTTATGTCATCAAGGTAAAAATTTCTGATTTCATAAAAACACAGTCTTCAAGGAATGTTTAAACTGAACTGAGTATGCACATTTTTCAAAAGTGGGACACTACAACATTCCTTTAATGTTATAGCTTGATAAAATTCCATAAGAATGGAATTCATTTATCATACCATAAATTAAGTCCCTTAATGTGAATTCTTATCTTATATGAGTATCATAAATTATAACACCTATATCCCACATAAATTTTAGATATTCAACCAATAGAGAAAAATAGAAATCAATATCATTACCATGTTGTGTTGGTCAAGATATAAATAGAGACAATATAATGTATTTTGGTTCCATTCATAACCATGATGGAACGTTATAATTTACCAACACAATGGGCCATAACCTATGAGTACAACTCTATACACCAAAATGATTTATTCCATCTATAGGTAATGAAAAATTAAATTTTCTTGGATCATATCCAAATTCATGATACTTTTAATAAATTTTTCCACTGAGGATAATCTGCTATATGGCATAGGTTCCCATTATTAATTTTTGTATCAGCATGACATGTAAATTGTCTTTTGGTTTCCAAATATCCATATAGTCTTCCAAACCATAAAATGATTGGAATGTACCCTATGGATTTCAATGTACTTTATTTATTTTTCTGGTATCGATATATGCCACACTTAGGTCATTTTATGAGTGATTCATGGTCCTTGAGAAAAAATTTGAAATCATTTGGATTGGCATGAATTTTTTAGAGATAATTTCCATTTAATTTATTATTAATTTATAATAATATGTTTGACATGGTATTTTATTTTCTTCTAGTAGTATATCATCTAGGAGAACAAGTAGTTCTGTAAAGCTGGTGTCACTCCTTCTACTGTCATGTTTCAAATTATATAACTTCAATACAACTAACAATGTTGTTTATTTAGTATAACTATTATACAATGGTATCTTGTAATAAATATTTAACTTCTCAAACAATTTTTTATAATCACAAAGGTCGTATTAAATTTCCATTGTCAATTCTTCCATGTGATCTCCATTATAATTTACACCAGTATGCAAATTAAATGATCCATAAACCATAGTATCATCCCAATTTGTGTGAACGCTCAATTTTTCCTCATGATTAGTCAAAAATTTATATCTTTTATATATTCCATTAAATATAAAATTTTCTTTAAACTCATTCGGATTAACTTGTCTTGAGTAACACCAATGTAAACATAGACAAAGGATTTGAGAAGGGTTGTATTCTTTCTCTCTAAATAACTTGATGAAATATTTTACTAAATCTTCATAATCTTTTGTCAAATGATTAGTGTGCATCTATTTTTGATTAATATCTATCCTATTTAGTTTATAAAGTAATAATTTTGTACAATAAATAAATAAATACACATAGGATACTCATTATCAAAGGTGAAATTTATAGAAAATTCTAATAAGGGAAACCCAGCATTTGATTGTTTTAAAGAATTTTGGTATCCTTTTATGAAAATGGGTAATTGAATATAAGAAAAGAATTACCTCAATATGGAAGGTGTTATTCTTTTAATTCATTCAAAGGTGAAAGTTATAGATAACTGTCATGCTCATTTGCTCATCTCCCAAACATTTATCATTGATTTTTTTTGTTTGACACACATCCTCCATCTCTTATGCAAATGCACTTATGTTGCTTGAAATACTCTTACTGGTAGTCATTAATGGGATGAAAAATGCTCATAGTAGTAAAAGAAACATAAAAGAGATGGGGGATGAGTCTCAAATAATAAAATGAAGTAACTATTTGGGAGATGAAACTAAGGAGGATGATAGTTTTATATTAAAGACACGAGGGATGAGTCTTAAGCAACAAATTGAAATAATAACTATTGTTTAACAAACATGAAGAATTTATTAAATCACCTAAACAAATGGAAATATAATATAGAAAATTAATGATTAATAAGAAACCCAAATATGATAAACAAGAATAATAAAATCTCATTCAATCAATAAGAAGATATAAAAATGTATTTATAAAACATTTTAATAAATAGATTTATTTCATATACATGGATAGTAATCATATTTTCATATGGGAAGAACCAATACATGTAGACCAAAAATGATAATACCTAAAAATAATTTCTAATATATATAATTTAATAACTTCCATTTTATTTTTTGGAACAAGTGATGTAATGAACTAAGGAATTATTACATTTAATATTAATGTCATATAAAATATTTAAAAACATCTCAAGACTATTAGGATGTCATATCACAACACCAACCCATCCTAAGGATTATAGGGAGTTCATCACTTTAGATCTACCCATATAATGGATTCTAGGGAGGCCATCTAATACACGTTGACCCATCCTTAAGATTCTAGGGAGGTCCATAAAGAAGTTGGAATAAATCAATAATACACATAAACAAGATATATCACAAAAAAGGGAGAATAAAATTAACCCTTGCAACATATATCCATTACACACTAGCCTCTAGTGAGACAAAAGAACTCCTATAAGGTAACATTTTCTTGGTAGAATACCCTTAATTCAGTTAGAAATCTATGTGGAATCACAAAATTAATAGATCTACAAGACCTAACTCCCTATATAAAGTTAGTAAAACACAAATATGAAAATGACTATTTAGTTTAATACACTTGGAAGTAGTCTTATACGATACCCAACCACCATCACAGAAATTGATACATATGAAATTATATAGATGATATAAAATGGGATGGGACTTCAACCATTTGGTTAAGTTTACAATTTATTTAATGAAAATAAAGCATGATTCAGCCACACTTTCACATAAGTTAAAGAGTACCTCACAAATACACTACATTAATTCATAGATTCAATTGAGAAGGAAGGGGATGCTCGTATATCTCAGGAGAAAAGCTGGGAAGTCTCACAGTATAGGTGTTTCACACTCTAAAAATTCCAAGCATCGAAATGGACGATCTCCATAGTCAGATCTCTAAAATGGATAACTCAACACACTTACTATTTCAAAATAGCCTCCACAATAGAAAAATACATTGATATTTTACATCCTAAGTTCCTCAAGACAAAGTAGAGAAAGACATACATTCGAGAGATAGTAGAGAAAGACTTACATTCAAGCCTTGGATTCATTCGACCTTTGAATCATTTGAGCCTTGGATTTGAGTCTTAGAATTGCTCAAGCCTTGATAAGAGGTCTGATTAAATGAGGAGGAGTGCCGTTGAGGGTGAATTCTGTGGAAATATTTGGATATCATAATGAGTTTGTGACTGTTTAGTGTTTTTAAAATAAATTGGGACACTTTTATCACCACTTCCAAAAAATGATGATAAAGATATAATTGATTAGTTCTTAATTAATAAGTTCTCATAACAATGGATTTTATCAGTGCTGTTTTAGCACTAATAAAGATAAAGCTTTATTAGTGCTAAAAAATGGTGATAAAATCCATCTTTATCATCACTAAAAAACACTCATAAGGATTCCTTTTATTAGCGCTTATTATATAAGTGATGATGAAGGATTTATAATTATAATTATAAATATATTTTTTGTAAATATATATATATATGAAATTAATAAATAAATATAAATATAGTAAATATATTCTTTATTTAAATATATTCATTATAATTTATAATTATTTAAATATATAATTATATATTTATAATAATAAAAATAATTTAAAAAATTAATATTTATATCATTATATAGATATATATATATAATAAAAATATATAAATAAAAATATATAAATAAAAATATAGTAAATGTATTCATTATTTAAATATTTTTTTTAAATTTAATAATTATTTAAATATATTAATAATTAATTATTTATAATTATATAAATATTTTTTAGAAAAATAATTTTTATTTATATATAATTACAAATAAATAAATTTATAAATATAGTAAATGTACATTTATAAACATATTTATTTATAAATATTTTTTTACAAATATTTTTTTAACATTATTAATGAACATTTAATTTTAAGTGCATGCATGTTTAAAATGAGTGAAATTGAATAAATAAAATATAAGTACACTTTAACAATAATGAAAAAATGGATATGTTTTTGTGTGTCCATTGTATATAAAAATGCATTAATTATATATATGTGAAAGTAATATAACACACTTTTGATTCATGCTATATTGAAAAATCAAACGACATTCAATTATATCTATTACTGTTTCCAAAACAATCACCGGGGTGTGTGCATTCATCTGTCGAGGATGCGTAGCTGTTGCCCCACATTCCCACTTTCCAAAGGAGGGTGGAACCCATCACCTATTCAGGGATGTTTTCTCCTTGATCGAAATAGGATGATGGGATGTTGGTTCCCCCTTCCGTGGATTCCACCTTGGAAAACGTTACCTCATTTGGGTCTCCCTTAAAGATTAAGTCTTGGTTCATGAAACACATTCCCAGTGCCATATCTGTGTGGACATTGGTTAATTACACTACTTCCATCAAGAAATTCCTTGGGGTCTTGACATGGTAGCAACATTTGGTTGGAGTAGATGACAGCATCAGGCATGTCGGGTCATCTCTGGATGCGTGGACATTGGGGAACCTGTTTTCTTCCTCATTAGAGGGAATCTCAAGGGTGTAGAACCCAAGGCATCCCACATCAGTTGTGGGGTATCTTATGCTGAAGGCTTGTCTATGAGGTTTTCCTCAACTTCCCATGCTTAACATGGGGAATTTCATGAGTTTAACTTCTAGTAGAGATGGTTACACCAAAGGTCTATCTTATGAGGTTTTCCTCAGGTATCTCATGTTTAACATGAGGTAGGCCATTAGTTTAACGTCTTGCAGAGATGGAATGAGGGTGATCAGAACGTCCCATATAGACAAATCGGATTGATGCATCCCAAGGATGGAACACTAAGAAGATGGATGGATCAGAATGCCTAATGAGGAAGGATTTAAGGTGGTGCGTCCCATGGAGGAGATATTTTACACCGTAATGGATGATATGGACACCATTGAGTGCGGATCACAGAGAGTGCACCCCAAAAAGGGGGACACCAAGGTTTACCATCGGTTGGGAGTGAACCTCGTGGAGGTTTCCTATGTACCTTGTGTAGAAAACAGGGATCAAAACCCACATAGTTCGAAGGGGTGATGAACCAGGGTGTACACAAAGGACAACGACTCGGAGACATACTAGGGCTTATATGTGGATTGCGGCCCATCACAAGAGGGATACTCTTGTTTGGATGGTTATGGATTGTGTGGGGGGATTACTCATGGTTAGCTGCCCAAGGGAATGGTGTAATCCCATCGGGACGTGGTGGCCTGGGTAAGAATCGAGATATATAATGGAGTGTTGAGTGAAGTGGATGGAGAATGAGATGGAGCTGAAGCGAGGCCGACAGTGATATTAGGCTTGAGCCTTGAATATATTTCCTATTAATCCCTGTGATAGGGAATCAAGTCCGCGTAGTTTTTCTAAAGATGGATTACTGTTGATTGGGTACTTCAACAACTTACCGTCGATTGGGGGACTTCAATGAATTATCGCCGAATGGGGATGACAATGGATTACCACGGAATGAGGTTGACAATGGATTATCCCTAAATGGGTTTGACCATGGCTTACTTCTGAATGGGGTTGAACCTTATGGAGGCTTCCTACATACCCTGTCTAGGAGACAAGGATCAAAGCCCACGTAGTACGTGAGAGGTGTTGGTGAACCGACGTGAAGGGGTTTGGGACCAATAGGTGTTGGGCTTAAACCTTAGGTAGGTTTCCTACATACCTTGCCTTAGCAAAGATCAAAGTCCACATAGTTCAAGATGAGTACGAACCGGCGTGAAGGGGGGTAGGAACCAATGTTTGTTGGGATGAAACCTTATGGAGGCTTCCTACGTACCTTTCTATACCAAGGATCAAAGTCCATGTAGTCTTGGATGGTGTGGGAATTGATGTGAAGGGGGGTCAGAACTAATGGTTGTTGGGATTGAACATCAGGGATGCATCCTACGTACCTTGCCTTGGAAAGGATCAACATCCACTTAGTTCAGGAGGAGTGGGAACCGACGTGAAGGGAGGTCGGAACCAAAGGTTGTAGGGCTTGAACCTCAGGGAGGATTCCTACATACCATGCCTTGGAAAGCATCAAAGTACACGTAGTTTGGGACGGTGTTTGGGGATTACACTCTAGGCTTCCCAAGTGCTGCTATGTAGTGGAAATGGTGAATGGGGATTACCCATGGAAGCTACCCGAGTGCCGCTACAGAGCAGTAATGGTGGATGGGGCTTATGCAAGGAAACTGCCTAAGTGCCACTATGGAGCGAAATTGGTGGATGGGGATTATGCATAGAAGATGCTCGAGTGTCATTATAGAGCGGAAATGGTGGATAGGGATTACACAAGGAAGCTGGCCGAGTGCTGCTATGGAGCAGTAATGGTGAATGGGGCTTATGCATGGAAGCTGCCCGGGTGACACTATGGAGCGAAAATGGTGATTGGGGATTATGCATAGAAGATACCCCCAAGTACTTCTATGGAGTGGAAATATTGAATAGGGATTACACAAGGAAGATTCCCAAGTGCATCTAAGGAGCAGCAATGTGGATGGGGCATATGCATGGAAGCTGCCCGGGTGCTACTATGGAGCGTTGATGGTGGATGGGGCTTACCCGAGGAAGCTGTCCGAGTGCCGCTAAAAAGTCGCAATGGGGGATGGGGCTTATGCATGGAAGAAGCCCGGGTGATACTATGGAACGATGATGGTGAATGGGGCTTATGCAAGGAAGCTTCTCGGGTGACCCTATGGAGCGACAATGGTGAATGGGGCTTACGCATGGAAGCTTCCTGAGCGTCGCTATGGAGCGAAAATGGTGGATGGGGCTTATGCATGGAAGATGCTTGAGTACCACTATGGAGAGGCGATGGTGAATGAGTCTTATGAAAGGAAGCTGCTTGGTTGCTGTTATGGAGTGTCCATGGTGAATGGGGCTTAAGAATGCAAGTTGCTCTAGTACCAGTAAGGAGCGACAATGGTGGATGGGGCCTGTGCATGGAAGTTTCATGGGTGCCTCTAAGGAACGAAAACAATGGATGGGGCTTACGCATGGAAGCTTCCTGGGTGCCACTATGGAGTGAAAATGGTGAATGAGGCTTATACAAGGAAGCTACCCGGGTGCCGCTATAGAGTGACAATAGTGAATAGGGCTTATGCATGAAAGCTACCTGAGTACCACTAAGGAGTGACAATGGTGGTTGGGGCTTGCGCATGGAAGCTGCTTGGGTGCCGCTAAGGAGTGGAAACAATGCATGGGGCTTACAATGGAATCTTCCTGGGTGCTGCTATGGTGCGGCAATGGTGAATGAGGCTTATTCAAGGAAGCTTCCTGGGTGCCGCTATAAAGCGACAATGGTGAATGGGGATTACATATGGAGGCTTCCTGAGTGCCGCTAAGGAGAGAAAATGTGGATGGGGCTTACAGAAGGAAGCTGCATGGGTGTGTTCCTAATGTCTGGTCATGAGGACATCTCAACTCTCTCATGGGTCGAGGCATAAAATTGAGGTCTACACATATGCGCTAGTGTACAAGAGGGATAACGCCAAGGGCATTAGAATCAGTCTAAACAAAGGGAGATAAAAAGTAGGAATCACATGCCCGAAATCACGAATGCAATGAGGGTGGTGTGGAGATGGATGATAACTGTTGAATGTGATCGAAATGCAACATCCATATCGCGTTAGTCTTAAATGGGAACAAACAAATGAGGGTCGACTGTTGACTGTGTTCGAAACACAAGACCTAACTCGAAGTGTCGTCCAAAGTCTTTCGGGGCATTGGCCCAGGATGGTAGGTGAGCTGATGCGTCATGGTACCGAGCCATTAGGGGGTCCCTTTAGACATGGAAAAGGATAAGATATGAATGAAGGAGACTCAAAGCGTGAGGTGGAGTGATGGAATGTTTGAATAGATTCAAACTCTCTTGAAATTATGCCACTATAATCATAGCCTAAGGTATCTTGTTCTTAACACATAAGGCATATCTTATTTGAAATAAGAGGCATCCTATTATTGAATAATTGGTCATACTACAGTTTATAGTCTTGTAGAGAGGACTGTTAGCATATTATGCTTGGAGCATAAGGCATCTCTTTTTTTGGAGTTAGAGACATCCTATATTTTTCACATAGGGAGTACTAAAGTTTATAGTCATATAGAGATGACCCTCAAAATCTTATTCTTGGAGCCTAAGGAATATTTTGTTTGGAGAAAGAGGCATCCTATGTTTGGAAAATAGGTTTAACTACATTTTATAGTCATGTAGATAGGAATTTTAGTCATAAGGCACCAAGAAATGGATGATGTTGGGACTTACACAAGAGCATCCCTTTCTGGTTCAACCAGGCATATGAGTCAAGTGGTAGGGTTTTGAGGAGTTACTTGGGGAATGGTTTAACTCAAGGTGCTTGGGGAATTGATGATGATACTCTCAAGACACAAAATGGGAAATGAACCAATAGGAATATGTTTTCTCAAGGTGTTTCATGCTGTGCATAGGAGTGTCTCAAATCATGGTATTTAAAAGGTAAAAGGTGGTTGCACATAAGGTCGCAATGGAAAATGTCGACATCCCGACCCAAAAAGTTTGCAACGTAGCTTTGCAGAGGAAAGGTTCTCACAGAGCATGGGGTCTCAGAATGCAGCTTCGTGAAGGAATGATTCTCACAGAGCATAGACTCACGGATCATAGGTCCTCGTGGAGCAAAGCGGCTCGCGAAGAAAAGGGGCTTGTGGAGAAAATCGTCTCGTGGAGGAAAGTGACTCGCGGAGCAAAGCCACTCACAGAGGAAAGCCTCTCGCAGAGCCCTTTTCAAAGGGAATCACTTCACGGTGCCTTGGAGCTCCGCGAAATGGGAGATCGGCCGCCCAAGGGGTGGTATGACTGTCCTTATGAAGGGGGTCAGCTGGGTATTTATAGGCGATGGAGGACGGCGGAGCGCGCCGTGAAGTACCAATGAGCACCGCAAAGCACAAATGCGCACCACGAAGCAAATCGTGCTCTGCAACTTGAGGAAGTTCCCTCAAGTTTCTCGTAATCATGGATCCAACTGTCATCATGCTTCACGGTGCTTGTGGAGGCTCTAGTCAACTTACCTCAAGTCCTTTGTAACCACAGATCCGACCATCATCGAGCTTCATGGAACTCACGGAGGCTCTAGTCAGGTTCCCTCAATTTTGTCTTAACCGCGAAGCCAACCATCATCGAGCTTCACGGTGCCCATAGAGGATCTGGTCAACTTCTCTTTCTTTGTGATCACGAAGGGAGCTTCACGAATTGGCTTTGGAAACCAGTTTTCCAGCCCAACTTCAAATGTACATAACTCCTAATCCGTTACTCCGCTCAGGCCCTACGACCTACCGAATCAAAGCTTTCAAAATTTAATATGATCTTGGATCATGTATGGAAGCGTTTGGAATATTGTGTGGATTAGTTTTCTAGTGATAACAATTACTATATGCAGTTAGTCAGTATTTTTAATTCATACTAATTTTTAATTATAAACCATTATTCACTAAATATATGACTATTTAATGTAAAACATAAGTATTCTGCATTATATAAATCCTATATATATATATATTTAATATATAATATTTATTAAAATTATCAATAATAATATAATTAATAAAATGTTTAATATGTTTCTCAATTTTCTTTTTTTTTTAATTTTTATTTGTTTAATTTTCATTTTTCACATATCTATATATTTAATATATACTATTTATTAGTATTTATAATTTATATCCATTATAATAAATTTATTTATTTGTATTAGTAACTATTTAATTAATAAAAATTTTAATATATTTTTAATAAATTCATTTTATATGTTTTATTTATTTAATTATTTCATTTTATTTGGCCCTTCATCATCACTAAAAAGAACTAATAAAGGATAACTTTATTAGTGCTAAAAATTAAGCACTAATAATGGGTACCCTTTATCAGTGCTAAAATTAAAGCATTGATAAAGGGTACCCTTTATCATTACTGATAAAGAGTACCATTTATCAGTGATAAAAAAAATCACTAATAAAAGGTACAATTTATTAGAACTTTTTTTAGAACTGATAAAGGCCAGTGGTGCTAATGTCATATTTTGTAGTAGTGATTTTTAGTGGGATAGAATGAAGAGAGATATCGCAGAGTTTGTATCTTAATGCTTGGTATATTAAAAAGATAAGGCTGAGAGAAAAAAATTTGAGGGGATGTTACATCCATTACCTATAACATAACGAAAAGGGGAAAAATCACCATGGATTTTTTTATTGGTCTCCCCAAATGGGTAAAGGGTATAATTCTACATGGATTTTAGTCGACTTCATTAAAATTTCCAAAAACTTCATCGCTATTAATGATGATTTATATCAAGATCAAATTTCAATTATATACATTAAGAAAGTGGTAAGGTTTCCTGGAGTAACACATTAAATTTTATCTAATCGAGATCCTATATTTACCTTGAGGTTCTAGAAAAGTCCTCAATAATTTTTTCATATAGGGTTGAGTTTCAGTATCGTGTATCATCCTAAAATAGATGGCTAGTCCATGAAAAAATTCAAACCCTAAAGGATATACTAAGATCTTATTTTATGGATTTTAAAGGTGGTTGGGATCAAAACCTTCCGCTAGTTGAGTTTTCTTACAACAATAACTTTCATTTAAGAATTAAAATGGATCCTTATGAAGCTCTCTATATAAATAAGTGTAGAGCTCAAAAATATAGAAATAAAGTTGGATAAAGAAATATATTGTTACCTAAAATATATAAAGAAATGGTAGAGAAGTTTAGATCCATTAAATAACACTTAAGGGTGGAAACAAATTGATAAAACATTTATGATGATAATCGTTGATGTGATCTGAAATTTGAAGGTGGTGATAAGGTGTTATTAATAATTTCTCTATATAAGAAGTTAATGAGATTTGGAAAGAAGGGTAAAATAATCACTTGGTATATCTGTCCCTTAAAAATTCTTGATCATATCAGGATGAAAACCTATTAGTGGGTGCTTCCTCAAAACCTCTCTCAGGTTCATGTTGTCACGACCCGTCCTCGGGGCCCGTGCCGTGACTACCCCAAGACCGCCTCCCATAGGCCAGGGGCTGGCGACTAGCACCAAAGGCGTAAATCCTGATAACTGGGAAGGCATTGCCTTTAAAAAAAATAACAAAACACCACAGAGTACAAGTGGAAGTAAAACACTAAGTACAAAAAGAAGTGCTGAAAAGTAAATGGGCCAGAATACAAACCCAAAAGAAAGTACAACTACAACTGAACAAAATACAATAGAAAAAGGAAACAACTGGAGGGTCGGAAGCGGCTCCTGGGTCGTCCTCCTCGGATCCTACCTGAAGGGTAGGTAAAGATGGTGCAACTCCTGGATCGTCCACCGCAAATCCTACCTGAAGGGTAGGTACAGATTGCCTCCACAGTGCTCTCATCCGTCGACCTCCTCCGAGTGTCGCCTCGCCGTGAAGTCCACCTCCGGACACTGACTCGTCATGTAGTCCACCTCCGGGTACCGTCCAGTCCTCGAACACTCAGCCTCCGTCAGCACTGCCTGTCGTCTGCAACCAACACAACGAGGTGCGGGCATAGCCTGTGCAGGGGTGAGTATAAAGATACTCAGTAGTGGCCCTGAGACCCTCAAGGTCTCACTAAACCAACAAGGATAACCACAAAGAAGATCTCAACAGATAACCTCTACTTAGGTATATGCCCATACATATACCTAAGTTATCATGTAACCCATCTCAATCATGAGGAAACACGAGGATCATGAAATCAACGGATAACCACTACCCAGGTATATGCCCATATATATACCTAAGTTATCAAGTGACCCATCTCAATCATGAGGAAACACAAAGGTCAAAAATCTCAGCTCAAACCAGGATTTTCATCATCGAAACCGTAACTGCTGAAGAGCTCCGCCTCTGGAGTGTACAGTGGTCCTTTCACAACTCTGAGATACTGCCCACTAACTTAAGACTGCTGTAGTACTCCACCTATCGAGTATTTTGGGCCAGCTGCTACCACCAAGCGCTCCCATGTGCCGCTACAACCAAGCGCACCACTGTCGTGGGTCTGCCGCTACAACCAAGCGCTCTCGTGTGCCGCTACAACCAAGCGCACCTCTGTCGTGGGTCTGCCGCTACAACCAAGCGCTACCATGTGCCGCTACAACCAAACACACCTCTATCGTGGGTCTGCCGCTACAACCAAGCGCTCCCATGTGCCGCTACAACCAAGCACACCTCTGTCGTGGGTCTGCCGCTACAACCAAGCGCTCCCATGTGCCGCTAAAACCAAGCACACCTCTTTCGTGGGTCTGCCGCTACAACCAAGCGTTCCCATGTGCCGCTACAACCAAGCGCACCTCTGTCGTGGGTCTGCCGCTACAACCAAGCGCTCCCATGTGCCGCTACAACCAAGCGCACCTCTGTCGTGGGTCTGCCGCTACAACCAAGCGCTCCCATGTGCCACTACAACCAAGCGCACCTCTCTCGTGGGTCTGCCACTACAACCAAGCGCACCTCTGTAACACACCGAGTCGTTCAATCAGCAGTCGTCGGGTCTCAGTAAGCTACACGGTCTCCGTGCTCCGCCCGCTCGTCTCCGGGAGGGTCCGCTCCACGAGCTATTGGTCGATACTTCAAGTATCACAAAGTCCCGCAAAGAAGTATCTCAAAGGACCACCTCGTCATAGGGGTCTCAACGCAACAGACGGCGCATCAATCGGACGCCCGGTCTGTGAGTTATTAGCTTTTTCGTCCCAGGGGCCCGGTTGGTTTCGTGTGCGAACCAATCCTGCCGTAACTCAACTATACCCCGAACAGTCATAGGGTATACTCATAGAGACCGTTTTTCATCGTGATCACCAACGCTGCTGACGGTTCGTCAAATGGACGTCTGGACTGAAAGATATCAGCTTTTCCGTTCCAGGGGCCCGGTTGGATTTCAGTGCGATCCAACCCGGCCACTATCCATCTGCATCCAAAACTCGGGCGGAGGATGCCAAAAGTTCTGTCTCATCAAGAGGAAAGCAACGAGACAGACGGCGCGTCAATCGGACGCCCGGTCTGTGAGGTATTGGCTTTTTCGTCCCAGGGGCCCGGTTGGTTTTTAAGGCAAAACTAACCCGAACGTACTCCACCTGTGTCCAAACCTCGGGCGGAGGGTTCCAAAAGAACCGTCTCACAAAGAGGAACTCAACAAAGCTGATGGCACGTCAATCGGACGTCCGTAGCTCAAGATATGAGCGTTTCCACCCCGAGGGCCCGGTTGGTTTCGTGTACGAACCAACCCGGCCGAACCCAAAGTATTCTGAAACCTTGAGTGCGATAAACCAAAACGACCGTCTCGCTCCAAGGATTGTGTTGCCACTGACGGCGAGTCGTTTGGAGGCCCGTAGCTCAAGTTACGGGCGTTTGAACGAAAGTCGTCCGAAGACGGGGGGTCCGGGCCCGGGGCGACCCGACCCGACCCCCCCTGGTTGGCCCGAACCGGGTCGGGTCCAACCCGGTTGGCCCGGCCCGGCCCGGCCAGAGCCGGTCCGGCTCGGCTCGGCCGAGCGGCCGACGTGGGGGAAAGCCGCCGCCCCGCGTGACACCCCCGCGGCACCCGCGGGGTGTCGGCCAGACAGCCGGACGCGTCGCGTGACAACCCCGCGGCACCCACGGGGTGCCGCCCTGGACACCCGCGGGGTGCCGCGTGACAAACCCGCGCCACCCGCAGGGTACCACCCTGGACACCCGCGCCACCCGCGGGGTGCCACCCTGGACACCCACGGGGTGCCGCGTGACAACCCCGCGGCACCCGCGGGGTACCGCGTGACAACCCTGTGGCACCCGCGGGGTGTCGCGCTGGACACCCGTGGCACCCGCGCGGTGCCACGTGACAACCCCGCGGCACCCGCGGGGTGTCTCACTGGACACCCACGGGGTGCTGCCGGCGCTGCTGCGCCGGCGACCCGGGCCGCCACCGGCTTCCGCTGGCCGCCGGAGTCGCTCCGGTGGCCCGTTTTCCTTCCCGTCTGCGCCGTTGTTCCTCCCGGGTTCCGTTCTTTACTGCGGGATCATCAAACATCCGTTGCGGCACGTTCCGTCGTCGCCCGCCAAATCCGCAAAACACGAAGAACGACGGAGGGTTGTCGGGCTGTGTTCGTTTGACCCGCACCCTCCGCGTTAGATAAAAACAACGGGAGAAAATAAAATGTTCAACACATGAACTAACAATTTTAATAAAATAAAATTGTTTCTTTAATTCCAGTTCTTTAATTTTTAAAGAATGTTCACGGGAATATAAGGAGGGTATTTCCAAAATATAAAATCCCTACCTCGGAGTCGTCGCGCGTGAGCGTTCTTCGTGGAAACTGATCGTCGCGGAAGGTGGAGATCGTTGCGTCGTCGCGGAAGGGCGTCGCGTCGTCGCGGAACACGGCGTTGAGTCGGCGAACTCAGCGCACCATGAAACAGCAGATTTAATTTAATTAATTAAATCCGTGTTTTGGTTAAGAACCACGAAGGAGATAAAAAGGAAGGTCCGAGACTCTTACCTCAAGCAGCCAATCGAAGATCCATCGCGGAGGAAGAGACGTCGCAGAAGAACGTTGTCGGCGACACGGATCACGGCGTCGCATCGTCGATTTCCAGGTTCGGCGTTCTTTGCGTTCTTCGCGTTCTTCGCGTTCTTCGCGAAGGAGGCAGAAGGTTCAAGGATCCTTTCTCAACGAGTAATCCTCCAAAAGAAAAAGGTTGGTCTTATTTTATTATTACGCCAACGAATATGAAAACTGGTTAAGAAATGATCCATCAATTCGTTGAATTAATTCAACAAAAGAAACAGCCCATTTAATTCACGAAATAAACCGCCCAATTAAATGGTCTGTTAAGATTTTAAGAAACGCATCAGTTGACTTTCATAAATACGGGTTTTCGCAGGTGTGTTTCTTAGCGGAAAGAAACGGCGGGGCTCGTGCGGGCCCCACCTCAAAAATATCCTACCAAGGGGGTAGGATATTTCTGGATAGCATACTATCCGGTTCAACTCAGTTCAAGCCACCTTTAAGTGGCTTCAAGTGGCTTCCAAGTGGCTTAAGTGAAATAAAATAAAGTTGTCGCAAAATTATTTTATTTCTCAACTTTTAGCCCGAAAATTAAAAACCACACCCGAGCAAACGCAACTCCGGAAGAGGCGTTTCTAGGAGAATACCGGCACTGCGATTTCATCGGTGCCCTCAGAATTCAATTCCGGACACCGGTTCAAAAGTTAGAAAAACCCGCTCGTCCGTTCACTGAACGTACCCGAGCCAAACTTCGGAAATTGATTCCGGGCACACCGGGCCTCGGAATCAGGTGCCGTCAAAAACTGCGCTCTTGTAAAATTCCAAAGAAAATTAAGAAAAAATAATTCCTTGAAAGTTATGGGTCTTTACATTACTTCCACCACAGAGCTTTACATCCCCGTAAAGCTTCAACACAAACTAGGGATACAAAGGCGGTACTGAGCACGCATCTGAGCCTTCCGATCCCATGTGCTCACCAGGACCTTCTCTATCGTGGCCCGGACCACCTCTGGTCCCACTAGAGTTGCTATGATTTCTTCCATGCCGATAAGAGAAATCTGGTCTCATCCCCTGGATGAACCACTTTCTTTGCCTAATACTGTCAGACCCGACATTGATGATACTAACCCATACCAAGGATGACGTCGTAAGGCCTCGACGCTACTACAAAGAGATCCAACCATTACTCTCGCCTCCAAGGGTTGAGTCATACTATCGGCATCAGTGTGTGGTAACTAGGTCTCTTCCAGTAGATACTTCTCAAGTGAGGGTCAAGTCAACGGTCTAACCAGGACCACTTAGTAACATCACAAAAGAGGACAGGAAAGAAAACATCACAAGAGAAGTGTCTTTATTTTATTGAAGCTCATGGTAAAAAGACACAAAAACAACATCAACATGGAACTAGAAGTACAAGAGACGTATCCACTAGTTCCGCTCTTGTCCACCTACTCCAGGAGCTCTACTTCCTTGTCCACTGTTCTACTGTTGCTCAAGAATTCGTCGCTGCCTCTGCCTCGGTGGCTCCTCAAAAGCCTATGGATCAACTGTACGAGGAGTCGGGCAGTCACGTTCCAGGTGCCCCTTTCCACCGCACGAGTAACACAGTCTGCTTCTGGCACGCCTGGCTCTGACCCCACCCCGGGTGCCCCGCACCACCGGTCCTAAAACCTGAGATCGCCCAACTGCTGGTCGGGTCCTCCTGGACCTCTGCATCATCTGTCTACTGCCCACAGATGACTCGGCTTCTGATCGAAAAGCACGCGGCAAAGGCAGCAGCTCCTGAACATGCTCGGGGTGTAGAGCTACTGGCACAAACTCCACCCTGAAGAAGGTCTCGATGTCTTCCCATGTGAAAGCCATCCCATCGCAAAACTGTAACAAGTGGCTCCACCACCTGCCTACTGCTGCCTGAAAAAGGCTGGCAGCAAAGGTCACCATGAAGTCTGATGGCGTCCCCACTAGCCTGAAGACTCCCACCACAGCCTCCAGCCAATCCTCAGCCCCCTGCAGGTCCGTCTCTCCCCCGAACCTGGGTGGCCTCTGGTGCTGGAACTCATGCAGTGCGCTCAAGTAGCAGGCATCGCCTACTGCTGGGGCTGGTGGCATCGGTGGCCCAACGTATGGTAGTACCGTTGGCACCTCCGCTGGTGCCTCAACTGCAATAGGGCCCTGTACCGAAGCCTCGTCACTCGACAGGCTGTCAGCACGCACATCCCTCTGGGCTCTAACTGGTTGTCCGAGAAAAGGCATCCTGAAAAAAACAACGTAACATGGTCAAAAGATTATACCTGGTGAGCTGACCTGGTTTGAGCTGTTTTAAGGGGGAAACCTTTGAAAACACACATGCAATCAGTGTTTTCGCGCACAAAGTCGGAAATCAGTTGCCAGGGTCCTGGTGTATGGATACGTCGGCCTCCCACACCAACACTGGACTCCCTAAACTGAAAACCACACTCGATACCCTTAACACTATTGCTTCACAGAAAGAAAGATCAGAGTCTGTGGTAGAACCGACCACCTCTGATACCAATTTGTCACGACCTGTCCTCGGGGCCCGTGCTGTGACTACCCCAAGCCCGCCTCCCATAGGCCAGGGGCTGGCGACTAGCACCAAAGGCATAAATCCCGATAACTGGGAAGGCATTGCCTTTAAAAAAATAACAAAACACCACAGAGTACAAGCGGAAGTAAAACACTAAGTACAAAAAGAAGTGTTGAAAAGTAAATGGGCCAGAATACAAACCCAAAAGAAAGTACAACTACAACTGAACAAAATACAATAGAAAAAGGCAACAACTAGAGGGTCGGAAGCAGCTCCTGGGTCGTCCTCCTCGGATCATACCTGAAGGGTAGGTATCGATGGAACAGCTCCTGGATCGTCCACCACGAATCCTACCTGAAGGGTAGGTACAGATTGCCTCCACAGTGCTCTCGTCCGTCGACCTCCTCTGAGTGTCGCCTCACCGTGAAGTCCACCTCCGGACACTGACTCGTCGTGTAGTCCACCTCAGGGTACCGTCCAGTCCTCAAACACTCAGCCTCCGTCAGCACTACCTGTCATCTGCAACCAACACAACGAGGTGCGGGCATAGCCCGTGCAGGGGTGAGTATAACGATACTCATTAGGGACCCCGAGACCCTCAAGGTCTCACTAAACCAACAAGGATAACCACAAAGAAGATCTCAACAGATAACCGCTACTTAGGTATATGCCCATACATATACCTATGTTATCATGTAACCCATCTCAATCATGAGGAAATAAAAGGATCATGAAATCAACGGATAACCACTACCCAGGTATATGCCCATATATATACCTAAGTTATCAAGTGACCCATCTCAATCATGAGGAAACACAAAGGTCAAAAGTCTCAGCTCAAACTAGGATTTTCATCATCGAAACCGTAACTGCTGAAGAGCTCCGCCTCTGGAGTGTACAGTGGTCCTGTCACAACTCCGAGGTACTGCCCACTAACTTAAGACTGCTGTAGTACTCCACCTATCGAGTATTGCGGGCCAGCTGCTACCACTAAGCGCTCCCATGTGCCGCTACAACCAAGCGCACCACTGTCGTGGGTCTGCCGCTACAACCAAGCGATCTCGTGTGCCGCTACAACCAAGCTCACCTCTGTCGTGGGTCTGCCGCTACAACCAAGCGCTCCCATGTGCCGCTACAACCAAACACACCTCTGTCGTGGGTCTGCCGCTACAACCAAGCGCTCCCATGTGCCGCTACAACCAAGCGCACCTCTGTCGTGGGTCTTCCGCTACAACTAAGCGCTCCCATGTGCCGCTACAACCAAGCGTACCTCTGTCGTGGGTCTGCCGCTACAACCAAGCGCTCCCATGTGCCGCTACAACCAAGCGCACCTCTGTGGTGGGTCTGCCGCTACAACCAAGCGCTCCCATGTGCCGCTACAACCAACCGCACCTCCGTCCTGGGTCTGCCGCTACAACCAAGCGCTCCCATGTGCCGCTACAACCAAGCACACCTCTCTCGTGGGTCTGCCGCTACAACCAAACGCACCTCTGTAACACACCGAGTCGTTCAATCAGCAGTCATCGGGTCTCAGTCAGCTACACGGTCTCTGTGCTCTGCCCGCTCGTCTCCGGGAGGGTCCGCTCCACGAGCTACTGGTCGATACTTCAAGTATCACAAAGTCCCGCAAGGAAGTATCTCAAAGGACCACCTCGTCATAGGGGTCTCAATGCAACAGACGGCGCATCAATCGGACGCCCGGTCTGTGAGTTATTAGCCTTTTCGTCCCAGGGGCCCGGTTGGTTTCGTGTGCAAACCAGTCTGGCCGTAACTCAACTATACCCCGAACACTCATAGGGTATACTCATAGGGACCGTTTTTCATCGTGATCACCAACGCTACTGACGGTTCGTCAAACGGACGTCTGGTCTGAAAGATATCAGCTTTTCCGTTCCAGGGGCCCAGTTGGATTTCAGTGAGATCCAACCCGGCCACTATCCATCTGCATCCAAAACTCGGGCGGAGGATGCCAAAATTTCCGTCTCATCAAGAGGAATGCAACGAGACAGACGGCGCGCCAATCGGACGCCCGGTCTGTGAGTTATTGGCTTTTTCGTCCTAGGGGCCCGGTTGGTTTTTAAGGAAAAACCAACCCGACCGTACTCCACCTGTGGCCAAACCTTGTGCGGAGGGTGCCAAAAGATCTGTCTCACCAAGAGGAACTCAACAAAGCTGACGGCACGTCAATCGGACGTCCGTAGCTCAAGATATGAGTGTTTCCGCCCCGAGGGCCCGGTTGGTTTCGTGTACGAACCAACCCGGCCGAACCCAAATTATTCCAAAACCTTGAGTGCGATAAACCGAAACGACCGTCTCGCTCCAAGGATTGTGTTTCCACTGACGGCGAGTCGTTTGGAGGCCCGTAGCTCAAGTTACGGGTGTTTGAACGAAAGTCATCCGAAGACGGGGGGTCCGGGCCCGGGGCGACCCGGCCCGACCCCCCCCCCCCCCCACCCCCCCTGGTTGGCCCGGCCCGGCCCGGCCAGGGCTGGTCCGGCTCGGCTTGGCCGAGCGGCCGACGCGGGGGAATGCCGCCGCCCCGCGTGACACCCCCGCGGCACCCGCGGGGTGTCGGCCAAACAGCCGGACGCGTCGCGTGACAACCCCGCGGCACCCGCGGGGTGCCGCCCTGGACACCCGCGGGGTGCCGCGTGACAACCCCGCGCCACCCGCGGGGTGCCGCCCCGGACACCCACGGGGTGCCGTGTGGCAACCCCGCGGCACCCGCGGGGTGTCGCGCTGGACACCCGCGGGGTGCCGCGCTGGACACCCGCGGGGTGTCGCGCTGGACACCCACGGGGTGCCGCGGCCTCCGGCCGCCGGCGCCGCCGCGCCGGCTCCCCACGCCGCCACCGGCTTCCGCGGGCCGCCGGAGTCGCTCCGGTGGCCCGTTTTCCTTCCCGTCTGCGCCGTTGTTCCTCCCGGGTTTCGTTCTTTACTGCGGGATCATCAAACATCTGTTGCGGCACGTTCCGTCGTCGCCCGCCAAATCCGCAAAACACGAAGAACAGCGGAGGGTTGTCGGGCCGTGTTCGTTTGACCCGCACCCTCCGCGTTAGATAAAAACAACGGGAGAAAATAAAATGTTCAACACATCAACTAACAATTTTAATAAAATAAAATTGTTTCTTTGATTCCGGTTCTTTAATTTTTAAAGAATGTTCATGGGAATATAAGGAGGGTATTCCCAAAATATAAAATCCCTACCTCGGAGTCGTCGCGCGTGAGCGTTCTTCGTGGAAACTGCTCGTCGCGGAAGGTGGAGATCGTCGCGTCGTCGCGGAAGGGCGTCGCGTCGTCACGGAACACGGCGTTGAGTCGGCGAACTCAACGCACCATGAAACAGCAGATTTAATTTAATTAATTAAATCCGTGTTTTGGTTAAGAACCACGAAGGAGATAAAAAGGAAGGTCTGAGACTCTTACCTCAAGCAGCCGATCGAAGATCCGTTGCGGAGGAAGAGACGTCGCAGAAGAACGTTGTCGGCGTCACGGATCACGGCGTCGCGTCGTCGATTTCCAGGTTCGGCATTCTTCGCATTCTTCGCGTTCTTCGCATTCTTCGCGAAGGAGGCTGAAGGTTCAAGGATCCTTTCTCAACGAGTAATCCTCCAAAAGAAAAAGGTTGGTCTTATTTTATTATTACGCCAATGAATATGAAAACTGGTTAAGAAACGATCCATCAATTCGTTGAATTAATTCAACGAAAGAAACAACCCATTTAACTCACGAAATAAACCGCCCAATTAAATGGTCTGTTAAGATTTTAAGAAACGCATCAGTTGACTTTCATAAAGACGGGTTTTCGCAGGTGCGTTTCTTAGCGGAAAGAAACGGCGGGGCTCGTGCGGGCCCCACCTCACAAATATCCTACCAAGGGGGTAGGATATTTCTGGATAGCATACTATCCAGTTCAACTTAGTTCAAGCCGCCTTTAAGTGGCTTCAAGTGGCTTCTAAGTGGCTTAAGTGAAATAAAATAAAGTTGTCGCAAAATTATTTTATTTCTCAACTTTAAGCCCGAAAATTAAAAACCACACCCGAGCAAACGCAACTCCGGAAGAGGCGTTTCTAGGTGAATACCGGCGCTTCGATTTCATCAGTGCCCTCAGAATTCGATTCCGGGCACCGGTTCAAAAGTTAGAAAAACCCGCTCGTCCATTCACTGAACGTACCCGAGCCAAACTTCGGAAATTGATTCCAGGCACACCGGGCCTCAGAATCAGGTACCGTCAGAAACTGCGCTCTTGTAAAATTCCAAAGAAAATTAATAAAAAAAAATCCTTGAAATTTACGGGTCTTTACACATGTTGTGTTTCATGTATCTCTCTTGAGGAAGTATATACTCAATAATTTACATATACTAAACATAGAGGTTGTACCATGGGAGCCAGGTATTTCTTATGAGGAACAACCAGTGGAGATTATGGAATATAAAAATAATTTTATATGAAACAATACTACTCACCTGGTCAAATATGTATGGTGAAACCACCAGTTTTAGGATGAAATATGGGAACTAGAGGATATGATGAGGCAAAATTATCCTCAATTGTTTGTATCAGAGTGATGGATTTTGAAGAATAAATTCATTTTAAGGGGGTTATAATGTAACACCCCATGTTTTTATAAATTATTATTTTTTGAATAAAGAAAATTTAATCAATATATTGAGTTATATGCAACACCGATTTAATCTTGTGTTACACGCAACACATTGTTTTTCTTATGCTACATGAAACACAAAGTTTTAAAAAACTATGATATATTACTAATAATATTATTGAAATGTGTCCATTAACCTAAATTATAAAATTAGTGGTATGAATAGTAAATTTTATAAAATATTAAGTACAATGGTTTTATATAAATAAATCATATTGATAAAATTATTTTATTTTTAGAAATTTATTTATATGTTTTGAAAATACCATTTTCTCAAAAATTGTTTATATTTTATTCTGTGAACAAATAATAAAAATAATTTTTTCCACTTTTAAAAAATATATTTTAATAAATTAAAACCATTTTTGAAATCATCATATCTAAATTATATCAGTGTGAATTTTTGGGATTTCTTTGAAAAGATTAATTTTTCTATGAATAGTAAAAAATAATTATTTTTATTGAGAACCACATTTTTATTTAAATAATTTATAAATTTATTTTTTTAATTTGGTATTTAAAGTAAAATTAGTTCAATTATATATCTATTAATCCAATTTCGGTAATTTGATTCATTTTCATACAAAAAATGTGACATAAAAACTTTATAAACTTTTGAACATTTCTCTTTTTGAAAACCCAACTTCTCATCACGTCTACAGGATTAATATTAAATTAAAGTTTGGAAAATATATTAATGTAATTGGAAAATATGGATTCCATGTTTAGAATCATAATAATTTATATTATCTAATAAAGTGAACATAATGTTTTACCATAATGAATAGTAAAAACATAAAAAATTATTTACTGCAATTATGGTTAAACATGGTTTATGGGGGGGTGGTAATATAAAATAATAAGGGTTAAAATTTTCCAAAACATTTAAAAATACCATTTTATGTACATATTTGATCCTTATCTCTTCTATGATTGAGAATGAACCATTTTGGAGCCTTTTCACATGTGAAAAAAATGGGAGCACGTTTTTTTTTCAAAAATTATTACTGTGAAACTCACCTCACTTATAAAAGGTCACCCCCTATACTCCCCTCTTTACACTTACGAAACCATTTGGTTTAGAAAATATGTAAAATCCCATGTTTTTCAGGTGTTTCCCTCTTTGAGATTTTCATTTAATCCTTGGTGGTCGAGTCTTGTTCGATGATAGAGATCCCTTGTCGGGGTAAATGAATTAAAGTTCATGGATGTTTGGTTGTTTGAATAAAAATAGACTTGGGTTATGAGGAAAATTTGGAAAACATGAGATGATCCACATGAGGAATGGTTTAAGTTTTTTGGTTTGAATTAATGGAGTCCAGTTAAATGGTTCATGGGTTACCAATGGTTCTTGGTAAGTTGAGAATCCTTCAAAGAGGTTTTGATTTTTATAGGGAAACTGGGATGAAAAAATGTAAGCAAAATAGTTAAACAACATTTAATTGTAATATATGTTATATATTTATAATACATGTCATGTAATTGTTTCCATATACTTGTCGTGAATGGTTATAGGACATGAATTGATTCATGACAATAATAGAGTAAAAGTCATGTCATTTTGTTACATGCCTTTTAATATTTTATCATAACAAATAATAATCTAAAGTGATGGTGTTTTTAGTATATCCCTCTACAAAGAAACACATGATGTGTAACTAAATTACATTCTGTGTAATTTCCTACGTATCTTTTTAAAACAGTTTAGTGTGGTTGGTTTTATTTCCTAAAGCATGTGAATCTTCCTCCTCTCAACCCTAGGGTTGTTTCTAGGTGATTTTTGGAGAGCCTCTCTTGATTCTAGATGTTCAGATCAAGCATCAAATCCCTGGTAAGTGGTTTTGTTTAGGTTTTACCTTCTCTCCCTTTGTTCTCTAGCCATTACAGTGTAATATCATAACCGTGAGTGCTGTGGGTTTTGATATTTATTAGTTTTGATCTACGAACCTTCTTACAATTATCTATGCCTTCATTCTTGTAGAAAATACAATCAAAAGCATTGTTTGATTGTCAGTTAAATATATAGGATCTAAAACATAACCCTATGATTCGATATTGGTCAAGTATATGAAATATTAAAACTACAACAACATACTTTCAACTTAATTGATTATATGATGTATTGAATTATTTCATAGAGTTCCATTGGATCCAATTGGTTATTAACCTTGATTGTGGCTAGCATTGAATTGAGAAAACCTTTGGTTAGATGAATTCATTAAAGGATTAAATTGTGTTTATCATGACATGGTATTTGGGAGTTTTCTTAATATAGATTCTGCTTGTATTGTATTTTTTATTGTGACAACTAGTATGTTTTTGGTTATGAACAATTGATATGTGAAATGTGTAATTGAAAGATCAATGGTAATCAAAATAATTAACCATTGATAATAATTATACGAAGTTGTGATATCCTTATTATTATTATAAGTTTTTTGTTAAATGTTGTAATGCTTATATGCGGTGATGACCCAGTTGATGAATGATGGATTGATTGTATAGCTGGCTATGCCCAGTAATACATGCTGAAATTCTTAATACTGGGCTATTCCCTAAGACATGTTGAAATGATTATATAGCAGGATATTCCTAGTGAAACATACTGAAATGATTATATATCAGGCTTAGAAATGATAAATTCTTAAATCTTTATACACTAGGCTCAACGATGATTGATACTGAAATGCTTATATAGAGGGTTTTGACCTAGGATTGTTTAATTTATACCTTGGTTATAAGGTTATGGTTGGAATGGATGTGAGACATGCTTAGATACATTCCATCATAGCACTGAGGTAGGTTATGTTTTAACATAGTTTTATGGTTATGGTTGGAATGATTTTGAGACATGGTCAGAGATATTTTGGTATAGTCCCAAAGAAGGTTAATGAGGTATTTTTTTGTTTAATTAATAAATAAACTTGTTTATTTCATTATTTCATAGACTTTCCATCATACTGATTATGTTTTGACATGGTGGTTTTTACCTACTATGTTATACTCAAACCCTATTCAGGATTTCATTTGGTACCTGAGAAGATAATACATATGTAGGATTAGACAAGGGAAAGGGAGCTTGCTGCTAATTGTTTTATTACTAGATTGGATGGAGTTTGAAGACAGACTGACAAGGGGTTCAGGATGGGGGATTTTTAGTCTTTTGTTGAGCCTTCTTATACTTTTTTTCTATTACTTATAGAACGACATTTAGTTACATTCCATAACACCATTACATTATTCATTTATTACTTATTTTATTTTTTAGTTGACTTCTATTAATGGTTTTACTCTATATTGTATTGTTTCCATTATTTCTCTACTCTAGCATTGATTTCATAAAACTATTTGTTTATTTCTCCAATGTAATATGTAAATTGGGGGTATAGTCTCCCCACTATACATATCATACAACCAATTCTAGTCGGTATCCTTTGACATATGGGGAGGTGCACTTGAAGTCTCATATCCAAATTTTTCTGGCCACACGAGAGAGTTTCAGATCAGGGGACATTAGAAAGTGTTATTATAGGAAACATGTTTATTTTCTATTTATTTACTATTTTGGAATGGTAGAAAAGAGACTAGGATGTCTTGAGACTTTTCAATGAGATTGTGCATGGGAGAAGCTAACCAATGTATGGGTGAAAATACAAGTGCCTAGTGGTGGATTGCCGTTACAGTTCATGTTATTTCAGCCTGAGTGATTTACATGATGTGTGAGGTTATTACATAATGATGTTATTGGTTATTCAAATTATAGTTATGGCTCAATATATTGTAGGATGAGTATTCATGCATCATAATATGTTGATGGGGATATATATTGACATGAATTGTTCATGATATAGACATATTTATTGCATGTGATATAATTTATTATTGAAATGTGATGTGAGATAATTTTTATATATGATAAATGAACTAAATGAAGTTTTATTTCATGATAAAACATTTATAATACATTTTAAGAGATACTGGGAATCATTGGTTTTCTATTGTTGTCACTTATTGAGGTTGAATTTTTTATATACAATTTTATATGGAGTGTGGTTCTATTATAGAGAAAATGCCTCCTAGTCATCTTTGAGATGAGTGTTAGGAGAGTGTAAATTAGCACAATCCTAACACAGCTAAACCAGAACTTCTTGTCGTTAATGAGGATTAGATGAATGATCATCTAAACAAGATATTCTTAAGGATCTTCATATACATGGAAAGAGAGACTATTAAAACTATTTCTTTTGATGTCTGAGTTGATGGGAGAGTTTCAGATGTAGTATCCACCTACATTTATTGGGGAGTGAAGCCCCTAGGTAGTAGAGTTCTAGATCAAGTTAATATATATGATCTTTATGTATCTTCAGACACCTATAGATAGAAGGGTGAATTGTTCGAAATATATATTCTTTATGGACCAACCAAGTTTTGGTGGGTTATTTTGGAGAAATCAGGGTATAAGGATGAACTATCTTGGAAGGACTTTGAGATGAAGTTCCAGATACATTTATATCCCAAGACATTGAGGGATTAGAAGTCCCATGAGTTCATACACCTAAAACCGGAGCACATGTTAATGCTGGACTAATCCAAACATTTTACTGACCTGTATTGATTTATTCCATCCTTAGAAGATGATGAGATATCCAGGGAATGATGTTTTTATAATAGTCTTATCTGTTAAACTAGGCCATTTATAAACATGTTTCATCTGAGCAGTTTTGCAGATGTGATGAACAAGGATCTCATCAAGGAAGGGACAATGATAAAGGCCCCAAGCATCGACCATGATATTTCAATAGGAAAAACTATGAAATATTCATCTAGTGGGAAGAATTATAACTATAACAGTTTTCTATAAGGCATCAATGGTCATAATAGTTAGGGTATTGGGTAGCCTTCTCAAGATTGAGTTCCATTACAGTGATATAAGAGTTGCAAGATGGTAAAAAAATGACCTCAATGTCTATATCCCTCTATGTAGGGTTGTTATTTTAGTATTTTGGTCCACCTATAGAGTTTTTTAGGGGTATACAGTAGTAGAATAGTGGAATAGGAATGGGATAGGATCCGGAGTCTAGAAAGGGATCAGCTACAAATTAGTATATATGTAGCTAGAGTTCCATAGGATGTTCTGGTTATATTAGGATATGTGGTAAACCAATGTGGGAATGACAGTTCCATGTAGAGGTTATATATCTGGGGAGTTATGCTATATCACAAGGAAGAGGGGTTGTTCAGCTAGACGTTATGCAGAATACTTTGGCTAGTGTGGTTGCAGAACCATCTACTTTCAGTGATAAGAATCGTGTATCATCTACCCATTCTTGTTTTATTTTGATATAGGGTCATCAAATTCATTTTTATATTCCATTTTTGTATGTGTTTTAATATTTTATGTGTAAATAGTGGATGGTTTCTTGACCATAGACACACCATTGGGATTTTAGTAAAAGAATATAAAATGTTGAAGGGTATGTTCTCTATAGATTGGTGGTTACCGTTACTTTTGAGAACTATTTGTGCTAGAAATGAAATGATTTTGTTTGATTCTTGGTATATATTGGTTAGTTCTAAACCATGATCATATTGACTGTTACTATAGGAGAGTTAACATTTTTATCTCCAAAAGAAATCATATATTCTTACTAGGGTGAGTTTTAAAGACCCGTAAAATTCAAGGGAAATTTTTTCTTAATTTTCTTTGGAATTTTACAAGAGCGCGGTTTCTGACGGCACCTGATTCCGAGGCCCGGAGTGCCCGGAATCAATTTCCGAAGTTTGGCTCGGGTACGTTCAGTGAACGAACGAGCGGGTTTTTCTAACTTTTGATTCGGTGCTCGGAATTGAAATCCGAGGACATCGATGAACTCGCAGCGCCGATTTTCGCTTAAGGAGACCTTTTCCGTAGTTGCGTTTATTGCGGGATGAAAGTTAGTTTTTGGGAGAATTATAAAAAGTTGAATAAAAATGTGGAACACTTTTTATTTTTCTTACTTGTTGGTTAACTCCTCTCAAAGGAAGTTAAAGGTGGGACCCACATCCACTTAACCTCCCTTGGGAGGATTAAGTGTGGTGGGGCCCACACAAAACCCAAACTTCCATCTCCTCTCAAAACTCCTCTAACCCCTCTTTAAATGACATGAAAACTTTTTATTTAATTTGGAGTTATTTTATTTGAATTTCAAACCTTTGAAATTCAATTTGTTAAGTTTGTGAATAAAATAAGACTCTATCTTATTTGTTGGGTTAGAACTCTCTTGCCTTCTTGAGAGGATTTTGGGAGCTCCTTCTTCTTCTTCAACCTTGACGAAGAACGCAAAGAACCTTCGAGCTCCGATAAAGAACGCCGCTCATCTCATCTTCGTAGCCTGTTGTTTCCGAAGATCGACGACGTCTTCCGTATCAACGAAAAGGAACGCCGCTTCCTCCTCGGACTTCCTTCGTCGGCTTATGAAGATTCGCCAACGACGTACCTCTTCGGATGTACCTCTTCGTCAATGGTTGACGAACGACTACCGCGACGCCCGACCTCCGCGACGTTGTCTTCCGCGGGTCGTTGACGATCTTCGAACTTGAACCCAAGGTAGGGGTTGTTGTTGATTATTTATTTATTTATTTATTCTCGTTTGTGGTTCTAACATAGAAAATGTGAGGATATTTAAATATGTGTTATCGTTTAACGTGAGGGGGCCAGACCGCATGAACACGGCCGAACCCCCTCCTTTGTTCTTGTTGAATTATCTTGAGGATGAAACAAGATGGCGTGGTGCCGTCGCACCACACGGAAATTCGCACCGTGGAAAAATCATCACGAACGCGATGCCGTCGCGCCGCGTCGAAGGGAATCGAAGGCACCGCGACCGGAGCGGGGCCGCGGCGGAGGGGCATGGTGCCGTCGCACCGCGCCGGACGACGAACACCGTGACCGGTTCCGGGCCGCGGCGAGACGGGAAGACCGGCGGCTCGCCGGGCCGCCGGTGTCGGGAGTCGGAAGGGGACCGGCTTTGCCGGTCCTGTTGGAGAAAAACCGGCCGGCCTGGTGGCCGGCCGGAAGGTCAAAGACCGGGGGAATTTAATTCCCCCGGTCAGCTCAAAAAGCCCCTCCATTATTTGGGGGGGGGGTTTCCTTGAGGGGGGCAGGCGGCCCCCCGGTTTCCCTCAAGCAGGCCCCCACGAAGGGGGTCAGTTCGTTTAAGAGGCGCGGCTTAAGCCGCGCCGCCAGCTGAAAGCGGAGGCCATGCCCCCCGCGCGTGACCCCAGCGGCGCCAGGCCGCGCCGCCACCGGCCGGGCCGCGCTGCTGCGCCGGACCGCGCCGCCGCGCCGGACCACCGCCAGCCGGGCCGACCCAGGGGGGGGTCGGGCCAGGTCGGCCCGGACCCGGACCCCCCGTTTTCGAGACGGTTTTGGTCTTCTGGCAATAACTTGAGCCACAGACCTCTGATTGACGAACCGTCTGCGGAAACGCGATCCTTGGATCGATATGGTCGTTTTGGTATATCGCACTCAATGTTTCAGAATACTTTGAGTTCGGCCGGGTTGGTTCGTTCACGAAACCAACCGGGCCTTCGGAGCGGAAACGCTCTTATCTTGAGCTATGGACTTCCGATTGACGTGCCGTCAGCTTTGTTGTGTTCCTATTAGTGATATGGATCTTTTGGCATACTCCGACCGAGGTTTGGACGTAGGTGGAGTACGGTCGGGTTGGTTTTTCCATAAAAACCAACCGGGCCCCTGGGACGAAAAGGCCAATAACTCTCAGACCGGGCGTCCGATCGACGCGCCGTCTGTTGCGTTGAGTTCATGTTGACGATACAGAACTTTTGGATACATCAACTCTGGACTTTGTGACAGTTGATGTATCAGCATCTCGGCTCGTGGAGCGGATCCTCCTGTACGAGCTTGCTGTGTGCGGGAACCCTAGTGCTGGCTGCGAATGTGACTACTACTGCTACTGCTACTGCTACTGTGACTGCGACGACGACAGTACATAGATCCTGTGTGGATTCGACGACGACGACTACAGCACTCAGCGATCCTACGTGGATCAGTGCTACAGGTCCTGTGTGGGCCCGATCCTGTGTGGGTCCGATCCTGTGTGGGTCTTTTGCGGGGGTTAGTTACTTATCGATCCTTCGTGGGTCCGACGACTTAGATGGATCAGAGATCATCTTTATCGTCTTTCGAAGAAGTATACCTGTGTGAGCTGAATCCTGTTGCTTTTCTGTGTGGATTGTGTTGTGCTATCCTATGTGGATTACGTTTTGCTTTCCAGTGTGGAATACGTTTACTTTCATGTGTGGACTGAGTTGTACTTGGGCTCGGAGGATGGAGCGTGTTGGAATTGATGACTTAGGTATATGTATGGGCATATACCTAAGTAGTGTCAGTTGTTACTTTGTGTTTGTATCTTCCTTTGTGGATTATCCTTTGTGGATTTTGTGAGACCTTCAGGGGTCTCGGGGTCCCTACTGAGTAGCTTATACTCACCCTTGCACGGGCTATGCCCGCACTACGTTGTGTTGGTTGCAGACGACGGACAACGTTGATCTTGGCTGAGGTTTGCAGAGCAGGACGGTACCTGGAGGTGGACCACTGGGCGGGACATGTTCGGAGCGGACGACGGGACCCGTGGAGCAGTGGAGATATCTGTACCACCCTTCAGGTGGGATCTCCAGTGGACAGCTCGGTGTAGCGACTTTTACTTACAGTTGCTGTTTTCCCTTTCGAGTTGTACTTTACTTTCAGTTTGGGTTTGTATACTGGCCCATTTACTTTTCCGCACTTTCAATTGTACTCTGTTTTTACTTAGTGTTTACTTTCCGCTTGCTTACTCTGTGGTGTTTGTTTACTTTACAAAGGCAATGCCTTCCCTTTTTTTACCGGGATTTACGCCTTGGTGCTAGTCGCCAGCCCCTGGCCTATGGAAGACGGTCTTGGGGTAGTCACAGCACGGACCCCGAGGGCGGGTCGTGACAAATTGGTATCAGAGGAGTTCGGTTCTACCGCGAACTCTGATCTTTTTTATGTGAAGCAATAATGTTTAGCGTATTGAGTGTGGTTATCAGTCCAGGGAGTCCAGTGTTGGTGCGGCGGCCGACGTATCCGTACACCAGGACCCTGACTTCTGATTTCCGACTTAATGCACGAAAACATTGATTGCCTGTGTGTTTCAATGTTTTCTTTGTGATTACTTTATATCAGCTCACCAGGTATACTGTTCTGACTGTGGCGCACCTGTTTCCTTTTTAGGATGGCCCCACGATGGCATCCATCTAGGGTTCTGAGAGTCGAGTTTGACGACAGCCCACCAAGCGACGAGGCCTCGGTGCAGGGCCCTTTGTCAGCAGTGGCACCGGCGGTAGCTCTACCTGCCGAGCCCCCGATGCTTCCAGCACCAGCCGCTGATGATGCACGTCGCCTCAGCGCACTGCATGAGTTTCAGCGCCAGCGACCACCCATGTTTCGCGGGGAGATGGATCCCCAGGCAGCAGAGGACTAGCTGGAGGCAGTAGTACGTGTGTTTAGGCTAGTGAGGACACCAGCAGACCTCATGGTGATCCTCGCTGCGAGCCTACTACACGCAGCAGCAGGACGAAGGTGGAGCTTGATGCTCAAGGTGCACGATGAGGCATCTCTTCTTTGGACGGACTTTGAGAGCCTCTTCCGCTCGGAGTTCGTCCCAGCCACCCTTCGTGTGGTGCGTATCCAGGAGCTTCTTCAGCTGCGGCAGGGCAGCATGACGGTCGCTCAGTACTCGGCGAGATTTACCGATCTCTCGCGCTACTCGACCGACATGGTACGAGACCCATTCTTCCGGGCCCGGACCTTCGAGCAGGGTTTGAGACACGAGATCAGGGCATCGCTGATCTCCCTCAGCATACCGACTCAGACAGGAGTACTGGAGAGGGCCATTCAGATCGAGAGCTTCCTTGCGGAGTCTACACCAGCACTGAGACCCACCGCAGGGCGGCACGTGGCAGAGTCATCTGCAGCAGGCAGTCGACGGATGACTCAGGGGTCCAGGCAGACCAAAACTTCGGGCAGACGACCTCAGGACACTGGCTCAGCAGTGCGGAGCACACAGCACGGAGCCAGTCTTTCGAGAGGCAGACAGTGCTACTCGTGCGGCGGGCAGGGCCACATGGCTCGTGACTGCCCGACCCGCCGTGCCGAGGAGCAGCAGTCAGTTGAGGGACCACCAAGGCAGAGGTATAGGGTCGACCGTGGTGGTCCACAGGGAGGAGGCGGACGAGGCAGAGGAGTTGGACGAGCAGCCGGTGGTGGGCGACGCTTTGAGGCTCTGCCACCACCACCACCAGGAGGTCCACCCCGACCACAGGGAGCTGGCGGGCAGAGACAGGCACAACTCCAGGCAGTAGAGGCCTACGACCATGGCGCACCCGAGATGATTCGAGGTACTATCTGTGTCTATTCCACCCTTGCTGCAGGTCTTATAGACACAGGAGCGACACTACTGGAAAACTAACCTTTACCGACGGTTTGGAACCGTTGGTATAGGCCTGCAAACCGTTGGTATAGCCTATACCAACGGTTTGGAGAACCGTAGCCAAGTAAGCTGTTGGGATAGGTCTATACCAACGGTTTTCCAAAAACTGTTGGTATAGACCTATACCAACGTTTTTGGAAACCGTTGGTATAGGTAATATGAAATCTATACCAACGGTAATGGAACCGTTGGTATATAAATTCCAAAAATAAAACATCCGCGGGGATTTGATCCGAGGACCCCTCATTTATAATCGAACGACTTAAACACTAAGCTAACATCACTTTTGTAAACATAATTTCATAAATATATATATGTATTATCATAATTATTTAAAATTTTGATTTATATAATGTTCTCAGTTAGTAGATCTAGAAAAAAATCTAAGAACATATCCCAACGGTTTTCAAAACCGTTGGGATAGGTTCTGGGTGGGTGTATTTTTAGTTGGTGAATGCTGGATTTTTTTCCTCTTTTTCCCAACAATTCACCAAAACCGTTGGGAAATGGTAGCTATACCAACGGTTTTTACAAACCGTTGGTATAGAAGTGTTGGGAAAGATCATGTTTCCAGTAGTGAGAGTCACTCTTTCATAGCCGCTGCCCTTGTTCGGAGCTCGGAGATTCCGACAGAGCCGTTGGCTCGATCCTTACGGCTAGAGACTCCTACGGGAGCAGACTCGACGATTACGCACTGGTGCCGGTAGTGTGAGCTTACTCTAGGAGGTGAGAGCTTCGACTGGGATCTTCTTGTAGCAGCGTAGAGGCCTTAAGACATCATCTTGGCCATGGATTGGCTATCTACGGTCCATGCGCAGATTGACTGTTTTAGGCGCAAGGTGCGATGTGTACGCACCGACGGGAGCAGGTTCACCTTCACCGGCGATAAGGTATCCTTATCAGCACAGGATGGAATTCCACGGAGGAGAGGACAGCCCATCACTCATCAGTTGGCTAGCCTCATCCTTGGAGCAGTTGACGTGCGGAGTCCTGGTTTTTCTGCAGTGGTGGATCAGTTTGCGGACGTTTTTCCCGATGACGTTCCAGGGCTACCTCCTCGCAGAGAGGTAGACTTTTATATTGACTTGTACCCTGGGACAACCCCGATATCCACTCCAGCATATCGGATGGCCCCCGCCGAGCTTCGAGAGCTACGTGTACAGTTGGAGGACTTGCAGGGAAAGGGGTTCATCCGACCCAGTGTTTCACCCTGGGCTTCCCCGATATTGTTCGCCAAAAAGGCAGACGGAAGCCTGCGGCTTAGTGTTGACTATCGTCTCCTGAACCAGGTGACAGTGAGGAACAAGTATCCGCTACCGAGGATTGATGACCTCTTTGATCAGCTCAAGGGAGCACGGTGGTTCTCGAAGATAGACCTCAGGTCAGGCTATCATCAGCTCAGAGTCAGAGACGAGGATGTGCAGAAGACGGCCTTCAGATGTCGGTATGGCCACTATGAGTTCTTGGTTATGCCTTTCAGCGTAACCAATGCTTTAGCAGTGTTCATGGCCATCATGAACAGGATCGTTCAGCCATACCTTGATCGGTTTGTCGTATTCTTCATCGACGACATTCTGATTTACTCTACGACCGAGGAGGAGCACGCCTACCACTTGCGAGTTGTACTAGACACACTCCGAGAGCACCAGCTTTATGGTAAGCTCTCGATGTTCCAGTTATGGATACATGAGGTCCACTTCTTGGGACACGTTATCTCTGAGGCGGGAGTTGCAGTGGATCCGGCGAAGATCGAGGCTGTATTAGCATGGGAGCCACCCAGGAGCGTGACTGAGGTTCGGAGTTTCTTGGGACTAGCTGGATACTATCGGAGGTTCGTGCCAGACTTCTCTAGAGTTGCGGCACCACTCAAAGCTTTGACGAAGAAGGGGAAACCCTTCGTGTGGTCAGACAGATGTCAGTAGAGCTTCCAGGAGCTGAGACAGAGATTGACCAGCGCACCTATCTTGAGGTTGCCTGAGGAGGGAGTAGGGTACGTAGTCTACTGCGATGCATCCGGGACCGGACTCGGATGTGTTCTGATGCAGGATCGGGCATTGATCGCCTATGGATCACGTCAGTTAAGGCCGCATGAGCAGAACTACGCTACCCATGACCTGGAGTTAGCAGCAGTGGTCTTCGCTCTGAAGACATGGAGACACTATCTGATGGGCGAGCGCTTTACAGTCTTTTCCGATCATCAGAGTCTCAGGTATATCTTCTCACAGAAGGACCTGAACCTGAGACAGCGGCGATGGCTCGAGTTCCTCCAGGACTATGACTTTGAGATAGTCTATACTCCTGGGAAGGGGAACGTAGTAGCCGATGCCCTCAGCCGGAGGACGGGCATTCAGCTACTTGAGGAGGCGATGGAGCAGCTAGCCTCTTTACAGATATCCTTCGTGGATAGAGTTGGAGCAGCCTTCCTCCAGTCTCTCACAGTCACCCCTCCACTACTATAGTGGGTCAGAGAGGCACAGCGTGAGGATGCTGACTGTGAGACACGGCGTGCACAGATATCCTCGGGACACGCACCTGATGGTTTCTCCCTTGGAGCAGAGCACGACATCCTTTTCAGAGGACGTACCATGGTACCAGTCACTTTGCGAGAGGAAGTACTGAGAGAGTTTCACACTTCTCCTTTGGCGGTACATCCTAGAGTGGCGAAGATGTACCAGGACCTCAGACGACAGCACTGGTGGCCAGGCTTGAAGAAGGCAGTGGCAGAGTTTGTTTCTCGATGCCTCATCTATCAGCAGGTGAAGGCAGAGCATCAGGTACCAGCAGGCTTGGTACAGCCCTTGGAGGTTCCGAAGTGGAAGTGGGATGGCATATCTATGGACTTCGTGACTGGACTTCCACGCACTTCCAGAGGTCATGACTCCATCTGGGTGATTGTTGACCGACTCACCAAGTCGGCACACTTCTTACCCATCAGAGAGCAGGGCTCAGTGGAGAGCTTGGGACGTCTCTACGTTCAGGAGATTGTGCGGCTCCAAGGCGTGCCATCATCTATCGTCTCAGATCGAGATGCTCTCTTTACTTCCCGGCTTTGGAAGGGGTTGCAGGAGGCGTTCGGGACGCAGCTACGTCTGAGCACAGCCTTTCACCCTCAGATGGATGGTCAGACGGAGAGGACCATTCAGACTCTCGAGGACATGCTCCGCGCATGTGTCCTCGACTTTGGTCATAGCTGGGAGGACCACCTACCCTTGGTAGAGTTTGCGTACAACAACAGCTACCACTACACCATCAGGATGGCACCGTACGAGGCGTTGTACGACCGACCTTGTAGATCTCCTTTGTGCTGGACAGACCCTGGGGAGTCAGCACTGGTGGGACCGGAGATGGTCCAGGCCACGACAGAGAAGGTCCAGGTCATCCAGGAATGGATGAGGATAGCTCAGAGCCGGCATAAGTCATACGCTGACAGGAGGCGGAGGCCACTAGAGTTCGAGGATGGCGACCACGTCTTCTTGCGGGTCTCACCTCGACGTGGTATTCAGAGATTTGGCCAAGGCGGCAAGTTATCTCCGCGCTTCATCGGACCCTTCCAGGTCCTCAGCAGGATTGGTGAGGTGGCTTATCGCCTGGCTCTACCACCTCAGTTCCACCTGGTGCACGACGTCTTCCACGTGTCTCAGCTGAGGAGATACGTGCATGGCCCAACGCACATCATTGACCATGGGGAGCTTGACGTTGACGATGGGGTGACTTTTACGGAGGTCCCGGTGGAGATAGAGGATCGACATGAGCGTTTCCTACGTGGGCGATCGATTCCTCTTATGCGCATCAGATGGCAGCACGGGAACCTCCAGGAGAACACATGGGAGCGGGAGGCTCAGATGCGTGCTCAGTACCCTCATTTGTTTCCCTAGTTTTTGATGTATCTTTACGGGGACATAAAGCCCTGAGGTGGGAGTAATGTAAAGACCCATAAAATTCAAGGGAAATTTTTTCTTAATTTTCTTTGGAATTTTAAAAGAGCACGGTTTCTGACGGCGCCTGATTCTGAGGCTCGGAGTGCCCGGAATCAATTTCCGAAGTTTGGCTCGGGTACGTTCAGTGAACGAACGAGCGGGTTTTTCTAACTTTTGATCTGGTGCATGGAATTGAAATCTGAGGACACCGATGAACTCGCAGCGCCAATTTTCTCTTAAGGAGACCTTTTCCGTAGTTGCGTTTATTGCGGGACGAAAGTTAGTTTTTGGGAGAATTATAAAAAGTTGAATAAAAATGTGGAACACTTTTTATTTTTCTTACTTGTTGGTTAACTCCTCTCAAAGGAAGTTAAAGGTGGGACCCACATCCACTTAACCTCCCTTGGGAGGATTAAGTGTGGTGGGGCCCACACGAAACCCAACCTTCTATATCCTCTCAAAACTCCTTTAACCCCTCTTTAAATGACATGAAAACTTGTTATTTAATTTGGAGTTATTTTATTTGAATTTCAAACCTTTGAAATTCAATTTGTTAATTTTGTGAATAAAATAAGACTCTATCTTATTTTTTTGGGTTAGAACTCTCTAGCCTTCTTGAGAGGATTTTGGGAGCTCCTTCTTCTTCTTCTTCAACCTTGACAAAGAACGCGAAGAACCTTCGAGCTCCGACGAAGAACGCCGCTCCTCTCATCTTCGTAGCCCGTTGTTTCCGAAGATCGACGACGTCTTCCGTATCAACGAAAAGGAATGCCGCTTCCTCCTCGGACTTCCTTTGTCGGATTACGAAGATTCTCCAACGACGTACCTCTTCGGACGTACCTCTTCGTCAACGGTTGACGAACGACTACCGCGACGCCCGACCTCCGCGACATTGTCTTCCGCGGGTCGTTGACGATCTTCGAACTTGAACCCAAGGTAGGGGTTGTTGTTGATTATTTATTTATTTATTTATTCTCGTTCGTGGTTCTAGCATGACAAACGTGAGGATATTTAAATATGTGTTATCGTTTAATGTGAGGGGGCCGGACCGCATGAACACGGCCGAACCCCCTCCTTTGTTCTTGTTAAATTATCTTGCGGATGAAACAAGATAGCGTGGTGCCGTCGCACCACGCGGAAATTCGCACCGTGGAAAAATCATCACGAACGCGACGCCGTCACGCCGCGTCGAAGGGAATCGAAGGCGCCGCGGCCGGAGCGGGGCCACGACGGAGGGGCGCGGTGCCGTCGCACCACGCCGGACGATGAACACCGCGGCCGGTTCCGGGCCGCGGCGAGATGGGAAGACCGGCGGCTCGCCGGGCCGCCGGTGTCGGGAGTCGGAAGGGGACCGGCTTTGCCGGTCCCGTTGGAGAAAAACCGGTCGGCCAGGTGGCTGGCCGAAAGGTCAAAGACTGGGGGAATTTAATTCCCCCGGTCAGCTCAAAAAGACCCCCCATTATTGGGGGGGGGGTTTCCTTGAGGGGGGCAGGCGGCCCCCCAGTTTCCCTCAAGCAGGCCCCCATGAAGGGGGCCGGTTCGTTTAAGAGGCGCGGCTTAAGCTGCGCCGCCAGCTGAAAGCGGGGGCCATGCCCCCCGTGCATGACCCCAGCGGCGACAGGCCGTGCTGGACCGCCGCCGGCCGGGCCGGGTTGGACCCGGGTCGGGTCGACCCGGTTCGGGTCGGCCCGGACCCCCCGTTTTCGAGACGGTTTCGGTCTTTTGGCCCTAACTTGAGCCACGGACCTCCGATTGACGAACCGTCTGCGGAAACGCGATCCTTGGATCGAAACAGTCGTTTTGGTATATTGCACTCAAAATTCGGAATACTTTGAGTTCGGCCGGGTTGGTTCGTTCACGAAACCAACCGGGCCTTCGGAGCGGAAACACTCTTATCTTGAGCTACGAACGTCCGATTGACGTGCCGTCAGCTTTGTTGTGTTCCTCTTAGTGAGACAGATCTTTTGGCATGCTCCGCCCGAGGTTTGGATGTAGGTGGAGTACGGTCAGGTTGGTTTTGCCTTAAAAACCAACTGGGCCCCTCTGACGAAAAAGCCAATAACTCTCAGACCGGGCGTCTGATCGATGCGCCGTCTGTTGCGTTGAGTTCCTGTTGACGATACGGAACTTTTGGATACATCAACTCTGGACTTTGTGACAGTTGATGTATCAGCCTCTCGGCTCGTGGAGCGGATCCTCCTGTACGAGCTTGCTGTGTGCGGGAACCCTAGTGCTGGCTGCGACTGTGACTACTACTGCTACTGCTACTGCTACTGTGACTGCGACGACGACAGTACAGAGATCCTGTGTGGATTCGACGACGACGACTACAGCACTCAGCGATCCTACGTGGATCAGTGCTACAGGTCCTGTGTGGGCCCGATCCTATGTGGGTCTGATCCTGTGTGGGTCTTTGCGCTCAGCGGTCCTGTGTGAACCAGTGCCTACAGGTCCTATGTGGGCCCGATCCTGTGTGGGTCTTTTGCGGGGGTTAGTTACCTATCGATCCTTCGTGGGTCCAACGACTTAGATGGATCAGAGATCATCTTTATCATCTTTCGAAGAAGTATACCTGTGTGAGCTGAATCCTGTTGCTTTCCTGTGTGGATTGTGTTGTGCTATCCTGTGTGGATTACATTTTGCTTTCCTGTGTGGAATTCGTTTACTTTCCTGTGTGGACTGAGTTGTACTTGGGCTCGAAGGATGGAGCGTGTTGGAATTGATGACTTAGGTATATGTATGGGCATATACCTAAGAAGTGTCAGTTGTTACTTTGTGTTTGTATCTTCCTTTGTGGATTATCCTTTGTGGATTTTGTGAGACCATCGGGGGTCTCGGGGTCCCTACTGAGTAGCTTATACTCACCCCTGCACGGGTTATGCCCGCACTACGTTGTGTTGGTTGCAGACGACGGACAGCGTTGATCTTGGCTGAGGTTTGCAGAGCAGGACGGTACCTGGAGGTGGACCATTGGGCGGGATGTGTTCGGAGCGGACAACGGGACCCGTGGAGCAGTGGAGCTATCTGTACCACCCTTCAGGTGGGATCTCCAGTGGACAACTCGGTGTAGCGGCTTTTACTTACAGTTGTTTTTTTCCCTTTCGAGTTGTACTTTACTTTCAGTTTGGGTTTTTATACTGGCCCATTTACTTTTCCGCACTTTCAGTTGTACTCTGTTTTTACTTAGTGTTTACTTTCCGCTTGCATACTCTGTGGTGTTTGTTTACTTTACAAAGGCAATGCCTTCCCTTTTTTTTACCGGGATTTACGCCTTGGTGCTAGTCGCCAGCCCCTGGCCTATGGAAGGCGGGCTTGGGGTAGTCATGGCACGGACCCCGAGGGCGGGTCGTGACATGAGTACATCTTTAAGTTGGTTGTGAAGGACCAATTCAGTGAAGATTGGATTTTCTCATAGCTCAAATAACCAATATTTCTCCATATGATCATGGAATTAAATATGATTATTTTCCCCTAGTGGTATATTTTTCATGATGACTTCTATAGATTACCACCTAAATTAGAGATTGAGTTTATGATCAAGTTGGTGTTTGGAGTAGAGAAAGTTTATCTCCCACCTTATAGAATGAAACCAGAAGATCTTTGGGAGTTGAAAGATTAGTTGGAAGATCTAGAAACTAAAGGTTTCATATATACTAGTATATCTCCCTGGTGATCTCTGGTTATCTTCACTAAGAAGGTTAATGGGACATTATTCTTGTGTGTGGGTTATCGGATATTGAACCAGATGATGATCAAGAACTTGTATCCTCTTCTATACATTGATGATATTTTAATTAGTTGAGAGGTGCTAAGATCTTCTCTAATATTATGATGAGATTAGGATACAATTTGTTGAGGGTGAGACCATCAAACATACCTTTGAATACTCATAGGCTAAGGTAATCTTTTATTTTTTTGTAGAAATGATGTTTGGTTTGACTAATGAACTCAAAATATACACATCCTTGTTGAATATGATTTTTCAACCTTTCCTGGACCAGTTTTGGAGGTTTTTTCAATGATATCATAGTGTACATCCTGTTTTGAAAAATACGTATCATGATATTTGTAGAAAGTAACAGTATTTAGGAATGAAAATAAATGTACTGGGCTTTGTGGAAATATGTTTTACTTGTCTATAGGTGAAAGAAAATCATCAGAGGATACTTGGGATTTTGTAGCCTTTGGAAAAACATGATTAGAAATGGAATGATGTCACTATGTATTTTATATCAGGATAACCCGAGAAACCCCATAAGAATGATGATTTATGGGTGATTTTGGATCAACTGATGAAGGCATACCACTTCATTTCTATCAAGGAGACCTTCACTTTTGATGATCCGGGTAATATTTTAATGCACAAAGAAGTTTGGATGCGTGGTGTTCCAAGGAGTATCATTTTAGAAATAGATCATCATTTCACATTTTGGTTCTAGAAGGGTCTTTAAAAGGATCTGGTATCACATGTTATTTTGAGTATGACTTATCATCCTCAGACTAACAGTCAATCTGAGAGGACTATTCAGGTTGTAGAGGATATGTGATGGGCCTATGTTTTGGATTTTGGTTGTCTGTGGGAGAAGCATATGTAACTCAGGGAGTTTGAATATAATAATAGCTTCTAGGATTTTATCCAGATAGAACCTTTTGAGGCATTGTTTAAAAGGTTGTCTCGTTCACCTTGTTATTGGATGGAGGTTAGTGAGTTAGCACTTTTTGGGCCTAGTCTCAGGTATGAGATGTCTACGAAGGTTCAGTTGACTAGGAAACAATTTTTAACCATGTAGAGAAGAATTAAATCTTATTCTAACCAACATAGATAACCTCTGGAGTTTTACGTTGGTCATCTTGTTTTATTTTGGGTGTCACCTAGGTTGGGGAAATTCCATATCATGGAACAAGGGAAGATATCTCCCAGGTATGTTGGGATGTTTGAGATAGTGGATAGGTTCGGTATAGTGGCATACCAATTATCCCTTCCACAACACTACAATTTCATGCATGAAGTGTTTAATGTGTCATAGTTTCATATATATTATTTAGAACCTTTTCATGTGATAGAATTTGTAGACGTTGATCTTAGTGCTGATGCATCCTTTGAGGAGAATCCAATATGGATTGTAGACCAAAGTGAGAAGTATCTCCAAGGTAGGGTGATTCATTTAGTTTGAGTAGAGTGGAAGCATGGGAAATTTTTGGAGTAGAAATGGAAGAGGGAGTTTGATATGTAGGAATAGTGTCCATAATTTTTCACTAATACCCCATAGTGATTCCATGAGTAGCTTGGGGATGAGCTATTATATAATGGAAATTTTGTAAGATCCCATCTTTTACCAGGTGATTCCCTATTTGAGTTTTTGATTTGATACATTTTGGGAAATTATTGTTTGAAGAAGTAGTGACTTTAGAAAGGTAAATGAATTAATTTTGGTTGATGTATGTTTATTTGAATAAACATAGACTTTAGTTGTGAGGAACAATAAAAAACCAAAGAGGATCCATAAAGGAACTATTTTGGGGTTTCTATTGGAATTAATGGATTTTGGGTAAACGGGTCAAGGGATACTAATTATTCATGGTTAGTTGTGAAGACGTCAAGGGGGTTTGTGTTTTTATAAGGAAGATGGCTTGAAAACTATCTGTAGTATAGTTACACACCATGTAACTATAATACTTGTCATGTAATTGTTGTGAGACACATGCCATTAATGGTTTCAAATCATGAACTGATTCATGACATGAAGAGTGTACACATATTTTAATTATGTTTAACATAGTGTAGTTTTTGGTTGGAATAAATAATTATCTAAGGATATGGGGTTTTCAGTGTATCCCTCTAAAAAGAAATACATGACATGTAACTATATCACATGCTGTGGAATTTCCCAATATGTTTTTTTAAATTGTTTTATGAGGTTGATTTTATTTTCAAGTTGAATATAGCTTCCTATACTCAACCCTAGGGTAGTTTCAAAGAGTTTTTTAGAACATATATTGTTTTTGGATGTCCTGATCACACATTTTATCCCCAGTAAGTAGTTTTGGTTATGTTTTCCCTCATCTTCCCTTGTTCTCTAGTCGTTGTAGTGTAATATTTTGAACATGAGTGATGTTGGTTTTTATATTGATCTGTTTTAATTTTGGAAACTTCTTGTGATCATCTACACCTTTTTTATTATTGAAGAATCATACTGGAAGCTTTTTTTGATCATCATTTAAAGGTAGGGGGTCTAAACCTTAAACTTATGGTTTGATATTTGTCAAGTATGTGAAATATTGAAACTACACCAACATAAATGCACCTCAATTGATTAAATGATGAATTGGATTATTCCTTGGAGTCACTTTGGATCCAATTGGTTATTGAAATAGCTTATGGTTACCATTCAGGTGAGTGAACATTTGGTTAAATGGATTGATTAATGGATTAATGTGTTTTTATCATGACATGTGAGTTGGGTGTTTTCTTGATATAGATTCAACTTGTATTGAATTGTTTATTATGATAAGTAACATGTTATTGGTTATAAACAATTGATATATAAAACATGTAATTGAATGATAAATGGTAAATTTCATAATTAACTATTGATATTGATGTTGTGATAGTGTGATATCCTTGTTGTTATGACATGTGTTGTGATAAATGTTATAATGCTTACATTGGGCATTGGCCTGGTTGATAAATTCTAAAATAATTATATAGTAGGATATGTCTACTGATACATGCTGAAATTGTTATATGTTAGGATATACCCTTAGACATGATGAAATTATTTTATAGTGGGAAATTACTTGTGATACATACTGAAATGCTTATATATCAGGGTTTTCCTTGATAAATGTTCAAATGCTTATATACTGGGCTCAACCATGATTGATACTAAAAACTTATATAGAGGGTTTTCACCAAGAGTTGTGTAATTTATACCATGATTATAAGGTTATGGATGGAATGGTTGTGATACATTCTTAGAGACATTCCAGTATAGAATTGAGGTAGGATATGTTTTACCAAAATTATATGGTTATGGTTGTGAAGGTTGTAAGACATGACCAGAGACATTCTGGCATGGTTCTAAACTAGGTTATTGTGGTATTAATTTAATTGTTTTATTAATTAATACATTTGTTTATTGAATTATTTCATACAATTATTATCAAAATTGTTATGTTTTGACATGGTGGTGTCAACCTACCATGTTATACTCACACCCTATATGGGATACCATTTGGTACTCGAGCAAAATAAGGGCAAGGGACCTTGCTGCTGATTGTTTTCATGCTGTATGGGATGGTGTTTGGAGATAGAACAACATGGGGTTTTGAAATAAGGGATTTTGAGTATTTTTTGAGTTTAATAGTCCTTTATTTTTTATTAATTATAGCATGACATTTAGTTACATTGGATCACAACCTTATATTATTTATTTATTATTTATTAGATTCTTTTGTTGGTTTTCCACTGTATTGAATTGTTTCCATTATTTCCACAATCTAGTATCAATTTTTTATTATTATATGTTTAATTCTAATATTTTTTGACTCTTTAACCATGGGGTATAGTCTCCCCACTATACTTATCACACCCCCATTTCTAGTCAGCAACCTCTAGCGTATATGTAGGCACGCTTGAGGTCTCGTAACCAACCTTTTCTGGCCACATGAGATAGTACCATATCAAGGGACTTTACACAATAAATTTACAAATAACTTCCTCAATTCCAACCTCTCATACAATAATCCTTATACTTTTTATGAATCCATCATAGTAAGGCTTTTGGTGCAAACCTATGTAGGTTACCTGAAGAAGAGGTAATGTTCTTCAACAAATGTTTCTATTTTATTTCTTGATCAACTTACATAAATTATTTTTAAAACGCTATAATATAATAAAATCATTATATTATATATAATTTTATGTTTTTATATTAATTTAGTAACCTACAACCATCCCCACTTCCATAAAATGTGATACGAAATCATCATTCATGCGTACATTGAACTACCTCCTCGCGAACAGATGTTAATCATTTCCCATCACCATAAATCACAGATGGATATAATTATGGATTTATTTTTTATATATAATATTTATGATATTATTATTCATTTTGATTCATGATATCACATTTGACTTTATACTTTACATTCTATGGGATATGATAACAATATTCGTGTGTACGGCAGACTACCACATCACGAAGCGATGCAATTAATTCACTGTTTAAAAGGAAGGAAATAAGGATATTTTTTATGATAATATATGATATATATGAAATAAAAATTATTATTTAATGGTAATATATTATTTTTATTTCTTTATTACTTTTTTAAGGGAAAATGGAAACAATATTCATTCTTACTCACGATCTACCATCTCTATAAATAGTGTATTTCAGTTTCCATTTGTAACTTTTATGGATCATTATAAATACATATATACTGAATATATATGTTATTTAAATAATTTTTTAAATTTTTTTTTATTATGTATCAATTATTAAATTAATAGGGCCACAAATAATAAATCAAAAAAATACATGAAAAACAAAGTAATCATTGCCCAAAATGTGTCTTTAACATGTAATTGTTAATAAATGGGTAATGAAAGGTCTTAATTAAATAATATATTGTATGGTATATATAATTATTTATCTTTAATATATTTAAAATAAAATTATATTTATTATAAAGTAGTTTTTAATGAGTATTAATAAATTCAATACTTAAGGTAAGGGATTTTCGTCTCACTTTTTACTTATGTGAGACACATGTCATATTAACAACCTATTTATTTTATATAGTGTATATAATTCCCATAAATTTATTTTATTAGTATTAAAATTAAAATTATAGGTATTATTCATATCCATTTGAGGATATCTCTTTTACGGGGTCAACGGTTCAAATGTTACCAAAGCGGTAAAGTATTTTTGTCTCAATGTTTCTTCTTTGAGACATATGTTATGTTATGCAACAATATTATTTTTTGAGGTGTATTTATAGCCCCTTTGATATATTATATCATTAATATACTTCTTATCATGATATTAAAAGTTTTATTTGATGTTATTCTTTGATGGGGCATATGATTCAAAAGATATCAATGTGGTAAATGTTTGATGTTATAATCATTTTTTTATGAGGATTGTTTATGATTATGCTTTCGATATTGAAATATTATGATCTATTTATGAATAAATTAATGAATTTTATTATCTTTTATTTATGTCATGATAATACACATTTTCCATAAATTTTTCACTATTTATGTACTCAAGAGTTCAATTTTTTTTAAATATTCTTTATTTCTCCCTGTGATCAAAACCCATTTTTATCCAAATCCATGTTTTCTAAAAATATTTTAATTTTTTCTATAAAATTATAAAAATTATTTATTAAATACATGTTTAATAATTTTTTACTTTTAAAAAAATCTTTTGAAAGGATCACATCATTTTTCAAAGAATTCCCATTTGGGTTTTACTGAAAATGTGAAAGTAATATCTATTTTAATGCTTAAAACATGAACAGAATTTCCCAATGGCATGGATATTAATTTCATTAAATCATCATTTATATGTTTTAAATGTTATTTCCAAGTAAAATAGTTCCCAAAATTTTTTATGAATTGTCAATTTTAAAAATTTTATTTTCAATGAAAAGATATTTTACTCAAGAAATATTCTAAGTGTTTTGTATTTCTACATAAATTTCAATCTATGTTGAAATTATTTGATGTTACTTATGATTTACTAGAGACATAAACTAAGGATACCATTATTACTATTTATATAGATTTTTTATGTTTATTAAGATGATATTTTTATGAAATTATTTTCTCTTCCATGGGTTATACCATGATAAAATTCTTATAAATCCCACTTCATTTTCCAATGGTTATACTTTGATGAAATAATAAAATGATCATGAAACCAATTTATTTTCATGAGTTCAGATATGATTAATGTATGATGATCTTATGTAACATGTATGTATGATTTTTATCATGTTATGGGTGGGAAATATGTATCTCTCCAATAAATTGGGTAATTATTGATGTCATATGATCTCAAAAGGTACATATGAGGTTATCCCAAGCCCGAAAAAGGGAACACGTGAGGTTATCTAAAGCCCAAAAGAGGTTACATGGGGGATTATCTCAAGATCAAATATGGTATATAGGTGGTTATCCAAAACCTAACTTGTTATGAATGTCTTGGTGGGTATCTTGGAAATAATATTTTCAATAATTTTGTATATGTCACAAATATATGTCTTATTCCAATGTTATGCTCTCATGGATCACATTTTTTGATTATATTATGATTCATGTCTTATAAAATACAAAGATTTATGCCACGACTCATGTTTATGATCTATTACATTAAGGGTTCAGTTTTTATATGTTATTATCTTGTTCTCATACCTATATTCTCTTGTTATATTGATATCTCCCATGTTTACCCTTACCAAGAATATGGTATCACCCTTTATTATGTTTCATTTCCCTAGGATATGAAGAATGGTATTATGTATGATATTTCTAAGAAGGATGTCAGTTATTATGAACATAGTGGGAGATGCAGTAGCTCACTTATAGACAAGTTGTTTATGTGTCCATTTTCTAATGTCATTATACCTTTTTGATCCTCAGGTGTGTATCAGTGTAATGTGATGATGGTTCATCTAAAAATTTGTAATAACTATGAATGATAATCTTAGACCAATACGGTGATATGTTGGAAAATTCACGAGTCACCATTGATTTTGATGTAGGGGAATATTAGGGGAGGACTCTCAAGTGTGCAAGGAGTAATAAATATCCATTTCATATATTGATATGTACAAATTTTTTATAGAACTCAAAACACTAGAGATAGATTTATTACATATGAAGATGAGTTTTTTTTCTATACAGGGTTGGTTTATGAGTTTCTTAGTTAGGATATCAATTTAATTTATTTTTTATGATGAAAATACTTATAGTTTTAGAGGATATAGCGACCTAGTATTTTTCTTGATTGAGACTTATCTCATTTTTTTGTTTTGAAGTCCTGAGTCCCTAAAAATTGTAAAACCATAATTTAATCATATTAAACGACCATGACAAGATTTTCTGTCTATTTTTTTTTGTTTTGAAACAATGGTATTTATCCTTGGGTTTATTTTTTTACTTTTTCTATCCTAGATTAATTCTTTAAAAATATATATTTATTAATAAATAATTTTTTATTCCATAGGTGAAAATATTAATATTTCATAAATAGAAGCTCAAACTGAAATTTATAGATCATTTTTATTTTCAAAGTAAATTTTTTATATGCGAGGAATATATTAGGAACTTTTTTTCAAGATGTGTACTGAGAATATTTGGGTTTTTTATTTAAAAACCCTAATTAACCAATAAAAATAAATTTTTTAAATTAATTCAAGTGTTTTGGGGTGGTTTTGGCATAACCCCATGGTAATGAACAAGAATGTTAGAAAATTTATAGATCAGATATTTTAAGTGAGAGTACTACTTTTAGATGAATTAAAGATGGGTTTAATGGTATGTTACAATTATTATTAAGAGGAGAAATTAAAGGCATCAAATGATATTTATTATTGTATTATCTTTCCTCTAATAAAAAGAATATATTATTCTACAAACCATCTTATTTTTCTCCCTCTCTTTATTTTCTATTAGTGGAAGGAAAATATATATAATTAAATCATTATATTATTTTCTAAATACAAGAAAATCATCCAATGATAACGAGGAAATATAGGAATAAAACTATTGAATCTTGTGAGCCAAAAATGATTCAAGTTTTAAGAAAAAAAATTCTTTATTGGGGTATTGCACAAAGACTTTTATTATGTCTAATTTCTTTTCATGTGATCCAAATATCTTTACCTAATGATTGGATCAATTAAATTTCTATAATGATGGACTAATTTTATTTTTGAGATATTTTATTTATTTTAAATTGGAAATAAATGATCGTAATTAAATCAATGTTTTTTGAGATGAATATTTCAAATAATGGAGAAACTTCATAGCTAGATTTAATATATTTTCCATGAAAATGTTTGTTTAATGAATAATGAAAATTATTCTCCTTGATTTTTTTCAATAAATTATTTTTCCCAGAAATGAAAGTTTTTATGATTAAAAATTATATTGATATTATTAATTAAGAGGAAAAATGTTTTGAAAATATATTATCATTCATTTAGATTAATTACATCTCATGCGCATGAATAATTTAATATTAATCATTCAATTAATTGTTTTTTAAAATTTTAATTTTTTGATAAAAAAAACATTAAACAATAACATAGGATGATTTTTGATGAATATGGATTGAATATTTATAAAAAAATAAATATTTTATTAAATTAACAAAATTTATTATTTTCCTAATGTATAATGATTTGATTTTAGACATCAATTACATTATTTCAATAATAAATGATTTAGTATTTTTTAATTGAATAATTATTATGTGGGAAAAACATGCCAATTAAGACTCAATATTATTTCATTATTTTACCGGAATTTCATCACATGTCCCATGAATAATTGAATTTTATCATTCAATTAATTACATTGTGCAATTAAATTTATTTGATAAATAAAAGTTAAAGAATATCATTATATTAATTTTAATTAATATGGATTGTATATTTATAAAAAAATATTGGATATAAATAGTAAAATGAATTATTTTATTAACACAAAAAGAACTGATTACATACATCTATTTATTTATTTTGATCATGTGTTCTTGAATTATTTTTAATTAAATAATTTTATCATGGAATTAACATGGGGATGAATCCACCATGTTTTATTAAAGATTTTATTTTTAGAATATTCCTTGGATTATTTTTCTAATAGGTTTTACTCATTTTAAGGATTATTTATATTTTTTATTTATCATCGATAAATTTATCTTTGATAAATTAATGATTTTAAATTTATATAATTCCCACAAATTTTTTTATATTGACTATGAAATTTATTTTTAAAATTACTTCCATGTTCATTGACTGTGAATTTATTTTTTGGTGGACCAGTATTCCACCAAACAACAATCCGTATATAGTTCCTTTATATTCCTCCCAGTTGGAATCTTTTGTGTTAACAAAATTATAAAATAGAGGTAGAGCTAGTGGTGATAGTGAAAATTGTAGTATGAGATCAAATTTTTTGGTGCGATGAAATTTTTTTCTAACTACATGACATTTAGTCCTTCATCAAACATCATGTATGTTGATAAATACATTTTTTTATACTTTTTAATTAATTTTACATGACATGTAATCTTAAAAATATCATCATGTCACTGGAATGTTAGGATCTATGATTTTGAATGATTTTTAAATATTTGAATTCATGTTACTATGGATCATATACTATGTTACATGGAATAGAGTTCGTTGATATATACTCTGTTTTTATACCAAGTCTACAAGAAGGACCCACACATCCATCATACTTATACCCATTCCTTGTATCCTAATAACGTTTGCTTGATGTGTACATGATTTAAATGTAGAGTATCCATATATGACTCCCACACCATGTAACTTACTTAAAATTCCATTTATATTAACATCACATGAGTTGGGTGATGGAAGTACATGACTTGCCTAGCCAACTGACTCACATGTCATGTACCCTGTATGTATACATCATGATCTGGGTAGTTTATAATATTCATTATATATTTCCACTAAAGTGTTAGTTTTTGACATATGAGTATTCCATTTTGAGTTTATTCATATATATCATGATGATATAAATTACTTATTAATATAGGGTTTATATTCATTACATTTAAGAATATTGAGTTTTATAGAGTCTTAGTGACATCGATGAGTATAGGCTACTGAATAGAGTAGCAGCAATGTTGGTAACCCTATTAGAGAATACATATATCTAGGTCATGGTTCCTTTGAGTTTTATGTGTTTTGTAACTCTCCCATAGTGATGGGGATTGGTTAATCAACTTATGGAGTCATTATTCATCTCAACTGATGAACAATACACACACAAGGGAATATTTATTCCATTGGGGTTAGTAACCCTCACAAATAATTTTTTCAATGGGGAATGGGTCCCCCATTATTTATATTTATATGGGATGTTATTTATGTGATAGATGTGTGATAGTTTTGGTTATTTTGGGAACTATAATTCATTGATAAATTCAAATTCTTCTCCAGAGTAAGATTTTAGTGTAATTGAGTTGTGACATTCAATGTTTTTAATCTATCCTGGAAGAGTCAAATAACATATTTCCATGGTGATGATATTATGATTATAGAGCACTGGATTTTCTGGATGACATGGAATATATGATATTCTTAGGTTCCTTTAGTTCTTGAGCTATGTGTAGATAAACTTAAATGATTTGAGGAATCTCCCTATTACACTTGATAACTACTGAGGTTTGATTTATAGATGGGATATAGATTGGGGACACTCCTCATCTTATTTTGACCCAAGAATCCTTGTATACTTGTAGGATGTGATTATTTATAGATACAAGCTATGATATGGTGATAAGATACTCCCATGTGTTTCAGTGTTTAATTCCTATAAATCAGAAATGGGGTTTTTTATTTATCTCCTTCATTTATGCTTACTCCTTTGTACCAAGGTCACATTATCTAGGTGTCATGAGTTTTAATGGACCTAGATAAAGTATGATCTATAGTTTCATGGAAGTATCCCATGAATATCATGGACATCCAAAGTTTCTTGGGACTAGATGGATATTACAGATGCTTCATCCAATATTTATTATGTCTTGTAGTACTTCTTAAGGGCATGACAAAGAAATTTGTGAAATTATTATGACCAGAAGATTTTGAAGAAACCATTCAAGAGTTGAAGTGCTGTTTGACTTTAGGGTCGATACTAATTATTAAAGATCTAGGTAGAAGCTATATTTTATATCATGAGACATCTAGTGTCGAGCATGGAGACTTTCTGATGCAAGATGAGTGAGTTTTCACCTATGGGTCTCATCATTTGAGGCCTCAAGAGAAGAATTACCTAATTCAATACCTCATGATCATTTTTGTTTTACACACCGTACACTTTTGGAGGAAATATCTACTTTGAGAGAGTTTTTTTATAAACTAATCAAAAATCAAGAAGTAAATCTTTACATATTAGGATCTCAATCTCAGGAAGCGTATGTGGGTGGATTACCTATATCCGTTTGATTTTTAGCTTTCCTATACACTTGGTAAAATAATTTTCGTGGTCGTTGATCTGAGCCAGAATAATTAGAAATATGTGGTTTAAAAGACTAGTGATAAATGGAAGCTTATGGATTTATTCTCAGATATTAATGATGAGGATTAAGATAACCATTGTTAGACTACCCTCTCTACCTTTTCATAGTCTTTTACTCTTTTGGAATAGGAAATAAAGAGGCAATTATATGATCCTGAAGGCCTTTTCCAAAGGGAGAGTGTTTCAGAAGACGATACATCCTTAGGTTATATCGTGGATAGGGATGATACCATATTATTCAGTGGGTGTCTATGGGTCCCACTAAATACGATAGAGGAGATGATGTGGGAAATTCAAGGACTTATCATGGGCGGTTCACCCCAGTCTCACCAAAATGTATTGGGATCTATGATGTTAATATTGGTTTCCTCATATGAAACATGAGATTTCTGAATTCATCACTCGATGGTCCACATGTCTTTAGGTGAAGGTGAAACATCAGTGATCAACAAAGATTTTATAGTTGTTGTTGACTATTGAGTGGAAATGGGACAATGTTTTGATGGATTTCATGACTGGTCTACCTAGACCACCTCAAGGAAATGATACTGTGTGGGTTGCCTTTTATCATTTGATGAAGGTCACTCACTTCTTACTTGTGTGAGAGACCATCACAATAGATGATATAGGAAGGTTTTATATACAATAGGTTGTACATCTTTGTGGATCTCCATGTTATATCATTTCAAACAGGGACATTTGTTTTACATCATGGTTCTAGAAGGCATTGTAGAAGGCCTTTGGTATACAGGTTATTTTGAGCATGACCTATCACCAACAAAATGATGGATATATGGAGAGTATGATCCAGGTGATAGAGTAAATTCTTTGTGAATATGTCCCTAATTTTGGGGGTTCCTCAAAGAAACACATTCCCCTTGTTAAGTTCACTTATAGTAACGTCTTTCAGGATACCATCGAGATGGATTCTTATAAAGACTTATATAGTAGGACTTTCCACTCACATATGTGATGGATAGTGGTAGGGGAAGCATCTATTCTTGGTACATGTCTCATGTAGGATACCATAGAGTAGGTGTAGCTAATTATAAAGTTCATGATGATAGATTTGTTCATATAATAGTCACATGTTAATAGACGCTGGTGACCAATCGAGTTTGAGGTTGGAGATTGGGTTCTCTTATGAATCTCACCCAGGATAGAAAATAGGTGTATTGGGAAATAGGTTAAGCTCTCACTGAGTTTTTTCGGACCCTTTGAGGTTATGAAATGGATTGGACTAGTAGATTACTTGTTGGAATTTCCCCATAAATACCGGTTAATGAATGATTTATTTAATGTATTTCAACTTCATTAATACTATCCAAACCCAAAACATCTCATTCATCCTAATGAGGTTGAATTGGATGTTTATACTTCCTTCAAGGAGTGTCTCAGGTGGATTTTTTATCATAGCATGAAGAAAATATGAGTTACGTTAGTTCCTTTTGTATGAGTGATATGGAAACACCACCAAGTACAAGACAAGACCTTGGAGAGGGATACTAATATATGATTTCATTGTTCAGATCTTTTCTTTGATGTTACCTATTTAACAATAGAATCCCAACTCAGGAATGAGTTGATAAAAGGAGGGGAGGATGCAATGACTTGTTGTTTCATGAAGGTACATATCATTTTTTCCAATTTGAATCATTTTATTAATCACAGTAATCATGCACTATGACCTAAAGAAGGTCACATGAGAGACTGGGGGTTGTTCAGAGTTTGGAGTTTTGAAAAAATGTGCAAAATACTACGAAATATGGTTTGGAGAAATAGTGCAACCAAGTACACATAGTTTCATTGAAATCATGAGGTTGAAAAAAATGGAACCTATCGACTGCACAATGTGTTTGAAACCGTACGATTTGAGGTGCTTAGTTGTGTGGGTCTGTGGAGGAAAAAAAGTGTATTTTCACTATCTATTCATAGTTAGTCAAATCTTGTGCCTAACCTTGCGATTTTGACCTAAGTAGTAGTGAACTTTACACAGTTCTCAAACAATCCACCTAAACTGTGTTCCGCATTATTTTAGTTGAAAAGTATATTTTACCATCATTTAATCTTATAAACCTTTTTATTTTTTCTCCTCCTTCCTCTAGTAGTCTAGCACCCCCTTTCCTCCTCCTTGGAGCTCCCAAGAACCCTAATCTTGGAATCCATGTAACTTCTTCATCCGGTGTTTTATCCTCGAACTGTTAGAAGCATTGGATCCACATTAGAAAGCTATCATAGTCTGTTACCCCTATCTCTGTTTATTTTTTGATCCAACATGGTATTTAGGCAAAATCTCATTTTCTCTATTTTTAGGGTGTTGGTTGATTTATTAGATCTATGAAAACCTACTATGAATCTGAGGCTTCTATCGAGTGAGGAATCATCTATGACCTTGAGGTAGGGGGTCACATCATTTTCCCTTTGAGTTTTGATGTATCATATCTAATTCATTATTCTATAGGAAGGTTTCTTCCAAGTGACTCTTTTTAGTTGAGTCCTTCATATCAATTTGATCCTTTCCCCTTAATGAAAGGCTGTTGAACCTTGTTTTGTGGATTACAGGTGGTTGATCACATATGTGGACTCCCCTCAGGTGGGCCAAGTAGAAATTCCCTTTTATGGTTAAATGTGAATATGCCTGATTAGTATTCTAAGAAATTTAATTATCTTTTAAATTGAACTACTCTTGAAATGTGAGTTCTTGATTGAACCAAGGGTGCCTCCCATGAGTTTGGCCAACCTAGGATTGGAATTGCCCATATAGGAAATTTTATTAGTGACTATGTAACCTTTTTAAATAACTATATATCCCTATAAATGAATTTTCCTTAGTTAAATTGAATGGGTTGGAATATTAGGGAATTAATTTAATATGGTGGTTTGATTTTAATTGGATGAATTAAATGATTGAAATGTAATGAGATATAAAGGGTGTGTAAGAACATGATTTTCACTTAACCATGGATCCTTAAAATTGTGGTCTAAATATTTACTTTGAACATAATTTGGATGTGTAATGGGTTATCAGAGGTTTTAGGGGTGTCTGAGGCTTGTTAAAAGCCCATAACACATATTTTTGGGGAAACAGGCAAAGACACACAGTTGGCACACAGTTTGCCTAACCATGTAGATGGTGTTTATCCTGTCAGATCCACCTTGCACGATGGGTGCACAATCATGAGGCCTAGCCATGAAAGTTTCCCTTCATACTGTGTAACTATGCATAGTTTGCGCACGAGTTGTCAAAAAGTGCGAAAAATTGTATACATGCAATTTTTCTAGGTAATTTTTTTATTTTTGCTTAATGATATAATTAAGAAACATCTTCTTCCCTAATCTGAGAATCAGTGGTATTAACATAAATTTCTCTCATTTTGGAGTCCTTTGAAGATCTAATGTAGTAATCAAGAGGTCTCCTTTGTCTGAGATCCGATTAAGCTTATGTTCATCACATTGGATGCACAATAGTAAGTACTCAAGTCCACTTGAGCAGTTCTCCCTCTCTTTTTCTTTTGACCGAGTTATCGAGGTATGAGAATTTTCCACCATTTATTAGATTGACTCTGATTTGAGACAAATCAAGGGGAAATACTAGAGGAGGAGATTCATACAAGCCTTATGTGGGTGGTCTATAACTCTTCCCTCAAGTTCGTTGATTTTGGATTTGTTTTGTGGGCCCCACTGAATTTATCGGGTGCCTTTTATAGAATTTATATTTCATGTTTATAATCATTTGAACCATATAGTAATTCTCATTAAAAAGATTTGATTAGTTGTTAGTGGGTAAACCAACAACTCAATCTTTTCCATGTCAAAGGTTAGGCTATAATTTGTTTTGTTTTTTGAAACATTTGAGCCACCGTTCATGTTTGACTTGGCTTGATCATTCTAAGGGTTGGATTTTCTATATCAAATGGATTGATTTATATTTTTATTGTCATAATGGAATGTACCATGTATGATCACCACTTGACCCGAAAATTGTAAGTTCTTAAATTGATAATTAAATGTGAAATGTGAATCGGAAAGTATACTAAGTATACGACTTGGCCTTATATGTAAATGAATAGTAGGTATCATATCCATTTCACCCCTTACCACATTAATGGAAGGTATAAGAATGAAACTTGAATATGTAATGTGATTTAAATGGATTAAATGAATGGTTTCATGCTACTTGACCTTATCACACTAATGAAAGGAAAGGATTGAACTAAATGACTTGATTAAAAGGCTGCATGCTATTTGACCTTATCATACCAATGAAAGGAAAGGATTGAACCAAATGAAATATCACATGAATTGATACAAAAATAGGAATGGAATAACTTGATCTTTCCTTGGATTCCAATCAGAGAATTCCATGAGCACTTGAGAACCCCATTCTGATTGAAGGATACAACTTTCATAGTTTGATAATCACCCACATCCCGATCCTTTTACAGTATTAGGATACCCAGAATGACACCAAAGTATCCCTTACATATCTTAATAGGACTCCTCATATACAATCCTTGGATCCAGTGATGAAAAGTAGGTTCCATGGTTACAACCCATATGGAATTGTTTCTACTAAGCCCCATTTTACCTTAGACAATCACCTTGGATTCAGTAGGATTCTTATTATAGAATGCCTTGGAACATGATCCTTAGATTATAGTCTTACCCAGGATAGGTTACAGTTATTACTAAGTTGGAAACCCTTGAGGTCTACATCACATTGTTTATTACGTTGGGGCTTCACTATTAAATATAATTACAGGTCCCCTTGTTACATCTTGGAACCTTCTCTATTATTAACATGAAAATTATTTACAAACTGGTTATAATCAAATAATGAATTTTTGACATGCTCAGACACCAGCCAAGGGATGAATCAGTTACATGGGTTTTTAGTTACATTGTACTACTTTACTATATATATGCATACCTTCATACTATTACATTTCCATTACATAGGCCAGATATTATAGACACCATTGGTTGTGGACCACTGAGATTTATCTCATACCCCCTCCGGGTGCTGTTTGGTACCCTGAGTAGATTACAATGTTGTAGGTGTTGAAAAAGGGAATCATATGGAATTGAAAACTTGATTTCTTGTTGTCTAGGATGGAGCTTGATACAAGAGGACCGAGTTGAATCTAGGGATGATTTGGATAGTCTTTTATTTCCATTGTTCCTTTGTGGAACATGTTATTCCTGTTGTCTTGTATACATGTTTTCCATTTTTCTAGTGACATGACATATCATTAGTATTTTAATGCTATTCTAGTTATTTTAGTTATTGTTTGTGTTGTTGTCTCTAATTTCCGCAATGCCTTCTTTTTACTTTTAAGGATTTTTCAATTTTCCCGTATGTACATTCATCTACTATGCTACACATTGGTAATGAAGGGATAGTATCCCAATAGATACACCCTAGGATCTCGCTTCTAGTTAGAGGCCTCTATCATTTAGGGAGATGTGTTTGAGGCCATGTGGACCACCGGGGTTGGGGAACCTATTAAGTGGTATCTGGGTCTAGGATGTCACAAAGTGGTATCATAAGAGTTATTTTATTTCCTTACTATTTAGAGACAATAGATTAGAGATTAGGAATGCTTTATAATTGGTCATAATCCATGCTTGGGTGTTGAAAACCCATGTTTGAGGTAAAAACCAAGTTACCCAAATTATAATTGTTGTTCTAATTTTTCCTAATATCATCGATATTATTTCACCATTAGGTAATGCACATGCTGTGTAGTGTTGTTGATTATTAATTTGTTTGAGGATTTTCTTTCATCCTTAGCCCGATGATATGAGGGAAATGATCATTATTACATGCATCATTATAGGCACTTAGAATTTTCATGTCATGCATATTTCCAGGCTATATGTGTGAATTTAACTGTTTTTCATTTTTTTGATATGTTTTTTATTGTTGAGTGATGTTGTGAAAGTTAGATTATTCTTGTATTACATTTGGTTGTGATTGAGAGATTTCCAGTCTAAATTCATGTGGTGTATGGTCCCTCATGGGATGGGATGAGTAATTTACCATGTCGAGCCACAATGATATAAATAAATGGGTTTCATTTCCATGATAAGGTGTATGGGCACTGATTCAACGAAAATGTCTATCCATTATAAAGTGATTCAAGAAATCAAAAATGAATAGGTTGAACATCCTTATCCCACCTTCTCATGTTAATGAAAGGTAAAGGGGTGAACTTGGTAATTAAATGTAAAATTAAATGGAACATATACTTGAGAATTTACCAATACCTAGTTGTATAAGTGACTAATTGGGGTAGTATTCCTTGGGTAGTGAGTTTTCTTACATTCAACTTCTGTTGGTGATGCTGTCTATTTACATATGTTTGTTTTGTGGTGTGTGCTTGCAAATTATACTCCAATTTTTTCATGATGCCCTAATGTCATATGCTAGGAGGGTGGTGATGACCATGCTCTATTTGTGGTGGGATTTAAGCCACCAGTCTTACCTCTAGAAGTGCCACTTGAGGCACAACCTATTGTAACTGATCTTGGAACCGATTCCCAAGTTCATGATAGTTTCTTACATCTAATGCATTCCATGCATGGTTCTCCATGAATTTCACCTATGATTGCTATCCAACTCATGAGTTCCAGTAGGAACATCCTCATACGTTTTTGGGAGATGGTGGACTAAAGGCTGATAAGTAGTATCTTGAGGCCCCCATAAATATCTTTGAGCATTTGGAAATTCCTCTAGAGTGGGGAGTCAAGCTTTCCATAAGAATGATTTGGGATTCAGCCAAGCGTTAGTGGGATGTGATTACCCAGGCTGGTTGTCATCGGGGCATGTTATGGGTTGACATCCAAACTTCCTTATATGATCAGTTTTTTCCATAGATGATGAGAGATGATAGATCCATAGAGTTCATGCATCTCAAGTAGGGTTATATTTCAATTATGGAATATTCTATCAATTTCATAGAGTTATAGCACTTTTCATCGTTTCTAGCCGGTGATGAGCTTTTGTGTGTTAGGCGATTCGAGTATGGGCTTATGTATTCCATCCATACGCAGGTCAACGTCTTTCTCATGATTATATTTTCCTCAATATTCAATTAGGCTCTTATCACTGAGCATAACCTAAGGAATATAAATAATACCATGTATAGAGGATCAATCTCGTAGTAGGCGAGTAGTTCTTCTGGTGGTATGAAATGTTCCCATGAGGATTATCTTCAGTGTAGTGACAACCATAGTTCCTATTTTGATTGATATATATACCATAATTAGTGTGGAATATGATGGAAAAAGATGCCTCAAATTGATAGAGATACAATGGAGTGCTCAAATTGTGGCCATATGGGGAATCTTCAGCATTTCTGCAGGATCTTTCCACTAGCTTCGAGTGGAATGTGAAATGTTCTTGATCCACCTTAAAGAAAGGGTTATTTTATACCATGTCGGGTAGGGATTTGGAATTTCACTGATAGGTCTGGTTGAGGAGGAGGTCGTGGACATGGTATCTAGAACCCTGATCACTAGTAGCACCGACATACTTGTTATGATCATGGTAACCCATATATTGCATATGGCCGTGGAATAGGCTAATTGAATGCACTACAACCGATACTCAAGGATCAGGCTGCGGGACCATCTATTTTATGAGGTACTATTATAGTATCCTTCACTATAGTATATTCTTTATTTTATATAGGTGTTTCAAACTATTTTATCTTTAAATCTATCAAGGAAAGTCTCAGACTGGAGATATAGTATCACTATCTTGTAATGACCCTAGATATGCGATTAGGTTTATGAACAAATGGAATACAATAGTGTAGAGAATTCCCCTTGAGGTTGATAGTTTCCCTTTATTATGGAACCACTTCATTCTCAAGATGACATGCTTTGATTTCATTCTTTGGACGGACTGGTTGGTTCACTATCATGCTTTTTATACTATTACCACTATAGGGTATTGTTTAAATCACCAGAGGGAAGTAGTTTTATACATAAGGGTGAGTGGAATGTCCAAGCAGGTAGAGCTAGACCAGAGCATCATGGGCTAGGTAGAGTGACCACCCAGATTAAAAATCTATTCATGGAGGATCAGGGTTTACAACAAACTGATTTCCCCCCCAGTAGTGGATTGTTTTAGGGATGTCTTTCCCGAATATATTATCTATCTTACCTTTTGAGAGTGTGTTAGCATTTACAATTGAACTTTTTTTAGGAGCATCTCCAATGTCAATTCCTTTTTACAGGATGGAACCAACTGAGCTTTAAGAGCTCAGGATGTAGTTATAGAATTTAGAGGCCAAAGGCTTTATAGATCCCAGTACATCATCTAAGGGTTCTCTTGTTATTTTTACCAAGAAGGTGGATCAAACCATACATGTATTTGTGGATTACATAATTTTGAACCAGCTTATAGTTAAGAGTTGATATTCAATTCCTCGAATAGTTGATCTCTTCGACTAGCTCAGAGAAAGCAAGGTCTTCTTTTGGATCGACCTGAGATCAGGTTATCATCAAGTATGAGACAGACCATCATGCATACCGTGTATATATTTCCATAGTTGGTATGGTCTCTATGAGTACCTTTTTATTCCATTCGGTCTTACGTACACACCCACCATTTTCATGGCTATGATTAATAGAGTGTTCCACCCCTATTTGGATTCCTTTTGTGGTCTTTGTGGATGAATATTAGTATATTCTCACACTCATTGCGACCATGAAAAACATCTTGAGATCATTATGAGTACTCTGAGGGAGAATCATATTTATTCTAAGCTTGCTAAGTGCCACTTATGGATAAAAAAGTTCACTTTATGGGTCATATTATCTCAAAATCAGGTGTATCTTTTGACCCAAAAAAGTTAGTGCAGTAGTTTCCTGGAAGTATCCCAAGAGCGTAATTTATATTAGGAGTTTTTTGGGGATGGCTGGATAATAAAGGAATTTCATACATGTCTTCTCACATGTTTCTTTACCTCTTACTGGTCATATATATAAGGGTGTAAAGTTCATATGGTTAGAATCATGTGAGAAATCCTTTCAGGAGATGAAAGTGAGGCTTGTATAAACACCTATTCTGACTCTTCCAGATCCATGTGTAAGTTATAACATATTTTATGATGCATCAGGAATTTTCCTACTAGTATTACTGATGTAGGAAGACAAATTTGTTGCATACAGATCTCAGAAGTTGAGTACTCATGAGATAAATTACCCAACCCACAACCTTGAGCTATCAGTAGTTGTCCATGCCTTATGTTTCTGGAGACACTATATTTTGGATGAGCTCTTTGTGGTGTACATAGACCACAATAGCCTCAAATATATCTTTTCATAGTGTGAATTGAACCTCAGATAAAGTATATGGGTCAAATATATATAATCCTTTGATTTTGAGCTTGCCTATATGCCTAGGAAGGGAATTGTCATTGAAGATTCACTGATTTGAAAAAACTCAAACACTGGCTATATGGGATGCCATTGGAGAATGGAAGTTAATTACCCTCTTTTCTGAGCAGTAACTAGAGTTTCATGAGATTCAAGAGTAGTATTTTATCTTATCGTTGAAAATTACCTCTTCCCTCCTTGAGAAGGTGAAGGGTAGACATTTTTCTGATCCTCAAGTCTTGGTTCTTCATGAGATTATATCAGGAGATGACTCGCCTCTAGATTGGTCAGTAGATAGAGATGACATCTTGCATCTATGTGGACGTGTCTCAGTTCTTACTGACATGATATAGGATTTGATCTGTGAGTCCCACGCTTCTCAGTGGGCAGTTCATCAAGTCATCTCAAAGATGCCTCGATACATGTGACACTTGTATTGGTGGCATGAGATGAAACAATAGATAGTAGGATTTATCACTGGGTGTTCCACCTATCAGTAGGTGAAGGTAAAGCACCAAAGACCTATAGGGTTTCTACAAACACTATAGTCCCAGAATGGAAATGGGAAGATGTTTCCATATATTTCATAGTCTTCTTACCTAGGTTGCCAAGGGGAAGCAATGATATATGGGTAGTCATTTAATGACTAATGAAATCATCCCACTTCATACCTATCCGGGAAACTTTCTTAGTTGATGAGATGGGAAGACTGCATATCTGTGAGATCATAAAACTCCATGGGGTCACTCATACTATCATTTTAGATAGGTATGCTCATTTCACTTCACAATTTTGGAAGGGTTTGCAAAATTCTATGGGTACTCAGGTGCTTCTAAGAAAAAAATTTCACCCTCGGGCTGATGGATAATTAGAATGGACAACACATGTTCTAGAGGATATGATCCAAGCATGTGTCCTTGATTTTTGCGGTTCTTAGGAAACAATATCCCTCTCATTGAGTTTTCCTATAATAACAGAGTTTAGGTAGCAATTTAGATGGATCCTTTTGGGGCCTTATATGGTATGCCATGTTGTTTACCACTGTGCTAGCTAGAGGCAGGCGAGACAACCCTACTAGGTCCTTTTTTCATTCCAGAGACACCAGAGTAGGTTTAGATAATTTGGAAGCATATGACTACTGCCCAGTATATATAGAAATATTATTCCAATCACAATCGATGAACTCTAGAGTTCAAGGTTAGGGATCATGTTTTCCTTTGGTTATTGCCTAGGCTAGGGAATAGAAAGTTATGAAAGCAAGGAAATCTGTCACCTCATTATGTAGGTCCGTTTGAGACTCTAGAGAGATTCGGGCCGGTAAGCTATTCGTTGCTACTACCTCATAGGTACCATTCCATGAATGATGTCTTAAAATGTTTTTCAAAATCGCCAGTATCATGATAATATTTCTCATACCTTTAAACCTGAAGAAGTTGAGTTAGATTTTGATGATACCTTTGAGGAGTATCTAATACGCGTCATCTACTAAAGCACGGGGGCTCTCTAAGGCTGGTTTGTCCCTCTAGTATGGGTGATATGGAAGCATGACCATGTGATGGATGATACTTGGGAATGAGAGGCTGACATACATGCCTAATGGATAGAGTTTTTCTCACATAGTGTCTCTACACCCTTGGAAGGTGAACTTGGGGATGAATTATTTTAAGGGGGAAGATTGTAATAAACTGTTATTTCATATAGGTATGGATCCTTAAATTTTGGTCTAAATATTTAATTTTTTATGTAATATGGATGCGTAATGGGTTAGTTGAGATTTTCAGTATGTCTGGGGCTTGTTCAGATCTCATAACACATCTTTTTGGGGAAACTGGCCAAGTTTCACGGTTGGCGCACAGTTTGCCTAACCGTGTAGATGGTGTTTTTCTGGATAAAGACACCTCACACAGTTAGTTCATGGCTATGTGGCATAACCATGAAGGTTCCCCTTCTAACTAGGTAACCATGCATGGTTTGTACATGGTTTTTCAAATCATGTAGAAAAACTGTGCACATGCCATTTTTTGGGGTAATTTGACTATATTTCCCTTAATGGTCTAATTAAGCCACATCTTCTTTCCTAATATGAGAACCAACAAGATTAACCTAAATCACTCTCATTTTGGAGACCTTTGAATATATAAGGGTGTAATTGAGAGATATACTTTGTTGAGGATCCGATCGAGCTTCTGTTAATCATGTTGGATGTGCAACGGTATGTACTTGAGTCATCTTGAGTCGTTCTCCTTCTCTTTTTCCCTCGACCGAGTTATCGATGTATGAGTGTTTTCTTCTTTTTCATAGATCTAATTCGATCCATTCCAAATAAAAATCCAATAAAGGAGTAATAGAGTCATAAAACACTAAGGTGGGTGTTCTATAACTTACACCTCAAGTTTGTTGATTTTGAATTTGTCATGTGGGGCCCACCAATTTCATCTGGTGACGTTTATAGAATTTATATGCCATGTTAATAATTACTAGAACCCTATGGTTGTGATCTTTCCAAATATGTGATTAGTTGTTAGTGGTTGCACCGACAACACAGTCCTTTCCATGTCCAAGGTTATTCCATAACTATTGTTTAGTGTTTGGACACATTTGAGACATTATTTGGGTGTGCCTTGGATTAACCATTCTAAGGGTTATATTTTCTATATCACATGGATTGATTTATATTATGATTGGAATAATGGAAATTACCATGTATGATCAATACTTGAACCACCTGAGGTAAGTGATTCAATTGATAATTAAATGTGAAATGTTAATTTGAAAGTATACTAAGTATATGACATAGAATTAAATGTAAATGAATAGTAGGTTACATATCAATAACACCCCTTATCACATTAATGTAAGGTAGAAGAATGAACCTTGAATATGGAATGTTATTTTAATGGATTAAATGAATGATTTCATGATACTTGACCTTATCACTCTAATAAAAGGCAAGGCTTGAACCAAATGACTTGATTAAAATGTTGCATGCTACTTGACCTTATCACACTAATGAAAGGAAAGACATGAACTGAATAAAATATCACATGACTTCATACATAAACAAGAATGGAATCAATTGATCTTTCCTTATATTATGATCAGAGAATTCCATGAGCAGTCGGGGACCCCATTTCGATTCAAGGATATGACTTGTATTAGTTGAGAACCACCTAGATCCTGATCCTTGTCTATTATTAGGATACCTGATAAGACACTATAGGTTCCCTTAAAAATCATAATCGGATGCCTCATATACACTCCTTAGATCTAGTGTTGACAAGTATAGGCCATGGTTACATCCCATAAGGCCCTATCTCTGCTTATCCCCATTTTACCTTGGACGATCCCCTTGGATTCGGTAGGCACCTTATTGTGGAATGCCTTTGAACATGATCCTTAGAATTCAATCTTACCCATTCTAGTATATAGGTATTATTTACTAGTTGGAACCTTCGCTATTATTAACATTTGAATTATTTAAATCTTGGAACCTTTAGTATTATTGACATGTGAATTATTTACAAACTGGTAAGAATGAAATAATGAATTGTTGACATGTTCAGAAACCAGCCAAGGGATCAAGTAGGTACATGGGAATTTAGTTTCATTGTACACCTTTACTTTATATATTCCTGATTGAACACTATTATATTTCCATTACACAGGATGGATGTTATATAAACCATTGGTGGTGGCCCACTAAGATTTATCTCACACCCTTTCTGGGAGCTATTGGTTACCCAAAGTAGATTACATGGTTACAAGGGCTGAAAAAGGGAAGAATATGCCTTTGAACACTTGATTGATTGTTTTATAGGATAAAGCATGATAGAGGGGGACTGAGTTGGATCATGGGATTCTTGGGATAGTTTTTGATTACTTTTATACCTTTTTGGAACATGTTATGCCTACTATCCTGTATCCATGTTTTCATGTTTCCTAGTGACATGCCATATCATTAGTATTTAATTATATTACCATGTTTACATTCATCTACAACACTATACTTTGGTAATGAGGACACAGTCTACCCACAGACACACCCTAGGCGCTTGCTTCTAGTCAGCAACCTCTAGTTTTTTGAGAGATGCGCTTGAGGACATGTGGCCCATTGGTCTCCGGGCACCTATTAAGTGGAATCTGAATCTGAGACATCAATGGATCAAAAGGTCATACCATCTATTTCATGTTATATCAAATTATCCTTTTAAATTATAATTCCTTGTATTGTGTTGAATTTGACTTATGGGACACACGAAAAGGTTTTTCTTATGTGTTATACTAAAACATGAATATGCATAATGCATTTTGTATATGAGATGGATAAAGGATATGTATGGTAGGTAATTCTCTATGAGAAATACATTTATAATACACCTTGATATAAGATGTTATACAATGTTAAGGAACTTATTAAGCATGATAGTATCATTCTCCCTTACATCTAGTGTTGAGCATGAATTCTCACACCATTGACACTATAAATTTGTTGGTCTTGATGCAACACATCCCTTTGTTCAAGTGATGACACGATGGATCACTCACCATCCTGAGTGTCATGCATGACATCTCACACTCTTATTGGTATGTAGGGAATTCACCCTATTTCTTGATCTTATAGGTTCATTATACTGGTCATGGATTTCTAAGTTACAACCCGGTCCAACTAGCACTAGTATTCCAAGTATATGGACACTTAAATCAACAAATATTTGGTTCATACATGTGGATGAAATATATAATTATACTATATGTATATATTATTACTATATATGTAGTAACTAATCGAACATCTATTTCAGCCATGAACCGAAGCATGTAGACCCATCAAGTGTCGTATAAGAACTTAAGTAGGTTGGTTATTTATTTCAACTTGATTTTCCTTATTATATTATACATACACACTGTTTAGTTATGAGAACTCCATGGATCACACCTAGACACCATTGGGGGTAGAATACTAAAATTCTTATCTCATAGCCTACTCGAGATGCCTTTGGTACGTGAGTAGATTTTCTATTTTTAGAAATTGATAAGGTCAAACACCCTTATACATGTTATAGATATTCTTACATGTAGTTGGAGCTTAGGAGTAGAAGACCGAGAATTCTATCGAGAATCCAATGGAGCATTTATTTTTGTTAATTTTACTCTTTTTGTTTTGCATGATTGTATGTATATTCCCATATTTCATTTTTTGTTCATTATCATGCCATGAATCCATGTATTGACACAAATATAGAGTATTTTGATTATATCATCACCTATTTAGTTCTATTTACTCTTCTACTTCTTATTCACTTATTTATTCTATCTATTAAGATATGACTTTGTTACTATTGTATGTTTTTTTGAAAATTCTATGTGCCACTCTCGTCAGAGGGTATAGTCTCCCCACCAAACCACCTTTACCCCCTCATTGCTAGTTAGAAGAACTTGGAGTACAAGGAGGCACACATGAAGCCATGTGTCCCAGCGACTTGGGGAAAGAGTTAAGTGGATCTCGAGTTGGGTCGTTAAAAAGAGATTATTGAAATTTCCACATTATTCAATTTAATAATATGATATCATCATAACATTTACAATGGTAATTAGAATAATTAATTATTTAATAACCCCATATAAATAATCAATTACATTTACCTTGAATAAATCATTTCCACAATTATCATCACTTAAAATTATATTACAACATTCTATTGTCATGTTAAGGGGAGTTCATATTATTTTAATAATAATAATTCACATAATTCTGATCTTAATATTTTTAAACTTTAGTAATGATTAACCAGATTCCATTATAAAAGATTTCAATTTTTTTATAATGTATGTTCTCTAAAATAATCTACATCATCTTAATGAAATTATTTCATTTTAATTTATTAGATATCTTAAAATTTTAAATTATTTTTAATTTAATAATAATAATTTATTTAATTATTTTATTTATTAATTAATATGGTCCAAAAAATTATATAAAATCACCAAAAAAATACTTCATTGTGATCTACATGAAAAAATGAGTAAAATAGACAATTCATTTATCCAAAACAAACATCGGGTGAAAACTATGTATTTAACCATGGGTTAAATAGAAAATGTTATATAGTAGGACCAATGACGAACCATGGTTTATAATTACATATCATATATTGAAATTTAATTATCATCTCAATGATAAGATCACAATGTCATTAATGGATCGTGAATCTAATATCATTCCCAAATGTTATTATCCCATAAAGGCAAATGAATATTAATAATATAATATTATATAAAATATATATAAAATTTACAATACAATTTTAATTGAAAAAATATTATTTTAAACAATTAAAAAATTTATTATAATACCACTATCCTCAATATATTTTTAATATGGTTGAGATTTCTAAAATAATCACTAGGATTTTCCATAACTAGGATTAATATTCTTCTAATGTTTCCCTCTTTTCTATTATATATCTCACTTTTGGTTTTCTTTATAACATTTTCAATTCATAATTTATTATTATTTTATATGTTTTTGGTTAGGGTAGTTTCCTAATCACAGGGAATAAAGCATAACCATAGAGGTGTTTCTATATGTAATAGCAAAGTATAAATATATGTGGTTGATGAATTTTCTAGATTGGGTTGGAATTATTTTATGTAATTTCATTAATTTTTTATGTTAATATTCCCATGATACTTGAGGTTCTTTATATTTTTCTCATTTTATTTTTTTCTTCATCATTCTATAAATGTTTTTTTGATTTGGGGTGAATTATGTTTTTATGTTTTTTTATGTGTTGGTTATTTATTTAGGGGATTACCTTTTTAACTACCTATTGTTGAAATAAAATGGTTGTATTTTTGTTTATAATACTCCAAGATTAATTCTATAAAAAGGTATTAGATTTAAAATTAAATTAAATTTTGTTTTATTTACTACTTCAGTGGAGGGTTTTATGCTTCATAGTATATGGTGATGATGGTGATTTAAATATAGTGACAAACCACCCACAGTTGGTTCGAATGTTCACCTATGAAGGGTTAAACTTGTTTACATTTTTTTATTTTGTTGTATTAATTATTGTAATAGTGGTCTAAAGAAAATTCTTCAATTACAGTGGAGGTGTTGGAGGCTGAGATATTAATGTAGTTATGCCTAGCCTATCGTGTCCCTCTCATGGATTCATGGTTATTGGATGTTCCTGGATTTATAGTTAACTAGTCTTGGTTATTATTTTCTTCGGAACCTTGGGTTATTAATGTTATATAACCTATGATGATGCCTTTGTTTCATTAGAGACCATTTATTAGGTTTACTGTGTAGGGTTTTCCCCCGTTGATATTATTTGTTTAGTTTTGATAAGTGTATGTAGTTCTATATTTGATATCAAAAATATATATTTATAAAACATAAATAATTAAAACCTATTTATCATTATAAATATACATGTTTTCACATTTATACAATTTTCCTAATATTTAATTCCAAATATCATATAATATATATATATTAAATATATATATTTGAATATATATAATAAATATATATATTTGAATATATATATTTGAATATATATAATAAATATATATATTTGAATATATATATATATATATATTACTTTATATGTTGTCATAATAGACACTAGTAAAGTAGGTGAGATTAGATTAACATCATGACATCTATTTTTTATATAATATTATTACATTCTTATGACCTAATTAATTTAATAGACATCAAAAAATTGAACTATCCATGAAAATTATGACATTTTAGTGTTAGAATATGAATAGGATGATTATCAATATTATATTATAGAAAAAATAATAATTCTCAATGGTTTTGGTGATATTCAAGGTCAAAGTTAATTTATTTTTAAATTTTGATCATAATTTCATCATAATTTATCAAGTTAATCAACATAAACTATAGCTCAGTGGGTTTGAATCAATACAAGGATCGCAAGAATATAATTTTTTAACCTTAAATCAAAAGTTAAAATTGCCAACAAATTAGAGAGGAGACAATAATTATATAATTTAATAATTATGATCTATAAGTCATATCATTAAATTATTTATCTCATTCGAGTTATTCCTTAATAAACATTGAAATATTATATAATTGGTAATAATATTCTTCACTTATCTATGTAAATTTAAAAATTATCAAAAATTTCTTCAAAATTATCTCTAAAATATTTTTAAAAATATAATTCTATTTTCTATGAATATTTTATCACTGAAAGCATAATTTTTATAGGATTAGAAAATATAAATCATAAATTATTAATTTAAATTAAAAATCTTGAAAATGTATGGTAGTTATTGGGTATATCATGTTTCTATATAGGTTTAGTCAAAATATATTCGTTGGATATTGACCATCCAATTCCATTATCTTCATTATGAATTTTATAAAAATATAATTAAATTTTCAGATAAGATTTAATAATTTATAATATGATCATAATGAGAGATTATATGCTTAGTTAATTACCATAAGGGATGTCTTAATCAAAGAACAATACCATAGTCTGGTTTATTCCTTATTCTATAAGGATTAGTCTCACTTGAGTGGTGTCCTCCATGTAGATAGAAATATCCAACACTAGTTCCCATGAAATATCATCTATAATTAAAATATATAGAGTTTTTTAACTACAAAAAATTTATATATTAGTGGTGTTTTGTTATAGGTGGTTTCATTAAACCACATATAATTAGGGATGGAGAATATCTATGAATTTATTATCACTTGTTTACCACTTCCAATCAATTATTAGTGGTTGTTTTTTAAAAAACTACTTCAAAATTTCTATTTAGTAGTGGCTTTTCAAAAAACATACACTATTAAAAACCACATAACATATCACAAATTCTCTTATTTATACCTATTATCTAGAGTTATTATTTATTATTTCTTATCTCTCATGGAGAGACCCATATTTTGGTGAATCCTCCCCTCTGGTGACTCCTCCCCTCTGGTGACTCCTCCATACACAACATCCTCATAGAGATACTGTGATACCTCCTCCCCTCCTTGCTATAAAGTTTTTGTGACCATTTTGTGAATCCTCTCTAAGAAGCATCCTCATAGTTAGAATTTTATGCCTCCTGAAATCCTAAACATCAATCAGTTTTGATGAACCTCCAAATAATAAATTCCCTCTCCTTGAAATTGGTATTTTTGTAAAATAATTTTTTTTAATTCAAAATATGTTAATAAAAAAAATTTAGGCATAACCATTGTTTTTTATTTTGTGTAAAAATATTTATATATGTTTATAACTTATGTTTTTTAATTTTTTATATTTTTATGAAATAAAAAAATTATTTAAGATCATTATTTCATAATCCATTATATATTTTAGAAAAAAAATATTTTAATTTTAAATCTATGTAAAAAAAGATGTAGCCTTATTAATTAATGTATAATGAGGGGATAATAATTTTTTTATATTAATTTATGTTATGATAGATATAAAAACACAAAAAAATTTATCTTATATTGGATATAATGTGCCTTTATCTTTTGATTTTCAGGAAACCAAATTCATCAAATGAAAACCATGATGTTTCAAAAAAATAATATTGAATTTTATTGATGATGAAATTTCAATTGAAATTATAATTCAATATAAAACTATGTTATATATTTTCTATATTATAAGGGAGGAAATAATTCTTCATACATTTCAATAACTAGGACTATGTATGCATATTTTTAATAAATTAAATAAATTCATTATATATTTAAATATATTTGTAATTATATTTTATAATTTTAATATATTTAAGAGATGAAATATTTAATGAATCTATTATTTTAAAGTTTTTGAGAAAAATTCCTAGTTTTGTGAATAAAATCATTATTATAAAAACACCTAATAAAAATTAATTATATATTTTTTATCTACTCGATGGAGTTGAAAAATTAAAATTTTGTTACATATACTCTGGTTATCTATGTGTTTATAAGGACACGTTTTGGTTATCTTCACTCATATAAAGTCAAAAAACTAAATAAAATTCTTTGAAAAAAATACTATTTTCTATTGATATTTAAAAACCATAGAGGTATATTATTTAATGATCACCTTAATTCATGTATACAAATATATATCTACAATAAATCTATCATTATCCCTCTTTGACACACACACACATACACATCAAATAAAATATTGGAGTTGAAGCACTAAAATATCATTTATTCTCAATTCCCTACTTCTTATGATAAATGTATATTAATTCATTATGAAATATGATATGTTTAATTTGGCCTAGAATTTATAGATTCTTCCAAATCAAGTGACCTTAAAGATCTCATATTATATTTAACCTTCAAGATACTTTAATCAAAAAATCATTGTAGTAGTTGTTTTATAAACATTACTATTAAAATGCTTCATATTATAATAATTAATAAAACTTATTTTATATCATAATTGTATTTTGTGATTTGTGATTTGTTATCAATAAAATATTACAAATGATAATATTTTTTTTTGATATTAGTTTTAAGATCTTTATTTTAATATAAGGTAAAACCCCTTTTAAATTTTTTTAAAACCTCTTATTTTCCTCTAAATAGATGTACCCAAGGGTGTAGAGGAGGTTTTGGGAGCTTTATGGATGGTTTGGGGACCAGAGAGTTGGTTTTTAAAGAATCAAGACCAAGTGCAATATTAACACACATTTTGGATAACCATGAACCTCAACCATATGACCCAGAAATGAGAGGTTCATAGTTTGATAAACCATGTGAAGGGGGAATATAAGTAGTTCTACTTCTATAATTTATTATATGTTCACAAAAATACCTTTTTCATGGTATTTATTATAGTTCACTTAAAAAATATGGGGTGTAGTGTTTCTATATAGTAGGGACACAGTTGTTGCATGGTTTGGTTAACTGTGCGGCCAAATGGCATGCCCTATTAAAAATTGATGGAAATTATATTTATATAACTTATTCCTTTAAAAATTTAAATCATTAAAAATTCTTCATTTGTGCAAAGAATCTCTAATCACATCTCTCCCCTTTCCACTTTCTTAGTTTTTGGTGGATCACTCTCATCCAGCCTCCCATTCCTTCACTATTGGTTACATCAGGATGCCATCAATGAGGCTAACACCCCATTAGATTAATTTCATTATTTATCCTTAAATCAAAATATATTATTCCATGTCTAATTTTTATATACTTTTTTTAGTTATTTTTTAGATATTATGATTTCTCAAATTCTATCTCAAATTTGTGGCTGATACTAGATAAAGAGCCTCTACGGGGATTAGATATGTGGTCTAATGATTTTACCTAAATGTCTTATTTATTATAATATGTGTTTCTTTGATGAAAACAATATTATCTATGTGTTTAACCTAAAATGTGAAGCTATTTTAATTAATCACCTAAAAATTGACCCAGATATTCCTTGAGATCCTCTAACACCATTGGAGGTTGAAAACCTCATCTAAAACCACCCTTTATGGTGTGTTTGTTTAGATTCCCATGACAACCATACTATCCTAAGTAACCAAACCTCCCCCTTATGATGTGTTTGTCCTGTAATTTATATACAAAATGAATAAATCAAATTAATTTAATTTTTATAGGTTATGGATACTTCACATATCATTAATATCAATTATTAAAAATTATTTGGCTAAAATTTATAGATCTTGATCACACTGTTAAAGGTGTGTCCTTCCATGAGAAAGCCATAGATTACTGACTTGGAATGCCTTGAGTGAACTCATAGGAAGCCACCTAATTTATTGATTTTAATTCCAATTGGTACAAACATCTTTGATTGAGTCTTTGTCTTACATTGGAAAATTCTATGGATTGACGTCGCAGGATTTATTCAACTATCCAGAAATTTAGAATTCATAGAATGAGCTCTAAGGACACGACTTGATGTGTTTAGACACAAAATTACTTATATTATATCCATGTATTATAAATCATGTATATCCCAACATCTCATTGTAATTTATCCTATATATCAATTGGATCCCTTTTAGAAAGTGGAATGCTAAGGGTTCACCCTTACTTCACACTTAAAACTCAATCTCCTAACTTCTCATTATATCACTATGAGTTTGATCGAATTCCATGTACAAAATACAATGTGATTCCCATTGATTCTACATCATTCCTTTTATAGGGTGCATTGTCAATGTTACTTGTCTCTCTAAATGAAATAAAATTTCATTTTCTTAGAGAAATTCAGATTTGGATAAAGCAGGTAGGGTCATCCAGGTATCCCATGAGGAACCCATGACAGACAAGAGTTCAATTCATTTATACTCATTCCTTTTATTACACATACACATTTTTACATAATATATTCAAAAACTAGATTTTCATTTGAAACCATTGGTGGTGTATTACTGAGTTGTACTCACACTCTATTCATTCCACTTCTTAGTTCTGAGGCATACCTCATGGATGGAGTTAAGGATAAAGGGAAGCGCCTAATTGTGGACACTTTAATACCTTTTATGGGTTATTGGGAGTAGATGGCTGATAAAATTCTCTATATTCTCAAGAAGATAACCATTTTCCCATTTATTTTCTTTTTTATACTAGAACTATTTGTATGCCTTCTAAAATGTATTTCCTGCTTCATATCTTGTATCATCATGACATCATATTTATATAGTATTACTTATTAACTCGTGTATATTGTTTATTATCTTGATGGTTTATTTACACTGCCCTAAAATTTCTGTCACTTTATTTACTATTGTTATTCACTCTGATAAAGAGGGTATAGTCTCCCCACCATACCACTATACACCCTCATTACTAGTTTTCATTCTCTGGTATAAGGGGAGGTGCACTTGAGACCCTATGGCTAATTATACCGATCACTTTTTTATGAACTAGGCTTGGGATGTCACATTGTGGAATCATGCATATTTTCCATTTGTATTACTATTTGTGTTTGGTAGAATGGTGAGTTGGAAGTGTTATAACTTGTCAATAAGAGATTTTTGGGAGTATCTAACCCACATGCATGGGGGGGGGGGGGTGAGGACAAGTTTCTAAGGATGTGAATTATTTTTATTGATTTCCCCAATTATAGTTAAACTATTCCCACTGTTGGGTAATACACATCTTTTATGATGTTATGTTTTATGGATTTTTACCCTTTGGTTATTATGAAAAAGGTTCATTAGATCATAAATCCTTATAGGCACAATGTGGATTTATATGTCACACATATTACATGCCATTAATATCTAATTTATTGGTCAAATTTTGGATTATTGTATGTGTATTTTTTTTTCTATGTAAGTAATTTCTAATATTTATTACAGGAAATAAAAAAAAATCATAACTTAAAGTTCCTTCCCCAACTTAAATGGTTTTTCCCACATAGATTGATTATGGACACCAAATCATTTTTACATGTTTTATGTTATGGAAACTTGGTTAAATAAGATGAAATGTATAGTTAATTTTAGTTAAATGGATTGTCAATTTAAATTTATTTTGTTATGATTATATTAATCAGGAAGGGAAATATATATAAATAAAAAATCATATTTGGACATGTCACATATATGAATAGATGTAAATTGATGGTTGTAGTTAAATGGAATTACAATAACAACACATAATGTTTATGTGATTATAACTTGGGAATGAAAATATACATAACTAAAATATTATATTTAAACTTTATAAGATTAAATTTCAATATTTAACAAAAATGGTTTCCATTAGATGGTCATATCAGTTGAATCAAAAAGGGTTTTTTCTACTATAATGTGTAATTAACATGCCATAAATAGAACTCTCATGATTATGACATGGGTTATTAATTTGTGACCGGAATTTAGAAATGGGAAGTTGGGTTAGTTTATCTATTGTTTCGAGGCCTTGTAATTGTCTTATTTTCCCATCTATAATCTCTTCTTGCTTATTTAATACTTCATTTCACATTATTAATGATTGATATCATAGTGTAATATATTTTAGTGTACCCTAAAACTTGAAAAAATCATTCCAAACACCTTGATGTTATACTGAGTACACTAAGATAGAATCAACCATATGCTAATCTCAAAAAGTTCCACTTTTTGTTTGACAAGTTTCAATACCTAGGTCACATTATCGTAGAGGCTAGGGTGTTTATAGATCCATCAAAGGTGAGTGTCATTGTTTCTTAGGAGCATCCTATTTTTTTGATATATTAAGCTTATTAGGACTATCTTATTTATATGAGTTATTGATCCATATTTTTTCATGCCTTCAAATATAATATATAGGATTCACTAATAAGGGTTAATGGTTCACATTGTATAAATCATATGAGAAGTCCTTTTAAGAGTTGAAAGGAAGGTTAGAATTAACACCAATTATGATTTTATATGATATTAGAGGAGGCTAGATAGTGTATTTTGATACATCAGGTGTCAGGATGGAAGATATTTTGATGTAAAGAGAATGATTCATGGTATAAAATCATCATCATTTGAGGAATAACAAGAATAATTATCCAACACATGACTTGAATGTAGAATCTATTGTCCATGTCTTACATTTATGGAGACGTTATCTACAGGGAGAACGTTTACTGGTATAAACAGACAAAAAAATCAATAAATATTCTATAAGTAAAAAATTAATCCTCTAAAGAGGGGATGGTTTGAATATATTTATTATTTTGACTTTGATATAGCTTACATGATATTGAAATACAATGTAGTCATTGATGATATGATCTAGAAGACTCAGACTCAATATATTTAAGAAGATAGTAATGAATTTTAGTTTGTGAATCTTGTTTATGAAATGCATCTATAAGTATAATAATGTCACAACCATCCTATCCTCACTAACTTATTAGTGTCTTTATCACTTATAGATAAGAGAAATAAATGGTAAATTTTGAATCGTAAAGTGTTGATCCTAAGGGAAAGTGTTTCATGGGAGGAACCATGACTTGGTTGGTATATTGATAAGGATAAGATCCTTAATATCCATGGGAATGTCTAGGTTCCTAAAAACATTCAAGAAAAACTAATGTGAGAATTTCATGATTCTAAGTGGGTAGTACATCTTGTACATACTAAAAGGTATCATGACATACACTCATAGTATTTATGGCCTGGGATGAAAAAGGAGATCACATGATATGTTACTCGGTGTTCCACCTATCAGTAAGTGAAAGTAGAACACTAGAAAATTTATAGACTTTTAAATCCACTACCCATTCTAAAATTAAAATGGGACTACATCACTTTGGATTTCATGATAGTTTTACCATAGACACCCCTAGGTAGTGATATCATATGAGTGATCATGGAAACGTTAATGATGGTTACCCACTTCCTTCCTATCTAATAGACCTAATTAGTTGAAGAGTTCAGGAGGCTATATATATAAAAGATCATATGAATTCATGCTATTCCATATACCATTATATCAGATAGGGATGCTCGGTTCACTCATCCATTCTATAGGGGTTTCAAAATGATATTGGTTCATAGGTACTTTTGAGTAAAACAAACCACCCCTAGACTGATAGTACATTTGAGTGCACTATACAGGTACTAGAGACAGGCTTCATGACTATGCCTATGATTTTTGGGGATCACAGGAAAATTACTTGAATCTTTCTGGGTTCTCCTATGATAATAGTTTCCAAGTGGCCATTTATATGGAACGTTATGACAACCTCTATGGTAAGCCATGACAATCACCTATGTACTAGTTATCGGTAGGGGATGCATCACTATAGGAACTATCCCTCATTAAAGAGATATTAAAGTATGTATAATTGTTTATAAAACATATAGGTACAATTTAGTCTATCTAGAAGTCATATATCGATATCCATCACAAAATTTTGGTGTTTGAGTTAGGATATTGGGTCATATTGAGAGACTTTCTTAGATTGAGTGATTGAAAAATTCAAGGGAAACATAATATAGAACCTTGATTCAAAGAGCATTTCATGTTCCTGGATAGATTCAGTCTATTTTCATATTAGAAAACTTTTGTTCAATGTCACAGGACTATGGATTATTTCTTACATGTTTCTTACCTCTACCATTATTACAATAAGTCTTTTATTATGAGGATTTTGAGTTAAAGGATGATGATTATTTTAAGGAGAATCAATTTTTTATCATTGATCCTAACTTGACGAATCTCTATGGCAAGACAGTTCCTATGTTTCAGGTGATATTGAATCATGACCACGTAAAGGGGGAGACATGGGAACATGAGTCCAATATATATGATTAGTGGACATAATATTTATTGGATTTATCTTAACCACCCTTAAAAGTGTAATTAAAGTAAGAGTTTTCTTAAGTAGGGTAGGATGTAATATCATAGTTTTTATGTAATGAATGAGACTTTTTTAATTCAGTAAAATTGTTTTTTTCTCTAAATGGATTTTACCAAGGTTATAAGGAAGGTTCTAAGATATTTCAAGATGGTTTGGGACCCAGAGTATCTATTTTTAAATAATTTATAGGGGGTGCATTGTTTTCACATAGTTTTTCTAACTGTTCACCCTGACTATATGACCTAGAAAAGCGAGTAGAAGGGATTGATAACCCATGAAAAGGGACCCTATAAACTAGGAAACCTCTTCAAATTATTGTTGTTTCCACATTCATGGATTTTATGATGTTTTTTAACAATGAACCTATATCATAAAAGATATATTTCTCAAAAATAGTAGAGACACATGGTTGGCTCATAGTTTGGCTGACTGTGATGCCAAACCCTACCTTATGTTAAGAATTATAAAAATTACCATTTCCCACTTATTACCATAAAAATTAGACTCCTTCCTCCTTATTTATTTGTGTATAGTAATAAGAAACACAAGTTTCCCATTTACTTTTTCTTATCTTTCGTTATATTTCTCTCATTTAGACTTTGATTCTATCATTGTTAGTCACATTGGAATGCCATTGGTATGGATAAAAATAGGAAGGCTTCCATTATATCTTTATCCTCTAGTTTAAATATCTTATTACACATATAAAATTTATACCCTATTTTCAATTATTTTTTTTGGTTTTTTGATTTCTATAATTCTATCCCAAATCTAAGTTTTATACCATATGAGGAGACTTCTATGGGGATTAGGTAGGTGGTATAATTATTTTCCTTATATTTCTCATTGCTTAAGATATTTTCTATTGTGAAAAATGTATAAATTTCCACATTTTCCCCCAAAAATGTGTAACTATTTTAATTAGTCACCTTAACCTTCAACTGTAAATTCCATGAGACCATTTGATAGCATTGGAGTTTTACAGAATCAAATCAAACCACCCCTTATAGTGTGTTTGTTTAGATTTCCATGAAAAATATACATTCCTAAGTAACCAACTGACCCCATTAGGGAATGTTTGGATTTTAAATTATATATGGAATTAATAAATTGAATAAATTAAATTTTGAGATGGAATAGAGACCTCACATAGACTTAATATCAATTATTAATAATACATTAACTACAGTTTATGGATATTTATTACACTACTAATGGTGTGGTCTACCTTTATCAAGCCTTGGATTAACAATCTATAATTCTTTTATAAATCTCAGAGAACACCACATAATTCCTAGAAGTGATTGATAAGTGTTACACCCATCTTCGATTTGGTCCTTGTATTATATTTATGAATGCCTTAATATGAAATTTCAGGATTAATCAAAGTCAGGAATTCCATGGGACTCTCATGGATTCCCGATGGTTCTTTTTAGATAACACCTTGGCCATGTGCCTTGAGTCCTTGGAAAAAATAAAATTTTATTTAATCATAGAAATATGGATTAGGATGAATCAAGTAGGTTTGGTTTTTTATCCCATGAGGATATAAATCCCAACATGGTTTTCATTTATTTTTAATGCATATATTTATTATACCTACACACTATTACATCATATATTGATAGATTGGATTTTTTTAACACCATTAGTGGTGGCCTATTGATTTTTAATCACACACTATTTGGGTTGTCTCTTGTTACCCAAGAATACTTCATGGATACAAGGGTAAAGGTAATCCACTATTATGGACACTTGATTAAATTTTTTGATCGATGCTTGGGAGCATATGACTGAGTCAGTGCTCAAGATGACAATGGTGATAGATATTTTTCTCTTTTATTTCCTTGTGTTTATAATAGAACTATTTTCATTCCTTCTACCATGTATTGCCTACTTTATATTTCATATTATCATGACATTATCTTTATATAGTACGATTGACTGCCTTATGTCCATTGTTTATTAGTTGTATAGTTTATTTCAACTGACTTACAATTTTATAGCAATATTTACTACTATGTTAAACTTTGATAAATGAGATATATAATCCCTACCATACCACCATACATCCTCTCTTCTATTTGGGAGCCTCTAGCATACGGGGAGGCACACTTTCAACCTTGTGTTCAACCAGATTGGTCACTTATCTTTAAACTGGGACTGAGATGTAACATCAGTTTTTTTATTCCATAAAAAAATTATACTATTCATAACATGGCATAATTTAATTAATTAGTATTATGTATTATATATATATATATATATATATTTAACAATATCATACAAATGGGTAAAATTTGGATAATTTTACCCCAAAAATATATCTCAATATATTAAGGAATTGGAGTGGCTTTTATATTTTTCAATATCATATAGATTTTTTTATGGAAGAAAAAACATTCCATGTCCTGATTGAAATTTTAGACGATGGTTGAAAATTCATGATGTTTATAACCACTTGAGATCGAATCAATTTCTTTTTGGATATGCGACATGAATTTTTCATATGAAATTGGAAATTATTAGAAGTTCAATGTGTGACCATCAAAAAATCAACAACCTTCTATACTTATAGAGGAAAATTATATTGAAAAACTTATTAATAATGTTTTTAAACTAAAATGAATGATGAATAGTGTGGTACATCAACAAATGAACTTTCTAATTTTCTATAGATAAATACAAGAGATATGGTAACTAAACAATCAAATGAGGTTTATGAATTACATGAAGAAAGAAATCAGAAGATTTATGACTGATGTATCAAATATACCCAATCGTACTTCTTACTGAAGTTATTCCACACCATGTAATTATGTTTAATTATAGATAAATAAATACTGATGATATTGGATTTGATTCATGATGCATTTTTTCAAGATGAGATCCCCCATTCATTTTATAAGATGTTGAATATTTTTAAACAACATGGTCTTAATTATAAAAATATGCATTACTATCTTAATGACTTCATGTTGTATATGGGAGAAGATTTAGATAGATATTATTAAAAAAAATATTATATATATAGATGGAAATTAGAGAATCATGATGTATGTTTGAATAAAAGAACTTTTAAAAAGAAAAATAAAACTACTTCGAAGGTTTTATACTACTTTACATTAAAACCAGGATTTTAATGATTTTTATTTCTTCAAAACAAACATGGAAAATATAGTGGAATATTATGTAAAACAACAATAATAGGTTTATATATCATCATATATATTCAAAATCACAAATATCCTTTGATTAAAAATGTCCAAATTTATCACCAAATAATAAGAATATTCATTTGGGATTAGAGACTAATGAATTTAATATATTTGGGACTCTAAGTACAACTTATATCATATGGACATTTATTTTTATCCCTTATAACTGACCTTTGTGGATGCGTATGAAATAAAATCATCTCATTATTTTGATTATCATTATAGGAAAGGATATTTCTATAAATAACACATTTGTATATCTTAAACCTCTTATATAAGTTTTGATATAGTTAGGGGGAATAGTTTAGATAAATATGATTTATTGATAACTAAATTTTTTAAATTTTTTTCTTCTATAATGTGGATGATTAGTGATTTTATTTGATTAGTAATGTTGTCTGGATAGAGCACTTACACTATTTATAAATGTCTAGTTTCATGAATTTAAATTCAATATAATATTACCACCATATACTAGAAAGTGTTACTTCATGTTTCAACTTTTATTATTACAAGGATATCATAAATATTTATTGAACAAGTCATGATTCATTGGAAAAAACATGTTGAGTTCACCACCAAAAATTTTATTAGGTTCAAAAATCATTTCACAATTATCAATTTTTGATGATAAATTTTGGAAAGAGTATCATTTGGAAGTGTTTGGGAAAATATTTCAAAACATATTAGATATATTTTTACCTAATAATTAAAGAAACAAAGTATTGTTTTTTCAACTACTATATTGGTAATTTCAACTATTACATCCCTATATTGATGTTATGCACATTGAAAAAATTGTATTTTATAATATGGATTTTACAATATTGAACTAGAATGTAAAATAAAAATATCATCTTAAAAATCCTAAGTAAATTAATGAAATGAATATAAATAGTGATTTAAATGAAAAATGATATTGGAAATTATACTATAAAAATTTATTCATTGAGAAATCAAGAAAAGATGTTTTCCTTCTAAGATTGAAAATTATGAAAGTAGCTGATCGATATTCGGGTGAAAATTAAATATGTATTGACTTGAAATATAACAAGTTACATAGAATTAAAAGACACCAATCACACATTTTTATAGAGAAATTACTACCTTTTTCATTGCATAAATTATTACCTAATAAAATAAAATAAGTTCTATATGATTTTTTTATATTCCTTAAATAGATTGGTGTGAAAAATTTCTACCATATTAAGCTTGAGGAACTTAACGTAAAAACTATGAGCACACTTTAACATTTGGAGATGATATTCCCCCGTCATTTTTTATTGTGATACTTCAACTAACTTTTCATTTGATCAAGGATGTTAATTTAATAGGGATCATAAACTATCAATGGATGTATCCCATATTAGTTTTTTATGATTACTACTTCAAAATTTTCAATGTCCTTTCATTTTTGGTTAATTATGATATGATATGTTATTTTGTTTGGTATCTATGTCATTTGAAGTCTTTTGTGAAAAAGAAATCATTATCGAATTGATTTATCTATGAAGGTTATTTAGTGAAAGAGTGTCTCAAATTTTCTTCAAGGTATTTAGACTATATTTAGATATAATTTAAATTATTTTTATTTATTGATGATAAAAAAATAAAATGAAATCCTATAGTAAATAATAGACTTCCTTGTGTTGGGTTATCATGTTGGGAAAATAACATTAGTTTTACTGACACAAAAAAAAGTTTATATAGGCATATTGATATATTCTACTCAATAATGATATTTAAAATACTTTCAATAATTACTTGAAGAAGAAAACAAATACAAAACATTTAATTCAAGAAAAAAACAAAAAAAGATAACCAAAATCCATTAACAAAGACAATATTGATTGGTTTTCATGTTCTTCAAGATCATAATCAATATCATATTCAAAAAATATAGATATAATTATGTTTTTTAAATAATAATATTTTATATTTATACATATAGATCAAGAATGTTGATAATCAAGCTTCTTTTATAGTTGAATTAAAATTTTTATGGTGATGAAATCTTAAGAAGTATAGGAGAGTCGATGATTATAATATAAATAGAATTAAGTCTGGTACAATTTTTCATAAATATGGTCTTAAAACATAGAATGGGGTCATGTTCACAAAATTTTCATGCTTGGGAAACTATGGGAAGTTGATTGAAATTATCAAATTAAATTATCATTGAATTTTTTTAGATATTTTATTTAAAATCAAATGGATTAATATTTATTGGGGATAAGAAAATATTTTTTACATGTTAATATTGTTAACATGTCTTAGTTGGTTGATACTTGTGATCATAAATAACATGATCCAAATAATTTTTAATTACAAGATATATGGTATATTTTGTGGATGGTAGACTCAATGAAGGATGGTGTGTTCTATTCTTTGTAAAACCAAAAGACTTGTATGATAAAAGTGATAAATTTAAATAATTGTTTTGTGACATTGAACCTCATCAAAAAAATGAGTTTGATATATCTATACACGATGTTATTGAAATAGTTGACATTACCAAGGAGTGTTATGATGATGAAATCATGCTAATGATGTATGATAAATATAATATGGTTAAGGATTAAATAATTAAATATATGTTCAATAATTTAACATGTCTTTTATTTTTTTGTTTAGAATACTTGAATTTAATTATTGTATAAATATTTTTTTTCAAATAATTATCTTGCTTGATATTTTATATCGTGCTCTAAACTATTTTATATTCTTTATGGATATAGTAATTCCAAGAAAAATGATTTAAATATACTAGATGATCATCCACACCTCCCACGATGTTGGGTAGTCCATTTGACATAATCATTCTTGTATCATGTATGCTCCCTATTTTTTATTTTATCATATTTCCATCATTTCATTCTATATACAATGATACTATATTAAAAAAGTACACCTTTTACTTCTAGTGAATCTTTTTATTCTCTACGGATATTATAGGGATCATAAAGAGCAATATAGAAGCAGTTATAGACTACGAATATGGTTCCATGATTACCAACATGAGAGTACTAGAGGGTCACCATCATTGGTATGCAATTTGTTAACATGAAAAAATAATTTAGTACATATATAAACTAATTGTTGAATATTTTTATCGAAAAAAATTATATAATAAAAAGTAATAAATATAAATGAGTATGTTAGCTATTTTGAGTATAGGTAATTTTAATTTAGTTATACAAATTTTAATTATTTGGGATTCCTACATATGATGTCATAAGATTATATGGGTAGATCCTTATCCATTTAACATATGAGAAGAAACATCATCCCCTAACATATCATGGTTTTAGGAATATTCCTACCAATTTGAAGAATGATATTTTGGATAACTGATTAAATATAAGGAAAACAAAATATTTATATTTTTTATTACCTAATATTAATATCAAATGTCTGTATAATTATTTTTTATATCTAATATGTAACTAATTTTTCATTTTGACTTGAATGATGTAGTTGTGTGTTAATGGAAATTGAGAAGTTTTGGTAAAAAGTGGATGGACATTAAGTACATATTGTGGTGGGGGTTTAATTACAGCTCCTTGAATGTTCTCCAAATGTAAAAAAATGTATAAAAGGGATACATATAGATCAGTTGAAGTCCTTTATGAATATACACCATTCTGATTCACATAAGGTAAGTTATATTTTCATACTAAATAGATCTTAAATTATTAAAATAATTATTTATTATTAATATTAACATTTTTTTAATTAATATTCGTAAAACAATTATCAAAAATGGAGAAAAAATTTTTCCCACACGGAACATGATCAATTTTTTTGAGGAGAAGGTTGAATAGAGAAGTATTCTCAAAATTTATTAAATATAATTTTTTAACATTATATGAACCTTAATTTTTATACATATTAATTTTTAGTTGACTGGATAAGAGAAATAGGTTTATCCATAGGTTGGTCGAAATGAGTTATTGATTGATGTGCATTAAAAAGATGATGTAAATTAAATAAATGATCCTGCTGTAAATAATGAGTTAAAAAAATATAAGTCAAATATTATTTTCCTTGAAAAATATAAATTTTTTATTTTTTTTTATTTACAGTAAAAAATTAAAGAGGAATGGGATGAAAATCCATCACATTCATCATTATCCACCCACATTGTTGATATTTCCCATGTTTTGGGAAAGGAGCATGTAGGTCATGTTTGAGGGTTCAGTTATGGTATATCCCCCTCACAATTATTTGGGAGGAGGTTTAATTTATTTAGTATTGCACCACCTCCTATAAATCTGAGTAATACTACTATTCTAGATCCCTTATATTCAAAAAATAAAATTGAAATTCGCAAGAACATAATGTAGGAACACGAGACATGATAGATCACTCAAGATGTGTAATTTTCAGTGATGGAGAGTGCATTGGGTACATTATTTCTTGGCATGATTGGAGACATTACTATAGAAATTATAGTAGATATATGACATACTATAGTGGTAATTAATTAAATAAGTTTACTTATTAATATGTTTGTAATATCATTATAATTTTTTTGTAAATTTTTTTATATACTATCTAATTAAAATTAATTTCTATCCAAAATTTTATTTAATATAGGCACCAGGTGTAGTAGAAGCTACTATATGATAAGAAAATCAGGATCATGTATCATCTAGAGGCATCCAAAATGACATAGTAGAGAATCATTGATGATGAATCCAACTATTATTTGTTGTATTTGTGATTGAAACATATATATGCTTCTTGTGCAACATTTGATTGATTTTTGTATGTTTATTTGATATATTAATGCATGTAGATGTTGTATTATATATGTTTTATTTAACTAATGAAATTATTACATTATATATATTGTAGATATAGTAGAAGCAGTATCTTATTTATGGTTGTTCATATATAATTTTTTTAATTATCCCCAGTTTAAACTATTGCTAATTTTTAAAACCACTGATAAAGTGTTATCAGTGGTTAAAACTATTGATATACATTAAAAAACAATGGATAAATTATATGAAAACTCCATTAATTTTTTAGTTCTGGTTATAAATATAACTAGATAATGAAAAAAATTAAAAAAAATAATGTATATTACTTCCAGTAATTTTAACAACAGCAATATTGAACTAAAATTTTCAAAAAAATTCTAAAAAAAATATTTTAGTGGAGGTTTAGAAATTTTCACCAACTACAGATGGGAATAAATTTCATAAACCACCAAAAAATCAAAATAAACACCAAAATTTAATTAGTGACTTAGGAAAACACAAATATTTTAATAACCAAAAACTATTAATAAAAACCCATTTTAACCAACAAATTTTTAAAAAACTGTTACTAATTATTGTTTTTCTTGTAGTTTTCATGTAAAAATAATATTTCTGAACAATTATTATATATTTTTACAAACCCAAAACAAAAATTTAGAATGCTAAACCTAAAAAAATATCAATATATTATCCTAAAGGAAACATCCCATTTCTTACTTAGTAGAAAAGTTTATTTTTCATTCCAACAATTCATTAATGAAGAATATAATATTTTATCCATTTTAACAAAATCCCTAATTTGTATCACAAAAATAACGGTGGTATACAACTAAAACACGTAAAGTATCTCTTAAAAAATGAGTTGTACTAAATGTAATGAAACTAAAAAATTATGGAATTTCATGTACATGATAATTCATTCTCATAAGATAAACTATATTAGTACATTATGTGTTGAAAATATGTGTTGATCCTCTTGGTAAGGAATTCAAAAATGGGTATATGTGAGATCCCTTAAATTTTCTTTTAATTTTTTAGTAATAATATAGTGGACTCCCATATTGTGTTCTTCTTAGAATGATCATAAATCTAGTGTAAGGGTATGATATTTATGAGTAAGGATCAAGTGTATTATAGAGTTTGACACCCCTTTGTTCAATAAACATACATAGGAAGAGGTCCATCTATACTAGTAGTAGAGTTTTAGTATAACATCAACCAGTATATTTTTTTGGAGTGTAGTTCCTCAAAATATTGAGTCTAGGAACATTACGTTCACATTATTACACATTATTGTATGAGTTAACTCATGACCAGTGATCGATTACTCATAACTATGTTTGTGATTTTTAGACCTATTTTGGTGAATGTATATTTATGATAATTTTTATATGGAAAATGATTGTTTTTTGTGATATTTGGAATGGTTTACCCTATTAATCTTGATAATTTGTTGATGATTAGTTTTATTTAAAGATGTTTAATATTTTCAAATGATGTATAAAGATATTTTGAGAAAGTGATACTATTTAAGTTGATAGTTACCCTATTCTCCTCCTATTTTTTGAGTTATGAGTTCATTTCTATATATCATGGCTTTGCATGCTTTAATGATTATGCATGTTAAATCTTAACATTGATTTTTTTTCAATACACAGGATATCCTACAAGGTTATTGTACCCTTCCCAATAAAGTTGTCATGGATATTGTCCTAGATTTCTATAGATCTGGACAAGGTGAAAAATTTTAACATTTTATATGTGTAAGAGTATGTATCTACCAATTGATGAGTTTATTTTTGGATTGTTTTTATTGAAATTGTATATAATTTTATTTTCTTTATTATATATAGAGATATTGCATTTTTTGGAATTAACTGGTGATATGAAATACATGAATTTATTATTACAGTCCTAAATCATTATATGTTCATTTATTTCTCATGTTATACACATTTTTAATTAATTATGTGGGGTTGATAGGGTAATTACTTGAATTTTGGTTATGCACCCTCAATGTTTTACTCACCAACCCATTTCCAATTAGAGATGGACATAAGGATGAAGATCTATAATTTTCATTAATGTGAATGGGTCTTATCATGGTCAAGTAATTTCATAGTGGTATTCAAGTGTTTGTGCCATGGGGACAAAGTTAGGAAATATGTACATTGGAATTTTAGTTTTAAAAAACAATAGAAATTGTGTTAGGGGAATTTGATCTCATTCTATCTAGATATAGAACCCATCTATTGGGAGTGAAAGCTAACAAATTTCTACATAATGGATATGATTACATGTTAACATAATAATACACTTAGATTATTATTTTAGAGAAATAATTATGTTTGTAAATTCTTTATATAGTGGTTTGGAAAATATATATGTGCATGTCTTCTTGTGAAAATGGGATTTTATTATAGTGGATAGTTTGAGAAATATAATTATATATTCTCAATATCTCATTATTATGCTATTAATTCTCATAAATTGAGAATTTACTTATTATTTAATGTATAAATATATTTAACCACATTATTCAATTATGAGATGAGAATGACCAGGTATACACATATCAGAGTGACACATAAAATTGATGATGAGTTATCTGTTGAGGGAAAGATATAAGAGGAAATATACATATATATTCATGAACTATTCCCACTGGACCCCCTCTCTAACTGGTTCTGAGACTAATATGATACCTAAATCCATCCTTCATCAACCAAATATTGGTTACTACCACTGTGGGTATAGAAATCATATATAGGAGGAATTACCCTTATAGATCCCAAGACTAATAAGAAAGAAACCACTAATCAAAAAAAACAAAATAATATTCTATAAATTATAAATCCCAATAATTCATGTAATTCCATATAGTAAATTATGTCATCTCAAATAAATAATGAAAAGAAAACTCCAATTACAATCATACCAATTCTGAAAAAAACCATATCATGAGCTAATAATGTATAAAATGATAAAAAAATCAACCTTGTAACTCTAAAAACATTGAATATATAAGATCATACTGAGAATAAAAGTATAATAAATTGTATCCCTCCCAAAAATTATTTTTAAAATATTTAATAATCATACTAAATCCCTATTTAATAAATATAGAAACTGACTCGTTACCCATAAAATTTCAACTACCACCCAACCTATTAAACCCATAGTGTATTTTTTATATTTAATTTTGTCTAATTATTTTATGTTATAATTTTAATGATTCATGGTTTTAGAATTTTTAAAATTTTGAAGGATTTTCATATCACATAGTTGGAACATGTTCAAAGTAACCTTTCATCTTAAACCTTGGATTTATAAACACCTTATCAAGTGGAAAATACATAACTAACATATAGTTTGGAGAACTATGTGGACAAACTATGAAAGTGTTGTATATCGATTCAAATTTCAGAAACATGTTTGGGCCATTTTTTATAAAACCATGTGGTCAAACGATATAACCAACACAGTAATTTAATTTAGGAAATTACCATAATACCGATTCTCATTTTTATTTCATTTCAGCCTCATTTTCCCCTAATTTTTTGTTTTGAACGTCCTAGGGAATTCCTAGGTTATCCCCCCATACTTATTCATGGTTGCATTGATTTTTCACATTAGTTTATTAATTAATTCTCATTTTATGTTTATTATTATCTTTCTCTTTATCCTCTTCTCTTATCCCACCTTTTATTTCTTATACCCTCCATCTATTTCATGAAGTATAACTTCCATGGTGGAAAAATATTTTATTAGGGTTCTATAACCTTTGGAATATTATTATACAGGGCTTGTAAATGTGTCTTCTACATCTATGTTTCCCTTCATCATAAAAATAATTTCATTTTCATCCTTTTGAGGTAGGTGTTTTTGTTTAATTACTTTTATTTATATTGGAATTTGATTCATAATATTTATAAACTCATTCTGTGCAAAACTTATATCTATATATTCTACCCTAATTGATGTTATGAATGTTTGATGTGATTTTTGTTACTTTTCACATAATATAAATGGGTTTTACAAGGGTTCTTGGGTGTTTATTCCCAAAATAATTATTCATTAATTCTAGGTGTTTGTATAAATTCTAAAATGGATATTTTTAGTGAATTGAGAATAAATATTTATTTTTGGGATTGTAAATGATTTTAATAAAGTGAAACTCATGTTTTCAAGAAATGACCCAATGCAAGGATGTGTTTGTTAAATATATATTGCCTTAATTTTTTGTTGGTTATTTAGAATATTTGAGATATATATTTATCGGTTGAGTTCAACATTGATTTGGATAATATTTTTTTATATATTGGATCATGAATATTTTTGAATATTAAATTAATATCCTGGCTTCTAAATATTTTATAAAGATCTATTTGGAATTCGGTTAACGTTTTTCATGATTTTTTCCAGTCCCTTGGATTAATCCCCCAATGTTATGATTTATACAATATTATGAATTATGTGTGATAAATTAAACTAATATTTGACATGTTTATAAGTATGTAAGGGGTATTTCTTGAATGAGTTGTTGTGGGTGAGATAGGGGATTCATTTATATATTATATAGTTAATTTTTTATTAATGAAAATATTTATTGTTACCTCACCACCTTTTGGTTTATGTGATGAAAAACCAATGTAAAATAGTGGATAATCGATGATTTATGCTACACTAGTTTAGATTACACATTGACCTATGTCCCCTAGAGAGGATTTTACTTTTTCTTGGGGAGTTCCCCCAATGAGAATAGTTGAGAGTATGTCTAGTGGTAATATTTTCTTAGAACCCCATAAAGACCCATAGTTGGTTCCACAAGAATATATTAAGGATTATCCCATTAGGACTTGGTGAGTTTCCCATGAAACTATTTATGGGGTATATGTGTTTATTTAATAATTCAAATTTGGAACCATCAATAACATTCATTGGATTATTTTAATAAAATTTAAATAATTAAAATTTAATACCAATCAAAAATAAAATGCGACTTTTCAAATATATAATAAAAAAATTAGACATAAATTCAAATATAATAATGTCATAAAAAATTCTTTGGACTATAATTATTTCCCAATTAATTTAAATTGAGTTAAGAAACCCTTTACCAATTAGTAACTTTAATGTAAAACACCTTTCAATTAATCAATTTGAATTGTAACATAAAATACCATGTAGTATTAAGGATTCAAGATAAAAAATTTAAATTGTGCAGTATGTCCACCACATAAATAAATTATATGAAAAACACAAAAATATTTCTTAATGAAAGGAAATTGAGATAAAATCCCTTACATAGAGTCTATACATTCTTTTTTATGTCTTTTAACACATGTATAATAAACTTACATCAATTAGTTGATTTTTGAAAACCATTTATGGGTTTACTTATCATTAAACCATTTATTTCATTTATTTTAATGACATATTTAATCACCAAACCAGTTAATTCCACTTTAATAACATTAATTTTTCAAATACTGGTCCTACTATATTACTTTTTTTCCTTTTATAGTGTTATTTATTTCAGTTTGTAGTAGAGACTTTAACATGGAGATTTCTCCTTTTATAGTTTAGTTCTCATTCATAAAAGTTTTCAAAAAGGATTTAGAAGTAAAATATGTAAAAATTGTATGTAAATCATTTCTTAGATTTCAAAACTCATAAGATATATAGGAATATGTTTTTAACATGAACTAAACCATAAAAGAAAAAATCAAAAATAAAATATAAGGAGATCCAAGGTTGAAATTCTATTAGCTTTTTGGGTATATTTTGATTTAATTTATAATATTTTGATATATATTCAGAAAATAGGTTTTTTTTAATTTTATAAGTTCTATGGTTTAAATAGAATGTTAACCAAGGATTTTTGATTTTGTGTTGGGTTTATTATATATTTTTAATATAATGATGAGTTAATGGAATTTTACAATGGATAAATTTTTAAGCATCCTAAAAGTAATACGATGATTTTCAAAATTTTATATGAAGATATCAGAATTTTTTATGAGGTGGTTTGGAATTAAAGTGAATTTATATATATTTATTGATTTTATAAAAAATAAATTTATTGGTTTTAAAATGAAATCAAATTGTTTTTAACTCCAATATAAGGAGTTGAAATAAAATAATTCTTTATTAGTTTTATAAATTATGTAGAATGTTAAAAAAGTTTACATAATTTTATTATATTATTTTTTATATCATTATAAAATACTTTTTGTGTGATGTTTGTTTTAGGGTGTGATATATATTTGTATTATATTGGTAGGGGTGTGATTTTTGGCCTCAACCTTGATTTATATTAGGATTATGTTAATTGAATTTTTCAAGATGTTTTGACTGGGTTATAAATTTTATATTATCTTGAGTATGCCTCCTAAAAAATTCTTGATGAATCATGTGATGTGTATATGAGGGTATTATTCTTATAATAGCCTTCCTCTTTGTTAATGTATGATATTTCTGGTTGTTGACTTGTCCTAGTCTTTGAAAATACTATTAGAGCCAGATAATTCTTTACTTTTTAGTTACTAACATTACTTCTTGGATCATCATGCACAAATGTTTCAAGGTGATTAGTGTAATACCTTGATATTTTTAAAATAATATTATTTTTATAGCATATACGACACATAATATGAAGCTTAAATGAACCATTAAATAATATTATATAAATATGATCATTATAACCTAACCATTAAATTGGTGGGAATTAATAGAATAAATAGAGATTAAAATATTTTTAAATTTCTTAATCAGTGAAAAATTATTCACAAATTATTAGTAAATAATCAATCAATTTTAAATAAAAGAATTTATTCGTAAAAAATATGTTTTCATGAAAAAAATTATTTATTTTTTGACTGAATATTATAAATAATTTATTGATTTTTTTGAAATTTTCTTTTATGAAAATGATATATGTTTTAAAATCATATTTTTCAAAATTATATTAGGATGATTTTTTGAGAGTTTTCTATATTTCATTATTTTTCAATGAATAGTGAAGATACTGATTTTTATTAAAAAATATTTTATCTTTTCAAGTATTCGAAAAGAACATTATATTTTGAATTAGTTTTAAAATTTATTTATTTATTTTCTATTAATAATAATCTAATAATTTTTATTGGAATTAACATTATACATGAATTTGGTTTAAAAAAATTTTCATACTTGAAATGACATTTTTTTAAAAACTATATTTCATCTTGTTTTTCAAGCTTAATTTTAAATTAAATTATAAATATACTATGAATTGAATTTGATAAAATGGATTTTTTATTCTTAATAAGAATAATTTATATTAGGTAATAATAGTAACTTAATTTTTTTTCATAATGAACAGTAAATACTATAAAAATCTTTTACCATAGTTATGGTTAAAACAGATTTGCGGGTGGGTTAAACTAAAATGATAATGGTTATAATGAACTAAAAACTTTCCTAAAAACTTTTTAATGAACATATTTATACCATATATCATATCATATTCGGAAATGTTCCATTTTGAGCCATTTTACAGAATTATGACATTAATATATTATAATCATTTCAAAAATTCCATGTGTCTCCTCTCCCATAATTATAAAGTGACACCCCTCTTCTCTCTACTCCACAATGCAATGTACTATTTTTACCAGAAAATAATTATAAAAATACCATACTAACATAACCACCTATATCCTAGAGTCCATTTTTTATCTTAAAACCATTCTAGGAAGGATTTATGTATATTTCTAAAGAGGTTATCTGAAGAAGAGATATAATTATTAACTGACCATTTTAATTTTATTTATTCTTTTACCTCTTAATATATTCATAAAATATTATAATATAATAATATAAGTATCTACCATATATATATATATATAACTTTGTTAATTTCAAAACCAATATCCATCTCATATTTCATCAAATGAGAACCGAAGGCATCATTTGTGCGTATGACAGACTACAACCACACGAATTGAGGTAAGTCATTTTCCATCACTACCTCCCACATAAGGATATAATGATGGATTTAATGTATATAAAATATTTTCATGAAATATTTATCATTATTTAAATATAATATTTAATATATTTTCTTACCTATTTATCCATTGAAAAATGATAATGTCATTCGTGTGTGTGTGCAGATTATAACCTCCACAAAGCGATGTGATTTGTTTTTCATTACAACATCACATATATGATATATATAAATTTATTTAAAAATATAATATGATATTTTTGATATAATAATAATTATAAAAATTTAAAATGATACATATCATCATTACATCATGGTTTTTGAAAAATGGTAACATTACTCATGTGTATATATGGGTTACCATTACCATGATTATAAAATAATTAATTTTTCATAACAAAAGTTAATTTTTGATTATAAATGTAGTATTAATGTATAAAAATGTCAATAATTTAATTATTATTATTATTTATATGATTCAATAATGAACTCTTTGACTATGGTCAATATACTGAAGTCATTTTAAAATTATGAACTGAACATCCCCAAAATACCTAAAGTAGAGTTAACAGATTAAGTGATTAAATATATCAGTAAAATAAATGAAATAAATGGTTTAATGATAGGTATTAAACCTATAAAGGATTATTAAGAAACAAATTATTGAAATAGGTTTATTATTCAGGTTTTAAAAGACATTTAATGAAATTATTGACTCGAGGTTAGGGATTTCATCTCAATTTCCTTTCATTATGGTATATTTTAATGTTATACCCCTAATTTATATTATATAGTGGATATAATACCCCTTTTAAATTTTATATCATGAATAATTAATTATTCATGGTATTCAAATTGATTTAATCAAAGGGATTTTAATTTAATGTTACCAAGTGGAAAGGGGTTTCTTAACTCAATTTCTAATCATTGGGTAACACTTTTACTCCATTAACATTGTTATGCCATGATTATGTGTGAATTTTTTTAAAAATTATTTTATTATTTATTTCCACTTGTTTTATGTCAATTTACATATGTGCACATAAGAAATTCATTTTTGCCTCATTTTTAACTCAATTTTGTTTGTATATCCCTAGGGGATCCCAAGGCGATCCCCTTTATACTTCTTCTTGACTTTATAGCTTTTGTACCTTAATTTATTAATGATTTATCAAGGTATGTTTATTATTCTCATTAAATTATTATTCCCGACTTCTCCATTATTCTATTTATAATAATTTACATCTCTTTCATGAAACTTCATTTCCAGGGTGTCTATATATATGATTAGGGTTGGAATAACAATTAGACTATATTTATAAAGAGATTTCAGTGGTTTATTCTAGTAGAAATTTTCTCTTCATCATCGAAAGAATAAAATTTTCATCTGTTTTAGGTAGGTGTCTTTTTGTAATTCATTTTACTTATAATTTAATATAATTATTAGGTTTTAGAAACCCATTATCCATCAAAATTATATCTATACGTTCTTCTTTAATTGATGTTATAAATGTTTGCAATGTTTTTTTATTACTTTTCACTTGATATAAATGGGTTTTATATGTTTTCTTGGACCATTATTTCCTAAATAATTATTCATGGATTCATGGTGTTTGTAAAAATTCCCACATGTCCCTGTTTAGTGAATTGATAACCAAATTTTTTTTCTGGTCTTTTAGATGATTTTTATAAAGTGAAACTCTTGATTTCATGAAATAATACGTTTTGAGGATGTGTTTTTTACATTTATATTACCTCGAATTTTTATTGATTATTTGGATTATTTGAGATATAGAATTAATGGTATAATTTATATTTATTTTAATTATTTTTGTGTAGGTCTTGGTTTATGAATAATATATGAACATTAATTTAATAACATGGTTTTCAAATTTTTTTAAAGGCCCATTTGGTATTTGGAAAATGTTTTTCATGAATTATTCTATACCCTTGGTTTGATCCGCCAGTGTTATGATTTATATAAAATTATTATTTATGTCCTATAAATTAGAATATTATTTGACATGCATATAACTATAGAGGGGGAAATTTCTTGAAAGGGTGGTAGAGAGTGATATGATTAATTGATTTATATATTATATTATTAATTTTTGTTCAATAAAATATTTCTTATTAACTCACTTCCATAAGGTTTATGTCATAGGAAACCTAGGTAACTAAGTGGAATATCCAATATTTGTATTAAACTAGTTTAGATTACACATTGGATAATGTCCCCAAGTTTGGATTTTACAATGTATTAGGGAGTTACCCAATGTGTATAGTTAAGAGTATGTGACGAGTTAATTTTTTCTTAAAACCCAACATAAGCTAGTAGTTGGTTCCACCTGAATAAGTCTAGGAACATCCCATTATGACCTAGTCAGTTTACCATGACACTATTTATGGATGGATATGTTTTTATGGATGGATATTACATGTATTTTCATTCATAGTGTTGTATTTTTTAACTTTTAATGGTGGATTTTACTTGGTGATTTCTCATTTTATGGTTTACTTCTCATTTAACTAAGTATTCAAAAAAGATTTGGATGTAAAATATGGAAATATGGGAAATAACTTTTATTTTATATTTCAAAACTATAAAGATAGAGGAATATATGGTTTGAATGAGAAATAAACCACAAAAGGAGAAATCAAAATGTAAAATAGAATGATAACTGAGGGAGAAATTTTATTTTATTTTGGTATATTTTGATTTAATTGATGATATTTTTATATATATTGAGAAAATATCATTTTTTGTAATTTTTTATGTTTTTTGTGGAAATAGAAGGATAAAAAAGGGTAAAATATTGGCACACATTTTAGTAAATCATGAACAGAGCATGTATATGGTTCTATACACCTTCTAGTTACTATCATATAGTAAGTACATGATTTAAAAATCTATCATACCAAACTATGTGATGAAATAAAATCCCTCCACTTTTATGATTTTATATGGGTTTATTCCCAAAAATTATTATAAGTAAATTATCACTTATTTTAAGTTAATTAAGGATAAAGTTTTTATGTTTTTATATTATCGAGTTGAATAATTATTGATATTTAATGTCATGATAGTTGGGTTTCTATAATAAATACCAATTTCAGGTTTAAAATGGGTCGTATGAAATTTTTTATATTTTATAATAATGGTTGGGGTATTATTTATAAAATACCATGAGTTTTATAATGTGTTTTCAAAAATTTGTGTGAATTTTGTATTGGGTTTATTATATATTTTTAATGTAATGACGTTTTTAATAGAATTTTATATTGGATGAAATTTTCAACATCTAAAAGTATATTTGATTATTTGAAAAAAATTATAAGAATATAATATAATTTTTTTTATAATGTGGTTGTGAATTCATGTGAATTTTAAAATATTTATTGATTTTAAAAAAAGAAAGTTTGACGTTTTAGAATGAAATCAAATAATTTTGAACTCTAATATAGGGAGTTAAAATAAAATAAATATTAACTGGTTTTCTACATGATTTAGAATGATTAGAAAGTGTACATAATTTTATTAAATGAGTTTTTAGATATTTATCAAATACTTTTTGTGGAAAAAGGTTGTTTTAATGTGTGATATATATGTTTTGTTTTTGTGGGTAAGGATTTTAGGTTTAAACTTTTGATTTATATTAGGATCACATCAAATTAATATCGAAGGATGTTTTGAATGGGTTTTATGTAACACCCCCAGATTTAATAGTACGTTATCTCATTAAAGTAATTCAATAGTTTGCGCTACACGCAACACCGAGTTCGAGCACACCACAACTTACCAAACTAGACGTTCAAAAAGCGGTTATGAATAATATTAACTAAATTTTGAATCTTATATACTCTATATAATTTTAACATCCATATTATGTGTTTCTTAGACAAAATATAAGAACAAATTCATTTTTTTCAGATAAAAGAAGTATTTTCAAAAAATGAAATTTTACCGCCTTTTAATGGAAAACCATTTTCAAAACCAATATTTGACACTTTTGTATATTCAATTTAATGAAATTAAATTATTCTTTATAATCATGACATAAAAATTTAGTATGGATAAATTTTTGTACTATTCTGATAACTTTCATATTTTGATGAATAGTGAAAAATACTATGTTTTAATTGAAAAAAACTTTTTTAATCGAAATAATTAATTGGGTTAAATTATGAATTAAAATGTTTTTGAAGTATAATTAGATTATATTTTTATCATTTGATACAATTTAGGTCATTATAAGTAATTTCACATTTAAATCGGACATAAACACGTGTCAATCTTTTGATAGTTCTTATTTTTTTAAACTATCTTTTTGGTTTTGACAAGAGGAATTAATTTTAAATTAATAAATGAAAATTCTATGTTTTTAATTTGGTAAAAAGGATTCATTTTTGAATCTAGAATATCAAAATTATCTTTGGGTGAATTTTTGGTATTTTTCTGAAAACTTTCAATTTTTGATGAATAGTGAAAAACAATGGTTTATTATTTAAAACTGAATTTTTATTTAAATAATTATTTATTTTATTTAAATTTATTTTCTGTACAGATAGATATATAATACCTATATAAGTTCAATTTAATTAATTGGAGTCAATTTATAATAAAATTAGATGTATTAAATTTTATTGAACTTTTTAACCTCTGTTTCCCACCTTCTAGGGGCATTTTCAAATTTGAATAAAACTTAATTTTACCACATCTATGAGTTGATTTAAAAAATCTAAGATACGTGGTTGATATCAGTATGTAAAATGTAGTTCAATAAGATGAAAATAATTTCTAGAGAATAATATCTTTTGACTTTTATTTACCACTGTTAAAATTAAATAGTGTAATTAAAGGTAAAAATGGTATTATAATTACCAAAACACATGTTATAATTCTATTGGATAAGTGTATTTCTTCCAGAAACAACCTTAGGAATAATATATGATCCTTTAGGTCAACTTGTATTAGAATAGGAAATTTATTATTATGTTATTTAAAGATGAGTTACATGTGTTAAACTCAAAGTTTAATAACTAAACCATTTTTAATACAGGGTTGCACACAATATAAATTTGACTATAAATATTCATTAGAAAGATAAAAGAATTTAATACATAATAGTATTTTATTTATAATTTTTAGACTTTAAATAATTTAATTTGTTTATGACACAATGATGATTTAGTAATTACCTTATTAATGAAGGAATAAAAATAAATGTTATTATAAATATTAAAATAAATATTATTTCAATGTTTTTTTGACATAAACGATTTTTCTAGGTGAATGTGACATGTTAAGGTTGGTTAAATGTATCTTTTTAGTAGTAATAATGATATTATTACTTTCACAAAAACCAAATACCAAATAATGTCAAAATTGATATAAATTAATTTTTAAAACAAATACTATATTATTGGTTGATATAATATTTATAAAAATATAAGTTTTATCCAATGGGATTAAATAATATTATATATGTCATTAATGAACCACTTTAGGTTCTCTTGGAAGTTTGGATTATGTTTATTAACCATATAGTGTAAGAATACAAGAAGACACGGTAAAAGTTAAAATATTTTACTAAGAGTTAAATATAAAAGATAAGGTTAATATGGCGACATAAACCTATATAAAACCTATTTATTGAGTGGTTTTAGACCCATACCCACCTTATCCAAGAAATAAATCATTTTTGAGCCATTAGAAATCGAAAATTATTTTATTATTAAATAATATTTCATGATTTTCCTAAAGTGACCCTCACCTCTCATATAAAAGTGTACTTCCCCTTCTCTCAAAATCACACCTCCAAAGTTGTTTGGCTCTACCAAAACCTGCACAAATATCCTAAAAACATCCCTAGAATAAACCTAGAGTCCTTAATTTAATCAGAATGACAACCTAAGGATCCCTTTTGATCAACTCAAAAGGAAACACCCGAAGAAGAAGTAATAATTTCACCACCCTCTTTCAAGTTATTTTCATCTTCCACTTCCTCTTTCTTTGTTGATTCCATAAAAAAATAATAACTCTAGTAACTACTAAAAGCTGTGATATTATTATAAATATGGTACAACCATATTCGTTATTTTATCCATCCTTTAAAAGACAAAGTCACCATACGTACGTACGTACTATTTGCCGTCTCCACATCGTGGTGTAGTTTGTTATTCAAACAATTCATTATTTGGATGGATATAATGATGATTATAACTGATGTATATAATAAATATACCATTTTAATGATTATGTATAAATGATATAATATCCAATTACATATTATTTCACTATCAATATTATGATATTGTCACTCGTGCGTACATATGGATTACCGTCTTCACGACGCGATAAGATTCATTCCCACGTTCACCATTCAACGATGATTATAAAAATATAAATTTTTAATAAGTACATAATATATGAAATAAAAATTTAACTAGATATATATATATATATATGTAATTATATATATCTTATTCACTTACATCCGTTTGATACGATATGAAAACAGAAACAATGTTTATGCGTACGTATGACCTACTGTCTCCATAAACAGTGCCTTCCATTTCATATATCTATCTATTATAAATATTGATAGTATAAATATATATGATATATAAATAAAGGTTTATATTATTTAATTATTTAAATCATGATCTAAATTATATGATCAAAATTCACAAGTTAAAACACGTACGATAAAGAAAACAATTATTACCCAAAATGTTAATTTAACATGGAAATAATTATTAAATGTGTAGTATAACGTCATAAATGAATCATGTATGAGATAATAAACAAGAATTTGGTTCTTTTATAATTTAATAACATACTATTGTCATTATACATGAGGTTAAATTTACCCTCAACCAAAGGAAATTGCAAGGTAAGAGTTAATTTCACAATCTCTTTATTATCTAAGATTGTTTATGTGTAAGTATTTACCGGGACATATTTTCATCGATACCCATATTTCATAAAAATATTTTCAAAAGTACTATTTTACTGTTTTATGGGAGTGTCTATTTAGATAGATCATAATTTTAAATGTTTTAATGATTTATCTTTCGAAATCCTTTTAATTAATGTCCATGTTTTCGAAAAGATTTTATGGATTTATTTATAAGGAAATGAATGTTTTGAAATGGTAATTCTTTTTAAAAGTTTCAAAGTGGTATGGGAAACTTTGATTTAAAAATTTCTTTTAAATTACTTCCTTTATAAATGTGTTACTTTTAAATGTTTTCATGAAAAAGGGATATTTCTCTCAACGATTTTTACAAATCATTTTCATCTATGTCAACATCCTTTGACGTATTTTTAACTTGTTTGAAGTTGATTTTTTAAGATGCAAATATTATATATTGTATTGATATTTTTGTGATATATTTGACCATGTATGTGTTATTTTTATACCATTCATGGTTTCTGGTCAAATTATTGACATTTCGTATGCTAGTATTAATATTAATGTTTATGTTATGGTTCAAAGTTTTCATATGAGGAATGTATTGGACTTAGTATATGACGGGTGGAGCTCGCTATATCTCCTCGGTGCATTGGTAGGTCTCATGAGAAAGTTAGACGTGGAATTTTCCATGACCATTATAAATTTTATATATGGTTTTGGTTGAGGCCTAAATCATTTTTAGATGTCTTGGTTGAGGCCTTGACAAGATGTGTCAGAATGTCCGACATTATACATTCCCTCATTATGAAAATAATAATGATGGTTCATATGGTTATTAGACCAGTAGAATACCCATGATTATGTTTTATTATGGAATTATTTACATAGCTCATATTCCTTCCATAAAGTGTTCATATTTATTATTTATAAATGCATGTGTGTTTAATTATTCACCATGCATAATGTTTATGTTATCTTCCACTAAATTATTTACCCTTACTGAGCATATGAGCTCATCCGTTTCTTATGTTTTATTTTCCCTGGATTCCAAGAAGTGTATTATGATTTATATGCAAGGTTAAGCTAATGGGAATAATGTTATTACCAAAGAACTATCTATACTATTTTTCATGTTTGAAATTGTAATGTAAAGTTAATGTATGTAATCTATTTTCCAAGACTGTTAAATTGATCAGTCCTTTGGGACTTGATTCCTTGTAATAATTCCAATGTATTAAAATAATTCACCAGCTCTAGGTAACTAGGGTCAAGAAGTTACATTATATATTTTATTTTATCTATATTACACCTCTTATAAAGGTCTAAATGGATCATTTGAGTCTATTTCAGGGGATTATTGTTATAATAGTCTTTTCCTTGGTTAAAGTATATTTGTTTTGGTTGTTGGCTCCTCTCAAACTCTGAATAGAGTGTGAGAGCTAGATACTTCGTGCCATTTTAACAACATCTAAGACATATTGAATCATAATCCAAAAATTTTATAGGTTGATTAGTGTAAAAACCAATGATTTTTAAAATAAGTTTATTTTTGAAAGCATATATAACAAACAACATTGAGATTAAACAAACCAAGAAATATTATTATTTTACAACGATCATTATGTCCTAACCATTATGTTGGAAGGTGTGAATATAAGTAATGGAATTATAAATTATACATAAAGGTACAAAAAAATTCATTGATAAATTTATAGTAAATAATCAATCAATTTTTTATAAAGTCATTTTATGCTTAAAAATATTTTTTCTTTTAAAAATAATTTTATTTAATTTGTGAGTGAATATTATAAATAATTTCTGAAATATTAATAAATTTTATATTATAAAAAATATATAATTTTTAATATAATATTTTAAAAAATATCCAAGGATTAATTTTATATAATTTTATAAAAATCTTTTTTTTCAATAAATAGTGAAAAATATAGATTTTTATTGAAAATCATTTTTTCTTTTAATGTAATTGGAAAGTAAAATTATACTTTTTATTAGTTTTAAAATTTAATTATTTACCTTTTATTAAAAATAATTAAATCAATTTTATTTTAATTAACATTATACTTGAATTTTTTATAATAACATTTTTATACTTAAAAGGCATTTTTTTTAAAAAACTATTTTTCATCAAAAAAATTAGGTTTAATTTTAAATTATATTCATCCACTTCAGGGAATTGAATTTGATAAAACTGATTCAATTTTTTTAATAAAAATAATTCATATTAGGAAATAATATCATCTTAATCTTTGGTCACAATGAATAAAAAAAACTGTAAAATTTGTTAATACAATTATAGTTACAACAAGTTTACCAGTGGGTTAAATTAAAGTGATAAGGGATAAAATGACCTAAAAACATACCTACAATATTTTTTATGGAAGTATTTTTTAATTATTTTTTCAATATATATAATATAATATTCATAAATGGTATATTTTGGATCCATTTTCATGATTAAGATATTAATATATTATAATGTTTTTAAAAATTCCAAGTGTGTCCTCTCCCTCACATATAAATAGATACCCCCTATCCTCTACTTTCCACCCTTAAAGTGCCTATTTTTTAACCAATAACTATAAAAATTCCTATGTAAATTCACTCCCCACATTTTATATATTTTGTTTTGATAATAAAACATCATAGGATGGACTTAGGTATAAACCTATATAGGATGTCTGAAGAAGAGGTATAATTCCTAACTGAGTGTTTTTGTTTCATTTATTTTTCTAAATCTTAAAAATATTATTCAAAAATTATTAAATAATAAATTAAGATTATTTCATATACTAATATGTTATTAGTATAATTTATTAATCTATAACCATCATATCTTATATCAAATGGGAAATGAAATCATCGATCTTGTGTACCGGGGACTACCACCTCATGAACTGATGTAATTTGTTTTCCATAACTGCCTAAAAAAATGGTTATAATGATAGATTTAATGCATATATTTGATTTTCATGAAATAATATTAATTATTTAATGATTATATTTAATATATTTTTTTAACTTTGTTTCCATTGAAAAATGATAACGACGTTCATGCGTACGTTTGGACATCCACCTCCACAAAGTGATGTGGTTTGTTTTTCATCACCGTATCATGTGGATGGTATATATAAGTTAATTTAAAAATATAATATGATATTAATTATATAATAATGATTCTGGAAATATAAAATGAAAATTACCTTCTTCCCCTCATTCTCTTTGAATAGGTAAAATGTTACTCATGCATACGTGTGGGTGGTCATCTTTATGATTGTAACATAATTCATTTTCCATAACCATATTTAATTGTTTATATTAAAAGTATAATTAAGGTACAAAAATGATAATTATTTCATTATTACTATTCTGTATATAATGGAATAATTCACTCTATTACTATGGTCAACATACCGAATTCATTTTGAAATTAAAAACTGAACATCCTCAAAACATCTTACGTGGACTTAACCGATTGAGTGATTAAATATGTCATTAAAATAAATTGTTTATTGATAAGAATAAAAACTGCAAAAGGTTTTTATGAAATTATATAATATTTATATGTTTATTATTTTTTATTAAAATACAAACAAATCAATTATGGAATCAAGGTATGATATTTCATCTGAATTTTCTTCCATTAAGGTATATTTTAATACTAATCCTGTATATTATTTTAGATCGAAAATATTTCTATTCAAATAAATTTTTTCTAACATAATTTTAATAATTTAATTTAATTAGCACAAATGGTTTCCTAAAATTCATATTACAAAATCATTTAACTTATTTCAAAATATTTTAAAAGAAAATTTATTAATTTATTTTATATGGGTCACTATTGAATCCCTTTAAAAATGTTTCAAAACATTTATTTTTTAATTTGTATGACATGAATTGATTTTACCACCTTCATGAAAATTATTTTATTTTAATAGTACTTCATAATCATCTAATTTTATTTTAAAATAAAAATATTTTCATAATATTTTTTATTATTTAATTTTTATAAGGGATTTTAAATGTTAAAAGGGTATTTTCATCAAGAAATTTTTTAATGATACTTTAATGGGATTTATATTCAATAATGAAAAAAAATATATATTTTAATTATGATCCAATAGTTTTATATTGTAATTATACCCTCCATATTTTGTTCTCTTGATGAACTATTATTGTTTGGAAAATATTTTAATAGAACCCATTTCTCTTATAGGGTTAAATCAATATATAAAAGAATAATGGTTATTGTTATGTTGAAAAATAGAATCTTTCATGTTTTATGATTATGTTATGGTTCATGGAAAACAATATGATGATGGGTGAGCATGATATAGATCATGATAATGGGTGATCCAGATATTTTACTATAATGCATTGGAAATAGATATGGAGTTAACCAATTAAAGTTTTCTCCTAAAAGATTATTAGAATTTACCAGATATGTTATTACATTTATAATAGTTATTGTAGGAGTTATATAAAAATAATGTTTCAAGCTAACAAAATTTTATATATATTATTTCATTAATTTGTAACAGATACTATTCTTAAGGATTTTTTACACATGGCTAATGATGGATGACTTTTATAACTCTTGTCTTATGTTAATGATTTATTCCTTGTATCATGTTTTTGGATCCATTATTTAATGGGTATGAATTATTTTATATTGTGATCATGAACTTTGACTATATAATAATACTTTTATTCTCATTTATGATATTCAATTAATTATATATATTGAGCATTTGAGCGAACCGTTATTATATTTTATTTTCCATGTGTTATGAAGAAAGGATTAAAGAATGTTTTTCATAATAAGGTCACTATATGTGAAGAACTTAGTTGGATATGATGTAGTTTTTTTTGAATTTTTTTATATATCCAATTTTTTATATAATAGGTTGTCTTAGTTATCAAAAAATCTAAACCTAAAAGGCCTTTGGGTATATTAGTGACCCAATATTTTAGTTTTATGTTTTATATTTGGATGGTTTAAAAATGTATGACATTTATCGGTATCAAATCCAAAGATGAAAATATTATGTTTTGACACTAAATCTATGAGTGAAGGTTCGGGGATGTTATAGTTGGTATTAGAGTAGGTTTCAGATAAATTTTGAGATAACTATGTTTTAATGTGAGGTTAAATTAAGAGTTATGGATACTATCATGGTATTATTGGTTTAAGGTTGTTCATAAGTTCAAAGGATTAAACAGCCATTTTGATTATGTGTTGGTATTTTAAAGTGATTAATGATATCTTGGGTGAAATTTTATTGGGTTGAGGAATATATAACCCATAGGTTTAACATGGATGATTATTTTAGAAGAATACTCGTACATTTTTGGTGATTTATTATGAAAGGAATGATATAAATTTTGAGGATTAAACTTTCTATAATTTTGAGGTTATTTTGGTTATTTTAGATACAAGTTTATTTATTTATTGAAGGATCTAAGATGAACAATACAAGAAAATAATCCTATATCAATGATTTTGGGAAAACTCATGGCTATAAGCCATTCCTATAGCCAATGTTTTTAAAAACCATGGATATAAGGTTTTTTTACAATTTTATAGCCATGTTTTACATAAAATCATGGCAATAAATATTCACTACAGCCATAGTTGAAGAAAATTGCGGCCATAGGCTTTCCACCCAACCATCAAAAAAATATTTCCTAGTGAGAAGTGATTGTGAAGTTTGATGACTATATTTTAATACCTATTTCCATATTAAATATATATATATATATATATTATACATATTAATACAATAAAATTTTCATAGTATAGTGGTTATGTTTTTAATGTTCAAAAGTGGAACCACACCTATAGGTCTATTTCCATGGTTTGAGTCGTGGTTATTGGGCTATTGTAATAGTTTCAAACTATGAGTATAAGGCTATTTCCATGGTTGAAACTATGGACATATGTTTTTTTCCAAGGATGGATACTTTTGAAATATATTCATCCCTACAACCATTCCAAAAGGATCCTTGTTCATATTGTCTATGGATATTACATATTATCATAGTTTATATATATATATACCAATGTTTTTGACCATGGATATAACTGAATTTTTTATAGTGAAACTTTTCTGTTATTATGGAAATTTTTAGTTAAAAATATTATTTTTTCATATAAAGGTGTATATATTTTTTATATTTTAATACATTCTTATAAACATATTATTTTTGGATAATATATAAATACATGAAAAATATATTTTTACCTTTTTTTTTATTTTTTGATCCATTAGAAGTTGATTTTAGTGCCTCAGGGATAAAAATTTTATCTCAAATACTAATTATATGGAAAAAATGGTGAGATTGTGGGGAAAAGAAAAACAATAATTAAATAAAATAAAAGGATATTGATACTAAAATGTTATCCTATAAACCATTATTTATGATAAAATGATGGTATTTTTCAAAGATCAATGATTTATGGTCTTGTGGTCATTGAATTTCTCATGATGATCCAATTTCTTATTATTGATGTTCTCTGTCACTCACCATCATTTTTAGACAATATATTTTTTCCTCCTTGTATATATTTTAACTTTCCATAATATTTTTTCTTATTTTGAAACCTTGTTATGTCTAATTATAAATGACCTTTATATTTCATTTTCCCTCTTTCCAAGAGAAGGTTTTATAAACACTTTTTACATTGGATTTTCTACAAAAAATATTTTGGAATATAAAACTACGATTAAGTTAAAATTATGAGTATGAATGTTATTAAAGGGTATAATGTATCATCCTAGTAATTTTAAAATAATATTATGTTTTCTAGAATATACGATAGACAACATTGAGTTTAAATGAACCATGATATATTAATATTAAAATATGACCATTATAACCCAGACATTAAATTGGTTGGTATGAATAGAAGTAACCTAATTATGAAATATATATAATGTTCCCAATTAATAAAAATTTATTGATTAATTCTTAGTATACAATAATTAAATTTTTAGTATAGTCATTTTATGCTTCAAAAATAGTTCTTTTTCGAAAATGAATTCTATTTCTTCTTGTGAGAAAATATTATAATTTTTGTCTAGAAATTTTAGAAATTTAATATAATAAAAAGGTAATAATTTTTTAGACCATCATTTGAAAATTATATTAAGATGAATTTTTTATAATTTTATGAAGATTTTATTTTTCAATGAATAATGAATAATACTGATTTTTATTGAAAAACTGCCTCTTCTTTTAAATTATTTACAAAGAAACATTCTGTTTTGGATTTATTTTAAAATTAAATTATTTAATTTTGATGAAAAGTAATACAATTTTTTTTAATCAAAATTAGAATTTAATTTTTTAAAATCAATTTTATACTTAAAATGACATATTTCTGAAAAATTGTTTTCTGTTACATTTTATGGGTTTAATTTTAAATTGAATTCTGAAAATTATATTAATTTAATTAGATAAAAGGGATTAATTTTTTTAATTACAATAATTAATAATAGTTAATTGTAAAAATATGTTACCGTGGTTAAAGGTTAAACTAGTTTACCTAGGTGTTAAAATAAAATGATAACTATAAAAATGACATAAAAACATTTCTAAAGCCTATTTTATGTCCATATTTTAACACTATATCAACTAATATTTTTAGATGTTCTGTTTTTGAGAAATGTTTCTGGAGTATTACATTAATATATTTTAATATTTTTAAAAATTACACGTGTGCCTCTCCCCCACTTATAAAAATACACCCAATATCTTATTCTATCTACACTTCAAGAACCATTTGGTTCATCTAATAATTGCCTTAATCTCTTCTAAAAGTCCCTCCAAATTTTGAAGATTATATTATTTTATAATAAAAATAACATAATAGTCATCAGGTGTAACACACCACAATTTTAATAAAGAATACTATGTTCGATAGCTTACGTTTCATGAATCGCCGAGATTAAACGAACTACAGAATATATTTATTCTAACACGACTGCTATAAACATGCAGTTAAATTAGTAGATGTAAATAATATTAACTGTATTATAAAATATATATGAATTTAATTTTCAATAAATATTTATTTATTATTATAAAATAAAAACATATTTATTAGTAAAGTCATTTTGTTATTCAAATATATGTTTTCTTCAAAAAAAGTTTTTATTCCTTTCTATGAGAAAATAAATATAATTAATTTTAAACAATTTTTTAAAATTTATTTGATTAAAATAATATAATTTTTTATTATTAATTTCAAAATTATATTACTATGAATTTTAGAGAATTATTTGAAAAGTTTAAGTTTTTAGTGAAAAGTAAAAAAACTGATTTTTGTAAAAATGCCACTTATTTTAACTAAATTAAACCACATAAAAGTGACATTATGTTTTGAATTTGATTTAAAATAATATAATTATTATTTATTTATATTTAACCCACTTAAATTATTTTTAATTAGGTTTATATTGTGTTTTATAATAAGCTTATTTTTGGGTTTAAAAATGAAATTTTTTCTAATAACTATTTTTAATTACATAATGTTACTCCTTTTTAATTAATTAAAATAATCACTAATTGAGATTTTTTTTAAATTATATGTATAAATTCTATATGATTAAATATTATTTTAGTTTCATAAAATTATTATTATTAGTCAAACATTTAATATTGAATCATTTTTTACTTGAAAATATACACTTCTTGAGAACCCTCTTTTTCATCCCATCTGTGGGTTTTGTTTCTAAGACTTCCAATTATGTGAATTTTATTTGGTAAAATGGATTCCATATTTTTAGTAATAAGGTATAAATTTGTTTTCAATGTTTTTTTATTTTCATTTATAAAAATATTACCACTATAATAAAAATAGTTACCCTAGTATATGTAAAATAATGAAACAAGTTAAAGTTACAAGGAAAAAATTTAAAAGACATATTAAATACAAATTTCAATGGATTTTTTTTTGTTTTTCTCAACCATAAAAGAGATTTAAAACATAAATTATCAATCTAATTCCTTGAATTAATTTTGACCCAAATGTGGTTGGCATTGAATATAAAATAATCATTATTTAATTACTTATCCCCGCAGTAAGTATAAATATCACTCCATCACCACCCCCTTTATCCTCACAAGACATGAGGATCCTAAAATATTTTCCAAAAATTGTCCTACCCACTTTATCCATTTATAAGTTATGTTGGTCTCACTGAATTAAAAATTCTATACTTCTTATGTGGTCCTTTATTGAGGTGATATTCAAGAGGAAGATTTTTCAAACAACCTATCTTAATTTATTTTCTTATTTCAATTTCTAATCACCCCATTCATTCATGAAGAAATAATAAATCCAATTTCATTTATATACAATAATTTTATATTTATAATTGAATATCTTATATCCATCATTTTTATTAACTTATCTAATTCAAATAAATGAAACCATTGCCCAAATTTTGGGTGTTAACTGTCTCCATGGATAATGATTTTTTCCATTACCGACTTCATAGCTGGTAATAGAAGTATTATTATACTTAAATAAGATTTTAATAGGTATAATATATTCTATTTTATATTCTGTGACTAATATATAGACATAATATTGAATAAAATTAAACTAGTTTGTGATAGTTTGAAAAACCACCAAATTAAACTAAACACTTATCATTAACATTTTATCAAATGAATCATCCACATGTAATAAATAAAGTAACAGACCCTAAAATCCCTAAAATGAACGCACCCAAAACAATGAAAATAATGAAATATTATTATAGAATAGGTTGTAAGATGTTATAAAAATATCAAATAAGGTATTATAATTATTAAAATAGTTTTTTATAGAATCAATAAAATTGTTTAAATATTTATATAGGATGTTAAAGTATGAAAAAATAAAGGGAAATATGAGGTAAGGGCTTCTCGGATCAGTTTTATTTATATGGGATTTATTCCCTATTAACTACTTATTTCTATCGTACGGTGTATATTTAGAACTTTGATATATAGTTTCACAAATCTCAATTTCCTCATGGTATTCAAAAATTAATTTGATAATTATTACATTTATGGTGTACATGATTCGACTCGTTACAAAGTGTAAGGGAATTCAAAACCCAATTTCATTTCTTTAGGTTTAAATTCAACTTCATTGATAATATATTACTAATATTATGTGTGAAATGAACAATTATTTCCTTATGTTGTATTTATACTATTTTATGTGGATTTATAGTTAATACACATAATCTATTCATTTTATTACCACTCACTTCAAAGATATGATATTTGTAAGGGTAATTATTTTCAAAATCCTTATTTAAAGTTCATTTTTAAAAAATAATATATTTGAAATATATGTAATGAACAAAATTTTACGATTTAATGTAAATTTATTATCTTTAATAAAAAATAACAAGTTTATATGGTAACATTTAAAGGAAAATTCTTCCACTGTATGTGCACAGTTTTTCAAAATGACTGATTTAAAAATATAAAGTTTATTTTAATCAAAGATTATTTATATATAAGATTTGATGATTTATGTTAATGTTATGGTTCTTGGGAATTTTATAAGATGATAAGTGTTTTTTTAAAAACCAAGGATGGGGTTTTTCATAATAAACCAAGGATGGGTGGTTAGGTTTATAACTAATGATGGGTGGTTCCATGATAAATCAAGGGCAGGTGGTTATGTTATAACTTCAAATGCATTGGGTACTCTGGAGCTAGAGGATGGAAATATTGGTTTCTTCCTTTATAAGAGTGATATGGAATATTATGTCCCAATTTACCTACTTATATATTATATAATTTCTTATAAGTTTTCATGAAAATTTATTGATTTTAAAATTGTAAAATAATGAACTTTACAAAAATATGATTCTTTTTTAGGGTGAAAGGGTATGTTTTTAAGAAAAGGGTTTTTATGGGTTTTCAATAGAATAATGTTTTACTTTTATGAAACTTTCTGTGATTATGTTCCCATACTATGTTTTAAATGTTTTTTATAGGATTTAAATATAATTAGGTACAAGTATGAGATAAAGGAGAAAATTGTGGATATTTTTCAAGAAGAGAAACCATGTTCTATTTTTTAAAAACTTTTGTTTTATGAAAAAATGGATACTACGTATAAGTTACCATTTGTAATGTATGGGTTTAATATGTAGGGTTTTGTCCTAATTATCTAATACTATAATCGTAAAAGATATTTGGGAATGAAATAAATAAAATTCTAGTTTGAAATCACTATAATATGTAATGTTTAACGCCCCGTACTTATAGTTGGTATTAGGTCATATTTTAAATAACATTAGAGGATATGACATTGCTTAAGAATAAGTTTCAAGTCGTATATAATCACAATGACTAACAAGGTAGGTATATTCCTATTTATTTTGGATAAATTGAATGAGTTTTAGATAAAACTAATAAGGATATATTAGTTTTCCCCCTTATATGTTGGTATATTATGATTTTATTAATATTTTCCCATTAATATTTTTGGTTATAGTAAACAGATGGATCCATCAGGAAGCCATGTAATAATGGATATGATGGAAAATGAGGTGGTTGTATGAATGAGAAATAAAATTAAATGAGTGATATTATGTGAACTCATTTGGTTATTCTATACCCACTATCAAGATTAATTATTAACCACTTGAACCTTTGTAGTTTTTCTAATACATCAAAAATGTGATAAATAAATCCATGTGTATGTTCAGATGAAAATGACCATAAATGTAAATATATTCAATGAACTATGTGTCAAAAATGTGGAATGAAGCACACAGAAAAATTTCCTAAAAGGACACACAAATGTTTTATATGATGTAAAGGAGGTCATAAAGCAGTAAAATGGTATGGAGAAATAAAGACTTTAGTTATCTCTATAAAAGGGAAATAGTTTATTCCCAATTTACCAAATGAATTTTTTAGATGTGGGAGGTATGGACATGATTAAAATCAATGTCCTAGGAAGAAGGCCCATGAATGGGCTTATTAGGACCATAGAAATATCTATTTAGCAATACCTAATACCATTACAGTCAAAGATGGGGATACTTTAAAGGACATATGAATGGTATGGATTATTTCTTGGATCGTGTTTTGAAATTTTTGAATCTTAGGATGTGATTCATATTTTTGTTTTTTGGAAAGAAGTATTCAGGAACATGTAACACCCCAGGTAAATAAAGAATATGAAATTTTCATATTTATCCATATTTATGAGTAAAATATTAATATGACTTTAAAGGGGACGCTATGCTCGATGGCGTACCCAACACGCAACAACGAGTTTCTTGGGAATCTTATGTTGCACTCTAATAATAAAATAATATTATTTTAAATGGTAGTTAACATGTAGCCATTGTGTTGGCGGGAATGGATAGAAATAACTAAAATATGATTATATATGTTTTTAAATGTTTTTACATTTATCCAAAAAAAGATAAAGGCTTAAAATACGGAAAGAATTCAATTTTAGGCGTATATGCCCTAGTTTTCACTAAAGGTTCACTTATCACCATTTGATGTTGAACCATCATGAAATATAGTTTTGTTCACTCCTAAACATTCTTTTGGACCAAATAAAACTCTTATTAAGAATTGGGACATCAAAATTTACTTTGTGTAAATTTTTGGTATCTTTCCGATAAAGTTCATTTTTTTTAATGAATAGTGTAAAATGTTGTATTTTAATTCAAAACCTCTTTTGAATCTAATTTATTTATATGATTAGATTATCTTTTGAATTTGTTTTAAAGTGAAATTAGAATATATTTTTACTATTAAATCCAATAGTGGTCGTTGTAATTAATTTCACATTGAAATCAGACTTAAACCAGTGTCAATCTTTTGATACTTATTGTTTCATAAAAACACGTTATTTGATCTGACAGCGGAAATTAATTATTAAATTAATTAATGTGACTTATATGTTTTGAATTTTTTAAAATATACTTCATTTTTTAATTCGGAATATCAAATAGAGCTTAGGGTGAATTTTTGGGATTTTTCTGAAAAACTTCAATTTTTGATGAATAGTGAAACCACTAAGTGGTACTTATAAAAACTGATTTTTCCGTTTAAATGAAATTTTTCCATCATTGTGTTTTGAGTTTCGAAAATATGACATACATGGTTGTCATTAAGAAGTAAAATGTGGTTCAATGGGATAAAAATAATTTTTTGGTGAATAGTAACTTATTTAGTTTTTAATCGTGATTAGAGGTAATTAGTGTAGCTTAAGGTAAAAATAATGTTTTAATAATATGAAATGAAATTTACACATGTCCTAACATCATTGGATGTGTAATTGTCGACCAATACAATCCATGGGTCAACTTGGGGACCCCATAGAGCCACTTTGGTTTTGAAATGACATAAATAACTTTTTACTTAATGTAAAAGTAAAAATGACACAAACATGATATGTTTTACTAAAACAATTTTTAAGTGTGGTTATACAAGTAATATTTTTTGTTATAAATATTCATTGGAAAGCTACTGATATTTCCTACATCATAGTAATTTTTTTATAATTTTTAGACATTAAATAAATTAAATTATTTATGACATCATAATGATATAGCGATGACATCATTATCTGACGATTTAAATAAAATGAGAAGATAATGTAAACTCTATGACCTACACATGTCAAAAACTTATTGGATGGGTGGATTTAGAACCCTTATCACCTTATCCACGAATTATATCAATGTGGGACCTTTTAAAACCGAAACACATTTTCAAATAAAGTAATATTTCTTACTTTCCAAAAGTGCCCCTCCTCTCCTCTTATAAAAGGCCCCCACCTCTACCTCATTTCACACACTCCTCAAGCCTTTGGATAGGCCAACCCCTGCCCATTTACTCTCTCCACATCCCTCTCCTCATCCTAGAGGATTCCTTTTGGGCATAATCCTTTCAAAGTAAGCCTTTAGGCTCAAATCAAAAGAAGTTACACTTTTAAAGGTAATTCATTCTCTCATGTTCATTTGTTTTATTTTGCTTCTCCAACCCCATAAACTATTTTTATTTACTTATTTTGTAACAACACAAGTATATTAAATATACTAGGATGTTGTTATAAGATTTATTTGAGCTACACTCTCACACAACTACATCAAATGGTTAAAGAACATACGGTTTCTGTGGATGGCGAAATTCTGCCTCCCGAAACGATGATTGTTCAATACTCATTTAACACCTTCAAAGGTGGCCATTATGATGTCACTATTTTTATATATGATATATAATATGTTTATTTTTTACTTATGCTTCTGTATTTTTCATTTTTGTCTTACCTTTATGGCTTCCATTATGGGTATATGCGATATCTTCATTTAAGGGAGTGCGGACTACCGCCCCCTCAAAGTGATTTGATTCGTTAAATACCATATGTGGGACGTATAAAGGATGGAACTATGATATTATATATTATATTATACTGGAATTATAATATACCTTTATATCATTATTATTCCATTCTATAAAATACAAAATATAAATGAAAGTAGCATTCATGCGTACGTACGACTTACCATCTCCATGAACGGTGCATTTCATTTCTTACCTCTAAATGATTATGTAATGTTATAAATGCATGAATGTACTGGATATATATGACATATATGATATCTACATCATGAATACAATTCTGGATATAATAAACATTTGGCCACACGAACAACATGTAATTGTAAGAAGTCCACTTTCGACTTAAGAACCAAATATCGGCAAAAAAAAATATTATTAACATAAATGATTACATAACGTTTATGACATGGTAATAAGTGATATAAAAGGAATAATGAACTTGAAAAAGGTTCTTAAGGAAGTATAAATTAACTCAAGTTTATTATTCAGGAGATTAAATAACGATCGAGTCAAGTCGGACCCGAGGTAAGGGATCCTACTCCTCTCTTTCTTTTTAAGTACACACTTTTATGTCATTCCTTTTAAAGCACATATTTCTTGTTATTGGGATGATATTTTATATTAAACTTACTGTAATTTTTATGTTCATGTGATGAGAGACCCTATTCTCTCTCATCAATACATTTTGGAAGTTTTGAGTGGCGTCGTTAGGCTGCCGAACTTTCGTAAGAGATCTAACCTCTCCCTTTCCTTTTAAGTACTCTCCTTTATGTCACTTCTTTTAAGATCCTCTTTGTAATGTTGGGGGATGTTATTTTATATTCCTATTGCTGTAAATTTTATTTTAATTTGATGAGATACCCTATTTTATCTCATCAATCCATATTCATAAGTTTTATGTGGCGTCGTTAGGCTGCTGAGTTTTCGTAAGGGATTTTTCATCTAACTTTTATTCCCGTGAGATTTATACTACATTTTCCACAAATTCCATTGATTGGTGTATGTACTGCCCATTATTCTACTCTTTGTGTAATATAATTTAGTTTATGAGTATTTACATCAATTATCTATTGTCCTTCTTTCATGGGGTGTATGTTTTGAAAGATACCCAAGTCGGTAAGGGAACCTTTCACCCTCCTCTTTTTTTAAAAGACTTCTTTTGTTGGGTCTTTTAATTTGAATATTGTTATGTTGGGATATGTTCTCATATATCCTTATTGATTTAAATTTTATGTCCAAGTGATTAGATACACTTTTTATCTCTCATCAACTCATTTTGATGTGATGTCGTTAGGCTGTCAAGGGAACTTTTTAACCCAATTTCGATTTCTTTGGGTTCAACATGTAGTCATTGAATATGTCATCCATTGAATATGGGTGAATGACCTTTTATTGTTTTACACTTAATATCCACTTATATTGGGTGTATTTATATTTTTCACACATATTTTTGAGATTGATTTTTCCTTAATTTAAGGATACCTTCTTTATAAGGGATTTCATCACATTTGACATTTCTATTGAGGGTTCATTGTTGTTATGCACCAATTCACTCTTATATTGTGTATATACTATCCTTTGGAGTATTATATCATGAATACATTTATTCTCATGATATTATAAAGTTCTGATTAAATTTTATTCCTCAATTATTGTATTCAAGTGTCTCTAATTTTGGTAAAACCCCTTTAACCAAAATATCGTTTTAAATATTTTAATTATTTGTTCTTATTAATATCAATGTTTTCAAAATAGTTTTAAGGATTTATTTATATGGATATTAATGGTTTAAAATTTTAAGCTTCAAGATGGTATGAGACACTTTGATTCAAAAATCTCTTTATCAAATGTTTTAAATGGTTTTGGAAATGGTTTCTTTTTGAATGGATTCATTATTTCAATATACTAAAATGTTATATTGTGATTGAAATGTGGAAATGTTATGTTTCCTTTATGCGTGTTTTATGTGATACATTTATGTTATGGTTCTTGGGCATTGTTATGAGAACGGGTGGTTCCGTGATAAACTAAGTGCGGGTGAGCCCGATATAGCTCTCCAATGCATTGGGTAATGCGAAGGAGTGAAACATTAAGGTTTCTCCGAAGAGATTTTGGGAATATACTGTGATGGGTATTCCAAACGTAACCAAGAGGGTTACTCCCTATGTAAGAATGTTATGAATGTCTCAAGTTACCTTTTTTTCTTATGATTTCTATGATTTATTCATGGTTTGATGAGGTATGAAAGTGCCTTTGTTTTATGGGTAAAGTATGATTTCATTCTTATGTATATATGAACTCATGTTTCCTTTACATATTTTTATAACCCTTACTGAGCTTTTTATGCTCATCCCAAGTTTTTGAAATGTTTTTCACAGGTCACGGGAAAGGTACATGATAAGATGATAGAGTAAAGGATGTGTCAAGAAAGAATCCTAGTTTTATTTTAAATATGTTTCTGTTGTTGGGAAAAATGAATCATGTCTTTTATGTAACCACTTTGTTTAAAGGTGGAATGTAATGAAAGATTCAAGATCTAATTCTCTAAAACTCTAAACCTGAAAAGGTCCTCAATGTGTAATCTTGTAATAACTCAAGATTAAGTAAGGTTTAAGGCTGGGGCCTTATAGTTGGTATCAAAGGTCGTTTTAGATAACTTTATAGGTTAGGGTATTCTTTAAGCATAAGTGACATTACCATAATGGTTAGGATTTCAGAAAGAGTCCTAGTTTTAGATAAAGTGAATGAGTAAGTATATCTTAGTGTTTATCTTACTCATTAGTACATTATGGTTTTGTTGATATAATCACACTGACCTTTTTGGTTTTAGTAAATGGCTGGATCTAGCAGGCACCAAAGTAACAGTGGATGTGAAGGAAACTGTGACAGTTTTTTTTAGCAAGCAACTGAATGATATGGGAGCTGCAATGAGAACTCTTGTGATTATCCTCAACCAACTATCTGGAGTCATGATTGACCACCTAAACCTTGGAGATTTCTCTAAGGCATCATATATGCAAGAAACAAATCCCTACGGATGTACAGGTAATAATCATAAAGGTAAGTGTGTTCAAAAACCTATGTGTCAAATATGTGGAAAGAAACACCTAGGAAAATGTTTCAAAGGGACAGAAATATGCTATAGATGTGGAAATGAAGGTCATAAAGCAAGAACCTGCCATGGAAAAAGGAAGCATCCAGTTGACTCAAGGAAATGGAAAGAAGTTCTTTCTGAGGGATCAATTGAATGTTTTAAATGTGGTGTGCATGGTCATTATGCAAACACATGTCCTATGAAGAAGTTTCGTGAATGGGGTAACCAAGAGCGTACCAATATTCGTTTACCAATACCTAATGCCATTCCGATTGAGGATGAAGAAACTGACAATGACCAATCAAAGGTATGTACTATTTCATGACTATTGTTTTCCTATTTTGGAATCTTAGGATATGATTCATGATTTTGTTTGTAGGAAAGAGGTATTTCGGAATAAGTTGGAATGGAATGGATAATGGATCATGAAGAATGTTGAATGAGTAAGATGTCAACATATAAGGGCTTCAAGAGTTATGGTGAAATTCTTAAGAGTATTGAGTCTCTTTTGATGATGGGGTTACATTAGATGACTTTTTATATTATGTGTAACCCTGATGTTTAATATAGGAAAATTTTATTCAAGTAATAGTTATATTTTCTTTTGTGGACATAGTTATAAAGAACCATTTGGGTTTATATGATCCTTACTTTTGAGGTAATTATGGGTTACAATATTTTATGATTGAAGTGAAAGGCATGACATAAAATTGAGGTTAAATTATGTTATGGTTATTTTTGATGATTTTATCCCTTTTTGGGGAATGATTTGAGAATTATATAGTTTTGGAAAAAGGACAACACGTAGACTGTGTGACTACCCGTTGTGTCGGACAAAGCTGCGGGAATCGAACCCACAATCAAAGTGCAACTGGTATTTATCGCCTACCACTGGACTACGTGAATTCCCTGGTTAGTTTGACTGATTCTTTTTTTTAAGAGTAAGTTTATTTTAGGTTATTTATGAAAATGATTAACCTATCATAGAGGATATTTGATTAGGTTAATTACTTTTCAATACGAGACTTTAGGAGCAACTGATGTTGTTTGGAGATAAATGTTACGATTTAACTTGGAAGACTATGTGACTAAATCCTTCAAATATTTGGGTTTCAGTCTTATATTGGTTTACTTTGAAGAATTTTATCGACAAATTGTTTATCGGATGTTCCTCGTTGAACTTTGGGTTTTGTTGGACAAATTTTGGAGATTAAGAATAGATTTTCTTTTTAATGGGTTATCCTTTTCTGGATAATCTGACCTTGTACTAACCTTTTTGGTTTTGGTTTTCGTTTTCGTTAATGCCTAAAGACATGGGATGTATATAGTTCTCTTTTGTGGATTAGGTGATTCTCTAGAAGTTGATTATAGTACTCTTAATGCGAACAAGTCTCCCTAAATACTCGTCTTTTGGAAAAAATATGAGTTTGATTAAGGAATCTAGTAAAAGTTGAAAGTCAACATGATAAGTGATTATGTTTCCTTATGAATAAATTCCTCAATAAAAAGTAACTTAAAACAAAAATGTTGTCTATTAGCTTTTCCTTTTGGGGAATCGAATACCGTTTAACCCATCACAAGTGTGTGATTTTCTCATTGTTAACTTTCTCCTAGACATGTTTACTATAACTCTCCCTCAAGAACATGACCCTTTGCTTTTTATTCCATGTCCATGTTTTTATACATGGAATCCTAGTATGGGTTAACTCGGGTGACCTCTGTACTTATCTTTCTTTATTTTAAAGTGATTGTTTTACCGACTCTTGTTCCGATGTGGGACTTTCAAGGATGTTTCCAAGCGCAATTTTAAAATTGCGAGGACGCAATTCCCAAAAGGGGGGAAGGATGTAACACCCCAGGTAAATAAAGAATATGAAATTTTCATATTTATCCATATTTATGAGTAAAATATTAATATGACTTTAAAGGGGACGCTATGCTCGATGGCGTACCCAACACGCAACAACGAGTTTCTTGAGAATCTTACGTTGCACTCTAATAATAAAATAATATTATTTTAAATGGTAGTTAACATGTAGCCGTTGTGTTGGCGGGAATGGATAGAAATAACTAAAATATGATTATATATGTTTTTAAATGTTTTTACATTTATCCAATAAAAGATAAAGGCTTAAAATACGGAAAGAATTCAATTTTAGGCGTATATGCCCTAGTTTTCACTAAAGGTTCACTTATCACCTTTTGATGTTGAACCATCATTAAATATAGTTTTGTTCACTCTTAAACATTCTTTTGGACCAAATAAAACTCTTATTAATAATTGGGACATCAAAATTTACTTTGTGTAAATTTTTGGTATCTTTCCGATAAAGTTCATTTTTTTTAATGAATAGTGTAAAATGTTGTATTTTAATTCAAAACCTCTTTTTAATCTAATTTATTTATATGACTAGATTATCTTTTTAATTGGTTTTAAAGTGAAATTAGAATATATTTTTACTATTAAATCCAATAGTGGTCGTTGGAATTAATTTCACTTTGAAATCAGACTTAAACGAGTGTCAATCTTTTGATACTTATTGTTTCATAAAAACACGCTATTTGATCTGACAGCGTGAATTAATTATTAAATTAATTAATGTGACTTATATGTTTTGAATTTTGTAAAATAGACTTCATTTTTGAATTCGGAATATCAAGTATAGCTTAGGGTGAATTTTTGGGATTTTTCTGAAAAACTTCAATTTTTGATGAATAGTGAAACCACTAAGTGGTACTTATAAAAACTAATTTTTCCGTTTAAATGAAATTTTTCCATATTTGTGTTTTTAATTTCGAAAATCCGACATACATGGTTGTCATTAAGAAGTAAAATGGGGTTCAATGGGATAAAAATAATTTTTTGGTGAATAGTAACTTATTAAGTTTTTAATCGCGATTAGAGGTAATTAGTTTAGTTTAAGGTAAAAATAATGTTTTAATAATATGAAATGAACTTGACACATGTACTAACCTCATTGGATGTGTAATGGCCGACCAACACAAGCCATGGGTCAACTTGGGGATCCCATGGAGCCACTTTGGTTGGGAAATGACATAAATAACTTTTTATTTAATGTAAAAGTAAAAATGACACAAACATGATATGTTTTACTAAAACAATTTTTAAGTGGGGTTATACAAGTCAGATTTTTTATTATAAATATTCATTGGAAATATAAAACGATTTCCTACATCATATCAATTTTTTTATAATTTTTAGACATTAAATAAATTAAATTATATATGACATCATAATGATGGAGCGATGAAATCATTATCTGACGATTTAAATAAAATAAGAAGATAATGTAAACTCTATGACCTACACATGTCAAAAACTTATTGGATGGGTGGTTTCGAACCCTTATCACCTTATCCACGAATTATATCAATGTGGGACCTTTTAAAACCGAAACACATTTTCAAATAAAGTAATATTTCTTACTTTCCAAAAGTGCCCCTCCTCTCCTCTTATAAAAGGCCCCCACCTCTACCTCATTTCACACACTCCTCAAGCCTTTGGCTTGGCCAACCCCTGCCCATTTACTCTCTCCACATCCCTCTACTCATCCTAGAGGATTCCTTTTGGGCAGAATCCTTTCAAAGGAATCCTTTAGGCTCAAATCAAAAGGAGTTACACTTTTAAAGGTAATTCATTCTCTCATATTCATTTGTTTTATTTTGCTTCTCCAACCCCATAAACTCTTTTTATTTACTTCTTTTGTAAAAACACCAGTATCTTCAATATACTAGGATGTTGTTATAATATTTATTCGAGCTACACTCTCACACAACTACATCAAATGGTTAAAGAACATACGGTTTCCGTGGATGGCGAAATTCTGCCTCCCGAAACGATGATTGTTCAATACTCATTTAACACCTTAAAAGGTGGCCATTATGATGTAAATATTTTTATATATGATATATAATATGTTTATGTTTTACTTATGCTTCTTTATTTTTCATTTGTGTCTTACCTTTATGGCTTCCATTATGGGTATACACGATATCTTCATTTAAGGGAGTGCGGACTACCGCCCCCTCAAAGTGATTTGATTCGTTAAATACCATATGTGGGATGTATAAAGGATGGAACTATGATATTATATATGATATTATACTGGAATTATAATATACCTTTATATCATTATTATTCCATTCTATAAAATACAAAATAGAAATGAAAGTAGCGTTCATGTGTACGTACGGCTTACCGTCACCATGAACGGTGCATTTCATTTCTTACCTCTAGAAAATTATGTAATGTTATAAATGCATGTATGTACTGGATATATATGAAATATATGATATCTAAATTATGAATACAATTCTGGATATAATAAACATTTGGCCACACGAACAACATGTAATTGTAAGAAGTCCACTTTCGACTTAAGAACCAAATATCGGCAAAACAAATATTATTAACATAAATGATTACATAATGTTTATGACATGGTAATAAGTGATATAAAAGGAATAATGAACTTGAAAAAGGTTCTTAAGGAAGTAGAAATTAACTCAAGTTTATTATTCAGGAGATTAAAGAACGATCGAGTCAAGTCGGACCCGAGGTAAGGGATCCTACTCCTCTCTTTCTTTTTAAGTACACACTTTTATGTCATTCCTTTTAAAGCTCATCTTTCTTATTATTGGGATGATCTTTTATATTAAACTTACGGTAATTTTTATGTTCATGTGATGAGAGACCCTATTCTCTCTCATCAATCCATTTTGGAAGTTTTGAGTGGCGCCGTTAGGCTGCCGAACATTCGTAAGAGATCTAACCTCTCTCTTTCCTTTTAAGTACTCTCCTTTATGTCACTTCTTTTAAGATCCTCTTTGTAATGTTGGGGGATGTTATTTTATATTCCTATTTCTGTACATTTTATTGTAATGTGATGAGATACCCTATTTGATCTCATCAATCCATATTCGGAAGTTTTATGTGGCGACGTTAGGCTGCCGAGTTTTCGTAAGGGATTTTTCATCTCACTTTTATTCCTGTGAGATTTATGATACATTTGCCACAAATTCCATTGAGTGGTGTATGTACTGCCCATTATTCTACTATTTGTGTAATATATTTTAGTTTATGATTATTTACATCAATGATCTATTGTCCTTCTTTCATGGGGTGAATGTTTTGAAAGATACCCAAGTCGGTAAGGGAACCTTTCACCCTCCTCTTTTTTTAAAAGACTTCTTTTGTTGGGTCTTTTAATTTGCATATTGTTTTGTTGGGATATGTTCTCATATATCCTTATTGATGTAAATTTTATGTCCAAGTGATGAGATACACTTTTTATCTCTCATCAACTCATTTTGATGTGATGCCGTTAGGCTGTGAAGGGAACTTTTTAACCCAATTTCAATTTCTTTGGGTTCAACATGTATTCATTGAATATGTCATCCATTGAATATGTGTGAATTACCTTTTATTTTTTTACACTTAATATCCACTTATATTGGGTGTATTTTTATTTGTCACACATATTTTTGAGATTGATTTGTCCTTAATTTAAGGATACCTTCTTTATAAGGGATTTCATCGCATTTGACATTTCTATTGAGGGTTCATTGTTGTTATGAACCAATTCACTCTTATATGGTGTATATACTGTCCTTTGGAGTATTATATCATGAATCCATTTATTATCATGATATTATAATGTTTTGACTAAATGTTATTCCTCAATTATTGTATTCAAGTATCTCTAATTTTGGTAAAACCCCTTTAACCAAAATATCGTTTTAAATGTTTTAAGTATTTGTTCTTATTAATATACATGTTTTAAAATAGTTTTAAGAATTTATTTATATGGATATTAATGGTTTAAAATTTTAAGCTTCAAGTTGGTATGGGACACTTTGATTCAAAAATCTCTTTATCAAATGTTTTAAATGGTTTTGGAAATGGTTTCTTTTTGAATGGATTCATTATTTCAATATACTAAAATGTTATATTGTGATTGAAATATGGAAATGTTATGTTTCCTTTATGCATGTTTTGTGTGATACATTTATGTTATGGTTCTTGGGAATTGTTATGAAAACGGGTGGTTCCGTGATAAACTAAGGGCGGGTGAGCCCGATATAGCTCTCCAATGCATTGGGTAACGCGAAGGAGTGAAACGTTAAGGTTTCTCCGAAGAGATTTAGGGAATATATTGTGATGGGTATTCCAAACGTAACCAAGAGGGTTACTCCCTACGTAAGAATGTTATGAATGCCTCAAGTTACCTTTTTGTCTTATGATTTCTATGATTTATTCATGGTTTGATGAGGTATGAAAGTGCCTTTGTTTTATGGGTAAAGTATGATTTCATTATTATGTATATATGAACTCATGTTTCCTTTCCATATTTTTATAACCCTTATTGAGATTTTTATACTCATCCCAAGTTTTTGAAATGTTTTTCACAGGTCACGAGAAAGGTACATGATAAGATTATAGAGTAAAGGATGTATCAAGAAAGAATCCAAGTTTTATTTTAAATATGTTTTCGTTGTTGGGAAAAATGAATCTTGTCTTTTATGTAACCACTTTGTTTAAAGGTGGAATGTAATGCAAGTTTCAGGATCTAATTCTCTAAAACTCTAAACCTGAAAAGATCCTCAATGTGTAATCTTGTAATAAATCAAGATTAAGTAAGGTTTAAGGTTGGGGCCTTATAGAACAAGACTAAAAAACATGGTTAAGGGATTATAGATAACATTAAATGATTAATATTTCTACATATAAGAAATTCAAGAGTTATGGTAGACATAAGGATGATGAGATTTTTAAAATTACTAATACTCTTTTGGTGATGGGAGTAATTTTAGGGAATTTTATTGAATTTGAGTTTTATGTAACCCTTATGTTTATCATGTGGAAGAATTATATTTTCATTTTGTGGACATAATATTATCGGTATGGATAACCATTAGGGTTTATATGATTTTTTAATTTTAGGTAATTATGGTTTATTACATTATTTTTAATTTTATTAAAAATATTGAATATATTAAGGTTATTTTTATGATGATTTTCTCTTTTCAATAATTTTATAAGGGTTATATTATTAGAGTTCTAAAAAATGGACAACCCATAGGATGAGTGAAAAACCATCACATTTTGAAAGGATATGAGGATTGAACCCAAAACCGAAGGGAGACAAGGGTGAATTGACTACCACTAGCTTATACGATGTAATGGTTAGTATGATATTGTTTTTTATTATTAAACTATATTATAGATAAAGGTTAAGTTCATTTTAGGAACATATGTTTATCATACTAATAACCATGGGATTAGAAAATTATTTTTTGATTATGTGATTAATATTGTGGAAATATTCACTATTTTGGGAACCTCATTTTATTAAGGTAAATATAATACCGTGGGATTAAATTTGATAAATAAAGGAGGAATTATATATGTAATAATATATGATTTATGGTGATTTAGGTTATTTATTGAAATGTTTAGTCTACTGTAATGGTTTGGTGATTAGGGAAATAATATTGTAAAATGAGACTTTAAGAGTAATTGATATTATTTAAAGATAAATATTAAATTAATATTGGAAGACTATATGATCAAATCATTCTAAATATTAGGTTTGAATTTTTACCTAGAATATTTTGAGGAACTTTAAGGATAGTTATTTGTTGAATAATATATTTTGAAATTTGGCTATTAATGTTTAATTTTAGAGATTAATGTATTTTTAATCATAAAAAGTTTATTCTTTTTTTCTGAATTACATTATCTTGTACTATCAATTTTTATGTTGGTTAATTCATAAAGTCCTGAGGAATACATAGTTATACATTTTTAGATTTTTTAATATGTAAAAATTGATTATGAAAAATTAGGTATGTAAAAATAATCTTGATTAATCATCATTTAGAGAAAATATGAGGATGAAATTATAATTTTCAATTAAGTATATTTCATTGTGTTCCTATTTTAGGTAGTAAAATAATTCGTCAATTTTAGGAAAATAATTTTGGAACAAAAACCTTATTCATTTAAATTTCATAATAAGAAATCAAGGGCCTTTTTACATATCACATAATTATGATTTTTCGGGATAAATTTCTAATGAACATGTTCTATATCACTATCCATTAAAACATGATAGTTATAATTCTCTTCCATTTCCATATTTTCACTTTCCACTTATTGGTATCCTAGTTTTCTTGTCACCTTTGCATTTTCATTTTCCTCTTTTTAAGAGTATTTTTTATTAACCATTTTTATGATGTGAGTTTCCCTCAATGATATTTTAAAATATCCACCATATAATTTATAAGTTAAATTTGAAATTTAAAGGACACGTTTTTTGAAATCATTGACCATATCAGAATGATATCTCATCAATTAGAACTTCCACTGAATCTCCTTTAAGTTCATCATGTGTTCTATATATCTATCCTAAGGATATATAAACTTGATCCTTCACATGTCATAAACTCATAGTTCATAACAATTTATAAAGATATTTATTTTAGAGAGAAATCGGTAGAGATTCTAGTTTATGGAGATAGAGTTCTATGAAATTAGACTTCTCACCTAGTTAGTGTTTTGTGGCGAAACCACCAATTTGAGGACACTACATGGGAAACTTAGGATGTGATGAGGTAGTGGAATCTTCATCTATTTGTATCTGAGTGATAAATTTATAAGAAAAAATTCATTTTAAGGGGGTATAATGTAATACCCCTAGATTTAAAAAAACTATGTTCGATATCCTACATTGCATGAAACACTGAGCATAAACAAACTCCTAAATATATTATTCTAACATGTCTGTTATTAACTAATGGATAAATTAGTGGGTTTGAATAAGATTAACTATATTTTGAAATATATATCAATTTAATGTTTAATAAAAATTTATGTATACTTTGGAAATAAAAACATAATTATTTGTAAAGTCATTTTATTCTTCAAATATACTTTTTCTTCAAAAAGTGATCTTTATTACATTAAATTAGAAAATAAATTTAATTCAATATTAAAAATTTTATAAATTTTATATGATAAAATTAATATAATTTTTAGATTAAAATTTTAAAATTATCTTAGGATAAATTTTTGGGAATTTTTCGAAATGCTTAATTTTTTAGTGAATGGTAAAAAATACCGATATTTATAAAACTAAAATTTCCATTCATTAAATTAAAAAATTTAAATATAACATTATTTTTATAATTTTATTTTATAATTATTTTTTATTTAATCCACTTATTTTTTTAATTAATTTTATATTTTATTTTATAATAAGTTAATTTTTGGTTTAAAATGTGATTTTTTCAAAAAAATGATTTAAATAACATAATGTTTTTCCTTTTAAATTAATAAAAATAATCCCTAATGGGTAATATTTTAAGTTAAATTTATATATTATATATTAGTAAATTTTATTTTATTTTTATATAATGATTATTTTTAGTCATAGAGTTAATATAAAATCATTTTTTACGGGAAAAAAATACACATCTTGAAATCCCATTATTTCATCATGTGTGTAGGTTTTTGTTTTATTTTTTATAATTATGTGAATTGAATTTAGTAAAATGGATTACATATTTGTAATAATAAGGTCCAAATTATGTATTTGTGTTACCTTTATTTTTATGCATAAAAATGTTACTGTTGTAAAAATAATATTTACCCTATCATAGGTAGAATCATGAAACAGGTTAAAGTTAAAAGGTAAAATCATAAAATACATAAAAATAAAAATTAAATGGGTGTTTGATGTGTTAATAGACCATTTAAATCCTTTAAAGCATTATATATCAATATAATTATTATAGCAGTACTGTAGAAGTACTGTAGCAGTTTTGTAGCAGTCGGAACTATTTACCCGAATTGGGACTTCGGGCCACAGGTTTGGGCCTACGGGTCTCCAGGGCCTTCGGGTCATCAAAGGCCTTCAGGACATAGGGTCTTCAGGTCACGTAGACCATGGAGTATCCCAGTTCACACAAAACAGACCCTAGAAGAGGATCAGAGCAAAAGGAGTAGCATCCACCAGATGCAGAGCTAACCGGATTGGAAGAATGGGAGGGTATAACAGTCGCCATCGGGACTAGGCACCATGTAGCATTGTAAGGGGAAATTCTAGACAATCATCAATTCAAGGTGGGTAGATAATAAGATCAATGATTCAAGACACTAGGGAGCGGCAGTTCTAGTGGGTTGGGCCTACGGGTCATTTAATGGCATGATATGCCTCTGGGCCTTTGGGTCATGTATTGCAGGTCATGTCGGGCCTTGTGCCTTGGGCCTACAGGTAATTTATGGGTTCCCCTTCAACCCTTAAAAGGGGTATTATCTATAATAAAATAAAAAGAAGTCCTTCGGGCCATTCGGGCTTAACGGTTAAAACCACCCCTCCTCAAGTATAAATACCACTACTCACCACCCCCTTTCTCCAGAATATCCTATAATATCAAAAAATATCTACCAAAAACCTCTCATTCCCACTCTAAACATGTCAAATTTCTATTGGTATCACCCAAAAACCAATTACTAGTTCCTTAAGGGGTCTTTCAAGGAGGTGATATTCAAGAGGTAAATTTCTCAAATAACCTCTCTTAATTTCTTTTCTTATTCTACTTTATCCTCACCCCTTCATACATAAAGAAATTATAAATATAGAATCATTTAAATACTATATTTTTTTGTATTTATAGTGGAATATATTATATCAATCTTTTTATTACCTTATATTATTCAAAAAAAAAACAAAACCATTGATCAAATTATAGAGGTTAGCCATCTTTGTGGATAATGTTTTTTCATATTGCATTAACTCCATCATGGATGACCATAAAAGTATTATTTTAGTTAAATAATATTTTAATTCGTATACTATCACTTATTTAATTCTATAAATACATATATATATATATATATAATATTAAATAAAAATAATCTACTTCATAATGGTTGAAAAGACAACAAAATTAAACTCAACATTTAACAATAGTATTTTACCAAATGAATCATCATAACATTGGAAATACAAATAATATATGAGGCCATGTAAAAATTTGAAATTTAATTAACACCATTTAATTTAAATTATGGATTTTTATTTCAATTTGTTAAGAAATTCAATAATTATACCAAAGTAAACTGATCATGAAAACCATGAAACGAACACACCCGAAATAATGAAAATAATGAAATATTTTTATTAAAAGGGTGGAAAGATGTTATAAAGGTATCATATAAGGAATTATAAATATTATTATAAATATTTTATTAATTAATAATATTAGTTAAAAATTTATACAAGAGGTTTAATTATGAAAAACTAAAGGGAAACATGAGGTAAGAGTTTCTCCTCCCACTTTTATTTTAGAGAGATATATTCCTTATTCCCCAATTATTTCTTTTGTGTGGTTTATATAATTCATTTTTATATATCATATAATTAATCTTATTTTATTCATTGTATTAAATGATTTATTTGATAATTATTACTTTTATGGTGGATAGAGTTTGACTGATTTCAAAGTGGAAGGCAATTCTTAACCCAATTTCATTTCTTTGGGTTAAACTTCAACTTCATTGATAATTAATTTATAAGATTATTTGTAAAATTAATACTGATTTTATTATGTTATATTTTAAACATTTTTTTATTTATATTGGATACAAGTAATTGATTCATTTGATTAACACCCACTTGAAATATATTATTTTTTAGGGATTTTCTTTTAAAAATATTCTTTTAAAGTTTCTTTTTCAAAAAGATTGTTTTTTACATATATAGAATGAAATTAATTTTCATCTTTCATGCCAATATAATATTTTTAATAATATTTTACATGTTTATATGGATACATTAAATGAATTTTTTTTCATTGTACATGCATAGTTTATCAAAATGAGGAATTTCAAATTGTAATGTTTTTTTGTCAAACAGTATTTTATGATGCATGAATTCATGAGTTATGTCAATGATATAATTATTTTTCATTGTTTAAGATGACAGGTGGTTCCATTATAAATCAATATGGAGTTTTTATGATAAAAAATGTATGGGTGATTACATTTTTTAACAATGATGTATGGTTCCATGATGAACCAAGAATGGGTGGTTACGCTATAACTTCCAATACATTGAGTACTCCAGAGTTGGAGGTTGGCCATATTGGTTGCTCCATTTTTTAGAGTGATATTGAAAATGATGTACCAATTTATGTAATTATATATTATAATCTCTGTCATGATTTTTCATTAAATTAAATTAATTTTCAAAAGATAAGATAATGAACCTATCAAAAATTAGATTATTTTTTCATGGTAAACAGATATATTTTTACGAAAATGTTTTATGGGTATTCACAGGACTAATGATTTCATTTTTTATGGAACTTATGCGTTTTTGCGCACACCCAAAGTTTTAAAATTTTTTACATTGGTTTTAAATAATATTATGGTCAATGATGTGATCATGGGGAAAATTGTGAAAACTTTTCAAGAAAATAAACCATGTTCTATTTTTAATGGATTTTGTTTTATGAAAAAATTGATATTGTATATTAGTATCCACTTGTAAAATATTGGTTTACTGTGTAACAGTTTTTAATAATTAGCAAAAAATAAAATCCCAAAATATATTTTGGAACCTAATAAATAGAGTTCTAGTTTAAAATATCTAGAATATTTATTGTCTAAGGTTGGGTCATTACATTAGCTATAAAACAATAGAGGTTGTCTGAAGAAGAGGTATAGTACTTAACCAATATTTTTCATTTTATTTATTATTATAACTCCTTAAAATATTCTTCATGCATGATGAAATTATTAAATTTTTATATCATATATAATTATATCTTATTTTATTAATTTGATAAACTATATCCCTATCCTCTTCCATAAAATAGGAAATGAAACCATCATTCATGTGTATGATTAACTAGCTCCCAGAGAACTGATGATATTAGTTTTCTATCATAGACAGTCATGGATGTTTATAATGATGGATTTAATATATATATTTATATATATATAAATTATATTAATTTTATTGTTAAAATTATGTGAATATAACATATAATCTATTTTCATACATTTTCATCCATTAAAAAATGATTAACTTGGTCATTCGTACATGTAGATTACCACCTCCACAATGCAATGTCATTAATTTTTCATCATCACATCACATAGAAGGTATATATACATTTTTACAAATATATAATATAATATTTATGATATAATAAATATTATTTAATAATAAATTGATACTTACCTTCTTTCCCTATTTCTCATTCAAAAATGAAAATGTTACTCTTGTGTACATAAGACTAACTATCTCCATGATTGTAACTCAAATAATTTTCGTAACCATATTTCATGGATGGTTTAAAAATTATAATTAATTTAAAAAAATGATAGATATTTCATTATTATTATTTTTTATATTATGGAATAATTACCTCTTCGACCATGATCAACATACCCATTTTTTTTAAAAAATTATGAACCAAACATCCTCAATACATTTAATGTGGAATTAAATGATCATGTAATTAAAAATTTAATTAAAATAAATAAAATAAATGGTTTAATGATAAGGTATTAAACCTATAAAATTTTAATAATAAGGAAAATAATTTATATAAGTTTAATATATAGGTGTTAAAATACATACATAGTAAGTTTCAACTCGAGTACGTAGATTTCACCTTAATTTCCTTTCATTGAGGAAAATTTTCATTTTATACACATACATTATTTTATAAAGTGGATATAATACCCTTTTTAAATTTTATATCATGAATCATTTATATTAAATGATATTTTATGTTACTATTTAAATTTCTTCATTTAATTGTATTTGACTTGAAGTTACCAAGAGGTAAGGGGTTTCTTAACTCAATTTCCATCAGTTTGGTTATACTTATACCTTATAGACTTTTTAATTAAATTATAATGTGAGAATTTATATATAAATATTATTAATATGTATCGAATTTTTTTTATGTGGAATTAAATATCTTCACTTAATAACTTCATCTATTAATTATCACTTCAAAAGTGATGATATTTGGAAGGGTTTTTATTGACCCAATCTCATTTTCTTGAGATGTATTTTATGCCTTCCACCATGATTTCCTTTTATGGTATACTTACTACTTCTTGAATTAAAATTCACATATTAATTCATGATATTAATTGTATTTATATATCTATATCACATTCTTTATTTCAATGAATTCTGATTTAGTATGTTACCATAGCGGTAAAGGATTTATGTTACAATCTCATTTATTTTTGAAATTGTTTTTGTTCAAGGTTCCTTTGGAAAAATCATATAAAATTATTCTCTTAAATCAAATATATTTTATGGTCCTATAGTTATAAATTTGGTTTAAAATTTTAGTTCTTTATTTCTTACCTTTTCTTTTAAAAAAACATCGAGAATGTTTTATTGTAAGTGAGACTGATCTAGTATCTTCTTATAGGTCATGAATCCTTCTATTCCAAATCAAAATTTTCTAACTTGATTTCAATATTACCCTTTTATAAAAATGAATGGTTTCCAAAATTTATTTTAAATATTAATTTATATTCATTTAAATGGTTTTAAAAGTAAATTTCTTATTGTTTCCCACAAGGGTCACTTTTTTATTTCTTTTCAAAAGATTGAAAAGAATGTTTATTTTCACTTTTTTTGTAATGAATGGATTTTACTACCATCATGAACATTATCTCATTTAAAGTTTACTTTATAAATTTTTATGTTTATTTGAAATGAAATGTATTTTCAAAACTTTCTGTCAATTTTTAATTTATTAACGTTATTCAAAATGTGTATAGGGTATTTTTCTAAAGAAATGTTTTAATAACATACTAATGGTAAATTTATTCACTAATGATTAAAACCCATGGTTATTATTATGAAACAATATTGATATGTTGTAATGATTCCATCCTTATAATTTCCTTAGATTTATTATTATTGTTTCAAATATATTTTTATGGATCCTGTTTCTTTTCAATGGGTAAATCATGCTATGAAAGAACAATTGTTATTTTTATATTAAAAAATAAAATATTTTTTGTGTTATGTTTATGTTATAGTTCCTAGAAATTTTTTATGATCACGGGTGAACAAGATATATCTCGTGATAAAGGGTGAGCCTAATATATCACTCTAATTTAAAGTGTAAAGAGATGGATTTAACCGATTACAGGTTTCTCCTAAGAGATTATTAGAATTTACCATAAGGTTATTCCATTTGTAAGATAGATTACAAGATTTATTTTAAAAATGATGTTTCAAGTTAATAATATGTTTTCTTTATGATTTCATCAATTTCAAATAGATCATTTTCTGATGGATTTTTTTCACATGTCAGATTATTTTTGAATTATGTGACTCTTGTTTTATGTAAAATATTTTTTCCATGTATTATATTTTACGATCTAGGTTTTTATGGGTAAAAAATATATTATTTTTTGATTAATAAATTTTATTAATTCATCATAACCTTATAGTCATCTAATTATCACTGATTAATATTAATTAATTACCCTTACAGGGCATTATAGATCATCCTCTTTTATCTTTCATTTTTTGATGTTTTGAATAAAGTTTTTAAGTATGTTTTTCCTAAAAAGGTTACTAGATATGAATAAATTATTTGGAGATAATATAGATATATATTAACTATTTGTTTATATATCAATGTTTTTATTGAAGTGTTTTCTCTAATTCTCTAAAAATGTAAACCAAAAATTTCCTTGGGCATATATGTGATCCAATATTTCAGTATGGCATTATCCATTTTGAAGGGTTAAAATTGGGCGAAGATTATCTATATCAAATCCATAAATTTAATGGGTGTGTTTTAGAATAAGATCTTGGAGTGCAGGTTTAGGGATATAATAATAAGGGTCTTAATTAGGCAATAAATAATATATAAAAGTGTGAAGAAATATTTTTTTTGGAACTCTATAATTCTTGAAGGTAAAATTCAATATACGTTTTTAAAGGGATAAGTTAAAATTGATGGGAAAATATCCTTCCAAAATATCTATATGATGATTTTTTTTGGGAATTATTAATATAGATGTTAATCACTTGGTATTATCTCTTAAGAATGAATCTTGAGAAAGATATATCATTCATGAGTCCCAATGAGGGTGAGAAAATGATTAAAGAGTATAGTGACAATTTTAAAGAGATAGTGGATTTCTCACCCAATCTAGAAACTAATTATTCTATAAAAGATATATTTATAGAAAGAGTAATTAATCAAAACCAAATAAAATTTGAGTTTTAATTTGTCCTAAGATCTTATAAGGATGTAGTTACTAAATCCAGGAACATGGAATCTAATTAGTTAGGGAATCCTTGGGAGGGTGGTGTATCTATCGATTTTGTTTTGATTAAGGGTGATCAATCCTATAAGAAATTAATCTTAATAATATAAGGTGAGAATGTGGGATGTATCTGGGTTAGTATTCTAATTCATCTTCCGCCCCTTATTAAAATAAAGGATCTTTATGCTGCTTCTAATGCGCTAAACTATGGAACATTAAAACCTTACGTTTAAGAACTGAAAATATATACCATTTTTAAGCCTTTCTCATATTGATAAATTGTTTAAAATAAATTATTTATTGAGGAGGAATACCCAAAAACTACTCAAATTTGGGTATCAAGCTTATACTTAATAATACTGATTTAATTCAGATCCTTTCTAAGGCACCCCTTATTCAGTGCATCACTTTTGGATATCTCTTCATTTTCTATTGGTAAGATGTCACTAAACTACCTATTCAAATTTTATTATATTTTTAGTTCTCCCATTCCAGATAACACATTTGGAATTTTTTTGACCAGGCTTCTGTGTAGCTATATAGATTGGTGGAAGTTCATTATTCCGTTTTTATTTCATTTGCTTCTTTTCCTATAGTGAAATATTATTATCAGTGTCACCATAATTGGGAGAACATTAAATAGAGGGGAGACCTATAGTGGACCTCATATTACCAATTAATAACTACCATGTGTAGAGTTTCACTTTATAATATTGTTCACTATGTATTTATGGTACATGATGTGATAAAAACATTTTTAATCCTAAAATGAGACCATTTTATGAACTATGTTTTTATTTTTCTCCATATGGTTAGGTTAGTTATACATCAACTTTTATGTTATTATACATTATATTTGAAACATCCTAATAGGTTTAAAGTTTTTACTTTATATTTCATTGTTTTTGATGAATTTGTTTTGTATATTATCATTATAATATTCATTGATGACTTTTTGCGAGGTGAATGTTGCAAGGTGGGGTCAATTATACACCCCTAATGTCACTTTTTTATTTTATTTTTTATATTATTGATTTTCTTAAATTTTTTATGTTTATATTTGAAATGTTGAAAAATTTAAAGGATTTATTGGTCACATGGTTAGAACAAGGTTAGGAGTAACCATAAAATCAAACCATTTTTAGTATGAACCCATTATTCAATGAAAAATACACATCTCACACATGGTTAAGAGAACCATGTGAGTGATACAAATTGATTATTGTTTCTACTATATGATTGGTATATTGTTTACTACACTATTTGTCTATGTTGGGTGAGCTTCCTAGCAATTTAATTTATTAAATTACCATTATACCCCACTATTTTTAACTTTATTATTTCCTCCTTATCCTCTCATTTTCAATTAGCAATTCCAATAGAAACCTTGGTAAATTTAGCCTCTCATTTTTATGGTTCCAAAGCTTCTACACCTTTACATATCTTTGATTTCTCATTGTATGTATCTTATTGGATTTCTCTATATCATATCATCTTCTTCCACATTCCATTTAGTCTATTTTTCTCTCTATCCCATGAATAATAATGTCTCTAGAGAAAAATATAGGAATAGGGTTGGTCTAACCATGGGTGTTTGGTTGTTTAGGGCCTATAGAGGTGGCTTCCAAGCATATTATTACCTTCTTCATCGAAATAGTATTTATTTCATCTATTCGAGTTAGGTTATTTTTTATAAATAGTTTTATTTTTTATGTCATATAATTCATGGTATTTTGAAACTCATTTTATTTCAATAATATAACTATATGATCTACCCTTATTGATGTTACAAATGTTCTATATGATTTTCCTAAAATTTCACATAACATAAAGGTGAATCACATGTGTTCTGTGCTTTATTCCCAAAACAATTTTTCATCCATTTTTTGTGTTTATAAATATTACTGAGATCCATTTTCAATGAAATTATAATAAAAGTGGTATTTTGGGATTCCAAATTTTTATCCGAAAGGAAAAAATTATGTTTTTATGAAATGATTAAAAATGGGGGTGTGTTTTTTATATATATAACCTTAATGTTTTATTGGATATTTGGGATGTATGATATATTTATCTGTTGGATTAATTCTACATTCATTTGAGAAATAATTTGCTGAATTGTGTTGATTTTTTAAATATTTCTAATGGTTGATTTTATAACATGGTTTCAAAATGTATTTGAATGGCTTTTATTTAATTTTAGAAAAATTATTTCAGATATATTATCAACCCTCGGTTTTATCCCCTTATGTTGTGATTTGTATATGATTTTATATTATTTGTGATGAATTGGAATATTATTTGACATGTTTACAAGTTTAAAAGTAGATTTTTATTCAAAGGTAAGTTTGGAGGTGAAATGAGGGATGGATTTATATGTTATATTAATGATATGTATAGATTAATTGATTTCTTATTACCTCACAACCATTTTATTTAATTCATATAAACCCAAGGTAACTAAGAAAGAGATTTTAGATTTACATTACACTAGTTTAGATTAAACTCTTACTAGTATCCCCTAATTAAGTTTTCTATCCCTCTTGATGATTTTACCTAATAAGGAATGATGATTGTATGTTTGGGAATAATTTTTTCTAGGAAGACAACATAGGCCAATAGTTAGTGTTTCATTATTATATCTAGGATATTTCCATTTGGACTCATTGAGTGGCCTATGATACTCTTTATGTTGGGTTATGTTTTTATTCATTAATTATTATTTTAAACCTTACCTAACATTATTTATTACTATATTTGTCCTATTATATTACTTTAATTTTCTTTGATAGTGTGTTTTATTCTTACCATGTCTAATTATAGTTTTAGTTGCAATTTTAAGGAATTTATTTAACCTATTACTATTTAATTTTCATTATATTAAGTTTTCAAAAATTATTTTAAAGAGACATACTGAAATATGGAAGATAAATCTCATTTTATGTTTCATATAATTTAAAATACTTATTTCAATACATCAATGAATTATACTTTTCCAAAATGATTTATTAAACTCAATTTAATAAATGTTGGTAAAATAGTATTAAAATGATAAAAACAGGTTTATTCTTTATATACCATTCCATCATGAGATAGGTTGTTTTCTTAATTATAATGAAAACTAGAATTTGTATTGTTTATTATAAAAGTAATGTTCTTAACTCTTTAGGGAAATCCTATGAGGAAATTTTCACTCATACTGAAGATACACACGCTAGTGTGTATGTAGATCATATGTCTTCATGTAGGTATTCAAAGAGTTATTTCATGTCCGATGGTCTATTGGTTGATCAATTTTATTGATATTTTGGAATGTGAAGGTGAACTTAGGTCACATTTAGATTTTATTATTATGGTTTGGGTTTCATGATTTTTATGTGTTTGTTTATGTATCGACCACTTCATCCTTCCATTATATTTTATTTTCCCTTGTTTTTTTACTTATTATGTATCACACTTTATTATTTATATTTTTGAGTGATATTTGATGTTTATAGTGGTTATAATTTATTTTGTTTGAAATTTGATTTAAAATATCTTAATTCTTATTCATTAAAGTATAATGTATAAATGCACTATATAAGATTCATGGTAAGATTCCTTTGTATATCTAAATGTGTTACCTATTTTGCTTTCTACCACCCCAGGGTGATCAAGAATGATCTTTTGGACTTGTAGCAAGAAGACCTTGTTGGAATCTGAGGTTAACCTTGTATAGTTCATGGTACCACTTCACTATAGACATGTCACCAAAATATATGGATTAATATTTTAAAATAATTATAAAAATAATATATCAATAAAGGTATCATTCCCCCTATTAAATATAGTTCTAGTCTACCTTGCACCACAAAAAAACATCCCAACACTTCCATCCCATCTATATTTGCAAACCCGCATACCACATCTCATCCACAACCACAAAACCACAACCGCATACTGCATACCACAATCCTACATGAAAAATGGGAGTTCAAAACCCATGGGGTGCAGGTACTGTAGCAGAATTATAGCGGTACTGTAGCAGTGGTGGTACTGTTGATCGACAGGTACTGTAGCGGCTACAGGGCACTGTAGCATCCGGGTTACTATTCACAGAATGGGCCTTAGGCCAAAAAATTTGGGCCCATGGGCTATGTAATGGGCTACATACCCACTGGGCCTCTGGGCTATGTAATGGGTCTCCCTCTACCCAGTTAAAAGAGGTCATTTCTTTGCTTTAATAATAAAATGAGGCTTTGACCCCAATCTTTTAAAAACCCACATGAAACAACCACATAACATATCACTACTATAGAACTCATACCACTAACTCATCATTATCAAATCATCACCACAACACAACATACCATAACCTCATACTATCATAGTGTGTAATATATATAGCTAAGAAATTGTGGAGGGTGGGGTAGTTATCCATCACTTTTTCCATATCCTAGATATTGTGGGTATACATGGAACCCAAATCCTTATACAGACCTTGGTTAGATTTTCTAACTCTATTTATTGTGTTTATGAAATAACATAAATTATAATGAATATAAATAGAACCCAAGCCTTTCATTATGGATAATTTCCAACCTCATTTACTCTGTAACCATTATACCTTATCCTAACATCACTAACTCACAAACTCTAATAATGAAAATCACCTAAAACAATGAACCAACATTTCTATATTAAGAAAATAAAACAACTTCCCAAAAAATAATGTTTATCAAATTTCATATTTTATTAATTTAGTAAAATTTATCAATACTAAAAAAATATTTCATTAATTGAATGTTATGCCCATTATGTCATGGAAAAAACATATTATATTTTTTTATTTTATTCTAGAGATTTTTTTTGTTTGGAATTTGAATGCATAAAAATTTAAAGGAAAATTAATGTTATACAATTAAATAATAGTTAGTTACAACCTTGCATCAAAACTGTGTGAGGGGAGGATTTATTCTTGATTACACAAAATAGTTGGTGCATGATTTCCGTGAATGAATGACCAAAATATATATTATTCCATGAATTTATAATGTTCAAATAAATTCACTAATTTCAATTTTCAGTTATTCTTAATTTGGTGTCTCATCATCAATATTTAATAAAAAATCCAAGTTAACCCCATTGTTTATTTTATTTCTTTTTCCACTCTACTATTCCGCTCTCCTCATTTCCTGTTCTTATATATTATTATCCCTATTTGGACCTAATACAAAAATAAAAATATATACTTGGGATAATCAATTTTTCTAAAGTTTATATAGTTCATGATGGTCATTTTTATTCCTATATCTCATTATTTGAAGATGGTCGATAGGTTCTATATTGAAGAGTCAAGTGACACATTATGATACATTTTAATTTACAAACCTTTACTTATTTCAATTTTTATAACTATTTTCTATGTAAATTAAAATTCCTATATGATTTTTATAATGAATTTATAATCATTATTAGTTTTTATAATTATTTTCAACTTGATATTACATGTTTTACATGATTTTTAATTATTATTCTTCCAAAAAAGTTATAATTCCCACAAGTTGTTCAGCTTTTTTCAAGGATTGTTTTATATAAATTTATTTATAAGTGGAATATGATTTATGTTTGATTTTACATAATGGTAGTGTCATGATATCATGATATTTTTTTTTTAAAGATTATGTTTCACATGAGATAATTTTTATTTACTACTAGTATCCATTTAAACACATTCCACTAATTAGTTTTTTGATCTATATGAGGATATTTTCATATAGGTTATTGTTAATATAATTGATTAAGGGTGGTATTCAATAAAGGGAAATGTGTTAGGACTTAAGGATTGTATGGATATGATTTCTAGGATTCTTTTTTTAAGATAATAGTTCATATAGAGTTGTTGGGTACTAAAAGGGTAATCAAGGACGAGTGATACCCTAGATATTATTTCCCACTATAAAGGGCCCCTAAATATACTTTTTAAATAAACAAGGGTTTATTTTTATTGAGTCCATATAGGTATTTTGGTTTTGGGTCTATCCAGATTACATAATATGAAAATAGGTCATTAGAGAGAAAAATCATAGGTTATCCCAAGAAAAACTGAGGTTGTTACCCAATTCTATTTTTTTATGATATGTGGCATACCTGACACTTTAATTCACTTTATAATTTTTGTTATATGATTGTTGTGTAATTTTACTTACTTCTATATTATGTACTTTCAAATTAAAAATGGAATAGTTTTTTACAATAAAATGAAATCTATTGGGGTTTTCAATATAAAAAAACTAAAAGATATTTTCTAATTATAGTTCATACAATGTTTTAATGTTTGGAAAATAAAAAGATTTACTTTGATTATTAGTTTTATTCTACAATGAATTAGCTAAAATCCAAAATACACATTCTTGTGTATATATATATTTAGTTATTTCCTCTATAGGTAAATGGAAGGAAACATATTCCTTTGGTGTATTTTCTTTGGAACCTTATTTATATTTTAGTAGTCTAATGATTGAGTGGTGAATTAAGGCTATGAGATGATGGTTTGAATTAAAATTTTAAAAAAAATATTATGTTCATATGTGTATTTAACTACTTCACTATTCTAACATAATTTTTTACTTTAATTGTATTATATTTTTCATTTATTACTCAATGCATATTATTTATTTAGATATATTGGATGATTATTTTGATTTTCCATTTCTTATTCCATGTTTGTAATGTTTTTTATTTTTGAAATTTGTTTTTAGTTTGAATGATTATACATAATATGAAGACTTAATGTTGGATTCATTGTAAAAAATGTATTTTTTTGGTTTATTGGATTTTATGGGTGAAATAATTTCTAAGATTAAATGTTTAATACCCTCAATGATTTCCACAATCATATGGAGATTGATAATGTTATTTGGGACATTTGGAATATTAGAGTGGGTAACAATGAAGGTTAATAAAGCATAATCCTTTACAAAATGGTATCAGGTCCCAATTTTTATTTTCAAAGTATAGGTAGTAAGGATATATGATCGTTGTAACTCATGAGGTATATATGGGATTGTGTTGGTCTAACTATTTATCATGTAAGAACTTGAGTAAACAATGGTAGTTAGGGTTCGTAACATGGATTTTAACTTTAGTTTAAATAAATATTGTGATAATTTCACTTAAATTACTTTTATTATAGTTTATATGATAGTATTATAGGTTATTTTAAGAAAATAAAAGTTTCGGATTGAAAATGGTAGAAATTGAAGTGATTTATAGTTACTAAAAAGGTTAATAAAACCATGTTATAAATATATAATTGGTTATCTATGCCTTCTATAGATTTTTTTGTCATTGGGAAACAATTTTCATAAAGGTGAAACCAAATAATTCACTTTGGTAAATCCTTGATATTTTGTTATTTTCACCCCATATAAATTTAAATAATTTATACTTTTGTCTATTACTTTTATAAAATATAATAAAAATATTTTTTGTGATATGTTTATATTATTGGGTATGGGTTATGTTTGGATAAATTTTCATCTTTCAAATCATTATAAACGATGGACTTTATAAAGTCACTGAAATATCATAGATAAGGAAATGTGGATAATTTTCTTCAAGGAAACCCTCCTATGAATACTACCATGGCTGATTATATTATTTAAACTATTAAAAATCTAAGTAGGGATGGTTTGATAAATCAATATCGATTCATGGATCATAGTCAATAATATACTAATAAAAAACCTCTTTCCATTCATTGTGGTCAAGGATCCATGGAATATGAGGAATATATAGAAATGTCTCAAATAATCTTAACAATTATTTAGAAACAAGAGACCTATAATGTTAAATTTCAATCTTATATACAAGAAGGACCTAGTAGTAGGTGGTGCAGATCAATCTTGTAGGCCAACTTGCATAAATATCCCACCTAATACAAGCTCATGTAGATGTTTAACTAGAAATTCTACCAAGATACCTTGAAGAAATAACAGTCCAAGGAGTTTGTGACTATTGAGTAAGAGAATCAATCTATAATGGAATACAATATCTAAATTCTAAAACTATTTTATTTTTTTCTCCATATCCTTAAAAATGATTTTCTCAAAGCACATTAATTTAAATTGGGTTATAGGCCTAATATCAAATCATATATTGTTTGTCTAGGTTATGAACTATACCACAGAGCCCATGATATGACTACCCCAAGCCTGCCTCCCATAGTCCATGGACTAGCGACTAGCGTCTAGTAGGCATAACCCACAAAGGGGAGGCATTCTCTTAAGAATCTATAAATATGTATCCTTCTCTAAAGAAATTACTAAAACTAAAAACAATGAGTAAATAGATATGCACCTACTAAGACAACCACTGAGAGTAATAGTACAAAACAGAAAAGTAAATGGACCAAAATACAAGCCCATCAAAAATAGAAAATTACATGCTCATGGTTCTCATCTATCGAATACCCTACCTGAACGGTGGGTATAGTAAGTTGTCTGAATGCACTAAAGTGTACCACGTCCATCAGGTCACATTGAAGCACCAACTATCTCAGAACCACTAAGGACTCCATCAAATCTATCGACCATCTACAAAAGAAACAATTTTTTCAAGAGAATCTTGTGTAAGGGTGAGTAGAACAATAATTAGTTGGGACCCCAAAACACAAAGGTAAACCACAAACCAAGACACAAGGCAGACTACCAAATAAGTAAACCAAGTGTAGCATCTATGAAGTACAGTCAAGAGATTCACTAGATTAATCGCACACCAGGATACATATACTAATAATTTCTAGGCATATCCAAATCGAACGAGGCACACTATCTTAAAAGGAGACCTACTCCACGTCCTCATAGGATACATACTCCGTGACCTCACAGGAGACCAAATTCACATCTTCACAGGAGACCAACTCTACATCTTTGCAAGATACCAATTCTGTGTCTCCATAAGAGAACAAATTTGGTTTTTTTAGGATAACAACTTTGCATCTTCATTGGAGACCAACTCCACGTCTTCATAGGAGAGAAACTCCATGTCTTTTCCATAGCCAGTCAAAGGATTCTACTCTAAGCGTGCTCATTCCTGAAGCACCTACTCCTCGAGCTAATAATTTTTACACAAACCTCCTTGAAATTTCATATAGAGTATCCCAAAAGGACTGCCTCATCATAAGGGTCCCAACGCCACAAATGACTCATGAAATAGACTTACAGTTTCACATCTATGGGCATTTATGTAAAAAGTGACCAGTCGGGTCCGAGTCTCAACTCGGTACTCTCCGAACCGACCTTCCAGGTCTGAATTGTCCCACTAAGTCTGACATAACCCACCGGGTCAACTCACCACACCCTGGATGGGATCATTCTATTCTGTTATCCCAGTGTGTTGTTGGCCTAGCCTATTACTAGATTAGCCCACCGGCTCTAATCAGACCCGCTTGAGTGGGCCAGTTCAGCCTACCTAGACATGGTGGCTACCACATTACCACCTTGTCAATGTAGCCGATCATCGAGTCAGCTAAATTTACCACACGTAGTCCACATATCACCCTGGCCGAGGCTCCCATCCCTTCCCACACATTCATCATCGTAGTCTCCTCCACCACCAGTCATTGAGCCGGCGACCACCTGTTTCTTGGTGGTCATGCCACTGGTGAAACTTCTAGAGACTCCCCTTATGTGGGCCTCCATTATTTCCTTATTTCTCCATTTTTTGAGACAGAAGAAATGTTGCGATCCTTGGGTAGTAAACTTCACTACTTTGGCCTTCGATCATTTTCACCGCCACTCCGGGGGTCCAAACGTATTCGGAACCTCCCAGAAAAACACATTGCAACCATGGAGATTCATTGTCAAAGAATACAAGAATAGGGATAGAATAAAATCACTGGGAATGCCAAAAGAATGTACATCAACCTTTTTCATTTGGATTTCATTCTTACCATTAGAAAAATGGGAACAAAACAAAAATATTTAGATATATTATTCTATCTTTAAAACCCTATAGAAGAAGACCTCATCCCACAAGAACGATCGACCCATGGATGAACCTATTCATGGGATGATCCATGGTCGTTATTGGAAAGAATGAACAGGAAAGAAAATCAAATAGAAATAAACCCCCAACCTGGAAAGAGGATCATTTTGAGGAGAGAATTTTATGTTGATCGAAATACATCCATGAAATTCCTCGATCCTTCATTTGTCAGCATTCGTCGTTTATTTATTCTTGATCTGAGCTCCGATCTCCAAACTACTGTCATCAGTGAGAGTGATTCATTCTCCTTACCTCAGGGAAACCTCATGGATCCAGGTAAAATTCTCTAGCGTTATGAATTCTGACACATGTCTCTACCTCTGATTAATGGAGGAAACACTTTAATGTGTTTCATTGTTTTATATGTGTTTTATCATTTCCATGATGTTGTGTTTTAGTGTTGATGATTCACTATATCACAGTGCTACTGAGTCTCTATTTAACGTTGAAGAAATAAAATAATATAACTATTTACGTATATTTTATATTTCTCTTAAAACGTCCATAAAGTAAATTTTGTAGATGACCTGTTTCGGCCGATGTTAGGATCTATCTAAGGTAAACTCATTGTTATGAGCTCAATCTTTTCCACATATTTCTGATCCGGGCACCCATTAAGAGTCAATAAAACTAAAAATCCATGCTATTTTTAATAACCATAAAATTGTTTGCACATTTATTCTGAGAACACCAGGTCATGGAATCACGTGCTATCTCAACACCTGGTCTCAAAATAATCCCATATAATTTTCAAAAAAAAATTACCTGGAAAATCTTGGACATTACATTCTCCCCACATTAGGTATTTTTGTCCTCGAAAGAAAAAACAAGTGCTAAAAAAACAAATGGGGACACTGAGCATGAATATGAGCCTCAACTCCCATGTGCTCTCCTAGAGATTCTCATGCCACCACCAAATGCATACTAGAGGAATCGATCACCCACTAAGGTTCCTATAATGTTGATCCTTGATCACCACTGGGAACTTTATAAAATTCAAACTTTCATCAATGTCCAGATCATCCCAGTAAATGACATGTGATGGGTCATGTACGTATCTTCTAAACAGGGATACATGGAAGATGTCGTGAACCCTCTCTAACTGAGAAGGTATATCCAAGCATTATTCTACCTTTCTCACTCTACAAACTATCAGAAAAGGTTCAATGAACCTTGGAGATAACTTTCCACCCCGATGAAATCATTGTATCCCACATCGAGGAGAGACCCGAAGGAACACATACCCCCTCCTCAAACTCCATTAGGCTCCATCGCCTATCATCATAGGACTTAGGATGGATCTATGCAGTCTTTATCCACTCCTAGATGACCTACACCTTCTCTATAGTAGCCTACACAAACTCTAGGCCCATGAGAGTTGAATCTCCATGTAACACCCTATGATTTTTTGAAAATTTTTAATATTGTATGCATGAAACACTGAGTCTATACAAACACCAACTTGTTATAACCTATCCTATAAACACATTTTTCCCGCTATATGATTTTAATTTTGAAAAACTGACATACACGGTTGTGTTCAGTAAAATATTTAGAGTATGATTAGACAAACTTAATTTTTGATGAATAGTAACACACCCTTATGAATATTAGCTTTCCCTTATTAATAGTCATGTTAATATTTTGAATTTTAATAAATAGTAAATCTTCCAAAAAAAAAATAGACACATCACCCATGAATGTATAAATACAGTTTAGACATCTTATAAGTGAAAAAAATATCATGGTATATGAATTGGTATTTTTATATGTTATAAATATTTTAATTAAAATTTTATGATTAATTTAATAATTTAAAATGGAAATTTATTTAAATAAAATGTAATCATATATATTTACTTTGTTGTCTTATAGTTATAAAATAATTTTTTGGGACCTTAATTAATTTCTCTATGTGGCATAAAACGAGTTATAGTTTTAACATTTTTTTAAGAAAATTATGAATTTATGTAAAAATTAAATAATATTTTTTAGAAAATTATTTTAAAAAAATTCATTTAATTTTTTAATTCTACGCATCGAACAATAGATGGTGTGGATTTTTTGAATTTTTCTAAAATACAAAAATTTTTGTGAATAGTAAAAATACAATTTTGAGTATTTAGTATGTTTAATGACATAGTAATGATGTAATAATTAATATATAATTCTGGTATACTTGTATACATTAAAATATGATAAGAGGTTTCCCAAGAATACAATACCATTGGTGAGTCCATGGTTTTTCAAAAACCACTAGTGAGGTGTCCATTGAAATTAATAAGAAACTCCCTCTCATTTACTATAAATACCCACTCATTTCTTCATTTTATTTAATTAAAAACCCAAAATCATTGAAGATATTGTGTTTATAACTCCCTATGAGTACTTCCAAGGTTTCATCATGGCCCTAGGGTCTGAACCATCATGTTTTAGGAGTTACTCGACAAAGTAAGGGAATCTACCACTATTCCCTTTTTCAAGCACTCTTTTTATTTTATTCTCTTTTTATTTATTTGGGATTATGTTGGGATATGTAATTACATATCCCCTTACTATCCATATTATTTAATAATTATGAGATACCCCTTATCTCTCATCAAAATATTTTATGAATTTTTAAGGGACGTCATTATGCTATCGAATTTTCATAAGGGATTTCTCAAATTTTCTTTTATTTTGAGTTCTTTTATTTTTTTCTTTCCTAACATCCTTTCATCCAAATGTTATGATAAATATAGTTCCTTATATGTACTGTATTTTTGTTGTGATAATGGAATAATTCATCATAATACCTCATTTCCCGTTCTTTTATATTAAAAATGAAAACACTATCCGAGATGTGTTATTTATCACATTAAAGGATGATAATATTTCAATTTCTATTACCATATTAAATTATAGTAATGAAACCATTTTGTTGGTTGAACAAGACAATTATATATATTATAACTTAGGTAAGTTTCTAGAATCTTTTTTTACATGTGATATTAATTTATAAATAAAAATGAGTTTGTTGTGATAAAAAATCACCAATTAACCCAAACAATTGTCATTAATGTTTTATATAAAGATTCATCTTCACCCCCAATAATTAAATTAATTTTATAACCATTTAATATTCATGATGTTCAATAATAACATATAACTTAAATTCTGGAAAACCATTCTCATTCTACATGTTTATCCATACATGAATATAAGTAATCCAATAATGAGAACCAAGGAAGAAAACACTCCAAAATAATGATGTTGGATATCATAACCCATCAGAAGGCCATGAATGAACCTAATAAGTTAATAAAAAATCAATTACATGTTTATTCAGATATGGAATCATTAATTTATTAACCTAGATTTGATTATTCAGGTCATTAAGATCAAGTGAGGAACACCTTCACACATAAGGTAAGGGTTTTCCACCCGAAGCTCCATTTTCATTTGGGTTAATTTTATTATATACTTACCTCAATTAAATTGTTATTCATTCATATATACTCATAATTATTTCTATGTGAATGTTATATATATTTTTTCCAACCATAATCCTACCATCATTTATGGGGATTTATATTCTTCTTATAATACAAGCCGGATTCAAGGGAACTTCTCAAACTCTTACCTATTTTCAAGGGAACTATGTAATCTATTTTTAGAAACCATTATCATTATAAGACCACTAATTTAATTATGAAAATACTATATTAATTAAATTATAGTTTTAAAAAAAGAATTTTCCAAAAGAACTCTTCTCTTCAATGTAAAAGAGTATTTATCTAAAGAATTACTTGATGATTTTGTAAGAGTATCTTCTTCTATTTCAAAACGCTTATTGATTATTAGATATTTTTAGGATTAATATTTTATGATATCATCTACCATACTTAATTTATTGGTTTATTAATTTTTTGACTGTGTATGTTCTATCTTAAAACCATTAACCAATTTACACAGAATGGTTAGTGTTTATACTTAATGTTTGGGGAATGTAATTAGAATTTTATATGTTAGTTTAAACACAAATGTATATGTTTTTTATGTTTATCCCCATTTATATAAGTAATTAATTGGAAATATTTTGGTGATGGGTGGGGCCCGTTGTATCCCCTCGATTCATTGGTAGGTCTCATGAGACAAATATATTTGTACTTGGCCGAGGCCTTTCCCATTTTTAGGTATGGTTTTGGACGAGGCCTGAATCATGTGTAAATGCCTTGGAAGAGGCCTTGACGATATGTTTCAGAATATCCGACATATGCATTTACCTCATTATAAAGCCATTAATTCATATTTCATGTGTTTATTTAACTAGTAGAATACCCATGATTTTGTTTTATTATGGAAATAATTACCTAGCTCATATTCTTGCCAAAATGTGTTCAAGTTTATTATATTTAATGACATGTGTTTTCAATTATTGACAATACCAAATGTTTATGTTTATGATATCTTCCACTATATTTCTTACCCTTACTGAGAATCTAGGATCACCCCTTCTTATGTTTCATTTTTCCTAGGACATGAAGTGGTATATTAAGATTGAGTATCAGGGATAATCTTAGAGTGGTGGATGTAACCAATGGAACTTTTTTGTTGTTTTTCATTTCAAGTGGTAATGTTAAACTTATTTATGTATAAAGATTTCAAAATCTACTGAAATATTCGTTTATTTAGGATAAACCTTTCCTTTAATCATGCTAATGTAATGTAATAAATAACTTGCTCCGAGAAACTGGGGTTGGGTCTTTATAGTTGGTATCAGATGAAGTTTAATAGAAAACAAGGAAACTAGATTTAGAAAATGTAGATTATGGAACAAGCCCCTAAGATAGTCTTTGAGTATAAACATACAATAATATCCTTTAATTTTAGTAAGGAATAAATTATATGGATCTTTATAGAAAATACATCTCTGTCTGCATACGACATGCAGAAGCAGTTCTAGAATAGATGTACCTAGGAGTGAAAAATTCAACAATTTGTTTTGGGCTTAACCAGGGGTATCCTAGTACATGAAAACGGGCCTTACTGCACCACTAGTTTGACAATCCTAGGGTATATTCTTGGATAATTCATATTTTCTTTATAATCCATTATGAAGGATTTAAATGTAAATATTTCCTCAAAGACACAACGTTTATGATTATGGTATTAGATAGGCATATGATTTCAATTCATGTTATGTATTTTTTCTAAGTTGAGATATTACATTATCATTCATAACCTAATCTAGTATATTCTATTACTTAAGTGGTTCCTTGTGGAAGGAATGGAAACCACATGAACATATGTATCCCATGTAGGGATTTCCATCCTGTGTAAGATAATGATGTTGGATCTAAAGATGAGACTAGTGTGGATAAACTTATAACTATACTAGGATAACTTACTCACATTATGAACAGTAACCATACCCGTATGGAGAATCTGGATCCACAATGTGGAGGATCCATGTTATATCACTTGATGTGACAACAACCTCCATCATTTAATGGGACTACAAACCCATTCATAGTGGAGCAGTGTATAAGTTTTGTAGAGAAGATATTTCTTACCTTGGGAAGTAACAAAATGGAGAAGGTTGTTATGGTAGTTTATCATCTGTCAGGAGATACTGATCAATGGTGGTCACTAATTCAAAACATAAAGGAGAAAGAGATAGAAAACATGAAAAGAGTGAATTTAATTAACTTTTCTTTGATAAATACTTTCCTTGTGAATATAAAGTGGACATGCAAAAGTAATTTATGAAATTTTGATAAAACAAAGATGATAATGTTGAAAAGTATGAAGATAACTTCACACGGTAAGAAAGACACATTGTAGACTATATAGGTAATCCAAGGAGAAATATTGATCGATTCTTTGATGGAAAAAATCCATTCCTTCAGCAATCACTGATCTACCAAACTTTATCATCATATGAAGATATATTCGCATGTGATATCAAGACGAAAAAGGAGTTTTCTAAGTCTTACGACTTTAAAGGAAAGAAATATAAGAAGTGGGTTGTTAAATAATCTAAAAAAGGAAATAAGGAAATGGGTAATAAGGGAAGAGTTGACTTTCCACCCTGTGATAATTGTGGAAGGAAACACCCTAATGCCTTCTTATAAGAAAAAGATGTGTGCTACAAGTGTGGAGAGAAAGACCATTGTGATGGTGTTTGCATGTGGAAGAAAGAATATATTAATGTTCAATGTTATAACTATAGGGAGATGGAACACTATGATAATGATCGTCTAAAGCGTCAAAGAAACATTACTTAGAAAAGGCCAAGGGAGTAGGGACAAGCTAATGTGATCTAAACTACAAATATTGAACTTCTTAATGATGTAGTGGTAAGTACTTTAATCATTTTTAAAACTTAGCCAATGCATTATTTGATTATAGATCATCCCATTCTTTCATATCTTTCTATTTTCAGTAAAAAATTAGAAATTTCCAATTTGATTTAATAAGAGAGTTGTCAATAAAAACTCCTAAGGGAAGTATCATTGCAACAAGGTTGTGTCAGGAGGTCCCCATTATGGAATTTAAACGGTCTTTATATAATGATTTTATTATCATACCCATGATTGAATTTGATATATTCCTTAGTATGGATTGAATTTCAAACCATGAAGCGTAAATTTATTATAAGAAGAAGGAGTTTACAATTTTTGAGGATGATGTGAAATCCCTTATCTTTAGATTAGAAACATCACTATCTAATTCATAGCTAGATACACCCCCAGTTGCTCTACTGAATTCAATTATTGGGGAGGAAGGTAATGCAATAAATATGGGAGAGGAAAGAAATTTTAAAATAGAGGATATGCCTATTGTGCATGAATATGTTGATGTGTTTCTAGAGTATTTACCTGGACATCCTCTAGAGTGGGAAATTGAGTTATCCATTGATTTAATTCCCGATTAGAGGCCCATATTAAAGAACTCTTATAGAATAGACGATATGTAATTAATATAACTAAAGAAATAACTAGAGGAATTGAGTGATAGAGGATTAATTCACCCTAGTGTTTCTCTATGGGGATACCCTATTCTTTTCGTCAAGAAGAATGATAGATCTATGAGTTTGTGCACTGACTACAGGGAGACGAATGCTATAAAAATAAACAACAAGTATCCCCTACATCATATTGATGATTTATTTGATTAACGTCATAAATCACAATATTTTTAGAAGATTGATATTTGATATGGATATCATCAGTTGCATATGAGGAATGAAGATATTCCAAAGACAGAATTTCAAACCATGTATGGGCATTAAAAGTTTATAGTAATGCCTTATGGACTGATTAATAGACCCTCTATTTTCATGGATCTAATGAATATAGTTTTCAAGTAATATCTTGATGTATTTGTGGTGGTATTTATTGATGATATCTTAGTTTACTCCAAAATCTATGAAGATCATGAAAATCACTTGTTCACTGTTACGAAGACTCTAAGAAGAAATGAATTATATTGGAATTTTAGTAGGTGTGAATTTTGGCATCAATTTGTTTCCTTTATTCGATACATTGTCTCTATGTATGGATTATCTATTGATCATGTTAATACAAAGGCTATGAAATAATGGCCTACTCTAATAAACATAACCGAGGTACATAGTTTTATTGGTTTAGAAGGTTATTATTAGTGTTTTGTTCAGAAATTATCCTATTTAGCCAACCAAATGAGCAAGCTTACACGTAAATGGGTTATGTTTGTATGGAAAAAAGAATGTGAGGAGTTTTTCAGGAATTTAAGATGAGATTAGTGAATGCTCTGATCCTCACTATACTATTGGGAAATGATGGGTTTATGATCTATAATGATACATCAAAGAAAGGGCTTCTTTTTATTATAAAGAATGATAGAATTATTACTTATGCATCAAGGAAGTTAAAAATTCATGAAAAAAACTATCCTACTCATGATATTGAGTTAACTAATGCGATATTCTCTCTAAAAATACAGAGAATCTATCTCTATGGTGAAATATGTGATATATATATATGAATCTTAAGAGTCTGAAGTATATATTCTCACAGAAATAACTCAACATCAGGAAAAGGTGAGGCCTTGAACTACTCAAGGATTATGATTATTCCATACAATACCACACAGGAAAGGGAAAAAATGTATCTGATGCATTGAGCTGGAAGGAACATGGAGTTCTCAACAAAACAAGGATGGACAAGGATCCTTTGTACATGGATCTAGTGAGGATGTATATGGGAATTATTAAAGAATGTGAAACATCACTACTTTTTCAAATTCTTTCCAAAACATATTTATTATAAATAATTAAATTTTCACAGTCTAATGATGATAATATTCAAAATAAAGTTAATTTTATGCAAGATGGGAAGTTGGCTCACTTCGTATGTGCAGATGGAATTCTAAAATTTGGGAAGATGTTTTTTGTTCCAGCTATACCTGAGCTAAAAATGGAATTCGTAGATGATGCCCATATTTCAAATTTCTCTATACATCCTGGTAGAATTAATATTTATAGATATTTTAAGGAACATTTCTGGTGGGACAACATGAAGTGGAAAATTTCTAATTATGTATCAATATTTTTTGCATGACAACAAGTGAAAGCCGAACGACAACATCCTAGAGGAGTCATGCAACCTCTACCTATTAATACATGAAAATGCGGTGAAATAACATTGGATTTGGTCACTAGATTTCCCAAAACTCCCAGAAATAATGATGAAAAATGGGTAATTGTTGATCAACTTAAGAAATATTCACATTTTCTCCCTATAAGGGAGGATTTTCCACTAGAGCTCCTAGAATGACTTTATATCTATGAGGTTGTGATACTTTATGGAGAACCTATATCAAATTTTTCTAATCATGATCCATAATTTACATCAAAATAATAGAAAATTCTTCAGAAATCATTGGTTACTGAGTTTCAATTAAGTACTACTTATCACCAAAAAACTTACAGGTAATCAGAAAGGATGATCCAAACCTTAGAGGACATGTTGAGATTTTATTCACTTGACTTTCATGGAATGTGGGATAAATATTATCCTTTAGTGTATTTTTCATACAATAATAGTTTTCATTCAAGTATTCAAATGGCACCATATGAAGCATTGTACAGAAATAGATGTCGTACACCAACTTGTTAGGATAAAGTTAGAGAAAGGAAGTTTGTGGGCCTAAATCTTATAGAGGAAAAAACAAAAATGGTAAATAATATTCAAGACCATATCAAAGCATCTCAAAGAAGGAAAAAAATCTATACTGATAATCAAAATAAGGATTTTTAATTTCAAGTGTGAGATCATGTTTTCTTAAAGGTATATATATGGAAGGGTGTTATAAGTTTTGGGGAGAAAGGGAAACTGCGCCCTAGGTACATAGGTCCTTCTGAAATTTTAGAGAGAATTGGTGCTGTTTCATGTCATTTGGCTATGCCACATAGCCTGTCTGAAGTACACAATTTGTTCCATGTCTCACTACTGAGAATGTAAAAGTCAGACCCAATTCATGTCCTCACATCAGAAGGTATAAAATTGGAACCTGACCCATCTTATTGTGTAGATACTATCCAAATTATGGAAACTAAATAACAAGTTTTGAGTAATCAGATGACTCTACTTGTAAAGATACTTTGAAAAAGCATAAAATCGGAGAGGCAACATGGGTGCCTAAGGAGATTATGATGAAGAAATACCCAAACTTTTTTACGAGGTAAGATTCTGGTAATTTCAGGGGAGACATTTTTGTAAGGAGGGGATAATGTAGCACTCTAATATTTTTCAAATAAATTTAATATTGAATGCATGAAAAAATGAGTTTCTACAAATACCACTTTTTTATAACCTAGCCTGTGAACATATTTTTTCCCTCTTTTATTTGAATTTCAAAATACTGGCATACATGGTTGAATTCAATAAGATATTTAGAGTCTGATCAGAAAAATTTTTTTTTTCATGAATAGTAACATACCATTATGAATAGTAACATACCCTCAAGAATAGTAATGTTACTATTATGAATAGTAATTAATATTAAATTGGCAAAAAAATTGAAACTTCACCCATGAATATATAAATACAACTTAGACATCTTATAATTGAAAAAATGATCATAGTATAAGTATTGGTATTTTTATATGTCATAAATATTTTAATTAAAACTTTATGATTAATTTAATAATTTAAAATGGAAATTTATTGTAACGCCCCGACCCCACCTACCCAGAGTCGGTGCATGACTTCGTAACATTGGCATGATCACAAAAGATCAAGTCTCGAAAGACCGATTTGTTTAGTAGCCTTGGAAACACTAGATACATTCATAAGTCTTACATTACATCATAAAGTGAAAAACTAATAACAAAGTCTTCATAGTCCACACTCATATCCTCTTCTGAATATCCCTGCAGGTCATTCATAAAATACTTCTTCACATCTTGGAAAATATTAAAACATTGAAAGGGGTGAGCTCAGATGCTCAGTAAGGATAGCAATATCGCAGAATCTTTCATAAATAAACATTAACATTTAAGGAAATGTATAACTGAAACAAAAGCCTTTTTAAACTTGAACTTCAGCATAATATGGAAAAAATAAAATTAAATAATGCCATTTACTTACTTACATGAATATTCTACTAGTCGAATAATCACATGAAATATCAATAACCACTTTCATTATGATGGAATGCATAATGCCAGACTATCATAACCACGTAGTCAAGGCCTCGTGCCAAGACCACAAATAAGATTTTGTCAAGGCCTTGTGCCAAGACACTAGTTTGTCTCATGAGACCTACCGATGCATCGAGGAGCTATAGCGGGCTCCACCCGTCACTTATTAAGTCCAATGCATTCCTCATATGAATAGGTTTAAACATATCATAAACCATAACATAATCGTATCACATAAAACATTCATAAAGGAAATATAACATTTCCACATTTCAATCACAAGATATCAATACAACACATTGATATAATAAAAACTCTTTCAAAACCATTTTCAATACCAAAATAAAATAAAATTAAAACTTTGTATTTATTTTTCATTTAAAAAAAGTTATGGCTTGTAGAGGAAGCCGAAACTCAAATAATGGTCACGGCGGTGGAGAAGTCATTGTCGCCGCATACGTACGACAAGAAAAACATTCCTTTTTGTCGTTTAGTAAAACTCTTTGTGAAAAAAAAATTCCTTTTTGAATAAAAGTCAAAGTCAAATGGGTTTATACACCGTATAAAAGAAAGTTGTGTATAAAACAAAATATGCCTCAATGAAAGGAGATTGAGACGAAGACCCTTACAAAGATCATTTTTTTTAATAAAGTAGATCTATTATGTGTATTAACTATAAGTACACATAAATAAATTACAAATACAAGATAGGACATAATAATATCATGACATAATTTGAAAGTAGGAGATTAACCCAAATAATAGAAATTGGGTTAAGAAGTTCCCTTACCTTGCGTCATGTCTTGACTCGACCGTTCTTTAACCTCCTGAATAAGAAACTAGAGTTAATTTATAGTTTCATAAGAAACTTTTAAATTTTCTTATTCCTTTAATATCACTTATAACCATGTTATTAACATTATGTAATTATTTAAGTTAATAACGGTCGTTTTGTCGATCTTTGGTACTTGAGTCAAAAATAGACTTCTTATAATTACAAGTTGTTCATGTGGTAAAATATCCGTTATATCCAGAATTATATTCATGATATAGATATCATATATCTCATATATATCTAGTATATACATTCATTCATAATATTACATGACATTTAGAGGTAAGAAATGAAATGCACCGTTCATGGAGACGGTAAGCCGTACGTACGCATGAACGCTACTTTCATTTCTATTTCATATTTAATGGAAAGAAATCATAATGATATAAAGTTATATTATAATTCCAGTATAATATAATATATAATATCATTTACTCCATCCTTTATACATCCCACATATGGCATTAACGATTCAAATCACTTTGAGGGGGCGGTAGTCCGCACTTCCTAAAATGAAAATATCGCGTTTACCCATAATGGAAACAATAAATGTATGCCATAAATGAAAAATGCATAACCTTAAGTAAAACATAAACATATTATATATCATATATATAAATATAGTGACATCTTAATGGCCACCTTTGAAGGTGTTATATGAGTGTTGAACAATCATCGTTTCGTGAGGCAGAAATTCGCCATCCACAGAAACAGTATGTTCTTTAACCATTAGATGTAGGTGTGTGTAAGTGTAGCTCGAATCATTATTATAAAAACATCCTAGTATATTGAGGATACTGTTGTTTTTACAAATTAAATGAATAAAAAGAGTTTAGGGGGTTGGAGAAGAAAAATAAAACAAAATAACATAAGAGAAGACATTACCTTAAAATCGGGTAACTCTTTTGATTTGAGCCAAAGGCTTCCTTGGGAAGAATTATTCCCAAAGTGAGGCTTCTATGAGTAAGGGAGGGAAGTTGGGGGAGTATTTGGGTAGATTTATGCCGAGCCAAAAGGCTTTTATAGTGTGAGTAAGGTGGTAGTGGTGGGGGCCTTTTATAAGTGGAGAGGAGGGGCACTCTTGGAAAGTAAGGAAATGTTACATTATTATACAATGCTTTTCAGATTCCAAAGGTCCCAAACTTATATAATTAGAGGATAAGGTGATAATGGTTCTAAATATCCTCATCCAATATGTTTTTGACAAGTTTAAGCCTTATATTGTACATTATCCTTTCATTTTATTTAAATTGTTAATAAATGAGGTAATTGCTGCATCATCATGGTGTCATAAATAATTTAATTTATTTAATGTCTAAAAATTAAAAATAAAATATCATGATGTAGGAAATATTTTTATCTTTCTAATGAATATTTATAGTCAAAAATATGACTTGTATAACCCCATTTAAAAATTATTTTAGTAAAACAACTAATGTTTGTGACATTTTTATTTTAACTTTAAATAAAAGTAATTTATGTCATTTTCCTACCAAAGTGGCTCCATGGGGTCCCCATGTTGACCCATGGATTTTCATGGTCGTCCATGACACATCCAATAGGTTTAGGACAAGTTTAAAGGTCATTTCATATTTTTATAATACCATTTTTACCTTAAATTTCACTAATTACCTTTAATTGTGATTAATTAAACTTAAAAGTTACTATTCACCAAAAACTTATTTTCATCCCATTGTACCACATTTTACTTCCTAATGACAACCATGTATGTCGGATTTTTGAAAATCAAATCACAGAAGTGGTAATGTTTCATTTAAACGAAAAATCAGTTTTTTAACTACCACTTAGTGGTTTCACTATTCATCAAAAATTGAAGTTTTTCAGAAAAATGCCAAAATTTCACCCTAAGATATAATTGATATTTCGAATCCAAAAATGATGTCTATTTTAAAAAGTTTCAAACATATAAGTTGCATTAATTAATTTTATAATTAATTCCTGCTGTCACAACAAATAGGATGTTTTTAAGAAAATATATATCAAAAGATTGACAATTGTTTATGTCCAATCTCAATGTTAAATTAATTCTAATGACCACCATTGTATAAAATGGTAAAAATATATTATAATTATACTTTAAAACCAATAAATAGTATAATTTATCACTACAAATTATTTTTATTAAAGAAGTTGTTTTAAGTATTTTTCACTATTCATAAAAAATTGGAAGTTCTTAGAAAAATACCAAAAATTCAACATAGCCTAATTTCGATATTCCGAATCCACAAATGAATTAAATTTTGAAATATAAAAAATATATAATTTCAAAAAGTGGGTATTACTATTCATAATGGCTATTTTGATTAGTCGTGGTGTGTTAGAATCTCGAACTTGCGTACAATGCAAGCTATTGCATTATTGAAAGAGAAGCGTATCGTGGAAGCTCGAGGTGTTACATTTTTTTTCATAAATTGTAATAATTTTTTTACTTTATTGTATTATGGTTATAATAGAATTTTATTGGGCCTTGATTAATTTCTCAATCTGTTATAAAATGAGTTATAGTTTTAATGTTGTTTTTTGAAAGAAATGATGATTTTATATAAAAATTAAATTAAAAATATTCAGACAATTATTTTCAAAAAATGTATTTCATTATTTAATTCTGCAGATAAAAAAATGGTTGGGGTAATTTTTTAGGATTTTTCTAAAATACCGTAATTTTTTGTTAATAGTAAAAATAATGTTTTGAGTTTTTGATATTTTTAATGAAATCATAATGATGTAATTATTAATATAAAATTACTGAAAACTTTTTTACATTATAATATGATATTAGGTGTCCAATGTGGAAAATACCCACGGAAAATACCTAGGTAAAGCTCATGGTTTTTCAAAAACCACTAATGGGGTGTCCTTTGAAAATAATAAAAAACTCCCTCTTATTTACAATAAATACCCACTCATTACCCCATTTTATTTCATTAAAAACTCATCATCCTAGAATATATAGTATTTTTACCTCTCTAGGATCCCTCCTATGGTGTCCTCAAGCCCCCAGGGTCCCAACCATCAAGTTTTAGGAGTTACTCTACAAGGTAAGGAAATCTTCCACACTTCTCTTTTTCAAAAACTTATTTATGTTATTCTCTTTTAATTTATTTTGGATTATTTAGATATGTCATTACATATCCCCCTTACATTAAATATTATTTATTAATTATGAGATAAGCCTTTTCTCTCATAAAAATATTTTATGAATTTTAATCGATGCCATTTTGCTGCCGAATTCTCACAAGGGATTTCTCGACTTTTCTATTATTTCAAGTTCCTTTTTTTATTTTTTTTCTTTCCTCACCTCCCTTAATACAAATGTTTTGATAACTCCATTAACTTACATATACTAGAATTTTTCTGTGATAATGGAATAATTCATTATCATCTTCTTTTCCCATTCTTTTATACTAAAAATAAAAACCCATCTGAGATGTGTAATTTATCAAATTCATGGACGAAGAGTTTTCAATTTATATTACCATCTTAAATTGTGATAATGAAACCATTTTGATAGTTGAACTAGAATATAAGATATATATTATATCTTATTTATGGTTATATAATCTTTTTTTAAATGTGATATTAATTTCTAAAACAAAATGATTTCATTGTGATAAAAAACCCACCAATTAACCCAAACAATTATCATTAAAGTTTTATATAATGATTCATATTAACTAAAAATAACCAAATGAATTTTATAACTATGTAATCTTTTGGATGTTTTGTAATAAAATATTACTTCAATTCAGTACAACCATTCTCATTCTACATGTTTACCTATACATGAATATAAGTAATCCAATCATAAAAACCAAGGAAGAAAACAGTCCAAAAAAATGAAATTGAATCTCTTAACCCATAAAAAGACCACGAATGAACCTAATAAAGTAATAAAAAATCAATTAAATTTTTATTATGTTCTAGAATCATTAATTTATGTACCTAAATTTTATTATTCAGGTCATTAAGATCATGTGAGAAACACCTTCACACTTAAGGTATGGGTTTTCCACCTGAACCTCTATTTTAATTCGAGTTACTTTAATTATTTACATACCTTAATTAAATTTTTATTCATTCATATATACTCATAATTAATTCTGTTTTAATTTTTTATATATGTTTTCCAACTAGAATACTACATTCATTTAGGGGGATTTATATTCTTCTCGTAATACAAGCCTGATCGAAGGGAACTTCTTAAACTCTTACCTATTTACAAGGGAACTCTATAATCTATTTTTAGAAAAATTTGTCTTTATAAAATCACTAATTTTTTTATGAAAATATTATCTTACTTAAATTCTAGTTTTATAAAAAGAACTTTCCAAATGAACTATTTTCTTCACAGTAAAAGTGTATTTATCTAAAGAATTACTCGATGATTTTATAAGAGTATCTTATTCTGTTTCAACATTATTGATGATTATTATGTATTTTTGGGATTAATATTTTATTATATCATCTATCATATTTAATTGAATGGTTTATTATTATCTTTACTATGGATGTGCTATCTTAAAACCATTCAACAATTTACTCCGATTGGTTAGTGTTTATACATAATTTGGGGGAAAGTTATTTTCATTTCATATGTTAGTATCAACAGGAATGTATATGTTGTTTATGTTTGTACCCACTAATATGAAGAATGCATTGGACTTATTATTTTATGGGTGGGGCCTGCTATATCCCCTTGATGCATCAGTAGGTCTTATGAGACAAACAGATATTGACGCGGCTGAGGACTTTCCCATTTTTAGAATTGGTTTTGGCCGAGGCCTTAATCATTTTTAGATTCCTTGAAAGAGGCCTTGAAGATATGTTTTATAATTTCTATAATATGAATTTCCCTCATTATGAAGAAAGAAATTCATATTTCATGTGGTTATTCAACTTGTAGAAAACACGTGATTATGTTTTACTGTGGCAATAATTACTCATCTCATATTCTTTCAATAATGTATTCATGTTTATTATTTTTAAAGGCATGTGTTTTCAATTATTTAGCATCTTTAATGTTTATCTTCATGATATCTTCTACTATATTGATTACCCTTACTGGGAATCTAATCTCACACCTTCTTATGTTTCATTTTTCCCAGGATATGAAGAGTAATATTATGATTGAATTACAAGGATAATCTTATAGTGGAGTATGTTTCCAATGTAACTATTTTTTTTATTTTTTATTTCATGTTATAATATTGAAATTATGTATATATCTGGATTTACAATTCTACTAAACTATTCATTCCTTTAGGATACAAATTTCCTATAATCATGCCAATTTAATGTAATAAGGCATTGACTTTGGGCAACTGGGGTTGAGTTTTTAGACTCCGGGGTTAGTCCAGCAAAGTGGAGACCTACAGGGTCACCCGTATAAGGCCTAAAACGGTTCCATACCAATGGTGGGGTGTGAAAGGCACTGTTGTGGGTGCCCTAAAATTTTTAGTTGTTTTTGGGTACTTAGGTGCAGTAGAGTGGCTGACCAAGCTCATCTCTCGAAGGAGGAAGTAAATTTAACAACTTATTAAAGGTATTTTGAATATAACATAAAATAGAATAATAAAACCAATTGAAATGGTGTGGTTACTGTTTACCATTCATAAATCTAGAATAAGTTTGATGGAATAAGATTGTATATTTTTTTGGTTTTTATTTTTGAAATAATGTTCGATTAAAAAGACAGAACAAGAAGATATTTTTTTTAAAAAAAATAAAAGGCTTAATAGATCTAACTAAACCACTTAAATCATTTGTTAATCATTATAATTTAAATTAATATCCACTTAATAATGATCCATTAATTTTTTAAATCATGAAACCTACAAGAATTAACAATACCATAAAGATGAAGTGAATTTAACCCAAGGCTAACTTCGGAAAATGAAATCGCAGCATCCTGATTTGATTGATGTTCTAAGGTTAGATTATGGTCAATGGTAAATTAAGGCATGTATACTATCTGGAAATTATAATTACTTGAGTTTAGGTATTATATTTGAACTCTAAAAATTGATCCCATGTGGTTTTGAATTACAAATTAAGTTTGTGCTCTCATAATTTTCACAGTTCTCAACCTCACATGATTTGTGTTTATTGTTAAATTTGCTTACTTAGTTTCATTTAAATTAAAAACTAAATTAGTAGATCATATTATGTGAATTATAGTAGCTCATTTTTTCAAAAAAAAATAATGATAGAGGTGATAGGTAGATCTATTACTAAAAAGAACTACTCTTCCATGGGTGGTGTAGTCAATGTAGAAACATTTTGCATTTTCAAAGTTTTAGAGAGGGTAGAACCCAATATTGTATCTACTCTTGATTCCATCACAATTAGGAAGATTAAGAGAATACTAAATTTGAACAAAATATAAGAAAAGATGATAAAAAAAATAACAAATAAGTTTATTACACAAACAAAATACTTACAACACGAAGAAAAAGAAGAAGGATTCATCAAAGGGATCTTTGCTTTAAGAGATACCGTTGTTGAAATGGTTGGATAATTGCAGTGGATCCACCGATATTCTGCAATAAACTTCCTAATGCACATCCCAAACCCTCCAAATGACAAAAAAAACTAATTTATAGAGTAGAGGGGAGGCTGATTTTCAATAGGTTTCAAGTGTGAATGGTGAATCTCAACCAAATATTTCAATCCAATTTGCACCACCAATTTCACCTCCAAAACCGGTGAACCACCTATTTTTCCAGAATAATTATTTTTGCAACATTGTTTTGGAGATATAATCTCAAAATTTGGGCCAAATCTAAGCTCATATGAACGGGTTATGGATCAAATACATAACCAATGTCCAATCTGGTGGGCCCATCCCGCCTTTGACTTATGATCTATTTAGTCCAACCAAATGCACAATTTAGCTCCAATTTACAGAACAAAAGTTTTATCCCATTAAGTCAGTAACAAATTTACAAAATTTCATGTTCAAATAATAAATATTAATATATTTATCTTTGAAATACTACAGTGCACTATATAGGGTAAAACTATAATTTCCATCAAATTTCCAAATGAATGATCTAATCCCAAATATTTTATAAATAATCACATTTAACGCAATGTGAAGGAATTTTATCATTTATTATCAATAAAATAATAAATAAAATTGTGTTTTATTAGGTTGGTAGCTTTTTTTGTATAAAAACTCTACCAGGGGTAGGTGATCCTCCCAAATGTGGCCAAAATCGAGGATGCAATCATATATAATGTCCTATAGGACCTGAATGGTCCACTCTTTCTGGCCATATTTTTTTAGGTGGAAACCTATGGTCAAGCGGAGCTGATTTCCGAATGCCTCCTCTAATCCCTTCCACAACCAAGATGTGAAATGAGCATCAAGATCTGAGACTATCAACGATGGGGATCCATGGAGTTGAACTATCTCCTATATGTATAGGCATCTCAAGCTCCCATAGGAACCCTATTCTCGAATCACTGGGAAGTGGGCCGACTTGTTGAGTCAGTCAGTGATCACCTAGATGGTATCATTCCACCTAGAAATACAGGGTAGATCCATCACAAAGTCTATCAATATTCTATCCCACTTACACTCTTCCACCTCAAGGGGTTGAGTCCAACCCAATGGAACATAGTTCATAGACATCAATTTCTGTCATGTGAGGCATCTAGAGACATACTATGGCACCACCTTCTTCATCCCCGACCACCAAAAATGACATCAGGGGTCCCGATACATCTTTTCCACCCCTAGATGTACCACCAAATGGGATTTATGGAACTCCCTCGACACCTCCTCATGTAACATCTTAGGAACAAACGTGCATCCTCTAAAAATATTGACGTGCCCCCCACCTTTTGAATATAAATCAGGGGTATGCCCTGTGGACATCTGAGCACATGTAGTCTTGTAGCTAGTATCTCTGAGGTAAGGCTCCCTAACTCACTGCAATAGCGGAGTGGTGGCTACCATTAACTGTAGATAAGATTCTCTATATCTATATATGAAGGATATCTGCAATGAGGATGACTTCTCTGAAGCCTAATTCAGTAGTTTTGAACTTGATCTTCTGCTGGGAGAATCCACCACCACATTCCCCATCCCATAAGTATATATTATCTCAAATTCATAGTCCTAGAGGAACTCTTGGAAATTCCTCTGTTGGTTGGAGTAGAATACACAAGAGGGGGGTGAATTTTTTATCTATAAAAAAATTCCCTTTTAAACAAGTGTTCTTAAAAATATTTCCCCCTCAAGTTAAATACAACCCAATTAATCAAAGTAATACAGTTATAAAGGTTTGACTGTTCAAATAACTTCTTAGAAGATTGATTATTTCTCAGTAATAACAATAGTTATTAATATTACTTTTGAAACTATTTTACTAAGACAAAGAAATTATAACTTCTTTCTTAGATTAAAAATAAAAGTATGTTTAGTGATTTATTAATTATACAGTTGAGAAGTAAAACAGAGAAATCAAAAATAATCAGCACATCAGATATACAACAAGTGGTCCAGTCTCAAGCCAAGACCTAATGCACTCCACTTGGTGATCTCCTACCACCATGTAGTTTATATAAGTAAAATTGATCCACACCCTAGATCAGGGTTAAACAATAGTACACAGGACTTTCTAGGTTTCACAAGGACCTATTCCATAGTTCTTTATGGGTACAAACTACTAGGACACATAGGGACATCTTCCACACTTTCTGTGGGTATACATAAGAGTAAAAGAGTGTTTGAGTAAGGATATCTTTTATCTTTCAGTTTGATGCAGGAGACAGAGTGTGTTATTATACAGAAACACGAACTGCTCGAAAGTTAATATAAAGATACACAATAGAGCAGAATGATTGAGATAGGTTTAGGAGTGCTCTAAGTGTTAGTCTTTGTATCTCTGGACTTCTGAGATGAACCAGATGAAAAACTCGGGTCCTCTTCTGGAAAATAGAGTGCCGTTTGTCCGACAGACCTGTCTTGTGTTCTTCATGATGTTTGATAGTGTGAAGATGTTCTTGGTATTATAGTATGCTTCGTGTGTTCTTAATCAGAATAAAGTTGCATGATCCGATTCTCCAAAATGTATATCGTTCTCATGTTCATGCCCACTATCTTGTTCTTTGTGTCGTGCTACTTCATACAAGCTTTTTTCACCCATTGTTTTCGGGCCGCACTACTATTTTTATCTTGAAGTGCATACATTGGAGTTGATAGGTTGCATGTATTCTACACATCGTACTTTATACTGTCTGATGATATGTCTACAAAGAAACATTAATTATGTAAGTTCATTAAAAAATTAAAATATGACCGTTAGATATTAAACTGAAAGAATACAAAAAATATATAAGGAAACGGTGTCACAGTATGTCATGGAAACTATGTCTCCTTCACATGGTGTCTGGATTGGTCACAGTGTCTCATAGTCACGATGTCTCATGGTCATGATGTTTCATTCACGGTGTCTCATGGTCACCGTGTCTTATGTTCACAGTGTCTAATTCATGGTGTCTTGTTCACGGTGTCTTGTTCACGGTGTCTCATGGTCACGGGGTCTTATGGTCATGGTGTCTCATTCACTGTGTCTTGTTCATGGTTTCTTGTTCATGGTATCTCATGGAAACAGTGTCTTATGGTCACGGTGTCTCGTTAACGGTGTCTTGTTCATGGTGTCTTGGATAATCATGGTGTCTGATTCAGAGTGTCCGAATGTTCACGATATCTGCTTTACGGTGTCTGAATGTTCACGATTTCTACTTCACGGTGTCTGAATGTCCACGGTGTCTGCTTCACGGTGTCTCAGACCTAGGAAAATATCTGCATTTAGACTTAAGTAGTGATACTTATGGAAATAATTAAACTTAATCATTTTTCAGATAAATCATTATAAAGTGAGTCAAAAGACAGTATATAGTATCCAAACTGAGTGTATAGCCCTTAAGATATTTGAATAGCTTTTACTAAGCAACTGTAGATGTGATGTGAGATAGATTACAAAGAGTTAACATAGTTTATAGACAAAATAGGATTTGGGATCATTAAAACATGATTAATACATGAGGAGTCCAACAATCTCCCCCTTTTTGATGATCAAAAGTCATATAAGATTAAAGTATATGAAATAACAACATAGATCTAAAGTGATTGTAGAAAATATAGAGTCAAGGTGTTCTCTATGGTGTCTATAACATATTATAGAGTTATCATAGATTTCTCCCCCATTTGGGATTATCAAAAAGTAGCAATAAAAAGATGAACAAAAGTGACAATAAATTTGCATAATCAATTAGTGAAAGAGAGTGGAATTACAAAGAGTAAATCAATTGAAATAGGATTCCCATCATAAAAGAGTAAACATTGTCCTTCTTCTATGACTAGTATTCTCTTTGCCTTTAGCAGTAGCAGAAGAATAAAAATCCATAAGAGATGAAGTGGAGGTAGAAGAAGGGAGGGAGCTAGTTGATAGAGAAGGTAAAGGAAGGCCTTAAAAAATAGAGGGAGCCACAGTAGGTGTAGTAGAAGACTGGGAAGTTTTTGATCAAGGATCACAGGCCTAATCTGACTCATTTCCTAACTAACCGACATAGAAGTGGAGGCGAGGGTAGAGGTGAAGGTAAGAAATCTATATCTTAGAGGTGCAGCCACAAGAGCAATAATGGTTGTACTCGGGACATGAATATAGGGCCTCAGGAGTTTGATAAAATATGCAATTATCTCTCCACCATACTACATGGATTTCTCAAAATCATTCTTATTCTCCATAAACTTGTCCAGCAAATGAGTAAACTTTATGAGATTTTGGACATGGGTCTTGAATGTTTGAGTAATATGAAGAATCCATATATTTTCTACAAGATACTTGAAGTGATTATTCATGTTAGTCTTAGAGAAGATTCTATTGAAGTAGAAATCCATTTTCCTGGAAATATCTTGCTGAGCATCATTAGTAATTTTAGAATAGATTTGGACCAGGTCAAGAACACTATCACTATTCTTGATAACTGTATAGAGAGAATCTTAATTGAAGCCACTAAGCAGAGTCTAAAGCTCTTCTTTGACCACTGTTCTAAGAAGATCACTATCTAAATAAGGTTGATAGGATTGAACAGAGGATTTAGAAGAATTGAATGAAGTGGTGAGAGATTTCAGTTGATTTATCACATTCTGAAGACACCCCGTATACTCATCAGTGAGTTTGTTAAGATTTAAAACAAGCTCTCTCATCTCCATCACAATATGTTTGTTCCTTTTAGCAACCTTTTCATCTTAGGAAGCTATGTGTGGATGAATCTCAAAGACAACATTCTTTGGGGTTTGAGGAACAACAAGTTCTAAAGGATGATAAATAAGCTATAATCTCGAATTCATCTCTTTATGAATTTCTTCAATCATACCTCTTAAGGTCTTCACTTCATCACTAAGAAGTCTGTTCTCAATTCTTACTTCTTGAATCTCATGAATCATTTTGGGTTTTATTTTCCGAATAACTTTCTCCAACAATAATGAGGCATAATTCTCACTTAGATGAGTCACAAGAGAAGGTTTGTAATTCAGAAAATTTTCAACACCAGACAAAAGGGTAGCACCAAATTCCTTTAGATCATCCTTACTCAAAAAATATGGTTGTTATGATGAAGGTTCAAAAATAGGGACTGATACAGGCTTAGGTTCCTTCTCAAGAGAAATATTAGAGACATATTTCAGTTGGAACGTAGAAGAAAGGTCAAGGCCTTTTACTTAAAATTTCTGAGAGTCATTCACATCATAGAAACTGGGGACTTATATCGAGTACTTACAAGGATTGGTTCAACCGGATTTGGTACTTCAATAGATTCCATATTCGGGGGTTTCTCCCCCTCAACAGTTGCATCCTTATCAAGACTGAGAGGCTTAGGATCATGATCTAATTCCACAAACTTATTTCATAGTTCATCACCCATTTCTTGTCTACCCAACATAAAATCTAGATCCATCCTTTCCTTAGCCGAATGAATGATTTCAGGAACAGATTGTTCCACTGGGAGTTTCTCAAGGTTAGCCTCTTTCATAACTGGTAGATCTTCCACTATAGGTTCTTCCATGGAATTATTTTCATTTTCTTTGGAAATAGATTCTGTTTCAACCTTGGTTTTATTTTCTAGATTAACAATATCTTTAGGAGTAGGGACCTCTTCTTTAAGAACTTCATGAGGAACAGGAGTACTGTCTTCCTCAACAAAAACAGTTTCCCTGGGAGGCACAACAACCAATTCTTCTTCTTCAGAATAGTATTGAATAACCTCATCTAGTTCCAAACCAAGATAAAAAATATCTCTTTCTCTTGAGGGATGTCCCACATGAACAAATTTTTCATAAAGTATATCATTGTCTTCTACCCATGCCTTTTTCCAAGGGTTCCAATTTATCTTCATCCTCTTGATAGTGATTATTTAAAGGCAGTACTCACAATACTTGATAAATTCTTCATTAGGTCCAACCATACATTTGGAATGAATCATGGATGAGATAATCCGAGAATAAAATAGGGAGTTTGACTTGGATTTGTCTTTGATCAGTTCACACATGTGGTGAATGATATACTTGAAAAGGTTGATCTTATGCTCATTTTTCAAAATGTGGATCAGAAACACATCCTGATATTTCAAAAAATAAAAATCAACTTTTCTGGGGCTATCCAGATTCTGAATAAACTGGAACAGAATCCTTGATTCTCCATCTAATTCAGCAGTAATGGCTCTCCTCTTGGTTCCATTTCCAATTAAGGATTTCAAAGTATCCTCTAGATCAAAGAATTCAGTTGAAGGTAGATTTCCTCTCTGATAATCCCCACAGATTCCTTCATGAGGTATCCTAAGGCATGAATCCCATAACCTTGAAGAGAATGATCATTTATTTCCCATTGATCCTGCTTCTCACAATATATCCATTTTTAGACTCAAATGTGAACTGAACATATTGATAAAACTGATCCACTAACTTAGGATAGATAGGTCTATCTTCCTTCTAAAACCACTATAGCCAGCCTTTCCCTTTTAAAACATTCAGAACCAGAGATTTACTTGAAAAAATCCATTTATAGAAAACCTATTTCTCAGGTAAGACAACTCGGTTTACCAGATTCAGTTTTAGAGGAAATTCAGGTGTTAGCTTGGGTGAAATTTTTTCTTCTTTGTACTACGTTTCTCAAGAGTCGACGATAAAGGGAGTTTCATCCTAGGCATCCAACAAACGTTTAAGAGAGAGAGAGAGAAGGGTTGTAGGTTTGAAGGGAGGTTACAAATGAGTTAATAGAAGAAATATTGCATGAAGGACAAATGATTCTTCCTTTATTTTATCATTTAGGAATACCAAACGTTGCAAAAGTAAAAGTGTGGGAAAAAGGTGAAAAGGATAATTACCGTGATATGGTTTTTCATTCAAATATAAAAATCATAAAGAATCTTTTCAGTGAGATCATATCGGGTCTTTACGGTGAGACAAAGAATGAATGTTACAGTGAGACAGTAATTGAGCGTTATGGTGAGACAATAAAAATGAGTTTTATGGTGAGACAATAAACATTAGCATTACAGTGAGACAGTAAAAATGAACTTCAAGGCGAGACAGTAGCTGTTAGACAGTAGTCATGAATCACTAATTGTGAGACCGTAATCAGGGAACAATAAGATATTTACTTATGATTTATCATTCCTAATTCATGTATGATGTAGTCTATTGTTTCAGAATTTAATTATTTAGTAAATGTATCAGCAAGATGATACTTAGTACCAATGAATTCCAAAGTGATATCTCCTTTTTGATAATGATATCTCAAAAAGTAATGCCTTACATCAATATTCTTTGTCCAAGAATGTGAAATAGGATTTTTGAAATGATTATAGCACTTTTGTTGTCATAGTTTACAGGTACATGCCTGAATTGATATACATAATATTGTAATGTATGTTTCATCCACAAAATTTGTGCAAAACAACTTCCAGCAGCTTTGTTTTCAGCTTCTGCAGTAGATAATGAAACAAAATTTTGTTTCTTACAACACCATGATGCTAGTGACTTGCCTAAAGAGTGAGATGTTCTGGAGGTGCTTTTTCTATCTAACTTATAGCCACCGAATTTAGAATCAGAATAACTAACTAATTCAAATGATTTCCCTCTAGGATATAACAATCCTAGATTGGGTGTATGCTTGAGGTATTTGAAAATTCTCTTTACAACATTTAAATGATATTCCTTAGGATTTTCTTGAAAACGAGCACACATACACACACTAAACATAATTTCATGTCGACTAGAATTCAAGTAGAGTAAAATTCCAATCAATCATCTATTAGTGGTTTGATCAATAGATTTTCCATCTTCATCAAGATCCAACTTACATGTGGTACTCATGGGAGTGTTACTAATTTTAGTGTTATCCAATCCAAAACATTTCAGAAGATATCTAGTATATTTACATTGAGTTAAAATAATTCCATCATTATTTTTAAATATTTTAAATCTGAGAAAGAATTTTAGTTCACCCATTAAACTCATTTCAAATTCATTTTTCATCATTTTATAAAATTAAACACATAGATAATTTTTTGAAGATCCAAAAATAATGTCATCTATATATATTTGAACAACTAAAACATCATTAGAAATTTGTTTTATAAAAATCATAGGATCAGCTATTACTTTTGTAAAACCTTTAGAAATAAGAAAAATACTCAGCCTATCATACTAGGATATTGGAGCGTGTTTTAATCCATATAGAGCTTTCGATAATTTAAAAATATGATTTGTAAAATGATGGTTTGTAAAACAAGGGGGTTGTTCAACAAAGAAATCCTCAAAAATATAACCATTTAGGAATGCACTCTTAACATATATTTGATATAGATTGAAATTCAGATGTGTAGCATAAGCAAGCAGGATTCTAATGGATTCAATTCTAGCTACTGGTGCAAAGGTCTCATCATAGTGAATTCCTTCTTCTTGACAATAGCCTTAAGCAACCAATCTTGCATTGTATCTAACTATGTTACCTACTTCATCTACCTTATTTCAAAACACCCATTTAGTGCCTATGGTGAATGTGTCCTTAGGTCGTTTACCAAGTTTCCAAACTTTGTTCCTTTTAAACTGATTAAGTTCTTATTGCATAGCCATCACCAAAAATTTTTCATTGATAGCATCATTAATGTTTTTAGGTTCAAGTTGTGAAAATAAGACTTGATGTTCAACCTGATATCTAAGATAATCTCTAGGTTGAGTTCCTTTGTCTAGGTCTTCTACAACAGCACTTAAAGGATGGTTCTTAAGAGTTATAATAGTTCTAAAAAAGGAGGGACTAGTGATTTTAGGCTCACTGATAGGACCAGGTTCATTGTGACTTGATTATTGGGAATTTCCCTAACTATAAGTTTTCACAGATTCTTTTACATATTATTTTGAGGATTTTTAATTGATGTTCAAATTTGATACATCATCCTACAGGTGTTCTAGATAGGTTTTAGGCTAATCTGGATCTGTTTCATCAAATTTGACATAGATAGATTCTTCCACACATTTATTTCTTTTATTGAACACTCTATAGGCTTTACTAGACATGGAATATCCTAAAAATATACCTTCATCGCTCTTGGATGAAATTTTTTCAAAATTGTCCTTAGTATTAATAATATATAATTTATAGCCAAAAACTTTAAAGTAGTTAACTTTGGGTTTTATATTGTTCAATAACTCATTAGGATTCCTTTTAAGAATGGGTATGATCAACAATCTATTGATTATGTAGCTTGTTGTATTGACAGTTTCAACCCAAAAATAAATAGGTAGGTCATATTCACTAAGAATGTTTCTAACAATCTATTGCAGGGTTCTATTTCTTCTTTCTACAACTCCATTTTGTTGAGGTGTTCTAGGGGCTGAGAAATTTTTATTATAACCATTTTGTGAGAAAAAGGATTCAAACTATTGATTTTCAAACTCACGGCCATGATCACTTCTTAAGTATTTAATTCTAAGTGCACTATTATTTTCTACAGCCTAGGAATATTTTGTAAAATAAGAGCAGACTTCACTATTGTGAGCCATAAAGATGGTCCAATTATATCTAGAAAAGTCATCTACAAGAACATAAACATAGTGCTTCCCATTTAAACAATAAACTCTAGATGGTCCAAATAAATCCATGTGAACCTATTCGAGAGTTTAATAAGTTGACACTTCTTTCTTTGGTTTGAAGGAAATTTTGTGTTGTTTTCCCTTTTCACAAGGACTACACACTTTTTCATTTGGAAACTCAAGTTTGGGTATGTCTTTAATAAATAATTTTCTAGTTAACTTTCTAAGGGAGTGAATATTATAGTGTCTTAGTATCCTATTCCAGAGCCAAGATTCTTTATGAAATACATTTAAACATAAATAATTTTGAGAAGCTAAGGAATCTAAGTTAACAGGGTAAACATTTTAATTTCTAAAAGAAGAAAACACTAATACATCTTTAGAATTAACGATATTACAAGCATCATTTTCAAATCTAAAATGAAATCCATCAGCACATAATTGTGAGATAATAAGGAAATTATATTTTAATCCAAAAAAAATACATTATAAATTAAAACCGAGTTAGAGTTACCGATTTGGCCAAGGCCAATAATCTTTCCTTTAGCATTGTCACCAAATGTGGCATGTCCTCCATCTATTTTGATTATATTCTTGAATCAAGAGTAGTCTCCTGTCATGTGTCTTTAACATCCACTATCTGTGTACCATAGACTTTTACTCGAACTCTTTAAGTAACTTTCCTACAAAATGATCAAGAAAAACAGATTTTGGTACCCATATTGTTTGGGTCCAGTAATATTAGTAATAAGTTATTTGGGAACCCATATTTTCCTCATAGGTTTCCTATAATCATTGAGTAAAGTATTTGAAAAATACACTCTATTTAGTCTGGAATAACTTGAAAAAATAGACAGTGTATCATAACTTGAATTAGATGACTTGTGTCCAGAATTGGGAGTAAAACTATATGTCCTAGATCTTGAAACAAAATATGTTCTACCAATATTTCTTTTTCTAGTTTGATAAACAAATCTAGTATTGTATTTATGGTCAATTTTTTTTACTTACATTTTAGTAAGGGTGTTCTTCCCATTGGTAAACTTTTCAAGGTAATTCATTAATTTCTCATTAGACATTTTTAATTCTTTGTTTTCTTTGAACAGCTGAGCATTTTTCTCTTTTTCAGTTGTGAGTTCGGATTTAACAGTCACAGTGAGAGAATGATATTTCTTCAATGATTTATATATGTCTTTTAGTTCATTTCATGTTTCTTCAAGCATGTTACAATATTCAAACATTTATTCATTAGTCATATTCTCAGAGTCACTCTCATCTTTAGAATAGTATAAATCATGTACAGAGGAGTCCAATGTTACCTCAGATGTTTTTATCATAAAACACATATTGGCTTCATTTTCCAATTCATCATGTGATGTTTTTGAGTCACTTGAATTGTCCTCATAAGCACTCTAGGTTGCTTTCATTGACTTTTTATACTTCCTATCCTTATCCTCATATTCTTTTTACATGATCATTGTATATTCAGCCTTGATATGTCCTTTTCACTTATATTCATAGTAGAAAATCTCATCTGTCCTATCACTTCATTTCTAGTCCTTCTTCCAATTTCCTTTTTGGTTATATTTTCACTTGAAGTTAGGCTTTCAAAAAAAGTTCTTCTTGTAAAATAGTTTAAATCTTCTGGATAATTGATCCATCTCTTCATCACTATCAGGTGATGATTGTTCACTAGTGGAGATATCTATAGAAGCTTCCAGTTTCCCTTTGTCTTTGTGCTTAGAGGTATTGGTCTTGAATGCAACAGATTTCCTTTTTGGTTCATACTCCTTTTCCTTGTTGACTTTCATTTCCTCTTCATACGTCATCAATTTTCAATGAGTTCTTTTACAGGTATCTTTCTGATTTTGTATGATTCTATAATAGAGATAGAGGTTCCCCACCATCTGTTAGGTAGAAATATAATAATTCTCATGATTTGTTCCTTGGCAGTGACTTCTCTTCCAAGCGAGATCATTTTGTTGAAAATCTCATTGAACCTAAGATACATGTCAGAAATAGGCTCATCAGGATTCAATTTAAAATTATCATATTTGATAGTATAATTATTACGTCTCATTTCTTTTACACTATATGTTCCATAATGTGAGACAAACTATGTACCCCAAATCTCTTGGGCAGTTTTACAAGCAGAAATTCTATTGAATTCCTCATCTACCAAGGAGCAGTATAAATCATTCATAGCTTTGAATTGTTATTGTAGGTAGTTTTGGTATGTTCATCCCATGTGATTCTATTAGTAGAAAGAATATTACATTCTTCTATAATGGTAGACCAAATTTCAAAACTCACACTCTCTAAATGCATTTTCATTTTAACTTTCCTTTGAGCATAGTTGGTTCCATTAAAGAATGGTGGTCTACTGGTTGCAACACCTTACAATATATTATCCATAATAACCAAATAGGTTTAAAGAGCTATAAATTTATAATTATCATAAATTTATAGATCTTTAAATTATAACTGCAATCACAGTTGAATAATATTAAACATAGTCCTAATAAGAAGCCTATAATACCAAATGTTGGTTAGCGTAGAATACTCAAGGGGGGGGGGGTGAATTGAGTATCTATAAAAAAATTCTATTTAAAAAAGTGTTCTTAAAAATATTTCCTACTCATGTTAAATAAAACCCAGTTAATCAAAGTAATACGGTTATAAATGTTTGACTATTTAAATAACTTCTTAGAAGATTTATTATTTCTCAGTAATAATAATAGTTATTAATATTACTTTCGAAACTAATTTATTAAGACAAAGCAATTATAACTTCTTTCCAAGATTAAATATCAAAGTATGTTTAGTTATTTCTGAATTATACAGTTGAGCAGAAAAATAGAGAAAACTAAAATAATCAGCACAAGGGATATACAACAAGTGGTTCAGTCTCAAGCTGAGACCTAATCCACTCCACTTGGTGATCACCTATCACCAAGCAGTTTATAAAAGAAAACTTGATCCACACCCTAGATTGGGGTTAAACAATAGTACACAAGACTTTCTAGGTCACACAAGGACCTATTCAATAGTTATTCATGGGTACAAACTATCGGGCCACACAGGGACCTCTTCCAAACTTATCCGTGGGTATACACAAGAGTAAAAGAATGTTTGAGTAAGGATATCTTGTATCCTTAAGTTTGATGCAGGATAAAGAGTGTGTTATTATACAGAAACACACACTACTCTAAAGTTAATAAAAAGATACACAATATACCATAATGATTTAGATAGGTTTAGAAGTGCTCTGAGTGTTAGTATTTATAGCTCTGGACTTCTGAGATGAAGCAGATGCAGAACTCGGGTCCTCATCTGGAAAATAGAGTGTCGTAAGTCAGACATATCTGGCTTGTGTTCTTCATGATGTTTGACAGTGTGAATATATTCTCAGGATTCTTGTATGCTTTTTGTGTTCTTTAGCAGAATCAAGTTTCATGATCCAATTATCCAAAATGTATATTGTTCTCATGTTCATGACCACTATATTTTTCTTTCTATTCATGCTACTTCATACAAGCTTTCTTCACCCCTTGTTTTCGGACCACACTACTCTTTTTATCTTGAAGTGAATGTGTTGGAGCTAATAGGTTGCATGTATTATTCACCTCGTACCTCATACTGTTCGATGATATGTCTACAAAGAAACATTAATTATGTCAGTGAATTAAAATCATCAAATATGACTGTTAGAGATTAAACTGAAAGATGAAAAAAAAATATTAGGAAATGGTGTCAAAGTATGTCATGGAAACGATGTCTTCTTCACACGGTGTCTGTAATGGCCATGGTGTCTTGTAGTCATAGTGTCTTGTGGTCATAGTGTGTCATTCAAGGTGTCTTGTTCACGATGTTTCATGGCCATAATGTCTTATGGTCACAATGTCTTGTTCACGGTGTCTTGTTCACGGTGTCTTGTTCACGGTGACTCATGGTCATGGGGTCTTATGGTCACAGTGTCACATTCACGGTGTCTGGTTCACGGTGTCTCATGGTCACGGTGTCTCATTTACAGAGTCTTGTTCATGGTGTCTTGGATATTCCCAGTGTCTACTTCATGGTGTTAGAATGTCCACGGTGTCTGCCTCACGGTGTCTGAATGTTCATGGTGTCTACTTCATGGTGTCTCAGACATATGAAAAAATCTGTATTCTGAATTATGTAGTGATACTTATGTAAATTATCATACTTAATAATTTTTCATATAAATCATTATAAAGTGATTCAAAAGATATTATATAGCATCCAGACTAAGTGTATAGCCCTTAAGTGCTTTGAATAACTTTTACTAAGAAACTGTACATGTGATGTGAGATAGATTACATAGAGTTAACATAGTTTATAGACTAAATAGGATTTGGGATCATTAAAACATGATTAATACATGAGTATTCCAACAACATCTATCTCATGTTTAGATCATTCTCATAGATTATATAGTTGAGAGTTTTGTGGTTTGTGGAGATGATAAACCGCTCACCCATAAGGTAGTGTTTCTGCATCTTCAATTGGAATACTACCACCACCAAATTTAGATTATGGTTTGTTTAGTTATACTCATGTGGTGTCAAATACTATGAATAGTATGGAATAATTTTTTACCCCTACATCAGGACACAACCTAGCCCAGTCCCTGATGCGTTGCAGAACACCACGTACTCGACACCCTCCTCTAAAAAGCTCAGGATGAGAGTGCTCTTCAAACTCTGCCTCAGCTATTGAAAGCTCTAATGGCACTTCTCCATCCATAAAAAAGGTTCCCATTTCATGTCAAGGTTTTCATTAATGTCTCTACTCTATAAAAGTCAGGAACATACCTCTGATAGTACCTAGCCATCCCATGGAAACTTCACACCTCGATAACATTCATGGGTGGCTCCCAAAAAAGAACTACATCTATCTGGGTTGGATCTACTAGAAATACAGCCTCCAAAATTACATATCCCAAAAAATTAGAACCCTCATATTCAGAAATGACACTTAGAGAGCTTCTTGTAAAGATGGTGCTCTCAGAGTAAGCCTAGGACCATCCTCAAGTGTATCACATGCTCCCCCTTAGACATCGAGTACACTAGGATTTCGTCAATAAAGACCACTACAAACTGGTCTAGGTAACACTAAAAGAACCTATTCATGAGTCCCATGAACACTGTTGGGGAACTTGTTATGCCAGACAACATCTCTATGTACTTTTAGTGGATGTAGTGACTTCTGAAAGCCGCCTTCAGAATTTCCTCATCTCGTACCCGAAGCTTGTGATGACGTTATCTGAGGTCTATCTTCAAAAACCATATGTCTCCCTTAAGATGATCTAAGTGGTCATCAATCCTTGTTAGTGGATAAATATTATTCACGGTCTCCTGATTTAGTCACTAGAACTCCAAAAATAACCTCTAGATCTCGTTTTCCTTTTTGGCAAACAAAACTGGAGCTACCCACAGTGAAATACTTGGTCTCGCGAATTCGTTCCTCCGTACGTCCCCAAACTATATTCCCATATCATGAAGCTCTATGGGATCCATATAATATTAAAATATGGATATCAGTGTATTCCTGGGGTATAGTTCAATACAAAAGTATACCTTCTGATGAGGAGGTAGTCCTGGAACATCTTTTGGAAATATGTCCTCGTACTCGTCCACCAATGTAGGAATCTGAGGGCTTGTCTCATCCACTACACTAAGGGTCATACTGTCAAATAGATGTGTGATAATATACACCCTCTTATGTGTGATTACATCTTACACAGCTATTGTTTCCATTTCACCGATAAATGAAAACCCTTCCCTATCACCATAGATACACCACACTGTGTACCTAAAACAGGCGATCTGAGCAAGAAATGTGGATAATTAGTCCATACCTAGAATGACATCGTATGTCCTCGACACTACCACCAAGATATTCCAACAGATACTCTCACCCCCAAGAGGAAGGGAACACAGTTGGCACCATTGTGTGATCATCGAATCTCCACCCATAGAAGTCTATAATCATAGGAATTGAGTCAAAGGTTCCACAATAATATCGGTGTCCCGAAGAAGGGTCGTGGTGATAAAATAGTGATCGGAACCCGAGTGTATAAAAAATTTATCTAGTGTGGAAATGACATAGATCATACCTCTAATTATCACTATATCCTCAAGATAGTAAGCCTCCATTTACTAGAGCTGCCCTTGATCCTATCCACCAGCTCCCAAAGCACGTGGTGGACCACCTAGGGGTGGTGGTGGTAGTACATAAAACCTCGGTCCACCTCTTTATGCTCATCCTTCTCATCGACCATGCATTCTACATATGGTACCACCCTATTTATGCCTCCACCATTACCTCTACATTCCCTCAACATCTATTGGTTGGTCGTACAACTGGTCTGTATATCTCTAGCCTTATGTCCCTGACTACCACATGTGTAGCACTGCCTATCCTTCGGCAAACTTGATCTGTCCTGGAAGCCCCGTACCACTGATACCATTTTAGAGGGTGGTACCCTAGATTGTCTGTTCATCCTAGACCCCTGAATCAGCTTTCAACTACCTTTTAATGAAGACATGGCTACCTAACGCCCGCTGGTATCTCCCAATACCATTTCCCACTCCGTAAGAAATATCTCCACCAGTAGAACTCGATTCAGCTCCCTAACATGCATAGCGATTCTAATGGGATCTCATTGATGCCTTGATCTCCCAAAATAGTCCCTACTCAATAGTAAAGGCCCTGAAGAATGGTTCTGACACAGTTTTTGTAGAGTATCGAGAAAGATCCATGAATATCGCTGAGTACTCTGCCACCGTCTGACTGCCCTACTGCAAATGCAGGAGCTCCTGTATACAGACAATGGGTTAGTTCGTTGGAAATAAGTCACCCTTGAAGAGACTCTCAATTTATATCCATGATAAGGTCACCTCCTCATGCATATAGATCATCAAGATCTGCCATATCCCTATCGATCCCTATAGAAGACTCACGGATAGTACCACCATCTAGTCAAGAGGTGCCCTCAAAAGGTGGAAAATGCACGTAACCACCTCCAATGAATCCTTATCTACCTGAGGATTTGTCTCACCTTAGAATGTTGGAGGTCTCTATCTCGGGAAGTCATGAAACCCATTGAGACTATTTTCATCCTCTATCGGTAAATCCGATTTGAACTACTACTCTCCAGGTGGTGATATCATTGGTACATCACTTGGAGATTCTATCTCTAGAAATGTTCCCTCTACTTATGCCTCATCGTTTGACAAACCATCCTCATGGTCATGCCCCATATTACTACCTAGTTGTTTATATGGAAGAATTATGAAATAGAACAAGATGTATCGTGGTAAATAGAGTATACCTGGTGAGATGACTTTGAATCAAGAAGGACATGAGAACACACTAAATTACTATATGATTCATGAACCATTGATTTCCCCTGAAACTAGTGTTTTCATTTACCAAGTTAGAAAATAAGAATTCAAGGCCTCAGTGTGTGGATACGTCGATCGCCACACCAACACTAGGTTCCCTAGCCTGAAAGATGAACTTGAAACACTTAACATTATTTCCTCAAAACAAAAGTAAAACAAGCCTACCCTCTGATACCACTCTATCCCAACCCATCCCCTAGGGCCCATGTCACGACTTCCTCAAGCCTGCCTCCCATATGTGATGGACAGGTGGCTAGCGCTGAGTAGGAATATCCCAAAAAGGGGAGAAATTTTTCTATGATCCTGTACACATGAACTTATTTCCATGAAAAATTACTGAAACTAAAAACACTGAGTAAATAAATATACACCCCACTAAGACAACCACTAAGAGTAATAGTACAAAACTAAAAAGTAAATAGGAAAGAATACAAGCCTTACTAAAATAGAAAATTATAATCTCCTAGATGTCATTTTTAGAAAACCCTACCTTAAGGGTAGGTACAGTAAGATATCTGAATGTCGCTCAAATATACCACATTCATCATGTCACCCTAAAGCACAACATGTATCTGGCCCACCAAGGACTCCGTCAAAGATATAAATAATCTACAAAAAACATGATGCATGCTAATGAAGCTTGTGTAGTGGTGAGTAAGAAAATACTTAGTAGGGACCCCAAACCACAAAGGTAAACCACAAAGCAAGACACAAGGTAGACTGCCAAAAAGGTACATGAAGTATAGCCTCTAAGAAATACAGTAAATAGAGTCACTAGATTCATCTCACACCAAGATACATATACTAAGAAATTATAGGCACATACAAATCCTACAAGACATATAGTCTTTATAGGAGACCTACTCTATGTCTTCATAGGAGATTTACTCTGTGCCCTCATTGGAGACCTACTCTACACCCTCGTAGGAGACCAAATCCACATCTTCACAGGAGACCAACTCCATATATTCATAGGAAAACAACTCCTAGTCATGTAAAGAGACCATCTATACATATTCTTTGGTGACCAAATCTACATCTTCATAGTAGATCAAATCCATGTCTTCATAGGAGTCGAACTCCACGCCTTTTCCACAGCCAATTACAGGATTCATCTCTTAGAATTATTATTTCAGAAGCAACTACAACTCAAGACTTTAGGTGTTATACCAACCTCCAATAAAGGTTATATAGAGTATCAAAAATGACCTCCTCATCATGAGGGTCCCAAAATCGAAAACGGCTCATCAAATGGACTTACAGTTTGAGAGTTATGGGGATTTAAGTAAAAAGGGTCTGGTTAGATCAGGGTCTGGTCCCACCTTATCAGATTGACCCGACCTGTTCCAATAATCACCAACCTGGTTTGATGAGTGTGACCTGACCCATCTCTGCTAGTTTCGACCCATTACCAGCCTGAACCGCCAGCTCCAGCCTGGCATGCTTGAGCAGGCCGATTCGGTCCACCTGGACACGACAACTGTCACATCCTCATCTAGTCAACTTGGTCAGCTGTCGAGATAGCTGCAACTCCCACATGTGGTTCACAGGATCATGTGCTAGCTATTTGATGTTTTATTCTACTATGTTGCATGTCCACACCACCGCGAGCCTCCATGGCTTCGAATCCTATCACCGCCCACCCTGGACGTGGCTCCCGTCGTTGCTTGTAGCCACACCTCCATGGGATCCTCCATCTCCGACCGTGACCACAATGCCAAGGGCTCCTCCATCACGAGCCATCGAGCTGGTGGCTTCCTGATACTAGGTGGACTACCTTATATCAGATCCCCTTTTTTAAGCCCCCATTCTCACCCTACTGGTCCATTTTTTTGAGATAGAACTACTATTGTCATCCTCAGGTCGCAACCTTAACTTCTTTATCCTTCAATCCTTCTCACCACCGCTACGGGGGTCCGACCATGTTTAAAAACTCCCAAAAAACTTAATGAAACCAAGGAGGTTTACCAGCGAAGAATTCAAGGATGAGTATAGAAGAAATCACCAATAAATCCCAAATAATGAATGTCAGTCTTGTTCGTTCATCCTTCATTATTATTGTTAGAAAATGTGGAATGAAAAAAATGTATTCACATAGATTACTCTCCCTTTAAAACCCTATAGTAGAATACCCCATCCCACAATAACAATCTAACAATGGATCTGTCCATTTTTGGGTTGATCCGCATTCATCGTTAGAAAGAAATAATTGAAAAAAAAACACATAGAAATAAACCTCTAACCTAGAAAGAGGATTTTTCAGAGGAGATAATTCATCATTGATGGTGATCCGTCCATGAAATTCCTCAATCCATCATTCTTCATCATCTTACAATTCTTTATCTAAGCTCTGACCACAAAACTATCTTCACTAGAGGGAGATATTCCTTCTCCTGGCCTCACATAAACTTCAGGGCTCCAGGGAAAATTCTCCAACATTATGAATTCTAACATTGGTCCATTCTTATGCTTAATGGAGGAAACAAATTAATGTGTTTCAGCAATTTAAACATGTTTTAACATTTCCATGACTCTATATTGCAGCGTAGCTGAGTCGCCACATCGTAGTGCTATTGAGATGTTGTGTAATGTTGATAAAATAAAATAAAAAAACTTTTCAAATATATCTTAATTTCATCTTAAACCATCTATAAATTATCTTTTACAGCCAACTCAATCTGGCTGATGTTAGGACCCACCTAATGAAAACTCGTTTTTCTAAGCTCAATGGTGCCCTCATATTTTTGATTCGGGATCCCTTTTAGAAGTTACTAAAACCACACACATGTTCTATTTTTAATAAACATAAAAATAGTTTGAATGTTTATTCTTTTAAACCCGACCCTTGGAATCACATGTCATCTCAGTGCCTGGTCATGAAATAATCCCATTATAATTTTCAAAAGAAACTTACATGTAAAATCAAGGAAATTACATTTTATATCTTTATATATATACTGAAGTGGTTTGTAATGTGTAAATGAAAAAAAATAGACATGGTCAAACATATCAGTATGTTTGCTGCTTCCATTTATATAAGATATAGTTTTCCTCATAAGGATAGAAAATAATGCATGTGGAATCTTGGAGAGGTGATTATAGGTGTGTTTAATGACCCTATAACATCACATCTTCTAACCAAGTGGGCCACAAACCTCTAGTTTTCTTTATAGGAAGTCTAGGAAACACATACCCAATTATTAAGAGGATAATTTGATTTTTCAACTGTATATATGGACAGGTCTTTTTTAGTGATTCTGTAAGAAACATAAAAATATATAAGATATTATTATTTTCATACTAAATTATATTAGGTGAATTCTAATGAATCTATTGTTTAAGGGATTAATTATTAGATATAGAGAAAAAAATCCGTAAAAAAGGAAAATATTTATATAGTTTTTAGTATTATATTAAAATAAAATATAGACATTTACATGCATTAGAGAATGCACCTACAGATTTGGAAATGGGTACATCAACTATTAGAGGTATATGACTCATTTATTCTTCTATGATCATATATTTAGTTAATACATGGGAATCCAATTCATTAATCACTTATAAAGTGATTTATTAACTATTATTTTAGTATAATTGCATGCATTATGAAATGGATATTACTACCCCCTTAGTATAAAAGATGGTGGTGATTTTTATGTTCCCATCATGTCATGTGAGGATTTCTAATGTCAAGGTTGTATGAGAATTCTCTATTATTGATTTAGAAATGTTTATCCTCATTCATGTAATAGAATATATGATAATATCTAGAGACCAAATTTATTTATGTTATTAGAAGTTTTTGTTTCTTTCATCTAAAAGAAATAATAATATCTTCAAAGGTTAGTGGAAACCAAGACAAATTCAAGAAGGGCCAATCATGTTTGATGTCAATGAAATGTATTATCAGATAAGTAGATTATTTATACCTGATATTAAATGTAAATCAAATAATAGGATTCATATGGTTGTATATATATATCATGAGGACTTTACTAATGATCCATTTAGGTTATCATAAGATAGGGAGGTTAAATTTTCAATTGATATAATTCCATAGAAAATTTTAATTTCTATACCTTTATGTCAAATGCCTCCAACCTAGTTCAATGAATGGAAGGTTCAACAAGATGATTTTGATAAAAATGGTTTCATATATCATTGAATGTTACAATGGGTGGCTATAAATCTCTTGAAAAATGATAATGGAGGATATATTTTACTTTCATTCATTATCACAAACCAAACCAAGTGATAGTCAAAAATAAATACTCATTTTCACAAATTTATTTCCTATTTGATTACCCTGAGGGGTAATATGGCTCTAAACTACTGAACTCAGATCTGGATATCATCAACTAAGAGTGATGGATGTCGATATTCCCCTGTATTACACCAGGATATGTTACATGCATTATATGTATTTGGTAATTCACTTTGAGATTAGAAATTCACCTACAATATTCATGGATCTTATGAATTTCTTCTTCAATGGATACATTGATTTTTTATTGTTGATTTTTTGGTATCATCTTTTATTATAAGCTAATGAAGGAATATAAGAAACATTTGAATATTTTCTTACAAACATTGAATGGGAATCACTTATATGAAAAACTATATATGTGAAAATTCTATATGTTTGAAGTAAATTATAGGTTCATTTGGTATCTAAGAAAGGAATATTAATAAACCCAAATAAGATTATAGTGGGGATATCATGTGAGATTTAAAATTATTTCATTGAAATTAGTTGATTTTAGGGATATCTGGATATTATAAGTTGTTTCATTATAGATTCTTAATGTTATAATCACCATTGATTACTATAACATGAAAGGAAGTGATATTATAATTGATTGAAAAGTTCCAAAATACATTGATGGGTTGAAAGAGAGTTTGAAATATACGCATTTACTAATTCTTACCATGCTTGGGGTAGGATATAAAATGTACTACAATGCCTCCGGTGTGAGATTGGGTATGTTTTGATGCAGCATAACCATGTGGTGGCATATAAATGTTTCTAGTTTATCCCTCATGAAAAGAACTACCCTAAATAAGACCCAGATATGTGAGTGGTTATGCACGAATTGAAGGCTTTGCGCCACTATATCAGGAAGTAAAATTTTATAGTGAGAATAGTTTAGAAACTTATAAAATAAGTATTCTCCTAGAAGGATTAAAAACTCAAATAGAGATGTCGGTTGAATTTCCTCCATGCATTTGGTTTTGATCTGGAATAGACCTTAGGTAAATTAAATTTTTTTTATTATGTGTAGAAAATTAATAAATTAGGTACTGAAAGAATCCATGGATGAATGGATCATGATGGATTTTTTTACCAAAATACAAAAAGTTGTAAAGGAATAATAACATCAAGTATTTTTTATTAATGTGTGGGTAAAATCTCCTTTAGAGGATCTAATTCGTTAATAGAAATTAGTTTATAAGGATTTTCAAAATATATATGAAATTATAAATATTGGGGAGACCTTGGGTGATTATCCTTGATCTCTTAGTGCAACATTATGATTTAGGAAAATATTGTAAGTTGTATTTGAGCATTAATTAATGATAAATGATCAAAATTATATCTAGGATTCTCACCGAGTTTCAACCCAAGTGTTTGATGATATAAAATAATAATATTTTTGTTTGTGAATGAGGTAAGTGATTTAATAATTTTGTTACATTACCTTATGTTTCAAAAGGTAATGTTTGGGCATCAACGTCATTTGGGACTATTATTGTAACGTCCCCGACCCCTAATCCACTAAAATGGTGCTCTGAGCCGGGTGGTTATATGACCTTAAGCGCACCTCCCTGTATTTCAAATGTTGTCGACTAGAAGCAGGGGTCTATGGAGTCAAGTGGGGAGACTATACCCCCTTTTTATCATAGTAATCCACAACAGAAATAAACCAAATAGCGGAAACAATAACCAATAAGCACGAAACATGTATAACATCCATTTTCAACAATGAATATTCCATGTCATACTACAAGTGTAAGAGTTAACAAAATCCCCAAATAAAGACAACAGACAAAATCCCCAAAATGGTTCCAACTCCATGTCCGGATCCTCCACCAAGTGCTACCCATGTCCACTCACTATCTAGAAAGGACCATTTCCCTTCTTCGGACCTGCAAACATGAAGTTTGATCAGGTACCCAACAGCATCCCGAGAAGGGTGTGAGTAAAACTCATTAGGCCACCACCAACAGTGTCTACAAAATATTCAATATAAATAGGTAGTGCATGCAGAATAAATATGAATGATAATTGCCAAGTAATTATTTAAGGTACCATTACCCAGTTTAGAGCCAAGCCATTTCCACTTCCACTACCATTCATTACACACCCATTATCACCATTTACCACTTCATCGCATTTCCATGGGTTAAACACATTCATTATGTTACATGGGTCTAAGGGAAACAATCACATGCAAGAGGGTAAAAACATCGTTATCCTATCTCACTAGGACTAACCCCTCATAGCAGCCATAACCTCACCTCGAATCCTCCGTCCGAGTGGATGCAACCGTTAGGATAATAGACCCTCAGTCCCCTATCCTAACCTGTGCATTTAGGGTGGAGTTTAGAACCTCAGTCTTCACTTGACCTGTGGGTGTAGATCCTCATGTCATACCCCACTCTATGAAGCCATGTTCACATGCTTATATATAAGTAACCATCAACCATCCAAACCATTTCCCTTTTGCAAACACAATTCACAACAACCCACATGGGAATCCACATCATGCATTAACCCATTAACACATTACCATTTCACATCATTTAACCATTCACCCAATTCCCATGTGTTATACCTATCTCACTAAGCATTCAACATTACACCGATAATCTATCCCATTATGTTCTTTAATCAGTTTACACATTAACCCATTTAACCCATTCATAATTCCCATGAATCAACCATTTAACCCATTCAACTTTAACCCTTAGGTTATTTCCATGTCAAGGAACATCACCTAACTTCTATTCCAAGTTCAACCAATCATTCCAAAAAATTTATCAAGGTCTCTACAATTCATGACAACATGGTCACTTGTTTAATATCAATCCCTAAATTCGGGAAAAGCCGCCTCATCCCATGGATGGCCCCAATTAGGTCAAGTCTATACCAACACATCCCATGGGGATCGTGAGGTTTCCCATTGGACATTTTAAACACCATTATTACTAAACATGCCAAGGTTATCTAAAACATAACCAAAGGAAAGAAAGAACACAACTAAACATGCACAAATACCCAAATAACTATGGGATATCACTTGTAGACCACCTACTTTGAAACCACTATTGAACGCACTCTCAATCGAGTCCTTGGACCTCGATCCAACAAACCTTTGGAGCTTCAACCAAAAACTCACCCAAAATCTAGGGTTTTAGAGCTTTGGAATGAGTGGGAGAGAAGATAAAATCCCTAAAACAAAAAGAGAAGAAATGACGGGATTATCCTTAACCGGAGCTTCGATCCGCAACCAACAACACCAAAAATGCCTTAGAATCGAAGGAGATCGGTCTCTTGGAGCCTTTGGGCGATTTGGTTCGTGCCTAGGGTGGAGAGGGAGGAAATGAGAGGAAATCCCGAGTGGGGTTTTAAAGCCCAGAGTGGAAAACTTGTAATTTTTCCCAACTTTAAGTGGCCACACGATTTATCCACACGGTTTGGAAAACCGTGTGTAAATCGTGCACATGCCACTGTCCGGAAGAGGAGGGGTCGCATGATTTAGCCACATGGTTTGGCAAATTGTGCGTAAACCGTGCACATGCTTCTATCCGGAGGTGGAAGGGTCACACGGTTTAGCCTAGGCAGGCCACACGGTTTGCCTGGCTATGCACAGGTTGTGCGCCCTGGCCTGTCATGCCCAAATTTCCTTTCTTCTGTGCCCTGAGCCCCTGGAACACCCCCAAGGCCTCTCACACTTTTAGGAAACATTTTAAAGCCCAAAAACAAAGGGTTAAACACAAAAAACAACAAAAACATATCTTTCCAAAAACCGGGACCTTAAAACCTCCCCACCTTATAACGACTCGTCCTCAAGCCAAGATTCCAAGCCTCATTGATCAACCGATGAGAAGAGTTCGGGCCACTGACCACGCATATCTGATTCCTTCTCGCAAGTTTCTTCCTGAAATTTCCCATGCTTCCATAGTACTCGCACTAATGGCATAACATTTCCCTACAAGATCTTTTTACTACGATCCACCACACGAACTGGATGCTCCTAAAAGGACGCATCAGCCTCAAGCTCCACATCCTCAACATCAACCACGTGATATGGTCCTGGGTGATACCGTCGAATCTACGACACATGAAACACATCATGCATCCCACCATATCACTTTGGAAGAGACAATCGGTAAGCCACTTGTCTGGTCCTCTCCAAAATCTCAAAAGGTCCCACATACCTGGGTGCCAACTTACCCTGATTTCGTATCCGACCGTGACCCAACCTTGGAGACACCTGAAGGAACACTTTATCACCCATCCCAAACTCAAGAGGCCTACGCCTCGGATCTGCATATGACTTCTGCCTACTCTGAGCCGTATCCATTCACCTCTTGATCGACTTAACTCTCTCTGAAGTCTCCTGCATGAGACTTTGTCCCAACAACTCAGATTCACCAGCCTCTAGCCAACACAGCAGAGATCTACATGGACTCCCATAGAGTACCTCAAACAGTGCCATCTGAATCGTAGCCTGAAAACTGTTGTTGTAGGGAAACTCAACAAATTTTAGGTGCCTCTCCCAAGAACCACCAAATTCCAAGAAACAAGCGCTTAACATGTCTTCGAACACTTGGATTGTACGTTACGACTGCCCGTCCGTCTGCGGGTGGAAAGCCATACTCAAAAACACCTGCGTACCAAGCACCTTCTAAAACCCTTTCCAGAAACGTGATGCGAAATGCGGATATCAGGCCAAAACTATGGTCTGTGGCACACCATGCAACCACACAATTTCCCGAACATACAGCTCACCCAACTAGTCGACTGTATGGGTCTCCTGAATTGGTAAGAAATGAGCCACTTTTGTTAACTGATCCAAAACCACCCATATTGAATCATTCTTCCACGGTATCCTCAGAAGATCCATGACAAAACCCATTGTCACATCATCCCACTTCCATTCCGGAATGGGCAACGGATGCAACAAACCACCTGGGCATTGATGCTCGGTCTTCACCTGCTGACAGGTAAGACACCATGCCACAAAGCCCGCAACTCCCTTCTTCATTCTAGGCCACAAAAACTTCCTTCGTATATCACTGTAAATCATTTTCAAACTAGGATGTACTACCCACTTTGATGCATGGAACTCACGTATCAACTCTTCCCACACACACTTTGGCACAACCACACAATCACGAACACGAACAACACCATCCACACCGACATCCCTTCTAGAAGGTAGCTCCCCACCATTAATCTTTTCCTTCATGATCAAACACTCAGGATCATCAAGTTGAACTTCCTTAACTCGACTTAAAAGAATCGACTCCATCTCTATGGAAGAAAGAGTGACCTGACAACTCTCCTCCTGCACCTTTAGGTGCATTTCTGCAAACAAAGCCATCACCTTCCACTTAGTGCTAGACTCCTGAACCACCTGATTCTGAACCTTCTTGATCAGAGCGTCAACAACACTATTTCCCTTTACCAGTGTGTAAACCATCTCAATGTCAAAATACTAGAGATATTCAACCCATCTTCACTGCTGAAGATTCAGATCCCGCTGTGAGAAGATGTACTTTAAACTCTTATGGTTGGTAAACACGATAAACCGTTCTCTCAACAGATAGTGCCTCCAGCACTTCAATGCATACACTACGATAGCCAAATCAAGTTCATGAGTGGGATAATTATTCTCATGGGGTCTCAACTGCCTTGACCCGTAAGCCACCACCTGCTCATATTGCATCAACATATCCCCAATTCCGATTCCAGACGCATCACAAAACACGATGTACTTATTACCCGGCTCAGGTAAGATCAAGATAGGTGCAGTCATCAGTCGCTTATTCAACTCTTAGAGGGCATTATCACAAGCCTTAGACCATTAGAACTTGATTCCCTTCTTGGTCAAGTCAGAATGTGGTGCTGCCAAGAGAGAGAAATATTGAATTAACCGTCTATAATACCCAGCCAAACCTAGAAAACATTGAACATCAGAAACACTCTTGGGCAGCTCCCAAGACACAAATGCTTTCACTTTCTCTAGATCCACTGACACACCTACCTCCGAGATGATGTGACCTAGAAAATGTATCTCACCTATCCAGAATTGACACTTAGATAGCTTGGTGTATAGCCAGTGCTCTCTTAGCGTACCCAAGGCGATGTCAAGATGTTGGACATGATCGTCGTGAGTTTTCGAGTACACTAATATATCATCAACAAAGACGACCATAAACCGATCTAGATAGGTATGAAATATCTGGTTCATCAAATCCATAAACACCATTGGTTCATTGTTCAAGCCGAAGGGCATTACCACAAACTCAAACAACCTGTACCGACTCCAGAAAGCTGTCCACGGTATGTTGGAAGACCACACCATCAACTCGTGATAACTCGACCTCAGATAAATCTTAGAAAACACCGATGCACCCCTCAACTGATCAAATAGGTCATCAATTCTAGGAAGAGGGTACAAATTTTTCACCTTCATCTAATTCAACTTTCGATATTTAACACATAGCCTTAACGACCCATCGAACTTCTTTGAAAAAAGAACAGGAGATCCCCAAGCAGACATACTAGGACAGATAAACCCCTTATGCTCAAACTCCTCAAGCTGAACCTTCAGTTCCTGGATTTCTTTCGGTGCCATTCAGTATAGCGGAATAGAAACTGGCTCCTCTCCTGGAAGCAACTCTATCGTGAACTCAACATCACTCTCGAGGGGTAAACCTTATAAATCCTCTAGAAACACATCCTGAAATCAATCCACCATAGGAGGGAAAACAAACTGCTCCCCTATATTAGTTTCATCAAGCATGAGACATGCCACTCGAGCCGTGAGTCCACTCAACCGCTGACCAAACGGTCATGCATGACCTACTCGAATATCCCATTTGCCACAGTGGACATAAGCATCACCCTTAAGAAACCTAAATGATACTATGTGACGATATCAGTCTATATGTTCCTGATAAAAACCCAACCAATCCATTCCCAAGATGAGGTCAAACCCTGATATCTCAGGAATGAACAAATACCATAGAAAATGATACCCACCGTATTCCAAGGCACACCACTTGCATTGCTTGATATCCTCAACCTACACCCCCAATGGAGTGTCAATTGACATCACCCCACACACCCCCTCCACAGGTAAATCCAGCTCTACCACAAGTTGAGTAGAGATAAAAGAGTGTGTGGAACCTGTGTCAAACAATGAACTAGAAAAAGTAGAAGCTACAAGGATCATACCTAGAACAGTCGATGGTCCAACCTCGCCACTACTAGGCACAAACTGAACTACCTGAAGTTGACCTGCCCCTCTACCTTGGGCTCTAGACTGAACGCCCTGCGCTGCACTGCCCTGCTGGAGTGAGTGATCCTGCCCTAGAGTTCCACGTCCACCGCCCCTGCCAGTACGGCATGTGGAGCTCCAACTGCCTGCCTGATACGGGGCAACTGATCCCCTTCCTCTATCTGGTACCTTCCTTCCACCATCATACTCTCCCACCTGTTAAGGTTCCCTACAGAACTTCTGCACATGTCCCATCCGTCCGCATGAACGAAACTCAAATGGAGGTCGAGGACACTGACCACACATATTCCCCGACCTTCTGCACTGATAACAAAAAACTTGTTTCCCACTCTGAGAGGCTGACCCCCTCTTCCAGCCACTTTTCACACTTCCACCATGCTATGAGCTCTCATGGTGTCGCTTTCAACCTTCGGTAGCTGTACCGCTCATCTATCCCACTAACACCACACTCCCTCTACCCGAAGCTCCTTCAGGTTTAGTTCTGGGATCCGTGCCTAATATACTACCTCTACGAACCTTTTTAAGCAGAATATGTTTACTTGAGAACTGATCTCATGTCTCAGCCCATCCTGGAAACTCCTTTCTACTGCTGCCTCATCCCCTGCTAACACTGGGAAAAAGCATCTCAAATCAGAGAAGCAACTAGCCTAGACCATCACCGATAGCGATCCCTGAGTCAGGCTCATAAACTCTGCAGCCTGCTCCTGTCTCAAAGTCTCTGGGTAGAAATGCTCCAGAAACTTTCCTTGAAAAACCTTCCATGACATTCCCTTGGCCTGTTTGATTTGAGCCTGAATGTCCCACCAACGCCTAGCCTGGACTCTCAACATATAAGCGGCCATCTTCACTCGCTTTTCAGTAGGGGTCTCTAGATGATCCAGTATCATCTGGAAAGACTCTAACCAGAACTCCACTACCTCTGGCCCACCCTCTCCAGTGAATGTCAGAGGGTGATACAGCTAGAACTCCCTGGTCAACTCAAACATACTCGGTGCAACCCACCCTGGGTCCCGATCCATCATCTGTATAAGGTGAGCCATGTTCTCTCAGAACCGGTCCTCTCTACCTTCATTGATCACCACATTTTCTTTCTCCTCTACTGGAGGAGTGTTCTCAGCAACATCCTCCTGTTTCCCAACTGGTAACCGACGTCGTGGTGGCATTTCTCTACAATTCCAAGCATGAGATTTAGCACATATACCACATAACTTTCACGACTTTATCAAAAGCTCTTTACTAGATACAACAACCCACTTTTCATACGCTAACCCAACAACATTTTCCAACATGCTTCAAACCCTATTACTCTATTAAACATCATTTACCCACTTGTTTTATTTCATTCTTCTCATTATTTCTCGGTTTCATGAAATGCATGATGCACCCTACTTTCCTGCATCAAACACCCACCCCGTGTGTGAGTCTAATAAAATGCATGTCACCTATCTACCTAGGTGCCTATAATGATTCATGAAAGTTAATCCTCAGGTCGTTAAGGCCACGAGCCAAATATCATAAAATAGTCATATCAAACCACATGTGCATCACCCAACGGTGATATATCGTCAACTGTAACAACACACATCCAAAAACAACATTTCCCACCCAGAGTGACTTGGGTTTCCCCCAAACCTGGGTTAGCTACTCCCAAGCATGAGCTCATTACCAAGGCCCGACATGTCTTAACCCTTGGCTACCAATCCCAAATAACAAGACCTCAGAGAAAGAGAAAAAAGACCTCACTACCACAAAAACAGTTTTTCCCAGCGCCCCCCCCCCCCCTCGTTATCAGCGCTAACGAAAAAGCACTGATAAAGGGGGGGGGGGGGCTTTATCAGCCCTCAAAAAAGCGCTGATAAAGGGTGCCTTTATCAGTGCTAAAAAAAGCGCTGATAAAGGGTCGAATTAAAAAGAAAATTTAAAAAAAACATTAAAATATTAATATATAAATACAGTTATATAGATATAGATATAATATATAATTTTTCAATATATTTTAGATAATTATAAATGTACATTAACACTTAATATACTTAATATATAAGATATTTAGTGAAAATGGATTCTTAAAAAATTTTAAAAATATTTTTAATTAATAATTTGATAATTATTATGGAGTAGTATTCATTTAATAACAATTTGAAGACTGAAAAAATTAAAAAAATTAAAAAAGATCCAAAATAAGTTGAAAACGCAACTCAAACTTCAAACGACTATAACTTTTGATCCGGGTGTCCGTTTGAGCTCTACCACATATCAAATCAAATCATGTGACGGGTTCTACGTCACTATAATTGGGGGAGACCCCGGTCAAGCATTTTTCAAGGCCAAAAGATGCCCAGAAGGCCTCCAAAACTGAGTTTTTAGTCGGGGTACCCAGATTTTTAACATTTTGTGGGTTTTCAGCCTCGTTTAAGGGGGTATTATTGGTTTTTTGGTGGGGACTGAATTTATTCCAAGGTATTACATTCATATTGATATTATGTATTTGAAATTTAATCGTTTTTTATAATGCACTGCTATTTATAATCAAATATATAACTGTATGTACATATTTTTTATATATTCACACCTAAAAATTAAATTTTTAAAATAAATAATTAAACATATTTACATATGAAATATATTAGCTCTATATAAATAATAAATCATATACATTTTATTTAAAATACCAATATATGAATATTTATATAACTACTATATATGAATATAACTATATATATATTAATCTAGCTATATATATATATATATATATATATTAATATAACTACATATATATTAATATTACTATATAGATATATATTAATATCACTATAAATATATATATTAATATCACTATAAATATATATATTCATATAACTATATATATATGTATATTAATATAAATATATATTACTATACGAATAAATATAACTAAATATATATATATATATAGATATATATTAATATAACTATATATAGATATATTAATATAACTATATATATATATATATTAATATAAATATATATTACTATACGAATAAATATAACTATATATATATAAATAGAGATATATATAAATATAACTATATATATATATATTAATATCACTATATATATATTATATAACTATATATATATTAATATTACTATATATATATTAATATAACTATATATATATATATATATTAATATAACTATATATATTAATAAAAATATATATATATATATTAATATAAATATATATTACTATACGAATATATATAACTATATATATATATATCATGAAATAGCAAACAAATCAAAATAGAGTAGTGGTAAGGGCATATGCGCGCAAGGGGGAGGTCTCGAGTTCAAAACCTACTGGAGGCAGAGGCACGTGCATGGGGGTGGATGTTGGGGGCTAGCACTGATAAAGGATGGAGGGTGTGCATGTGGGCGATGGAGGGGCTAAAAATCATTGTTAAAAGGGGGGATCAAGAGCTATAAAATCCCCCCCACGATTGACATGATTTTTTTTAATTTTTTGTAATAATTTTTGTAATTTTTTAAAAATTTTTTAAATTTTTTTTTATTTTTTTAACTTTTATCAGCACTTTTTTAAAAGCGCTGATAAACGTGTCATTTATCAGTGCTAAAACGAAAGCGTTGTTGTACCTCTCGTATCCCCTCGTGGTTTAATTTTCATGATCACAATCACTTTCATTTTATCTAATTGTGTTTTAAGTGTTTTTGTTGATAGGCAATTGATTGGCAAAGGATTGGCCCAAGAAAGAACATCAAGTGGACTGAAACTCAGTCCACCGGCCAACCGGTGTGATAGCACCAGCCAGCCGGTGGACCTGGCAGAGGCATTGCCCACTGCCAGGCTCCACCGGTCAGCCGGTGGCAATCTGATGCAACAGTGATGGCTACTGCCTCACCACCGGCCAGCCGGTGGCTCTGTCACCGGTCAACCGGTGCTGCGTGGGCAGAAGGCCTTCTCAACATCCAAGGCACCGGCCAACCGGTGGCCCTGCACCGGTCAGCCGGTGGAGGCAGTCAAACTAGCCGTTGGGCCTTTGACCAGCCTGTCCACTTGGCCTCCCAACGGCTCCGAAGCCTTTTCCAACGGCTCCGAAGACCTCCAACGGCCATATGAGGGTTCCCCCTATAAATAAAGGCCAAGGAAGCCCTGGACACCCACCGGAACTATACGGAAGCCCACGGACACCTTGTTGATCATTTGGCGTACCTCCGGTGCATTCCTCCAAGGGAACCCCAAGTGCTCCATCCAATTCCACATCCAAGGAGCTCCTTCAAAGAAGTTTGGAAGCGGCCTTCAACATCTCCAATCAATCAAAGGCTCCCAAGACTTCCTCAAATACGGTTTTTCATTGTTTTATTTATTTTGAGCTTAAATTTGGGTTTGTGCCTACAAACCCCAAACCCTTTTCTCATCCCCTCTTTCTTTTGGGTTTCACATCACCACTAAGGTGTGAAGAGGTTGTCAAACTTTCCTTTAAATAGCTTGAGACATAGGTGAGCTATCCTTCACCTGTAAGAAGGATAGTGGGTTCTTTCTCAACCATTAAAAGAAAGTGGGTTCTTGCTTAACCACCAAAAGCAAGCTGTAATAGGTCCTAGTGCTACCTCAAAGCCTAGTGGGTTTCTTGCTAAAACCATTGAAAAGCAAGCGGTAGGAATCTCTCAACGGTTGAGTTGGGAGCGGAGACGTAGGCCGGGTTTTTGGCCGAACTCCGTTATCAATTTCTTGTGTCTTGCCTCTTTACTTTCCGCTGCATTTCAACTTTGATTTTAATTTGTTAATCTTTTTTAAAAGGCAATTCACCCCCCCTCTTGCCATCCTTCCCGTTTTTCTCCGCCCAACAATTGGTATCAGAGGGAGTATTTGAATAATTCCCTAACCGGTTTCAAATTAAAGATCCTTTTTGATGGCTTCTACCGCTTCAACCTCTTACGCCACTGAAGGCTTTTCTTTGGATCGTGATCCATTTTTTGATGGAACCGATTATAGTTTTTGGAAAACCCGCATGACCACATTTCTTAAAAGTATTGGCTATCCTATTTTTAGAATTGTTATGCATGGTTTTACCCTCACTTCTTCCGATGAGTCTAAGTGGACCACCATAGATATTAAGAATTTCGAGCTTGATGGCAAAGCCATGAATGCTCTACATTGTGGGCTAGACCGAAATGTATTTAATTGTTTTTCTACTTGCTCTACTTCTTACGATCTTTGGAAATTTTTAGAACTAACCTATGAAGGTACTAGCGAGGCTCCAAAGCAAGAATCCGATCAAAAGCAAGAACCCGACGAAAAGATCAAGCCCGTTTGCCCACCTCACAAGAAAAGGGCCAAGAAGAAGAAGAAGAAGGCTTTAAAGAAAACTTGGAGTGATAGCTCCTCCTTCTCTTCTTTCTCCTCGAGCGACAATGGTAATAATTGCCTAATGGCAAAACATGAGGTATCTTCCTCCTCTTCCTCCTCTTCCTCCACTAGTTCTTCTAATTCATTTAATCATCTATCTTATGAAGAACTCTCACACGCTAGAGACCAACTCGAAAAAGGTTTTCATGAATTATCGTCAAAATTTGTTGCTTTAAAAAAGAATTTCAAAAAACTCTCCTCCGAAAAAGAACAACTTCTCAAAGAGAAGGAGGAACTCTCCCTTAAAATCCAAAATTTTCCCAATGTTGATTCTTTGGAATCAACTATTAAGGACCTTAGGGAATCCCTAGCCAAGTTCACCCAAGGTGAACAAAATTTGTCCAAACTCTTAGGTTCTCAACGAGTATCTAGAACCACCAATGGACTTGGCTACACCAATATAGCTTCCTCCTCCCATGCACCCACTGTTTTTGTAAGGGGGAGCTCTAGTTTTAAATTTTGTAACTATTGTAAAAAACCCGGGCACCTCATTTATGAGTGTGATTGCAAAAATGCCCGGTACGGTCAACCCAAATCTATTTTTTATTCAGACGAGTTTTATAGGAGAAGACCCGCCATGAAACAAATTTGGATTGAAAAATCCCTTTTGGCGAGTCTCTCCGGGCCAAAAATAGTTTCCTATCCCCGGTGACTTTTGTTTTTATTTAGGGGGAGTATTTTCAAAGCCTTGTCTTAGATTCAAACTTTCAATTTCAACACTTGGTATCAAATTTTTTCAATTCAAAATTTTCTATTAAATTTTCATTTCAAAATTTTCAACTCTTGGTATTGAATTTTTATTCAATCTTTCAAATTCCAAAATTTCAATTGATTTTCAAATCTCAAATCTTGTTTTTCAAATCATTTTCCCTCAATCAAGTTTTATGCCCCACGCTATTTTGATAATCACAAAGGGGGAGAAATTTCTTGATTGATTGGGGGAGAATCCTTTTCATCATGCTTAGCATTTCCTTTCAATTTCAGTATTTTACATTAATTGTTTTGGTGATTGTGATCATCAAAATAGGGGGAGATTGTTGTACCTCTCGTATCCCCTCGTGGTTTAATTTTCATGATCACAATCACTTTCATGTTTATCTAATTGTGTTTTAAGTGTTTTTGTTGATAGGCAATTGATTGCCAAAGGATTGGCCCAAGAAAGAACATCAAGTGGACTAAAACTCAGTCCACCGGCCAACCGGTGTGATAGCACCGGCCAGCCGGTGGACCTGGCAGAGGCATTTCCCACTGCCAGGCTCCACCGGTCAGCCGGTGGCTCTGTCACCGGCCAGCCGGTGGCAATCTGATGCAACAGTGATGGCTACTGCCTCACCACCGGCCAGCCGGTGGCTCTGTCACCGGTCAGCCGGTGCTGCCTGGGCAGAAGGCCTTCTCAACATCCAAGGCACTGGCCAACCGGTGGCCCTGCACCGGTCAGCCGGTGGAGGCAGTCAAACTAGCCGTTGGGCCTTTGACCAGCCTGTCCACTTGGCCTCCCAACGGCTCCGAAGCCTTTTCCAACGGCTCCGAAGACCTCCAACGGCCATATGAGGGTTCCCCCCTATAAATAAAGGCCAAGGAAGCCCCGGACACCCACCGGAACTATACGGAAGCCCACGGACACCTTGTTGATCATTTGACGTACCTCCGGTGCATTCCTCCAAGGGAACCCCAAGTGCTCCATCCAATTCCACATCCAAGGAGCTCCTTCAAAGAAGCTTGGAAGCGGCCTTCAACATCTCCAATCAATCAAAGGCGCCCAAGACTTCCTCAAATACGGTTTTTCATTGTTTTATTTATTTTGAGCTTAAATTTGGGTCTGTGCCTACAAACCCCAAACCCTTTTCTCATCCCCTCTTTCTTTTGGGTTTCACATCACCACTAAGGTGTGAAGAGGTTGTCAAGCTTTCCTTTAAATAGCTTGAGACATAGGTGAGCTATCCTTCACCTGTAAGAAGGATAGTGGGTTCTTGCTCAACCATTAAAAGCAAGTGGGTTCTTGCTTAACCACCAAAAGCAAGCTATAATTGGTCCTAGTGATACCTCAAAGCATAGTGGGTTTCTTGCTAAAACCATTGAAAAGCAAGCGGTAGGAATATCTCAACGGTTGAGTTGGGAGCGGAGACGTAGGCCGGGTTTTTGGCCGAACTCCGTTATCAATTTCTTGTGTCTTTCCTCTTTACTTTCCGCTGCATTTCAACTTTGATTTTAATTTGTTAATCTTTTTTTAAAAGGCAATTCACCCCCCCTCTTGCCATCCTTCCCGTTTTTCTCCGCCCAACAAGCGCTGATAAAGGAAGCGCTGATATAGGACCCCTTTATCAGTGCTAAAAAAAGTGCTGATAAATGGGTACTTTTATCAGCGCTTTTTTTAGCACTGATAAAATACCACTTTTATCAGCGCTTTTTTTAGAACTGATAAAAGGGGTCCTTATCAGTGCTTTTTTTGAGATCTGATAAAGGGGACCCCCCCTTATCTTCGTTGGATTTAACAGTGCTTTTCCTAGCGCTGTTAAAGGCCCTTTTTAGCGCTGATAAAGGGCGTATTTATAGTAGTTCCTCCTCTGATACCAATTTGTTACGTCCCCGACCCGGAATCCACTAAACCAGTGCTCCGAGCCAGGTGGTTACATGACTTTAAGCGTGCCTCCCTGTACACCAAAGGCTACCGACTAGCAGCGAGGGTCTACAGAGTCAAGTGGGGAGACTATGCCACCTTTTTATCAGAGTAACCCACAATAGAAATAAACCAAATAGCGGAAACAACAACCAATAAGTACAGAACATGTATAACATCCATTTCCAACAATAAATATGCCATGTCATACTACAAGTTCAAGAGTGAACAAAATCCCCAAATAAATACAACAACCAAAATCCCTAAAATGGTCCCGACTCTAAGTCTGGATCCTCAACCAAGTGCTACCCATGTCCACTCACTATCTAGCAAGGACATTTTCCCTTCTACTGACCTGCAAACATGAAGTCTGCTCGGGTACCCAACGGTGGCCCGAGTAGGGTGTGAGTATAACTCATTAGGCCACCACCAATGGTGTCTACAAAATATCTAGTATAAATAGGTAGTTCATGCAAGAGAAATATGAATGATAATTTCCAAGTAATTATTTAAGGTACCATTAACCAGTTTAGAGCCAAGCCATTGCTAGTTCCATTACCATTCATTACACACCCATTATCACCATTTACCATTTCATCACATTTCCATGGGTAAAAGACATTAATTATGTTACATAGGTCTAAGGCCAACAATCACATGAAAGAGGTTAAACACATCGTTATCCAATATCACTAGGACTAACCCCTCATAGAAACCATAACCTCACCTTGAAGCCTATGTCTGGGTGGATGCAACCGTTAGGAGAATAGACCCTCAATCCCCTTTCCTAACCCGTGCATTTAGGGTGGAGTTTAGAACCTCAGTCTTCACTCGACTCATGGGTGTAGATCCTCATGTCATACCCCACTCTATGAAGCCATGTGCACATGCTTATATATAAGTAACCATCAACCATCAAAACCATTTCCCTTTGGAAAACATTGTTCACAACAACCCACATGGGAATCCACATCAGGCTTTAACCCATTAACACATTACCATTTCACATCATTTAATCATTCACACAATTCCCATGTGTTATGCCTATCTCACTAAGCATTCAACATTAAACCCATAATCTATCTCATTATGGTCTTTAATCAGTTTACACATTAACCCATTTAACCCGTTCATCATTCCCATGAATCAACCATTTATCCCATTAAACTTTAACCCTTAGGTTATTGCCATGTCTAGGTGCATCACCTAACTTCTATTCCAAGTTCAACCAATCATGCCAACATATTTATCAAGGTCTCTACAATTCATTATAGCAAGGTCCCTTGTCTAATATCAATCCCTAAATTTGGGAAAAGACGGCTCATCCCATGGATAGCCTCAATTAGGTCAAGTCTATCCCAACACATCCCATGGGGATCATGAGGGTTACCATTTTCCATTTTATACACCATTATTACCAAACATTCCAAGTTTATCCAAAACATAACCAAAGGAAAGAAATAACACAACGAAACATGCACAAATACACAAATAACTATTGGATATCACTTGTAGACCACCTACCTCAAAACCGCGGTTGAACGCACTCTCAATCGAGTCCTTTGACCTCGATCCAACCAAAATTTTGATCTTAAACCTAAAACTCACCAAAAATTTAGGAGTTTAGATCTTCGGAACCAGTGGGAGAGAAGATACAAACCCTAAACCAAAAAGGGAAGCAAGGATGGGATTAGCCTTACCCGGAGCTTCAATCCGCAACCAACGACAGCAAAAATGCCTTAGAATCGAATGAGATCGGTCTCATGGAGCCTTTGGGAGATTTTATTCGTGCCTGGGGTGGAGAGGGTGTAAATGAGAGGAAATACTGAGTGGAGTTTTAAAGCCCATAGTGGCAAACTTTTAATTTTTTCCAACTATAAGTGGTCGCACGATTTGTCCGCAGGGTTTGGAAAACCGTGCGCAAACCGTGCGCATGCCTCTGTCTGGAGGATGTGGGGTTGCACGATTTAGCCACACAGTTTGGAAAACCGTGCACAAACCGTGTGCATGCTTCTGTCCGAAGGAGGAAGGGTCTCACGGTTTATCCTAGGTAGGCCGCACGGTCTTCCTAGTCGTGCGCAGGTTGTGCGCCCTGGCCTGTCTTGCCCAGATTTTTTTTCTTTCATGCCCCGAGCCCCCGGAACACCCCTAAGGCCTCTCACACTTTTAGGAACCATTTTAAAGCCCCAAAAACAAAGGGTTCAACCCAAAACACAACCAAAACATTCCTTTCCAAAAATCGGGGTCTTAAAATTGTGAAACCTTACTATTAATATTTTAAAGTTTTATGAAACAATATTTGTCCTTATGATTGGATTCCCTAAATCTCAATGGTAAAAACATATTATATGGGTAATTATTGACCATTTTAAAACATCATCTCATGTAATCTGACTAAATGAAAATTAAAAGGTTTAAGGGATTGGAAACTTATACATTAAAAGATCATAAAACGTCACTATGTTTAATAAACTATTTTTTGATAGGTAACAATGATTTACCTCTTCATTATAAATGTTTCTTTAGGAAGAAATGACCTCTCAACTAAAGTTGAGAATTTCATATAATATATAGATGGATAAAACACTGAATATATGATTCATATACTTAATGATATTATTTGCACCTGTTTTCTTGTCTTTTGTGGGACAAGGGAGATACACTTTTCATTTATTGAGATCTCATGTAATATAAGATATCATTCATCCATCAAGATAACACTATTTGAGTTTTTTTATAATAGGTCATTCTAGTACACTATTTTTGGGGTGGGGTGGGTGAATTATCATTATTAAGACTAAGCATTATTCCTAAAATGGTGATCATGGTTTTTATAATTTATAAAAAATTATTAATCTTTGAATGTTTTTAGAATTAATATTTTTATTGACACTATCATCCATTGGAATTTCCAGTAGGTGATTTTTTTAATACTCTCTTATCAGCTACGACACTGAAGGTTGGTGAAGCTATGTAAAATATTACCTCGGCTTGTTGGGACATTCAGGATGGTGGGATATCTTAGGAAGGTATCATAATGGATGGATTCAACATCAAAGTAAGTGTTTATTCATGATTTGTTCCACATATCTTATTTGAATAAAATGCACCCTAATATATCACATGGGATTAAATTGGAGAATCGGTATTTGGAACCAAATAATCCAATAGTTTAAAAACATATTCATATTATTTATTTCAAAAAAAAGATTCATGAGGAAAATCCGTCACATTATTCTTTGTGCTATGGTAGCATAGTAAATAAATAAAAAAGACTTCAAAGTGTGAGACTCTAATGAGGTAGAAATGGCCTCAATTTTTCCAAATAAAGTATGTTAATGTCTTTATGGGGGTAGAAATTTTTATGGTGGGGATAATTGTGACACCCATGATAGAAAATTTAAAAATTTATTTTATTGTTTTTATTATAGATGTTATTTTTATTTTGAAATTTATAATCATAATATTTAAAGGAAAACATAGGATTCATAGTTAGTACATGGTAAATGATAACCATGCATCCAAATCATACAAGATGTTTGATTATAGAATCCTCTAGATAGTCAGTGAATATTTTCCTTCATTTTTTTTACAAAAACATATATTCTACCCATAATTTGAAATATTAAATGTATTTTATCTTCTTTTATTTAGTGGTTTTCCATTTGTTTCTCCATTCATTCTAGAAAACTATAAGTGACTTCCGACCTTGAACTAATCTCCCAATTCCTCAATTATTATATTTAAATGAATTTTAAATAAATATTCCAATGTAATCAAACCATCCATATTAATTTATTCATCCCATATTTTGTTACTCTTATATTTGTTTAGGTTCTTATATAAATTTATCCCAATCCAAAAATGGCGGACAAAACCACATCTATTTTTGCACTAATTGATCATTTTTTGGTTTCTAGGGTCTATGATGATCATTCTTATTCATAATATCTCACTATTGTAAGAATCAATATACATTAATTAGTGAATAAGTTTGTGTTTAATGTGATTTGTTTTATTTAAAACACATTTAGTGGTTCTATTTTATCAAAATTATTTCTTAGTAAATTAGTACCCTTAGTGGAGTTAATAATTAATTTATAAATGTTCTCAAGACGTCTTGAAATTTTCAAGCTGATATAAATGGGGTTCAATGACTTTAAAAGGTTTTTCTTACAATAAATTTTCTAATACCCATAATGTGTTTGAGAAACTGTTTCCATGACTTGTTTTCATTCAATTGGTTTTTAAATGTAATTTTATTATTGTTTGATTTTATATAAAGATAATGTCCTGATTTATTTCTATATTTTTAATTGAAATATTATTTTTCACATATGATCTTATTGATCATTGAATTAATCTTCCAAACATGAACCCTACATGTAATTATTAAAAACTTGAAACTTCCCATTTGAGTTGTTTTTCATGGAATTGATGAAAGGTTTTATTGTGTAGAGGGTACATAGGTTAAGTATTGAGGATTTTTTATATACTATTTATTGACATATTTGATTACATTTTATAGTTATCATTAAATAAATTGGTATCAATTACGAGATCGAGGATGATTTCAACCTTATAAATGATTTTTATCTAGCTAGGTCCACCTAGATATCTTTTTCCTTAGCCAATATGTTATATCTCGGTGAGGTAAAGAGGGTCATTTATGGTTCAAGTCCATCTGGATTACATCATATGTCATTGGGATTTCCATGAGTGATATCCTAGGTTGTCCATAATAGACTTTATACTGTAATTCCATGTTATTTATATTATGACATGTGGATTACCATACACATTTACTTACTTTATAAATTGTGTTATATGATTATTATGGAGTTTCACTTATATCTAAACTGTTTACATTCACTTTAAAAATAAAATAGTTTTTTAAAAACAAAATTAAATGTAATAGGTTTTCCTTTCTATGAAAAACATAAGGAATATTTTCTAGTTTTATATAAAAAAGGGAATTTGAAATTTGTCTTATAAAAGTAGTTACATTGATTATTAGTAGTATCCTATAAATAATTATCACAAAACCAACATACATATGTGTTCATGTATATGTATGTTTGGTTATATTAAATATAGTAATAGAGAGGGGTTCATCTTCCTTTGGTGAAATTCCATCAAATACTTCTTTATTTTTCCTGACTTAATAACAGTATGGTGACCAAAGTTCATGAGATGATTCCTTTTACGCATTATTTTCTCCTTGGTGGTATTGGGAAAAATAAGATCCAAATACCCTATCCTATCCTCTTTTATCTGAATTTTATCATACATATTATATATTACCCTATTAATGTTATTTATGATGAAAATTTGGTTAATTTATTTTGGATTTCTATTTCATAATAAATGTATGGAAGGATTTTGATTTTCAAACTATTTATTTACTTGGACTGAATATCCAAGGTAAAGATAATGTTTTCCCGATTCTAGATAACAAAATCCACTACTTTGTTTATTATTTTCAATGGGTGAAATGTTTTCTATGAGACATGTTTGATACCATCAATTATTATATCCAACCTATGGTGACTATGAACATGCTTAGGGACTTGTTCCATGTCCACTTAAGAGTCATGGATATTTGGCTCACGGTTTCCAGTTACACTACTACAAAAATTCAAACTACTTTACATTAAAAAAAACCACTTTATAATTATTTTACCACATAATATTTACATCCAAATTTTATTCATTATTTCCAAAAAAATATTATCTCACAATAATCCATTAACCTTTCCCATAACAAGTCTTTATTTATTTGAACGTCATTCCCTATCTTGAGGAGACTACAACACAAACCACATCAAACTCCCCATACCATAACATAAGAATAAATTCCAAAAAGAATAATATACCCTTTGTAATCACATATCAAAGAACCACACATTGAAAAAACTATCTCAATACCTACTCCTTATATAAAAACAAGTGACCAATCCTAATTCATTACTACAACAATTACAATAAATCAAAACCAAGAAATTTTTTAAAAAATAAAAATTTCTAGATTTCCATGATTACTTTTTTAGATATCAATCATGATTATCAAACTTAATAAAAAAACATATATTTAAACTCTTTTTAAAATTTCTATTATTAATTTCACTATCCTTTTTCAATATAGTAAAATTCATAAATGATAATTTAAATCACAATAACAAGTTATTCGCAAAATCAACTAATAATATCAAGGGAATAGTGGGAAAATAAGTAAAATGTGCTCCAAACATCTATTATAATTATTTATGAAATTATTTTGTTCATTATGACAATTATAAATCTTAGAAAAAAGAAAAAAATATCAGGATAATTAAATATTAAAATAAGAATATGAATAGATATTACAAATACCCATCTTAAAAAGAAGATTCAACTACCATTCCATGAAAAAGGAGGAGGAAATATAGAGATCAACCATAATAAATCCCAAGATAAACCTTCCAAAATATAAATTGTATCACCCACCATAAAATAATCAAGCAGACTCTACCAAAACTAATCCCAAAACCTCAACTGTAGAATTATAAGAGAAATGAACATGTTAAAAATAAAGGAGGATACTTGGATGAAAATGGATCAATCATATAAATTTATTGGATTATATCCACTAAGTAATGAGAAAAGGATCCAATACAAAGGCTCTATGGAAAATATGGTTTGAGATAAACCAAAGGAATCAAACCAAGAAGAGGGCACAACTTGAATTTATAATAAAAAATGGGGTGATCATAGCATGGAATGGTTAAGAATGAACCACAACATGATGGAGCTTCATGAAAGGAAAACCATAAACTAGAGACATCACATTTTTTATTACCCATTTTAATTAACCCATTATTTTCTAATTTAAATATGTATTTTACCATCACCACCACGTAGTATTATCCTCCATATTTTTTTTACCTTTACAAAAATACTTGATACATGGATCACCATTACCTAAAGCCTTATAACCTTTCTATTTTCTTGATCATCCCACAACATCACCATAACACAATGTTCCCTAGAACACATAATTTTTCCTATCTAACAGAAATTTAATATTTATTCACACTTATATATCCCTATTTTATCAAAACCATGGATTAATCCGATTATATCACAACGGTTTTTATAAAATAGTTGATTTATCCATTGAAATTCAACCTCCCTCAAGGATTTCCTTTCTCGATCACCGACCCACCCTCAAAACCCTTCTCCTTTTCATCAGAGACTCTTTCCCATGAACCCTTCCTCATGGATTTCATACTATCACTGTATGACCTTAATCCTTGCTCGATGCTGCCACCCAACCTCCCACTATCCTCCTCTGACAATATAGCCACCCAACCTCAAGACTATTCTCCTATGATGACGCGACCACCCAACCTCGAGACAATCCTCCTCTGACAATGCATCCACCCAACCTCAGGACAATCCTCCTCCAACAACATGACCACCCAACCTCCTCATGATTCTCTTCTTTTGACATGGATTCAGATTTTCCTCCACCTTCAGGCCACCCTCCTCCTCAACTCACCAATGTGTAATGTTTTTTTAGTATTCACACATTTCAGGCGCCCCTCTAATTCTCATCGGTGGGAGGACCATGACTCGCAGCTTCTAAGTGGCCTGCGGTAGGGTGTGTTAGGGTTTGTTTTATATTTCCTCAAATAATTATTCTATTTATGTTGTTGTGGTTTCAATTATCTCTAATTTTCTCCAATATATAGCAATATACATATGAACCAGGATGGTTCTAATTCCTCACATGCCCTGTGATTTTTCCATGGAGAAGGGTTTCCTTAATTTTAAATCCACAACCTCTTCAATTATCATTGGGTAAGATTCATTATTTTCAATTTATTATCCTATTAATTTTCACATTTTTCTTTTATAGAGTTTAATTGTTTTCACATACTGGATCATGTATGATTATTCTGATTTTTTTAATGATTTTCATTGGGTTTGATTGTCTTATAGAGTTCAAATATGAAAAAGCTAGAAATCAGAAGTTATGATGACATGATTTTAAGTTGGATGAATGGTCTATTACAAAATCTATTAGAAAGGTGAATTAGATTGATACTTCTTTCCATATCCAAATCAGACTATGGAATGCTACTTGAAACCTTGGTTTTTCATTGGTTGTTATAATTATATTCCGTTCATAGAGGCATATATTTCGGTGTTATACATTTAAGGGTAAAATTCTATAAAAAATATTAAGAAAATACATGGTTGTGAGACTAATGGGAATTTTTATGGTGATTTATTAACTTTTCTCAACAGTAATTATCTCATATGAGAGGTTAGTTTTTTAATTATAGACTCAAGTAAATGTGAGATAATTTTTTTTACCTTATCCACACTTTTAGTAGTGGTATATGTATAAGAATTTTGAGATTTCAAAGATACCACTATCAAATCCTTAGACCCAATTAAATGTTATCAAATGAGAGATCCAACTTATGAAAAATCCAATAGGTTTATATAAATATTCATAAGGCCTTGATATACTATGATTAAGAAATTATGATCCTATATGTTGTTTTAATGTGGATGACTAGTAGTAAACTTCTAGAACATGTCTTAATACCCATACAGAGGTTCTCCACAAGCTTTAATTAGGACATAAATCTAATTTTTTTACTATATGATCCTTCAATAAAAGAATAACTTTTAAAGAATGGCCCTCTAGGGCTCATACTAGCTTGTGACCTCTCCAAGATCTATTTTTTTCACCCATTCCTTTTTTGAGAACTCTATAGAGAATGGTAATTCTTTCCATTTCATTTGAGCTTATGAAATTTCTCTCATTTTTAAGGTAATGCACACTGTGCCAAACTCATTCAAGTTCTTTTTGGGGTCTTCACCTACCAAATAAAGAAAAATATGAAACATTTGGAATAGACCATGATTTAAGTCAAAGTATACTTGATTATTTAGAAAACAACAACCAAGTATTCTAATAGTTAAAATTTTGTGCACAGAAATATCTAATTGGTCAATTTAATTGAGCTAGGTTTTCTTCCATTTTATCACTATTTAGAAAAAATCTAGAATTATATGAGGATTACTAATTTTTAATAAAATAGTAACAAACTCTATCAAAATTCTAAATGATTCATAAATTTATCACTCATGCTAGGAGAGTTCTCTCAACCTATGGATCAAAATCAAAGAGTTTATTTTATTTATATTTGATCAGGTGATGGAAAAATTTTAAATAAGAAAAACTTAATAGAAAATAATGAATGGTGGGGGGTGGTGGAAAAAGGGTGTAGGGGGGAAGTGGGGGTGGGGGGTTGCAATGAGGGTGTGGGGGGAGGGGGGTGCAGTGGGGGTGGGGGTGGGGGTGTAGGGTGATGTAGGGGTGGGGGTTGTAGTGGGAGAGGGAGGTGTAGTGGGGGTTAAGGGGTGTAGGGGAATGTGGGGGTGAAATAATAGTATTATGAATTATATATATAAATATATTTTCAGCAACACATTTTACTATTTTTTATTATCTTTATTAAAAAAATGGATTTTTATTATGTAATAAATTTTACTTGTTTGGTTTTTTATTCTAAGGATTGTGTAATCTAGAAGGATAATGCATGGTTTTGAGAATTTTTTGGCTTTCTTAATGATTTAATTAAGGTAAATTCCTTTAATTTTTATTTTCATTGGTTTTATTTATGTTGGGTTTTGTTGATTCTAGTAGTGTTAGTTTAATTCCATTTAATTTGGATTAGTCCAAATATATTTGGTTTAGTTTAGGTTTATAACTTTTGGTTATTATTTTAGTGAATAAATTTTTTTGGATTACATTTTTTATTTAGATCCTTGTATATTTTAATAGGTTTTATTTAAACTGGGTTGGTTTTCTCATTTCTAGTAGTATTAGTTTTTATGTTCTTTTTTATTTGAATTAGGTCACTTCTATTTGGTTTAGTTTAAGTCCATATCTTTTTGTTCTTTTTAGTTTAGTGAATCAATTTGGCTTGATTAGTTTTATTAAGTTAGAGTATTTCTATCAGTATGGTTTTTATTTTTGGTTGATGTTATCATTGGTGAAGGTCATTTTGTGTGTTATAGTCATGTAGAATTTGTTGATGGTTTGTCTATTGTTGGTTCAAAATTTTCTTAATTTAATGATGAAAACATAATTTTAGGTGAAACTGGGCCAGGATCAATGGTGTTCAGTATCATTGGTATATAATTTTATATGAGGTGATTCATATTGTAAATAGTGAGTTGATTGATATAAATGGGGCTAGAATAATGGTTATAGTGACTGGTGACATAGATCTTTAGGTGTCACATGATTTCAGATCTTACATAGATCTAAATACATGTCCTATATCTTCCAAAATCCTATAGTGAATGGATAAAATACATACTAATATTAATTTTAGAATTTTAATTTTGGTCACTACGACAAATAGGGCTTTTAATAGAGCTAAAAAATGCATTAAATAGTGCTAGAAAAGCACTGTCAATTGCGGTGAACATATGGTGGGGGGTCCCCTTTATCAGTGCTCAAAATAGTGCTAATAAAGGGTCACCATTGTCCATGCTAAAAAATAACTGATAATGGTCCCCTTTAATAGTGCTTTTTAGCGCTGATAAAGGAAACCCTTTATCAGTGCTATTTTGAGAGATGATAAAATTCCCCTTTATCAGTGCAATTTTGAGCGCTAAAAAATGTGCAATATATCAATGCTCAAATTAGCACTAATAATGACCACCTTTATTAATGCTAAAAAAGTGATGATATATTAGTCATTTATCAGCTCTGAATTAGTTCTTATAAAGGACAAGTTTCCTGAGCAGACCCAGCACCTGCACAACACCTGCACACCTGAAACAACACCTGCACACACAACACAAACAACACCTACACACAAAGCACAGAAGAACAAAAATGATATATATACATTTACTTGAAATCATGAATACAAAAAACACACTACTATATTAATTTGAAACAATGTTTAATATGGTTACAATTACAATTTTCCAACAATCAGTTAAAAACACTAATGTTTCATCCTTTTTGCATCCATGATCCGCTCTAAAAAATTTTCGGCCTTGGTATTAGTTTCCAAACATTGAATTTGATCTCAAGGAAAAAAATTCACCTATATATGAAAACAAATATTATTTTAGTAATACAATAATGAAATAAATTATACATTAATATGAAATAATACATTAATAAAATGTCAATTGTTACATGTTACAACCTTTACATGACCATATTTCCTTGGATTTAATTAATATTTTAGAAGATGATCAACATGATTCATTGACTTATAAATATTGTTTTGTTAAGATTACATTGATGAGAAAATAAGAGGATGAAATGTCAAAAACTACATGAAATCCAAAAGGTTTCATTTATTGCCAATAAAAAAAGAGAGGAATCTCCACAGGTTATACAATATGACACATACATGATGGTGTGTTCAATATCATAAGAGTATTAAATTTTATAATAAATTATAAAATTTTCCTTCTAATACCACCATCCTATATAGGTTATAAACCTAATATTTACATATATCAGGAGCCTCTATGAGTGTACTCTCCTATGCCAGGTCAAAGGGAATGAGTGCTAGCGCATCTGCATCGGACATTGGATCCAACCCTATTTGGACCCTGAGCACTTATGCCTCTCCAATGACCCTATACAATATCTATGGTCCTGTAGAAGTTATGGAGGGAATGTATTTCTCAATTTTAGAGAGGGACAGATGAGAACCTACACAATTAGATAGGCCATGATCATACTAGTTCAATTTTCTCTCGATCTACTAGTTCTTTAGTGTGATTAGCCAGATCCCCCTCTAATCCTCGAGACAGCCCCCCTGAACACCCCCACCCCTGGACAACCCCCTTCCTACCCTTGTACATCCCCCCACTCCACCTACAGCCCCAACCTCCTCCTGGACAAACCCTCCCCCTACAGCCCCTCCCTTGCCCTAGACACCCCCTTCCCACCCCTTGGGCAGCTCCCTTCCCACCCCTGTACATCCCCCTCCCCTCATGAACACCCCCACTCCTAGACACCCCTACCACTGGACAACCCCCTCTCTACCCCCGGAAAGCCCCCTCCCTACCCTTGGACAGCCCTCCCCCACTACTCCACCTGTATCCCCTACCTACTCCTAGAAAACCCTCCCTCCCCCTGTAGCCCCCTCCCTTTCCCTAGACAGCCCCCTTCCCACCCCTTGGAAAGCCCCCTTTTCACCCCCTAGACATCCCCCCTCGCTTCCTAAACACCCCCACTCCTGGACACCCCCCACTCTTGGACACCCCCTCCCTCTTGGACAACCCCTACTTCCTAGACTCCCCCCCAATCTTGGACACCCCTCCCTCCTGGACAACCCCTACTTCCTGGACACCCCCACCCACCCTCCCACCTCAACACCCCCTCCCTCTGGAACACACCCTCCCTCCTTGTTCTTAAGCATGATTATCTAGACCCCTCCCTCCCCACCCCATGACATCCCCCCTAGAAAACCCCCTCCCTACCCCTAGGCAGCACCCCCCAACACTCCACCTATAACCCCGTCTCTCCCCTAGACAACCCCCTCCCCCTACATCCCCCTCCCTTTCCCTAGAAAACCCTCTCCCCCACCACTCCCCCTGCAGCCCCCTACCTTTCTCTAGACAACCCCCCTCCCCCTCCCACCCTTGGAAATAAAGTATCAGGCAATTATAATAAAGTATCAGACAATCCTAAAATGATGTTAGTATGAAATGGACGAATCTAGTGTATACCCGTTAATAACCTTCTTTATCCAACTATATTTTCATCATCTATTTGATAACAGAATCAATATTATTCTTAAAACATCATTCCTTAATATTAATTACATAATCATATATAATTTTATAAATATCCTAAGTGTACTAAATTTCAAATCCTACAAGGTTTTGAATGTTGATTAGTCCATAATAATAGACAAATAATCAAACTCCACCAAACTCTGTCATCTTTTTTATGTACCTAACTTCGTCCATTGCATTGGGTATAATGAGAGTTAGAAAAAGGGGTAGATAATGGATTTTCTGAGGCTATAAAGAGACATGAAGATCATAAGAGAAATTTATTGGTCTCCAATCCAAACATGAATAAACTTTTATGCCTCCTCTCAATTGAATAAGATATTCCAAATTAGAAAATGTGATTGGAGTACTTAGTGTCCTCCCTTGAGAATTCATGAACATGGATTAGTACTCCAATTTCAGGATTTTTGAAGAGAAACAGTTCAAAAAATCAATGAAAAACACCAAACAAATAATATATTAGAGGATTATGAACGAAATTTCACATCACATTAACAAAAATATAATTTAACAATACATAAAGTAGAAATATAGAGATCCTATGAGACAACTAGTGGACACCAATCCTATGGAAAGTGGGAGAAGGGATATATGTATAAGAAGCGGGGATACATCTTCTGAAATTTAGTTTCTGGTAAAAAATATCTCATTCTGTAGATTTCATACACATTCCAGGATTGAGGGTCAAAATTTATTTAGTTGAGAGTGTCCTCACAACTCTTCTAGATTAGAATATATTCCTTCCATTAAACCCAAATATCATTAGTAATTTTTTCAGAAGATATATTCTACTATAGCATTGGTGTATAGAAAAAGTGTGTTTCTTAGAAATCTAATGTGAGAAAGGTAAATGATGCATATGTTGGGTATTTATGACATTAAATAAGATATATTGGGCCACAAATTGAACTAGAATATAATTATTGGGCCTTTACATGGGCTAGGAATTGGTATGGTTGGTTGGATCTTTTGATGCCTCACTACAGACCCACTTCGGGCTACTCTAGAAGTGATCTTACCATTGTATATTATCAGTATTTAATGGATTTAAATGTATATCTTCCTAGACACCCCTCCCTCCTGGATACCCCCTCCCTTCTGGACACACCCCTCCCTCCCCTCCTAGACACCCAACTCATGGACACCCCCTGGACACCCCCTCCCTTTTGGACACCCCCTACTCCTGGACACCCCATGGGCACCGCCACCCTCCAAGATACCCTCCTTCCTGGAAGACCCCACCAACCAGGAGACCCCCTACCTCCTGTACTCCCCTCCCTCTTGGACACCAACCTCCCCTTCTAGACACCCCCACCCCCACTCATGGACACCCCCACTCATGGACACCCCCACCGATACTCACACTTGGACACCCCTCCCTCCTGGACACCCCCTCCCTTCTGGACACCCCTCCCTTCTGGACACCCCCTCCCTTCTGGACACACCCCCTCCCTCCCCATATATACACCTCATTGGAACCCCCCTCCCTTTTGGACACCCCCACTCCTGGACACCCCCTAGACTCCTCCCCCCCCAAACACCCCCTACTTCTTGGACACCCCCACCCACCCTCCCACCTAGATACCCCCTCACTTCTAGACACCCCATCCCTCTTGGGAACCTCCCTCCCCTCTTGGACACCCCCACTATGGGACCCCCTCCCTCCTAGAAACCCCCACCCACATATAACTGAAACTAATTAGAAAATTGAAAATCCAAGAAATTAGTTCCCATCAAGCTTTTAACATGCTTGCAAGTGGACGGAATGACTATGCATTGGTCAACATCCGCACTATAGACCATTATAGTCCAATGAACTATAGCCTCCTCAACTTTAATTATTGAATTAATTTGTTTCATAAGAAATAGAAAATTACAATTAATTATGAAAATGGAGGATTTTGGGTTAAAAATGGACTTGAGTAAGAAAGGGGCACATGACTAATTAGAAATATCATATTAAGTGCATGAATTGTTCAAAGTCATGTGATCACATGACCATAATAGGATCACAAGATCAAATGAACATGGGAGATTTATAATATTACACTACCCTTGAAGCTTTATGCAATCATGTAAATAAGACAAGAATACATGAATCATGGTTAAAGTGAATTACCTTAATTAATTATGTGATTTTTTTATGTGATTTGATTATGTGATGAGATCACACGGTCAGTTCACATGAAGCATTCATACAAATGAGCTTGTATGACTCGATCACATGAAGAGGCTTATGTGACGTAGATAAAGAAACATAAGATTTCTCGTATAGCTATGAAATATTGAGTCATTAGTGAAATATATTTTCAATTACATCTGTGATTGAGCAGACATAGCATCGTTTCTCTTCCTGTAAAGGCATGTCACATGGACAGAAATCTTTCCAAATGGTTTCTTTGGTCCAGATATAAGCTAATAAAAAAACTAATGATTCTTTGTGCACTTTAATACTGTTGGTTAACTACCACTTACCACAACATCTGATCGGAACTGGGATGCCAGATCGGATGATCAGATCAGATGTTAAGCTAAGCGGTAGTCAACCAACATTAGTGAAGAATACTTAGTTTTGTTATTAAATTTTAGATTGTTGCACAACCAATATTCTTCCAACACACTAAATTAGTAGGGAAAACTACATAAATGACCAAAATACAGAATGAAAATTATCCATGCCATAATAGTTCAGGTCTAGTGATTTTGGAAACAAAGAAACATAAAGAACTAGTTCATAAGATTACCTCATTAAATTATTCTTTACTAGAATGAAAAATCATTTATAAAATCATTCTTTATAACCTAAGGATATAAAACATAATAAAGGGTGATCATATGCACAATAAGTGTAAACAAGGGAGATATAAATTATCATATAAAGATAACATAAGTAGTATGAATTCACCTTCATCCTATTTGTGTACAATCTTCCATCAGTTATGCTACCCATTCATTTCTAAACACATCTATATCATCTTTTAAATATTATTTTTTGCGATAGTCATGTAGGTACTGAAAAAATATAAATACACAAAGAATTAATAAATATTTTAAATGAAATCATAATTATTTTGGAAAATACCTCTTCAGGGAAGATAGTTTGTTGCTGAAATAGGATATCTTTCATAAATTTCCAAACATAATAACCATCGTCCTTTCCATTTGTTTGTTTTGGACACTACAGAAACATCGAGAAAAATAGGTAATTTGTTTTGATATGTGTTTGGATAGTGCAATGTTATTATATATATACCTGGATACTTTTCCAGATGTAGATATTGTAGGCGTTCTTGTCCTTAGGCACAAGATTCATTCCATGAACTAGATGATATTGATACACCGCTCTATCATAACATAATCCTCATTAAAATATAATATAAATTATATAACTAGATGTTTAGTTCTAAAATGTTGGATCGAGTGTATTAAAAATTAAAAAACTCCATCATGTGTGGTCAGTTTGTTGCATATCCATGCATTGAATCTAGAAAATAAATCATTAGAGTATCCAAATTCATTGCAATCAGCATCCAATGCTACCTAAAAACACAGAAAGGAATAAGTAATGAAATAATCGAAAAAATAGTTAATATGATTAAATTGTAGAGTTTTACCGTGACATCATTGGTATTAAAAAGGTTCTGTTATCCATAATTTTGTTTTCAAATGATTTGAGCAAGGATGATATTTTTGTATCATTTTTATCAGAATCTATTTCTTCTTTTGAAGTGGTGATGTGAGGACTAACGAGTCGAAATTTTTTGTTCTTGGGGAAATCCCTTCAATTGTTTTTCATATATAAGCATGAGAAAAATATGAAATTTATTTAGACATAATTATCAGAGTATATCATCTTTGGTAAAATCAAATCCTGAAAACATACATCATGTATAAATTTACAACTGAGGTGCCTAACCATTCATACATGAGAATTTAATTGACATTTTTAGCACTAATGAAATCTGATTATTCCCCTACATACATACTTTTTTCAAAATAAACTGTGTGAGTATTTCCATCTATCATCATTGTATCCATATGACCCTACAATGATATTAACTGTGGATATAGAACCAGCGGGGTGAAGGTGCTCTCAGCAGACCATTTTAATCCGTTGGTTAATAATTGATATTTTTTTTGCTGGTATTTCATTTCACCTCTTCTCTTTGTCGTTCTGTAATAACATTCATTAGTTCAGACCTTTTTCATTAAATTTTAACATTCCATCTTGAAAAAAAAAGTAAATGGATACCTCCTTGTTGACATGTTTTTTACAAGAATTTATGGACATGAGATGAATGTTCCAACATCTTGTTCAATCGTATGAATGTCTTCATCTTCATTTGGAAGAGGTAGCTCTGCACTCGGCTTGTTAGCTACATTAATTGACTCTCTAAAATGATCTGTTGGAAGTTTTCTATTATGTAGCATGTTTTTCTGCATATTGAACACTGTATCCCTCACTACAAGGTGATAGCTGGGAGTTGATGGATATAAATCACAGTCATTTTTAACATGTAGAATATAATTACAGGGAAGGTATTAGTTTCTATGTGATTCACATTTCACAAAATCAATTATTAGAACATTTATTACCTCATCTAGGTCAGTTTTTAGGGGAATGGCTTGCCTCAAAGATGGTGTGGGGTGGGGCGATATCTTCACGCATGGGTTATTGTTGATTTTTTTATTCTATTTGCCTCTCCCCATAAAACTTGCTATCATATCTCTCTGGTATTGTAATTCTTCTTGAAAAATAACTAATTTTTCTTGCATCTTTTTCATTTCCTCATTTGATCCTCTACTTGTTTTTTTAAATATGTTCAGGGTGTCACCCCAAAACCCACACCTTTGACGCGGACATACTGTTATTGCTGTTTCAAGGCTGCTGAAAGAATGCTTGCATCTGGTGTGGGTGTTATTTATTAATATGACTATGTTAGATAGAAAATATATGAAAATAAGTAGTCATTCTTATGTAATAGAAATTTAAATAAAATCAAATTTATATTATGTCATACTTACACATGTTTCCCTCAACTTTTTGTGTTTTCATCTATCAGTATCCCATTTTTATTTACGCGAGCCTCCTTCCATAGAGCATGATATGGGATGGATATGGCTTTTGATTTCAATTCATCAATCTATTATAAATAAAGAAACATGGTTATAGTGTTTTTTATGTCACATAAAAGTAGTACGGTAGATTTAAAAGACGTACCAATTTTTTTTTCAAGTGAAGCGTACCCCATCCTTGCTTTATGGTATGGGTATGCTAGTTTTTTTGCATGTTCTTTATTTTCATCACACATTTTCTGTTTCATAAATTAAAAAACGTCAATAAATGTAATGAATACAAGAAACATCAAACAATGTATTACAAAACACAATATACTTGAAAATTCTTCTCTCCATGACAGTTGCTAAATGCATCTCATGATCCTTGGGATATCAAGTGTTCATAAAGAGAAGGTGGGTGCAGCTTGACTTTCACTTCAGCATCTTTAAGATGATATTTCATTAAAATTGTGATGAAGCCTCTTTGAATCCTTCCTACAAGTCTTAATACATATTCCTTGTGTGAGGAATCTACTATAAATGAAATATACAATGGATGATGAAGAGTAAGTAAATTTTTTACTATTTTATTTTATTTTAATAAATTAAGAAATTGATATCATATTGTTACCATAATATTTTCCTACATTAGTGTCTTAAGCCCGGTGACAACATGGTGCCATGACTATACATCAATTGGAACACGCTGCTGAGTAACGATTACAATGTAGCTACTATTAATGGCTTTTTTAGGGTTAACATGTTGGCCTCACTTATTCCATCATACCTAAAATTTTATGACTTTTTCTTTTTTCCTTAAGGATTTTGGCTAACACTATCAAACTACAGTGCTATTTTTTATTTTTCACTGTTAGGTTTCATTTCCTACCATTTCCTCATAAGCATCTTCAATATGTTGCTCTGGATCACTTGCATAGGCATTGGGACCAGCATCAATAGGTTGAGAAACCAGTTATAGCTCAATACTAGGACCAAAAACAACAAGTTGAGAAACCTATTGTTGCTCCGCACTAGGACTAGCAGCAGTTGGTTGAGAGACCTGTTGTGCCTCGGGATTGGGCGCATTAGCAGGTGAAGAAGTAAATATCTACAGAACTGGTTTAACATTTAATTTAGTTCACATAAAAGTGGCAGTGAACATATAATAACATAACATAACACAATGCATTTTCCAATAAACAAATAAATTGATTATCAAACTCCTTTTTTAAAGGCTGAAGATATTTGACCCCTCTATCGACTATGTAAATCACTTCACTGTGGTCTCCTATGACATACAAAATTTCATCTACAGTGGGACCACTACATAATGATTTCAAAGTTCCTATGAAAAGGTCATCTTTTGTTGAACTTTCATCTAACCCTTCAATTGTTTTGGTCGATAACTGATCAATTGACCAGTTTCAGTTTGCGGGGATTTGAAAATAAAATACTTGTATTTCCTGTGATTCCATTATAAATGGTTCATGTTTCTCCCCTTCCTTACTGAAATCAACTTTTACAAATCCCAATTCATCTATTTTAATATCACTCCTATTATCAACCCACTTGCATTGAAAAATAGGCACTTGGAATTTCATATAATACAACTCCCATATTTGTATTATGATGCCAAATTATGACATATTTGCATAAATTTGATTTCTTTCCTTAGCAATAGAAACATGCATTGCTTCAACCACTAGTGTAACCCCACTATTATTCATGGTACTTTCTTCATCATGTTCATTAGTATATAATGTATAACAATTAATTGCATAATCAGTCTAAGATAGTACATACATATTTTCTCCTCCAGCTAGCCATTGAAGCCGTTCTAAAACCAAGTCCAAATTTTCATCTATATTCTTAAAAATATGGTCCCAAAACCATCCAATAAACTGTCAAATATGTGAATCTCATATCCATTTTTCATCCCAAGATGGATTCAAATGCCTATGAATTGATTTGTGGGTTTGAAAATATGGGTCAATGTTGAAACTACTATGAAAAACATAATGGTGGGCCTGCTCTTGATCTGTAATATTGATTGTGACAAACTCTATTCTAGAAATTAATTCACCCTCAAGCTGCCCAGTGTGATGAGATTTCGGTAGGCCAACATTTTCCACACTAGACAGGTATTCGATACATAATTCAATTGCTTCCTCAACAATATATTTCTCCACAATACAACCCTCTAGCCAACTTTGATTTTTGACATACCCTTTCAAAATATTCATATATCGTTCAATGGGGTACATCCATCTATAATGTATAAGACCAAATAGTTTATTCTCTCTCACTAAATGCAACATCAACTGAACTATCATATCAAAAAAAGTTGGAGGGAAGAACATTTCCAATTCACAAAATATAATGAAAATTTCTCTTTTCGTAGTTGGAAATTTCAATGAGTCTATAACTTTGCTTCTTATATATTTAAAGAAGAAAAAAATCTTCATTAATGTATGGTGGAAATTCTTGGAAAAAATGATACTTAAAGATATAGTAAGTAGATCTTTCATCAAAACATGTTAGTCATGTGATTGAGGACCTTTAATTTTAAATTTCCCATTGACATGATGTTCTTGATATTTTATGTATACCCTTATGGAACCTTTATGTCATTCAATAAGTGGAAAACTGATATCTATCCTACCTAGAAAGAGTGTAGGAAATAGGAGGAAGAAATATTTTTTTTTCAACCTTTACTGGTGCCAACTATTCTTTTATTACCATCTCAACCATGTCCAATATAGCCCTAATTTCATCCTTTGTTTTTCAAGGTGCATTTAGCAACGTGCCTATGACACTTTCACATAATATTTTTCAACATGCATAACATCAATAAAATGTTGGACATACAAAAAATTCTAGTATGGTAATTCAAAAAAAACTAATCTCTCTTTTAAACTGGTTTTTGTAAGGTTTTTCGAAAACAGTTTGCCAAAATTAGTGTCCATATCTTTTATAATCTCAAAAAATTGATCACATGTTAGTGGTGATGGTGTTGTACACTTTTCTGAACTTATTACAAATGATGTTGACTATGATCGGTACTTATTCTGTCAGGGTATAAATTTGCAATGTCCTAGAAACACAGTTTTCAATGAATCTTTCATCCTAATTGACTATGTACCTTGTTTGCAAATGGGAAACCCTTGAGTTCCTTTAATGATATATCTTGACAAATTTCCATAAGCAGGAAAGTCATTTATCATCCCATACAACATGGCATTCAAAGTGAAATCTTCATTTTTGTAATCATCATACAATGTAACACATGAATCCCACAATAATTTCAAATCCTCAATCAATGGATCCAAATAAACATCAATGTTATTACCTGGTTATTTTTGTCTTGATATAAGCATAGATAACATGATGTATATTTTTTTCTTGCATAACCATGATGGTCAGTTATAATTTACCAACATAATCATCCATGTACTATGACTGCTGATTTGAAAACCAAAAGGATTCACCCTATCTATAGATAACGCAAGACAAAGGTTTCTCAGCTTGTTTCCAAATTTAGGATACTAATGATCAATTATATTCCAATGAGGAGTGTTTGCCAGGTGACGTAGTTTCCCATCTTTAATTCTTGTATCTGCATGCCACGTCAATTGTCTTACAGTCTCCTCACATCAATATAGGCGCCTAAACCTTGGAATGATTGGAAAGTACCAAACAAATTTTATAGGATAGGAATCATCTTTCTTTTATTGAGAAGAACCACACTTTAGGAATTATTTAGTGATATTTGGTCCTTAAGAAACAATATATAGTCATTCGGCCAGGCATGTATTCTTTCAGAGATCTTACCCATAGAGCGTACCATTCGTTTGGAATTGTATGTTTGGATTGGGAGCTCATTATCTTCTGGGATCATGTCATTCAGGATAGAAAGTAGTTCCATAAAACTATCATCACTCCACCGGTTTCTTACTTTCAAATTATATAGCTTCAGTACTGCTGACAATGCTGTATATTTAGTGCAACCAGCATAGAATGGTGTTTTTGTACAACTCTTTAACTTCTCAAAAAATTCTGGGAAATCAATATGTTCATATTAAAATGTTCTAGTAATTTCCTCAATACAATCTTCATCATCATTCACATCTATAATCACATCCTCCATATGATCATCTTCATTGTTCATGCTTGTAATCATATCAGATGATCAATAAAATGTCGTGTTATCCGAGCCACTACCTACAGACGTTTTCCCCGTATTTATTCCAACATGTATAACTTTGATCTATTCCGTGACGTATCAGGTGTTCTTCCAACTCCATTGGACTAATTTTTCTTGAATAAAAACAGCTTAAACATAGAAAAAAGAGTTGATAAGGGTCACATGCATGATCTTTTTTTAACTTGATAAACTCTTTCACAACATCTTCATACTCTTTTGTCAACCGATTAGCATTCATCCATTCTTTCTTCATATTCATTCTATTTGATATAGTAATATTAATATATAACAAAATAATTACACAAAATATGTTCAACAAGCTATGAGAATCCCTTGCACTAGAATGTTTTAGTATCCCACATGTGATCTATATGCGTTGTTATAAACCGATTTTTTAGTGTCTCTCTAGAAACATAATTTCTCTTGCTAATAACTATGGTACTAAAATAATAGTATATGGTATAATTTTCAATATTGCGCTTGTAGGTGGAAGGATTCATTACATGTTTTGTTATTTTTATTTGACTAGGGTGTCCATAAAGCATATCATAGAGTCCCCTAGTGAAGTGGTTTTCTAGGATTCAGTGGAATTGAACTAGTAACAAAGTGGTGGTGCCATTGAAATGGGTAAATTTTGGATTAATATTAAATTGTGGAAGAACCAAAACATGAAAAAAAATGGTAGACCAATCATGCCAACAACCACAGAACCATACAAACACACTATCGTGCTCACAATCGCAACACTATACAAACCAAACAATCACAATTTAAGATTTTACAAAGCATCCCTTATTTAATTTTGTTTGTTAATTCAAGGGTTATCAGAGAAGTTTTATCATCCTGGGGATTCATTCATAAGTCAATTATACATAAATTACCAATTTTTAAATTCAAATGTTCAATAGGAACTAACCAACATGCAATTCACTTAGTGCTCAAATAAGGACCACCAACGACCATGATTTTCAACAGGGCATTTATCATGTACATTTCACATTATATCCATCAATATAAAATAAAAATAACATGCGAGCAAGAGAAAACCAATGTCAAATAGGATAAAACTCACCGCAAAGGTGTCATTAAGCATGTGGTAGAGGTTTGTTTGCGGTAGTGGAGAGATGCGCAACAGAGGAGATTTTCAACTGAAAAGAACAAATAAAATGAGAACTCATATGTTTTACCTATCCAAAATAGGTCCAATGAGATTTAATAATGGTACATTTATGGTTAAACATTATTGAAATCTATATATGATGTTCCATGAAACCCATCTATTCAAGGGAACAATTTTTTCACTAAACACGTCATCAGGTTCATAGTGATACCCATCGTGATCCTGATCCAATGTGCTCCTCACCATCGTAAACGCCTATTGTAACACATCATCCAGTAGTCCAACAACCAACTTGGTGTAGTTTGAAACTAACCAAACCAAAACACATATGAAAAAACCTTCCAAAATCTAGTACTAGTGGTCATATTTTGTTTCAAAGAGAATCAAACAAGTTTCTACTGCTTATCAAGAAGGCCCAAATATGCTGAATTTCCCTCAAAAAGTTCTAGTCATACCTCAAAATGAACCTATCATATCCAATATTAAGTAACCATTTACCTCTATTTTCTACAACATCTAATATCTAGGAAAACACTATAACTAAATTTCCTCACATGATTCATTCCTTTAATCATGTGATGAAATAGGTCCACCCCCTAAATAATGCGATGAATGGGTTTCACCCCTAAAATCACATGATGAATCATGATTTACCTCATGAATCACCTTTGGATCACATAAATATTATCCTGATCATTCAGTAAACATATAAAATTTATCTAGTACATCATTTAAAATCTAAATGTGGTAATTATGTGGGACTAGATAAATCAGATTCACCAACTCAACGACATACAAATGTTGTATCAACCATCCAATAACCAGTCCCATTATACTGAAGACCCTTGTAACATGAGGGTCATACCTCCATAGTTTATGATCCATATATTATCATTAATATTTAATATATGTGATCATATTTATCATAATTAATCTCTAACATGAAATATCATGTGCCACATATTCCCTGATCACTGAAATATTATACCCATCACCCATTGAAATTCATCTGAAATGAAATTTGCACACTCAACAACCGTTGGTTCACTCCCCACTACATTTTTACCCTATACCACTTATCTAGCATCCCCTCGACATGTTATATCACCAAACGTGTGTTTCCTCTCATGATCCATTATCATTTACCCAAAGAAACACCTGTTTGGGATTAACTCTTAGATCAAACATAACACTATATTTGATCTATTTGTGACATATACTCCACCATAGATTGAAATTTTATATTTCATCCAAAACCCCATGAAATTGAGTCTAAAATAATTTCTTTAACTCCATTGTTCCTTAGCTCACACTTTACATCTCATTGTCATAAAATTTAAATGGGAACCAAGCATAACCGTTGTGTACCATTCTCACTTCATCCAATATAATGGGTGTACAATATTGTACCACCTGATCAAATTACATGAATCATGTTCCCACAAGTAAAACACCATTTTGTTATAATAAAATACTATCTCCATGAGATACTATAATTAACCTGATCTATAAACTTATGGATGTACACCCCATGCAACCGCATGACCCAGTCTCCAGAACAGTGATCAACAACCCTCGTTATCGAAATAATGCATGTCTAGATAGGTGTAAATATTTTTGATACCCTGAATTATCCCTAGACCTGGAAAAACTTGAGTCATATCTTATCTATACTAGGCTCACATTCCTAAACCCATGACCATGCTCCATGGTATGTCAATCATCAAAACAAAGAACCTCTATGCTACTTTCCAACAAGATTAACATTCTTAAAATTTGCATGAAAACCACACTAATGACTTTCAACCAGAATCTTCTCAAAATCACATGTTTCCATCCATAATATAATAGATAATCCACTAAGAAACACATAAAAAACATAGGGCTAGGAATCACACTAATCTTACCCTCAAAATAGTCCCTGATACCAAAAACATCGACACTCAAGGAACCCGTCTCAAAAATATTCCAAGGAATCTCAATGACTATATAATATCCAGTCAAGTAAATTACTCATACCTTCCACATGACTAATGTCTAAGGAATCACCATGCATATATCTCGTACTTGGTGTGACACAACTTATGCAAATCAAAACTCAAAGCATATGCCTTTGCTTCATGTTTCTAAAGAATTCACAAGACTAGGATAACCCATAACATATATTACCTTAATAAAACTCATTTAATATCATCCATAAGAACTGAAACACTCAAATCATATAAATTTGAGGTAGAGGCAGTGGTGTTAGAGGATGAGGATGTTCATGGAGGAGGAGGAGGAAAAGGCAGCAACGACGGATGAGGCGGAGGAGGCAGAGGAGGAGGAGGAGGAGAGGTTGTGGTGGAGGAGGGGTCAGGTTTTTCTTCTGTGAAGGATTGAACGCGTGCGAGAAAGGAGGGGCCTGTTAGGGTTATTTTATAAAAATTTTGGGAACATTTATCAGTGCTAGTTAGAATCACTGATAAAGTTATATTTTATCAACGCTAAAATAAAAGAACTAATAAAACATAGCTTTATCAGTGCTTTTTAGCACTGATAAAGATAGAACTTTATTAGTACTAAAGAAGCACTGATAAAGGAGATATTTATCAGTGCCATAATTTTAGTGCTGATAAATAGGCGTTTTATCAGCACTTTTTGAGCACTGATAAAGGTCTATCTTTATTAGTTCTAAAAAAACGCTGATAAAACAGCTATTTATCAGCGCTAAAATTATAGTGCCAATAAATACTTATTTTATAAAAGTATAATTTTATAATTTTATTTATATTTTATATTTTTATTTAAAAGGATATATAGGATAAATATATCTTTATTTATTAATAATTATAACTACAAATTGTATATATTTATAAATATTGGTATATAATTGTTAATGTATACAAAAAATATTATTTTTGAATATAAATATAATAATTTTATCTAAATTAACAATAAAAACTTTTATCAGTGCTAATAATAGTGCTGATAAATGTACCCTTTATCAGTGCTAAAAAAAGCACTGATAAAGGTTACACCTTTATTAGTTCTTGTTTTAGCACTGATAAAGGTTACATTTATCATCACTTTTAGCTAGTTCTAGTAAAGGCACACCCCTTTATTAGTGCTTTCTGTTTAGCACTGATAAAGGGTAGTGCTTCCCTTGCCCTGTTTTGTGGTAGTGGGTTCCAATCTGTAATTTATTTGTGGGTATTTTGGTAATCTATTGTGTTTTTACACACTTAAGCCAAAAAGGTTTTTTCTAAAAAATAAAAAACAAATAGGATTTAGATATATCATTCAATGAAATTAAATATTTTTTAATAGTTTAGCTTAGTTTGGTTAGGGACCCATTATTTATTTTATATCGGTTCTATTCATATCAGTGGGGTGGGGACAGTAGTGGGGGTTGTGGGGGTGAAAGAGGGGGCAGAGGATAGGGTGGGTTTAGTGGGGTGGGGGTGCAGTGGGGTGGGGATAGTAGGGGTGAGGGGGTAGTGGGGGTGAAGGAAGGGTGGAAGGGGTAGGGTAGGTGTAGGGGTGGTTGAAAGAGGGGTGCAAGTTCATTATTTAGTGCTAAGTCACCAAATTCATCCTCAATAATACTCTCCCTGAATAACCAAATGCTATTTGGCAGGGTAGCTTCAGAGTGATCTTTAGCTATGATACAAGTTACAAGAGCTACAACATATGAGTCTAGAACTATTTTTCCCAATTATAAGCTTGATCCAGCCAAACCTCATGCCCATGTACCATATGAAGTAACTGAAATTCAACCTGCATTTCATTGTCCTTAAATGAAAAAACAAACACCTCCTTAACAGGTCTGTTCAATAATCAATTTCTTATTTCATGTTGTCTGGTTGCTTTATCAGATACATTCCATCCAAATACTATTCCTTTCATATATTCTTGATGCATTATTGGTACTTTAGTACCAACTCAGGCATATAATGAATCTATCACTACAGAGTTCCTAATAGGTTCAAGTGTTTTATATTATTTGTATTCTTCCTGAAACAAAAGCCTTTACAATTCCATCCCACATATCCCAAGATAAGGCAACAACTTCTCATTGCATTTGATATTTTTCTACTGGTAACAACAAAAAACGTTCAGGATTTCATTCAACTCTGACAAGCATGAAAACAACTCCTAGGGTCATTTCAGAACTGATTATTTCTACTCAAGTTATCTTATTTCCTTCTAGACGTTTTCCTCATGTATATCCTCAAAAGTATTTATATTTTCTCTTTTATCTAGCCACATTCTATTTTAACATATATGAGTTATAAAAGATTATACTATCTATTGACTCCCTCCCATAGAGATGGAAATAAACACACACACACACACACACAAAATATGATTGAGTGTATAATTTTAATTAGTAGTACCCATCCTCTCTCCAAAAACCTATCATGAAAATATAGAAGAACCAGGGGGAGGGGGAGGGTTAGTGAAGAATGGGGGGAGGGGTTGTTCAGGGTAGGGGAAGGAGGAGGGCTAGTGTAGTAGGGGGAGGGGAGGGGCAGGTGCAGTGGGAGGGAGGGGGAGGGGCTATTCAGGGGGAGGGGGAGGGGTTGGTGTAGCAGGGGTAAGGGGAGGGGTTGTGTAGTGAAGGGGGAGGGGAGGGAAGTGGGGGTGTAGGTTGGGGGGATGGGGATATAGGGGTGCAAGTGGGGGGGTGAATAGTTGGTGGGGTGGTGAATGGGGAAGGGGGAATGTGGGTACATGTGGTGAACGGGGTAGTGGGGGTGAAGGGTGTGGGGGAGGGGTAGTTGTTTTCTCATGTTTGTTTTATCAGTCTTTGTGTGGAGTTTCTTCTTATTGGTGGTGGTGATGAGATTTAGTTTTTGATTTGTTTTTTATTCAATTTATTATTCTTTTCAGTTGGAAAATTATTTGGAATGAAGTTTTATAGTTAGAAGATGGTGACAATTTTATGTTTTTTCATCTGATGGTGTGGGATCTTAGAAGTGTGTTGATCTCATTCCATCCCACATTACTCTATCATGGTGAGATGGATAGTGATGGGTTTTTTAATAGTGATGTATTCACTATGGATTTTCCCTTCATTCAGATTTGGTTGGCCTGGTTCTTCAGTATGGAGGAATTATCTAGATCACTTAAGTGGGATGTATTTCTTCTAGTGTTTCCAACAATACATATTCTGGTTGTTTATACCCTACTAGAATTTGGATTTGGGTGGCTTGGTTCGTCTTTAACATAGTGAAGTTTTATAGAATCTAGTTTTTTAGTTTTTGATGAATCATACTATATGTGGTTAAAACAAATATGCACAATGAATCATTTTTAGATTCACAGGAGTATCCAATTTATTGGTGCCCCACTTCTTGTTCTTATTGATTTTAATTTTAGATAAATGAAATTGTTAGGATCTATTTAACATTGAATTTTGTTTTTGGTCTATGGTTTATTTTTGACATTGGAGGGGGTGTTCCAGGGTTGTTTTGGGGTTGTTCTGGGGTTGTGTAAGGGTGTGTGAGGGTGTGCAGGGGGTGGAAGGGGTGCATGGGGGTGTGGAGGGTGTGTGTGTAGGGGGTGTGTAGGGTTCAGTGGTAGGGGGTGTGTGCAAGGGGTAGGGGGAGTGTGTTCAAGGGGTGTTCAGGGTTTAGGGGGTGGAGGGAGTGTGTACAAGGGGATGGAAGTGTTCATGGGGGGAGGGGGTTTGTTGTGGTTGTGTTGTGGTGTGAATGGGGTGTGTGCTAGGTGTGTGTAGGGGGTGTGAAGTGTACAAGGGAAGGGGTTGTGTGGGAGAGTGTGCAAAGTGCAGGGGGTAGAGGGAGTGTGTGCAGAGGGAAGGAAGTGTGAATTAGAGGGGGGAGGGGGTGTTCTGGGCTTGTGATGTGGTTTTCATGGGTTGTGTACTAGGGGTGTGCATGGTATAGGGGCAGGGGCCGTGTGGGAGAGTGTACAGGGGGTGGATAGAGTGTGTGTAGGGGGGCTGAATTGTGCAGTGGAGGGGGAGGGGTGTGTAGGGGTTGTTCTGGGTGTATGTTGTGTGTGCCGGGGGGAGAAGCTGGGTTCACCATGCCATGTTTTTCAAAATTGTGTTTCTAAAGAAAGAGTTTTTATTCCTTTTGTAATATAGTGTTTTTCAATGTTAATGTTCACTTTTGTAAGGTCATAGTTTTGTCATGTTTTTTTCTTTGATGATTGGGTGTTTTTGAAATCTTCCTCTTTATTAATGGTCATGTTATTAGGTATTGGGATGCACATATCAATATGAATATTATTTTTTCATTGTTGGTTATTGATTCATGTATCATTTATCATGAATAGTTGACACAATGATCATATATATATATAAGAAGTTGTCATATCTCATTTCAAGGGTGCTGTCTAGGGGGTGAGAGGCTATGCAGACATGTACATTGGGGTTAGGGAATCCTTATGTATAGGCTAAGGTGAATATGCCCAAAGGATGGATGGATTAGCTTAGAGTTGTCACAGATTAAACGTGTCAAGTGCTGAGTGTTTCTTGGCTCTTTTGAGGTAGGGCCCATCTCTAAGCCTCTTTAATTTAAGAATTTAAATTTCATGGAGCTTACTTCATAATTATACGTGTTTATATTAAATTTCAATTCTTGATCAAGTGTTAGTTAATAAAACTGTGTCATTTGATAAAAAAAAGTGAACAGTAGGAACTCTCAACCAAAAGTAGAAGATAACATAGTGAGGTCGATTGGACGGCTGAGAAGATCGAATCGGATGTTACTCCTTCTTTTTGTAGTTTTTAAAGAGGATGAGCAGCGCACATGGGATTCCTATATCAAAATGGTAGGAGTTTTCTTGATCCCTTATATTATAAGACACATTGATAAAATTCAAGAAATTGGTTACTGTATATAAACTACTCCTACTAGCACTGCCCCATGCCAGTGTCCACCTCCACCATCATGTCACCCTGCACGGTGACTCATCATCTCTCATGTGCCTCTCATAGGTGCTCCTAATGAACAATATGATACCTGATGGCTTGGCCGAGAGGTAGCACCTACCCACCATAGTAGTGGTGTGGGTCCCTCATGGCTGGCCAGTATGGTTGGATATATTTTATATAAGCACCTTTAAAAATGATAATCCATATTCCATATTTCCAACCAACACAAACAGACTCAAAACCTCTTCACGAAAAGAAATCATTTTCATGGAATGTTGTTAAAATGATGTAAACAATGATCCACTTAAATTAAAACAATGACACATATATTTTTGAACTTAAGATCATCACATGAAATATTATTTATCTATCACACATTAGTTCAGTTGGAGACAGGTTTTGTTTTCTGATACTTGGTGCATTTATTCTATTATTGTTGGTTATATGACTATACTATTCTTTTTTATTGAGTTTTATTATTTTGGAATTTTCTAAGATGTATTGTTTCCCTAATTTCAGGGGATGAATACTACTATGTTCTTCCTTTTTTTGTTGGTACTTGTGAGCTGGTTCGAGACATGTTTGATAGTTTTTCCTATAGGGAGACTCATTTAAGTGCAGTTTTGTGTTTTTTTATATATTTGGAGTTGTTTAATTATAAGTATGTAAGTATCATTAGTTTATAATTTAATTTGGACAGTGATTACCACATTGATCTTAAGTGTCATAAATATAGTAACTCATTCTCATTTTGTAACATTGTTTTCAAATCGATGAAATATATTTAGTGTCTAGGAAATTTTACCAATAGTTAGTAGATCCTCTAACCTAATACAATAAAATGGGTTGGGATGTTAGTAGGGAGTTGGAATTGTAGGATCCGGGTGGAAAGGGACTGGCAGGGGATGTGGGAGGGGAAACTGGTAGGGGGGGGGACTAGCAGGGGTAGGGGCGGAGGGGAAACTAGAAGGGGGTGAAAAGGGGGACTGGCGAGGGGTGCAAGGTGGGACTGGCAGGGGAAGGGGGGAGGGGAAACTGGAATGGTGGGGGGTGAGGACTGGCTGGGGGAGGTGGGGAACTGGCAGGGGATGGAAACTTGAAGGGGGAGGGGAAACTGGCAGTGGGAGTGGGGAGGGGACTGGAAGGGGGTACAAGGGATAGGGTGGGGGGACTGGCAAGGGGAGGACACGGGGGGGTGGGGGGACCGGTAGGGGTAATCATTAGGTGGGGGAGGGTGTGCTAGCTCTTTTTTAAGGGACAGGGGTATGGTGGAGTGGGTTTGGGGGGGGGGGGAGGGTGGAGGGGTTGGTGCAAGGGGGAGGGGTGTAGGGGGGATGGGACAAGGGGTAGTGGTGTGTCCAGGAGGGGAGGGGGGCTTCAAGGGGTAGGGGACTGTTTAAGGGGGTGGGGGAATGTGGGAGGACAAGGTGGGGTGGAGGGGGATTGTAGGGTGAACTAGAAGTTGGGGGAGGGTGTGTTGGTTTCCTTTGAAAGGGGAAAGCATATGGAGTAGGGGGTTGTGTTGGGGGAGGGGGAAAAGGGAAGGGGGTGTCCAGGAGGGGGAGGGGGTGAAACGGGCAGGGGAAGGGGGCAGTTGGGGGGGGGGGGATGTTCAAGGGGGTTGTCCAAGGGGGCTACTATAGGGGGGAATTGGGGTACAGGGGTCTGTCCAGGGGGCGCGAGGGGGCTGTCCAGGGGGGTGGAAGGGGTTGTCTAAGGGGGCATGGGGGTACAAGGGGCTGTTCATGGGGGTGCCAAGGGGGTGTAAGGGGGCTATCTAGTGGGTGCAAGGTGGCTGTCCAGGGGGTGAAAGGGGGTTGTCCAGGGGGGAATGGGGGTGTCGGGGGGTGTTCAAGGGGTACAAGGGGGTGTCAAGGGGGTGCAAGGGGGCTGTCCAGGGGGTGAAAGGGGGTTGTACAGGGGGTATTCAAGGGGGTGCAAGGGGGTGTCAATGGGTTGCAAGGGGGATATCCAGGGGTGAAAGGGGGCTATCTAGGGGGAATGGCGGTCTAGTGGGTGTTCATGGGGGCTGTCCAGGGCGGGGGGTGCAGGGGGTGTTCAAGGGGGTGCAAGGGGGTGTCAAGGTGGTCCAAGGGGTTGTCTAGGGGGATACCTATGGGGTCTATGGGGGTTGTCCAGGGGTAGGAGGAGGGGAAAATGGCAGTGTGGGTGTGTAACTAGGGGGAAGGGGGTGAAAGGGGGTTGTCTAGGGGTAGGGGGACTGGTAGGGGGAGGGGAAACTAGAAGTGGGGGTGGGTAACTAGTGGGGGGAACTGAATTTCTTTTATACCGTGTAAATGAGATATCTATGGATTTAACCATGGTAGTATGGGCCTAGTGCCACAATTAAACTATGGAACTATGGGCCCTAAGGCCACGGTTTAAACCATGGTAGTACGCCCCCTAATTCAAAGGTTAAAACCATGGAAGTTGGCCCCCTAATTCCACAGTTTAAACGTGTCACTTGGCTCCTACTTACATGGTTAAAACCATGGAACTAGGCCCCTTACTACCATGGTTAAACCATGGAAATAGTCCCTTACCACCACAGTTAATGCGTGAAAATAGGCCCCCACTTCCAGGGTTAAAACAATGGCACTAGGCCCCTATTTCCAGGGCTAAAACTATGGTAGTAGGTAAGACCTAACGCCACGATGATAAAAACCACGATTTTCTGAAACCGTTCTTGTATGATATTTCCACGGTTTTTGGGCCAAAAACCATGGATCCAAACCATGACTATAGGTGAATTTTCTAGTTCTGAAACACCAAAAATAGGTATTTTTTGTATTCCCCAAGGCCTACATTGATTTCAAAAAATACCATTCCAAAGTAAAAAAACCATATCAATTATATAAACATCCCACATGAAATAAAATCTATCTAAACAATCCATAATCATATTTAACTATAAAATCCCAGGAAAAAAGAATGACCACCATTATTGTAAGAAGATGATAAACACCATTAAAATCACCACAACATAGTGAGTCTATGACCAAACTGTATTTCCCCTCAAGAAGAAAAAACTAATAATTCCACTATGTTTCCACCTTTAAATACATAAAAATACCTTTAACACCTATAAAACATAAAATTGAAAAACATGGAAATATATTCCCCTATATTAGATTTCTAGAGAATGATAATAAATATGAATAATCAAACCAAACATAGAAATTAGAAATATAACCTTGAAAACCAAAATAATCTCTGAGACACCTCTGAAATTGAAATATTACTGTTACACCTCAAACCCACACTCATGAGTCCAGTGCTCATTGATGCATACCTTACACAATCAATTTTATACCAGCTATAAAATCATGGATATAACAATCCTTAATTACTATATGACTAATGATTATTTAATATCTAACATACGAAAGATATATTATGTTTTAGAGATTTTGATAAATAAAAAACATCATAAACTAATAAAACAAATTTCTTTATCAACTAATGGATTTTTTTACATTATACGTAACAAAATACTTAATTTATGAAAAGTCTTCAACATCTCTTATAAAATATTCCACATATACCATCCATTTAAACATGTAACTTGTAATAATTTTCTTCATAACCTAGATGATGTAAACATGATATGGGGTGATCACAAACTCCCTCTAAGGAAACATGTAATTGAATAAATCATGGAATAAATATTATATAAGGTATAGGAAAACAACATGAATATATAATCAACTTTAAAAGGAGATCATTCTATATCCATGATAATAAATTAAACATGGATACCAATAATACTAATCTAAAATTAACGGAATTCATAATTATAGAAATAAAAAATTGGATATTAAAGTCATGTTCCAAGAGAGTTTACATGTCGTCGAGACAACAGTCAAGACATCATACTAAATTGGATAGGCATACACCAAATACCAAAACCTATTTTGTCTCAAGAGACCTATTAATGCATCAAGGGGCTTTATAATTCTGGCCCCCACCCATAACATGATTATGTCCAATGCAGTCACTATAAGAGTAATAAAAAATTATCATATCGTTCCCTAAGAAACTTATTGTTGAATAAATTTTGGATATCAATTTAACAAGTAATATAGAAATAAAATACAAAATAAACCTTTTTTGACCATCAATAATCATCCAAAATTCCAACACTTTTCCTTATATCAATTAAAGGGTTAACCTGATCATAACCCATCTATAGGATGAATAAAAATGGATAAACAATAAATGGTTAAAATTCTAATAATAACCTGGATTGGAATAAGTACATTTTAAATTCTAATACATATCCCTATGTTAATAATAATAACATTATTTATTTGTGAAAATAATCTAATATTAATTATGAAAAATTTGATGTCCACACTATTAGAACCATGAGAGTACAACTAAGTTAATAACTAAGTAACATGGAATAATCTATCCATACGAAGAAGGTGGATGTTTCAAAATAGAATATCCCTATTATAAAGAAGTAATCATATATGGATGATGGAATTGATGAAAAACATGCTTGAAAAATAATTCTTTAAAGATATAACTCAATAATGGATCATGAATTGTGATTTTTTGGTATTGTGGGTTCATTTACCATATATACATATATTAGATTATAAATAATGAAACCATAATTGGGAATAACCTTTTCAAAATGTAATGGGAAATGGAAGTGAAAAAATAAAAGATCTCTTAGGATACATTTTTAACATTGATATTAAAGAGGAAGTTACATGTCACTTCTAAAAGTCTTTTTCCAAAGATGGAGTGAAAAATCATTATGAACATTTAATTTTAAAATAATATCTAATAATGGAGCATTGAAAATGAAACAATTTTTTCTATAGGAAATGTGTATCTAAAAATTTTCATTATTAAAGGTGCATTTTTAATACTTGAAATTACATTTTTTTAAAACACGAATTTTATATCATGAATTTGAATGAATTATGATTATGTGATTGATTGTTTTGTTATAAACGAAATATGAGTGGATATGTTCTAAACCAAGTACAAGTAGTTATACTATAAACTAAGGATGGGTGGGTCTGTTATATCCCTCCAATTCATTGTGTAATAAGTACAGAGTTGAGAAGCATATAATATATGATCCAGTTAAGAGACATGGCATTACTAGTAAATTATTTAAAATGAAAAGAGTATGTTAAAATAATAACCTTGGTAATAGAGGTCCACTATTTTGATACATTTATTACATTTTAATAGTAGAGTAATCATTATATAACTTTATGATCCATGCTGGAACCATAAAGGTTTAGTGTCTGTGAAAACATGGATAAATAAAAACTTGTAAATAAAAGACCTATATAATTTCTAATCAAATTATTTATATATATAACCATTATTATAAATATTTTACGTAAAACCATTCTTCATAACATCAGGAAGTGAAACATAAGAAAGGGTGAGCACATCTGAATAGAAATGGTAAACGTAGGATATATCAATCAATGATCATGAGTAAGAATAAAATAAGAATAAGGGTATGAGGTCATGATCCTGATATATAATAATCATTCCAAATATTTCAATTATCATTAATAATGTAAAATAGAATAATGTTTTTTATAAGACACAATTCATAAGAATGTGAAATCATCAATAATCAATCACAATCCATGATAACATGACATAAGAAAATAAAAAAATTGTGTCATTAAAATAAGCAGAGATAATAACTCCCTTAGTCAAGGTTCAATCTCAATATCATCATTGTAGAGAAATTCCCTTCATGGAAATTCTTAATCAAATATTTCAAACTATCTGTTAAGAAAAATTTCAGTCTAGTTAACTCTGTCATCCTTTTGGAGTTTATTAACTGGATCATATATTAGATTCTTCTCAACTCTGTACTTATTACACAATGAATTGGAGGGATATAATAGACGCACCCATCCTTAGATTATAATATAAATACCTGTACTTGGTTTAGAACATATCCACCCATCTTTGGTTTATAACAGAACCACCCATCACATAATCATAATCCATTCAAATTCATGATATAAGATTATTAAATCATTTACCATTTCATCATTGTATATCCTATGAATACAACCAAGGTCTCATAAAAATATCATCATCATAATAATGACCATACAAATATATAATAAATTTTGTATCATTGTATCATATCTCTAGTAATTCATAATAAATATCAAAGGATATTTTTATAGGTGAAAATATCTTTTCAAAATCATTATAACATTTCTTAAAGAAAACAAAATTTTCATTTTAAAACCAAATATTTAAAATATAAATATTCCCCAAATATTAAGAAAAATATTTTCATTGAAAAGAACCAAGGTAACATATAAACAAATGTTCAACTAATGGATTATTTATGATGGTGGTGAAATCCTATCATGATGTGTATGTTAAACCAAAAATTCCTTTCACATTTTCAATAAAAAGTAAAATTATCCCCATTCAGAATGATAAGAAGATTAATAAAACAAATATAATGAAATTTAAACAATGGTAAAAATTAAATTAATAAATCTTGTATATTAGTAAAAACATTCATGAAAATATTTTAGAAAACATGGATATGGATTTATATGGATTTCTGACTGAATAGAGAAATAATATAGGTTTTCCTTAAAAACACTCTTTTAGTCTCATGAGTATGTAAATAAAGTAAAATGAAAGGAAAAAAGTGATATATAGAAACAAAAATTGTATAATAAAATACTTAATATTCTTTTAGGGATATATAATAAAATTTTATCACTATAAATTTGATCATAAACAATCTTGGTAAAAATGAGATTGTAACATAAAACCCTTACCACTTTGGTAACTTTTGATTCATGAACCCCATGAAAGAGTTAAATTTAAATAAATCAATAAATATCATGAAAATAAATATATACCTGACAAAACATATCAAATTGGAATTAGATAAACCTCCTAAAACAAGAAAAGTGTATAACATTACAAATATCCCAAAGAAGTCAATTTGAGATGGAAAACTCTTACCACTTTGGTAACATTTGAATAAAATACCATTGGATGAAGTCATTTGAATTGTAACATTAAATACCATGAATTAAGAATTATCCATGATGCAACATGTTAATGTATCATTTTATACATCTAATAAAAATAAATAGTTTCATTGCATCAAAAATGTCTCAATAAAACTAAATTGAGATGAAGAACCCTTAATATATATTTGATATGATTAATAAGAACTCTAAAATCATGTATAATAAAATTTAATTTATTATAATTATATAAAATAATAATATTAATACATATAATATCATATATTACCCAAATATATCCACTCATCGCCTTTTTATTAATAATTATCGATTAAAGTTTTCATTTCGAGTATCAAGTGCTTCTTTTTTCATGTATGTTTTAGGGGGGAAGCTATAGTTTTAAACATTAATCATGGTTCCTAAATATACTATATATTAATCATGATATTAATATAATATATATTCATTATATACATATTTATATCCTTTTATATTAAATGGTGATGAGAAATGAATTACATCACTTCGTGGGGATGATAATCTGTACAAACACATGAGTGGTGTTTCTACTTTTTGAGGGATGAAGGAAGGAAATTTAAATTGATAAATAAACTTTCTCAAATTATTATTATTTCATAAAATTTGATATTTTCATTTAATATTTTCTTTTTACAAGATACATAAATCAAAAATAATGAACAAATCACATCGTTTATTAGAGGTGGTAGTCTGTACATACTAATAAGCGACATATCATTTACCAATATATCAGATAGTAAAAAGGTAGTTAAGATATTATAATTATAAAAGAATAATTATGTTATAAATATCATATAAAAAAAATTAAATAATTCATTATAAAAACACATGAGTGATGGTGATAGAAAATGAAACTTATCATTATGTAGAGGCGATAGTCCACACGTATGCATGAGCAACACTTTTATTTTCCATTTTATGGAGAAGGGGTGGAAAATGGTTGTTCTATCATCATAATAACTTATTAGTATATTTATTATACAATATTTATCATGTTTTAATTATAAAACTGTATTATTTTGAGAAGAAAAAAAATTGAAGGAGCCTCATTCGGATTTATACATCTTCTTTGAGAGCTCTCCTTTGGCTTGAAACTTAAGCCTTGAAATACTAGTATCAGGTGAAGAAAATAAGATCCATGATGAAGGAAAGTATTATATGAAAGATTTTTCATAGGAATTTTCTAATATAAAATTATCTATTGGTGTTAACAAGGATGGAAAATAGGTTCCCATTTATATGTGTGGGGATTGACACACATAGAAATTCTTAGAGGAATACAATTATATAAGGTCCCTTACATGGGAATGTGGCTCCAAACCAACAAGGATTAAAATTTAGGATAGTATTAGGATATAAAATCTTCATACATAAATAATTATTCAAGTGTGGGTGGAAATACTACCCATATATCTTTGTTTAACCCCTGATAAACCTATTTTAACCTTAACTGTGGTAACTAGATTTTACTATTATTACTAATATTTTTGACCAAACATTTAGTTAAATATATCAAATTATATTAATTAATTTGACTAAAAATATGAAATTAATTTTATAATATTTAATTTTTATATGTTGTAGAATTTAATTTTTAATAAGCTTGCAAACCACAATGTAAACCCATTTTAGACAAATATATTTGTAATCATAGAGCATAATTAATATTCATTCCATTCCTTTTAAAAACCATTAAATAAATTTTAAAATATATTATTTAATAAATAATGTATAAATTAATTAATAAAATTACTAAATATAAATTAATTAAATTTAGTAAGATAAAAACACATTGTCCGAATAAAAATAATATTTTAGAAAAATGTGTTTTCAATCTCAAAAATAAACTTATAACCAAATAAATTATATTGATGATTATTATTTAATCAATTATATTATTTATAATTAAATTTTACTTATGTTAAAATAAGATAAAATTAAAAAATTAATGGAACTTTTACTTGAAAAGAACTGTCTCTTTTTTAAAAAAATATATATGTTTTTTCAGTATTTACTAAAAATAAATCTTTTTTTGAAGCATCCTAAGATTTCACAATAAGTTCAATTTTAAATAATGATTTTAAAATTTTCATTAATTTATTAAAATTAGTTTTTTATAATTGGTAGAAATAAATTTCAACTTTCTTGCACAAAATTCAATGAAACCCATTTAAGAAAATCATATTTTTGAAGAATAAAATGAATAATGAAAATAAAGTAGCCACTTAATATGATTTAATAAATACTTTACAATATTTTATTCCATTATGAAAATTTTCATAATGTTTTTATTTTTATTCATAAATTATAATTCAACAGCTATTTTATAAAGTGTTACTATATCATGATTCATTTTGAATTGAGGTTATATGTTAATAAAAATATCATAAACTAGTAATTTAGTTAAAGACAAATTATGTTATAAAATATTAGATGATTAAATTGTCCCCCCTAAATAAATTTTTACAAAGACATTTTTATTTTTTTTAATTAAATGTTATATATTGTAAAATACCTTTATAGAAAACCCAAAACATTCCAAGGAATAATTAAGCTTCTTTTTAAAGGCAAAGTGGGAAACATAAATTTAAAAAAATAACCCAAAATCAGGTTCTCAGATAAGGATAAAATTAGTTGGAATTAAAAATATGGAAATAGAGGATAAAAATAATTTCCATGAAATAATAGAGAGTGAAACAGATCATTGTCATCAGAAATTTAATGACCACAAAATCCTCATTTAATAAGAGGTGAAAATTAACATCAACTCATCAGTAATTACTATAAAAAGAGAAAAAATATAATTTAGAAGTCCTTTTTCCTTGATATTAGGAATTATTTTTTATGGAATAAAATAAACTACACTTACTTAATTCATTAAAATCTCCAGAAGTAATTTTCTTCCATTGGTTGGGTGTTTCAACTAATTTCAACAATGTTTCTTCCCATTTCTCCATGATGAATTTAAAATAAATAATTTTCCTGTCTAAAGAAGTAAAATAAATGTATAATGGATGATGAGATCATCAAAATGATGACAAAATATTCATTATTTATCTATTTAGTTATTGAAACAAAAAATAGATCACAAGTTCTAAGGTAACTAATATAAATAAACCTTATTTTGGAAGATTAATCTCAAATATTCCAATAACTAATGATCTAATTAATTATTTCCACTATTAGTTAAATTAAAAACCTCAACAAATAATTCATTACCAAATTTTAAATCCCAAAAATTTATAAAAATGGTCATCAAATTTCCAAAATCAACTTTAACATTATTCCCAAACATCATAACATAGTTTTTAATGTCATATTTCATTCATCTAAATACCTTGATTACATATTATACTAAAATATTCTTATAACCAAAATTCCCATAAGACCTCAGTGAAAGCATATACACTTCCATAATATAATTCTATCCTTTTTCCACATATAAAATTATTAACTATCATATATTTTCTATAAATTAGATAATGTCATAAACTTTATAAAAGATAATATAAATCACTATTTGATCAAATCACTAAACAATTTCATAGTCACCGATAATATATAATTTAATTTATCAATATCAGTAAACTATTTATGCTAATCAGATATTATTATCTCGACATTAGGCATATATTATGGGTTATTTTCCCCTCAATCATGTGTTATCTAAAATATCACCTTACCATTAATTCGCTTTTCTAGGATATCAGTACCATTCAATATAAGATTAAAAATCCATAATAAAAAAATACTATAGATCAATACATTGAAGTTTCATTATTATTATAACTAAAAATTATACAATGTAATTCTCAAATGAAAATAAATAATCACTTCAAACATTGAACTTCAATGTTTGGTATAACATTTTCCCCTCTTTAGTCTAGGATTAATTGCTTGGATTCACCACAACAAAATATACCTTTAACAGCACTGGACCTTATCAGTGCTCCCAAAAATGTACTAATAAAAGGTAACCTTTATCGTGGATTTTTTGTAGTGCGGATAAAAGGTAGCCTTTACCAATGCTTTATTTTTAGTGCTAATAAAGGGGACCCTTTATTAGTTCCTTATTTTTAGCATTGAGAAAGGGTATCATTTATCATTTATCTTTTAGTGATGATATATTCCCCAAATAAAATGAAATAAATAAACAAATAAAAATTAAAAATGATTAAATTAAATAAAATATTTACAATTTTATTAATTAAATAATTTTTGATAAAAATGGAATAAATTTAATATACAAATATATAGATTATTAATATTAATAAATAATATATATATATATAGATTTTTTAAATTAATAAAATGAAATAATTAAAAAGTAAAAATTAAAAATGTGTAAATTAAGAAAAATATTAGATATTTTATTAAATATATAATCATTGATAAATATGAATAGATTTGATATACATATTTAGATATTATAAATATTAATAAATAGTAGATTATATATATATAATGAATAAATTGTTATAAATAAACAAAAAACTAAATATGAATAAATTTTAATATTAAAAAAATGAAAAATGGATAAATTACAAAATTACTAAGAAATATATTAATGAAACAATTATTAATAAAAATAATAGGTTTAATATATGTAAATATTATTTAATTATAAATATTAATAAATAATATATATTAAATATATATATAAAATAAACAAAATGTATTAATTGAAAACATATTAATGTTTTATTCATTTTTAATGGTTTTATAAAATGTTATTCATTAAAACATTTAAAATAGAAATATATTCATATATAGATATTTCTTTATATATATATATACATATCAAAGTATATAATATTTATTAAAATATGATTTATATAATACAAAATATTTATGATTACATTAAATAAGTCATATATTTTTTGAAAAATGGTTTATATTAAAAAACATATATTAAGTAAAAATACTGACTACTTGCATCTATTAATGGATATAATTGAATACTATTTGTTTTTTCAATTTAACATATATTAAATATATTTTACATTGATTTTACATACACACATGTAATTAATTTATTTTTATCTTCAACGCACACACACAAATATTTACGTAATTAATGAAATCTTATATAGAAACACATACACCTAATATAAATGTAATTTATTCAAATGTTAGTACTTATTTTGTAAATTTAATTATAACATGATAAATTTAATATATTGTGTTTTTAATTAGTATATTTTATTAATTTATTTCTAATATTATTATAGTTAGGTATTATTTATTCATTTTTAATGTTTTTTTAATATAATAATTTACTATTATTTATATGTATATATAGATTACTATGTTTTGGTATTTTAAAAATGTATTATTAATTATTTAAATATGTATCCATATCATTTAATAATTTATAATTAATTAATAAAACTTATCCATTTTTCAATATTTTTATGGTGTACTCATTTTTAATTATTCAATTTCACTCATTTTTAAGACACATGCATTTAGAATTATATTTTCATTAATAATGTTAAAAATATATTTCTAAATAAATAATTATAATTAAATATATTTGTAAATGTATATTTACTATATTTTTTAATTTATATATTTAGAAATATAAATAAATATGTATTATTTTTTAACAAAGTATATATATAATTATATATAAATAATTATATCTATTTGAATAAATATAAAATTTTAATTAATTTATTTAAATAATTATTATATTTATATTTATATTTATATTTATTTATTGTATATAAATTATTATATAAATATATATAATGTTATAAATATATAAATATTTTTTTTCTAAAGTTCATATATATTTAAATAATTATAAAATTATAATCAATATACTTTACTAAATAATATATTTTAGATATTTATTTTTTTAAATATATTTACTAAATTTATATATATTTGTATATAATTCTATAAATATATATAATGATATAAATATATTTATAATTATAAATTTATAATAAATATTTTTAAATAATGAATATATTTAATATATTTATAATTATATATATATATATTAAATATAAATATATATATATATAATTATATAAATATATATAATGATACAAATATATTTATAATTATAAATAAATAATTATATATATATTTACGAATATATTTTTTTATAAATATATTTAAACATGTTTATTTAATATATTGATAATATTATATATTTATAATTATAAATAAAAAATATAAATTTTTAAAAAAGTATTTATATAATTATAAATAAATAATTATATATTTGAATAATTAAAAAATCATAATAAATTAATATATAATTATTCAAATAAATTTTTTGAAAAAAAATTATTTATAATTTAAATTATTAATCATTTATCATCGGCAAAGTTTTAGTACTGATAAAGATGCCTTTATTCAATGCTTATTAATTTGGTGATGATAAAAGTGTCCCCAATCAATTTAAAAGAACTATCACAATGACTAATTCTGTCGTGATTCTCAAACTCTAATGGAACCCCCTTGCTTCCAAAGCTCCTCCTATACGTTCTCTTAGAAAAATCAATGCTATAATCCAAGGTATGTTGTTTGCTCCTCCTATCTCGTTGATTTCTTATTTTGGTTATGCAGTTTGTGTTATTGCAATGTTCTCAACCCCGAAGAACCGTATTTCTCTTCTCCCATAACTTTGGTTGTGATTAATCTGTCTCATTCTTCCTCATTATTTTCATTCTAATCACCACATTCACTCATGGATCTTTCCATTATTAGCACTATTTTTGTCACTATAACCATTTATATATTGCTCTACCGAACATTCCATATGATCATTACCCTTAAGCTACATGGTCACTGCATATCATAGATATCTTATTGAATAATAATGGATCTTTTCGTGTTGGAAAATGGAAATGGGTTGTGTGGATCACATATAGTTTTGGGGACTCAATCCTTCCATCATTATAGTCTTTGTGGCTTCCCATTTAGTGATAACTTCTATTATTGAATATGTAAAGGAATTTTGGTTGAGAATATTACTGTGCATCGATAAGGGTTTCATCCAATCAATTGTTGTAATTGACACATCCGTTTTCCAAAAAATTTCATATCACAAACTACAATCAATTGGCCAACTACCTACTTAACATGTAGTTCAACGATATTTATTATAATAATTTTAGTTTCCCAAAAAATATTATAGAAAAAAATTTGGATTCATACATGCTATCTTTTGTTGGAAGTACCAAGGTCTCCATGTATATTTTCTATTGATTTAGGTTTCTCTGGGATGTCTATTAGTGATACAAGAGTCCCAATTCCCTTAAACTACACTATTATAGACCACTATGATTTGTATTTTACCTATTCCTTATTTTTTTTGAAAATAATTCTTCATTGGTAGTAATATTTATGTATATAATTTTTTTAATATTATATGAATTTCAATTTAATGTATTTATTTTAATGAAAATTTGGTTCAAACAATATTGATTATCACATTTTATTATTTTATTTTATGATATTTTCTAAAATATTTTTGTTATTTTTATTAAATTGATAAAAAATTAGCACTCATATTAAGAGAATAATTTTATGGAAATGTTTTATGTTATTATCCATAATTAAAATTTCATTTAGGTTATTTTTTAATATGAGTGGGTTTAGAGTATACCTATGATAAATATATTTTTTAAAAACTAAAAAGTGCATGGTTTTACTTTTTTTTTTTGAAACAAATTTGTCTTCATATTTTTTGTTCTAATTAGATTTGGCATATAGTGACCCATTAAATATATCAATTAATTCATTATTTCCTTTAAGGATATGTTTATATATATTAATTTCATAATATTTATATTTTTTAGGATATATAAGAGCTTATAATGTATGTCATTTAGGGTATTGTTTTTGAAAATAGAGAATATATTATTTACTAACCATTGACGTAACATACTAATGATTTACATAATTCAATACTAATTTAATTACACCATTTATTATGGTTTTAGATTTTTTGAACATAATAAATGATAACGAATGGTTTTAATTATGTTAGATTTAAGAAAACAAGGGTTATATAGAATCTTGATCAATTATTATGTATTACACATGCTATAATTGAAATATTTATGTGATTATCATGTTTTATTATTTACTGAGGAATTCTATGTTTATGATACAAGATTAGTTATAGTTTTTATAAATTTATTTATTATTTTATTTTTCTTATGAAATGGTTCATAAGATATGCAACAACCCGTTTTTTTCAAAACAGAGTTTTTTGAGCAGAACATTGAATTTTTTCTTTTATTTGACTGTATGGGGTAAGATGGTATTTTACTCCTAGAGTACGATCTGAGATAAATTTTTAAACCCCTCCATTGGTTCTGGAATAGGTTTTTTTACCTTAGGATAGGTGTTTGGTACATTTCTGAGTCATTTGAATTTTAGTAGATTAATTAAAAATTAATGTTTAATAAATTAAAAATTAAATCGTTCTCGAATGTTTTTTCAGAGATAACATGAGAAAGGAACATCATATTGATATTCTATATTTTACATTGAGTCCAGAATGGGGAGTTTTTTCTATATGTGTAATAAACTCTAGTTTGGTTCTAGGGATGGTCGAGACCCCATTTTATTTTCTGTTATTTTATTTTTTTTCCTTATTTTTATTCTTTTAATTTCCATTCTTTTTCTTTTCCTCATTTGGCATATTTCATATGACCATGGGGATCCTCCTACATCGAGTGATCGAGAGAGAAGGTAGAGGGATAAGAGGATGGATAGAGGGATAGAGGGAGAGATAGATGTACCGTTGTGGATCTCTGGATGTGCTGGATCGACATACGAGAACCATGAACTGAATATTTGAGTGAAGTTTCAGTGGTTTCTGCCCAATAGAAGGATTTTTATATATTTTTCATATAACCACATACATTTTATGTTTTCTATATTTAATCCCCTATTTTGATTAATTTTGGACCATTGTGTCATGATCTGTTGATTTAGGGGTGAAAAGGGGGTTTCAAGAATTTTGAGGTTTTCCATTCAAGAAAACTGAGCTACACTGCATGTGGTTAAGGGGGAAAACCTGTGTGTTCTTACCATTTGAAGAATAAGAAGTTTTCAAAGTACACACCATGTAAATAAGTGTACAATTTTTGTATTGGGTCTCGACCATGTAGCTGAGTACCTTTCCAGGCTACCTCTATAGGAGTACATGGCTGTGTTGAGTACATGACAAGACCCATTGTGGGTTGCATCATATGTAGAAGTACACAGCTAGGACAAGAACATGGCCATTCCATTTGAGGGATACAAGTAGGTACCCTGTGTAGGTTACACATCGTGTACCCGCATTACATGCCTTGTACTCGGGGTTTTACACCCCATGTCTATGTACACGCCCAGGTGGGGGAATTCAGGGTACTCACTATGCACTAGAGTAACACACTGTGTACTCCTACCCTTTGAGGGGTTTTCATATATTTTCTCAAAAGAGTCAAAATTTGACCCATGGGTAGTCCATTATGAGTATATTTTCTCTTTGATTGTGATACAAAGATGCATAGTGTTTTCTTGAGGACTCCAAGGTGGTGTTTCTTGAATGGATAGTTTCTTCCTTTAGTAACTATATCTATTATCTCTTGAGAGTGATACCTATTCTATGATAAGACACATTCTATAACTACTTACCAATTCCCTTTTTTATTTACTTGAGGATGTATCCCTTATGATATGGTTACTTATGGTATAAGAGGCTGTGATTTAGTTTTTAAGGATCCCTCTTTATACATTCAACCTAGAGAATCTTGTGTAGGATGCCTCTATCTCATTTCTATACTATGTATACCCTAAGGGATGAATTTTCTTATTTTTTTAATTAGGGAGTCCCTTATAGGATCCCTTTTCCTATGTACTATTCCAAGGATCCCATGTAGGATGCTTCTTCTTCTTACACAGTCTTGAGGGTCCTGTGTTGGAAGCCTTTTCCTACGTACCATTTTGAGGATACCTTGTAGGATACCTATGTTATCATGGAGTTCAAGGATCACATGTAGGATTCCTTATTTACCTTTTTTCTAAGGATCCTGAGTTGGATACCTTTGTGTATGTGTATACCCCAAGGATCCCATGTAGTAGGTGACTTAGTGTTTGAGATAAGGGACCTGGTGGTTCCCTGTTGTTTAACTGACCCTGATTTAGCAAGTCGGGTTTGGGTAAATATGGTATAAGGTGTCACCTTAGACCCTATTCTGAACTTTTAAACAAATGAGGAATGTTTATTTGCTCCTAATTACACACACACACATACATATATATATATATCATTTTGATTACAGGTTATGTGGATCTATGTTGAGGTGTTTGGTGTTTAGTATTATGACTCTATCCTCATGCATGAGAGGTGAAATGTCCCTAGTAGGTCGATATGGAATGTGATACCCTTATATTTTACCCCTTTTAGTGTGTTGTTTCTTAGGTCATGGGTACCTAGTTAGATAACTAAGTATGATTATAAGGGATATAATGACTTTTCTTGCGAACTGGACCTCCATGGGGTGTTGTCATATATAGATACCCATTGAGTTTTAGTTCAGTATCTATTTTTTATTGGTGTCTTTTCCTCTAGGGAGAAACTCCTGAGGATTCTCAGTGAAGAACAATCCCTTATAGGCCATGTTTTCATTTTTTACCCTCATAGGTCATTGTGATCCTTACCTTCTTTAGATATTTTTGATCTTTTAGACTATGTGGCTTAACCTTGTAACTCAATTGTGAGGATTTTTTAGAAGGTCTAGGTGGGAGACCTAGAGGCCCTTAGTTTGACTCATATCTTTATTAGTTTACTTTCATTTATTTTGAGGGTATCCTATGTGAGAGAGATTGGTTAATGTTTTCAAAAGTTATTTTAGGTAGTGATCTTGGTTGTATGCTCATTGTGAGATATAGGCACAGTAGGTGCTTGAGTTTTGAATTATAGGAATGTTTATTTCTTTAGAATTTGATAAGCACCTAGGATAATCTAGTATCAAGACTCGCTTCGACGAGCTGGAATTTTTGTGTGTCTGGCCTGGTAAAAGAGTGTTTTAACTCTTTCTAATGTAGTCAGTGTGCTGGTAGACTCTCTTGACTAGAATTATTCTAGGGGATGGGCTATCATAGAAAAAATCCTGGCATAAGTGAGGTGCCTGATTTTTGAAGAGGAGTTTCAATGTTTATTCTACCATAATGAACTTACATGTTTTGTAGCATGATCTTTTTATCTATGTATTTAAAGAATCACTTGATTATGAGTTGGGTGATATGGGTACACTATGGTTCAAGTGGTATGGCTTAATTGAAAATCGGTGAATGACCGGGTGTGAGCTGAGGAATGATGGTTTTAAGACTTACCATGGTAGTGTTTCATGAGAGTTGTGTTTATGTGGAAAATGTTCCTCCACGGTAGAGGATACATCGAGAATGAATGGGGTACAATAATATGACTGACCCATGGCTGAATCCTGTTAAGGTTTTGAATGTATGTGAACATGGATCTAAGGGAGATGTACATTCCCTTTTGTAGAATATTAGTGTACTTCTATTAAGATATGATTATGATATATCTTGAAATAATATTTAGTATGATGAGAGAGCATCATCCCTACATTGTGCACCATTTCTTTTCAAATGTATTCACTTGTTAGGGATATGGATTCTGATGAGGTTGTGATTGAGGAGAAATGTAAGGTAATCCATATAGTAAGGATTGCACCATTTTCCATATGAGGGTGGGGAATCTCATTTTCAATTTAAATTCATCATTTTATTTGGATATTGTGTTTGTGGATTGGTTTTTAGTGGAATATAAGGGTATTTATATCATGGGGAGTACCAAATTCTTTTCAATTAAATGTATTCTTTATCTAATACAGTCGTTGATTCAATGAGGATTATTATTGGAAATCCAAATAACATGATTCTTCTTATGCTCGAGTTGAAATATTGGATACTATTCAAACCACTAGGATTCTCGGGGATTATATGATTTATGGTGGGGATATTGAAAGGACCCTTGTTTTTCCAGACTTTGTTTTTTGAGAATAAATTTGATTTTTTTTCTTTCAGATTATTTAAATTGGTAAAATGTTAGTTTTCCCATATAATATGATTTCAGATGAGTTTTTTAACCACTCTGTTTGTCCTAGAATAGGGTGTTTACCCTAGGATAATATTTTGGTAGACTTTTGATCTTTTCTAATTTTAATAGAAGAATTAATATTCAATATATAATAAATTAAATATTAAATTTTTCATGATGATTTATACAATGATATATTTTAAAAAAAGTGTAATATTGAGATTTTGAATCCTCCATTTATTATTTAATGGGTATTTTTCATAGGAAGAACATAAAATCATGTTGGGTGTCGAGGCCAACTGGGCCCTATTTTTCGTTTTCTTTTTTTTCTATCTTTTTATTCTTTTTCATTTCATTATTTTCATTTTATTATTTGGATTATCATGTATTCCCAATGGGGATCCTCCTACACTATGAGATGAATATAGAAGGAAGAAGGAGAAAGGAAGATATAGATGAACTATTGTGGAGCTCTAGATCTGCATGATTGATGTGTGACAACTTTGGATTATAGACTTGAGATAAGCTTTAGTGGTTTCCACCATAAGGCATACCTTTTATGTTTTAAATTTATAACCCCATATAACTTCCTTTTTCTATATTTAATCCCCTTTATTATGTCTTATGATCCCTTGTGGCCCAATATATTGATTTCGGGGTGTAAACAGGGTTTTTGCCTGTTTCAGAGGTTTTCCATTCAGGAAAACCAGGCTATACTATGTGTGGTTCAGGGGGACACACCATGTGTTCTTTTCATTTTGGGAATACGATGTTTTCAAAGTACACACCCTATAATAGGGTGTACATGATGTATACTGGGTCTCATCCCTAAAGCTAAGTTCCTAACCATGCTACCTGTATAGGGGTACATGGACGTGTAGAGTACACGACCAGACCCCATGTGGGTCACATTCCATGTAAAAGTACATAGCTAGGGAAAGTACATGTCCATACAATTTGAGGGACACGTGCAGGTACCCCATGTAGGGTACACACATTGTACCCCACCTTACCCATGGTGTACTCGAGAGTTTTCACACCAATTCTATCTATAGTACATGGCTAGGTGGGGACTTGTGGGTAGACTCCATGTACTAGAGTAACATGCCTTATACTCCTCCTTTGCTACCCTTTGAGTTTTTTGCATCTTTTTACCCAAGAGTCAGAATTGTACCCACGAGTAGTCACTTTTTTTTATCTTTTAACATAGATTACAATGGCTAGACCCATAGGGTGTTTTGAGAACTCTTAGATGTCATTTATTGATTAAAAATGTTATTATTTTTGAAACTGTATTTAGTGTATCATGAGTGTGAGGGCTATTCTAATATGAGTCATGATCTATCTCTCTTAAAAAATAGATTTTTAGATTTCCTTAAGGATGTCTCCCTAGTGAGATGTTGCCTTCTAAACTAAGAGGCCATTAGTTAATTGTTTCTTAGGATAGCCTATAGGATTCCTTAGCTAACGTTTGACATAGAGGATCCCACATAGGATTCCACTATATTCATTTTTTTACTAAGGATCCCCTGAGGTATGCCTTTTCTTTTATGTTGAATTAGGGAGTCTGATGTTCCAATGATCAAATAACAACTAAGAGGGTGGGGGGTTGACTTAGTTGTTCACTTTTTAAATGTTTCAAAAAAAATTAGAAACTTAATCCCTACAACCTATCAATATTTTTTTCCTTATAAACTTTTAGAAATTACCAATTCATGAAATGGTAAATAATGTAGAGCACAAAATATTTTCTAAGGTTATTCCTCAGTGTGAGAACATATGTTCTTTTCATAGATACTCCCATGGGTTTATAGAAATACACTATTATATAAAAGTGAATACAACTTGTAAAAATTCTTTTAGACACATTTTATCTCCCAATAATAATGATTATAATAACTCTAATCAGTTTACAATGTTTTTTTTATAAAACAATTGATCCAAACAAAATAATAAATACTCTGTTGAAACTGCTCCACCAATGCTCAGTCTGATTTGGTTGGATTTTATTTTCTCAACCTAATTATGATGGATCAAATTTTCTCAATACAATGATGATGGATCTTGAATATGATTTTATAAATATGACGGTACCAATTTTTTTAGAATAATAGATCTGATTTTATCAGAATGATGGATTTCCTCTGAATGTTGGATATAATTTTTTCATAATTTTGGATTTCATTTTCTCAGAATACTGGATCTGATTTTATAAGAATTAAGGATCTAATTTTCTAAATATTATATATCTGATTCTTCTCAGTAAAAAGAAGATGGATATGTTTTATTAGAATTATAGATTCTATTTTATGAATATGATGGATCATATTTTCTTAGAACAAAGACGTTGGATATGATTATCAAAATAGTGACAAAAAACTCAAACTCTGATAGTATAATCAATAAAATTCATCTTCATTGAAATGGGAAAATCCAATTTTATTTCACTAGTGCTCTTCCCATCACACATATATAAAAATTTTAAAATTAAAAAAAATTATATGAGCATGTATTTATAAGAATCTCAGAAAACAAAGCCGAGAAACTTGAAAAAATTCCATGCTTCCTTAAATTTCAAAAGTTTGTAAATATATCACATTGAAAACCTCAATTTTTACATCTTCAAACCTCTCTATATTTATATGATATTTAAGTAAAATTTAATTTCATGTTTTTTCACCTCAACTTCTAGAATTTTATTTTTGAGTGAATCCTATTTCGCCATCCTTCTCAATGAATTTGATTTCTTCAAGGAATCTGTTTTCAACAATGAATCTGATTTCTACTTATTTTTATTTATTATTATTTCCAAAAAAATTTAGTGAATATGATTTTTAAAACATTAAAATTAATCCAATTTCTTCAAATTTTTAGTGAATTTGATTTCTTTAGTGAATTCAATTTCTTTAGTGAATCTGATTTCTACTTATTTTTACTAAATCTGATTTCTAAAACATTTCAGTGAATCTAATTTCTTTATATTTTCAGCGAATCCAGTTTCATTTGTGAATTTTAATTTCATCAAACCTCTCCACTATTTCATGAAAATGTTTTATCGTGACTGTTTTTATTATTTTTTAGAACTTCTTGATCAGTAATTCATCATATGATTTGGTTTACAATGTATGAAAACATTCTAACTCATGAATTCAATTTCATCAACAAACCCATTCATCAACAATATTAATTCTTCAACCAACAACATCTATCTCCACAAAATTCATTATATTTAACTCATAAAATTTATATCTTTATTACTTCAACACCTTTCTTTCTTGGATTACAGAACAGAAAAAACTTCTAGAAAATATCAACTTTATCTTCCTGACTTTTTTGTGTTTTATGTAGCTCTATACAAAACATGTGTCTATAAAATAACTTCATAATGATGGACTGAGTTCGATTCCTGAATATCAAAAAAATTCTTCAACAAATACAAGACATTATTAAAAAGAATCACCCCGATGGTTCTTCATATTCCCTTGTAGGATCCCTTTACATGTCCATCATTACAAGGATCCGATATAGGGTGCCTCTACTTCTTATGGTGATTGGAGGGTCCCATTTGGGATTCATTTTCTATGTACCATTTTGAGGATCCCACGTAGTATTACATTGTTGAATTTTCATTCAAGGATCCCATGTAGGATTCTTCCATTACATTTTAGATATGTATCTTGATTTGGATTCCTTCACTTAGGTGTATACCTCAAGGATCCCAAGTAGGATTCCTCTTAGTGATTGTCTTGAGTACCCAGTGGTTCCCCGTTGTTTGACCAACCCTGAGTTATTACATTGGGTTTGGGTAGTGATGGTATCGAGTGTCACCTTAGAACTCACACTGAACATGTAAGTTCAAGTAGATGTGGAAATAGTGTTGGGTTTAGGAATTCAGCCACACTCACTCTTTTTTTATTCTTTCACATGTTTATTTCTAATGCATCGATTTTTACCTTAGGTGCTTCTCGGTTGGTGGCTGTTGAGGCTGACTTGCGACATCTTCCTTTCACCTTGGGATGCCCATTCATTCTACCTAGGATCCATCTTTTGAACCATGTTATTTCTTATGTTTATTGGTATACCTAAAGTTACTACCTATCATTTGGATATTTAGAATGTATATTTAATTATTAGATTATTGGGATGTACAAAGGTGTTTCCTAGTATATGGATATTGATTCGTTTACTATAATATACTAGCATGGAGTCCATTGTAATGATACTCATGAATAATTATACTATCCTGAGTGATGAGGATGATTCCTCTCTCCAAAGTTAGACATGTGTAGAGGATGATTATTCTATCCTTGATCTGATTATACTTGTGGATGATTAAGCTCTCCTGAGGGATATGGATGATTATGCTCTTCCTAGTTGGTTACTTGACTGTGGTGTAGTGAATGGTGTATCACATATTTGGATACCCATAATGATTCTTCTCTTCCAAATGATATGGAATATTGTGATCTACTTTATTAGAGACTACATGGGTGAGTATAGAATGTCACTATGAGTTCTCTTTAAAGGTCACCTAAGGGTCAGACCCTTAGGGAAAATCTAAGATCTGAATGTCATGACTGCCTATGGTCTGAGGCATAGGGATCATATATTAGATTGTATTTACATGTACTGGGTAGCATGATGTCTAGATTAGTGACCATTTACACGATGTATGGATGTACTTCCCCAGGATCAGTTGTTTCAACGATTAGAGGTGAGTATGGGTGAACTAAAGTGTAGGACGAGTATCCCCTTGTGGTGATGTAGCTTTCTCAGAGATATTTATCATGTATTATAAAGAAGGTATATTTCGACTGTGATTATGGACCCATAAATGGAATTAATGATACACGACTTGGGTGGTATGACATCCAGCTCAATTCCATTTTACAGGATGTCCATGAAATCTAGATTACAGACCCAAGAATCAACTGTTGTTGGTTTTGTGTAATTTATTTCACTTACTCATGAATATTAATATTTATATATATATATGTATAGGTATGGTACTATAAAAATATACATATATAGATATGGACATCCATGGTGGCACATTCCCAGTTTATTAGGATTACTGGAGTCAAGTTTGACATTGGTTTCACATTTCAATTTTAGTTATCTTTTAAATTATGTCTCATATAGGCTAAGAACTTTTCTTTTTTATGAACTTACATAGTTTATTTTATAGGTTTTTTGTTGGCGGTGGCCTACTATGATTATTAATCACCCCTTGACGTGCACATTGGTGTATGTGTAGACCTAATGTCTGTTTTTTAGGTAGAGAACTGTTGTATAGTGGATAAGGTAGAGACCTAGAGTTACTTGATTAAACAAAGCTGCTCATGGGGATTATTTTATTTTGGCTAGTGTAGTTCGACAGTGTCTAGAAACTGGGAATATGGTCTGGATCGGAGTTAATTGTAGATCCATGTACTTTTAGTTTAGTTTCTTTTGTACTCCTATATTTGTATGGTCACCCCAGTGGGTGACCAGTGTTGTATGTATGGCATAAATTTTAGGGGTTTTATAGCCTTTTAATTTATTATTAGGGTATGTTCTATTCTTGTTTATTTACATCTTCTGTACTCAATTATTTTGTATGATACTTATCCATTTCCACTAATTTCTTACTCAGATATGAGGTAAGAGTCTCCCCACTCTCACCTCTCAGGCCCTCACATTTATTCAGCAGCCTCTAGAGTACGAGGTGGCACATTTGAGGTCACATAACCAACTGGATCAAAGTACCAGTCTAGTGGAATATAGGCCAGGATTTTAAAATATTTATATGTTAAGAGGATAAATATATTTTTCAAATTATTTTATTGTAATCATACTAAAATGCGGTTTTAATAATATATATATTTTAAAATAAAACTATACACATTTATAAATAATTTATTGACTAAGGGAACTATATGAATTATTTTAAAATATAAAAAGATTTTTTTTCTAAAAAATAGAATTTTATGAAATGGAAAAATTCTCTGACATTTTTATAAAGTCTTCATTTTCTTTTTTGTATACATTTTTTTTGATTATTTAACTAATTTTTTTTATAGTATAATAATTTTTCTCTAGACTAATTTTTTAAAAAAAATTATTGTAATAAATGTAATTTGTTTACAATAGTTTTGTTAAAAAGAATTTAAATCATTCCTTATATAATTTTATTTGAATAATCATTTTATATTATTTGAAATTATTATTAATATACCTATCAATTAATGGTTATAATATTTTTATACAAGAAATACATGAGTGGATGCGTTTAAAATTATTTTTATCATAAATTATAATATGATGGGTTTTATGTGATGGATAGGTATGGTATTTTTAAATGTTAGTTGTTATGTAAATAATAGTGATTCATATAGGGATAGGGTGAGGGTGATGTGACATTTTTGTCATTGTTTGTTCTTCTTTATGGGTTTTCATATGTGACGTTTAACTAATGTATCATGTCCCTCATTTTGTGGTTCTTTTTTAAGGGAACCAATTATGTTATGATATCCCCATATTTCAAATTCACATTGTAAGAAAAATTGCTATGATATACCAATTTAGAAAATTGGATGCAATAAGTAAATGTGATGGTTATCCTCAAGGGGTAGTCTTGGATGATAGGGGTTTGAGTTTGAATATCATGGTACCTTTGAAATGGTTATTTCTAAAGAGAGATAAATTAAATTTTCTCCTGCTATGATTCAAATGTTAACCTTTTATTTGAGAAATTATTTGAATATTAGGGTACAACAATGATATAAACTTATTGTATGATTAATATAATTCACTAGTATGAAATGAAGTAGGTTTATTTTATTATCATGGTGTCCTCATTAGTACACAATTCCACTCCTTACAAGTGTATTTTTAGTGTTACTACTTTGATAATATACTCAAATATATACATTGTTGTATATTTTTGGGTCCTTATTAGTATTTACATGGTTATTCTTATAATCAGACCCTACAGATGAACCTTAGTGGATATATATATATATCTTGTATTTGAGATACAAGTGATGGAAAAGGACTAGTAAAATAGATTAGAATTAGTTCAGCTTTTTGGGTATGAGTTGATGATCTGATGGTAGTGTCAGGAACATTTTAGTATTTTGAGATGAGATTTGAAATTTTAAATTAAGATGTGGTAATTTAAAAAGTTTTAAGGAGGAAAATATCACCCTCAGAAAATTCATCTCCCAAATAGTCTTTGTTGATTTTTTTATAGATAGCCATACCCCATATCTTATATGTTGCTTGAATTATTCTGAGTATTAGTCATCCAAAATGATCACTTGTACCAGGTATGGGATGACTACTTCTCAAAGTAGTCTGAGAGAAAAATGTTCATTCCCATAAGAGATAGGGGATGAGTCTCAAACAAAAAATGTAATAACAGCTACTATAGAGATGAATCTGATGTGGATGACTATTGTTTATAACTTTCACCTTTGGGTGAATTCATAGGAAAGCACCCAACATAGTGGATAAATTCTTTTCATATATTTAGTAACCCATTTCCTTCAAAATGTATGAACTCTAATAATTTTATAAAAGAGTATGAATATGGAGTTAAATATTTCTTAAATTTTTCAATAGTGTATTCATATGACAGTTCTAAAATCCATTTTTCTTTTTTATGTTGTTGTTATTCATGTAAAATTAAATGTTTGACTACTCTTGCAGAAAATGTCTTCTACATGGGATGATATTACCATTCATGAGGAAGAATATACCATTGATGATGAAACTATATAATTATTATGAGATCAATAATAGGTTAATGAAAATAACTAATAATGATGCAAAATCCCAATGTTGAATAAAATCACCAAGGAAAAAAGCAAGGGTATAAAATTTGAGGCTGGTTGAAATAAATTGGTCAACCTATTGACCCTAACAAGTGAATGTTCATTATTTATATTGGGGTCACAATGAGGATGAATGTGATGATTTATATTCATTTATGGTGAAAAATATAGCTTGTAATGAAGGAAAACCTTTGGAAAGATATAATGGTAATGTTACAATATACTTTCTATATTTTAACAAAAAAATATATAATGAAATGATTATATAATTTTTATTGTTCCTTAAATATTTCATTTATTTTAGAAGATTTATTTAATAAATTTTTATTAATGACTACTGGAAAATACCATAGAGTCTTCCAGACTCTTATTACCAAGTTATATCTTATGGATGCAAAGGGAAGGAAAATACCTAACCAATGGTTTGTTTTAAATGCATTATAAAGCATGATACATGGACTACATTCATAAACATTTGTGATGAGAAATCATTTCAGGTGAATTGCAATTGATAATATATTATTTTATAGTATTTATTTTATCAAAATTTATTTAGAATTATTAATGTATGAAATAGAAAAATTTGCTGCAAAAAAAGAATTTTCATCAAAACCAATATACCCTAATCACAAATCCAAGATTGGGTAAGTTTCACTAGAGAGTAAAATAGGTAATAATTTTAAATAAATAATAAAATTTATATTTGATATGAAAAAATATGTTTTTTTATATGTATATTGATTCATCGACATTCTAAGGCACACCCATCCCATGTCATTATTATAGAATGAAGCTCGTGTAAATAAAGATTCTAAACAAGTTTATGGAAACAAAAAAGAAGTATAGAAAACATGTGTATGTATGACATAACAGTAATTCATTATTAATTATAAAAATATTACAAAAACATATCTAATTATGTTCGTATTTATTTATATGGTTTAGAAATAATATTTAGTAGTGACCGTACAAGAAGAAAAACAACTTTCAATAGCATTGAAGTAGCTGAAACAATATGGCTACATTAGAGGATTAGGTTTTAGAGTGTCTCCCTAAAAACATTTCATGAAGGTAAAACCACTTCAAGATATATATAATATGGTTAAAGGATTATTAACACAAATATATTCTTTTTAATATATTATTGTCTGGTCTGGTTTGGAAACCCAATGTATGATAAAGGATTAAAGAGAACCGAAGGTGTAACAAAGCTCAACACATGAACCAGAAGAACGCACTTACTTTGAGTCTAGTCATTCACCTCAATTGAATACCTTAATTAAGCTAATAAATTTTGTCATTATTATTTCTTTTAAATGTCTATCAAAAAACTTTTGATAAATTTATATTACTAAAAAAATTTAGGGAATTGTTTTTTGGGATTTTTATCTATCAACACCCACACACAACCATATTCAAAGGGGTACAATGTATAATATTCTAGGAGGCATGTTACACTATAAATAACTCCAAAAATGTCATATGAGAGTAGGTATTGAATTATCTCATGATCTGAATACTGAGTTTTTTATTCCACATGATGATCCATATATTACATTGGTCAATATTTATATTGCAACTTTCATAAAATGGATGAATAATATTATACAGATACCTAATGTATGTATTTTTTTATAATAATAATATGAAAAATATATATCAGGTGATGAAAAATGTTCAAAAGTTTGATATAATCATGCATATGGATAAAGCTTGGGGGAAATTCAAGGTCACATCAAGACAATCTAGTGAATAGACCAAGAAATCAAAACGACCATTTAGGGGTACGTTCTCCCCATTAGTTCTGGAGAAAAATTTATTATCCTTAAGAATCCATGTAGAGAAGACATTTAAATATGAAAATATGACATACATTATATATTATAATGAAATATATGGAACTTACATGACAGAAATAATTGTTCTCAAGAGTATAAATGAGATTAATTTGCATGATTGGCTAGGTTCCTCGGTTGTGAATACACACATAAAGTAAATTTTCATAATACGAATATCCAAATAGTGATCCAATTTTTTTATTAAAGTTAATAACTATTAATATTTTTTATAGGATTTTATAATACTAATATATAAATAGAAGACCATGTGATGTATGATTTGGACACATTAATACCTGTATCATTTCTACATAAATGCTTACTTTGGATAACAATGAGACAGAGAAGAATTAAAATTAGATACTTTAATAGTTTTTGAAAAAATAATAGATGACATATGCTTTTTTGTGCCTATAATTTATAGGAAAAACTCAATAATTAGTCACATAAATTAAATTTTTATTTTTTCAATACATATTTTTTTTGGTTTTTTTGCAACATCGGATGCTGATCATAGTCAATTTCGATACCCCAAATGTTTATTTTTTGAACCCATTGCATGGATATCCAACAAACCAACCACACATGATGTGTATAATTAATTTTAATACACTTTAATCAACATTTTATAGATAAAATTACAATTACATGTTTCATTATGCGTTATAACAATAATTTTATTATGATAGGGAAGTCTCTAAATATAGAATAAATCATTAAATGATGTCGATGTTTGAAGACAAAAATCATATGGATTAGGAAAAAAAGGAAACATATAAAGGTATATATATAATTATTTAACTATCAAAACACATTTCAAAACAACTTACTTTTTTTGGTCAATGTTTATGTTGTTTCTAAAGAAAGATAATGGCAATTATTGTTGTTATTATGGTTAAAAATTCATGAGAGAGATCAAAAACCATGAAAAGATCAGCATCCCTGAACAAGTAATTTTTAAGGATAAATAAAATTTCATTAAAAATATTTCATAATCATTTTTTTTATATTCTACCAGTACTAAAATAATTTTTGATAACCTTCGTACTCAAAATAACAAGTAATGTTGTTTAGAGATGAGTGGGAATCTTATACCAGAAAAGCCGTCAGAGGGGGAAACCCTCTGACCAAATATTATTAAAAAAGAGAAAACGAGCCGGTTTAAGGGGTGCCGGTACCCATTACAAAACATCCCCGCGACAAAAATTTCAAAAACCACATTCAAATTTCTAAATCCAAGACCATCCTGCTTTCCTCGATCCACACGCCATCACCGCACATCTTCCCAAGCATCCTCGGGCCTCAGACCCAAACACGTCACCATCACCAACCAGACTGTTCGTCGCCGGCGAGACCCCCTCCGGCAGCACCGCGAGATCAAGAAACAAGCCATTGCACCACCAGTAAAGCCAAAACATCATAGAGATTCAAATCCAAACACCGATAAACCCCAAGCCATTTCCATCCATAAACACACATAAACTTCATAGACATCAAGCGAGTTAGCAAGCAGGAGACGACTTCGCCACACCGCCGGATTGAAACGCCATCATGAAATCCATCCAGCACAGAACAATATGTGCAAAAAAGCAGAAATTGCAAAATAACCTCCACCAGAACAATGACAGAAAAGCAATCACAAACCAGATCAAGATCCCATATCCCACCGCCGCCATCCAGCAAGCCCGCAGAGGCCACGCCTAAGCACCAAACGCCATTCGAGGCTGAAGCCCTCATACCGTGGGAGCGGAGCTCATCCTCTGGTCCGACATCGCACCGCCGAGGATGCAGAGCGTCGGTCACCGAAAATACAGAGCCAGAAATCGCCACCGTGTGAAGAGGTCGCCGCCATCGGAGCATGAGTAGTGAAGCAGCGCCGGTGCGGGAAGAAGGAATAGAGCGGCGGCAGGCGGAAAACCCTAGAACGCTTCGCCCCTTACGGGCTCATCCCTTCAAACGTGTTGTATGGGTAACGAGGTATAGGGCTGGCCTTGCCCACCTGCGCGCCGCACGCCCCCAGCTAGGCCCAAGGTGGCCAACCCTTGGGCTTGAGCCAGTTCCCACGGAGTCGAGGGGACGAGAGGTTCGCTGACAAATGGTGCGCGTTGCCTTTGTGAGGACTCGAACCCGGAATCTTATATATTGTCATAATGTTATCTGAAAACAAATTTAGGTGATTATATTATATTTTTTGTGATCTAGTATGGGATATGAGCAAAGAAATATTTTTAGGGTGTGAAGAATTAGTTTCAAACTGATTATATATTATTTTTGATCTATATCTCAAGCAGGAGTATAATGGAGGAAATCAATTTGTTTAGAAGCACTAACATGATAACAATAAAAGATTTTATAAATGGTAGTGGTGGAGGAAGAGGTGAAAGATGAGGTGAAATTGGAGCCATAGACTAATGTGGAGGAGGAGGCAGTTGCGGAGACCAAGTCATATCAGAAGATGAAGCATTGGATTGGAAATAATAAAATTGTTTGGAAATGGAGTGGAATGAGGATCATACCAAGGTTGTGTTTGAGAACAAATTTTAAAAAGTGTGAGCAACACTTCTCACTTAATATATGGTCTATTGTGCACGTTTTTTGGTTTCTTATTAAAAAAATGTTTTTCAGAACTTCTCTATGTGATTTTATACAATAATTTAAGAAGAATTTTTTAGAAACAAAAAAGAACCAATTATTTTTTTCAAACTAATTAACCTAGGATATCATTTCTATTAAAAAACTAAAAGTAATATAAAATAATACTGAAGTGTGAAAGAAAATCCTCACCGAGATCTAACTGAACAAATATAAGAAAACATATAAAGTTTCTTTCCTATGGGTTCTATACATTGCAAAGAAATGGTGTCAGTATTAGATCCAATACTCACTTGAGAGTCATACATCACAAATCCAATCATCAAACATGCATATAATCTAGATCAAGTTTTTGAATAAATATGTGTGTAATCAACAACAAAATTTAGAAGGTGTATAAGAGAACTTTTGGAGGACAACCATCATTAAGAGATCATGATCATCAGGGAGGATTATTATCAAAGGAAACATGACATCAAATGAAAACAAACCACTTTATAAATAAATTCCAAAAAATGAGAAAACTTCTTCAAATGAAATCATGAATCTCCAAAAAAATCAAAATCAATACCCCTTTGAAAAATAATCTAGTATCATGATCCAAAACCTCTATGAAAAATAAGTAAATATATAATTTCATCTATTGAATTGTAAATTTTCAGGATATAATAGTATAGTGGTCTCACTTTCTTGGGTGGTGGAATTATTTGGGATTCTATCATCAATTATATTCACGATATAATTTCACAAATTCTTGTGAAATTCATATAAGTAACATTTATTATTATTCTACACATTAATTATATTAAATTATCCATTTTCACAAGGTAATTAATGAAAAACACATCACTATTATCAATTAAAAATATATGATAGTTGGTATAATTCTATTTTGGTAAACAAATAATTATGATTTTATATTAGAGTTTTCATCAACCAAAATTTTGAAAAGTATAAACAAATGTATAGCACAATCAAAGATGACTTAGTAGATGTACTAGATTTAAGTGTCATTTGGATTCTATGAAGGGATATACTGATGTTTAATAATTTCAAAAGGGGTAAACAATTTATAATGGAGTTTAGTGTCTTCTAATAATACATAATGGATCTTATGTATTTCCATCAAATAAGGTAAACAGTTTATCATGGAGTTTGTTCCTTCTATAATTGTGAAAGGGACAGATTAATTTAATTATGTTCCATAAAAACTCATATGTAAATATTTATTTTAGTTAAATAAATGAATTCAAATAGGTTTACACTAATTATTACTTTATTCTAGGAACAAATGACTTTGTAAATAATGATGATTCACTATTATACTATGATCATGAACTCAACAAGGATGACTCACTCACAATGATGAAATTTTCTTTTTATTATCAAATGAATTAAATATTATTGGTTATCGAACAATAAAATAATTAGATGAATGAGATTTTTGAGTTAAATGTTGGATAAAAGGACATAATGGAATAAACCATACATCAAAGAAATACAAGGTGTACCTGAAATGAATCAAATTGTGTAGTCTTAGTTTAAATGTGAAATTTTATTAATTTATATATTCATATAATGTTTAAATTATTTCTTTATATTATTAATAGAATGAAAATTTATTTATTATATATGTGGATTATTATTCTTGAGTTGGGGTGTTTTTTTCTATGCTTCTCATGCTCGTGAGAGATTCAACTTCAAGGCTACAACTGGGATAAAAATGTTAAAGAAATGGGTCAATAATTTATACAACCATTTTGAAAAGGTGTATTAATACTACTTATTTTGTTAAAATTTCAACATTTTATCTAATATCATTATGTTAATTTCCTTATCATTTTTATATAATAATATTTTTTTCAGAAATCTTTTGGGAAGTCATATTATTGCTTTAATAACCTACAAAAAGCAAAAAAGTAGAGAATATGGCACTTTTGGATGAGGCATTTCAGGAATCATGTGTTTCTTCATCCATCCAAATGGAACATTTAATTCATTATGGACTTGGTGAAGATGGTTGAATAAAAAACACACATCACAAAATTAATCAACCACACAAAAATCCAATGAACTATGTGACTGATATGACTCAAACATTATGTTTTTTATAATTTACTATTTATTTCAACACATAGATCACATACTCAGATCAAATAAAACACATTAATATTATTTTGATACTTTAGGAAAATAATAAAAAATTAATTTTTGATATGTAGAAATCAACCACACTATAATCCGATACACGATGTGCTCAGTATTACTCAATGTGTTCGTTATCAGTTTCAAATTGACATTTATGTTCAAAAAGTATCCCTCACTAGAAACCATGAAAACACACTTGTATCATCCTGTTAATTTTAACCATGATTCACAGGTCATTTGTGACATATATGAATCAATCTCATATAAAACCAACACACGATGAGACTGGTAAGACCTAGAGTGCGAGTTTCATTTTTAGAATGAAATTTTTGTAAAAAACATAATTGAAATGATAAAAATTGATAAAATGAATTCATATTGTTTTCATACATTATAAAAATGATCCATCATTCTATTGGGGTGTTTAGGAATCATCTTCAAATCATTATTACACACTGTGTGACTGGTATGACCCCAAATGTGCCTTTTCCTATAAAATGGACATTAATTTTAGTAAAAAAGAAAAAAAATGAAATTTTCAAAAACTGATCAAAAGAATTAATATTTATTTGAAAAAATAGGAAAATATTCTGTAATTCATTTGTGATGTGTAATAACAATCCTCACCTCACTCTGATACATGATGTCATCGACATGACTCAAATTGTTCGTTATCAGTTAAAAATTGACATTTTAGTTCAAAAAATTTCAAACATTAAAAACTGAGAAAAAGTGCTCAAATTGTGCTGATAATTTAGGAAAATGTTTTATAATTTATTTTTGAGGTTTAGGAATTAGTCTCACAATAAATCGATACATGATGTTACCATTAAGACTCAAATTTCATGTTTTTAGTTTAAAATGAAATTTTAGTAAAAACACAAGTGATGTACTCAAAACCAAGAATAAAATTTTTTATTATTTTGATACTTTATGAAAATTATCAATAATTCATTTTTGAAATGTACAAATCTACCTCACCCCAATCCTATTCATGGTGACTGGTATAACTCAAAGTGGGTCATTTTATTAAAAATTGACATTATTTTTTGTAAAAAAGAAAACTAACATACTCAAAAATGAACAAACACATTTATATTATTTTAATAATTTAGTTAAATGATCCATATAAAATTATTGATAAGTAAGAATTATCCGCACCACAATCTGACACATGATGTGGCCAACATGACTAAAAGTGTCTGTTATCGGTTAAAAATTAAAATTTTAGTTCAAAAAATGTTACTTATTATAAATTGATAAATCATGATCATATTGTCTCAATAATTTACAAAAAATAGATAATAAGTAATTTTTGACGTGTAGAAATCAGTATCACATCATACCGACACATGATATGAGTGGTATGACTCAAAGTACATGTCTCCAGTTTAAAATGACATTTTAGTATAAAACACAATTAAATTACTCAAAATATAGAAAATTATTTTTGATTATTTTTATATTTTTATAAAATTAACAAGAAATAATTTAGGATGTGTAGAGATCATTTAAACCTCTATCCAACTCATAGTGTTAAAATTATGACTCCAAGTGCATCCTTTTATTTAAAAATGACATTAATTTTAGTAAAAAATAAAAACACACACTCAAAACTAGGAAAAACATTTTTATTGTTTTTATAATTTATTTGTCACGACCCGCCCTCGGGGGCTGTGCCGTGACTACCCCAAGCCCGCCTTCCATAGGCCAGGGGCTGGCGACTAGCACCAAGGCGTAAAATCCCAGTAAAAAGGGAAGGCATTGCCTTAATAAAGTAAACAAGCACCTCATAGTAACAAACGGAAGTAAAGCAGTACACAAAACTAGAACAACTGTGCTGAAGAAAAGGGGCCGGAAATACAAGCCCAACTGTAAAGTAAAGTACAACTCGAAAGGGAAAACAACAACTGAATGTACAAGCGGCTCCTGGGACGTCCTCCTCGATTCCTACCTGAAGGGTAGGTACAAATGGCTCAGCTCCTGGATCATCCACCACGGATCCTACCTGAGGGGTAGGTACAGATAGCTCCACAACTCCTCGGGTCCAACCGTCCGCTCCGAGCACGTCCCGCTCAGTGGTCCTCCTCCGGGTACCGACCTACTCCGTAAGCCTCAACCGCAGTCAGCGCTGTCCGTCGTCTGCAACCAACACAACGAAGTGCGGGCATAGCCCGTGCAGGGGTGAGTATAAGATACTCAGTAGGGACCCCGAGACCCTCGAAGGTCTCCCGAAATCCACAAAGGAAAAACCATATGAAGGATACAATCACGAAGTAACATCCAATATTGATTAGGTATATGCCCATACATATACCTTTGTCACCAATTTCCGTTCGGCTCCAACATCGAGCCCAAGAACAACCCAATCCACAAAGAAGTGTAAACAGTAAATCCACACAGTTTATAACAAGTTTATGAAATCAACGGATAACCATTACCCAGGTATATGCCCATATATATACCTAAGTTATCAAGCGACCCATCGCAATCATGAGGAAACACAAATATCATTGACTCAGCTCAAACCAGGATTTTTATTATCGAAACCGTAACTACTGAAGAGCTCCGTCTCTAGAGTGTACAGTGGTCCTGTCACGACTCCGAGGTACTGCTCACTAACCTAAGACTGCTGAGGTACTCCTCTTGTCGAGTACTGCGGGTTTGCGGCCAACTACCAGGCGCTCCGTCCGCTGAGGGTCTGTCGCCAAATATCGGGCGCTCACCCAAATAGCCTACTGAGGTACTCCTCCTGACGAGTACCGCGGGTTTGCTGCCAACTACCAGGCGCTCCGTCCGTCGTGGGTCTGCTGCCAACTACTGGGCGCTCCGTCCACTGGGCTAGTCGACTCACTCCAAGTCGAGTCGGTCAAGCAGTCGTCAGGTCTCAGTCGGCTACAAGGTCTCCGTACTCCGCACGCACGTCTCCACTGTCGCGGGTCTGTCGCTACAACCAAGCGCACACACTCTGTAGAGTATCGCGGGTCCGCCGCTACAACCAAGCGCTCCACCGCCAAGGGTCTGCTGCTGCATCCAAGCGCACCACCGCTGTCAAGTACCACGGGCCCGCCGCTACACCCAAGCGCTCCCCCGCCCGCTCGTCTCCGGGAGGGTCCACTCCACGAGCTACTGGTCGATACTCCAAGTATCTCAAAGTCCAACGAAGAAGTTCCACATACGTCCGCTTCGTCAAAGGAGTCTCAACGCAACAGACGGTGCGTCAATCGGACGCCCGGTCTGTGAGTTATTAGCCTTTTCGTCCCGAGGGCCCGGTTGGTTTCGTGAGCGAACCAAACCCGGCCATATCTCAACTGTATCCAAAACTCGGGCGGAGTATGTCAAAAGTTTTGTCCCACTTAGAGGATTCCATCATAGTCGACGGCACGTCAATCGGACGTCCGGAACTCAAGATATGAGCGTTTCCGCTCCGAGGGCCCGGTTGGTTTCGTGAACGAACCAACCCGGCCGTACTCCGTCGGCACCCAAACCTCGGGCGGAGTATATCAAAAGATTCGTCTCACTAAGAGGAACTTATCAGAACTAACGGCATGCCATTCGGACGTCCGTAGCTCAAGATACGAGCGTTTCCGCTCCGAGGGCCCGGTTGGTTTCGTGTACGAACCAACCCGGCCGAACTCAAAGTAATCCGAAACTTTGAGTGCGATATACCGAAACGACCGTCTTGATCCAAGGATCGCGTAGCCGCACACGGTTCGTCATTCGGAGGTCTACAGCTCATGTTATGAGCTTTTGACTGAAAAGGTCCGAAAACGGGGGGTCTAGGCCCGGCCCGGCCCGGCCCAGTACCCCCCCTGAACCGGTCCGATCCGGGTCGGCCCGAACCGGGTCCGGGTCCGGCCCGGTTCAGCGTGGCCCGGCCTGGTTGGCTCAGCCCGGCCCTGCTGGGCGGTCCGGCCCGGCCGGCACAATCCGTCCCGGCCTGCGCGACCCGGCCCGACCGGTCGCGCGGCCCGGCCGCTCAGAACCGCTCGGCCAGCTTGGCCGAGCGCGTGGTTTCGCGCGAAACGGGGGGCGCCGCCCCCCCGTGACTTCAATCAACGCCCCCCCACGTGAGGGGGGCCCGTTCCTCGTCTGCCGGGGGTTTCAAACCCCCGGAAATCAATGCACGGCCGGCATTGAAGCCGGCCGTTTGTCCACCCGCGGGACCTGCGGGTCCCGCCTCCGAGCAAACCGGCGGCCGACACAGCCGGCCGCCCCCTTCTTCTCTGCCGCGGCAAGGGCCGCGGCTCCTCCGCAGAGTCTTTGCTGCTTGCCACGTCTGATGGCCGCGGCCTTGTCCGACTCGTCGCACCTCTGCCGTAGGCCGCTCCGACCACTGTCATTCACTGGTTCATTTCTCTGGCGCGGCGCGATGGCGTCGCGCGCCACCGCCGCGACTCACTCCGGCTGCGGTCCTCGACATTTTCTTGCGGTGCAACGGCACTGTGTTATCCCGCACCAAAGCACAATGATTTCAAGCACATGGAAGGAGGTCAGCCGTGTTTGTGCGGTCCGGCCTCCTTCCGTTAATCCGATAGCAGTCGGTTATTTAAAATCAAAGTAGAATTGAATAAAGGTTATTCAAGAGCACAGAATAAAACCCCTACCTCGAAGGAAGCTCGCGGAGCTCGTCAACGATCCGCGAAGGACGAGCGTCGCGGAGGTCAGTCGTCAAGGAAGAAGACATCGTCGGCAGCGCGGTTATGGCGTCGCGGTAGACGGACGTGGGTTCGCCGCGAGAGGCACGTCGCGAAAAGTGCGTTGCGGCGTCGGACGTAGGTTCTCCGCGGAAAGCACGTCACGGAGAGGATGCGTTGCGGCGTCGTGGAGGAAATCCAACACGTTGCAGTCCGACGTCGTGGAAGAAGGACGCCGCGTTCTTCGTCGTGGAGGAAGAACTCACAAGAAGCCTCCCTCTTTTCCTCTCCGCACAGCAAACGCCAACCCGCAAAGGAAACTAAAAACTGAATTAAATAGAAGGGTTTGGAATTTCAAAGGTTTGAAATTCAAACCGCTTCATTTAATTCCCCACAATTAAAACTTAAGTTATAACTTAAGTTTATTAAAATTAAAGCATGACCTTAAAACTTAACACAACACAACCTAAGTCTTTTGAAATTCAATAGATTGAATTTCAATAACGTTAGATAACTCCTCAAATAAAAACCATGAGTTATAACATTAATTAAGTGAGTTTAAAGGGGGGAAGATAAGGGGGTTTAGAGAATATGAGGGGGTGGGGTTCGTGTGGGCCCACCACCCTCATAACCTCTAAAGGGAAGTTGGGAGTTACCCAACTTCCACCCAATGGATAAAACACTTAGTGTAAAATAAAAATTGTAGATAAATTATTAATTAATCTTCCACAATTTTTATCATCACCCCTCGTCAGAATGCACCTCTGGAACAGGTGTTCCTAAGCAAATACCGGCGCTACGGTTCCAACGGTGCCCTCAGAATTTGATTCCGGGCTCCGGTTCATAAGTTAGAAATTCCCGCTCGTTCGTTTACTGAACGTACCCGAGCCGAACTTCGGTTGATGATTCCGGGCCCACCGGACCTCGGAATCAGGTGCCGTCTGAAACTGCGCTCTTGTAAAATTCCAAAGAAAATTAACAAAAAAAATTTCCTTGAAATTCCCGGGTCTTTACATTACTCCCACCTCAGGGCTTTACGTCCCCGTAAAGCTTCAACTCACACTTATGGGAAACAAAGTAGTACTGAACACGCAACTGAGCTTTACGCTCCCATATGCTCACCTGAAGATCTCGTGCTACCCGTGAAGCACCCCAGAGGAAGCAACCGTTCACGTAGAACCTGCTCATGTCGATCCTCGTTCTCTACTAGAACCTCTGTGCTTGTCGCCCTGTCATCGACGTCCAACTCCCCGAGGTCGATGACGTGTGAAGAAACATACACGTATCTCCACAGCTGAGACACGTGGTGGACATTATGCACCCGGTGAGACTGAGGTGGTAGGGTCAAGCGGTAAACCTTCTCGCCTACCCTACTGAAGATTAAAAGGTCCATCGAACATCGGAGGTAACATGCCGCCTCGGCCACCTCTCCGAAACCTCATCGGGGTGAGACCGTATAAGAACGTGTTCGTCACCCTCGAACTCAAGAGGTTTCCATTTTTAGGTTAGAACTGAAACTCAAAACTCCTGCTGCCACAAAGGTAGGGTTGACCAACTCAAGAGTGATCGGTCACACCCTCTTATGCCTGAGTTTAACATGTGCTGCCCAGGGTTTCCTTTTCGCCGACCAAGGAAAACCCATTCTGACGTTTGCCTAAAACAGTCAACCATAATATGATTTGTGAATCAAAACCATACCCAGATCAACGTCGTAAGGCCTCTACGCTGCCACCAAGAGATTCCAACCGAAACTCTCGCCTCGAGGTCAAATCACACCGTCGGCGTAAGCGTGATTATCGAGTCTCCTCCCAAAGGTATCTCCAGACGTGAGGGTCAAGTCTACGGCTTACCCAGAACCTCTAGGTCTGGGACATGATTCGTGGAAGGGTAGAATGATTGGTTCCTATGTCTATATATATGGCAGCTCGTAGTAGACATAATTCGTACCCCGAATCATACTTAGAGCTCCTGGGTCACACTCCTTGACCGCAATGCATCTACTCCCCTCCCCAGCCCTCCTGCTCCCTGAGCCTGGCGGGAACTACTACGTCGGGTGGTCGTAACATGTCGAAATGTACACCACCACATGCTGCTCTACAAGCTCCGCTTCCACGTCTGCTACCCTGCAGATTCATCTGTACTTAGCACTTCCTCCTCCTGAAACATTTTACACGCCCGAGTCTCTGAGACTGGCGCTAGTTTCCTGCCTTTCACTGCTAACGTTCACAACCACAAAGGTTCTCTCTAGCATCCTAGAATAGGTAGGAATGCATAGAGGAAAAGTAATGGTTCGGATGTCCTTTAGACACACTTCGCTCAGAAGTTCGAGTCTAAAGAACTGATCACAACGTAACCAACGAGTACAAAGATTGATTGGTAAGCCACGTTGAGTACTCTGCTTCCGACATGTCGTACTGTCGAAGCTGTATTAGCTCCAGAAAACTCACAACCACCTCCTCAAGCCAGTCCTCTGCCGCCTACGAGTCAGGCTCACCTCGAAACTTGAGGGATATCTGGTGCTAAAACATATGTAAGGCACTAAGCTTGTGAGTCTCTGCTACCGGTACCGCCGGTAGTGTCTGCTGACCAACAGGTAGTGACATAGCTGGCGCACTACCCGTAGGTACTATCCCAGGTATCGGTTCGCATACCGAATCCTTATTACTATAAGGACCAACCTCATGGTCACTCACTGGAAACACCAGGAGCTAAGATCATCATCCGCTCTACTAGTATCCAAGCTAGGCGTAGAACTCTAGCAATCGCCTCCATCCAGTCCACTGCTGCCTGGGAAATCTGTCTCGCCTTGTATCCTCAGAGGCCTCTACTGCTGGAACTCGTGCATCGCGCTTTGCTAGCGTGCACCGTCAGCTAGTGGCATCCTCTGCCTAACGGGTGGTGGTGGTGCTGGTACACCACCCGAAGGTGCCAACACTGAAAAAGGGCCCTACACCGGAGTCTCGCTGCTCGGTGGGCCATCATCGAGAACTCTCTCGGAACTCCAGCTAACTATCTGCATGGTGACATCCTGAACAGATGTGTCACGGTCAACGATTTATACCTGGTGAGTTGACCTGGTTTGAGCTGACTTTAAATCTTTTGGGAAACACACACGCAATCAGTGTTTTCGTGCATTAAGTCGGAAATCAGAAGTCAGGGTCCTGGTGTACGGATACGTCGGCCGCCGCACCAACACTGGACTCCCTGGACTGATAACCACACTCAATACACTAAACACTATTGCTTCACATAGAAGAAATATCAGAGTCTGCGGTAGAACCGACCCCTCTGATACCAATTTGTCACGACCCGCCCTCGGGGCCCGTGCCGTGACTACCCCAAGCCCGCCTTCCATAGGCCAGGGGCTGGCGACTAGCACCAAGGCGTAAAATCCCACTAAAAAGGGAAGGCATTTCCTTAATAAAGTAAACAAGCACCTCAGAGTAACAAACGGAAGTAAAGCAGTACACAAAACTAGAACAACTGTGCTGAAGAAAAGGGGCCGGAAATACAAGCCCAACTGTAAAGTAAAGTACAACTCGAAAGGGAAAACAGCAACTGAAAGTACAAGCGGCTCCTGGGACGTCCTCCTCGATTCCTACCTGAAGGGTAGGTACAGATGGCTCAGCTCCTGGATCGTCCACCACGGATCCTACCTGAGGGGTAGGTACAGATAGCTCCACAACTCCTCGGGTCCAACCCTCCGCTCCGAGCACGTCCCGCTCAGTGGTCCTCCTCCGGGTACCGACCTACTCCGTAAGCCTCAACCGCAGTCAGCGCTGTCCGTCGTCTGCAACCAACACAACGAAGTGCGGGCATAGCCCATGCAGGGGTGAGTATAAGATACTCAGTAGGGACCCCGAGACCCTCGAAGGTCTCCCGAAATCCACAAAGGATAAACCATATGAAGGATACAATCACGAAGTAACATCCAATATTGATTAGGTATATGCCCATACATATACCTATGTCACCAATTTCCGTTCGGCTCCAACACCGAGCCCAAGAACAACCCAATCCACAAAGAAGTGTAAACAGTAAATCCACACAGTTTATAACAAGTTTATGAAATCAACGGATAAACATTACCCAGGTATATGCCCATACATATACCTAAGTTATCAAGCGACCCATCTCAATCATGAGGAAACACAAAGATCATTGACTCAGCTCAAACCAGGATTTTTATTATCGAAACCGTAACTACTGAAGAGCTCCGTCTCTAGAGTGTACAGTGGTCCTGTCACGACTCCGAGGTACTGCTCACTAACCTAAGACTGCTGAGGTACTCCTCTTGTCGAGTACTGCGGGTTTGCGGCCAACTACCGGGCGCTCCGTCCGCTGAGGGTCTGTCGCCAAATATCGGGCGCTCACCCAAATAGCCTACTGAGGTACTCCTCCTGACGAGTACCGCGGGTTTGCTGCCAACTACCAGGCGCTCCGTCCACCGTGGGTCTGCTGCCAACTACTGGGCGCTCCGTCCACTGGGCTAGTCGACTCACTCCAAGTCGAGTCGGTCAAGCAGTCGTCAGGTCTCAGTCGGCTACAAGGTCTCCGTACTCCGCACGCACATCTCCACTGTCGCGGGTCTGTCGCTACAACCAAGCGCACACACTCCGTAGAGTATCGCGGGTCCGCCGCTACAACCAAGCGCTCCACCGCCAAGGGTCTGCTCCTGCATCCAAGCGCACCACCGCTGTCAAGTACCACGGGCCCGCCGCTACACCCAAGCGCTCCCCCGCCCGCTCGTCTCCGGGAGGGTCCACTCCACGAGCTCCTGGTCGATACTCCAAGTATCTCAAAGTCCAACGAAGAAGTGCCACATACGTCCGCTTCGTCAAAGGAGTCTCAACGCAACAGACGGCGCGTCAATCGGACGCCCGGTCTGTGAGTTATTAGCCTTTTCGTCCCGAGGGCCCGGTTGGTTTCGTGAGCGAACCAAACCCAGCCATATCTCAACTGTATCCAAAACTCGGGCGGAGTATGTCAAAAGTTCCGTCCCACTTAGAGGATTCCATCAAAGTCGACGGCACGTCAATCGGACGTCCGGAACTCAAGATATGAGCGTTTCCGCTCCGAGGGCCCGGTTGGTTTCGTGAACGAACCAACTCGGCCGTACTCCGTCGGCACCCAAACCTCGGGCGGAGTATATCAAAAGATTCGTCTCACTAAGAGGAACTTATCAGAACTAACGGCACGCCATTCGGACGTCCGTAGCTCAAGATACGAGCGTTTCCGCTCCGAGGGCCCGGTTGGTTTCGTGTACGAACCAACCCGGCCGAACTCAAAGTAATCCGAAACTTTGAGTGCGATATACCGAAACGACCGTCTTGATCCAAGGATCGTGTATCCGCAGACGGTTCATCATTCGGAGGTCTACAGCTCATGTTATGATCTTTTGACTGAAAATGTCTGAAAACGGGGGGTCTAGGCCCGGCCCGGCCCGGCCCAGTACCCCCCTGAACCGGTCCGATCTGGGTCGGCCCGAACCGGGTCCGGGTCCGGCCCGGTTCAGCGTGGCCCGACCCGGTTGGCTCGGCCCGGCCCGGCTGGGCGGTCCGGCCCAGCCGGCACAATCCGGCCCGGCCTGCGCGACCCGGCCCGGCCGGTCGCGCGGCCCGGCCGCTCAGAACCGCTCGGCCAGCTTGGCCGAGCGCGTGTTTTCGCGCGAAACGGGGGGCGCCGCCCCCCCGTGACTTCAATCAACGCCCCCCCCCCCCACGTGAGGGGGGCCCGTTCCTCGTCTGCCGGGGGTTTCAAACCCCCGGAAATCAATGCACGGCCGGCATTGAAGCCGGCCGTTTGTCCACCCGCGGGAGCTGCGGGTCCCGCCTCCGAGCAAACCGGCGGCCGACACAGCCGGCCGCCCCCTTCTTCTTTGCCGCGGCAAGGTCCGCGGCTCTTCTGTTCTCCGGCGGCCGGTGAGGCCGGCCGCCTCTGGCTGCTCCGCCGCGGCCGTAGGGCCGCGGCTCCTCCGCAGAGTCTTTGCTGCTTGCCCCGTCTGATGGCCGCGGCCTTGTCCGACTCGTCGCACCTCTTCCGTAGGCCGCTCCGACCACTGTCATTCACTGGTTCATTTCTCTGGCGCGGCGCGATGGCGTCGCGCGCCACCGCCGCGACTCACTCCGGCTGCGGTCCTCGACATTTTCTTGCGGTGCAACGGCACTGTGTTATCCCGCACCAAAGCACAATGATTTCAAGCACATGGAAGGAGGTCAGCCGTGTTTGTGCGGTCTGGCCTCCTTCCGTTAATCCGATAGCAGTCGGTTATTTAAAATCAAAGTAGAATTGAATAAAGGTTATTCAAGAGCACAGAATAAAACCCCTACCTCGAACGAAGCTCGCGGAGCTCGTCAACGATCCGCGAAGGACGAGCGTCGCGGAGGTCGGTCGTCAAGGAAGAAGACGTCGTCGGCATCGCGGTTATGGCGTCGCGGTAGACGGATGTGGGTTCGCCGCGAGAGGCACGTCGCGAAAAGTGCGTTGCGGCGTCGGACGTAGGTTCGCCGCGGAAAGCACGTCGCGGAGAGGATGCGTTGCGGCGTCGTGGAGGAAATCCAACACGTTGCAGTCCGACGTCGTGGAAGAAGGACGTCGCGTTCTTCGTCGTGGAGGAAGAACTCACAAGAAGCCTCCCTCTTTTCCTCTCCGCACAGCAAACGCCAACCCGCAAAGGAAACTAAAAACTGAATTAAATAGAAGGGTTTGGAATTTCAAAGGTTTGAAATTCAAACCTCTTCATTTAATTCCCCACAATTAAAACTTAAGTTATAACTTAAGTTTATTAAAATTAAAGCATGACCTTAAAACTTAACACAACACAACCTAAGTCTTTTGAAATTCAATAGATTGAATTTCAATAACGTTAGATAACTCCTCAAATAAAAACCATGAGTTATAACATTAATTAAGTGAGTTTAAAGGGGGGAAGATAAGGGGGTTTAGAGAATATGAGGGGGTGGGGTTCGTGTGGGCCCACCACCCTCATAACCTCTAAAGGGAAGTTGGGAGTTACCCAACTTCCACCCAATGGATAAAACACTTAGTGTAAAATAAAAATTGTAGATAAATTATTAATTAATCTTCCACAATTTTTATCATCACCCCTCGTCAGAACGCACCTCTGGAACAGGTGTTCCTAAGCAAATACAGGCGCTACGGTTCCAACGGTGCCCTCGGAATTTGATTCCGGGCTCCGGCTCATAAGTTAGAAATTCCCGCTCGTTCGTTTACTGAACGTACCCGAGCCGAACTTCGGTTGATGATTCCGGGCCCACCGGACCTCGGAATCAGGTGCCGTCTGAAACTGCGCTCTTGTAAAATTCCAAAGAAAATTAACAAAAAAAATTTCCTTGAAATTCCCAGGTCTTTAGATTATTAGAATGAAAAATATATAATTTTTGACATGTAGGAATCAACCAAACCTTAACTAGATTCATGATGTGCCTAGTATGAATTAAATTTCCCATTAACTGTTAAACATTGACATTTGAGTTTAAAAAGTGTCACACACTAAAAACCCAGAAAACATGCTCTTATTATCTTGATAATTTATGAAATAAATTCATTAGTCATTTGATTTATTTAGGTATCAATATAAATTAAAATTAACACACAATGTGATATTTATGACTAAAATTTCTTCTTTATAGTTGAAAATTTCATTTCGTTATGAAACAAAAGTGATGTACTCAAAACTAGGAAAAAAATTAAGATTGTTTTTATAATTTAGGAAAATAATCCAGAAGTTCTATTTTATGTTTAGGAATCACCTTCACCTCAATATGAAGCAAAATGTGAACAGTATAATTCAAAGAGAGTATTTTGTTTAGAATTGAAAGTAATTTAATAAGAATAAAAATTGACAGACTAAAAATAGATAAAACACATTCATATTTTTTTCATACTTTATGAAACTAATTTATAAGTTAATTTTAAGTGTTGGAATAATTTTGACCTCAATATGATACATTATGTGCTCAACATGAGTCAATGTATCCTTTATCAGTTTAAAATTGGCATTTAAATTAAAAAGGTTTCATTCACTAAAAACCATGAAAATGTGATCATATTGTATTAATGATTTAGGAAAATGATACATAAGTAATTTTTTACATTTATGAATTAATCTCACATAAAACTGACAGATCATGGGACTAGTATGACTTAATGTGTGTGTTTCCAATTTAAAATGACATTTTAGTAAAAAAAATTGATGAACTCAAAAAAAAAAATTAGTATTGTTTTGATACTATAGGAAAATGATCCCTAAGTCATTTGTGATGTGTAAGAATTATCCTCATCTCAATTATGCAAAACTGTGTGATCGGTATGACACCAAGTGCTTCTTTTTAGGTAAAAATGACATTAATTTTAGTATAATAAGCAAATGTTAAACTCAAAACAAAGAAAACACATTTTTATTATACTGATAATTTAGTAAAATTATCTCTAGATTATTTTTTATGTTTAGTAACCATACACACTAAAATCTAATACACAATCTTCCCTACATGACTCAAACTGTCCATTATCAGTTTAAAATTGATAATTTAGTTCAAAACATTTCATTCACTGAAAACTGAACAAACACGATCCGATTATATTCATAATTTAGGAAAATTATTCATAATCCATTTGTGAAATGTAATAACTAGTCTCATGTAAAACTAACACATGATGTTTCTATTATGACTCAAAGGTCATGTTTCTAGTTTAAAATGAATTTTTAGTTAAAAACAGAGGTGACATACTCAAAACAAAGAAAACACATTTAGATTGTTTTGATACTTTATGAAAATGATCTATAAGTCATTTAGGTCATGTAGAAATCATCCAAACCTCAATCTAACACATATTGTGATATGTATGAATCTATGTACATCTATTCAATATACAAGTTTCATTTTAGTTTAAAATGAGCATTACATCACCAAAACTGATAAAATGATCCTTGACTGTTTTATCATTATTTTTTTTTCTATTACATAATTAATTTACCAATAATCTTTATGTTATACTTATTTAGTTAATTTTAATATATATAATTCTGGAAGAAGAACAAAAAATAGTGTTACAAGTAAGATTCAACCACAACTCAATCTAATACCCAATTCCGCTAGAATAAGTCAATTTTTTGTTTTAAATTAACACATTATTTTTAATTTAATTCTTTATATCATTACTAACATAAGAATTGTTTTATTATATAAGTGAATTATTTTTATTTACCAGGAGTGGTTTGTTCTTTTATATATGTGTGTTCGTTTTCTCTATAATAGTGTTTTTTCTTAAATATGTGTTGTAAATTTTATTTCATTCAAATTATATATTTTTATCTGATTCATCTAATTTATAATGATTCTTTTAACTATTACAACACACCACATTATTCCTTTTTTCCAGTTCCACTAAATTCTTTGATAGGGGGTCCCATTATCAGTGCTTCTAAAAGCAATGTTTAATGTTTCTAAAGGAAATTTATAGTGATATGAAAGGCCTAATTTATACTAGTTATTGGGGTATTGAATTAGATATGTCCCATGTTCCCCACATATAATACCATGAAATATTAATGGTACCTTAATATGTAATTATTTTTTCTATATTTAATAATTCATTTTTCATTAGAAATTAATTTCCCTGTAAACTTATTTTCTACACATAAAACACCTTGAAATTCATTTGAGACATCTCCCTGGAAGAATTTTCCCACATACATGACATACGGGAAGCAAAATATTCTTACCAGCGAGGAATTTATCAACTAAGATCCCATGAATCTTCATTCTCTCTTATTAGGTGTTCTAAAAAATTCACTCAAGTTGAGGTTGCTAATCATATGATGTGATAGATATTTGGGCATAAAAAAGGTTTACAATTATAGGCATCATTTCATTCATTTTATCAAGAGGAGAATTATTCCATTATTCATCACTTTCAATGTTGAACTGATTTGTCTTCATTCCATAAATTGAATAAAACCAAAAATAATAGTGTGAGAGACATTAATTATAATTTGTAATCTTGTAATTATGAAAATTTATTCATATAATTTTTAATAATGGAACTTAATTTTCATTTAATTTCACCTTAGGTTTAACCAAGTTTATCTATGATCAACATCATTTTAAATCCTTCACAATGGTTTATAAATAGAATGTTAATTAACCCAATCATATATCCCTAGAGTTTCAACTGAGTTTTACAGTAAGTGACCAATCACTATCCCTAAAAACGATTGTTAAGATATACATGAAAAAATATTTTGGGGGTTATTACCCATATATTCATCTATTCCAAAACCACTTCCACTTATAATATCCAGATATGGATGAATTTCTAGAAAAGCACACTCTTTTCTTTACTATTACATAAAATTTTCTCTTATACCTAGTCTTATCCTAGGGGTTCTCAGTAAGGTTTCTTCATCCTAATTTCTAGAAGTAAATAAATCATTCACTAATACTAATCAAAGATACCCATATATTTTTGACAAGAATACTACATCTTAATAGCAGAATAATCATTACAAAACATTACGATCTATGCCAAAACCATGAAAGACTTGTGTATTTAGAAACTTTTATACAAAAACAACTAGAACATAAAATATCTACATCATTTACCATTATTTTATTCAAATAAATCACCCTTTTCAGACATATCATACATAAAACCATTATTCATAACCTCGGGATGGGAAACATAAGAATGAGTGAGCTTAAATTCTTAGTAAATGTAAACATAAGAGATATTAATTGATGATCATGAGTGAGAATAGGATAATCATAAGGGTATGAGAACATTATAACGACTTACAATAATCATACCCAATCGGTCAAAGATCATTAATCATGAAACATAGCATAATTATTTTTCAAATGAAAGTGGAAAATGTAATATTAGGGAATCATCAACAATCAATCATAAACCCTAAGAACATAACATAATAATATGGTATAAGTTGTACCATTCTCATAAGCATAAAAAATCACTTCCTTAATCAATGTAAAATACCAAGACTATCTTTGTTGAAAATTTCACATAATATAAATATCTACCTAGTCCTTTCCAGTATTCTCTTAGGAGAAACTTTAATATAGTTAAGTCCACCATCTCATAGGAGTTCATTAACTATATTATCTATTTGGATTTTCTTAAATCTTTCATCATTATCCAATTCATTATAGGGATATAATAGAACCACCCACCCATTATTTATAACAGAACCACCCATTCTTGGTTTATAATAAAAGCACCAGCCCTTGGTTTATACTAGAACCACCCACCACATAATTATAATCTATATAACTGTATGCCACAAGATCAAGAAAAGATTTACCATTTCATCATTACATAACACTTAGAAAGAAAATGGTTCTCATGATCATAAACCATCCAAGAAATAATAAATATGGTAACATTGGATCATATCACTAGTAAATAAAAATAAACATTAATGGATATTGTATAAATGATAATACCTTAAAAAAATTACAAAAAATTTATTGTGAGAATGAAACTCTTCATATTTAAATCGCTTTTTTAAAATCATAAAAATTTAAAAATATTAAGGAAAATATTAATAAACCAAAGAAACACATAAAAAAATATTCATAGAAAAGAGTCTTCATGATGGTAGGGAAATTTTTTCATGTTGTGTATGTTGAAAAAGAAATTTAATTTTTCATTTTCGATAAAAAATCATAAGTACCTATTTAAGAATGATAAGAATATTCCTTTAATTTTTTCAATGGAAGTGAAAAATGGTTAAAAATTAATTTAGAAAATATTTATATAGAAGAAAAAATTCTTTGAAAATATTTTAGAAATTAGTGATATGGAAGAAAAAGAATTTCTGACTGAAGAGAGAAATAATGTAGTTTTTTCTTAAGAACATTCTTCCAATATCTTAAGTAATTAGAGGAAAATGAAGGAAAACATTGGATAACTAGAAATAAAGATAGTATAGTAAAATATATAATAATTTTAGTTATAGATCATATGATTTCATCACCATAAATTTAACCATAAATGAGATTATAACAAATAACCCTGACCTCTTTGGTAATTTTTGATTCATGAACACCATGAAATAAATAACATAAAAAAATTAAATACCAAGAACATATATATAATTATGATACAATATTTTTAAGTGGAAGTGGACACACTTTATAAAATAAGATAGTGTGTATAACATAACATATGTAACAAAGAATACAATTTGAAATAGTAATCCCTTACCACATTGATAAAAATAAATTCAAATAACCTTGGAAGAAAAAATTTGAATTGTAAAGTTAAATAACATGAATTAAAATGTACACATGATATAACATGTCAATGGTTATTATATACAATTTATAAACAAAATTATGTGTATAACATAAAATATTCCTCAAAGTAACAAAATTGAGTTAAAAACCCTTACCTTATACTCTACTTGATTTTTACATAGCCTAACCTCTTGAATAATAAATTTAGATTTATTATACATACACCATAATCATATAAAAATATATAATATATTATTTTATGCAATTATATAATTTCAATACTAATTTATTAACAATTATCTATTATAGTTTTCATTTCATGTGTTAACTTCTTTGATTTTCATGTATTTCTGAGTTAGGAAATTATGGTAATTTAATATTGATAATTGTTCATCTTCCACGTGCTAACATGGATCAATCTATTAATAGTAACTGAAGAAAATATTAACATGTTCTGAAGCATGCCTCCCCATACGCCAGAAGTTTCTGAATAGTTGCGAGGACCTAGGGTATGACAATTGGGAGACAATGATCTCATATTAGAGAACAAAAATTAAAAAAAATAACAAAAAACATTCATAAAATAATATAATTAGTGTGAGTAAGAAATAAATATAAACAATGTTATAATAAAAAATGTAATTTAGTAAAGCACCAAATGACCCTGCATACACGAAACACTGATCTCCCTTTAACCCAAACACATATACAGGAGTAAATAAAAGAAATAGACATAAAATTAGAAGGCTCTAAAACCCGCACCAACCCATATGAAATACTAAATCTCAACATATATAACCCAGCCATTCAGTTCGATCTATCTCATACCTGAGCCTATCCTATTCCTTCCACCAAATGGATGTCTACTAGGGTACCCCAATACAATTTCAACCCATGCAGGGCGTGGTTACAAAACTTTTGAGGTCACCAGTAACATGGTCCCATATATATTTAGTAAATTTAGTGTATGAATATGTGATATAATCATCAGGATATCAATAATAATTGTAATTAAAATCTCATAACTACTAAATAAAAAAATTAATTCGAAGCTTTAGTATTATAAGGACATGCTCATGGAATGTGCTCAACCTAGCTAAGACACAAATGAAAATTAGGTAATAAAATAAATCCATAGTTGACCCTTTTGCGCATGAACCTTATTCAAATAAACACATATTTTGAATATTAAATTTCACTAGATTCCATGACACTCAAGCAATGTGTAATCAAGTCGATCCTGGGGTCCAGGATCCCTATCAACTTTACCTAATTCATCCAACATGAAAAATTTCTCTAAGAAAGCTACATCACCAAAAGGGGATATAATTCCTAATCCTAGGATGATCCATACTCACATCCAGTATATAAGGATTACATGAATCAACTAAAAATCTAGTAAATATAGCATAATATTGGTTTTCACACCACTATAGCCACATGTAATCCAATATGATGTCATATTCCTAGGAATCTGTCTGTAGGAAATCAAGACATTGTTACTCAGATAATACCTAAGTGGGTATGACCATTAGGGAATATGTAAGGAATATTCTCCAGATCCTATATAACAACATGAAATCATTCAATAATTGGCTCAAAATCCTCATCCCTAGAAAAGTATGGGTGATGTAGTAATTGTGTGTCTACCCAACTCTAGAGATAATTCTAGGAATCAATCAAGGATATCATAATCAATTATAAGGTATATCATCATTCGTTGATTATGGGAAATTCACCCAACTAGAAACCTCTAGTATCCCTTAGACCCTAGAAAGCTAGGAATTCATCACAAAACACCGACTAATAGGGGTTCCATGATGAACCAAGAAAAATAAACTATGCACCCTTAATAGAGAGGAATCCTAGTGAAAACTGGGACTTCTAGTAATGGTAATAGTTTCATTCAATCAAAATTCTTGTGAGGTGAATTCCAAGAAGTACATCTGGAATACCATCCATGAAATCACATTACATCAGGATTATAGGGAATTCACCCTAAAGAAAGTTTTATAGTCACATGTACATAAATAGTAATTGAGTAAAAGTATATATATATATATAATAGAGTGAGGTTGATCAAATGAATAAACCCATCAGTACAGTCACAAAACCTTGGGATGACATGTATGAAACAAGTTCTAAGGTGAAACCCATTACCATCTCTACCTAGAAAAATGGCACACTCACCTAGGGTCGATCAACCATCGAGGAATCCACAAGGGTTCCCTAGGTCAATACATGAGAGAGGAAACCCTTGTAAGATCCTTGAGGTCATAATGGAAGAAAAGGCATCCCTTTTGAAATCCTCCATGAGAGAGACCCAATCTCGAGTCAACAGTTGATGCACCAAGACACAATTTCTTATAGAATCATAATAAAGGTAGTTTATCCTTTCTGGTTGTATGGGGGGTTCACAAAAGAGAAATGGTCACGATATAGCGATTGGACTGTCTTGGGGATCATTGTTTGAATACTCTTACAACTCAGTCCTGATATCCCTAAGGTTTATCTACCTAGGCCTACACAACAATGGACAAGTATCACTCTATGCAGTCTCACCCATTAAAAGTTCTGGTTAGAACTCAATGTCCCTAAGGTCTTGGTCTCGACCATTAGTTCTAGGGTATGAATATAGTGCACATGGGTTGTTAGTAACCCATAATATTTATTCATTTCAACTAACCATATTTTTTTATTTAAAAATTCATTGAAATGAATTTAAAAATGTGGAATCACCCTTAGGGGATAGAGTGAGCATCCACATACCACTATAAACATGCATAAATACTAAGGTAAGGTATATCAAACAACATAACCTATAAGAATCTTTGCATTTATCTTTAGAAGGGATGACAATAGATTCCAAGGTCCATCCAAGATCACTTGAGGCATTCATGGTATTATCTCAAAACCAACCACCCAAATTCAATTAATTGTGATAAAATTATAATTAATTAATTAATACCAATATACTATAAATAATCAAACAAAATAAAATAAATAGGAACAATGTTTGAATTCTCACTAGCCTATCCAATCTTATCGAAACCACCACCAAGCTCTCAATAATAAATTGTGACATATCCCGAACCATTAATGAAGAATAATACCTAAGGAAAAAGGTCAAAAACCATACAATAATTAAATTTATGATTTTACACTTTATAAAATAACCATGATGACACACGTCAACAAACCAACACATGATCAATAGAAGATAATCTCCAGGGTCTTCCTCTTCATTGGTAGAGAAAAATCATTATCACCCATATCTGATTCCACCATATTATAATAGAAAAGGGAATAGAAAAACTAATAGGGTAACCACAATTTTGAGGAACATGTGGGAAAAAATCAATGGAGGATAACCGAGTTGATGTCTTAACTCTAGGATTCTAACACACCTGACAACATTTGATTCAGACTAATAATGAGAAAGATATCCCTGGGGGAATGGAGAAGTGTGAGTATATGTGAGACGGGAATTCTAGGTGAAATGGGGGAGGGAAATGTGTAAAAAAAATTAATGGTATCAGGGTAAAATTTTCATTTCCCCCTTTTTAATTAGATTCATGGTTTGGCCTCATGGTTATCCAAACCAAGCACCAATTATGCACCTTAAATATCCAAGGCACACCCTCTCACTTAGGATCAACACATGATTAAACATACCATGTCCCAACCATTCATATTGTTGGAAATAAATATTTGAAACCCATGTTATTTTCCCTATCTTTCTACCTAGTTTCCCCTAACCATGAATCTTTATAAAATGTGCCGAAGAGTTATCATCAAACTTGAGCCCTATGCTGCACATTTTTAAAAATTGAATTCGGATCATAACCCCTAGAACACTCCAAAAATATCCAAGAGACCCTTTTAGCCACAAAACACACATAAAAACCTCACTTTGAGCCATTCCAACTTTGAAAATCTCATTCTGAAGCTCCAATAAAAATTGGAATCTTCCAATAATTTAACATTCAATTTCATTTGGAAAATTTCCTGCATGAAAAACATGGGATATTAAAATCTCCCCAACTTAATTTTTCTTATCACCTAGAATTCATGGTTTTCATAAAAACAAAATACCTAATCTACTTGGTTCATGAACATTTTTCAAACGACCGCGTTGCTTCCTTTCATTCTCAATGTTCTTCCAAGATCTATTTTAAAATAATAGCTCTTAACCCACCAAAACCTAATCAAATGATCATATTTACCAAATAATATTGAGATGATTATTACCTAATCAACTATAACCTAATCCATTAACAAGTCACCACTTAATCCACTAACCAGCCTATGGAACACCCCACCATAGGTTTTTCATACAATGCCAAATTCTAAGTTACAATACTTCCACCATCATAATTGCATTATTAAACACACCCCTAGTATCCTAACGATTATCCCAAAATGTTTCTCAAATCACTAAAGCTGATAACATATAGGTAAACTTATCATGCACCTTGATTTGACCTAAATGATTGAATTTCAATCTACTAAGCTTGATGTTGTTGTAGTGAGTTTTCCTTGAAAATCATCAGCCAACCCTTGAACTACACTCATCTTATTCCATTTTCTTGCCTAAGGAGGTTACACACTGAAAACATATAACTAACCAAGAAAAATCAAATCTAAGAAACTCCAGACAACTATTATAAAAAATTATCAGCTTCAGTAGCTGACATGTCACCAAAATCCAAACATGATTACCTTTCTTTAAGGAACACTGAGATCATTTCCAAACATTATCACTGAATCCCATAAATAACTAAAGATGATTTTTCAAAGATAAAAATTAAATTATACATAACCATTTTCATGCATCATCACGAACTCCAGTGAATATAAAATCCAAAAAATTGGATTGTAATAGGCACCTCATGCATGATGCTTATGCTCAGACTCTACTCAAGTCCATATTCGAACCTATACCGAGAATTCCTCATGATATTCAGAGGTACTCAGATTCTATTATCCAAAAACATATGAAAACCAAAGTGACCACACTATGATCAGTCTTATCTTCACATGACCCTTCTCCTGAGAGGGTTAAAATCTGGTGACCAACATTCCTCTCCCCACTATAGGAGTATACTAGTAGTCACACCGTCGAAAATAATTATTGATCATTGAATCCAATACCCTATCCATAGTCATGCATAATTATTAGCATGAATAATAACCCTCTCATTCTTTAGTGATAAAAAATATCATCCATAGCCTATTCCTACTTCCAAATAATGGTTCCCATGGAACTCTTTGAGTGTTAACTCATAAAAAGGGCCAGCAACCTAAAATAGAAAAGCCACACTCTCTATAATAAGGCTTACCTAATATTTCTTCTAGAGAGAAATAGTCATGGAATCCCTTTGTCAAACCAGAAGAAAATATTACATAGATGATTCTCTATCATAATAATCAATATGATGTTAGGATATCGGGATGATTATTTCTAGTCTCAGAGTACACTAATATTCTATCGATAATATTATATCACTCTCATGGATCCATGCTCACATTAACCCAGGATATAATTTCCTTTAACCTTTCGATGGCACCACCTCTCTAAAAAATGTGTTCCCATGTCTATCTGTGGTTTAACTACCTAATGACACCTAATTTAATTCCTAGATAACCCTCAACATGAGAAAATTCATATATTTTTCCAAAAATATCTGGGTCACCATGGGAACAAGAATCATATTCTAAACCATTGATCCTCATATCATACCCATCCACTCATCAATGTTCCATTATAAAAAATTACCCTCTGTAATTGGTGTGAACTAAAAATACCCTTGTACAATGGGTGTAAAAACACATACAACCTGACTCACCCTCCCAAGAGTGGAGTGTTACAAGGTTAAGATGATTGTGCTATATTGAATTTTTGTATTAACACACCAAGTGTTCCCTTGGATATCCTCTTCAAAATCAACCACCTCACTAGTGTCGTGATTAATTCAATGACCACCTATCACTCAACTTTATTATAGCCACGAGCATCTACCCATGCTCTAAAAAAATTCTAAAAACATTCATTGGTCAATAGGGTTAAACCCCATAAACTTCATACACATAAAAATGAATCCCAAAATAGAATCACCCAAGGTGCATCCATAGAAATGAAAGAAATCACCATTCAAATAATGAAAAAACCAAGCAATTCCATGCACCGGTCTTATCATATCACTACATAAAAATGAATTTGTGAAAACCTAGGCTAAACCCCATCCCATATTTCCATCATTCAGACTAACCATTGTATTAATAGTGTTTGAGTTAAAACTAAGGACCTCTAGGACATCCACCCATCCCTACCAATCAAGGATCATAACATGTATACTTGTTCCGACCACCTATCCTAAAGTTCTCTCACACAAGAACCATATAATAGTTAAAATAGGGGAAGGTAAAGGTATCATCAACCTAAGAGGGATAAATTATCTCAACATGGGTTACATTAAACAGATTTAAGTTCATTTTTTTAGAGGAAGGCTCCCTATAATTTATAATTATAAACCCATTTAAGTGTAACCCATTGGTAACTCATAATTAAATGAAAAATCAAATGGTATCAACAACCATGAATTAAACTACTCGGAACGTCCTCTATGAGTATCCTTAAAATGAACTTCTCCTTAGAGGGTCATGATATGAAAATACAAAAGATGATGAATTTACACTCACTGATCATCGACATATAGTAATAACCCATTAAGGACCTTGTTTACACTAAATTATTTAGGAACCTATTGATGTCACACTCAACGATATGACTAGATAACCATAAAATAAAGTGAATTAAGTAAAATATAATGACAATTTAGATGGGAATACTCTATTTAAGTTGTTACAACTATTCAGTTAACTTCAACTAAAAAGGATTCCCAATATGGGGTCTACTGGGAATGCATCAACTACTCATGATGACCTATGAGGGACAATGGTATATACACAAAATCATCTTAATGATCTATATCATGAAACACTCAAAAGCTTTGGCAATGTAGAATTTAATTCTAAGATATGTTAGAAAATACTAGATATTTTTTCACTAGATCTTTAGATAACCAAACCAAAGTATCAATTTCTTACTAGGTGTCCAAAACTGGGGAACCATGTACCTTATTGATACTTCTCCTCCCATGAATGAGGATTGAGTCATCATACTCCTCATCTAATGTCTCATTGTATATACACATATCCTACCTTTATAAGGATATATATATATATATATATATATTCATATTCATATATATATATATATATATATAAGTTGGTATAAATGAGTGTAATTTTACCACAAACCTATATGGGAAAAAATTTAGGTTCCAGTTGAAACTTTAAGTAGTTAGACTCATTCAAAAGTAATAAATAGAAAAAAAATAATTTCTAAAATATGTGGACCATACCTAGTAAATATGATGCATGAGATGCCTCTTGACTTTTCCAACTAAGATTCAATACTACTCACTGGCCTCTCATCAATGATCCAAGGGCTATAAAGAGATAATAATTCATCAAATCATCACTAAATGTGCATATCTAAAAGATAAAATCATATAAACATTAACATCACATATTAATAATAACAATCGCAAATCCTTGTTAACCTACACTTATAACTAGAAAAAGTGTTCTCAATATACTAGTATGATATCCATCACATGCTCTGACACATTCTTAATTCTTCTTTCTACTATGCCCAATAAAGTAATATAATAGGAAAGTAACACCTATGATGCCATATTTTAATGTCACAAACCAACTCACTCTATAAATAGTAACCAGACCAGTTGGTGAAAATGCCTCAATCATACCTACCTATATGCCAGATGCTACTGAAAAATAGTAAGGTCCTCGGGTGTGATAGTGGGGAGACTCTATCCTCACATCATAGTAAGAAAATACTACAAATAACCAAATATCCTAAATATTAGAAGATATTTAGAATTTGGAATATATTAATATAAGTATTGATATAGTAAATAATTAAATGCAGTAAATTCACAAATGATCATGTCATATATAAAACTCTAATCATCCAATAGGATGACCACACATATAGGAGTATATAAATGAATGAAAAATAAATGTACAAGTATCTACTACCCATATCGAGCCATATGATATACCTGATATCAAAATACCTATCCAAGACATCTAACTTCATCAGTACCATTAATTTTCCTATCTTGTAACTACAACCAAGTGGATGTATGCTTGGGTACCCCAGTAAAATGACAACTCAAGAAGGGTGTGAGTATAAACCTCGTTAGGGATCAACCTATATGGTCATTTACATGAACAATAAATGAAGTGTATGTATATGTGAGGTAATAATTAGGATAAAAAAATAATATTAACAAAAATATGATAATTACTAAATAGAAAAATAAGGGTCAAGGTCTATTATCATAAGGGAATTCCCATGGAATGTTATCAGCCTAGATATGAAACAATATAATATAAAAGAATAAATAAAATTAAAAAATAAATAGGTTGGTCCATAAACCTGATCAACTGGACAAAAAATAAACAGGGCATTGAATTGTATTTCCTTACATTCATTCCATGTGTGATTAAGTCAATATTTGGGTCTGTGATCCCGATTGACTATTCCTTCTTTGTCTAGTGCTGAAAATTTATCTTTTCAAGCAATGTCAAACTAGGGGGATACAATTACTAACCCTAGGACCACCCATAAACACCTCCAGTATATAAGGATTCTAGGAATCAACTAAGAATTCATTAAATATGTCATAGAGTTTATGTACCATGGATCTAACTATGTGTAATCCTATCTAATGTTGGATTCCTATGTATCTATCCATAAGAAATCATGAAATTATTTCATGGACAATACTTAATGGGGAAACCCATAGGTGATATGACATGGATAATCTCTCAATATGGTATAACAATATTGAATCATTCAATAACTATCTCAATAGCCTCATCATCAAACAAGTCGGGGCGATACAGTAATAGTGTGTCTACTTAACCCAAGGAAGTATCCAAGGAATAAATTAAGGAAATCAACATCAATCCTTTCTGATATCAGCATATCATGCTTGGGGGAAATTTTCCCACATGAAAAACTTTTGAATCCCCTATACCCTAGTGAGCTAGGTGTCCACTAGGTGACAATAACTAAGATGGGTTTGAGATTCACCCAATAACCACCTCTATGGATCTTATACAGGGTGTAATCCCAATAAAAAATAGTACTTTTGTTAATGTTAATAGTATCATTGAATCAAGTGGCTCAAGAGGTGGATTCTTATAAGTACATTTGCATCCCCACCATGACATCACATCACATTGAGATCATAATCCATGTACCACGAAGCACATCTAGAAATCCATGTTTCAACAATAATAACTAAGTGAAAGAATAAATATAAAAAAGAGAGTGAGGCTCACTGAGAACCTAAAACTATCACTACTATTATAGCCCCCTGGGATCACATGTTTAACATTGGTTCTAAGGTGACAAAAGCTACAATCTCAACCCATACCGATGGAGAACTCTCTCAGGGTCAATCAAATATCAAGAAACCCATTGATTTTTCCAATTTTAATAAATGAGAGAGGAAACACTTATAACATCATTGAGGTCATAATAGAAGAAAATAAATCCATCTTGGGATCCTCCATGATATATTCAAGGTCTAGAGTAAACACTCAGTTCATCGATACATCATGTGCCTTGACATCTTAATAAAGGTAGCACATCCTTGCTAGCTACATGAGGTTTTTACATAACAAAAATCGTCAAGAGATTTCCCATGGCCCATATCAGTGCTTAAGGGTGGTTTATTCTTTCAACAATGTCTTGGTCTACCTGTGGTCTATCTATCTATTCCTACATAGAAGCGGATGTGTCACTAGGTGTAGCATTGACAATTAAGAGTTTTGGTGGCCACTTAGTGTCTCTAAGGTCTCAGTCTTGGCCATCCAGGCAAGGAGATAAGATAAAACACATGGGTTGTTAGTCACCCCTAAAATTTATCTATTTAAATAAACAAAATTTGTTAAATTTGACAATTAACTAAAATGAATTTAAACTGGGGAGACACCCTCAAGGGAGATCCTGGGCATCAACTTTCCCTAATAAACATGTATAATTACTAAAGGCCAGTATGAAAGATCACTTACCTTATAATATGTTTTGCATTAATTTTTACAAGGACCATTAGGAGAATCCAAGGGCCATCTAAGTTCATTAAATATGTACAATGTCCAATATAAAAACTGAGCACTACATGTTAATTAATTACGAATATATTAAAAAATTTAATTTATCTCAAAATATATATATAATTAATGAAAATAAATTGAAAATGCTTAATGTATGAAACCTAATTAGATGATACCTTTACACTGGAATTGTGACCAAACACTCTCCAAAAACCTGTGACACATCCTCAACCCAAAATAAAAAATTATCCCTAATAAAAAGAGTCAAAACTACAACCCAACAATTTAATTTAAAAATTAAATCATTAGGAAATTACCATGGTGACATACCTCAATGGAACAAAATCTAGAAAAGAGTATATGGCCACTTGGGTTTCCCTCTGCATTGGAAGAGAAAAATAACTATCACATATATCAAATTACACTATGATCTAGTGGGATCAAGAATAAAAATCCTAACTGGGGGAACCAAAAGTTAGGGGGAGGGAATAAAAAATCCCAACAGTGGATAATGGAGTTCAAGACTTACCTCTTATCTTCTAATGCTTCTGATGACGTTCTATTCAAACTAAGAATGAGGAATATCTACCATGAGGAAAGGGACAATGAGTGTGGAACATGTGGAGGAGATGTTTGGTGAAATTATGGAGAAAATTGGGTAAATCAAATTAAGTTTTGGAGGGTAAAAATTATCATTTTCTCATTTTTAATGGGCCACATAGTTTGGCAGCATAGTTGGCCAAACTGTGCGTCAACCGTGCACCTATGTTGTTTGTGGAATATCACTCTCACAGAAGAAAATTGAAAGGTTTAAAAGACATTTTTCAACCATGTGACATGTTTTTAATAAACTATAGAAACCCACATGACATTCCATGGCCAATTATGCAGTTTCTCTAGCCTATGTGCCTATCCATACTGGGTTACGTGGATAGTACTAACCGTGCACCCTGGGATGCACTTTCCCAAAACAACTAAATATTATCTTGAACCCTCAAAATGATCTAAAAAGTGAAATATACCTTTTTATCCCAAAAAAATATATCCAAAAACGTCACTTTGAGGAATCCAAACATTTGGAATCTCATTCTATAGCTGTGATCAACATTTGACCATTCCTGTGATTAAAAATTCAATTTCCTTTTAGAGCTTCCAACATGGAAAACAATGGATCTAACATAATTCACCACATAATGTTAATAATGATATAAATCTCATATATATTCATTATACACATATTTATAACTATTCTATTAAACGGTGATGAAAAATCAATGACATCACTTCATGGAGACTGTAATCTGTACGTACACAAAAGTGATGTTTCTAGTTTTTTATGGATGTAATAAATGAGAGATAAATAATAATTAACCTTTAATAAATCATTATTATATCATATGTAGCATATATTTTCATTAAATATATACTATCCATTTAAATAGAAAATGATAAACAAATGAAATCGCTTTGTGAAGGTGGAAGTCCACACACGTGCACGAGTGACTTTATTGTTTACCAACATATCAGAAGGTAAGAAGTTATATGATATATTTTAATTATTAAATAATAAATATTTTATAAATATATTTAAAAAACGTGAAATAAATAATTATAACCAACTCTGAAATATGAATATGGAAAATGAATTGTATGTGTTTTTGAGGTGGTAGTCCACTAGCATGCATGCATGATACTTTTATTTATTATTTTATGGAGAAGAAGGGAAAAATTGTTGACCCATAATAATAATAATAATATTTTACTATATTTAAGATACTATTGTAATAATTTTGTTATTGATAAAATATGTTTATATAATTTTTATGAAAAAATACTATTGAAGGATCTGGGTATAGATTTATACCTCTTCTTTGAGAGGCCATGTTTGGATTACACCTTAACACCTGAAATATTTGTCTAAAGAGAATAAAATAAGCTCTATTATGAATGGAATTATTGTAAAAATAATTTTTTAGTTTGTACTAGTTGATCTAGAAGGAATAAATAGAGTGAATAAGGGATGGTAATATATACGCTTTTATAAGTAAGGGGAGGGACACACAAAAAATTTCTTAAAGGATTTTAGTGATATAAGTTCACTTTCTTGTGAAAGTATCTAGAAATAGAAAATTATTAGATTTTAGGATAATATAAAGTTGAAATATATTAAAAAAATAATAATTTAGAAGTTTTTTGTGGAAATACTTACCTTATCTTCTCTTTTTAACCATCGATAGTCCACGCAACACACAAACAATAGTTTTTTCTTAATAGAAGGGGTATATGAATAGATAATGATAATATCCTTAATATAGTGACATAACTGTATATAATTGATAATAATATCATTATATTAATGTTTATATAATAAATTTAGTGAATATAGTTACAAACAAAACTAAGTATTTGATATTACTAAAGTTGAGGTCTTGGTTTTTCCTTGGAAGTCTCCATGAATGTAAAAGGATTATGCTAACTATGACTAAAAAAGAGATTATGTTAATGGGATATGGTTATAGGGAAAGTAAAATGGAATATTTTCAAGGATAAATTATAATGATAAGTGAGTCTTGAAGTGGGGAAAATGTTAAAACTTTATAAGTGAATAAAATGGTAGTATTGGGTATACCCATTGAATTTTTGTAATTGAATTTTACTATTTTATGTTAAAGGGGTTAAAAAGAATAAAAAAGTAAAGGGGAGAGTTTTGTTAAATAAAAACCAATTCTATTTATTTGTTAGAATTTTTTAATATATTTTTTCCATCCTTCCATAGTAAATACCTTTTACCATTTTACATTTTATAGGGGTGTCAAATTTTTAACCATAGTAATTAAATTTAATGGAAAAAATTAAAATTAACTTAATTACAAAATTTGAACCTTATAATTTCATATTTTGAATCCATTTTATCAAATAAAATTTCCATTGGTATGAAAGGATAATTTTAAAATATAAACACATAAAAAAGTAAAACAATTTTTAGAGAAATAATGTTTTCAAGATTTAAATTTTTATATAAGATAAAATTATCTTGGATAGTAATTATATAGAAATAAATTTATTTTTTAAAAATTAAATAATATGAGGCTTAAAATTAATTCAGAAACAGAATTTCCCTTTAAAAATTGATTCAAATAAAACATAGAAAATATAATTTTATATTAAAGAAATATCTTATTTATTTATAAAAATATTATCCTTATCCTTTATAAGTTAAAAGAATATTTTAAATAGAATAATTTTATAATAATTTTCTGGAAATTAGATGTTATTTTTTTAAATTATTTGAGATTATTTTGAGACCACGAGCTTTGACGACTCCTGATTATGGGGCCCAGTGATCCCAGAAAAGAATTTTGAATTTTTTAAGTTCATTTAAGTAAACATGTGAGTGGGTTTTTATTAATTTTAAACCATTACTCAGATAAAAAATCCAAGGGCATTGTTGAACATAGAATATTTTTATTTACCTAGAATAGACATAACTTCGACTGGTAAGGTTTGATAGGAAAAGTCAGTTTTCAGACAATTTAGAAAAAAAATAAAATAACATAAAAATTTATATTATTTTTTCTTCCCAACCATTGGACAGTGGAAGAAAAACACTATGGTGTGGCGATGAAGTGAATATGAGTCTCATTAAATGAATATAATTAATGTCTTGTAAATGTGAAATGTAATGACACATTATATGAAGTGTAATAGATATGTTGTTTCATAAATGAAACATCGTAATGTCGCGGGGACACAACATAACAGAAACACTGTGACATGTTTTTTTAATAGGTTAACACGTTGGAGAAAGGAGGGTCAATTGTTGGAATTATTTTTATGAACCTACGATGACAATTCTCTCCAAATATGAATGAAAAGTTCCACTGAATCGCCAATGACTTCGACACACCTCAAAGAACGGAACTAAAAAGCGACGAATGCCAATAGAACCTGAAACCCCACGGATGTGCCACTTCAATGATGAACACCATTGAGGTAGGGGATTATTTTGTTTCATGTTTCCCTGTGCATTATTCTGAAATAACGAACATTGATTAACCCATGAAAAGGTTGATCTGTGGGTCGCTTGTTCTTGTGGGAGGGTTTTTTTCTTGGGTTTTCTATACCAGGGTTATTTATTTGTTGATAGAACCTCAATCCCAACACTACCCATGTTTAAAAATATAATTTGGATGGTAAATACTGACATTAAAAAGGTCCAATCCCCTCCCCCTTGGGAGTTCATCATGGAAAAACCATCAGATTTTTAGTAAGAATGTTTTGAGGCTTTTATAGGGAAGGCAACACCCCATGGAGGCCTGAGGCATAAATGACATGAAGAACGGTCCACCAGAGAAGAAAAGGTAGTCCGAAAAATATCTCATGGGTGTGCCTATGTCGATTGTGGTGGCTTTAACCACTGGTGGTGGCCCGCAGCAGTTCCCACGAGCAAGTGGTAATGAGGAACGAAGGCATGCCAAAGGTAGCAACCCTGGCCAGATCGGGCCATGGTGAAGTGGTAGAAACTGTTGGTCGGGCCAGTGGCTGGTGGAGGGATATGACCCCTCATCCACATTAGTCGAGTATCCCACAACCATGGGTCATAGATTCTTGTGGAATGAAGTCCCCTAACCACAAGCGGAACCCATACGACCGGGTTCGACTAGCCGCGTGATAGCACCCCAGACGTGCTATACTTCTGGGCTAAAGAGAGTCAGTCTGCCTGATCTGGACCTGGTATGGCATGACCTGAGCCCACACCAAAAGATCCTGACCCTCTCCTAGTGGGATAGACTCGCTCCCAGTGGGTTGGAACTATGCACAGCATGCCAAACCAGATGAGACTGGGTCACCGGGCGACCCAGCGGACTGAACCCCTGGCCGAACTGGGTCGGGTCCAGTGAGGCCCACTGTGCCTAGACCTCTACCCAGGCTGAACCAGGCTGACCCCGACCAAAAATGGGTTAGTTCAGGTCATTTTATCTAAACTAGGGAATGTGGGGCCCCCTAGGATAGGTTTCTCGAGTTGGTCTGACCAGGTCAGACTAGGCCGAGACGCAACCGAACCTTGTTTACTAAAACACCAATAACATACAAACTGGTCATCCAATTGATGAGACATTTGCGGTGTTGGAACCCTTGAAATGATTAAGATCATTTACCACACTCTAAGGTGGATTTAATGGATTTTTAAATGCGATGAATGACTTGAGAAGCATTTATTTTGAAATCAGGAACACTAAGTGCAGAAACCCTACGGTTGGCCGAGACCTGAAGACTCCTGATAAGAGACCCTGTGTGGATCAGATATGATAGCCTAGTGGGAAGAGTATATTTGTGACCTAGTAGGATCATAGTGGGGAGAATATTTGTGTGACTTGGTAGACCCTTAGTACCTGACAGGAGGAGTACCTCAGTATGGCCAAGGTGGGAAGCAGCTCTGTGTGACCCGACATACCCACGGGGGGGGGGGGGTGGATCTATGTGACCTGACATAACCATGGTAATTATCATGTATGAATACCACATTAGTCCAAAGTTAGTGGGAAGAGGCTCTATGTGACCCTTCAGGACCACTATACACATTTTGGAGGAGTTCTCTAGCAACCCAAGGTGTTCGATGATATGAATGATGGTATAACTTTTATACTCTAGATTATACCTGGTGTGAGCTTTATTTCTTCATGGTTTTCTTTGTATATTACTTTGTGGTATTTCCTTGTTGGTTTGGTGTACCTACTGAGTATATTGTTACTCACCCGTGCACGAGCATCACCCATATGTGTTGTGAATGGTGTAGATGACTGGCGACTTGGTGGAGGACTTGGTGGCCTGAGACCAGGTGGTGCCCAGTGAGATTAGGTTTCCAGGACGTGCTTCTACGGATTCCGGCATCCACTATATAGTTTCCCATCAGGAGGGATCTTCAGCGGACAACATTCCACCAAACTTGTACTTTCTCATGTTGTATTTGTCTTTTGTTAGTTTTTTTATTCTAGCCTATTTAATTTCAGATGTACCTTTATACTCAGTGGTTGTTTAGTGGAATGAATGTTTACATTTCTAGAATTTGGACTTGGTTGTGTGTGCGTGCTTATAGGTACTCAAGAAAATTCCTTCCACTTGCAGGTTGATGACTTCGACACCAGTCGCCAACTCATGGCCTTAGGGAGTCATTCTTGGGGAATGTTAGAGTAGGAGCCCTGGGGGACGGGTCATGAAAATGTGTTATCAGAGGTGGTCAGCTCTACCTCAGGGACCTGGAGTCTGTTGTTTTGTTTTTGAGCAACAATGTTAAATTATTTGAGTTTGAAATTCAGATTCAGGGAGTCCAGTGTTGGTGCAGTGACCGACGTATCCATAAATCAGGACCACTAATTCTGCTTTTCAGCTCTATAGAAAAAACTAGTTGCATGCATCATATAGAAATTTCATGTTTCCACATTCTCTTCTTGAATAATAGTCAGATCAATAAGTATAATCTATTTAATTTGGTCCATCTTGATCCATTTCCAGATTTCTCCACGTGGAAGACCATCTCGAATTCAGATACGTGGTCGTGAGGAAAACATTCCTATAGATGAGGCATTGGTTCAGGGACCAATGCTAGAGATATCCCCTCTAGGTGGTGTACCAGCATTACCATGACCCGTTGATTGAAAGTTACTACTGGTGTTACCAGTAGAGGATGCACATAAGATCAGTGCCTTGCACAAGTTCCAGAGATAGAGACCTGCCAAGTTCCAGGGAGAGATAGATCCTTAAGTTAGTGTGGACTGTATAGAGGTGGTTATGTGGGTGTTCCTCTTATTGAGGACTCCACATGACCAGATGGAGGTCTTAGCTATGAGCCTTCTTCAGGTTTCGACAAGGAGATGGTGGATCCTAGTGATTTAGACTCATGATGAGGTGGACCACTCTTAGGATGACATCAAGATGTTTTTCTGAGAGTATTTCTTCCCCAAGACCTTGTTCTCGGTGCACATATATGAGATGCTTTACCTACATTAGGGCAGCATGTCAGTGGATGAGTACTCTTCAAGGTTTAAAAAGCTCTCCCGCTACTCTATTGACAAGTGGAGAGACCCTTTCTTGAGGGATTGAACCTTTGAGAAGGGAATATGATGGGAGATCCGGGTGTTAATGATTTCCCTTAGAATCCCCACTCAGGATGGAGTCCTAGAGAGATGTCTACTATTAGATATATTCCTCATAGAGTAGGCACTGATGGTGGGAGATACCACCAGGTGACATGTGATTGATTCATCCCTGAAGGGCATCCAAAAGATGAAGTAGAGGTCTAAGAGGTCCATATCATCCTGAGGGAAACCCTAATACACGTGATCAGTGGTGAAATACCACTAGGGAAATGGGGGTCAGTAAAGGAATAGAGCATGCTACTCGTGCGGAGGGCATGGACACATGACTTATGAATGCCCAACCCACCCCATAGACGATCTGAAGGCGGTCAAGGGACCTCCAAGGAAGAGGAATATGTTCGAGTGAGGAGGTTTGTAGGGGCAGTATGTGTGATTGGGGAGCAGGCTATGTAGTAGGTGGTGGGAGGGAGTTTTAGTTACTACATCCACCAACCCCAGGTGGTCCACCCCGACCTCATGGTGTAGGTGGACTGGGGTGATCACAATTTCCAGAAAAGGTGGCTTATAACCACGGAGCTCTAAAGATGATTAGAGGTATGATCTATGTCTTATCCACCTTAAATGTAGTTCTTATAGACACAGGTTCCAGTCACTCTTTCCTTGCAACAGACCATGTTTGAGGATTTTAGATTTCAGTGGAGTCGTTTTCTCGATCCTTAAGATTAGAGACTCTTACGGGAGGGGATTCAATTATTACACACTATTACCGGTAATGTGATATTACTCTAGGAGGCGAGAGATTCTGGTGGGATATCCCAGTAGTGGCATCGAGGCCTTACGACATCATCTTGGGTATGGACTGGTTAGTGATAGTCCATGCTCAGATCGACTGTATTAGGCACCAAGTGCATTGTTTCCTCAAGGATGGGACCAGGTTTTCCTTCACTAGTGAGAAGGGAGCTTTAGAAGCAGATGAAAAAAATTATTGGAGGAGGGTGATGCCAATCACTCACATGTTGGATAGCCTCACTCTTGGTGTAGTGGACGAGAGGAGTCTGATCATTCCTAGAGTGGTGGAAGAGTATAAAGATGTCTTTCTGGAGGATATTTCGAGACTACCAACTTAAAAAAGGTATAATTATGCATTTATTTGTACCCGGGGATGGCACCAATATCCACACTTTCATATCATATGGCTCAAGCGAAGCTTCGTTAATTGAGGGTACAAATTGAGGTCATGTTGGAGGAGGGATTTGTGAGGCCCATTGTTTTACCATGGGTAGCCCCGGTATTGTTTTCTAAGAAGGAATATGAGAGTTTGATGTTGTGTGTGGACTTATGATGCTTGAAACATGTGACTATAAAGAACAAGTATCCACTACCGAGGATTGATGCCCTCTTCAATTAGTTGAAGGGAGTGAGGAGGTTCTTGAAGATATACCTCAAATCAGGGTATCATCAGATTTAGGTATGAGATGAGGACGTACTAGAGAAAACCTTTAGATGTCAGTATGGACATAATGTGTTTTTGGTGATGCCTTTTGGCATAACCAATTCCCCAACCATGTTCATGGAACTAATGAACAGGATCTCCCAGCCTTACCTCGATCGTTTTGTAGTGGTCTTCATTGATGACATCATGGTGTACTTGGAGTTAGAAGAGGAGCATGCTACACACTTGTGGATAGTATGGGATACACTCCGAGAGCACCAACATTACAGTAATCTCTCGAAGTTATGGTTCTAGATTCAATACATACACTTTTTGGGATAGGTCATCACTGAGGCTAGAGTTGCAGTGCATTCGACAAAGATAGAGGTAGTGTTGACTTGGGAGCCACCCAGGAGCGTGACTGAGGTGTGATGATTCTTGGGTTTGGGTGGATATTACCATAGGTTCATTCCTAACTTTTTAAAGGTTGAAAATATTTATTATCCTTGAAAAAAAAGGTAAATCCCGTTCGTGTGGATAGATAAGTGACAATTGTGTTTCCAGGAGATGAGGTAGAGACTAATGAGTGCCCCTATCTTGAGAATACCCAAAGAGGGCATGGATAATTAGTCTTATATGACAAATCAAGGACCAAACTATGTTGTGTCCAGATGTAAGTGCGAGTCTCGATCATCTAAGTCTCACGGTAGTTGATGTATCATGAACAGAACTATGTGACCAATGAACTGGAGTTAGCACCAGTGGTCTTTCCATTAAAGATGTGGATGCACTACTTTATGGGTGAATGATTTACCATTTACTATGACCACAAGAGTATTAGGTATATATTCTCATAGAAGGACATGAACTTGAGATAGCAACAATGATGGGAGTTCCTCTAGGACTATGAAATTGAGATAGACTATACTCCTTGGAAGGGGAACATGGTGGAAGATGCACTCATCTGGAGGTCTGGTCTATAACTATTGATTGAGGAAACAGAGCTATTAGACGTGATGAAGATATCCTTCAGGGATGATGATAGAGAAACTTACCTTTATTTGATGACTATTCATCCTCCACTTTTATAGTGAATCAAGGAGGCACATCTTGTGGGTGTTGACTGTGAAGCCTGATGTTCTTAGTTATCCTCAGGACAAGCTCCTGATGAATTTTTTATATGTGGGGAGCACATCATCCTTCTCAAAAGGTGCATGGTAGTACCAGTGATGTTGTGGTAGGAGGAGTTGAGAGAGTTTATACAATTTATTTGGTGGTACATCCTCGTGTGGAGAAGATTTAATAGGACCTCCGGCGTAAGTACTGGTGAGAGGGGATGATTTAAACTATGGTAGAGTTCATTTCACACTGCCTCACTTGTCAGTAAGTAAAGGCTGAGCATCTGGTTACAGCATGCTTGGAACAACCACATGAGGTACCAGAGTGGAAGTGGGATGGTATCTCGATGGATTTTGTGATGGTATTACCATGCATTTCCAAGGTCTATGATTCTATCTAGGAGATTGTTGACTGACTCACCAATTCGGCTCACTTCTTACCCATATGGGAGCAGAGATCGATATAGGGATTGAGACACCTCTATGTCCAGGAGATAGTGTGGCTACACGGGGTTCCTTCGATGATTTTCTTAGATCATCTCAGATCTTGATGTTCAATTTACATCCTGGCAGTGGAAGGGATTATAGGAGGTGTTCGGAACTCATCTGTGCTTTAGAAAAACTTATCACCCTTAGATAGATGGTCAGATGGAGGGGACCAAACAGACATTGGAGGACTTGCTTCATTATTGTGTCCTTGATTTTGTTCGTAGTTGGGAGGACCACCTTCCACTGGTGGAGTTTGCATACAACCACAACAATAACTCCACCACTGGTATGTCACTATTCAAGGCCCTGTACAGGAGACCATGAAGATCAAATCTATACTGGATAAACATAGGAGAGTCAACACTAATGGGTCTATAGTTGGTATGGGCTACCACTGAGAAGCTTCAGACCATCCAAGAGTGGATGAGGACTACATAGAGCAAGAGGATATCTTATGTGGACAGGATATGGAGACCATTGTAGTTTGAGGAGGGAGACCAGGTTTTCCTTCAGGTCTCACCCCAACGGGGATTGTAGAGATTTGGCCAAGTAATCAAGGTATCTCCAAGGTTAATCAAACATTTTTAGATTCTAAGAAGAGTTGGCTAGGTGGAATACCTCATAGCTCTTCCCCATAGACACATCAGGTGCATGATGTTTTATATGTGTCTAAGTTGAGGACGTACCTTTATAGAGTGACATTGGTGAAATGTTAGCGGAGTTCCCAGTAGAGATAGTGGATTGATAGGATCATGTTCTTTCATGGATGGTATATTCCTCTAGTACATGTTCGGTGGTAGAACAAGAATATCTAGAAGAGAAAATTTGAGTGGGAGGCTCAGATTCGTGCTCAGTACACCCATTTGATTGTTTACCCTTGTTTTGGATTCTGAGGATGTGAAGCCCAAATAGAGGAGAGTAATGTAATGTCCTGAAAATTCCATGTATTTTTTTTTAAATTATATGAGATTATTTTAGGACTAGATGCTTTGATGACTCCTGATTTAGTGGCCTGGTGAACTCGGAATAGAATTTTGAAATTTTTTAAGCTCATTAATGTAATGGTGCGAGCAAGTTTTATAACTTTTATACCAGTGCTCGGATAAAAAATATTAGGGAACCATTGAACTTAGAACGTTAGTATTATCCTAGAATAGTCCTAACTTCAACCGATAAGGGTCAACCATAAATGTTAATTTTTAGACTTTTTGAAAAAAAATAACATAAAAAGTTATTTTATATATTTTTCATAACCATTGTGTGGTGGCACGATGGTGCTGCAGTGCGACGATAAAGCAACAACGAGTCACGTTAAATGAATCTCATTGATGGATCATAAAAATGTAGCATAACGATACATTAAATGAAGCGTAATGATGCGATGACACAACATAACAGAAACACTATGACATGTTTTCTTTTAAAGGGTTAACATGATAGAGAAAGGAGGATCAATTGGTGGAATTCCTCTGATGAACCTATGTTTAGAATTATCTCTAATGAAGAATGATGAATGTCGGTGAATCACCAGCAACTTCAACAAACCTAGAAGAATAGAACTGGAAAGCGATGAATGCCAATGGAACTTGAACCCCCACAAATAGTCCACCTCAACGATGAACACCTTTGAGGTAGGGGTTTATTTTTTATCATGTGTTCCCATCATTTATTCTGAAATAACGAATGTGGCTCAACCCATGAACATGTTGATCCACATATTGCTTGTTCTCATGTGAGGGTGTTTTTATTAGGTTTTCCATACCGAGATAAATTATTTTTTTATAGAACGTCAATCCTAAACCTCCCCATATAATGAGAAGGGAACAAGATGACATGAACAAGGCCTGAGTCCCTCTGCATTGTGTGTTCTTCATATAAGAACCTTCTAATTTATGTCAAGATGGTTTGAGGCCTTGGTAGTGGAGGCATAACCCCACAGAGGCTGGAGGTGCAGACAACATGAAGAACGGACCACTGGAGTGGACCTAGGGGTCCACCGAATAACCCGGTGGACCATAGAATAACCCATCGGTAGTGGTACACCATGACGGTGTGTTGGAGGTAGCATCCCTGACAAAGCAGCAGTAGTTACTGGTCAGGACGTCGGTGGGTAGAGTTATGCAGGCCATCGACCATGTTGGTGGAGGGGCCTGCAGCTGCGGGTCGCGGCTTACTGTGGCACGCGGTCCCCTAACTGTGTGTGGAACCTGGGCGGCCAGGTTTGACTAGCCACGTGATGGATCCCCAAGTGCATTAGGCATTTGGGATGAAGTGAGCCTGTCTAGAATTTTCCCTAGCGGGCTGGATGAGACCAGGTTTCTTGGCAACCTGGCGGGCTAGACCCCCAGCCGAACCGGGCCAGGTCCAGTGAGTGATAACGGGCCTGGCCCACTAGCTAGGCCGGAACGGGCTGACTCAGACCTGGACAGGATGAGGTCGGGTCACTTGAACTAAATTGGGGAATGTGTGTCCCCCAGGCTATGTTGGGTGGGTCGGTTGGACCGGGCCCAAACACAACTGACTCTTGTTTACTAAAACACACAATAATATACAAATAGGGCATCTGATTGATGGTCCATTTTTGGAGTTGGAACCCTCACAATGAGGAATATTGTTTAGTATAATACAAGGATACATTAATGGAAGTTGAAATGTAATGAATGGCTTGAGGAGTAGTTCTCCCAGAATCAAGTGCACTACGTGCAGAAACCCTACAGTTGGTTGTGACCCAAAGACTGCTGAAAAGAGACCTGGTGTGGATGAGCTATGATAGCCCAATGGGAAGTGACTCTATGTGACCCGATAGAAGCATGGTGGGGAGAGGCTCTATGTGACCCAGTAGAGCCACGATACTCAACAGGAGGAGTACCTCAGTATGGCCAAGGTAGGAAGTGACTCTGTGTGACCCGACATGCCCAAGGTGGGATGTGACTCTATGTAACCCGGTATACTGATGGTACTCATTAAATATGAGTACCACATCAATCCATGGTTAGTGGGAAGTGGCACTCTGTGACCTAGCAGGCCCACTGTACTCATTGAGGAGGTGTTCTCCAGCATCCCAAGGTGTTTGATGATACGATTGATGGTCATACTTTCCTACTCTAGATTATACCTAGTGTAATATTCCTTTCTTTTTTGTTTTCTTTTTGGATTTATTTATGGTCTTTACTTATTTTTTTGGGGTCCCAACTAAGTATATTATTACTCTCCCCTTCATGGGATTCACCCACACATTTTGTGTTTGGTGCAACGACTGATGACTTGACAGAGGACTTGGTGGCCCTGGACCAGGTGGTGCCTAGTGAGGTCAGGCAGGCCAGATGTGCTTCTACGACTTCCGGTAGCCACACTGTAATTACCCCTCAGGTGGGATCTTTTGCAGATGGATTTCCATCAATCTTGTACATTCTCTTTTATAGTTTTTTTTTTGCTTGTATTCTTTCCCATCTACATTCAGTTGTACCTTTACACTCAGTAGATGTTTAGTGGAATGCATGTTTACCTTTTGATCTTTGAGACATGGTTATGTGTGCATGTGTACAGGTACATAGGCAAATGCCTCTCACTTGTAGGTTGGCACCTTTGGTACTAGTCTCTAACCCCAAGCCTTCGAGAGTCGGGCATGGGGGATGTTATGGCACATGCCCTCAGTGACAGTTCATGACATTTATTCTTCAAAGTAATATTTTATTACAAAAAAGGTTTTACACATTTCTAGGTAATTTTTATATAATGATAAAATTAATACATGTTACAAGTTTCATGAAAGTTGTATTTTTTAACCAAAAAACAACCATTTCTAAAAAATATAAAAAAGTATTACTATGTTATTTTGATATGAATAATTCAAAAATAAAGATCATTTTTATTAATTTAAAATTTAAAATTTTATTAATTTATCTTTTTAATAAAAATTAAAAATAAAATTGAAACTCATTTTATTTGGAAAATAAAATTTTCGAATATTAAATTTTATTATTGTTATTTCACATCATCTACTAACTAAATTGAGGTTAAATAATTGTTATCATAAATAGTATGTTTTAATTAATATAAATTTTTATTGCATAAAAGATAATGAATGATCTTATATATTATTTTAGAAAAACTAATTGAATCTCATTTATATTAAAAGTATAATTATTTATATATACTTATAATTCTTAAAATGGTTACTCATATTTTCTCCTACTAATTCAATGGGTTAGTTTTAATAATTATCAGTAAATATTTATATTTTATCTAAATATATAATTATTTCTTTTAATTTTAGTGTTTCATTTATAAAAATATACCAAGAACATTTAATTATTCAAATTTAATCATATATTATAATTTCTAGGAGTTACATTCTCCCCCTTAAATAAATTTCATCATCATTATTAGACTCACAATAATTTCTATAGAGTATTCATAATTAATACCTACACTAATATATGATCATGGGTTAATTTAGGATTTATAATGAGATTTATATATATGAAAATATTATTATATTATCTTTATAAATAGAGCTAACCCATTCCAAATTTCATATAGAATTATACTAAGGGAATAAGATCTAGATCTATAACCAATAAATTTCCCCAATCCACTAAAATGATTTATATTATAATCATACAAATAGGGGTTTTTATAATTCAATATATAGTATTTGGTTAAAATTTTCATAAAATATGAAACTATAAAATATATAATGAAAATTAACAATTTGATTCTTTAGTAGTAGTTTCATAGTATTATCCTTGTTCACATGATTTTTGATGACTATTTCCCTCTTTGTCCATTGGATTGGGGTATTGATTTTCATAATTCCCAAAACTCCTAAATTTAAGTAATGGATTTTTTTAACATCTCTATCACCCTTACACTTTTGATTTTTATAACCTTTATCTCAATAGTTATATTGTTTACTTGAAATATATTAAATTGAATACTCTTTACTTCATCATCTTCATCGCATTTTCTCTTATGTGATAACATCTTTCTCTTCCAAGTTGTGTTTAAGGATTCCTAAATGTTCACATTATTAATCATATTTTATGATAGATGGTTTGGTATAACCACAAGGGTTCTCACTCCATATCCCATTCTAATGGGTTGTTCATTGTGACAATATCTACATTGTCCCTCACACCCATGGTTCCTTCTAGGTCCAACCATTTCTAAAACCAAATTATTTAACAAAAGTGATGATAATTTTTTGTTAATTGTCATAATTATAGGAAAATTTAACTTTAATACGTTTCAAGTTATAATACCATCATGTTAGTGTATAGTTATTATAACTCAACATATATCAAAATCAATTCAAACAATATCACTTTATATTTAAATTATTTTATTATTAGTTAAAACTAGTTTACATCGAGTTGGGTTTTCTCATAATTTTTAAACTAATCAATAAAATATAGATCCTAAATTACCATGAACTTTAAATTATTCTAAACCAAATAATAATTTAAATATATACTCCCAAAATCCAACTTTATCTTTCTCATTAAACATTTGTCATTCCTATAATAATATTCCCATGTATTTATATACCCTAATCACATATTATCAATCAAATTCCTTTCCTTGCTTCATTCCAAAGATCTTTTTTATCCAAATAATAAATCAAAAATATTTTTGATAGTATCAAAAATTTGAATATGTGAACATCCATCCAAATATGTCCTCAATTAAAACACAATTGTTTTAACATATGTTACATTAATATTAATCTATGACTATTATTTTTTCAATACATAGTTATCCATGGCTATTCCTTCGATTAGGTTCTGTAAACAAATTAGTTAAAATAATAATCAAATCATTCATAATGGTTTATAAATATAATTTTATTAACAAAATATTATACCCTACGACTATCTTTCTAGGTGTAAAGACTTAGTCCCACTTATCTTGAATCAAAGTGATGATTGAGTCAATTATTAACCAACCATTTTTAGGGTTATTACCCGAAGGTGAATCTATACTATAGTCACATCCACTTGATAGTATCCAGATATGGTTATATTTCCAAGGAAATCCACACAATATCTTCTTTATGAAGACATCAAGATGTTATACCATATTTATACTTATTACTTGGGTTGTAAATGAAGTTTTATTATCCTAAAATATAATAAAATTTGGATTATTTAAATAAAATTAAATCATATTCTGTTATAAAAGTTTTTTTGTACCTTTTAAATTGTGATCATGATTAACTTATCATCCCTTAAATAATCTTCAATATACATCATAATATATAATATAATACAGACATTTCATTTGATACCAACTATGATTCCCCATATCCGCACTCCTGTGTTTGGTGCTCATAGACAAATAATTTACATACACAATTTGATATGAGCTCTAAAATCCAACATATAAGCATCCATAATTACAAAATCAATAATGATTATTGAATCTATTACATCTAATGGATTATATAATGTTTCGATATTTATATAATTAAAACACATTATAAATAAACACAGAACTTGTATTTCTCAACCAATGGAATTTTATTTCATTATATATAATAAAATACTTAATTCATTATAAGTATTCAATATCTCTCATTAATCATTCCATACATGTTATCCTTATAAACATATTATGAAAATTATATTTCTTTATAACTGGGGGATTTGAAACATAATAAGTGGTGAGATCAAACGCTCATCAAGGGAAAAATTTAACTAAATAATCCATGTTATAAATATCATGGAAAGAATAGGTAAACAACATGTGTAATTCCCTTCCCCCATTTACCCAGAGTTGGTGCATTATTACATAACATTGGCATGATACAAGGAATCATTTCCTAAAAGACCGATCAATTTAGTTGCCTTGGAAGTACTAGATACATTCATAAGTTTTACATTACATCATGATATAAAAACATAAAATTTTCCCCTTTTAAACACACTTATATCCTTAGCCTATCCCTACTGGTTAACCATAAAATACCTCTTCACATCCTGGGAAAAATAAAACATAGAAAAGGGTGAGCTTAGATGCTCCGTAAGGATAACAATATTGCGGAAACTTTCATAAATAAGCATAAACATTTAAAGAAATGTATAAGACTAAAACAAATGCCTTTTAAAATTAAACATCATAATAATATGGAAAATATAAAATCAAATAATTCCATTTACTTACTCACATAGATATTCTACTAGTCGAATAATCACATGCAATATCAATAGCCACTTTCATAATGGAAGAATACATAATTACAGACTTCATAACCACATAGTCAAGGCCTTATACCATGACTAAAAATAAGATTTTTTCAAGGCCTTGTTCCAAGACACAATTTTATCTCATGAGACCAACTGATGAATCGAGGAGCTATTGCGGGCTCCACCCATCATGGACTAAGTCAAATTCATTCCTCATATGAAAAGGTTTAAATATAACATAAACATTTGTATTAAAAATAGCATACGAAATGTCAATACCTTATCCATAAACCATGAATGGTACAAAAATAATACATCCACTATAAAAAATATCACAAAACCTAAAATACAATATAAAATATTGGTATCATAATAAATCGACTTCAAACAAGTTTAAAATCCATTAAAGGATGTTGACATAGATGAAATTATTTTTTTTAATGAAATGCCTCTTTCTATTTTGAAACCATTTAAATTCCACATAATTATAAAAGAAAACATTTATTTTTAAAACATTATTATAATCTTGTATGGGAAGCTTTAACAATTTTATAATGATAGAAAATAGCTGCACTCACCATATAAGTTAAAAAACATTCCATCCTTAATTTTGTCGAAAAGGTCATAAAGTACCTTGTTTAGAAAAGGACGAAATGATTACTTTAAAAACATATAAGTTCAAATAAGTGTATAAATGAATTTAAAAAAATTATAGTAAAAAGAAAAAATGTTTTGAAATAAATGTTTTATGAAAACCTGGATGTGGATGATAAAGAGGTCCCAGTATATACTTACGTAAAAACAACCTCAGATAATAAATAGATTGTGAAATTAACCCTTACCTTGTACTTTTCCTTGGTCGTGGGTATGTTAACCACATGTATAATAGTTAAATAATTTTTATTAAATTATACAATATCTATATACAAAAATATTATATCACATATGATCCTCTAATATTTCTTTTGTTAAAAATATTTTCAGTAGTATCATCATTTCGGGTGTTAACTGATTCGTTTTCCTTTATATGTTTGGTTACGAAAGCCATGTTTGTTATGAATAGGATGTTTTTTATTAATATACAGAATTATATTAAGTTCTTAAATGTTATTTTCAATCATAAAGTGAAAATGATTCTTGAATTATTATGATGGGGAATGAATCTCATCGCATTCGTGGAGATGGTAATCCGTACGTACGCACGAGCGACAATATCATTATATTGATGGTGAAATCGTATGTAATTGGATAATATATCATATATACAGAATCATTAACATGTTTTATTTATTATTTACATTATTTTTACTCATTATTATACCCATAAAAATAATTAAGTGTTTGAATAACAAACTACACCACGACATGGAGACAGTAAGCCGTACGTACACACGAATAATGATTTTGTCATTCATATGATGGATATAATAATGAATATGGTTGCATAATTTTTATAATAACATCATAGTATATATAAGATACTGGAGTCATTATTTTATAATGGAAAGAAAAAAAGATAGAGGAAGTGGAAGAAGAAAAGAATTTGAACGAGGAGGTGAAATATTTACCTCTTCTTTAGGTTCTTCTTTTGGATTTGATCAAAAGGCTCCTTAGGTTGGATTTATTTCCAATGGAAGGCCTCTAGGATTAAGGGAGGAATGTTGGGAGGATATTTGGGCAAAGTTTGGCCGATCCAAATGGCTTGGAGGAGTGAAATTAAGATTATGGGAAGTACGCTTTTATAAGAGAGGTGAGAGTCACTTTAGAAAAATCATGAAATATTATTTTATAATAAAATAATTTTACATTTACAATGGCTAAAAAATGTTTTATTTAGAGGATAAAGTGATTATGGGTTGAAAACCTCTAAACCAGTAGGTTTTAGATAGGTTTAGGTCACCATATTGACCTTATCTTTTAGATTTAACTCTTAGTTAAATAGTTTTACATTTACCAAGTCTTTTTGTATTTTTATATTATATGGTTTATAAACATACTATAACAAGCCAAGGGAACCCCAAGTGGTTAATTATTAATATATATAACCTTATATAAGTCCTTTTTCCAATCCTTATAATTTTAGAATTATTATACCAATTAATAATATAGTAGTTGTTTTAAAAACTCAATTATGTCAATTTTGACACTATTTTGTATTTGGTTTTTGTGAAAAGAATAACAGCATGATTACTTAGAAAAAAATTATTTAACCAACCCTAAAATTTCATATTAACCTATAAAATTATTTTAATTCATAAAAAGTCTCAAATTACATTTATTTTGATATTTATAATATCAATTATTTTAATCTTTCATTAATATGGTAATTACTGCATCATTATTGTGTCCTAAATTAATTAAATTATTTAATGTCTAAAAATTATAAATAAAATACCATTATATAGGAAATTTTTTTACATTTCTAATTAATATTTATAGTAGAATTTATCTTATGTATAACTCTATATTAAAAAAAATTAGTTATTAAACTTTGAATTTAACCCTTTTAACCCTTCTTTAAATAATATAATAATAAATTTCCTAATCTAAACCATGTGGACCAAGGAGAATCATAATTTATTCATAAGGTTGTTTTTGGTCTAATTATACTTATCTAATAGAATTAGGACATGTGTTAGGGTAATTATGATATAATTTTTACCCTTAATTACCCTATTTAATTTTAACCGTGGTAAATAAAAGTCAACATTTACTATTCACCAAAAATTATTTTCAGCTTATTTAACCACATTTTACTTATTAATATTAACCATTTCTCTCATATTTTTGAAATTCAACTTACATAAGTGGTAAAATTATGTTTCCTACAAATTTGCAAATGCTCCTAGGAGGTGGGTAAAAGATGGTAAAAAGTTCAATAAAATTTTTATATATCAAAACTTATTATAAATTGACTTCAATTAATTACATTGAACTAATATAGGTATTATGTATCTAGTTTTACCTAAAATAAATTTAAATAAAATAAATAATTATTTAAATAAAAATTCGGTTTTAACCAATAACACAATGTTTTTCTCAATTCATCAAAAATTTAAAGTTCTTAGAAAAATACCTAAAATTCACCCTAATCTAATTTCCATATTCCGAATTCAAAAATGAAGCCCATTATGAAAAATAAAATTTATAAAATTTCAAAAAGTGGGTATTACTATTTATAATGGCTAGTTTGATTGGTCGCGGTGTGTTAGAATCTCAAAGATGCGTGGAACACATCATGAACTTTGGAGAGACTTGGAGGCATTTCCAAATGATAATCTACAACACCAATTAGTTCTAGAATTTTGAAAGTTCATATGTACTTGCGAATCAATTTAACTTTCTTACTGAAATGTATAATTCCATTCCATAGATATGCCTTCAAGAAAACATGATCTGCTACCTGAAATTCCAAATCCTCTATTTGGTTATCAGCATAGATCTTTTGCCTAATTTGAGTGGATTTGATGTTGGTTTGGATAACCTTACCCTTTTCCATAATTTTCTCAAAAAGTTTCAATCCTATGATTTTTCTTTAATGAACACCATCCCAAAAAGTTGGTGCGTGAAATCTCTTTCCATATAATGCTTCAAATAGTTCAATCTGAATACATGAATGGAAGCTATTATTATAGAAAAATTATACCATAGGTAAATATTGATCCCAAATACATTGAAAGTCAAGTGGAAAGATCTCAACTTGTCTTAATGGTTTGAATTGTCCGTTATGATTGTCCATCAGTTTGAGGGTGGTAGGATATGCTCAAACGATGTTCAGTATCAAGGGCCTTATGAAGACTTTTTTAGAATCTTGATGTAAAATGGGGATAATGATCTAAAACAAACAATAGGGGTACACTATAGAGTCTTACAACTTCATCAATATATAGTCTTTCCAGGTGTTCAAGTGGTAAATCTTCTCTTATAGAAATAAAATGTATTGTCTTGGTAATACAATCCACAATGACCCATATTGAATCATTTATTCTATGAGTATTTGGTAGCCCCATGAAAAATTACATCGTAATATTATCCCATTTCTACTCAGGTATGGGAAAAGGTTGCATGAATCCTCCAGGCTATTTCCTTCCAGCTTTCACTTATTGACAAAGCATACATCTTGTAACAAAATCTGAAATCTCCCTCTTGATGTTGTCCCACCAAAAATGTTCTTTCAAATCCTTATACATCTTAGTGATACCAGGGTGTATAGAGAAATTGGAGCTATGAGAATTATCCATTAATTCTCTTTTTAGATCAGGTATATCAGAAACACAAAGTCTCTTCCAAAATTTCATAATTCCATCTTCATATATTAATTCACTCAATCTCCTATCATTCACTGATTTAATCTTCTTTTGAAGATCCTCGTTATCAATTTGATAAATTTTTATCCTTTCTAGTAAAGTTTTTTTGAAAACTATTTGAAAAAGTATTGATGTTTCACCAACCATGATTATTCCCATATCCATCATTACTAGATCCATGAAAATAGGATCCCTTTCAACTCTCATGTTGTTCAAAACTCCATGATCCTTTCTGTTCAAAGAATATGCCACCTTATTTTCCTTCCCCGGGTAGTTGTGTATTTTTCATTCATAATACTAGAGTAGTTCAAGATATCTCCTTTGCCTCATCTTTAGTTATTTTTGTGAGAAAATATACATCCAACTCTTGTGATCAATATTAATCTCTCATTTTAACCATAGAGATAGTATATCCATAATTTCAGAGAAAACATTACAAATTATAACTCAAGATCATGAGTAGGATAGTTTTGGTCATGAATTTTTAGTTTTCGTGATGCATAGTAAATAACTATATCATTCTGCATAGGTACACAACCAAGTCCTTTATTTGATGCATCGCTATAAAAAACAAACCCATCATTTCTCGATAGTAGATTCAACATGAGAGAATTTAATAATCTTCTCTTCAGTTCTTCAAAAAATTCTTCACACTCTTTTTTCCAAACAAATTTATGCCCTTTACGTGTGAGTTTGGTTAATGGGACTGCCAATATGGAAAATTTTTGGTAAAAATTCCGATAATAATCTTCTAAACCAATAAAACGGCATACCTCAGTTATTCTTGTCGGTGCTGGCCATTCTTGGATTACCATTGTCTTAGAACTATCAATAGAGATTCCATCCTTAGAGACAATATGGCCATGAAAATAAATCTCCTAAAGACAGAATTCACACGTTCTAAACTTACCATATAATTCCTTTTTTCTTTGAGTCTTTAGGATAATGTGTATGTGATTTTCATGATCTTCGTTTCTTTTTGAGTAAAACAAAATATCCTCAATAAATATGACTACAAATTCATCAATATATTCCTTGAAAACTCTATTCATTAGATCCATGAAGATAGAGGGTGAATTAGTCAATTCAAAAGGCATTACTGTAAACTCGTAATTCCAGTACATGGTTTGAAATGCTATTTTCAGAATCTATTTCTTCTTCACACACAACTGGTGATATCCAGATCGAAGGAAAATCATTGAAAAATATTGAGCTCCATGAAGTTGATTGAATAAATCATTAATGGGAGGTAGGGGATACTTGTTATTTATTGTTATATAATTTATCTCTCTATAGTCAATTCACAACCTCATAGACCCATCTTTCTTCTTGAAAAAAAGAATAGGGGATCCCCATGGAGAAACACTAGGGAGAATAAATCTTTTATTACTTAATTCCTCTATTTATTTCTTTAGTTCCACTAATTCCACAGTTTCCATTCTATAAGTGGTGTTTGATATGGGCCTTAAACTAGGAATTAAATCAATAGAATACTCAATTCCTTATTCTGGAGAATGTCTAGGTAAATCCTCTGGAAATACATCAACATCTTCTTGCTCAATAAGTACATCCTCTATTTGAACATTATATTACTCACTTATAGTTATTTCATTCTCTTACTCCCAAATAATTGAATTAAGTTGAGCTACTGGGGGTGGATCTAGGTAATAATTAGGTGGTGACGTTTCTAATCTAAAGATAATGTACTCCTTATCGTCATATTGAATTGTAACTTTCTTCTTCTTCAATAAATTTTCACATCATGGTCCAAAATCCAATCCACACCAAGGATTATATCAAATTAAATCATGGTTATGATGATGAGATCAGTTGATAAATAACATTTATATGCCCTAATGGGAACTGATTCACAAAACATTGTTGCAATGATACTTCCATTAGGAGTTTTGACAGAGAACTCCCTTATTAAATCAAATTGTAAATATCTAATTTCCCTAGAAAAATGGGAATATATGAAATAATGTGATGATCCAAAATCAAATAAAGCATTGGATAAACATGAAGAACCCATTAAATTACCTGCCACCACGTCTTTCGGGGCTTCAAACTTAGCAGTAGTTATCACATAAGCATAGCCTTGCTCTCTTGGACTTTTCTGGGGTAAGTTTCCTTGGTTCTTAGGAAATTAATTTGCATAATTCCCCTTTTCTCTACAATTGTAGCATTCAACATTGACAGCCTCTTTCTTCCCCTTGCAATCATGAGCTTGGTGGCCTTTTTCACCACACTTGTAATAGACTCCCATTACCTTCAGGAAAGTACTCGGGTGTTTCTTCCCACATTTACCATAGTATGGATATTCAACTTTTCCCTTCTTCCCTTTATTTCTATTTCCTGAGTGTTCAACTGATATCTTCTTCTCCTACATTTCTTTAAATTCATAAGACATAGAGAATTATTTCTCTCTCTTGATAGCACAAGAGACAATATACTCATATGATAAGAAGGACTGTTAAACTATTGATCATCAGAGAAATGGTTTTAACCCATCAAATAATTGATCAATATTACTCATTGGGTTACATATATAATCTGCAACATGCCTTGATAACCTTGTAAAGTTAGCCTCATATTTTGCAACATTCTCATCCTCCTTTTGTCTCAAACTCAAAAATTGTCTTTCCATATCCGCTCGATAGTCATGAGGAAAATATTTTTCTATGAAAATATCTTTAAACTCCCTCCATTAAATATATGATACTTCATCATCTTCTTTTGGGTTTTGAATCAATGACCTCTATTGATCTGCATCTCTCGTGAGGTGATAAACTGCCATGAAAACTTTTTCTCTTTCGCTACTCCCCAAAGCATGAAATAGTTTCTCTAAGGAACTTATCCATTGCTCAACTACAAATGGATTTTCAGTCCCATTGACTGTTGGTGGTTGTTTCTTGATGAACCAGTCTAATATTTATCCTCCACATTGTGGATTCGGGTGCTCCATACGGGTATGGTTATTATTCATAACATGTGTGAGTTGTCCCAATATGGTGATAAGATGACTAGCACTAGTTGCATCATCAGCTCCACTATAATTATCTTGAGTATGAGGGAAATCCCTACATGTATTATGTGTGTTTATACGGTTTCTGATCCTTCCACTAGGAACCATTTCTACAAAATGTCATACAGTAGATTAGTTTATGAATCACAATACATAATCCAAACTTGTAAAACACTTAACATAAATTAAACAGTTTATGGATATAACCCATAATCATAAAAATGTTTTCTTTGAGGAAGTATAAACTTATAAATCCTTCAAAATGGTTTGTAATGAAAATGTGAATTATCCTAAGAATATCTCATGTGAGTGTCGTAACCAAGAGTTCAGCAAGGCCCGTTGTTGTGCACCATTTCCCATTCGAGTCTAGTTCAAAGCGGTGTTTTTGGGTTTTACCCCAAGGTACGTCTATTCCAGACCCACCTCTACCTAATAGTATCTAGGAAGGGATTTATTTCATAGATAAATCAAAAAATCTCTACAGTACCAATATTATAGGAAGTCCTTTTATACTAATCCTCAATGTTTATCTTAGGGTAGTGTTCTCTAATCAGATTTTTTTTCTAAATATCATTTCCAAGGATTGTACTAAACTTCCTCTGATACAAACTATAATGCCCCGAACAAAGTTACCAAGATTCGGTGCATTATTACATAACTTTGACATGATACAAGGAATTATGTCCTAAAAGACAGATCAGTTTAGTATCCTTGGAAGTATTAGATACATTCATAAGTTTTACAATACATCATGAAATAAAAACAACAACAACATTTTGTCACATTTTTAACACACTTATATCCTTAGCCTATCCCTTTAGTTCAACCATAAAATACTTCTTCACATCCTGGGAAAATGAAAAATAGAAAGGGGTGAGCTCAGATGCTCAGTAAGGATAACAATATTTCAGAAACCTTCATAAATAAGAATAAACATTTAATGCAATGTATAAGACTGAAACAAAATCCTTTTAAACATAAACATCAACATAATATGGCAAAGATAAAATCAAATAATTCCATTTACTTATTCAGATGGATATTATTCTAGTCAAATAATCACATGCAATATCAATAGCCACTTTCATAATGAGGGAATTCATAATGCCATACTTCATAAACACAATGTCAAGGACTTGTTCCAAGACTACAAATAATATTTTGTCAAGGTCTTGTGTCAAGACACTAGTTTGTCTCAAGATACCCACTGATGCATCGAGGAGCTGTAATGGGCTCCACCCATCACTTACAAAGTCCAACACATTCATTATATGAAATGGTTTAAACATAACATAAATATTCGTATTTAAACTAGCATACTAAATGTCAATACTTTATTCATAAACCGTGAATGGTAAAAAAATAACACATCCACTATAAAAAATATCACAAAACCATCAATACAATATTGAATACTTATATCATAATAAATCAACTTCAAACAATTTTAAAATCCATCAAAGGATGTTGAGATAGATGAAATGAATTTTTTTGAATGAAATACCTCTTTTTATTTTGAAACCATTTAAAAGTCACATAATTATAAAAGAAAACATTTATTTTAAAAATATTCTTATAATCTTATATGGGAAGATTTTATGATGTTATAACGGAGGAAAATAGCCACACTCACTATATAAGTTAAAAAAACATTCTTACCTTGATTTTGTTGAAAAGGTCATAAAGTACCCTGTTTGGAAAACAACAGAAAGACTCATTTCAAAACATATAATGTCAAATAAGTGTATAAATTAATTTAACCCATTTTTTACTAAATAGTAAAAATGTTTTCAAATAAATTTTTATGAAAACATGGATGTGGTTGTTAAAGAGGTCCTAGTAGATACTTACGTAAAAACAACCTCAGATAATAAAGAGATTGTGAAATTAACCCTTACCTTGTAATTTTCTATGGTCGAGGGTACATTAACCACCTATATAATAGTTATACAATTTTTATTAAATTATAAAATAACTATATACATAAATATGATATCATATATGATCCCCCAATATTGCTTTGTTAACAATATTTCAGTAGTATCATCGTTTTAGGTCTTAACTAATTCATTTTTCTTTATATTCTTGGTTATGAAAGCCATGTTTTTTATGAATAGGATGTATTTGATTCATATCCAGAATGATATTAAGCACTTGAAAAATATTTTTAATCATAAATTGAAAATTATTCTTGAATGATTAAGATGGGGAATGAATCTCATTGCGTTCATGGAGACGATAATTCATATATACGCACGAGCGAAAATATCATTATATTGATGATGAAATGGTATGTAATTGAATATTATATCATATATAAAAAATAATTATCATGCAATATTTATTATTTAAATTAGTTATACTCATTATTATACCCATCCAAATAATGATGTGTTCGAATAACAAACAACACCGCGACGTGGAGACGGTAAGTCGTACGTACGCACGTATGGTGACTTTGTCATTCATATGATTAATATAATAATGAATATGGTTTTAAAATTTTTATAATAAAATCACATCATATATAATATACTGGATTCATTTTTCTAGAATAGAAAAAACAAAGAAAGAGGAAGTGGAAGAAGAAAATAACTTGAAGGAGGTGATGAAATATTTACCTCTTCTTCGGGTTCTTCTTTTTGATTTGATCAAAAGGGATCATTAGGTTTGATTTATGACCAAAGCAAGGCCTATAGTATGAAGGAAAGAAATTTGGAAGGATATTTGGGTAGGGTTTGGCTGAGACAAATGGATTTGGAGGTGTGAAACTAAGATAATGGGATGTACCCTTTTATAAGAGAGGTGAGGGTCACTTTAGGAAAAGCCTCAAATATTATTTTATAATAAAATAATTTTCAGTTTATAATGGATCCAAAATAAATTATTTATAGGATAAGGTGGGGATGGTTTGAAAAAATCTCAATCAATTGGTTTTAGACAGGTTTAGGACACCATATTAACCATATCATTTAGATTTAACTCTTTGTTAAATAGTTTGACATCAATCATGTCTCTTTGTATTTTTATATTATATGGTTAATAAATATACTATAACAAGACAAGATAACCCCAATGGGTTCATTATTAACATATATAACCTTATATAAGTCATTTTGATGAACCATATAATTTTAGGAATATTATATGAATTAATAATATAGTATTTGTTTTAAAAACTCAATTATATCAATTTTGACACTATTTAGGATTTGGTTTTTCTGAAAATCATAACAACATGATTACTTCAAATAAAATTACTTAATTTACCCTAAAATGTCATATTGACCTATAAAATTATTATAATTCATAAAAAGTCTCAAATTACATTTATTTGGATATTTATAATATCAATTATTTTAATCATTCATTAATAAGGTAATTACTACATCATCATTGTGTCATAAATAAATTAAATTATTTAACATCTAAAAATTATAAATAAAATACCATTATGTAGGAAATATTTTTCTATTTCTAATAAATATTTATAGTAGAATTTATATTATGTATAGCCCTATATTAAAAAAAATTTAGTTATTAAACTTTGAATTTAACTCTTTTAACTATTCATTAATTAAAATAATAATAAATATCTTAATCTAATAAAAGTGGATACTAGGGGATAAAATGTTATTCCTAAGGATGTTTTTGGTCTAACTATACTTATCTAATAGAATTAGGACATTTTTTAGTGTAATTATAATATCATTTTAACCTTAACTACCCTATTTACTTTTAACCATGGTAAATAAAAGTCAAAAGATATTGTTCACAAAAAAATATTTTTATCTTATTGAACCCCATTTTACTTACAGATATTAACCATATCTTTTTTATTTTTGAAACTAAACTCACCGAAGTGGTAAAATTTAGTTTTATAAAAATTTGAAAATACTCATAGGAGGTGGGTAAAAGACAATAAATAGTTAAAAAATTTATATATATCTAAACTTATTATAAAATGAATCAAATGAATTACATTGAACTTTTTTTTGAAAGTTGAATTAAATTGAACTTGTATAGGTATTATGTATCTATTTTGACCTATAATTATTTAAATAAAAATTTGGTTTTAACTAATAACGTAGTGTTTTCACTATTCATAAAAAATTGAATGTTTTCTAAAAAATACACAAAATTCGCCCTAAGATAATTTCAGTATTAAAAATTCAAAAATGAAGTCTATTTTGAAAAATAAAATTCATAAAATTTTACAAAGTTGGTATTACTATTCATAATGACTATTTTGATTGGTGGTGGTGTGTTAAAATCTCAATGATGCGTACAAGGAAAGCTATTAAATTATTCAAAGGGAAACGTACCATGGAATCTTGGGGTTTTACAACATCAATCCAAAATAAACTTGAAACTGATATCATGTTATCTCCATGAAAAAAATGAAAACAAGATATCAATAATACTGATCTAATACAAATGGAACGAATAATTTCACACATCAAAAACTGGCTATCAAGGACTCATTCATATATACTTTAATTTTTTTGAGACCATAATTAAGAATATTATGCTAAATTAGACAAGAATACACCAAATACCAAAAAAAATTGTCTCATGAGACCTGTGAATCCATCAAGGGGCTATATAATTCTGATCCCCACCTTAACCTGATCAGGTCTAATGAATTCACCATAAGAGTCATCAAGATCATTTATATTATTACCTTAGTATCCTATCTCTGAATAAATCTTACCTATCCATAACATGGGAAATAAATAAATGAATTAATTAATCAACCTATGTTAGCATTCAATAATAATCAAGAATGCCAAAACTTTTCCCTATATCAATAAAAGGGATAAAATGATCATAAACGATCTAAAGGATGGAAGTGGATAGATAAAAAAACATATTAATATTTCCAATAATCATAAAAATTAGAATAATAACATATATAATTTTAATATTTTCCTCATACCAATTTAATAAAAAACATTCTTAGTGAACATTATCCAATTTGAATTATGTAAAATGTGATGATCACACCATATAAATAAATGAGTATATAGTAATGAAAATAATATAATAACATTATTATAATCCATATATTGGATGATTTTTTATGGTTTTAAAAGATCATAACCCTAGTATATTATAGGAAACCTAGAAGGATGATGGAATAGATGAAAAAACACCCTTGTAAAAGAATGCTTAAATGATACCACTCAAGAAGGGATCATGAATTGAATTGTTTGGTATCTTGAGATAATTTTCACAATATATATATATATATATATTAGAGTATAAATTAAAAAAACATTGTCCCTATGATTGAAAAAACATTTTAAAGTAGAAATGAATGTGGAAGGGAAAATATAAAATATCTATCAGATTTTTTAAAACATTGATGTAAAAGAAGAAGTCACTGGTTACTTCTAAAATTATTTTTCAAAAGGTGGAGTGAAAAATAATTTAAGACCATTAATTTTGAATCAATATCCAATAATATAGCGTTGAAACTAAAATAATGTTTTTTATGTGAAATATTGATCCAAAACATTTGATTGTGAAAGGGTTATTTTTAATACTTGAAATTACCTTTGTTAGAAGCCCACAATGTAAAAATAGTGAAAAAAATATATTTTTATTAAAAATAAATTTTACCAATTAAGATAATAAAATACCATAATATATTAGGTATGGGAGAACCGAATCCTATAAGAACAATATTCAAGATAAAACATTATGACTCAAAGAAGGGTATTTTAGTTACCAAAAATACTTTCTATTGGGGAAACAACTTTTCAATATCCACTTCAATGAGGGAATTTTTTTTATTATAAATTACATGGAATACAAGGAGTATAATAAACACATATAAATTTTTAATGAATACTACATATAAATGGATCATGGTTCTTAACATGTAACATGTCACAAGGTATTAGAATTGAGAACCAGAATAACCCTTGTAGCTTGATTAACACTTTAATAAAAACTATATGGAAGAGATGGAACATAGTAAAACAAAAAGTAACATGCTCAAAAATATAATTCCTAAAATAATATATAAAATTTATTATATATACCCTAGATAAATTAAATTAGTTTCATAATACCAATCATGTCTAAAAGTGATGGATTTTAGACGAAAACCCTTAACTCTTGTCCTGACATCCATGGATTCACTATAACATATTGTATAAAAAACATGTCTATATTAATCACATATTTAATAATCTTACTCATTTAAATTTTCATTTATACTCTTCATAAATAATTTTTAACTACATGATTTCTTCTAATTTTCCACATCGAGTGTTTATAGTTTTGATAGTTTGTACTAGTTTAATAATAGTACCATCCATGTTTATTCAGATTTTAAAGATAATAATTACTATATGTATATATATTTAATTATACTATTAGGAATTATTTATACATTTTTATCATGTTTATAATTATATTCATGATCATTTTAGTCCTAATCCTTTATGATGAAGTTTAGAATAAGGACGTTTCGGTGATTCTTGACAATTGAGTGGTGTTTTAATAATTAATGAATCAAATATTGATATGAAATATATAGAAACAAGAATAAAATTATTTAAAAATTTAATCATATTATACCAATAATAATTTTTCCTTTGTCATTCATGATATAAATTCATTTCATCATTCTATTCGGTGGTTAAACCGACCCAAACATAAACATACCATGATTTAATGAATGTCTGTGAGGTGGTTTTATTGTAATCTCATTATAAAATAACCATAATGAAATTATTTAGTGTTTCTTATTATTATATATAATATTTTCAACAAACTAGAATAATAATTAATGTATGTGAAAACATTAAACAATTTGTATAAAAGATTATCTTCTTAACACACTTATTTTAAATGATTTTATTAATGATGATCATTTCGTGTTCATATCTTCAATAGATTATTATATTAAAAAAAATATAATTATATCCTAAAAATATTATTTATAATTTAATATCATCCTTATATAAAACTTTTACGGAGGTGAAGGAAAACGAATCATTTTATGTCATGGAGGTGGTAGTCCACACAATACATGAACATCAATTTTGTTTTTTATTATTGGATGGGGTATATAAATAAATAATGATAGTACCATTTATACAGTAAAATTTAATTATTATAATAATAAAAATATCATTATAATTATTCGGATAAAATAAATTTTAATGAAGATAATTAGGAGGAAAATAAATTACTTGATAATATTCACACCAATGACTTGAATCTTCCTTGGATGTATCCTTAAGTGTGATCATCTTAGTATAAATATGAGTGACGAAATACATATTTTAATTAGTTATGGTTCTAGGTAGATTAAAATGGCACATTTTCATATTGAAATCATAAATATAAATTTGTCTTGACGTGATGAATATTTTACACAATTATAAGTGAAGAGAATCGGTGTTTTAGGAATACCCATTGAGTTTTAATAATTTAATTTTACAAATATTGCTTTAAGTTTGTAAAAATATAAAATGACTAGGGGGGTTTCTTCATGAAACACATTAATAATCCATTTTTTAACATGTTTATAATTGGGTTTTTTTATTTCCCCCAAAATAAAATACATATTACCATTTTATGTTTTATTGGGGTAATTAATTTTAACCAAATTAATTAATTTTAATGCACCACATTTAAATTGACATGAATAACTAATTTGAAACATATGGATTTGAATTCAAAAAAATAGAAAATAAAATTTCTACATGTATAAAAAGATAATTTTAAAATATAAACACTTACACACGTAAATCCATTTTTAGGGAAAAAATGTTTTATGATTTGAATTTATATAAAATGTAAAATTATATTGGATAATGACTATATTAAAATAAATTGAATTATTATTATAAAATAAAGGATAAAATGATTCAAATTTATTCCAAACCTGAATATCACTTGAAAAATATTTTATTCAAAGAAAATAATGATTTTTTTTATATTAAAGTAACATTATAATTAGGTATAAAAATGTTTCTCATAGGGTTTCTAAGACAAAAGAATATTATAAAATGAATAATTTTGTTCGTAAAATTTATATTTTATCTCATAAAAGGTTTTATATATTTCTTATTCATTATTATATATCAATAAAGTCATAAAAATTACAAGTTTCATGAAAAATATATTTTTCAAGAAAAAATAAACCTTTTTAAAAAATGATCAAAAAATCATGCTATGTTAATTTTTATTTGAGGAATTAAAAAATGAAGGTAATTTTTATTAATTTAAAATTAAAATATTTATAAATTAATTTTTTATTAAAATCATAAAATATTATTGAAAACCCGTTTTAATTAGAAAATGACATTTTCAAATATTAAATTTTATTATTCTTATTTCATATCATCTTCCAACTAAATTGGTTGTAACCAATTAGTAATATTAATCATATGTTTTGTTAAATAAAAATATTTGTGGAATAGAAGTAAATAAATGATGTTATTAGTCATTTTAGTTAATCATATGAAATTTTATTCATATTAAAAGCAACCTTTATGTTTTATATACATATAATTCTTAAAACCGTTAATCCTATTCACTACTATTAATTAAATGGATCTGTTTTTAAATGATATACCTAAATATTTATATTTTATCAAAATATATCATAGTTTCATTTAGGTTTAGTGTTACCTATTGTAAAATCTATTGAAACCCATGACTTCTTCAAAGGTAATCATATATTATAATTTCGAGGGTGTTACAATCACTATTTCAAGATAAATAAACATATATTCATATCAAAGATAGAAACCTCAAAAAACTTATGATAAAATTATAATATCATTTAAAACATTGACTACATAAATTGCTCCAAGACATCATTACTCAATATGAAACTAGCCAAAGGAATTCTACCCATTGCAATACCTTCTCCTAATGCTCCTAAATATCAATAGGTTATTCTATGAATATTGCACCCTCCAAAACAATCATATTTTCACATTCAATGATTCATGTTTCATTATGAGGATATATATGAATTTTTGACATGTATAAAACCACATGAATTTATTAAATTTATAGATTATGTGATCCCTAATTTGTCACCTCACTAATATACTATAAAACCTCAAATAGTCTAATAAACTAGGGAGAAATCTTTCTTCTATGCCTAAATGTCTAATTCATATGTCAAATAAAATTGTTTAATAACTCATGATCATTGAACATGAACTCTAAAGGTATCACCCAATAATCAACAAAGGTCTTATGATGATCTTGAGTATACTTCTTCAACTCACAAATTTCCTACACATTATTTACCATGATCCATACCAAATATAGTATAAGAACCACCAACTCTTCAAACACGGTCTAGAAGAAATGTTTTCTTCAAGGCCACCTATACAATTCCTATAAAAGATACATACAAATAGTAAAGTTATACTCATTATTATTGGTAAACTCAACCAAAGAAAAATTCCTCACCAAAGAACATCCAAAATCAAGAATACATACTTAGAACATATCATTACCATTCCAGATCATCTAATCCATATGAAAATATATTTGAGGATGAAATATAGTGATATTGAATAACAATAATCTAAAATCTTGATGTAGACTATTCTAAATATGGTAGTTATATTGAATATCTCAACTAGATATGATAATCCTAATCACCCCAGGAAGTTACACAACCTCATCTATATAAAACCCCACAAAATATTCCACCTAAAATGACTTACTAATCAATAAGAAATGAGATAAATTTTAAACATTTATAAAATCACCTAGATATCATAAAATCTTCCAAAAACTAAATGTAAACTGATAAAAAATCCATACAAATTCCTTCTTATTTCAATTGAGGAAAATTTAATGGTCATGGAAATCTAGTACAAACATGATCTATCTATGCCTCCCCACTAGAACTATTTGCAAAAAGTATGGTACTTCATTAAAATAATAGGATGTATATCTAATGATGATTTATGAAACTCACAACAAACCATGTAATTCATAAACATAATAATATAAAACATCACATGAAATAAGACATGACTTTAATTATCCTCATACAGTTCATTATAAGATTATATTGATATGACATGATCTCTCCTTACCCCCACCTTAGGATCCCTTTTATGTGAATCCTTCACCTACATTAATAGAGAATAATTCATTGTCATTTTATATAGGAAACTTCATGACTATAATCCTCTATATTTATATGAAAATTTAAATGCTCCTCTATCACCCTCCATGCAATTACAGATTCATAAGAAATATCACCATGTGTCTTCCTTCTTAGAACAACAGATATCAAATTACCTTACTTGATTGTATAAGAAATATTAAAGTCATAATCCAACAATAACTCCATTTACCACCACTGAAATATATTTAAATATCATTGATATAAGATATACCACAAGTTTTTATGATATTTTAAGGCCATAAAGTCGTTATTGATGATATAATGCATCCACATATTCTATGAAAACACTACTATAGAGAGGTCAAGATCATTGGTGGAATAATTATATTTAGGATGGATTAAATAATGAGACATGAAATTCCTAAGGAATTTCATGCCACACATCCAAAACATAAACAAGGAAAACATCTAATACTACTTATATTGTCAGAGAAATTCCTTGAATATCCTTATATTCTTTGCAAGATCATCCTGTAATACCAAATACAAAAAGAAGTATCAGTGAAAACAATACTAAAAAAATAATGGAATAAAAAAATATTTAGTTCATCTATCCACAAAAAATATATGAATCATTTGTGATAATGAAATACATATAAAAAACTCAATGTTTCTTTTACAACATCTAAAAACAATCTTTATGATATCTTTCTCCTTCAACTTTATTTTTTGATACCAATTTCACAAATCGATATTTGTGAACTTGATACCTAACTTCAAATGATCAAATAAATATTCAATCATTTGGAGGGGATATCGGTTCATCATTATTACTAAATTTAACATATAGTTATTCATTAATATTAGTAAAAATACCATATTTTTGCTTTTAAAGGTACATCTGAGAACCCCATAGTGACACACTAGGTTTGATAAAACCCTTTCACAATAGATTATTAATCAATGAACACAACTCTCACACAAAATATGGTTCCATACAACATGGATAAATATAAATATATAATAATATTGGTTGCAACTCTGTCTCAAAAATTATGTCACATTGAGGGGATAGTGTCACAACCTCTTCAGAAAACATACTGAAACTTTTATATAACTCTCAAAAACACTTCTGCCTAAAAATTCACCAAACTAAAAAACAACTACATTTGTTGAGTGAAATTTAGCATTTCATTACTTGAATATATCTGATAACCCTTCTCACAAGTGGATACTAGTTTTCCTCTTCCATGTAAAAGTAAAAAGCATTCATTGAAAATAAATCAATGATAACCCAGCCATATTACAACCAATTCATTTTAATAATGAAATCATATAGTTGTATGCATATTATGAAAAACTCATCTAGTGACTAAGGTTTTCACATCATTATCTCAAAACCACTTTATAAATCATTGAAGATGGAATCACCTTTAATTAACATAGTCAAAACCAATGGAATTTTAATTATCTACACCTTAATCATCAAATAATGATCAACGGCTGGTACTAAAAGGAATAAAAATCTCTTAAATCAAACAACACAGAATATATGGTAGAAGATAAAAAATGGGGGCTTAAAAAATGTCCCATTTTCTTTTATTTTTTTACAACATATCATGAATAAGAACATTCCCTTATCCTCCCCAACACGTTCTCTAATGATGCCCCCTATACCACCATGATTAACCCTATGTCCCTAAGTGAGAGTATCATTTCAAGGATTTCCCCTACTACCTCCATCTCCTTTTACTACCCCCAATATATAGACCCAGCATATAATAATATATAATCATAGGAAAATATTTCATGAGATTCACATGATATTCCATTAACTAAAATATGAAAATGGTGAAAACCTAGAAAACCTAATGTCTACAAAATCAAAAGGAAAATGAAACTGTAATTGAGATATTAGTAGAGGTTTAAGAACAACAAGATCTAGGAATGTGAGAAGAAGAATTCTAAGAATGAAACCATCTACCATAAACCTTAATATTCCTATAAAATTAGAACCTCCATTATTATCTCAAAACCTCAAAAATTTATGGTGACTTCCCTATCAAGATGAAATAGTATATTATGTAATATTTTTCCAATAATTTTTATTATTTAGAAACATTATATTCATATTCAATATAAAATGGTAAAATTGTAACTGAATATCTAGACATAATTCCACCTCAAAAATTTCAATCCCTAGGCTCCTTATTTGGTATAAGTTTCTGTTTATATTGAAGATAATTTTTGAGAAAGACTCCAGAATAACACACAATAAAGGTCACATAACGAGGAGATAGAAACACATGTTGAAGCACTGAATTCCACATCAAATCAAGGACCTCTACCTAAAAGAAAAAATAGTTCTTCTCCTGAGATACCACTATGTATCATGATTGGATATAGACTCCTAAAACTTATCCAATCTATTTCGTTGAGAAAAAATAGTACCTTATTTAATAAATCACTATCCTTAGCATAAACCCCCCCTTTGGTCAATTAGGGTACCATTATGGACCACTCCCACCCAAAAAATATGAGGATTCCTTCATATAACAAACCCTAAGAGATAAACCAAAACCCATAATACCATGAAATGATTCATTTAGAACTATGTTATTAATTTTCTTTTATTCCCACATAGTATTCTCTAATTCTAAAATAGTCTTGAATAACATGAAACATATACCATACATTGATCTATAACCCAAAATCAGCATAATATCACTTCAGAATTCTATGTATGTTTGAGGCCCCTATATAATTTTAAGAGGCATATTTATATCCTATTATCTCTCCCTTATTGGAATAAAATTATATATACTGACAATATTGTTTCCCTACAAACCCAATTCAATGCTCATTAGTAACTAACACCAAAATCCATAACCATTATGAACTAAATATCTTACACCACACTATCATGGACTATAATCACTAGAACCCCCTTGGGATGTTAGTGAGGACACATGTGACCCCTAAATCCCTCCCCCATTAGGCTAAGAGTTATAAAAATAACATCGAAGGTATACAACACACATATGGGACCCACCAAAATTCTAGGAATGTTAATAATGAAACCACTGATCAAATAAAACATAATAATATAAGATAAACATTAAATCATAAGAGTTCATGTAATTCCATAAAAGGAAAAAGGTATCTGAAATAAATACTTGAAAGGAAAATCCAATGATAGTAACACTATCTCCAAAAAATCAACTCACAACATGCTAGAAATTTTTATCCCAATCACCACCTTTACCATTAATCTCTAGAAAATAGGATATAAAAAATATGTGATAATGTATGACTATAATCAGTAAGATCAACCCAAAATACTCTAATGTAAATTTGGAGGAATTATACTAAGTAAATTTTTATTAATAAGGAAACTACATCATTAAATATACCTCATTATATACCATCCAATCTCACTAGGGCCCAGTAAAAAAATACCCACAAAAATAAAGTAATATAATAATCAAAATAATATATAAGGAATGGTACCCACACCCACTTATATACTAAACTAGTATCCCACATGCCCCAACGATATATGCCCTATAACATCCATCCTTTCCATATTTATGTATCCGCATACTACACACCACATCATAGTCACACCCAAGTAACCACCACTATATAACACATACCATTACCACTAATACATACCACACCCACTTGTCACATCACTAACATTTTCCACTACTAAAAACTATACCACTATGACACACCACTTACCAATGAATCATTATCATCAACACATCACTATATACCATATCCTCATGAAATAATAGAATATATAACCTTTGGAAGAGATAGTGGTGAGGAGGGAGTATTTGTCCAACTGTATCATTCATTTCGTTGAATATGGTGGTATACCAAAAACCCAAAACCCTACATAGGTATCATTTCCTATAAATAAACCATCTTCACCCTATTTTATATTTTATCAATTATATTAATTTATTAATCAAGTATTGATTGCATATTTCATTATTTGTATAAAAATTTCAAGGTAATTTTCAAATAACATAAACAAATTATATTTAATTTACCATTTATAATTTATTTCCCATGCTATTTATTAATGTATAACATCATATTTATATTTAATCTCATTCCAATTTCATGTAATAATTTTTTTTATTTTTTTATTTTGGTAACATTCTATGTCTCTAGAAAACTACAACACCAACCAAATCAACCTATCTATACCACTACATTATAAACCATATAAACAATTACAATATAAAATCTTTTACTCCACAATAATTTACCTCAGAAAACTATAAAAACAAAACATGGAAAACCTCCTCCTTCTAAAAAAAATAAGAGACCACCACAATTCATCACTATAAACATAGAAAGATAACAACACAAATAAGTGTATATTTTTTTTTAATTTACACAATTCTACATTTATCTACCAATCATTCTTATAAATATCTATAATCAATTATAGATTTCATATTTTTATAACATTAAATTATTTAAGATGTTTATCTAATTTCAAAAAAATCAAAAAAATCAATAAAAACATAAATCCTTACAAGATTTTATTCCTAATATCAACCCAAAGTACCAATGGAATTATGAGGGAGAAAAAGTAAAAAAAACTTGATTCTTCCCACACAAATTCTTTGTCATCTTATTATATTTATTAGGTAAATTTATAATATTTTCCTAAAAAAATAATAACTCATTAAAAAACTATAAGTGATATTTTTAATCTTAAATGTAAATAATTTGTAACAATCAAAACATAGATTAAGATAATGGAAATGAGTAGTCAACTTATAAATATCCCAAGAAAAAACCACCAATAACATTTTATATATCATCCCCCACCAACTAATTGATAAAAAAACATAAAAATTGGAATCAAAATGTCTACTCTAAGAACCCGGTTATCCTCTTTGAGGTACGAGCTTCTTATTTTCTCTTTTCCTTAAGTGTTTTTAATAAAATATGGAAAATGGGGAAAAATCATAAATTTTGGAACTACACGTCGTGTACTTTTTCCACACGCCATGTACTTCTGGCCATGTTGGGATGAGTACACAGGGCGTGTAACCATGTCGTTGACAAAGGGTGTATGAACCGACTACACATCGTGTAGTGGTCCTTTACATGCCGTGTAGTCAGTCGGCATGCCAAAATAGTAAGGCGGTGGAGCAGCCGCCAGCTGGTCGGCAGTACACGCCGTGTACTCAGGAGTACATGACGTGTACTCTTGTAGGCATGTAAACAGTGTCACGCTGGCGGGAAGCCTCCAGAGGAACAGTTTAAAATTTGGTAAGTACATGTTGTGTACTCGGAAGTACACATTGTATACTTTGTTTTTTAGGATTAAAAAAGAAAGTAGCCTCCTCATTTGGAATAGGTGGAATTTGATCCGTTTTGGAGCCAAAGGAGGAGGCCAGACCTTTGAAGATCCACCGGGTGTTCGTCTGGAATCCGATTCCGCTTCGGACGATCATGTTGGAACCGCACGGGTAAGCCCTCTCTTCTCCTAGACTTCTTCTTACCAATTCTTCTCCTAATAAGAGTTATTTGAGGTTAAGCGGGTTTTTTGATTCAACAGGTCTACGCCGTTCTTGGGCGTTTCTGGAGTCGGCGTCCAGGTATAACGCTCGTTGGCATATAAGGTAGGTCGCTTGGTGTTTATTTTTCCAACTGTCGTGTGTTTTGTGCGTTTTTGTGCCATGAACCCATGTTGGGGGGGGGGGGGGTCGTGTGGCTGAGGCCGTTGCTATATTAAACACCTATAATTGATTAGGAATTTAATTATGATATTAAAATGCTGTTTGGGATCATTGCTTGGATCCAGAACCACTCCGGGGGTGTGTTCCACTGTTTAACCATTTGGACAGGATACCCAAGGGTATGCCTTTAAAGTAATAATTATAGAATTTCCTTGAGAGGAATTCCTTTTTACTGCTTGTTTACCTGTTGAGCATGGCCTGGTTACCTGTTTAGCCTGAGGGCATTGTTGTGATTATCCTGTGGGCACTGTACTGTATTAGCCTGAGGGCGTGACTATATTAGCCTGAGGGCGATGTTCTATTTCCGCCTGAGGGCAACCTTTCATGCCTGAGGGCTTGACTTCTGTACCTGAGGGTGACACTTCCTATGATTGAGGGAAATTCCTGTTACGCCTGAGGGCAATACTTGCGGGTTGGATTATGTATAGACTGAGGGCATGGTTCACTATATTTGCCTGAGGGCATGATACTTGTTGGCCTGAGGGCTTGGTGTTGTTAAGCAAAAAATGATACTAAATTAAATGGATTAAATAATTAATTAAATGGAAATATATAACTGGTAAGTTAGTTACTTTTGAGTACTGCATGGTTATTTTCATTTCATTACTGTACACTTGCTGCATGTTTACACAGAGTTGGGCACGGGCCTTTGGTGGGTGCCTACTGGGAATTTATTTCTCACACCCTGTTTGCTTTGTTTTGTTGTACTCTACTTTTGGTTGTACTGTATTGATGTATAACATGTTCTGGCTGTTTTCTTAGAACTTGAGATATGTAGCATCATCATTTATATATTGTTGGTTATATCCACTACTGTTGTATATTTCAGTTGTGTATGGTTAACCACTTCCACTATTCGTTGTATGTTTTATCTCATTCTGTTGCGCTACACTTTGACAAATGAGGGCATAGTTTCCCCACTATCAAACCTGGACCCTCATTGCTAGTCGTCAGCCTCTGGAATTTGGGGAAATGAGCTTGAGGTCACGTGGCGAACCGGGTTCGTGGCACCCGTTGAGTGGCACCCAGAGCCGGGATGTTACAAATTGGTATCAGAGGGGTTCTTTTCTTTGACATACTATTTGGAGCCGTAGTCAGGGATAGGACGAACGGTAGTTGGTAATAAGCTGTGTCTGGGCGTAGCTAACCCGCGTACAGGGAAAATCCAGTATACCTCGTATTTTTCAATTTTCTGATTTTTCAAATCTTACAGTTGATATGATTTCACCGTTGGGTGATGCACTTGTATTGTGTTGTTTATATTTTATCTGTGGGTTCTAATTAGTTGCAACCCGATGATATGAGGGTATTCCATCTCACGTATCATTTAGTCACATGCTAGAATCACATGTCATGCATAGTTTCCATGCCATGTAGGAGCATTAGAAAATTGCATGTTGTTGTGATAGAGATTGTGCTAGAAAAGCATTATGTTGTGATAGTTGCACGGATAAAATACCTGCTATTTTATAGGGTAATTTTTTGTGTGAGTTGTTCATAGAATGGATGCCAAACATTGTTTTTTTGGGAGTATGGGCCCCCATTGACCATAATTTTGTGGATTATTGAATGTTTATTATGTTATAACACAGATAAGATGTCAAACATTGATTCGTGCAGAGTATGGGCCCTCACAAGTCGAAATTTGACACTTAGGTGTTGTTTTTTAGTATTTTCTGGGTTCCGGTGAAGTTTCTGAGGCATACTGTCTAGAAACCCAGTATACACGCCATGTAGTATCCTTACACACGCCGTATATGGCCTTCTATTGAGGAAGAAAAATGAACTTTTTGAGTACACGTCGTGTACCCGGAGTACACATCGTGTAGTCTCTTCCCATGTCATAAACCATGTGGGCGGCGACACGGGGTAGGGAAGAGCTTGGGTAAAACACGTCGTGTACCGGATATACACACCATGTAGTTTTGACCTGGAGTCCGGCTGTGTAACTAACAACATGGGTCGGTGAACTCCTTTACAGAACATGTCATGTCAATGATGAACATGACGTGTAGTGTGACCTGGGGACTCAGCCGTGTAACTAACAACATGTGTCGATGTCACCATTCCTTGAACACGCCGTGTACCTTTGGGGACACACCGTGTAGTCTTGTTCGAGGACAGACTGTGTGGACTTAGCTGTGTGGCTGGGAAATGGGGTGGTGTACACTCCATGTATGGGTGTAATGTCACGACCCGCCCTCGGGGTCCGTGCTGTGACTACCCCAAGCCCGCCTTCCATAGGCCAGGGGCTGGCGACTAGCACCAAGGCGTATATCCCGGTAAAAAGGGAATGCATTGCCTTTGTAAAGTAAACAAACACCACAGAGTAAGCAAGCAGAAAGTAAACACTAAACAAAAGCAGAGTACAACTGAAAGTGCGGAATAGTAAATGGGCCAGTATACAAACCCAAACTGAAAGTAAAGTACAACTCGAAAGGGAAAACAGCAACTGAAAAGTAAAATCCGCTACACCGAGCTGTCCACTGGAAATCCCACCTGAAGGGTGGGTACAGATAGCTCCACTGCTCCACGGGTCCCGCCGTCCGCTCCGAGCACGTCCCGCCCAGTGGTCCACCTCCAGGTACCGTCCTGCTCTGCAAGCCTCAGCTAAGGTCAACGCTGTCCGTCGTCTGCAACCAACACAACATAGTGCAGGAAAAGCCCGTGCAGGGGTGAGTATAAGCTACTCAGTAGGGACCCCGAGACCCCAGAAGGTCTCTCAAATCCACAAAGGATAAACCACGAAGAAAGGTACAATCACGAAGTAACAACCGACACTGCTTAGGTATATGCCCATACATATACCTAAGTCATTAATTTCAAATACGCTCCAACCTCCGAGCCCAAGTACAACTCAGTCCACACAGGAAAGTAAACGTATTCCACACAGGAAAGCAAAACGTAATCCACACAGGATTGCACAACACAATCCACACAGGAAAGCAACAGATTCAGCTCACACAGGTATACTTCTTCGAAAGACGATAAAGATGATCTCTGATCCATCTAAGTCGTCGGACCCACGAAGGATCGATAGGTAACTAACCCCCGTAAAAGACCCACACAGGATCAGGCCCACGTAGGACATGTAGGCGCTGGTTCACACAGGACCGCTGAGCGCAAAGACCCACACAGGATCAGACCCACACAGGATCGGGCCCACACAGGACCTGTAGCACTGATCCACGTAGGATCGCTGAGTGCTATAGTCGTCGTCGTCGAATCCACACAAGATCTCTGTACTGTCGTCGTCGCAGTCACAGAAGCAGTAGTAGCAGTAGTAGCCACAGTAACAGTCGCAGCCAGCACTAGGGTTCCCGCACACAGCAAGCTCGTTCGGAGGATCCGCTCCACGAGCCGAGAGGCTGATACATCAACTGACACAAAGTCCAGAGTTGATGTATCCAAAAGTTCCGTATCGTCAACAGGAACTCAACGCAACAGACAGCACGTCGATCGGACGCCTGGTCTGAGAGTTATTGGCATTTTCGTCCCCGGGGCCCGGTTGGTTTTTAAGGCAAAACCAACCCGACCGTACTCCACCTGCGTCCAAACCTCGGGCGGAGTATGCCAAAAGATCCTTCTCACTAAGAGGAACTCAACAAAGCTGATGGTACATCAATCGGACGTCCGTAGCTCAAGATATGAGCGTTTCCGCTCCGAAGGCCCGGTTGGTTTCGTGAACGAACCAACCCGGACGAACTCAAAGTAATCCGAAACCTTGAGTGCGATATACCGAAACGACCGTCTCGATCCAAGGATCGCGTTGCCGTAGACGGTGCGTCGATCGGAGGTCCGTGGCTCAAGTTATGGCCAAAAGACCGAAACTGATTTGAAACGGGGGGGTCCGGGTCCGGGCCGTCCCGGCCCGACCCCCCCTGGGTCGGCCCGAACCGGGTCGACCCGACCCGGGTCCGACCCGGCCCGGCCGGCCGGCCGGCCGGCGGCGCGGTGGCGCGGCGGCCTGGCACCGCACGGAGGCAGCACGCGGGGGGAATCAAGCCCCCACTTGATTGAAGAGGCGGCGCGGCTATATGCCGCGCCCTTTGAAAAAAACGACCCCCCCACGTGGGGGCCGGCTTGAAGAAAACCGGGGGGCCTCCTGCCCCCCTTCAAGGAAACCGCCCCCCTCTTTATGAGGGGGGTTTTTAGAGCTGGCGGGGGGAATTTATTTCCCCCGGCCTTTGACCTTCCGGCCGGACAACTGCCGGCCGGTTTTCTCCAACGGGACCGGAAAATCCGGTCCCCTCTTTGGCTTCCGACGCCGGCAGCCCGGCCGCCGGTCTTCTCGTTCCGCCGCGGCCCGGAACCGGCCGCGGTGTTCGTCGTCCGGCGCGGTGCGACGGCACCGCGTCCCTCCGCCATGCCTTTGATTTCCTTCAACGCGGCGTGACGGCGTCGCGTTCTTGATGATTCTTCCATGGTGCGCGCGCGACGACGTCGCGTAAAATAATCGCACGATTAACCGCATGGTGCGACGGCACCACGCCACCTTGTCTCCACCCGCAAGGTAAATCAACAAGAACGATGGGGGGGGTCGGCCGTGTTCAAGCGGTATGGCCCCCTCACGTTAAATGATAACACAACTTAAAATCCTTACCTTAATCATGCAAGAACTACGAACAAGGATAAATAAATAAACAAATACAACAACCCCTACCTCAGGTATAGGTTCGAAGATTTGACGACGTCCCGCGGAAGACAACGTCGCGGAGGTCGGGCGTCCCGGTCGTCGTTCATCAAATCTGATGATGAAGAGATACGCCCGAAGAGATACGTCGTTGGCGAATCTTCTTATGTCGACGAAGGGAGTCCGAGGAGGAAGCGGCGTACCCTCTCGTTGAAACGGAAGACGAGGAAGAGAGGAGCGGCGTTCTTCGTCGGAGCTTGAGCGTTCTTCGTCAAGTTGAGCGTTCTTCGTCAAAAAATTGAAGAAGGAAGAAAAAGCTCTCAAACCTCTCAAGATGAACAAAAAAAAACTAACCAAATAAAATAAGGTTCCTCCTTATTTTATTTACCAAGCCAAGGAATTCAAAACTTCAAATTCAAAAACATAACACTTAATTAATTATACATGTCATGTGTAATTAATTAGATGTTAAGTTAACAAACTTTTAAGAGGGAGAGAGAGGAGTTTAAGAGGGAAGATGAGAGGTTTAGGTTCGTGTGGGTCCCACCACACTTAATCCTCTCAAGGGAGGTTAAGTGGGTGTGGGTCCCACCCCTAACTCCCTTTGAGAGGAGTTAACCTACAAAAGTAAAATAAAAAGAATTCAACATTTTTTTATTCAACTTTTTATAATTCTCCCAAAAACTAACTTTCATCCCGCAACAAACGCAACATCCGAAAAGGTCTCTTTAAGCGAATATCAGCGCTGCGAGTTCATCGGTGCCCTCGGATTTCAATTCCGAGCACCGGATCAAAAGTTAGGAAATCCCGCTCGTTCGTTCACTGAACGTACCCGAGCCAAACTTCGGAAATTGATTCCGGGCACTCTGGGCCTCGGAATCAGGTGCCGTCTGAAACCGCGCTCTTGTAAAATTCTAAAGAAAATTAAGAAAAAATTTCCCTTGAATTTTACGGGTCTTTACATGTAACATGTCGTGTAGTTTCAAGTTGGGAATTTGGTCGTGTCACAAACGACACAGGCAGTTGGAAAATAACACCATACACGCTGTGTAGATAAAGTACACGCTGTGTAGTTTTGTTCGAACAGGAACCGTGTGGCTTAGCCGTGTCGAAGGACCCGGTCAGGGGAAGGGAAGTCAAGTACATGTCGTGTAGTCAGTATACACGCCGTGTAGTCTTGTTTTGTAAATTTGGAAATACCTTCTTCTTCTTGTTCCCTTTGTGGTTTCTTCATTTCATCCTTAATAATCTTGAATCTAAGGTGTGTTTTTGACCTTGTAGTGTCATGCCGCCTAGATGACCGCGCGTTGTTCGCTAGGAGAGTGGCAATGAGAATACGCCAGAGATGGGGGGCCAGGGGCTACCAGTAGATCCTCCAGTAGAGCCAGATGTAGCGCCAGCTGCTATACTGGACATAGGCATGGAAGCGTAGTTCCGTGAAGGCTTATTGCAGTTCATACAGACCTTTTAGGGAGCACCGCAGGCTGCCACATCTATGGCCAAGCTGACTCGTATCTTCCAACAGTAGCATCCGCCTACGTTTTCAGGGGATGGCGGACCACAGGCTGCGGAGTCTTGGTTGGGGTCGATGCAAACTATTTTCAAGCATCTTGAGATGCCTCCAGGGCTGAGGGTCAATCTCACGACATACATGCTGTGTGATTCTTCCAAGAGATGGTGGGATGTACAACCCAGTCAGAGCATCACAGGGACATGGCATGGGAAGAATTTTAGGTAGTCTTCTATGACTTCTTCTTTCCCGAGACGCTGAGGGCAGATAGAGCTCGAGTGTTCATGAATATGCAGCAGGGCACTATGTTAGTGATGGATTATTCTACTCATTTCACTGAGCTTCAGAACTTTGCACCCGTGTTGGTGGGTGATAAGATGTTGAGAGCCAGATGTTTTGAGGATGGTCTTCGTTATGACATCCAAGCGCTGGTGAATGTCTTCAGGTTTCCTACTGTACACGCTATTGTGAACCAGGAGCTGATCATAGAGAGTAACCTTCAGGAATCTAGTGGTTTGGGCCAAGGCGGGTCCGCACCAGTTACTGGTACTATTTCTACTGGCAAGAGGAAGAGACAGATGGACTTCTCACAGGGTGGCAGTACCAGCCAGATAGTTTCTTCAGGTGGCCCGATTAGGTGCTACCAGTGTGGTAGAGAGGGGCACAAGAGACTGCAGTATCCATGAGACCCAGTGGAGTTCTGAGCTTGCGGCAAGATGGGTCATCTGCAACGTTTTTGTAGGGCGTATCCACCAATGGCTAGTGAGAGGGGTTCTGTACAGACTCCGCGTGCGGGGGCAGGACCAGTGGCTTCTTACCAGTCAGGGAACTGGAATACGTAAGGGTGTGTAGGTAGAGATGGTGGTCGTGGCTATGGTATCCAGGCACCAGGATCTCAGAGCCAGTAGGGCGGGACAACTCAGGTTAGCCAGGCTGTGTCGTAGGGCTGCGGCACTGGGCAAGATTATGCAGTGCAACAGACCCAGCATGAGCAGGATCTTGGACCTTCTACAGCCAGAGGTACTATTCTAGTAGATTTTGTTTTATCTTCAGTACTTTTCGATACGGGTTCTACACATATTTTCATATCTATACCTGTTGTGGAGAGCCTTGGTCTATGTGTTTCTACGTCTTCCGATATCATGACTCTAGACACTCCGTTGGGAACTAGAACGGCTGGTGTGCATCAGTGCAAGGAGTTCCCCCTTGAGGTTTGTGGGTGTCACTTCCTTTGGGACCTCTATGTCTTAGAGATGACGAGATATGACATCATTCTCGGGATGGACTGGTTGGTTCCCTATCGAGCCTTTGTAGATTGCTATCGTCACAGGGTGTGTTTCACATCACCAGTGGGCAGAGAGTTTCTATACAAGGGCGAGTGGGATGTTCAGGCAAGTTGAGCTGGACTAGAGCATCGTGGGTGAGGTGGAGTCACAACCCAGATTGCGAGCTTATATATGGATGACCAGGGGACTTGTCAGGCGGATTTCCCTGCAGTGGTTGATCATTTCAAGGATGTCTTCTCGGATGACTTTTCGGGTCTACCTCCAGAGCGAGAGGTGGATTTTTCCATTTAGCTTGTGCCAAGAGCAGCACCGATGTCCATTCCTCCTTATAGGATGGCTACACCTAAGCTTCAGGAGCTCAAGTGGTAGTTAGAGGAGTTACAAACAAAGGGATTCATCTGACCAAGTACTTCTCTGTGGGGTTTTCCGGTCCTTTTTGTGGAGAAGGTGGACAATACCCTCAGAATTTGTGTGGATTATCGGAAGTTGAACCAGTTGAAGGTTAAGAACCGATATCCATTACTGAGGATTGATGATCTTTTTGATCAGCTTCGTGGAGCACGAGTGTTCTCGAAGATTGACCTGAGATCAGGATATCATCAGCTATGCGTTAGACCATCTGATATACCTCTCACAACTTTTAGGAATAGGTATGGTCTATATGAGTATACGATTATTCCGTTCAGGATCATGAACGCGCTGACAGTTTTCATGGCACTGATGAATCGTGTGTTCCATCCATATCTTGAATATTTTGTGGTAGTATTCATGGAAGACATCTTGGTGTACTCTCACACTCGACACTACCGTGCCACCTATCTTGAGATCGTCTTGAGTACACTGAGAGAGCATCGGCTATATGCTAATCTCTCAAAGTGCCACTTTTGGATGGACCTGATTCACATCTTGGGTCATATCATCTCAGAGGTAGAAGTTTCAGTAGACCTTGAGAAGGTGAGAGCGGTGGTTTACTGTGAGCATCCTAAGAATGTGTTTGAGATACGAAGTTTCTTAGGGTTGGATGGCTACTACAGGCATTTTATACATGACTTCTCCCACTTAGCAGCACCGTTGATAGGTCTGACTATGAAGGGTGTGAAGTTCGTTTGGTCGGAATCTTGCGAGGTAGCCTTTCAGGACCAGAAAGGAAGGTAAACATCAGCACCAATCCTGATACTCCTAGAGTAGGAGAAGAGCTATACAGTTTACTGTGATGCATCAGGTATTGGGATGGGAGTAGTGTTGATGCAGGGTGACCGAGTTGTAGAATACGGGTCTCGGCAGTTGGGGCCACATGAGATAAATTACCTGACACATGATCTCGAGTTAGCTTCAGTTGTACATACGTTGTGTTGTTGGCGAAATTATTTATTGTTGGAGAATTTTTTGGTTTTCACCGACCACAAAATCCTCAAGTATATCTTTGCTCAGCGTAACCTGAATCTGAGGCAGCAAAGGTGGGTCGAGTACCTACAGTCCTTCGATTTTGATCTTGATTATACACCTAGTAAAGGTAATGTAGTAGCTGATGCACTAAGCAGGAAGACTCAGATACAGGCAGTGCAGGAGGCCAGTGGTGAGTGGGAGCTCATGGCATTGTTCTCTGAGATACATCTGGAGGTGCACAATAGTCAAGGGTAGACTTATCTTTCTTCTTTAGTTGTGACTTCTACCCTCCTGGATAGAGTGAGGATGAGGCAGCTATCTGATTCAAAAGTCCTGGTTCTACAGGAGTCGGTGGCTAGTGGGGACCCTTCTCCTGGGTGGACGATAGGCGATGATGAGGTTTTTCATTTACAAGGACAAGTGTGGGTTCCAGGGGATATACGCGAGGAGCTGATGCGGGAGTTTCATGCTTCAACTTGGGCAGTTCATCCTAGGGTTACCAAGATGTACCGTGACTTGAAACATTAGTACTGGTGGCCAGGTATGAAGAGAGATGTAGCTAGTTTTGTTACGAGGTGTTCCACTTATCAGCAGGTGAAGGCGGAGCATCAAAGACCAGCTGTACTGTTATAGAAGTTACCCATTCCAGAGTGGAAATGGGATGATGTCTCGATGGATTTCGTGATTGGTTTGATGAAGTCACCTCGTGGAAATGACGTCGTGTGGGTTGTTGTGGACAGAATCACGAAGGTAGCTCACTTTCTGTCGATCGATACCATCAGTGTTGACGAGCTCGGAAGGCTGTATATCCGAGAGATCATACGTCTTCATGGGGTCCCTCATTATATCATTTCTGATAGGGACGCCTACTTCACGTCTCATTTCTGGCAGAGTTTTCATAGGGCACTGGGTACACAGGTGCTTCTGAGCATAACTTACCACCCTCGGACCGATGGTCAATCAGAACGTATGATACAGGTGCTAGAGGACATGTTGTGTGCATGTGTCTAGACTTTGGGGGCCCTTGGGAGAAGCATAAACCCTTAGTTGAGTTTTCTTATAAAAATAGCTTACAGGCGACTATTGAGATGGCATCATACAAGGCTTTAAATGGTAGGTCATTCCGATCACCTTTGTGCTGGTTAGAGGCAGGTGAGGCAGCTTTGCTGGGGCCACAGCTTGTACAGGAGACTTCTGAGTAGGACCAGTTGATACAGAAGCGGATGGCTACCGCACAGTCTCGTCAGAAGTCATATGTTGATCACCACAGATGACCCTTGGAGTTCGTGGTGGGGGATCAGGTTTTTCTATGTGTTTCGCCGAGGCTGGGACACAAGCGGATCAAGAGACAGTGTAAAATTTCACCACGGTATATGGGGCCATTTGAGATTCTGGAGAGGGTCAGGCTGGTTGCTTATCTGTTGCGGTTACCACAGTGGTACCGAGCCATGCACGACTTCTTCCACGTATCATAGTTGTGTCACTATCATTCAGACCCATCTCACGTCTTTCAGCCCGAGGAGGTTGAGCTAGAGGCAGATGTGTCCTTTGAAGAGCATCTGATTCATATCATTGATAGGAGCACGAAGGTTCTCCGAGGCCGGTCAGTTCGTCTCGTACGGGTGCTATGGCAGCATGGCCGAGTGCAGGACGAGACCTGGGAGCGAGAGGCCGATGTACGTTCTCAGTGGCCGGAGTTGTTCACGGCTATATCTTTTCCACCCTTGGAAGGGCAATTCGGGGACGAATTGCTATAAGGGGGGAAGTTTGTAAGAACCCGGTTCTTCTCTTTGAGGTATGGGCTTCTTCTTTTCTCTTTTCCTAAAGTGTTTTTAATAAAATATGGAAAATGGGGGGAAATCCTAAATTTTGGAACTACACGCCGTGTACTTTTTCCACACGCCGTGTACTTCTAGCCGTGTTGGGATGGGTACACAGGGCGTGTAGCCATATCGGCGACAAAGGGTGTAGGAACCGACTAAGTGCCATGTAGTGGTCCTTTATACGCCGTGTAGTCAGTCGGCAGGCCAAAATAGTAAGGCGGTGGAGCAGCCGCCAGCTGGGCAGCAGTACACTCCATGTACTCAAGAGTACATGCCATGTACTCTTGTTGGCAGGTGAATAGTGTCATGCTGGTGGGAAGCCTCCAGAGGAACAATTTAAAATTTGCTAAGTACACACCATGTACTCAGAAGTACACATCGGGTAAATTTTTTTTTGGCATAAAATAGGCAGTAGCCTCCTCATTTGGCAGAGGAGGAATTTGAGCCGTTTTGGAGCCAAAGGAGGAGGTCAGACCTTTGAAGATCCGCCGGGTGTTCGTTTGGAATCTAATTCCGCTTCAGACGATCACGTTGAAACCGCACGGGTAAGCCCTCTCTTCTCCTGGACTTCTTCTTACCAATTATTCTCCTAATAAGAGTTATTTTAGGTTAAGAGAGTTTTGTTCTTCGTCAGATCTACGCCTTTGTTGGGCATTTCTGGAGTCAGCATCCGGGTATAACTCTCTTTAGCGTATAAGGGAGGTGGCTTGGTGTTTATTTTTCCAACTGTCGTGTGTTTTGTGTGTTTTTCTTCCACGAACCCTTGTTGGGGTTTCGTGTGGATGGGGCCGTTGCTATATTAAACACCTAGAATTGTTTAGGAATTTAATTATGATATTAAAATTCTGGTTGAGATCGTTGCTTGGATCCGAAACCACCCCGGGGGTGTGTTCCACTATTTAGTCATTTGGCCAGGATACCCGAGCGTATGCCTTTAAACTAATAATTGTAGAATTGCCTTGAGAGAATTGCTTGTTACTACTTTTTTACCTGTTGGGCATGGCCTGATTACCTGTTTAGACTGAGGGAGTTGTTGTGATTAGCATGTGGTCACTATACTGTATTAGCCTGAGGGAGTGACTGTATTATCCTGAGGGTGATGTTCTATTTCTGCCTGAGGGCAACCTTTCATGCCTGAGGGGCGACACTTCCTACACCGGAGGACAATACCTAGGGGTTGGATTTTTTATAGCCTGAGGGCATGGTTCACTATATTAGCCTGAGGGAATGATACTATTTGGCCTGAGAGCTTGGTGCTATTGAGCACAAAATGATACTAAATTAAATGGATTAAATAAATAATTAAATGGAAATATAACTAGTAAGTTAGTTACTTTTGAGTACTGCTTGGTTATTTGCATTTCATTACTGCACACTTGTTGCATGTTTACACACAGTTGGGCACGAGCCTTTGGTGGGTGCCTACTGAGAATTTATTTCTCGCACCCTGTTTGGGACACCCTTTTCGGCCCAAACAGATTAAGTTTATGTAGGTGTGGATAGGGGCAAGAGTCCCTATATAGGTACTTGACTGCTGCTGAGGAGTAGGAGGGCATGGGACCGAGCCTAGGCTCGCGATGCCGCTGCCAGCTGTTTGCTTTGTTTTGATGTACTCTGCTTTTGGTTGTACTGTATTGATGTATAACATGTTCTGGCTATTTTCTTAGAACTTGAGACATGTAGCATCATCATTTATATACTGTTGGTTATATCCACTACTGTTGTATATTTCAATTGTGTATGGTTTACCGCTTCCACTGTTCGTTGTATGTTTTATTTCATTCTGATGCGCTACACTTTGACAAATGAGGGCATAGTTTCCCCACTATCAAACATGGGCCCTCGCTGCTAGTCGGCAGCCTCTGGCATTTGGGGAAATGCGCTTGAGGTCATGTGGCGAACTGGGTTTGGGGCACCCGTTGAGTGGCACCTGGACTCGAGACATTACATCTACCATATTATTACTTGATGAAATAACAAGAGAGTAATGATGGAATAATTAGAATAATGGATCCTTAGATCATAGGGGATTGATCACAATGATTTAATTCCACATATCTAAAAAATAATTATTAAAGTCAAAAAAATGAGACTTTAGGGAACCCAGGGATTAGGGTTCACCAATGTAATTGATCCATGAAGACAGGACACATGAAATATATAATGAAACATTGGGCGATCATATCCCAAAATGGTTAAGCGTAGAACACTTCATTGTGGATAATAGTCAAATATTATTTTAGAATCCTATCATTAAAATATCTATATACCACTTAATCCACCAATTATATTGTTCGATAAAAATGGATTTGGCCACCATCAAAATATTGTTTTGTGTGACACAAAAATTTTCCATTTATAACCTAACTTGATTTTTTTGTCTCTATGGAATAATTACTCCCAATCTCATTGTCCCCCCTATCTAACAATATCACTATATCATCCCTATTTGGAATGTCCGCACCATTAACGTGAAACATAACATGACATTTAGTTTTCTCTCTAATCTATAAAGGCTGAAAACAAGTATACAAGGTTAATGAGTATCTTCTAGGTTGAAATCTACCCACTAATTGACCATTTTATAAAATTATACATAATATCGAAACAAGACATTATTGAAGATACTAAAAATAAATCTCATTAAAATGTTAAAATAATTTTATGTACTTCCTCACATTTCAAGAAATAAAACAATCCAACTAAAAAATTACAACAAATAAATTATATGACAATAAAACTATAGAAAATAAAAACAAATGAGATATCAATTATCTATTAACACATCCAAATTAATCTAGTATTATCATAGTGATCACATATTCCATCTCCCAGTTACTAGAGTTTTATATCCATAACTTCATCAAAAAATGTATAAATGAACTCCAAATATATGTAAATATATAGGGTGTGAGAAGTAAATCTCAATATAATACCACCAAGATTTCAAAAATATTCCCTTTTAAAATGTAGTCACATGTGTATAGTAAAAATACACACTAGAATTTAATACAAGAAATCAACTAAATATATTAACAAAAAATTCTCTCCCGAATCTATTGGTTTATATTATTTGAACGTTGGCCATTATTGTAATGAATATCATAATGCATTTCAAATCATCACAAATCCAAAATCAAAGACCAAATGGTAATCAAGCCAGTTTCATGGTAAATACCTCAATTACAGAACCCAAGGCATAACCAATTTCATTGTATAATCATCATGTTTCCAAAATCTCAATATATCTCAATATATCATTTCATTATTATTAATCTACATCATAACCAAAAACATGTCTATTTCATAGTTTAAATAAATGTTTTCACTTATAAAAACATACCAATAAATAAACCTTACAATACAGCATGAAAAAATCATATTGTCCAAAACTTACCACTTTAATTTTAACATTTTACGCATTGCAACATAAAATAGTTCATTATCACTATACACCGAAAAAAATACCTCATTTCAAAATTTTAATTTGAATCCTATATAAATAACAACACTATATCATTTTCATATATGTGCATTCTCCCCTTATTTACATTTATTTACACAATTGAAAAATAAATTAATTTCCACACTAACTATCTCAATAAATATCTTAACCATTAATATATATATCTAAATCTTGATATTATTCCCAATTTTTATTAATAATCTTTCTCAAATAGTTTAACACACAAACATGTGATAAACCCCTAATAAATTTTCCTAATTAAAAATTCCCTCACTCTTTAATTTAGAAAAAAAATAATGAAAATATTCAGAAAATCAAATATGTCAACATTGAAAATTTAGGCATATAAAATTTCTTCTTTACTAACATAAATGATCACATTTTTATCCATTTCTCATAAAAAATTATATAACACATTATCATTATTTAAAACCATTTCAAGAATAAAATACCTGATTTCTTATATTCCCAAAATTATTTTTATGTTAAATGAGTAGATTAAATGAATAACCTATTTATTCAAAATAAATAACTTAAAAACCTTAAATAATTATTATTTTTAATTAACCTTGTTTCCATTAATGTTTTTAAACTAGCACATGAGTTAGTAAAACAACTTTCTAACACATTCACTGATGTAATGGTTTTGAAGAAAATTATATGAAATAAACCTAAAATTTATTGCACATAATATTATAGAATTTTTCAAACTAATTCCATCAGGAAACCACCTTTTATACCCATTTAACAATCATATTATTCTCTTATAACATCACACATTATTTAATCACTTAGTACACACTTAATATTAATTTATTTATAATATTAAAATAGATGACGTAATGTTGTTTAGACCTAACATGGAAAGGTCATCATGTAAAATACATTTTATATATCACTATAAAAAAAATTTATTTAGAAAATATTATAAATAAATAATGATTAACTAAAAAATATTTATAAAAAATTTACTAAAAAGTTCCAACACAATTAATAAGACTTGACTTTATTAATTCCAAAATTAAAATCATCATGAACACTAACAATTCCTTAATATAACTACCCCATATAATTTATTATCATGGTTATTAAAAACTAAATAATGATGAATTTAAAGTATAATTTCAATAAATTAAACCTTCAATTATTTTATTCATCCACATGGTATAATAATTAATCATATATTTCAGGTTACAAAAAATCCCACACATAACTTCAATATTTCAATTAATGCTCGTCAATATATTCCAGTTGTAACTCACATAAAAAAATTATAATAAATAATATATTCAATTTAGTATTGAATCATTAAAAAATTATATATTGAAAAATAATTAAATAATTATATTCAATTATCATATCATCCAAAACATACTACAATAATGAATAAGAATCCTAGAAAATAATGATAACATAACACCCCAACCCAAATTTCCCCAAACAACACTTGAGTGGAGACACTACAATACCTCATGCAATCCCCCCATAAAAAAGAGGTTTTTGAGTAGTAGAGGGTGTATAACATGTAGTGGGGAGACTATTTCCTCAATAGTCATAGTCATACACCATAAAAAATTACCACAACCAAAAATATCATAGTAAAAGTTAAATTAAAAAAATGAAGTAAAAAAGTCACCCATGTAATACGTATAAACAAACAAAGATCCCAATGTGGTAAAAAAAACAAGGCATAAAATGTGTAAGAAGAAAAATAAAGAAACACCATGGAATTTTCCAAATCCCATCCCAATAATGAAACCATTTACATTATCCACTACTCAACTATCTTCCATAAGCCCCTTTTCCTGACATGGAACCCTAGTCATGAATTATGAACATCAATCGGGATTCTCTTACAGTGTGTGAGAAATGAAACCTATTAATAAATGTTCAATGTATTATAACATGAGTAAAAAAGAATAAAATGTGTATTCTATGATAAATGTAAATGTGAAAGAAAACATAAGAAGTCATAAGTCGATCACTCTTATTCTATTCAATCTACCGTAGGCCCCAACTATACTTGCATCGGCTTTATAATTGAAGGATGGTCATAATGGATATTTAGAGTGATCAATTTATCCCTACAAGTCTATTGTATGTGTCTCTAAAAGCATAAGGAATGGGGTAAATGTAGTCCACAAAGACATTATATCCCACCTCCATCATGATTCTAACTCCAAGACTATAAAGCCAGGTCTTGGTTGTAGGTAAAAATACAATGTATGCATGTCTTCTCTATGCCCTCAGTTAGGCGAAAAATACCTCATACCCCTACATTCACTACCCTGGGTCTAGCCTCAATGATTATATTTATATACCATGTGTTCAGGTCCATCTTTATCATTATCACTTTTCGTGAACACTCCCCCTCTAAGGGATAACCATATCATAGCAGTCCACCTATTGTTAACCAAACGACAATACCTTCAAAGGTATCGAAGTCACATATAACAGGGTAAATTATATATAATATTATTATAATATAACATCTTAGTTATAAATAGAAACATAAAATAACATTCTATGAATATTAAACATTTTCTAATAAGAAACATAGATACACTCATAGAATCAAGCATAATATATGGGTCTCACATGTTACACTCACACATATGATCTATATCAAAAAAAATCACAAAATTTATGACAAAAAATATCATAACAAGTAAAAAAGATTATACAAGGGTCCTAAATGGTAAAAAACATCCTAAATTTATCATGTTGATGAAAATATATAAATCCCTTAAAAGTGAGATACCGAAGTTACACCCAAGCACTCTGAAGATCACAAACACATCCTAAGAACACTTGGAACCAATCCAAACATAAAAACATAATGGTTCTAGATAAAGATTAAAAATGATTTTATGAAAATGGAAAAGTTTCTAAACAAAAATACTTCTCAGGATCCATTATTTTCTCAAGATCAGATATAGAACAAAGGAGGTTCCATCGATGTACAAGATCCACCAAAGTTCAATGAATGATATGACAATTCTTCTTTAGATGAAATTATAATCCCTAGATCTAGAAATGAAATGGAATATATATGATTCATCTAAAGGGAATAATCGTATATCTAGATGACCCTAAAGGAATAGAGGTTTATGGATCACATACCATAATTCTCCGATCACCAACATGGTTCGGTCAAACATATTTAGGCTTAGAGGGGAAGGTATTGGAGATGAAAGGCTTGTAAAGTCCCTAAATTCAAGGTAAAAGAGAGAGGGGAAATAATAGGTCAATTTTTTTTATTGTTATTTAGAATGATTTTTGGGTCCTTAATTTACATTATTGTGGTTTCCAATCAGGATTAGAAAGAACGTGTGCCAACTGTTTGAGATTTCTACCACTCTTGGTAACCTGCATAGGTTGGTTTCATGATTTGGAAATATGTGTGCCAAATTTTTTCTCTTCTTTTTCCAAAGACACATTTTTGGGGTATTTTGCATGGTATTATCTTTCCATGATCAAACCATTTTCTAAAAACTGTCCTTCTATAAATAATCAACACACTTTACATGGGAGAAACTCATGGTTTCCCCTACCTGTGCACCAACTGTTCAACCATATAAAAGCACAAAAATTTCTCCCAAACCAACTAGAAACCCCTAAAACTCTATTATAGAAATTAAATATTCAATAAATCACTAATAAAGGTTGTAATTACTCATAACTAACATGAAAAATCCAAGGTTTTAATAAACTCCCTCTCTCAATACTTCTTATCATCGAGAATCATATCTAGGATTATTTCAAAAAATCAATATACTCTACCCAAATATCTGAATCCATCCCTAAATATTCCCCTTGAATCCATCCATTTTTTCTATAGGATATATATATGTTAAAATTTCTTTCCTCATAATACTATCCTGATCAAGTCTATAATGCACATCCAGAGTTCCACATAAGATGCATTAGGCTCCAGTTCAACATCCTCACATTGAATTACATGTATAAGATCAAGCTTGTACATCTTGACCAGACACACAAGAAACGCATAGTTCATACCTCAGTAGTAAAGAGGAAGGTCTAGAGAGTAATCCATGTTCATGATATTTTCCAAATTCTTGAACAGTCCATCAAACCTAGTCCCTTCTTTTACTTTCTTCAATAGTCCTTAATACCCTATTTGAGGATTCAATTTCAAGAAAACATAGATTCCCACAATTTACTCCAGGGGTCATCCACTTATGTTGATATACGATGACCACCTACTTGGAGAGGTGACTAATCTATTTTGGATTAATTTCATATGTTCAGAGGTCTACTGTACCATGCTCAAACCCACAATAGTTGCCTCACTATTCTCATGCCAATATAGTGATAAAAAATACAACATTCCATAAAGGGCCTCAAAAGGATCCATTTGGATATAATTTTTGAAGCAGTTATTGTATTGTAATTGAAACAATTATATATGATCATCCCAAGATCTAATAAAATCTGAAACATAGGTCGATAGTATATCATACACTATTTAGATCATATTCTCTGATTGACCATCGGTGGGCAGATGATATGCTATACATAGTATGATATGATTACAAAAAACCTTTATCAATCCATTCCCAAACTAAGACATGAAACACACATATTTGTTAGATAATATGATTAATGGAACTCTATGTGGTCCCAAAATCTCCCATACATATAACTTCCATAACTCATCCATGGAATGTTTCTCATCCACTGTAAAGAATTGAAAAATTTTAATCATCTAATCAACTATCACCCTAACCACATCCTAAATCCTCAGGTTTTAGGGTAACCTAATGATGAATTCTATCATCATATCATCCCAATCCCACATTGAAACTATAAGTAGATGAATAAACGCACCAAGATGATGATGCTTGGGCTTTACCCTATGGAAGTTAATGTATCTTGAAACAAAACCAGTGATTGTCATATTTATTCCAAACCATCATAAATGATGTTAGATGTCATTTTATATCTTCATAATCATGGGATACCCTACTCATTTCTAATGATGGGATTAAATAATCATTTACATTATCATGGAGGATGACACTACAAATTTTCCATGTACGATGCTCACATTATAATCTTCTACAGACCATACTAAGACTTGGTCACTATATCCCACTCATTTTCACATCATCACACAGTCGGTATCTGAATCTCAGATTTTCTTCACCCATCCCACTAAAAAATATGTGAAAAATAAAGGCACTCATTTCATGACTCCATGATATTCAGATGTATCCACAAGACAATCCTCCATTAAATTCACCAGATACCATTCTAATGATGGTCATTAACTAAGCTCATGTATCTCAAGAATTTTCATTCTAGGAGAATATTCAATGACCTGACCTTTTCCTATAGAATATTATATTTTGAATTATAATTTTTATCGATACTTTAACAAACTCATATGACTTAAATTGACATCCCACTAATAGAAGATATATTAGAGGCTCTTGTGGTGCATGAAAACAAAAAATTCATTCCCAAGAGATAATGTCTCTAACACATTAATGAGTGAACCATAACTATAAAATCTATGTCATGAATTGGGTAATTGTAATCATGGGGTTTCAAATGACATGACCCATAAGTAATTACCTAATCATTATACATTAGTACAACTCCAAACCACACATTAGAGGAGTCACACTATACTGCCTATCCATTCTGGAGATCTGGAAGAATCAAATTTTTTTATAGCCAATATCATCCACAAATCAAGAATATCATCCTAAAATAGATTAGTAAATTAAAACGTCAAATTTTATTTATATTCCACACATTCATTGTTTCTTAGTGGTGGAATTATTAAATGAACCGTTGATCCTATAAATCCAAACTGATGAAACTTATAATTTTAAAAACATTACGAGGTAGATCCCAAGACATATCCACTTTCACCTTATATGTTCTCACTAAAATATCCAACTTAGTGATCACATGAAAAAGAGGACACACCAAATGAATCCAGAAGATATACTTTGAAATCATTTTGAAAATATGATGCACTGAGATTGTACTAAAAACAATTAATGTGTCTTGAATGTAACTCATAAGTCTATAAATATATAAGGATAACATCAAAAAAGGCCAGAATGAATGACTTGATATTTGGATAGAATATATTTTTAATGCTATCCATGAACACTGAAGGGGGATTTGTCAAACATAATGGAATCAAAAGGTACAAATGAAATGCATATCTACTCCTAAAAACTATCATAGGTATATACTCCTCTATGGTCTAGAACTGGTGTTATCCCATATTTAGATCAATATTGAAGAACCATTGGGATCTGAATAATTTATTAAGGAGATCATAAATTCTTGGTAAAGTATACCTATTATTTATCATCACTTGATTTTTATTCCTGTATTCCTCAAAGTACTATTCGAATTTTTTACACACATCATTGGGGAACCCCAAGGAGATGTACTCATTATAATAAAACCATTCTTATATAGTTCCTTAAGCATAATATTAAGCTCTCTCAAAATGGAAGTTTCTATAAGATAAGTTTAATTGAAATATGATGCACTCATGGCATGAGTTATATCATTAAATCTACTTATTTTTCAGGAGGAATACCATAGAGATAAATTGAGAATATATCCTGATAGTGATCAAAGATAAAAGGAAATGAAGTGGAAAATATATTCAGATACTTTTTGATAGTTAATCCTTATACCTTTGATATGATGGCTATATTATAGATCAAAGCTAGACCCACTCTACTGGACTCAACATACCATATTTTTTCCACCACAAATTTCTCCCCTTCAGGTGAAATAAATGATCCCTTCCATTGATAACAGTAGATGTGAGCATGGAAACATTTCAGAAAGTACATCCCAATGATTACACGAATGAATGTAATTTTAGGGGTCATGAAATCAAATAGATGTTCATAGCCAACAAGATCTAATGTAGAATATAGAAATCTCTTGGTATAATCAAATTTCATTCCCAAGGGTGTTTCGAGAGAGAGAAACTCGTAAGATAACTTAATTTGTAAGTCAAGATGAAAACAACTAGAGTAGATATAAAATAATGGAAAACAAAATTATAAAAAAGGATGTTAAAAATTAAATAGGTGATTAGTATCATACCTTGAATGGTGAAGTTTTCCGCACCATGGTTATCTAGACCCTAGTCTATAGAATACACTATTTCGACCTTATCTGCATGTCAATGACCCCGAGGTACATGAATCATCTGACCCAACATCCTCTGAGGAGTTTAAACCTACTATTAAGGACCTTGACTAGATACTAGGGTTATGGTTCATACTAGTTCCACACCCATATAGAAGACTGGCCTCAATGCTATGGATAATTACTAATGAAGATAGCCTAACTTGTTACACCACTAACACTTTCCCCAGGGTTCTAAGAAGAAACTTTTGTAATATCATACCTTCCCAAAGATGAAGTACTGTGGAACTACTCCTTAGGGGGATGAAAGAGCAAAGATCTACTCAACCTACCTACATCCACCCAACTACACTTCCTCGGTATTCCTCTTCCTACTCCCATATGTGAACCTCAATTTTAAAGTAATAGGTTTACACACTAGTGTACTAAAGGATAGAGCAGGACCAGCTACACGATCCTCTTTCTAGCTCCTCTCAATAGTCAAGGCTATGCACAAAACCTATGGGTACATTGTTTGGTAAAATATCCTAACATATAAATTGATATTAGGGAAGATACATATCCTTAACTTCTTAACTTTTTCATATCATTTATGTCCAATTAGGGAGTGAGATTAAGAATTTTGGTTAAATGGATAGAGAATATAGATATCATCATGAATACCTACTGAATATTAATTAATTCATGGGTATAATTCACTATTAGAATGTTGGGAAACAATTCCCCAAATAATCGGTTATTTAAGGCCTACCACGAGATCTACATGTTCTAACTCTATTTCCAGGGATGGCTTAATCCTCGAGTTCGGATGCGCTCAACGCGCCGCCTCCCCCTCCCTCGTTGCTTTCGTATTCTACGGCGGACCCCCTGCCGCCTCTGGCTCCCTTTCCCCGCGCGGACTCAGGGGGTGCCGGTTCCTTGTTGGAAAAGCCTGACCGTTCGACACGAAAACACAAGCGAGAATGGAAAGATGATTGAAGGAAAAAAACTTGAACACAAATGATGTTTTGTGCACCACCAATTGGGATGCTTTTCTGGAGAGGTTTTCATTTCAATATATAGGCAAAAAAACAAGACGTATTTACAACGTAATTAAAACCACGTGGCAGCCTTAATGAGGTCAAACCGCGTTGACTCATCAATGAGGGGATGAAAAAAAACCGGTGAAATAAATTCTTAATAAAAATAGTCAACAATCACCCCCCTAATTTTTATTGCGTTCTCTGGATCTCAACGACGCCGATCTTCGCACGCAACTTCTGAAACTGGCGCGCCCAAGTGACTTCGTGAGAATGTCTGCAGGCTGCTATTCCTCCCTCGAAACCTTCTCCTTGCTCGCCGCCAGCTTCTCTGCAATGAATGTGGCATGCAGGTGGGCGGGCTTGGCTCGTTGGCCGTAATGAAGTGTAACTCACCAGGGTCGAGCTTGCGTTGTGCAAATCCAGGCGGTGTTGTCGGACTGATAATGTTGTCGATGGTGCGAAATCGAAGCGGGGCGTCGTCGTGATCAATGTCCAGTGCTTCTGCCATATTGGATGGCGGTGAAGCAAACTCCACTGTGGTTGATGTCACGGGTATCACCTTAACCACATCTGGTGTTGCATCTTCTGCTAAGTTCGCACTAATGGGTTTGAGTGATGAGCTCTGGTCTCCAACAGTGTTATCGGCCTCCACATTCCTTGGTCTACATGCCTTTGTGTGTTCGACGGTAAATGGATCCTCACTACTCCACACAGCTTGTTCACCATGAGCACTCCAATCCCACTGTTTTGCCTCGTCGAAGGTGACATCGCGCGTTACATGCACACGCTTGCTGACAGGGTCATACACGCGATATGTCTTGGACCCGAACTCGTACCCGACGAAGATCATCGGCGTACTCCGGTCATCCAGCTTCTTCAGGTGAGGATTCCCATTCTTAACATGCGCGATACAGCCAAAGGTGCGAAGAAAGTGCACCGTCGGTCGTTTTCCATGCCAGGCCTCATACGGTGTCATTCCGTCAAGGCTCTGAGTCGACGTTCGGTTAAGGATGAAGATGGAGGTGGAGACAGCCTCACCCCAAAACATCCCGGGAAGACCCTTAGCCTTCAGCATGCTTTGAGCCATAGACACCACGGTTTGGTTGTGTTGTTCAATGACCTCACCCTGCTGTTGTGAAAAGGGAACCTTGAGTTGTCGTTGTATGCCACGATCAGTACAGTATTCACCGAATTCTACTGAAGTAAAATCGTCACCGCGATTAGTGCGGAGAACCTTCAGCTTGCGCTCTGTCTCCACCTCCACTGTGGCTTGAAAGTGTCTGATTGCTGCTGGAGCCTGGTCTTTGCTTGCAAGAAGTTTGACCCACATGTAGCGGCTCATGTCATCTACGAGTAGCAGAAAGTAGCGGTTCCCGCATGGCGTTGTTGGCGTGATTGGCCCAAAAAGATCACCGTGGACAAGGTCGAGGACTTGTTCTGCACGATGCTTCACTTGCTCGGGGAAAGACGCTTGTTGCTGCTTCCCAGTGAGGCAGTTGTCGCAGACTTGATCTATTTGATCAATCCGCGGAAGCCCCTGCACCATATCGTGTTGAGCGATCTTGGGCAGAGAATGGGAGTTCAGGTGGCCGTACCTTTCATGCCATCGCCATGCCACCTCTGACCCCCTTGTTGACAAGCATGTAGGTTGTGCAATGCTGAGTCTTAGCTTGTACAGCCGGTCGGGGAAGCGTTGCGCCCTAGCCAGCAGGCGTCGTTGCTTGTCCCGAATCTTCATGATGCCTCCCTCGATTAAAACCTGACAACCATTCTCATCGAGTTGTCCGATGCTGATGATGTTGGCGGTGTGGCTCGGGATGAAGTATACCCTCGTGAGTGTGTGGTGCTCACCGGTTTTACAAGTGAATAAGATTGTCCCGCACCCCTCGATATTAACGATAGATCCATCACCAAACTTCACAGTGCCGCGGATCCCAGAGTCAAGCTCAGAGAAGGTAGCACGGGAACCGGTCATGTGGTTTGTGGCACCAGTGTCGAGGTACCACAGGTCATCGTCGCACGCCTCCCTTTGAGCATGTTGTGCAAAGACCTTCGCCTCGACCACTCGGAGAGGACTGCAATGTGGCAGTGAGGAGTTCGAAGTGGCAGATTGTGGTGGTGGTGTATCGGGCAACGCAGTACACGCCCTTACCATAAGGAGTGTCGGCTCGTCGTCGTCACCATGGGTTAGAAGAGCCTTAGCATGTCTCATCCTGCTGCGACAATCGTTGGCCCAATGACCCATTTTTCCGCAGTAGAGACATTGGTCTCTTGAGGCGTCATGACTGTCATTGGATCCCCTATCATCCCTTCGTGGTTGTCGGCGACGCCAGTTTCCAGTCTTGGAGTCGTTGAGGGGTCCATCCCTCGCTGGCCGCTCCTTCATCCGTGCATCCCACTCCTCCTCGGTGAGGAGCAAATTCCCTCCATAGTCGATGGTGGGTGCCGGGTCAAAACGGTCTTCCGCCGCTTTGAGTCTCCCTGTTACCTCCTCCACAGAGAGCGTAGAGATATCGAGAAGCGTCTCAATTGAAAGGGCAATTTGGGAGAACCTGGAGGGGACGACGCGCAAATACTTCTCAATGACCTTGTCTTGAGGCTCCGGATCTCCGAGGATCGTGAGTTGGTTGACCATCCCGGTGAGCCGCATTGCGAAGTCGTCCACCGATTCGCCGTTGTGAAAAACAATGCCTTCGTACTCCTTACGGAGCTTTTGAGCATTGGCCTTGCGAACGCGATCAATGCCGATGCGCATGGTCTTCACGGTGTCCCACGCTTCCTTGGTAGTTTCCTTGACGGCGAGTATGGAGATCATCTCCGGCGGGACAGCGCGGAGGATGGCCTCCAGCGCCATCCGATCTTCCTAGAATTCCGCACTGCCATTGTCGACGGCATCCCAAAGACCGCGTGCTTGAAGCATGACCTTCATCATCAAGGACCAGTCACTGTAGTTTGTCTTCGTGAGGATCGGGTACGTCGCCGATCCCCCGATCTCCTTCACCACTCGATGTACCACCAGAGGGCCGCTACCGCTGTCAACGGGGGGTCTGGGACGTGCCGATGATGTCTGGGAGAGTCGGGGCGATGAGGGCTCGGAGTTCGGCATTGTGGATGAAGTCATCCTCGCTCTGATACCAAATGTTGGAAAAGCCTGACCATTCGACACGAAAACACAAGCGAGAATGGAAAGATGATTGAAGGAAAAAAACATGAACACAAATGATGTTTTGTGCACCACCAATTGGGATGCTTTTCTGGAGAGGTTTTCATTTCATTATTTAGGCAAAAAAAACAAGACGTATTTACAACGTAATTAAAACCACGCGGCAGCCTTAATGAGGTCAAACCGCGTTGACTCATCAATGAGGGGAAGGAAAAAAAACCGGTGAAATAAATTCTTAATAAAAATAGTCAACATTCCTCACAGCACTCATGGAAAGAGGTCCTCCTCGGCGCCTCGCCAGGTCTGGCAGCCTCCCAACCCTCAGGCCCTTCAGTGCCTCCCTCCCCTCGGCTTCCTCTTGGGGATTCCAGGGGCCCGCGGGGAGTTCCGCTGGTGCGTGTGTCGGAGTCAGACTTCAAGGAGGTCTCGCTGCAGCTGAGCTGGCCCCTGGTGGCTCGCTTCGGGGTTGTCAAGCCCCCGATTGGAGTATTCCAAGAATTCGTTCGCGGCTGGGCTCTCATGCGTCCGTCTAGGGTTTTGTCCCTCAACCGCAGGTCATTCCTCATTGTCCTGGAATCCCGAGAGGACTTCGTCCACGCTTGGTCCAGATGCCCCCGATCATTCGGTCACTGGAGGTTCTTTCTCTCCCGATGGTCCATGGAGGTCCACCGGGATCGGGAGTCGCCGGTCGCTGCGGTCTGGTTATCCTTACCCGGCCTTCCCTTGCCCTTCATGTGCGCAAAGTTTCTGGAATTTATTGGAAACTCCATCGGGGAGTTTCTCTGTGCAGATGATCAAAACCTCTCCCTCCATAGTTCGGCGGTTGCTCGAATTTGTGTGGCGATGGACATCTATTCTCCCCCACCATCCAAGATCCATCTTAATGTTGGAGAGCTTGTGGATTGGAGACAGGATATTGTGTTCTTGGAGGTGCCCCAGTTCTACTCTGCCTGTCACTTGGCTGGCCATGCGGTTCATGAGTGCAGGAGAAAGTCGGCTTCCAGGCGGTCCTCTCAGGCGGCATCCAGCGCCCAACCTTCTGGTGGGCGTGTTGCCTCGGTGCAGTGGGTTGCGCCCCCCTCGGCCCCTGGAATGAACCCTTCCCCCTTGCCCCTAATCTTTGCCCTTCTCCTGGTTTTCCTTCTCCGGTGGCCCCCAAGCTCCCGGCCCCACTCCCTCCTCCCCCACCCTTAATTTCCCCAACCCCTCTCTCGTGTCCCTCTATCCCTCCCGCTCTCCCTAACCCTCATCCAGTCCCCATCAGCCCCCCATCTTCCATGCCGGGATATAGTTCCCTATGTCCCTCGGGGACTCCCCCCCTCCAGCTTGCTCTCCCCCCTCTACCTTCCTGGGCAATGCTATCTGGCTTTCCAAAGGGAAAGATGTCCTCTTCTGTGATCCTCCTTGGTCCCTCCCCCAAACCGGTGATTCTGAACTCCCCTTCCTCCCTATATCCTTGACCAATTGGTTCAGTGCACTAGCGCACGCCCCACCCCCTCCCCCTACCTCCTGTCTGGGCCTGCCTCCAGGTCCCCGCCAAAGTCTAGTCCTCATCAATCCCCCCTGCCCAACCCTCCTTCCCGACCCTCTACCTCGAGCGGGTCAGCTCCCCTGCTTGCTTCTTTGCCCCCTGTCTTGGCAGCCCGCTCCCCTTCCCCTAGTACCCCCTCTGGCAGGATGTGTACCTGTTCAGTGGCAAAATCCCTTCTCCTCTCTTCAAGGGAGCTCCAACGCGGACCTTCTCCTGGGGTCAGGACCGGGAGCCATTCTCTTTAATGATGTCACTGATTATCTAGAACGCTAGGGGACTAGAAGCCCGTGTCAAAACGGGCTTTCTCTCCAATGAGGTGGCTAGGAGAAATGTCTCCATTGTGGTTATCCTTGAGCCAAAGGCGAACTCTACCAGAATTGGAGTGTGCTAGAAGAGCAGGGATGCAGTTCTCTTTGCATGGTGACCCAGAAAATCACCATATCTGGATTTTCTGGAAAGAATCTATTCTGGTGGACAAGTTGGCCAGGTCTGACCAACATCTCTTGGTCAAGGTGGACTCGGGACAGTGTATTTTCTTTTTCTCCTTTGTCTATGCTGAATGTGTGGCGCGACTCCGTGAGCAGTTATGGTTGGACCTTAGTTCCTTCAATCCTGGGGACGAACCCTGGCTGGTTGGGGGTGATTTTAACTGCCTCTTGGACCTGTCGGAAAAGAAGGGGGGATCTCCCTCCCTCAGAGCGATAGGGCCATCTTCTCTTCCTTTGTGGCCCAGGAGGGGTTTCTTGATTTGGGTTTTTCTGGAGACAGCTTCACGTGGTGCAACAATCAGAGAGGAGTCCGTTGGACATGGTGCAGATTAGACCGCTGCTTTGGGAACCTTCATGCTATTTTTGACTTCCCTAACTCGGAGGTCATCCACTTGACCCATGCCCTGTCAGATCATTCCCCACTTCTTGTCCACCTCAGGTCGGCTTCTCCCTAGGGGCGAGGCTTCTTCTTCAGTAAAAGTTGGACAGCTCTCCCCAACTTTCTTGAGCTGGTCCGTTCCTCTTGGGTGGAACCCTGTGAAGGGGGGACTTGGACCCGCCTCCATAATATGCATCGGCGCCTAAAGTCTGCTCTCAGAGGCTGGTCGGACTCCCTCCCTGCTGTACAGCCCATTCTGGAGGCCTTGAAAACTAAGATCGAGAGGGATGAGGCCAGACTAGAAGTCCGCTGGGATGAGGGAATTTTTGCCTCTCTATGTCACAAGAAGAAACAATTTAGTGAGGGTTTGCTGGAGCAGGAAAGATGCCTTCGTGAGTGCTCCTGGGCCACCTGGCTCAAGGAAGGTGACCGAAACTTGGCTTATTTCCACGCTTGCATTAGGGAGAAGCAGCGGCGAAAGACTCCAAATATCCAGTGTGACAACGGGTCCTTTACTAGCGACTTGGACGACATCAGTGGCATGGTTGGATCTTATTTTACCTCCTTCCTGTGTAACAATAATCCCCAATGGGAGAATGGGTATCCCCAGGATCAGACCGATCTCTTCAGCTCAATCCCAAGGGTGGTATCTGCACACACCAATGAGGCCATCGGACAAGCTCCGGAGGAGAAGGATGTCTGGGACTCAGTTACCTCTTTGAATCAGGAGAGTTCACCCAGACCTGATGGGTTTACGGGCTCCTTCTTTGTAAGTGCTTGGGGTATCATCAAGGAGGAGCTTGTCAGTGCCATTTGGGACTTCTTCTATGGAGGTGGGCTACCACGGGTTTCCGTTTCTACTACCCTGGTTCTTATTCCCAAGGTTAGTGACCCCACTACTATAGCGCAATATCGGCCTATCAATATGTGCAACTTCACGTACAAGGTGCTGACGAACCTCTTCAACAGAAGACTTTCCCAGTTTATCCACAACTGGGTTGCGAAGGAACAACATGCCTTCATACAGGGGAGGTCCATTCAAGGGGCAATGGCTATTGCACAAGAGATGATTGGGGAGTTCAATAGGAAGGTCCGAGGGTCCAACATCGCGGTCAAGGTTGATATGGAAAAGGCCTATGACAGATTGGAGTTGGGGTTCATCATCTGTGCCATTAGAAGCATGGGGTTTTCTGAATGGGTTATTGACCTCCTGTTCCGCTGCTATAGCTCACTGTGGCTCAACCTGGTCTTTATGGGGAGGCAATGCGGCTTCTTGAAGATAGTTAGAGGAATCAGGAAAGGTGACCCTCTTTCTCCCAGCATCTTCATTCTAGTGCAGGATGTCCTGAGCAAGTTCGTGGCCTCCTCTATCCAAAGTGGTCATATTCTTCCTTATCACTGTGGGGCCCGTGTCCCGGGAGTGTCTCACCTTCTCTTTGTGGATGACATGGTATTTTTCATCAATGGGGGAAGCACCTCCATCAGGGGATTTATCAGTATCATGGATGATTATGATTTATGGAGTGGTCAAATGATGAACAGGGATAAAAGCGGGGTTTACTTGCCCTCTTCTTGCCCGGCCAGGAGAAATGACAACATTGTCTCCACCCTGGGTATCCAGAGTAAAAACTTCCCTATGCTCTACCTCAGAGCTCCCATTTCCCCGGGCCGGATTCGGGCTCGGTTTTTTGAGGGTTTGGTCGGCATAATTACCAACCGCATTCTCAACTGGAAGAACAAGTTCCTATCCTTTGGAGGAAGGATCACCCTCGTCAATTGTGTCCTTTCTTCGATCCCTATGCACATTCTCTCCACCCTCAAGGCCCCTAAGTCTACCATTATCTAGATTGAGAAGATCACGAATGGCTTTATTTGGGATATCCAAGGGGAGAGGGGATGCCGGTGGTCCTCGTGGAATTAGCTTGCCAGGCCAGTGGAGTTGGGAGGCATTGGCGTCAGGGATTTGGGCCAGACCATGTATTTCCTCCTGGGCAGGCTCGCATGAGAGGTTATTGAGGGAAACTCTTTGTGGAGTCAACTGATTCGAGGGAAGTACAGTTATGGCCTCCGCGAGAATGGTAAATCACCTTCAAGCCTCTGGAGATCTCTTTGGACTCAACTCCCTGCGATTCTGTGTCACTCTCTATGGGTCCTAGGTCGGGGGGATCTCAACTTCTGGCAGTGTGATTGGGGGGGTGGCCTACTGGACTTCCCTGGATGCCCTGCACCAAACATTTCCTTCTTGGAATACAGTGCTCAACCTTCCTTCATCCAGGCGGTTCTATCTCCCTCTCAAAAGGCCTTCTTTGATAGCATTTGTTTGGATGGCTCCACGGATAGATGCATCTTCACTGGTTCCCCCATAGGGAAGTTCTCGGCTAAAGCCTATCTTCTTTGTACGTCTGCCCAGTCTGTGAGCGACCATTGGGGGAGGTGTTTTTGGTGCAAAGCCACCCCAATTAAATTCTCCTTCCTACTTTGGCGAATCAGAAATCACGCTCTCCCTTCGGACTTGGTGATTAAAAGGAAGGGGGGTCCGATTTGCCTCCAAATGCGCTTGCTGTTTGATTCCCTCCGAGGAATCCACGTTGCACCGCTTCTTCCAAAGTGAGTGGGCCGTGCGGATCTGGAGCGAGATTGGGGAGTTCCCTCTACCCCCTAGAGCCATGGCTTCCCAAGAGGCATTCTTCTTTAGCTGGTTTAGCGGCTGCCTGGATAACAGCCACAAGGTTGTGGCCAGGGCAACCCTTCTGCAGGCGGGCTGCTGGTGCATTTGGTAGGTGCGTAACCAGGCGTGCCATGGGACTCGATGCTCTGCTCCGGTATTTCTGGTCAGAGCCAAGTGCCTCGCCTCAGAGCTGATTGGACTCCTCCCCCTCCATGATGCAGTGCCTTCTCTCTGCCGCTTCTCCTCCAGGACTGCTTCTCTGGACCGTAACAGCCCCAGACAGCGGGGACGATGGGTCCACTGGATGCCCCACCCTTTCAGGCCTGAAAATCAACGTCGATGGAGCCTTTGGCTCTGTCACCATGCGCGGCGGCGGCATGGTCCGAGATGCAGTGGGCTCGGTTATTTTCTCCTTCAGCGCCTTCTATGGATCAGGGAACTCCCTTAAGGCAGAGGCATCGACACTGCTCAGTGGCCTCTCTCATTGCCAATCCAGAAACCTTCCCCTATCCTCTGTTGAAACGAACTCCAGTATTGTGTGGAGATCTCTCACCAGCACCTCCTCCTCCCCCTGGCATATCACTTATCTGATCCGTAAGTGCATGGATCTCCTCTCCGGTGACATGGAGGTTCTCCATACGTGGCGTGAGGGCAACCGGGTGGCTGACTTCTTGACACCCTTTGCTTCCCCGTAGTGCCCCCTTGTGGAGTTTTTCTCCCTTGGATCCCTTCCCCCTTGTGGGTCAGCCCATGTTATCAGTGATGCTCTCGGCCTCCATTTCGTTAGGCCACCTTGAGTTGTACTTCTCTTGTTTCCCTTTTTGAAATAAAATAAAATTTATTTGTGGTTAAGGCCTACCACGAAATGCACCCATCTACCTTCTTGTCCCAGGACACACAACCTTCTCTTGGGGAATCTCCAAAGCATAAATGATGCTACCCTTACAGAATGATCCATTAGTGGATCAACTAATTCAAATATTCAATTAATGATATTGATCCATTAATTAGCACACAATGGTCCACCAATAACATGGAATACTGGATGATGTTAGATCCAAAAGTCACTAGTGTAGTCAACCAAGGTCCTTTGTACTTTTCCTCCATGTGTATGTACAATCTGGTAGACTCTATCCTAGAATGGAACCAATTTCTAAACCATTAGAATAGGTAAAGGAGCAAAATTATGTTTATCCTATTTAATATCTTATGGTGGAACTAGCACATCCCTCATAGTTGGATCATTCTATTCTGCCTTAATAAGTGGTCTAGTCAAGCATCTCTGAGGTGGAATTTTTAAAAATTCAAAAAAATAGTAGAAATCAAAGAAAAAATTGAATAAGAGAACAAATTGGGTAGATTCTGGAACATATATGGTATTATTTTCTGAAAATTTATCCTTAATGATACCCAACACAAGGTGCAACCCTTCAAGTTCTACCCAAGTCTCATGCCTATTCCTTCACACATGCACGTTGGAAACAATCATATATACATATACATATATATATATCATAGTCATATGAAGAGGCTAAACTAATTAATTCCATCATATATATGTCATAATAGTATAGAAAATTGGCATACCATAGAACAAAGCACAAGTTATGGTATTTAATTAAATAACTATTATACAACACTCATCATGTGTATATATATGAAATTTGATCCTACATGCCTACTCATGATTCAGGAATGATAAAAAAATATCATAAAAATTTAACAACCATCCCACCATCAGTAACATAGATGTCCATTTAACAATAGTTGGCTAGACACATGGAATCTACTCTACATGAGTTCCAAACAACCTTTATCTTTCATACTAGAACCCTAAATGAAACGAAAATAAAGGAAATTAAATCTCATATAAAACTGTTATGAAATACCCCAACCAGTATTTTCCTAAACAAAACCTGAGTGGGGATGATAAAACACGTCATGGATGCCTCCCCAAACACAAAAGGCTGCCGACTAGTGGCGAGTGTATAAGGGTGTAGTGGAGAGACTATACCCTCAATATTCACAACCACACACCATAAACATAAATGAAATTTCACCACTGAAAATATAAAATTTGAAGATAAAGTAAAAATGATATAGTAAAAAAAGTCACCCATGTTATACATAAGAATAAATATGTCTCCCAAAAAAGAAATATAAACCATAGTACAAAAGTAGTAAAAAAAATAAACAAAAACCACATAATCCTATTATTTTTTCCCCAATACCACTACAATATCAATTATCCATAGGTCAGATATCTATCATGACCAATTTCACTTACCTCTATCCCTAATCATGAAGTCTTCACACCCATCTAGATACCTGTGTAAGGTGTAAGTAATGAAAGTCTATAGGACCCCACCAATGCATCCTAAACATGAGTGCATAAGTATAATAGGTGAAATAAATGATAAATATAATTTTGTAAGAAAGAATTAAAAATCACATAATGATCACTTCTGTGCTAAAATATCTACCACTGGCCCCAACCATACCTTCCCCTACACCATATTGGAGGAATAATAATAAAGGACATCAATAATAATGAAGATCTATCCACAAGGCTAGTGTGCATGTCTCTCAACAGTCATAAAGATACAAATTGTATTGGTCTAAAAGGTGGTCAAATACCTCCTCCATCAATGGTTAGTCCTAAGGACTATAGAACCCTTCTCAGTCCTAGCTAAGACCTTGGGGACAAAATATCTTTTCATATTCCCTAGGTCAGGCCACAAGACCATCATACCCTTGTTGTTTCTACCTCAAGTCTAGCCTCAAGGTTGTCATTACCCTAACACATGTTCAAGTATATAATCATCATTATCTCATTCCATGTGATTTAACTCTATAAGGTATAACCATATCAATATTGTCCACCTACATCGAAAATTAATAGAAATTCCTCCAAAGGTATAAATATTATGAGTAAGTGGGTATAAAATATATTGGTAGAAGATATCCTAGCATCATAAGAATTAGTAGAAACTTATAAGTACATGTGATCAACCTATACATAGTCATTGAATCAGGAATCATACATGGGTATCTGGGATTACAAGCAAACATGCAATCAGTATTAACCATGTACAAACAAGATACAAAAACAATAGTATCATATCAATTCAAAAAGAGTATACATGGGCCCAAAAGGGTATATAACTTCTTACCATTATCTTTTTTATGATAATCTACAAAACATATGGAGGAGTGATACACAAGTCACACCTGAGATTTAGAGAATCAAGTACACACTCTAAAATCCCCAAGAACCAATCTCAACTCAAAAAAATCAATTTTCTAAAATGGTATTCATGAATATTCTAAGCTAACAGAAATATTATACACTAACATACCCCTCCGAATCTAGAAAAAATTATAGATCTTTGATTTTAAAAGGAGGTTCACTAGTGTAGCAGATTACTACTATTTTAAAAATTATCTCTGAATAAATCATTATTTGGTTTCAAAATCCATTTATTTGGAAGAATAATATTGGATATATGATTTGTTTCAAGGGAAAAATGGTAGATTTTGAAGAACCCTAAATAAGAAAGTTTATTGGATCAAAAAAATTAATTCTTTGATGACCTACACAATTGAAAACACTATAATCAGTCTCTAAGAGGAAGTAATTCACCAAATATGGATTATAGAGTCTCTAGATTTGAGGCAATTGAGAGAGGGGATAATAATGGGTCAAATAATGCGTTTGATGGTCATTAAGAAGGATTTATGGTTCATTAATTCAGAAACACACACAGAAACATTGTGTGGTCACATGGTTAGAAAAAATATGCACCAACCATGTGAGGCTTCTACCCCTCCTAGTTACCCACGCAGTGTGATTACACAATTTGGTAATTATTTCACACACTATGTTTTTCTACTCCATCCCAAGATGAAATTTTTAGAAGGGAATTTCACATGGATTTCTCTAACCATACTCCAACCACACACCACCTACTATTATTCTCTAAACAAGATTTATTGTTTCCTAGAGATAACAATATAATTTTCACTGACCATGATCCAAATGAGCACCCTTATAAGACCTCCAAAAGTATCCAAAGACAACAAAAAACCCCAAGAACATTGCCTAGTAAAATCACAGTTTAAAAACACATGACACAAGGCTAAATTTAACTTACAATACACCTAAAAAATTACAGGAAATTATAGATACCACCTACCTCATGATACATTAAAAAGTATCATAATAATTGGAAGCCAAATTAAAAATGTATGCACAAGAAATATGCTATCCTTATGAAAATATAATAAAATTAAGAATTAGAACAAAAATAGGCAGAACCATGATGAATTCAAATAAAACCGTATAGAAAATTATCTTCTCACCATCCAAATTCCAATGCAACTAATGGATGTTTGACCAATCATGATATGAGAGATATATCACCAATTAAATATTTAGAGATATTATGAGATATTTCTTAGAATAAAATATTATGTTAATCTATTCAAAATAAGGAATATTGGATTAAAATACCACATTCTTGAAAAATGAATTTATGAAAATACTCTCAGTAAAAAAATGGACTAGAAATACAAATGGAACCAGATGCTTCACCCCTAATCACCTGGTGTAATATAAATTGGTATCTAGGGGCCGGACATGTGAAACCCTCTTCCCTACCTCTCAAAATGGTTAACTAGTGGCTATATACCATGTACCCAATTGTTTCCTTTTCAAAATTCCTGTTAAAACCACATATTCCTCCTCTATATACAAGCCTTATTCACATAAAACATTACATTTCCCAATAAACATTTCCATTTAAAAATAAAAATCTCCCAATTAAAATTTAAAATTCAATTGAGAAAATTTATGTCATCACAAATTCCCCACTATAATAATTATCATCCTTCAGAATAATATTAAGTATCTTTAATACATTACTATATCAATGATATTTTAATTTTCTTCCCATTGCTAAAAATTGACACAAATATCCCCCACTAAACCTTGATGAAATCCGATACAAGTATCCCCACCATAGGATTTACCATATAAAAATTAATCCTTAATAATTTAAACATAAAAAATAATGATGAATGAATTGTGATTGTTTAACACTGTGAGATATTTGAATTTAGTTTACTTCAAATAAAATGTTTTATAGTTTTCTCTACACACAAAATTGAGCAAAAAAAACCATGATACACTATGTAAATATTAATATATAAATATGACTATTATATCATAGTTGTTGGTTTGACAGGTATGAACATGAGTAACTGTATTATGAAATATATGTTGAAAATTTTTCCATATTAAAATTTATTTATTAGTTCCAATCCGATAAGTACTCAATTTTCAAAGAGATGAATTAAAATGTATAATGATAATAATAGTTAAAGTTTATATGTGTCAATTTTCAATAAAATCCTATTATGATTATATATAATTTTTAATTTAAAATTTATGAATATTAGAATAATAATTTAATTAAATGAACTTAATTATTTTATTATTCAAATAAAAAAAATCTTTGGGTTATGTTCTGATTTTTTTCAAAATTTTTTGATTTGTGGTTGAATAGAAAAAAATACTTATTTTTCAAACAATATCACTTTAAAGAAATTATAATGATATAAAAATGAAATTAATATTTACATAACCATTTTGGATAAACCAAATTTATATTTACAAAGTAATATTACGAATTTAAAAATATTATTTTGATCTTCAAAATTTATGTTTCATAATTTTGAAATCTAAGTATCGTTTTTATTCAAATAAAAATTATTTTCAATAATTATTTTTAATCATGTTTTCATAATATTAATTTCAGTTTTTATTAGGTTTCAAAGGAAATAATTCCACTTTTATTAATAATAATATAATTAATTCAATTGGAATCAACATTATACATTATTTTGGTATAAAATTATTTTTATTCATTAAAGGGGGATTTTATAAAAAAATGTTTTCATTGTGTTCTATGAACTTATATTAAATTTAATTTTCCCACATAAAGAAGATTAAATCATAGAAAATTGATTCCATATTATGGGTTATAATTTCATAATTTGGTAATGATGACTATTTATTTATTTTTCTCATAATGAATAGTAACCATATTTAATGTTTCTGACCTCAATAAAGGGTTATATGAGGTCAACATGGTTAAAGATATTGGATAAGGTCTCAAAATATATAAAAAAAATTCCTTTATATCATTAAAAGAGTAAATTTGGACCAAAATCATCATATACTTGATCATTTGTCTATTTTGTTCCATTTTCCTTTGATAAGGGTGAGTATTATTTTTCCTTTAGAATAAGTAAAAAATATCACTCCCTTTATTTTATTAACACTAATATGTCGTGTTACGAATATATAGTTGTTATGAAGGGTAATAAAAGGTTTGTATTAATATTAATAAATTATTTCTATTATAGAAATTTATTTTTATTTTTTAATAGTATAATTACCTAAAATTCTTACTCATCATGGATGCAGTTCTTATGAAAGCTAGTGAAAAATAAAAGTAAAATGTTTTAAAATATTAATGTTATATGTTTTAGATAATTAAAATAATGTTATATTATTTATGGATCAAAATAAATTTTAATTAATTTTATAAATATTCAAATTTCCAATCCATGATAATCTTTATGTTTTTAAATTCAAATTATTTGAATATCCCTAAAATTACTTTAATGATATTTTATGTTAAAAAATTTAAATAAAAATAATAAAAGTTTTATATTTTTCCTTGTTAATTGGGATTGGTTGAGAATATCTACCATTTTTCATTTATGAAAAACTTTCCCTTTAATAATGAATCTATTTACTCTCAAATATTAAGTATCTCATTATAACAATATTAGTTAAATGGGTTAAAAGATACGTTTGTCTAAGAGATAAGGTTTCAATAAATAATAAAATCACTATTAAATCTCATTGTTTTATTGGATTTCAACCATAATCATTGTTTCATAGAAACTATGAAGTTTTGAAGTAATTTTACTTGAGTATTACATATATTATATAATAAATTTTCAACTATTTATATGTTTTCCACCCAGATCACCCATAAAAGAAAACCTCATCCTAAAATTTATTGACATCACTTGAAACTATTGGATCAAACAATTTATACCTAAATAACATCTGAATATTATTCCCCTTGATTTATAATTATTGGTTACACCAAAATAGCATCCCTATAAGACTTAAGGTGTATGCCAAAGAAAAATACTTGAAGAAGACGTAATTTTATCTGTTGATTTATTTATTTATTTTATTCCTTAACCACCCCAATATAAAATAAAATAATATTAACCTGATAAAATAAATATAATTACTATAATGAACTATTTTATTGTAAATTTTACAATCAATTTCAATCTTCTTTCCATAAAATGGAAAATTAAATCATCGCTTATGTGTACATAAGTACTATGGTCTCTATGAATCTATATATTTTATATTTCATCATTGAATATTAAGGATTTTCATATATATTTATTTAATGGATATATGTGATTTTTAAAAAATAATAATTATTTTGTAAATGTATGATATTATAACACACTATTACCTTCCTTCAGATATGCATTGCCTTTTATTTTTTGTTTACCTTTCTATTTGGGTGTATTTTAGGCTACTACTGAATAGAGAGATAATGTTTGGGAAAATTAAATAATGTTTAGGGATTTATGAACTACTAAAAATTTCATTTTATCTAGAATTATCCTTTATCAGTGCAAGAAAATGTGCGGATAAAGTGGGACCTTCATCCGTAATAAAAAAAGCGCTACTAAAGGGAGGTCCTGATCAGTACTAAAAGAAGGAACTGATAAAGGGATCCCATATCAACACAAATGAAAAAACATTGATAAATGTGTCCACTTTATCCATGCTAATAAAAAAGCACTGATAAACAGAGCCTTTATCATTTCTAGAAAAACCCATTGATAAAGGGTGTCTTTATCAACGTTTTCTCTAGAGCTAATAATGGGTATATTTCACAAAAAATATAAATTAGTAAAAATTGTTTATTAATGTAAAAATATATTTAAATGGATATAAATATATAAAATTTTATTAAATATGTTTTATAAAAGGATAAATATGCATTTACACTTAATATATAATATATTTACTGAATCATGGAATATAAAATAATTTAAAATATAATTTATAATTTATATTTATTATTAACTAATAGTAATTTATTAACAATTTAATGAAATAGAAATTAAATAAACTATTTAAATATCTATGATAAGTTTAAAACAATACTTTAACTTCAAACATACATAACTATTGATCCAGGTGTCTGTTTGAGCTCAACCACATATCAAATTGAATCCAGTGAACATATCTACTCCATTTTGACCTGGGGGTACTTGGTAAAATAATTTTTTATATAAAAATGACTAAAAGGATTCAAGAACTGAATTTTGGTTTGTATACCCAATTTTTTTTGATATTTTATATTATTTCTTATTTGTTTAAGAGAGACTTGGGGTCCTTTTTTAGTAGAGAATGGATTTATTTTTAGGGCTTACATTCATATTAATATTATGGTTTTGAAATTTTATCATTTTTAATATTGTAGTTTTATTTGTAATTAAATATATAAATATATTTTTTATTTTCTTATAATAAATCAATAGTATAAATTCATATTTAAATATATATACATAGAAATGTATTTTAAATTGATAAAAAATGTAAATAAATATTTAATATTCATTTTATTTAAAATAAAAAAATATCCATTGTATTTACCTTACAAAAATGAATTAATATGTACATATATTCCAATAAAAGTAATTATTATATATAATCATGTATGTGTCAATAAAAAAAATATATTTATGTTTATATTCTAATATATGAAAATAAATACATATATGTAAATATTTTGTGTATATGAGACATATAAATGGGTATGTGTGTGTGTGTGTGAATATATCTGTATGTATTGTATATGTATAGGGTATATACATCATATATAGATTTATTTTTATAAATCTATCATTGTCGTTAATTAAATATAGTATATAAATATATTTATAGTAAATATTTATAAATAAATTATAACAAATTTATATCTAAAAATTAAATTAAATATGTAAATATTCATAAATATATATGTAAATATATGTAAATACAGGGACATATAAATATATAGGTAATATAAAAATTATATTACTAAATATACAATATAAATTCATATTTTAGAAATGAATATAAAAAAATAATATAAATCAAATTGAATTAATTACCATCAATTTTATTAAAAATAATATCTAACAATTTTTTACATTATAAAAATATATGAATATATGTATATATATATACTTATACAAATGTATATATAATTCTTATAGATACATATGTGTCCATATTAATAGATTGATATATATTTATATTTATATTTATATTCTAATATATGTTAATGAATATTAATATATAATATATTTAAATACATTATATATATTTATATCACACACACACATGCACACATGCACACACACAAATATATATTATATAAATGTATTTAAATATATATATATATATATGTATATATTAATAAAAAAATATAAATATAAATATAAATATAAATATATATATATATATAATTTTATTGAAATATCATAAAATCAGAAATAAAATAATTTAGGGTAGTGGTAAGGGGTTCGAATTGTTGAAGACATGTCTTGAGTTCTTGTCCAAGCACATAGGGGTGGGTGAGAAGATATATAGTGCTGATAAATGGGATTCATGAGAACTTTTAGGGGGGGGGAGTGAGAGTGTTGGGTGAGGGAGAAGTCATTGAATGAATAACACATAGAAGGGGAAGGGGGTGCTTGAAAAATATAAATTTTTTCAAATTTTATCAGAACTAGAAAAGAATTATAATAAAGGTACCCTTTATCAGTGTTTTTTATCCCTAATAATGGCCTCATTTATCGGAACTAAAAACTCTCTGATAAAGGAACCCTTTATTAGTGATAAACAAAATAACTAAAAATAGTCAGCTTTTAACATCGCTCTGGCAATCAACAGGTTTTTAACCCTGATAAAGCATATTTCTAGTGCTTTTAAAAGAATACTATGTAGCAGTTATGTTTGTTTGAATTAATGGAGTCTAGGTATTATTGTGTAAAAGGCCTTAAAGGGTTCTCCTAGAGTTCAGAGTACACTAGAGGTGGTTTTTGGGTTTTGTATAGTATCTGGATTATTTTCTATATGTCGGATGAATTCATTATGAAAGGGTTAAACATTTTATAATGGTTTCTAAGTAGATTTCATGAATTAGTTCGTGGTGTTAAGGGTTTATATACCGTGAATCAGGTACATGGCATGAAAAATATGATCAACATTAAATTTTATCTCATGTGATTACCTTTTCAATGAATATTTTAATTATGGTATTTCACGCTGTAAAAGGGATTCCTGATGTGAAATTATCACATAAAATGGTTTTAAATTTACTGCATGCCTGAATCCTTATTCATTCATCTTTATCCATATCTCTTGAGGCATGCTATCTCTTTTAAATGATTATGGGGATCTCTTTTAATTCCAGATCATTAATGCCATGATATATCATCATGGATGTTGTGATGCGTCTCTCCGGGTAAGTGGTCTTTCTTCTTCTTAATTTCTTTTGGTCATGGAGGTAACATTGTCTCTTATTGTCTTTTATATTCATTATAAATTTATGATTTCTATTGATCAATTATAGTTTCTTTCTATTCCTTGTCTTTTGAAGGTCGATCCTTGTTTTTTATATTCGTTGTCGATGGAGAATATGTTCTAATGTTCGTAACATGTGGATCTACACAAGTGTTTATAATTCATGATTTTTTATATTTTCATGTTGAAATAGATTTTTTTGGTGAAAAAGGGTTTTATTAAATGTGATCAAGGAGTTTAAATATGGGTTCAAAAAACAAGGCACTTTGGGCACCTTGTGTGCATCAGGAAATATACATAGGTGACCCTAGTGTGTGTGGCACCACTAGGGGTTACTTTTTTGATATCCAAAGGCTATGGAAGGAATCAATATTGATTAAAACAAACTTAGGTTGGTTTAGGATTCTTTTATTTCTATTATGCATTTCCATTGTCGAGGGACCAAATGGTGTGATTTTTCTTTTATACCCTGTTTATCGCATACTATATTATTTCATGGATATTTTATGACATGTTTAATTTACATGTTTTTTCTTTTATACCTGATTTATTCCAACATTTGTTAAATATTACATGAATTTATCGACTAAAAATTAAGTTTTAGAAATGGTTTTATTTATTAAAATGATTTATAAATTGGATTTCATTTTAAATATTGAAATTTTAAACTCTTGATATTAGAACATATAAAGATTCTTTAATGATTTCTTTCTGGGATCAATTCTCACAATCTATATTTTAATTTTTCTAGCAATATATATTTTTCTATAGGACTCATGGAAAGAGAAGGATATCATGTTTCATGTCTGGTTCTCTAGTTGTCTATTGCATTCATAGAGGGATGGGTTGGTGCTAATTATTGGTCACATAAAGACTTTTTGGACTTGTTGATTCTTAATTTTTTATTTTTGATGGATTGGATTGGGTTTTATAGATCTTTTATTTATTTATTTTTTCCGCATTATACTATGTTTTTACGTATTATTTGGTTATTTTCAAGACTTGTTTCCATTTTCATCATTTTACCACACCATGTGGTGGACCAACTTGGTGACTTGTATAGTTGACCCAAGTTTGTCTGTTACAAATTAGTATCAGAGTAGTGCTTATCCTAAAGTGTGTTAACACTACCTAGGATTGGTTCTATGCCTTAGTTAGATTAGATTCAGGACTGTTTGAATTTTGGTAGTATGTGAGGATGGGTGCCTAGCCATCTCACTTCCAGGTCTGAAATCAAGTAACCATGGGTGGGTAGAAAAATTTTACAAGGTTTGAGATGTGGGGTTTGAGATCATTTAAATTAAATTCATGAGAATTTTATTTTAATTACCCTATTTATTTTTAAAGATTCATATTTCATTCGAACATTCTGTATTTCATTAAATTATTAGCGTTTTAATGAATAGATATCAATACCCAATGTTTTTCCTATGGTTTTGAAATATTCACACGGAAAATTGGTTTTCTTATTTTGGTTGTTAAAAAATTCCTCCTAGAAGAGATCTTCAAAATACGAGAGGTGAAGTGGTGAGATAGGATTTGTAGGTTAATCATCCAGTAGAACCTTATTTTTTTGAATCTATAATATACACAATTTGGACTCCGGGTCAAGTGGGTGTCGGGAACCTAAGACATGTGGTGGATATTGGATTCGAATTCACTATGAAGCATCCACTCATCTTCTATGGTTATAATGGAATCTCTATATCTGAGGAGTGGCTCTAGTGAATTGAGAGGATATTCAACTTCTTGAATACTCTTAAGTAATCTATGGTGGGTCTTTCCATGTATATTCTTGAGGTATCAAGAATGAGATAGTGGGAAAATAATGTGAATGATAATTTGTAAAAGGATCTTACTTGGTATTATTTCAATAATTTTTCCAACCAATAGTTTTACCCTGAGGAGTTATGTGTGGTAAAGACCTAGGAGTTTATGAACTTGGAAAAATGGTACCATAATATTCTGGAGTTTTCCACCAATTTTTTTTGATCTAGTGCATCTAGGACTATATCTAGTTACCAATGAATACCTAAAGGCTCAGAGGTTTGAGTTGGGGCTGAGGAATGATGTTCAGTCGATGTTTATTCTCATGTTCGTTATGATGTATTCAGATGTATTTGATAAAGAATATTTATAGGGCGATGGAAATTTTGGATAAATAGGTTTCGAAGGAACTTGAGTGGGTATTGTTGTCAAAAAGGGTTTATATTCAATCGATAAAAGGAAGAACAATGGAAACATGCTTTCTTCTGGTCCAGTTTTAGGGGCTTCATCTAGAAATTAGAGATTTATTCTCTATCATTATGGGAAACCGATTCATACCAAGCCTAATTATGAAGATCCTCCTAAGACTATTCATAATTGTGGTTTATCTGGGCATTTGAAACATTTTTGATAAGACGTCCCAAGGTAGTACCGTTTGATCCACATTCACCAAGGGATCATAGGTTTTTACTAATTATTCCAATGGGGGTGCTCTTATCCTCAAGATAAGGGGGATGTTCCTATAGCTAAGAAAGCTCAAGGGGGAGCTGATACTGATCATATTTTTGCAGTGGAGTATGCACCATAGGAATATAAATAAGGGCCAACCATAGTTAAAGGTATGGTGTTTATTTATTCTAACATGGTTTTAGATATTTATAGTATATGTGATACTAATTCTTTAATATCATAAAAGTTAGTTCATGTTTTGGGCTGGCATTCAAATATTATTTCATACTTTTTGGACCTCTCCACGCCTTTGGGAAAGAGATACTAAAAAGGTTTCTAGTATCCCATGCGTCAGGTATTGAATTAGGACATTGTGCTGGAGTGGGACTTCATTGTTCCGGATCTTGACATATTTTACTTGATTATCATCATGGTTTGGAATATTAATATTATGGCCTATATAGGCTATTATCATCATCAAGTTCAATTCTTAGATTCTGATGGGATCACTCATTTCTGGGTGAGTCAGACTCTAGATCAAGAAGGGAGAGGAATGTTGTCCCTTATAATGGGGTAATATCATAATAGTTGTTAGAGATGTTTCTTGATGCACTTAACCCTTGTTTGGGTAGTCATCTACCTACGATAGTGTGTGCCTAACCCCAGTTTTTTCTGGATGATTTTTTTCTTTACCACAATAAATAGAATTTGATTTTACTATTGATCTACTGCCTAGTATGATGCCCATTTCTATACCATATTATCATATCAAGCCTACTGATTTGATTGAACTTAAGGTCTAACTTGTGGATATTAGGGCTGAGGGATTTATTCATCCATGCGTGTCACTCTAGACTTCACCTATACACTTTTCTAAGAAGGTGGATGGGGTCCAAATACTTTGTATTGAATATCTGAAGTTAAATCAAGTGAAACTAAAAAAATATCCATTTCTCAAGATGGAAGATCTCTTTGACCATATTATAGGGGCCCATTGGTTTTCAAAGATTGATTTGTGGTCAGGGTTCCACTAGTTCAGATTCAAAGAAGTTTATATTACCAAGAAGCATTTATGATACAATATGGGAATTTAATGTTTTCGGATATTAAATTTGGATTAACTAATAATCATTTAGTGTTTATGGAGTTTATTAACAAGATATTTCATTAGATAATGGAATATTTTTGTTTTTGTTATTCATGGATTATATTTTGGTTTACTTCATGATGGAGGTGGAAAATAAAGACAATTTTTATATCATTGTTATAACATTGAGATAACATCTTCTATATGGTAATATTTCTATTTTTGAGTTTTGGATAAAAGAATTATAGTTTCTAGGTAATTTTATATCTGAGAGGGGAATCATGGTGGATCCAGAAAAGACACATGTAGTTATTCCTGGGGTGTGTCCCAAAAATCTATTTGAGATTTGAAGATTCTTGGGGTTGGTGGGTTATTATAGGTGGTTATTTTAGGAATTATCTAAGCTTGCATCTTCGATGAGAACATAAACACATGGGGGTGAAATGTTTAAGTGGAAGGAAAAGTGTAAGATATCATTTGAGGAACTGAAGGTGATATTGACATCAACACTAGTTTTCATTCTTCCAGAACCAGGTTCCAATTATGATTTTTTATGCAATTATCTAGGTGTGGTTTTTAGATGTATCTTTATACAGGGGTGATACATGGTAGCATATGGCTCCCGATAGTTTCTTCATAATAATAAGAACTACCCTACCCATGATCTTGAGTTATTTTTTGTTAAACATACACTCAAAATGTGGAGTCACTATATCTTTGGAGTGTAGTTTACAATGTATTCTAATCACAAGATCCTAAAATACATTTTCACTCAGTTGGATCTAAACATAAAATAGAGATTCTTGGGGGAGTATCTACAGACAATTTTTTAATATAACTTATACACCTAGAAAATGGAATGTGATTGCTGACATGATGAGCAGGATATTGCTGACAAAAGAAAGGAAGGAATCGGTGATATTGTTTTCATAGATGAATTTGTTTGCTAAGATGATATTGGGAATGGAAAAATATGGTGGTTGGGTATGTATGTATTTGATAAATGTCATCTTTTCATTTGTTGAGTGGGTTCATCTTGATAAAATGTTCGAATGTGAATTCCAATGCTTTAGTAAAATCCTTTAATGTGGGGTGACCACATGTGAGTAGTCTCGATCACCCAATGGATCTTTGTACTTTCATAGTAGGTTGGTTTTTCAGATTTCATTGAGAAAAGAGTTGGTAGATAGTTCACATCATTCATGTTGGTCTTTATGACCTAGTACTACCAAGATGTATCATTAATTAAGTCAACGATATTTGTGTCTAGGGATGAGATGATAAATTGTGTATTTTTTATTAGGGTGTCCAACTTGTCAGAGAATTAATGTGGAACACCAGAGTCCTGATGGATTAATAACCCACTCCCATTCATGTAAGTAAATGGGATGAGATTTATATGTATTTATTCATTAGTTTACCATGAAATCTTAATGGGAAAGATGAATCTTAGGGAGGTTTTATTTTGGTAGGGGAGATGTGATTCTTCTCCTGACCTGTGATTGTGGCGAAAACCATGCAGGTCCCTTCCCCACCAACAAGGGAGGGATCTTCATCATACTTCAGGGGAGGGGTACATTCCTTTTTCATATTCTCTAACCCCACACTTCATCATATGTTCCCAAAAATCTCTCTATTACCTAAGCTTCCCGAGCTGTATGATGGTTTCCCTAACCTTCCATTATAAATTCTCAAGTTTAGCTAAGCTTCAGTGGCCCATAATCAGACCCCTATTGCTTTTTTCTCATAGAAAAGGCCTCTGTTTGACAACTTTTATAGGTTTGTTTTCAGTTCCATGGATTTATAGAATTGTTCTATTGTGGGTTTTCTTGAGACCTCGAACATTATGATTGATTTTGTGTGGGAATAGGTGTTGGTAAGTATTTTATGTCCGTCATTGTAGATAGGTGCTCTGTTCAGGGGAAAGTAGGTGTGAAGATTTAGGTAAAGGAAACACATAGTGAACCACGAGATGTGAATGCCTTGGTGTAAGACATATCCTATCAGTTGGTAACAGACTTCGAAGATCCGCGACACTCAATGGATGTTTCTATAGAGATAAAGGAGTTCAGAGGTGGATAAAATGCAAGATTTTTTGACCCTATGTTACTTGAGGACACTCATGGAAGAAGTGGGATTAAAGTCTTACCAGAGCCTCATAGTGAGGGTGGTCACAAAATGGGTGCCTCATATGCAAAAGTGCTATGTACAGGGAGATGTACTAGTGATAAAGCAGAATCTACTAGGGTACCCAAGGAGGATTATAATACATGTTGAAATGTTTTAAGTCATGGTTCATAGGGTGAGGCAGTAACTAGGTTATGTCATAGGAGGTAGGTTTCAAATACAGATAAGGGAAATAATTTTGAACAACTATCAAATGATAGTTTGGTTCAGGTCCTAGAGGATGGTTTGGCCGGGGCCTCTAAGGATTGGGGGAAGGATACTATGAATGAATCCAATGATGAATACTCTATCTATTATATAGGTGATTCAAATGATGAGGTACTAGGTGGTTAGCTCCCAAGACCAAAGAAGAGAAATATCTGGATGGGTAACCATATTGAGTGGTAGGATAAATAAAAATTGCCTTTATTGATAGGCACTCGATCAATGAAGAAGATGTAATATAATAATATGGAAAAATATTCCCAAACATTATCCATGTCTTCTTTCCAGCAGAAGAAACTAGGTAACGTGATTGATCCATCCTTGGAATTACATATGACCCTGGATGAAGAAATGGTTTAACATGTTATGTCAATTAATGATACCAATGTACAAGATGATATGATGATCCTAAGGGCATTTATTTAGGCCTCTAATGAGGATTATTGACTGTGGACTGACATGTGGGACCTAATTTTAATAAGGCTATTAAAAAAATGGGAAGACCAGCTTAGGGGTGTACATATAGTCTTCGTAAAGAATGGTCTTTTAGTTTGATGATCTACTATGGGACGAACTAGATTCCCAGGTATACAATATCTCTTTGAAATTATTTTTGGGAGGTTAAATCTAGGTGGATTAAACTGTCTTTTAAGGGATCTGTGATTTCCTTTTGTGGTTGAACCCTTGGTTTCTCAGTTTTTCCTTAAATTTTTTTGAATACTAAAAATTTAATTTTTAGTCTAAAGGTAAGGATGAAATTTGATTGATCATTCATTGAATCAAAAAATCAATGCATTTACTACCTTTCAAAGAGATGATAAAGGTGGAATAACTTAGGGACTAGTATGTATGAAATATTGTGAGAATTTGTTGTGGTATATGTAGTATTGTATTTAATAGGGACCTGAGGTTCATATCTAGGTTTTGGAAAAGTTTTTAGAAGGTGATGGGTACCTAGTTGAAATTGAGCATGACATATCCTCTGTATAATAATAGATAGACAAATTGATCTATCCATATTCTTGAGGACATTCTTCATGTTTGTGTTATTTATTTTTTTGGTTGTTGGGAAAATAATTTGTCTTTATTCATGTTTCTCTATAATAATAGTGATCAAGCCTCAATAATTATGACACCCTTAAGGGATTTGTATGGGAGGCTGTATAGATATCCCCTTTGATGGGAAGAGTTGTGAGAATATTCCTTGGTTTGGTTAAGTCTTATTCAAGAGATTTTTGAGAGGGTCTATATAGAGATCCAAGTCATTTACTCATTTTATTACGAGTTTTTAAGCCAAATTTTCCATAAAATACAATCCAAGGATAAAAAATTCAAGTGTCTTTAGATGAATAGGTACATAATTAAAAAAATGAAACTAGAATAATATATCTTTTCACTAATATTTATAATGAGCACTTAACCCCCCTTTGAGCTCCTACACTACATAGGATAACCTAGGTAATACATAGACAAAAGGGATGACCTAAAAATCTCAATAAGGGAATAAATATGGAAATGAAGCATATCATTTGAGTTAGAGGGTTTAACATGGTAACTAAAAAAGGCATGGATCATGAATAAACATATACAGAAATATCATAAAGAACATGAAATCATATGATCAGTGAAAAATATGAATGTGGCGGCATCATATATCATGACATAAACACGAGTCAAGGATAGATTCCATGACTATATTACTTGGTGGATATAGTGTAGTAATGGACTATACATACACCATAATCCCATATGTAATGTATCAAGAAACTAAAACAACACCCAACTAATTATAATTTAATCTAGTCACACCCATAATACAATTTTAATGCATATGTGTACCATATAAAGAATCAAACATGATGAATAAAAATAAGGGTTACCCATGGAATGAAATGGGTATAGTAATTTTATTATAAGGAATAACCAAAGGAAGTAAAATATTGGTATCCAAGACAGAAGTAATTTAAATAATTATTGGTCATTAAAAAAGGAAAAAATAGTAATAGTTCAATAATAATGTGGTCCAATTTAATTTAAAACATGAAAAATAGTGGTTATGTAACGTTATAAATGTGCCACATAAGTACGATTTTATGGAAAATAATAAATGGTATTTAAAGATTATAATGGAGTAATTGTTTACATAAACTAGAAAATAACTAAAATAGCATTTGATGAAAAAAATTCGGACTTTATAAAAATATTCTAGGTTTGAATAATTTTATGGAGTTTACTTCCATCCAAAGTTAATTTTTTTATTAATGTTAAGGAAATAAGAACCCCAAACCAACAACCAACACCAACCACCACAATGGGAGAAAAAAACCTAGGGAGGCTAAAAATTATGAAGGCTGAGGGAATCCCCTCTAATTAGGTTAAACCCTTTTTCCTTCAAAGAAGTGATATCGTGGAACCAAACTGGAGCATTTCTAGGAACATCAATCAAAGCCAAATAGTCCTCCATTTGATTTCCCACACGCTAGGAATGAAAGATACTGATGTCATATCTGATCATGAAATTTCACTTTTTAATACTTTATCTAATAGACCAAGGAGGTGGGAGATGGTAGTTCAATACATCATGAAGGATCATTGAGTCCATTTCAACCTCTGATAAACAAAGATCCTTCTGATGGCAGAGGCTGATACCCATGAGCATAGACTTGGCTTCGGCCTGAGGAGAGGAACCATGTCCCATTCTGGAGGAGAAAGCCATGATGACCGACCCCTGAGAGTCCCAGACCACCCCTCCCCCTTGAAGAACCCCCATCCTGCAAGACCCATCGATATTGAGCTTAAGGTATCTAAAGGGGGGATTCCACCTCTCCTAGTGGCTGCAATTTCTATTGTCGACCTCCTGGTCACAATGACTATGGGATAACATCCCCCAAAAAGAGGGGGGATTCTTCCATCCATGAATGATCCAAGATAAGTCTAGGAGACATCTCTTGGTCCAGATAAAAATGGACATAACAGCCGAATGAATCCCCTCATGCCTCTACTTAGTCCTGGGTTTCCAAATTCAATTCAGGAATGGAAGGTCATCCAGGTTGTTTGCGTGAAGTCCTGTGAAATCCAAAAAGAATATCCACACTCCACATGCCCAATATCCTTTGATGAAGAGGTGGTCGGCACTTTCCTCTTAGTGTACTTTACAACAGGGGCACCAGGAAGAAAAGGGTACACCACAACATTTGATGTTATCATCCATGGGGGTGGATCAGTGCCTGACGCTCCATAATAGAATATTGAGTTTCTAAGGGTCCTCTTTAGACCACATAAGCTCACTCCAACTAGAATGTTCCTCCATAGGCTCCTGGGAAAGTAAATAGTCCCGCGAGGTGAAGGCACTTTAGGTAGAAGGGGTGAAAACACAACGGTCTTGTTCCTGCGTCAAAACAATGAGATCGAAAAAATTCTACTGATCATCATCCAGCACTGCCTTGATGAAGCATTAGAGAGATCACTGACCTTATGTGAAAATGCATTATGAAGTTGACCATAACTTCTTAGATAATCAAAGTAGATTCATAAATTTTTTAATTAAAAAACTCATAATTGAGTATTTAAATTATTATACTTTTATTAATTTTATTTATTGTCATTTTTATAAGTTATATTATTCAATCTCTTAATTCCAGAAGTGTTCGTTTCGTGGTTCCATGGTCGGTACACTTGTGAATAATTATGGAAGTTCTTAAATAATGGGAATAATATTAAAAAATTCAAATGAAATTGTGTTCATAAACTTCCATAAGTTTAATGGTTCAATATTTTTTTTCTAAAATGGTGGCGATTCAATTGATGAAACGTTACTGATATATTTTTAGTTTATTTTTATGGGTTATTTGATGATCACACATTAGTTTCATTTTGTTTAATATTATATCTATATATTAGTTCCAAAAAATAAAATATGATATAATATTCAAATCCTAATCTGATTATCCATAATAATAGTTTTATAACCATACTTGAAGGTAGAAATGGAAAAAATATCATTATCTACGGAGACAGTTAACCTCCATAAATTGGACAATTGTTTCCTTTCATCGAATAAAAGGATATGAGAAAAAGTCTGGGTATAAAATAATCCATTAGTAACAAATCATTATAGTATATTCATGATATTGGATCTTTTGTTCTTTTATGAATGAAATATGTGTTAAGAAGGAATAAGAAAACAAATTAAAAGTGGTAGTTTGAAAATGTTACCTCTTGAATATAACCTCCTAGAAGGACCCCTTGATGAACACGACAATGATATTTTAGTGATACCATAAGAACTTCGACTTGTGTAGAGTGTAAAATATATTTTATTGCAGATATTTTGTTTTCTCCATGGCTTGGAAGTTGTGAGGAGAAGGGGTGGTATTTATAAGGGTATGAGAGTGGTGTTTTTGGAATTCCTCAATAAATTAAAATACAATAAGACCATTATAGAGAAATATGATACAAAATGAACTATAAATTCATAGTGTATTAACATTTAGAGAATATATTATCTTTTCCTGGAAAATTTAATATTTTTTTATCTTTAAATAATTTAATAAAATATTAATCCCTTAAAATATCATTATTTTCCAATTTGGTTCTATTCATTACATTGTAGAATAAAACCATCAAGAAAATATGTAAAAAAATAAATAACTATTTAATTATATCGTAAAAATTACATATTCATCACTATAATTTGTGTATCCTCTTAAATATCTCAATTCATATTAATTTTAATATTTTCAATATCATTTATTTTATTTTTACATTAATTTGATATTTACTACATCAAAGTTGTGAAAGAATTCAATGAAACTATTTATTCCCAAAAAATTAAAAATAAATTATCATTATAATGATTAATCTTTTAACATTGAAAATAATATTTAAAGATGGGAATATATTTTTTATAACAGAAAATTAAAAATTATATAATTATTTAAAACAATAGTGTGACTTGTTTGACTTTTGGTCAAATAAAATACTATAAGTTTCATAATGTTACCCTAGTTACCATAAAAGATAATATAACTAAAAAATGAATGATTATGGATGAAATTTATTCATCTAATAAAATTTAGGTAAAATTTTGGGTCATTTAATAGTTCTTGTCATTTTATTTTTAACTTAAATTACCCGATTTACTATTTACTATAGTAGTAAAAATTACTATGGTTACAGTTTATTATGACAAAAAATAGAAGGGGTATATTTAATAAATTTGATCATATTGATTAAAAATATTGAACCCATTTTTCAAAATTCAAAATTTATAATTTTTACAATTTAATTTAAATTTAAACTGAAAATAGTATTTTGTTTCCGAAAAAATTCCCTTTTAAAATATAATTGTTTTTATTATTATATTCACATGTAAAATTAATTTCAAAAATCCATAATTGGATTATTTTTAATAAAAATTTAATTTTGAAAAAATTTAAAAGTAATTCTTAAAAGAATTTTTATTTGTAAATGTATTAAAAGAAAATACTGTTTTCAATATAAATCTAAATTTTTCACTATTTATAAAACGTTCCAACATTTTATAAAATTTTACAAAATTAATCTTAATATATTGGTGAATTAAATATTGAAAATTATATTTTCAAATAATTTTTTTTAAAATTTTAAAAATTAATACATTTATTTTCTCATATAATGTAATAAAATAGTTTTTTTGAAGAAAATATATTTTTGAAGAATAAAATTATTTTACTAAAAATGAAGTCTTTATTTGATAATAATAAATAAATAGATAGATTTAATAATATGCTTATTATTATTCATATTCACCAATTCAATGGCTAGGTTATAACAACCTTGTTAAAATAATAATAATTTAATAGTATGTTGTGGTTCTTTTATGATCAATGTTCCATGAAACATAAGTTATCGAAGAAATTGAATTTTTTATAGTAAATATTTAATAAAAATTTATAGGTGTTACATTATTATCCCCCTTATGAAATTTATAACTCGAAATATGGTTTTACATACTAAGGTGAAAATATGTGAGGGAAATTATCCTCCATTTCTTCTTCTAGCTGACATGTCATCTCTTTGTATTTGTGGTTACTTCAGAGTACATTACCAAGTGAGTGGTCTTGTTGTGTAGAATATTATCTCTATAGTCCAATATCTTCACTACAAACTCATCATAAGAGAGATAATTTTACAGTTGAACCATATATGAATTAAGTACATGTTGGGGATCTCATATATAATTCTTCAGGAGGGATACATGGAAAACATCATGTACTTGAGACATGGTTGGTGTAAGTGCTACTCGATTTTCCATGGATCTGATTTGATCAAGAATATAAAAGTATCTAAGGTACCGATGACTTATCATTCCCTTATTACTAAATCAAATTACTCTCTTCCATAATATATGTTGGGGAATGGCTTACCTCCAACCTCAAACTCTATCTACCATTGATGCCCGTCTGCATAGCTCTTTTATTGACTATGGAATCCCTGATGTAATGCTGAATGATATTCACCTATATATCCATCTCCTAGATCATTTCATGTTATAGTAGCTTACATTCACTAACTTCATCCCAACCTGAAGACATTATACATCTCTTCCCATAAATAGATTCATAAGTAGCCATTTGGATACTTCAGTGGAAACTATTATTATAAGAGAACTCAACAAGTTGAAGATACTGATCTCATCTTTTTTTCAAGTCCATTGAGAATTCCCTAAAAATTTCTCCCAGTATCTAAATGGTTTTATCATATTGGCCATCTATTTGAGGGTGATATGTCAAAATATAGTCTATCACAGTGTTTAGATCAGGTTAGAGACTTTTCTAGAATGTAGAGGAAAATCCTAGATCTCAATCGGATATAATCGATAATGGTTCTCCATGAAGCCACACTACCTCTTGGATATTTATACTTGCTTTTTGATCATCTGAGAATTCATATCGAATTGGAATAAACTAAGCTATATTTATAAGATGATCCACAACAACACATATAGAATTTTTCCTTTGGATGTATTTAGATGTACAATGACAAAGTTCATGGTGATGTTTTCCCATTTCCATAAAGTTATAGGCAATGTTTGATCATCCTATTAGATTTATTCCTTTCATCCACCACTTTTTTGATATACTAGAATCTTTGATGTATATTCAGTGATATATTTATTGATATTGTCCCTCTAATAGTTCTCTCATACATCTCAATACATCATTATTCTCCCTTGGTGGATAGAGAAGGTCAAGCTATGTGCATCCCTCAAAATATCCATAATTATCTCAGTATTTTGTGGTAAACATAGTCCTAACTCAAATATTACAAATCTTTCATCATGAATTTTGAACTCTAAGGATTTACTATTTCTGATAGATTCTATATTCTTACAAATTTACACATCATTTCATTGAGAATCCCTTATGTTCTCTATATGAAATCGTTGAGATATAATTTCAGAAATAAGTTATTATTTTATTTCCTTTGTGATTCCAATGTCCGTACTTTATAAGTTTATGAATATTGGATCATTATTAATTCATATCATTGATAATGTTGTAGGATAGTTTTTACATTGGGAATTTTCTACATTATTTTCTTTACAAGGAAGGTAGTGGATTGAGAGCTCACAATCCGTGATGGGATATAAACATCTTATCTAGTGTAAATTTATCTCCTTCTCTTGGAAAATATATTTTAGACTATTGTGATTAGTATATATCTCACACTTTTCTTCATAGAGATAATGACGCTATATTTTGAATTTGAAGATCAAAACCGCCAACTACATATCATAAATTGGATAGTCTTCCTCAAGAAATTTCTTCTACATTGAAACATAGTGTATTAATCTATCATTTCTCATTATAACACATCCTAATCCCATATTTGATGCATAGATTTATACAACAAATATTATCCCACATGTGGGTAGTGTAAGTACTGGTGTAGTGATAAGACTCATTATCAACTCTCTGGTGTTGTTTTTACATTTAATAGTCCCAAAAAACATTAATCCCATCTGAGGAAGCTTGGTTAATGGGTTTCATAATCTTGTTAATTTCCTTTAAAATCATCAATAATACCCAGCTAGTCCAACGAAACTACAGATCCCCATTATAGATGCTGGTTTGGGACACTCTTCAATTACCTTTTTATTTGAAGGATCCATAGATATCCTTTTTTTTTGTGATAAAATACCTCAATAATGATACTTCCACCATCTAAAACTCACATTTAATGTACTTTTAAAATAGTTTATCCCTTTGAAAAGTCTTTAGCTTGTATTAAAATTACCCCATTACTCCTTCTTTCTTTTAGAGTATATCTGAATACTATCTATAAAGACTACAAAATTTTTTATAGGTAATTTATAAAACATAATTCATTAAGACCATGCAAAATTCTTGTGTATTAGTGAGTTTTATGGGAACCACTATAAAATCATAGTGTCCATACCATGTTTGAAAGGTAGTCTTGGAAATATCTTCCTTCTTTACCTTTAATTGGTGATATCTTGATCGAGTGTCCACCTTTAAGATATACTTGGTCCATTGTAGTTGATCGAACAAGTCATCTATCTATGGAAAAGGATAATTTCCATTTATCATTATTTTTTTGTGACCATGATCATAAATTGATAGATTAATTGATCCAAACTTATTATTAATGAAGAGGACTATTGAACCCCATAGTGAAGCATTTGAACATATGAAACCATTTCAAATATTATCTTGTAACCACTTATTCAATTATTACAACTCAACTATAGTTGTCTTTTAATGAGTCTTTGATTTGGGAATATATCTATGTATAAGTTCAATTGAGAACTCAACCACTCAATCAGGTGGAATATCAAGAAATTATTTAGGGAACACAATAATGTAGCACATCACAATAGGCATGTATTCGTGAATAATCCCTTACTTTTCCTCAATCATTTGAACTAGATATTATTTCTCATAAGGAAGTAATATCCAAACATCATTTGACGATTCTTAAAGAGATTCATACTCCTTACTATTGTACAGAATTATAGGATGCCTTGAGATATAATGATTGATATCCCTATCTCGATAGTTGATGTTATATTTTTATAAAAATAGCCAATACATTCCAAATATAGAATCATACTTCAATAAAACATGGTATATGATATTAGATAGGAGTTTTAGTCCACAAAAATTAATCAAGGATGAATTATATACATTAGATGCAATAATTTCCACATTTGTTGTTCACATAGATAACTCAACCTCAATATTTTGAGGTGGTTCTTGAATAGTTCTACTAAACCTTAAAGAGATGAAATATTTCATATAACTATAATAAAATAGTACATTAAATATTACTTAATGAATAAACATATTTCCTATCAGCATTTCATTATCGGGCTCCTCTTTAGTAGCAGGGTTAAAATATGCCCTTCCTTGCTTCTACGAAGGTTATTGTCATTGTTTCTCTCTGATAACCCTTGTTTTAGGGAATTGGATCATATAATGAACAAGTTACTTATATATAAAACACTATAAATTGGGTTAAGTGTTCATCTGGTCCATTTTTTCTAGTTATTTATTAGTGGGATCCTTCAAATCCATTTGATATTTGTTAGCTTGATTCCCTTCTTTTTCACATTTGAAGCATCTCCCAATCCCATTTAGACAATTTCCAGAATAATTCATCCCACACTTTTTAGATGAGGGATATTGGGTTTTATTTTCTCTATGGGATTTAAATTTTTTTCATTCCATATTAATATCTGTATTACACATTTTATATATAACCCCATGATACCAATGAGAGTCTCCAGTCTCCTTCTCAACCTTAAGGGCACAATTAAAAATCTCCTCATGGCTATAAAAGTCTATAATCACAAAATATTTTCATAGATATCCACCTATCTTTTAGTGTTTATAAAAAATTCATAGGTATGACATTAAAATTCTATAATGTTTTCCTCATACACTCTGATGGATTCATCTTCTTTTTTTTCATTAGTCTGAGGAAATACCTCTCCCTCTTATGATATTGATTTCAGGGAAAATATTTAATCAAAAAAAAAATTCTTAAGTCCTTCCAACTCCATAGAATCAATTTCAACATTATAGTTCATTTTATTAATCATTTTCCCCCACTTATCATCTTCCGCATAAAAATAATAGACCTCCTTCACAACTTTCTATTCTTTTGAGGAACAGAGGACTAAGAATATGTTCTCAATGGAGTTAATCCATTGTTACCTAATGAGAGGATCCAATGATTAAATAAATGTTGTATTCCTTTTTAATATTAATGAATCGATTGGAAACTGATATTTCTTAGGATAAGGGGTTGGGGGTTCCACATTATTCGAGTTATTATCCCTAACATTAGATAATCATCAAGTAAAATCATGATGTTCTAAGATACATTTCCCATTAAATATTGCATCTCATTAGAGAAATAATCACATTAAATATCACATTGGTTGTCATAACATGTTCTCTTATTTCCATATATTAACGAAAAAAAGAGAAAATAAAATTAGGGGGCTTCATTACATAGCTATTGGGAACATAAAAAAGGAAAGTATGGGCCAAGAAGAATAAAATTTAAAATGAAAACTATATCCTAACATGCAATTTTATAAGTTTTCATCCAGGTTATATGCGGTGACTAAATTATCATTAGGATTCTTACTAAATTTTTCCAGTAATAATACCAAAAAATAATTATATATTCCTATGATACCAACTATAGTGACATAATACTTTTACACGATTTTGAGAAGAATTGTCCATAAAATACAAACCAATGTTCCAAAAGTCTTGTGTATTTTGATGATTATCTAAACAATTAAAGGCGAATAAACTTGAATAAAACATATTTCTATTAATATTCATAATGACCTATTAATTCCCCTTAAAAACATACAACTCCATAGGATAACCTAGTGAATAAATATACAAAAGGGATGTGCTCAAAAATCCGAGTAAGAGAATAAACAAGGAAATGAAGCATAACACCAGAGTTATAAAGAATAAATTAATAAAAGAAAAGGCATGAATCATGAATAAAAATATAGAAGAATATCATTTATAAAATGGAATCATAAGACCATGGAAAAATAAGAATTTTTAGGAAACATATATCTTGACATAAACATAAATCAAGGATAACATACAAGACCATATCACATGGTTGATAAAGTCCCATAATGGATTAGGTTTACTCTATAATACTATACATAACATCTCATGGGAAATAAACACTACCCAATTAAATATAACACTATCTAGGATTACTCATCATAACATGATCATGAATATATGTGGCACATAAAGAATCAAACATAAGGAATAAACACAAGGGTTACCCATGGAAAGAAACGAGCATCGTATTCCTATAATAATGCATAACCAAAGGTAATATAATAATGATATCAGTGAAAAAAGGGATTTAAATCATTATTGGTCCTTTATAAATAAAACATAATAATAAATAAATAATAATTATATCTATTTTAATTTAAAACATGAAAAAGAGTGTTTAGGTAACATTATAAAGTTTCCACTTAAGTATGGTTTTAGGGAAAATAATAATGACCATTTAAAGAAGATGATGGAATAATTTTCTTGAATAAAAACATAAATGAAATAAAATAGTTTTTTCAAAATAAATTTAGTTATTATAGAAAAATATTAGAGGTTTTAATCAATTTATGGAGTGTACATGAAAATGGTTATGAAACAGAGAAGTTCCTTTTAATAAAGTTTACATATCGAGAAGAATTGATAAGGGAACATTTTAAAACATGTAATTAATAATAAAATAAATATTAATTGATCAAAATAAATATTTTTTTTATATATTCACAGAATATATGGGAATTATTTAAGATTAATAAAGTGAAAAATTGACAAAAAGTGAGAGAAAGCATAACCTAAAGAGAATATGGAGGTTCTAATAGATCCCTTACCTTTTGTCTAAATTCCTTATTCACATTCACTTAATGTACCAATTAATCAAATTATATTCATATAATTATTAATTTCGAACCCAATAAACAAATATTTTTTATTATAATTTTATTATATATATTTATTTCCATTTTAATGAATTACAAGGATTAATTTTATCATTCTTGGAGAGTTCATTTCATGGTTTCATGGTCGGTTCACATATGTATAATTATGGAAGTTATTTTAGAATTAGAATACTATTAGATAAGACAAATTAAATGGTATTAAGACACACCAAAAAATTTAAATGAACAAATATATCAATTTTTTCTGAAATTATTTTGATTCATTTGATAAAACAATAATGATAAATGTATACTTTATTTTTTCTATTTTCAGACCATCACACAATATTTTAATTTTATGTAAAATTATGTATTTATATTAGTTACATAAAAAAATAAGTTATAATATTCTTATTACATAATTTTTTAACCATAATAAAAGTTTTATGACCATCCTTGATGGAGGTAATGGAATATGAAAACTCATTATCCATGGAGACGGTTAACCTCCATAATTGGAATAATTGTTTCATTTATTTGTAAAAGAGGAGATGGGAAAAATGGATGGATATAATAAATTCCTATAGAAGTATAAAATTATATTATATAAATTACATCGGATTTATTATAGTTTTATTTATGTAAGTGGTGAGGAGAATGTATAATATGAAAAGGAATTAATTGAGGTAGTTTGAGAATGTTACCTCTTGAATATCACTTCCTTGAAGGAACCCTTAAAGAACATGGAATTGGTGTTTAGATGTGACCAAAAACACTTGTAAATGGGATAATTTGGTAGGATAGTGTTATATATATATATTTAATTCTTAATTATTAGGAATGTGTGAGGATAAGGGGTGGTGAGGAGTTGTATTTATAAGGAGAGGAAAGGGGTGTTTTTGGAATTTCTCAAAATATTAAAATATAATAAGACTATTCTAGATCCAAATTTTTGGGAATGGACAATAAATTCATTGGTAATGAAATTTTAGACCATATATTATTCCATTTTGTGTTATTTAATATATTCATGATATTTAAATAATTTAAAAAATGACGAATCCGATAAAATATCTTTATTTTTAAATTTGATCATATTCATTACTTTGACTTTAAAATCATCAAGACAATAAGTAAAATTCTAAATAAATATATTATTAGACCCTAATAATGTCATGGTCATAACATGAGTTTTATTATCACCATAAATATTTCAAATTATATTTATTTTAATATTTTTGGTATCATTTATTTTATTTTTTCATTAAATAAATAATTACTGTATCAACATTGTGCATGAATTTAAGGTTAATATTTATTATCTAAATATTAAAAATAAATAACCATGATGAAGATAAATATTTTATATTTAAAAATAATATTTATAGTCTTACATATATTCTGGATAATCCCATATTAAAAATGATATACTTATTAAAAACCATAGATTTTCATGTTTGACTTTTCATTAAATAAAATACTATAAAGGTCATAATATTACCCAAGTGGCATTAAAAGTTAATATAACCAAAACAAGGATTATTATTTATGTAATTTCATCAAAAACTATTTTGGAATGTTTTAGGTTCATTTAATAGTTCTTGTCATTTAAATTGTTATTGAAATTACTCGATTTACCCTTTTCCATGGTAATAAAAATTACTATGGTTACAATTCATTATGAACAAAAATAAATTGGGTCTATTTATGAAAATTTTACCCCATGATTCCAAATATATAATCCATGCTTCAAAATTTAAAATATATAATTTTCATAATTCAATTTTAATTTAAATTGTAAAAAGGAAACAATTTTCTTTTAGAAAAATGTCATTTTAAAATATTAAATTTTTTCATACAAAATTCTAGTGAAAAATACATTTAAAAAAATTATTCTATTATTTTTAATGAATATAAACTAATTAAATTTTTTAAATTAATCCAAAATATAATTTGGTTTTGTAAATTCTTAAAAAGAAAATACAGTTTTCAATGTAAATCCATATTTTTCAATATTTATTAAAATTTAAAACTTTTTAGAAAATTAAAAAAAATTCATTATAAGATAATTTAAAATTAAAAAAATGAAGTTTATTTTTTAAAATAATTTTTCCAAATTCATCAAAATTAATTACATTTATTTTCTTATTGAAATAAGTAAATTCATTTGTTTAAAGAAAACATATTTTTGAATGATAAACTGACTTTTCTAAATATTAATTGATTATTTCCTATGAATTAAAAAACAAATATATTTCATAATGTGATTACTCCCATTCATAACCATCAATTAAATAGTTCTATTATATATTTTATGTTAATATAATATTATTTTAATAGACTATTTTAGTTTGTTTAACATCGGGTTTGTGTGGAACAAAAGGTATAAAAAGAATATAATTATTTAAAGAGAAAAAATTAAAACAATATTAGTGTATTAAAATGTAATTTATTTGAATTATATTGGTCACAACATAATGTTTTCAAAAATATTTTGAAAAACCATCATCAATGACCGCTAGAGATTGAGGTTGGTCATTAGTTCATTCTTACAGTTTCACCTTTCTTAGGACATCGTCAGTTGGGTAAGAAGGGTAAGTTGACAATGAGGTTTGTGGGAGCCTTTGAGATCATTGGAAGCCTGGGAAAGGTTTCCTATCAGTCATACTTATCATATATTCATACTTTCATCCATGATGTGTAACATGTTTCCTAGATTATGAGATTTTTACCAGATCCTTCCCATGTGATTGTATGAATGGATGCAGATCATGAGCATGACATCACTATGGTTAAGAACCCAGTTCATATTATGGATCATTGAGAGAATGTGCTACACAGTAAAGTAATTCCTTTTGTCTATGTTTTATGGAAGTGTGGATGGAATAACCACAAGACATGGGAGGGATAATTTTTGATAAGGTAGTAGTGGCCTTCAATTTGTACGAGTCTTGGAATATTAAGACTTTCATGTGACAAAAATAATTTATACTGGGGAGATTGTAATACCATGGTACCTTACTTTAGGTATGCCTTGTATTTTGTTTTTGGTTACAATATTTTTTAGTTGAATTGTGGGATTATAATGAATGAAGATACTTTTATTGTAAAAATGACCATATGATTGGGGATGTATGTTTATTTGATTTAATGGTGTCTGAATATAGTTGTATAAATTGACTTACATGGTTCGTTTTGAGTTTATAGAATATCAGAGGTGGATTTTTCTTTTGGAAAGAATCTAGATTTTTAAAATATGTTTGACGAATTCAGTATTTGAAAGGGTTACACATCCTGTAGTGGTTTCTAGTAAGATGTCATGAATTTGATCAAGGTGTGGAATGTTTGCATACCATGAATTAGGTCCAAAATTTGAAAATTTCAATCATGAATAAATTTAATTAGAGGAAATTCATTTTTTGAAGTATCTATTATTCACTTCATTTCATGACATAAAAGGGATTCACAATGTAAAATTCTCTCATACAGTGGTTTTAAATGCACCACACACCAAAATCCCTATTTATGCAATGACATACTTCCCTTTAGAGACCCAGGATCTTACTCGGGTGACTTTGTAGATCTTTTATCATTAAATATCATGTGTTAAGCGATTTATAGTCATGGTTTTATGGATCATATCTTTGGGTAATTGGTTTTTATGAATTTTCATTTCCTTTGGTCAGGATGATGGCATTGGTTGTGTTTATTTTTTAGATTCATGATCAATTGAAGTTTTATATAGGCTCCTTATACTTTATTATCAAGAATTTTCTTTTGAAGTAATATCCTTGACTTTTTGGCCTATATTGTCAATGATAGATATGATTCCATAATTATACATATTGGAGGATCTATAAATGTGTTGTTAATTCATGATTTTATATATTTTCTTTTTAAAAAGGAATTGGTTTATTGAAAAAGGGTTCTGTTAATTGTGAGCATGGATTTTGAAAACAGTTTTTACAAAACCTAGAAAATTGGGAACATTGGGTGCATTTGGAAATATTAGAAAGTAATCCTAGTGTGTATAGATCCACAAGGTTTTACTGATATTCAAATACTATGGAAGTACTCGATATTGTTTGTAATCTACTTAGGCTTGGTTTTGGCCTCCTTTACCTCTAGTACGATTTCCATTAGGCGAGGGTCCAAATGGTTTGATTTGTCTTTTTAACCCATTTTATTGAATTATTAACTATTTCATAGATATTAAATTACATATATAATTTAACTATATTTATTTTATACCTAATATATTCCTATATTTACTGAATATGGTATTAATTTATCTTTAATGAAAGAAAAATTTACAAATGGTTTTATTTTTAAAAAAGAATCATAAAATAGAATTTAGATTAAATATAGGACTAGTTCATTAATGATGTTATAATTTGAATAGATTATTTTTTGGTATCCAATCGGTCTCTATACTCAGACCGTAGATTTTATTTTAGGTTTTTAAGGTCTTGTTTTGTAGGAATAATGGTAAAGGAAGGGCCTCATTTTGGATGATTGGTTCTCTAGTCTTCTTTTTTTCCTTTATAGAGGGGTTGTTTGGAGGTGATGATTGGTCATATGGTGACTTACTAGACTTTTTGAATCATAATTTTTAGTTTTAAATTAATATTTTTTTTGTTTTATAGATCATGGATGTATTTCTTTCTTCGACATTATACTCTGATTGTATGTCTTATTTGGTTATATTCAAGAGTTGTTTCTGTTATCTTTGTTTGGATTCACCATTTGGATAAAAACCTTGGTGACATTTCTTGTTGACCAAGGTTGGTTTGTTACAGATATTATACACATTCTAACCCTTCCATCGATTATAAAATGAAAGTGTCGCTAGTGCATAGGTATTGACCACCACCTCTACAAAACGATGTGAATTTTTTTCATTTATATTTTATTTGGTTGGTAATACTGATATATTTAATGAATATATATGATATTTATGGTATAATAATTATTATATAATCATGATATATTATATACCTTTCTTTCATTCCAACCATTGTAAAATGGAAAAATTACTCCTGCATACGTATGAACTACTATTTCCATGAAATGATGTAATTTATTTTCATAAAAAACTAACATGAGTGGTTATAAAAGTGTATAAAATGAATAAATATAATAATTATTACATGACTAATATTACAATGATGATTAAACCATTAAAATGTTATAATAACCAGAACTAAAAAACCAAAACAAGCATGAAAAATGGATTATTTGACTCCCAAAAGAACAATTTTAATGTATAACTATTAATAAATATGTGATAATAAATCAAAATAGAATAATATATGGTATTATTTGTATTAATATGTTTAGATTAAAGTTTTATTAGGAAAGAAATTATTAAATAGGGGTTAAAATCACCTGTGAAGCAAGTCAGGACTTGAGGTAAGGGTTCTTTATCACAATATTTTTTGTTGATACATATACCATGTTATGAAACTATTTTTGTTTATATGGTGTATATATTTCCCCTTTATTATTTCACATCATCAATATATTAGTATTCTTTTTAAATAGTGGGTTCCCTAGACCCATCTATGTAGTACTTTTGATTACCGTATCATGTGTACAGTTAGATATGCATGATGATATCTTACCATTATAGTGCAGACTTTTCTACATCCACTATAATAATGGTAATGTCCAAAGGTTAGTGGCCGTGTCGAGAGGTTATAAAAGATCCCTGGCTATAATGAGAACCTTGAGATACAATGACATTGATCTTAAATATATTTTCTATAGTCTAGATACATCCTACTGACTGGACATAGTAGATGTATGACTATCAGGTGCTGGGGGCTCATAAGCATTGAAACTTCCTCTCATGAAGTTCACACTTGGTGATATCTAGTATTGAGATCATGAGGACCGACCCACCAATAGGAACACCACATGTCTTGGGTTTCCTTGGTAGTTCCTATCTATGGGCATGTGTAATGGTCTCCTGACTTGAGATCATTATCAATGTATGTCATTTAATTACGTACATTTGATAAAAGGTGAAAACCATGGAGACAAAGTCATGGTGAGGTAGTTTGTATCGAGTTAATCATTTATGGCATGGAATTAATTGAATGATCAAGAAAGGATTTGTCACTTCCGAGTTCAGGATGAGATATCTCGGGCTAGGTTGACTAGGATGGTTGCACCTTCAATAAATCCATGGCCATGGTAGTCGAAGGTAAGTCCGTCCAGAAAAATCAACGAAAAAAATAAAGCAAATAAAGAATGAGGACCCTAGTATGCATTCTTCTTTATTGAGATATTGATGATGAAGAGATTATATTACACAGAAAATGTGCGTAGGAAGGTAGTCGTCGTATTGAATTTTACCTTATCTCTTTAGGGGACTCGATGGGTTGCTAGACCCCGCTCTTGGTCGGTGAAGGTTATTCACTTCTATTGAGATAAGGGCCTAGAGGGTCACACACAACAGCTCTGTGAGAATCTGCCCTATTTCGATGAATAGGACTATAGGACTTGGTGGGCCCCACCACGAAGTCCGAGTATTATCCAAGTCCAATGGATCCCCAAGTAATAAATAAATTCTTTTATTATTCAAGTTTGGAATAATTCTTTGAATTTATTTATAACATGTATTTACGAGTGATTAAGTAAATACATAGATAAATATAAATTGGACATATATTTATATCCTGGGATCGTTTAATATTATCAGGAGGTGCGAGTCGAGTTAGACTCATGTTTTTCATGTAATATATATTTATATATATATTTCATTTCAGTGATAAATAATAAATATTATTTATGGCATAATTTAATTTGTCATAAATAATTATTTATAATATATATATAGTGAATGTTTAATACACGGGGGTCGGGAACCCTTACTGTGTATTTTAGATATTCCCTATATATAGTAAGAGAGAGGCTCTCCCCTTTGTAATATTCATCTGTTAGAATTGAGAGCCTTTATCTCCTCCTGAGTTCTAGAGAGAGACTCTCTCAAACTAGCAATTTCTTCAAGTTCCGCCTTCACGGATTGAAGACGCTAGTTTGGGGTGATCATCGCTGCATCGAAGTGATCGTCGGAGTACCGCGATAGCACCCGGATTATGACGTACGACAAGCGAGAAGATTCAAGAGGCGTGTTTGGACGATCTAGAGGGATTTTACATTGGAGTCTTCGAGAAACGGTCTCCGGATTCTTACAACAAGCTTCTACATGTTAGATCCGAACGAGGTAAACGTTTGATTTAATTTTGTGCTTTGTTTAAATCACACGTGGTCCTCGGAACGTACCGGGATTAGATCACCGTAGTCGATGATGTTACGTCACTCCGGTGATGCAAAAAATTTTAATCTCCCGGCCCATCGGCTTCTGCTGCCCATTCCCGGTACTTGATAGTGGTATCAGTGTGACGTGTGATTTTTCAGAATCAAAGGAAAAATTAAATTGAATAAATTTTAAGTATGGGGTGTTAATATGGTTCCAATGGATCTGACCACGTGTCGTTCCGTTTCATAATGACCAAGTAATGTCCATTTAAATATTTTTAAACGGATCGACGTCGTCAGACTTATTTTCTTCAATGTACCGGAATCCGGCCAAGTTTCGGCAGGAATCCGGTCACTAGAATTTATCCGGTTGTATCCAATAATTTAGATAGAAAATAAAATAATATATTTTATTAGTTTATTAGTTTTTTATAAAAAAAGTCAAGAAGACCTTGTTTGGGGGTCTCTTCCACGCGGTAAAAAGGGGGGGGGGTAAGATCCTTTCTTGTTTTGGGTCAAGACGCGGCATAAAAAAAGGAAAAAAGGACGCGGCATATAAAAAAAGTAAGGAGACCCACGAGGGTATCCTCCTTCCCCGCGCGGCCAAACCAGGGAGCGCCGCCGCGAGGTCCCGCCGCACCCCAAACCAGGCTGCCTGGAGCACCGCCCCCCCCCCCCCCCCCCTGCCGGGCCTCCTTCGCACCGACCTCTGCCAATCCGACCACGTATCGGCCTCCTGCTTCGCGCTGGACCCCGAGCGGCCAAACCAAGGCGCTCCTCCCCAGCGCCGCCCGCTCCCTCAGCCCCTCAGTCGAGCCCGATCACCGCCCTTGGAGCCGCGCCATCGCCCTCCAAACCGGCGCCGTCCTTGCACCTCCCCCCGAGAAGGGTCCTCGCCGCCCTCTGCCGTGGGAGCGCCTCCGCCCCGTGAGTCCGCCGCTGACCCCGTCCAGCCCCACCACGATGTCGCCGCTGCTCGGACCTGTGGACATCCCTCAGCCTACTCACAGAGCTCGTTGTCGCCGGCTCGTGCAGGGCCACGAGAAAAAACCCTGCGAGCCCTCCTCCTTTGCCACCCCGTGAAGAAACCCCACTGGGCAGAGCTCGAACAAGCCCCATTGAGGCTGAACCAGCACTTCCTAAGCGTGCACCTTGCCACTTCCCTCACCGTCCAGGTGCCCCGCTCTCCCTTCTTAGTCCCAGAGAAAGTCGCGGGATGCAGCGCCTCACCCGAGCCACGATGTCCCATCCCGAGGCCGCTGTCGCGCCTAGTTGCGGTCGCCGTCCCGGTCCATCCACCAGAGAATGCCCGACCCCTGGCGTTCAGATCTGGCCACCTGCCGCTCAGATCTGGTTTATGCAGGGTTACCATGTGGTGTCGTGGTTTCGCTATGTTTCTGTGCAGTTCGCAGTCCTGCCAGACTCCCTCCAATGGCCGGAGGTAACCCTTAAAATTAATATAATTAATTTAGTTTGAATTAAATAAACTAGAATTAATTTAGGGGTCTAAGATTTAATCGAATCCGAAACTTTAATTCAATTTAAGATTAAATTAAATTAAATTTTAATTTAATTTTTGGAATTAAAAATTAAATTAAGGGTTTAATTTAATTTTAGGAATTAAAATTTAATTAAATAAAAGGAACCGATAAATAAATTATTTTAATTTATTAAATTCATTTAATTTATTAGAACACCCCGTACAGTTAAATTTATCACAGTTTAATTTTATTGCGCATTGCATATACCGACTGATCTTGATCTAGTGACCAACCTGTGCATGTATGATTTATTTATTTATTTAATTATTTATTCAATGCGTGCGATGATTGTAATAAATAATTAGATAAATGACAGTCTGTGAATCGTCTTTGAAATTTAAATATGTATAAGGGCATGCGTGTCCAATGCACCTACTGTACATTGTACCCCGACACCCCCTCGCCTGCGAGCGAGTATATTTGTTAAAAGACAATGACATTCCTAGATGCGGACCCCGCCAAGTTGAGGTGGAAATCCAGATGGGAGCCGGACAACATGCACTGAAAGCAGTTTCTGATACGAGTCAGGTTTCGACTCAGGTATAGAAAACCCCTAGGTCAAGATTGATCCAATATGGATCGATCATAGTTTAATGCCCAAGATCAGTCGGATTTCTTTTTTTACCTTTATGCATGGTTTATTGTTTTATGTGATTGCATGATTATTGCATGATCACATAGGATAGTAAACAAGATAAAATGCATAAGGTTTTGACGAAAAATTTTCTATTGCATGTTTAGTTGTGAGCACGACAACCCTGTTTGAACATAATAAATAGAAAAGGATTATATTCATCAATAAATATTAAAAATCCCTTAATGATATATTAAGTCCAAAATGCCTTCCATTTCTCACATCTAAACAAAACCGGTTGTTTGGGTGATCATCAGCCTCATTTGAGTGTGCCTCTTACTACCGGGGCGTTTCCATGTGAGAAATGGGTCAACATAACTAAAGTGAGTAGTCAGGGATTAGCCTTTGCTAACTTTCTATCACTTTAGAGGAAAGAAGTTGAGGGAATCATGTTCAGATTCCAAAAGCTGGGACTTTACTCAACAACACAAGGAACCACAAGAACAAGTGGTTGGCCAGCATAAAGCCTACCTTGAAACCCTCCAAGTAGTGTCGTAGCCCTAGCTTGTAGACTACAAGGGTGGTTTCAAGGATCCATTCCACCAGAGTACTCAAGAGAGAGAGTATTCCGAATCTAATAGTGAGGGCTATTAAGGTTCGCTAAAATAGTGGGATACATTACTATGATATAATAAAAAATTAATCATGAATGTCTAAACGGTAATCAGATAATAAGTACTAACCTGCTTAAAGTTATTTTTTAGTAAAAATGGAAAGCTATACCACAATACATGATTGCGATAAACAATGGATAATGAAAAAGTCCACCCTGGCACGAGTATCTAAGTATAGTATGGCTGCTCGCGCATTGTATTATAATATATGAGACTCAAGGTGCCATTGTCCTTACATATGTTAAACTACCTCACAATGTGAAGGTGAAATATCTTATAGGAGACTAATACTCAAAGAATATGATAGGAACGTCATTATTCTTTCATCAATGTCTGATGTTAGTTGCGGTCTCTACATTAGAACATGGATGATATCACATGATGTCTCATCTCCAAGTAGTTTTCAAGGAGAAATCAAAGCAATGAAATGAATAGGAAATGTTTACACTCAATTTGTGTAAATTTAAAGGCGATTTGTGATCTTTTAATACATCCTATTTTGATATCAATTTCACCCCTTTACTCAAGTCTCATTTAAATTTACAAAACAAACAAGTATTGAGTAAATGCTTAAATTACCAATTTAGGTAAAGATTGCCATGTAAATAAAAATATCAAAGATAGTTTCATCTTTAATTATTATGGTGAATAAATTTGAAGTCATTGGGAAAAGGTCAATGGAAAGTTACTCTAAAGGCACATTCCCAACATCCTTCAATAAAGGAGGTATTAACATGAGGTTATATTTTTCATTGCATAACATGAGATAAAAATTATGGAAGTTTAATAAACTGATTTTAAGATGCAAGTTATCGCTTCTCTTTATTACTTGGGTATTAAAACTCACATATGTGTGTTTAAATACTACAACCAACCAAGTATAGAAATGTTACAGGAAGATAGGTGTATTCTCTAAGTGGCTGAGAAAGGCTGATGCCTAGGCTAGATGTGAGAAGTACATGAATTAAATATTGCCAAGTAAATGATTCTTGTAGAATTCTTATTGAGTACAACCAGAAACATTAATATCATGTTTCTTTTAACACACATAGACATTATTCCAGGTTTAGGAATTAATGTTGTCTTTGGTATATGATACTCAACCAATAGTTCACTACTACATGAATCATAGGCAATATAAGAGGAATATAAATGTAAGATTTTTATACCAAGTTTTGGAAAGTTAATTCTTTGTCAAGTAAAACTAAAAGTAGACATCAAGATTATACCTAGTATGGTATTTAGGCTCCTTAAATCTAAACACCATTTGTATTATCAAAGTCTTTAGTTTGGACAAAGAAACATTTAGAAATAAAAGGTAAGTCACGAGGTTTTTGGAGTTAGTTCAACAAGTGAGCATGAACTATTCCAAGAATAAGATAGAGGTATATACATACACTTTATAATATTCCTTTAAAGTACTTAAGGAATGATAAAGTGAAGTGAGTTCATGGTTAGAAGATATGAGTTTCTTCATGTTGACAAACCGAAGAATATCTTGACCAAGCATTCATCAATCATGATAATGTAGCGTGGAGCAATTTCTAAACGCACATCTTATCAACATCGGGACATTGATGTAAATGAGGAGGATTGATGATGAAGTCTTACATGTTAACATTGATAAAAAATGTAGCATTGAGTAATTCCTAAATGCACATTTTATACATCATTTGTTTGATGTAAATAGTATCAATGTTACAACAAGAAGAAACATCCATTATATTTCATGACATGCTTTAAAAACAATGGTGATTTCCCATAACCAATATGCCAACTAAAATGACAAATGGATATCATACGAGTCATAGTATGATGGAAACCCATTATGTCATAGGATGTGTTTTGATGCAAAGCATTTGTTAGGATTTAAACAAACATGCATCAAATTAAACACATTGTGCATCTAAGGTAATTGTCCTAACAGTTGCTTAAGATATTACCTAAATCCCTAAGATAGAAAATATGTAGTCAAGTATTAGACTAAATTTCTATAAAAAGGTGCACATCTCTATTAGAGATATTGGGAGCAGAATTGACATGGATTTAGTCAATGCTTTAGATACACAAATGGTTGGCATAGGGAACAAGTTCCACAAGTACATGTGGAATTGGCATGTTCCAGAGACACATACTGCGTAGGAATAATGGAAGTATGGTGATGGTTTTATATTCACCGCGACCAGTGATATATTATTCATTAAGAATAATAAATCCTACAAGTAATCAGTATATGGAAACAATCTAAGATTGAAAATATCAACTAAAATTCAATAATAGATTCCATGTATCAAATTGCAAGGGGGCTTATAAATTGAATACTACAGTGGGTATTCAAATGAAATGATAAATGGATGGTACAAGTATGGTACCAATAAGGCTTGATTGGTTATACTAAGTCGATATGCCTAAAACTATTATAATTTTACATGTCATAAATAAACTTCTGAGATCCTTTTATTGGTCATTGGATGTCAAGATCATTTTTCATGGAAGGTGTCTATACGACGCAACCAGAAAGGGATGATGGCATCAAATGATGCCAATAAGGGTTTCTAGTTACTGAAATATAGTTTTGGATTAAAGTAAGCAACAAGATCTTAGATCATTCATTGTAAAAGAATCTTTGCCTTGTATCTACCAAAGGTTAGTGGGAGCGTCAATGATTTCCAAATGAAATATGTTTGGAAACATATGGAAAATAGATTTTGATCTTACAGTTAGATAAGATCAGGTTAAAAACAATTCTCAAATGATTGAATTCACATATCAACCTAATTTATAGGGAACATGATTCACTAAGGTAGATCCAAAGGCTGATTGGTCCTAGCCAATCGTACATATAGTGACATTGTATTGAAAATACAAGTTGGAACAATTCAAGTTCAGAATTGTTGCCTATGTCACATGGATTAATCTATCCAGGTTAACATGTTCGGAGCATGTGTAGAGATTAATGTTGTGAATTGATACCATATGCTTTAGTGATGGATCAATCATATATGCCATAATATGTACAATAATTGATTCTACCAGGATAAAATTTATTATAGGCAGATATCGATTATTTCTAGGAGCAGTGAAAGTGATGGAGTCAGAACTATCATCTTGTACATCGACAAGTATAAATGATATGTACCTGGAATATGGAGAGGAAGGTATACTAGTTATAGTGGGACACATACTAGTATTCCTTAGAAAAATTCGATCTAGTATCGTAGTTTGGAAATTGAGATGAGTGAGTCAAGCTCATAAAAGCTTATGGTAGCCATACCTACAAATACCGAGTATGTTGTAGCTTATAAGAAAGCTAAGAAGAAGTTATAAATCACAATGTTTTTCCCAGTTCTTGGATTCACACCTAGTGAGTAAAGAATTATTATAATGAGAATTATGATATTCTTAATAGACAAGTTGTCATGTTATTACAATGGAAAAAATTAATCTACTCAGGGATACCTTATCTTGAGAAGTTTTACTCAAGAAGATGAGGTTACATATAGCAGATATTCCACGTGGTGAAAACGTGGCAGGCCCAGCAGTTAAGGCTGTTACTCAGCAGAAGCATGGCATTTATCATGTGAGTAGCTATCGAGATTAGTTAGCAAGTTGGCTCTAGTGCAAGTGGGAGTGTTGAAATAGTGGGTGCCCTAGACCCAACTATGTAGTACTTTTGAATACCGTATCATGTGTACAGTTAGATATGCATGATGTTATCTTACCATTATAGTGTAGACTTTTCTGCATCCACTATAATAATGGTAATGTCCAAAGGTTAGTGGTCGTGTCGAGAGGTTATAGCAGATCCCAGGCTATAATGAGAACCTCGAGATAAAATGACATTGATATTAAATATATGTTCTATAGTTCAGATATATCTTACTGACTGGACATAGTAGATGTCTGACTATCAGGTGTTGGGGGCTCATAAGCATTGAAACCTCCTCTCATGAAGTTTGCACTTGGTGATCTATAGTATTGAGATAATGAGGACAGACCCGCCAATAGGAACACCACATGTCTTGGGTGTCATTGGTAGTTCCTATCTATGGACATGGGAAATGGTCTCCTGACTTGAGATCATTATCAATGTATGTCATTTAATTACGTACATTTGATATAAGGTGAAAAACATGGTGACAAAGTCCTGGTGAGGTAGTTTTTATCGGGTACGTCATTTATGGCATGGCATTGATTGAATGATCGAGAAAGGATTTGTCACTTCCGAGTTCAGGAAGAGATATCTCGGGCCTGGTTGATTAGGATGGTTGCACCTTCAATAAATCCATGGCCATGGTAGTTGAAGGTAAGACCATATGGACAAATCAACAAACAAAATAAAGTAAATAAATAATTATGACACTAGTATGCATTCTGCATTATTGAGATACCGATGATGAAGTGATTATATTACACAGACAATGTGCGTAGGAAGGTAGTCGTTGCATTGACTATAACCTTATCTCTTTAGGGGCCTCAATGGGTTGCTAGACCCCGCTCTTGGTCAGTGAATGTTATTCACCGCTATTGAGATAAGGACCTAGAGGGTCACACACAACAGCGCTTTGAGAATCATCCCTATTTCGATGAATAGGACTATAGGACTTGGTGGGACCCACCATGGAGTCTGTGTATTATCCAAGTCCTATGGATCACCAAGTAATAAATAAATTCTTTTATTATTCAATTTTGGAATAATTTGTTGAATTTATTTATAACATGTATTTACGAGTGATTAAGTAAATACATAGATAAATATTAATCGGACATATATTTATATCCTGGGATCGTTTAATATTATCAGGAGGTGCGAGTCGAGTTAGACTTATGTTTATCACATAATATATATTTATATATATATTTTAGTTCAGTGATAAATAATAAATATTATTTATGGCATAATTTAATTCGTCATAAATAATTATTTATAATATATTTATAGTGAATGTTTAATACACGAGGGTAGAGAACCCTTACCGCTTATTTTAGATATTACCTATATATAGTAAGAGAGAGGCTCTCCCATGTGTACTATTCATCCATTGGAATTGAGAGCCTCTCTCTCCTCTTGAGTTCTAGAGAGAGACTCTCTCAAACTAGCATGTTCTTCATGTTCCGCCTTCACGGATCGAAGACGCTAGTTTGTGGTGATCATCGCTACATCGAAGTGATCGTCAGAGTACCGCGCTAGCACCCAGATTCAAATGTACGATGCGTGAGGAGATTCAAGAGGCGTGTGTGGACGATCCAGAGGGCTTCGATATCGGAGTTTTCAAGCAATGGTCGTCGGCTTCTTATGACAAGGTTCTACATGTCTGATCCGAACGATGTAAACGTTCGATTTAATTTTTTTCTATGTTTAAATCACACGTGGTCCTCGGACCGTACCAGGATTAGATCACCATAGTCGACGATGTTACATCACTTCGGTGATGCAAAAAAATTTAATTTCCCAACCGATCGGCTTCCGCTGCCCGTTCCCGGTACCTGACATATTCATGGTATGAAATTTTCCATTTGATGTTATTTCGTTCAAGGGTTTTATAATTTAAAATTTTCCAAAGTGGTTGGGGTTTATGTAAAAATCTAATCCTTTTTTAATTTTGTCTATATTAAATTTACTTTGATGGAAATTATATGATATTTTAAATTTAAACCAAATATATTATATTTTCATATGGGTTTTGTTTTGGGTTTTAATTTTTTTACCATTCTCCTCCATTTGGTAGTCAAAACGATAATTTCTTTTTAAGAAAATACAAACTTATTTCTTTTTCATTTGGATGGGAATATTTCTCATCCATTTAAATGTTTTTCAAAATGTTATATTAATTTTTTAATTTATAAATGTTTTTTGTGAGTGGTTAGTTTTTACTGCCAATGAAATTATTTACAAATAATTAAAAATAATCTTTTCAAATTTTCACCATACAACACACTTTTCATTTTTTTCAAAACAGTGAATGAATGTTTTCTTTTAACTAATATAAAATGAATGGATTTTCACACCATCATGTATTTTATTAAACATGGATATTACTTTATGTTTTCATTGTTATTTTATAGAAAATTTTATTATTATTATTTTGGAAATATTTTGTTTTATATTTCAAAAAAAGAAAATGATGTTTTCCCATGATTTAAAATAATATTTTTTTGATTTTAAAAAATAATAATTTTCATCTAGTTTATTATCATTTAATGATTATTATGATTCATTGGGAATATGATATTATGATACTATACAATTTATTTTGAAATATTAATTTTTTGATGTTTTTTAAGGATGGTAAAGAATGATATCTCATGGGATAATAGGTAATAGAATGGAGAGTGATCCCTTGTTTAGTAAGTGACTCTCTCCACTAAAATACTATTGGAAATGATCCTTGACTAAAGAAATGGTGGGAATGTTAGTGAACCAAATCCACTATGGGAATATATCAATTATGATAGTCTTGAATGTGATAATTAACAATGAAAATAATTTTCCATGATTATTTTTATAACATTAAATTATGTCATATGCTTATGATATGTTCTCATATCTAATAATTTCTTATTGGAGAATCCAAACTCTTAGGAGTTATTCATTTTTAATGAAAAATACTTATTCCAAGACTCATGATTTACAATTTTAAACTAATTATGTATAACTTTAATATGTTATGATTGTGTTCTCCTTCCCTTATACTTATCTTATGCTTAATTATGATCATTGATTGATATTATATATACTTAACAATACTCATCATATGATCTCACATTTTCTTGTATTTATTTTACAAAAATTCTTGAATAATCATTTCAAAAATGATATTTCTAATAAGGGTTCCATGAGATAAGAACAATATAAGATATATTGAAGATAAGTTATGAAACAAGTTGATTAGGATTATATTCTCCAATGAAACTAAATCATTTTGATCCTTGTGTATGTATTATTATGAGATTTATTGAATATTGATCTAAGGTGATGTAATATTTATTAATATCAATATTATGCCACCTAAGTAGGTATCAGAAAACAGTTTAGTTTTTTTAGATATTAATATTAGAGAAAATTGGCCAAAACATGGGGATAAATAAGTATAGGATAATATTATGATTTTATGTTAAATTATATATTTCATAGTTTCCTAATAATGGAATCTCAAACTTGATACCTAAAACTAGATGTAGGCACTGACACAGATTCACCTAGGGGTAAAAAACCAGAATAATATGGCTGGATATTAACTAAATCTTTACCTAGTGAACAAAAAAGGCCTAACTACTTATCTTATTTGATACTTCCATGAGATATATTTTTTAATTAATAGTCTATTTATGAATTATTATTAGTTATTTTAAAATATTTTATATTGAAACATATAATATCACGGTTTTATTAAAAGATAGAATAATTTTGGACATTTTTAGAAATATTTTCACTATCAAATAATTTCTCACGTTAATGTTTGATACTAACACTATAGTGTTTGGTTTTAGTAAATAACTGAAACAAGAATAACATGAGTTAATAGTGGGTGTGAAGTAAAATGTGATGGTTGTACGAATGAGAAACCAATTGAGTTAGAATGAGGTGTGGAAAATGTTATGGTTATGTATGAAAAACTATCTTAATTTATTGTTAACAACACAAACCTATGAGAGTTTCATGAAACACCTAATAAAAGAAAAATTGAGTTTCATAGGATTTAAGGTGAAAAATATCATATATGAAAGAAGATTAAATTATAATTATGTTATAATTGTTTTAGGAAGCACCCTGGGGAATGATTCAAAGGAAAATGAAGATATTTTATGTGTGGAAAACAAGGGTAGAGAGTAATAAATTTATGAATAAAAATTTAATGTTCATTAAATGGAATAAAAGGTGATGAACTTTTTCCTTGGGGGAATGTTATATAAGGTGATTGGAAGGTCATACGAATATTGGTTTTATGGACAAAAATTATGAAATTTCAAGGAACATATGAATGGTTTGACTTATTACTTATGTTAAAAGTAAGAATCATTATTATATATATATATATTTATTAATCATATAAAATTAATCATATTTCATATTAAGTTATTGTTAATGAATAAGATGAAAAAAAATTTGTTAAAAATTCATGATGGAAGTTGAATGATTGAAGTTTCTTCATATATAGTTTTAAGAGTTATCATGTAATTTAAGAGTTCATAATTTTATATACTAACATGAGTTTAAATAATTTTATAACCTTTAAAGGTTTAATATAATGTGGTTTAAAGGTTACTAATGAAATTTTTGGAGATGTTTAAATAGATCTGTGATGTATATGTAACAATTAGAAATAAATTTTGATTTAGTTTAATGTTTTTCTAGAAGAATTGTGTTGGGAATAAAATTTTAATGGAACACATAACCATTAGTGTTTATACATTCTTTGATGATGAGGTAATTATAGTTAATGGAAATAAAGGGGTTATCATATTTTTGGAATATATGTTTAGATAACCAAGAAATTAAAATTTTATTCTGTAATTAGTGGTCAATATTATTTTTGAAGAAGTTCACTATATTTGGGAAGTTATATTAATAAGTTAGATTAAATATTATTTTTTGGATGGAATTTTATTTACGGAATAAATATTTAGTGAAACTGTGGTAGAATATATGTTTTTTCTTATAGTAATTCATGTTATTTTGGGAAATGAAACAATTTTATATGAATAAAATATGATTACGGTATATATATATATATATATATATATTATGTGAAATTATATGGGATAATTGTTATTTTGGGATAATTTTAAGTCAACATTAGAATGTTATGTGGTAAAATATTTTTAATTTTTTATCATAGAATTTTTTTAGGAATATTTTTGGAATAGTTTTAAGGATAATTAATTATAGAATGATTTCATTTGAAATTTTGTTGTCATTATTGGTATTTTGAATATTTTTGTATAAATATTTATTAATATTTGATATTATATTAACATGTTATAATAATTTTGTATTTTTGGAGGGTAAAAATAATAGGAACACATTTTAATTTTTTTAGATCATTTGATTTATTAAAAGATAATTTTAGTTTTTCAGGAATTTTTTTTATCATGGTAACTTATTTTATGACATGTATTAGAGGTGGAAAATTACTTGAAACATAACCAAAAAAAATAAATTGTGTAATGAAATAAAGTCATTATATTCTTTCACATTCTCTATCTCTATGGTAAAAGAATTTCCCAAACTCAAGAAATAATAAGATAAATCAGTAGAGTGATACATGGAAAATATGTCTTAGCTATCAGGGTTCCTTTTTAGAAACCTATTGACAAGTATAAGTTTCATAATACAAACATGGTTTAAGAAATGTTTTGGAAATGATATGTTTCATAGTTATAGCTTAAAAAATAATTTTATTTTAAAAAGGAAATGTAATTGATGAATATTAAAAGTTTTTTCTTACCAATTATTTTAATTTATCATTTACACTTTTAAATTTATTGTTAAAATGTTTTAAACACTTTTTTATCAAAGATGAGATTAAATATATAAGATGAATTTTTTTAAGGGGATAAAATGTAACACATTGAGATTTTAGAATGTATTTTCATTCAAACACTATTCTCTATAGAATTTACCACAAAAACACTGAGTATAAATGAACCACAATATACTATTGTAATATTATTATTTAACTGTGACTATTATATCATAGTCATTGGTTTGGCGGGTATGAATACAAGTAATCATATTATAAAATTTCTATTGAAAAGTTTTCATTATTAAAATTTATTAATTAGTTACTAGTAAATATGTGTTATATTTTAATGAGAATAAGTGAATCAAATATTATGAATCATATGTATTGTACATAAGGGAATTTCTTCTATAAAAAACTATTTCATTATATATTTTATTTTACATATAAAATTAGTGTTTTTTATAATTTTATTTATATTAAATAAAAAATAATATATGGATTAACCATATATAAAATAATTATAACAAAATTTTGGATTTTTTTTATAAATAATTTTATTTTTGGTTAATAGTAAAAAAATATAGATTTTAAAAATAATGTCACCTTTATGTCATTATCAATACCTATGAATGATATTAATTTATATGAAACCTTTCTTGATAGAATAGATATAAATACATGAATAATAAAATGGATTTGAAAATATAATTTTGAACTTAGAAATTGATGTTTGACATTTTGGAAATCTAATTAATTTTTTTATTCAAATAAAAAAAATATTTTGATACTTCTATTTCAATCAATTTTTTAAAAGATTCTTCTAAATTTTGATCATGTTTTAAATTAAAATAAAAATAATTTTATTAAAAATAATCTTACCAACTCCATGTTAATCAAAATTATACACGATTTTGGTAGAAAATATTTTTTTTAAAACATGCATTTTTCTAAAAACAAGGTTTTCTTGCATTTTTTGAACATATATTCAATGTAATTTTGATCAATTATGAAAATATAATCTTGTAAAATGGATTATATATTTTGTATCAACATGTTAAATTTGGTAATGATGCTAATTTCCTTTTTATTAATATTTAATAATAATCATAATAAATTGTTATCACATTGGTAATGGGTAAAATGGGTTAAAAAAAGTTGAAAAGGTGGGATACAGAATCAAAATATCTAAAAAATCGTTAATTTCCTTGTGAGAGTTTATTTTGAGAAAACAACGTATAATATTCTTAGTTATGGAAATTTTATAGAATTTTGCATCAACATCAACCAATATATTATTTTAAGTAAAGAATAGGTAAAAAATGTCACTTTCATTATTTTAATATCTCTAATTTATTATTTTAATAATAAAAAAATATTCTATTTCTAAATGATTATTTTGAATATGATAATTTATTTATTAAATTTTTTTATATTTAATTTTTGTTAATGGTATAGTTATGTAAAATGCTTACGCATCGCTGATGCAACACCTCTGAAAGTGATTGAAAAGTTAATATAAATAGTATTCAAAAGTTTAAATTGACACGTTTTGGATTATTTAAATCCCTGAATGATATTTATGGGTTAAAATTTATTTTATTCAATGATCCGAATATTTAAATTCTAATTCCACTAAAATCATAATGTTATTTATGTCAACATATGTGAGCACTCCAAAAATTGACATTAAGTATATATTATGTTAAATAATTTTTAAATAATCAAGTTAAAAAAAATATATTATATTCTGTAATGTCAATGTGAAATGGTCAAGAATGGGAACAATTATCCACTTATGATCCACATTCAAATTGAGAAAAACATTACTAACCCTTAAAGGCTGAAAATCTAGTTACCACATTAAGGTGTAAAAGGGTCGAATAAGGGGTTAACAAAAGATATAAGGTTTAAAATAACATCAAAAAACTTATTAAAAATCATTAGATGATTTAATTTTTACCAAAAAATTATTAAATTTTAAACTATGATAAATTCTGTCCAATTTATTAGAGTAATACATATAATATATATTAAATATTCAAGTATTTACAAGTTTGGTACCCACATCACTTATAAAAGGGTACCTCCTCTTGTCACTTATCTACCCCATATGAACCTCTTGGATTGAAAAATATCTGCCCATATAAATTTAAAACATTTCTCCCCACATCCTATAATTATTTTTTTAATAAAAATTATAATAATATATAATTTTCATATATAGATAAAACATTTTTTATATGAATATTCATAATATAACATAATGACCAATATCAGAATCTTATAGGTCTAGTATCTTTGAAAAATTGGATATATAAACAAATTTTTCATAAACCACATCATATACAAATAATTTATTCAAAACTATCAACCAAAATATTTATATCATTCATAATACCACTCTTTATAACGTGAGGGAAAAACATAAGAAAGGGTTAGCTCATATTCTTAGTAAGGGTAAACAAGGTAGATATCAATGATTATATAAACATAACATGAGAATAAGTGTATGAGAAAATAATAATAACATTATAAATAATATCCTTCATATCATGTATCATAATCTTTAGTTACAAAATAAATATTTGTTGTTTATATGAAATGAATCGTAAATGAATCAAATAGCACAAGAAAAGAATGAATAATATTAACATTAGACAAAATTTTGTAGAATACACATAAGAATAGAAAATAATTTCTTTATAAGTCAAGGATTACTACCAAGAGAATCATATTTGATTTGGTTTACTTCCTAGTCCATAATAGTAGTCACAGTTCACTCCCAAAACTATCATAGTGGACATTGTCCATTACTGAAGATAGATCACTCCCCATTACAGTCCTACTTATCTCATGAGATATCCAACTTTTCCCAATTTATTTTAGGGAAAATTTAAATCTTATCCTACCCATCACATAATGAAAATAATATAGAAATGTTTCTAAATATCATATAACATTAATCATATCATAACATGTTTAATGGAAATAGGTTTCATAAATATTTCATCATGTCATAACTTGTTGAAAAGAAATGGGTTTTGATAAACATCCTGTCAAAATAATTACAAAACACACTAAAAAATAAGGATTTTATGATTGAATCATATACCTAGTAAGGAAAAAGTAACATCAAATTATTTCATCTTAGATTAAAATTCCATTAAAGAGATATTTGGAATATCTCTTGAGAAAATAACATTTTCATTTTGAAATTAGTTTAATATATAAATTTTCCAAAATATTAGGGGAAATAATTATGTTAAAATATCCTTAGAAATAATTAAATAATTATTCAAACCATTGAACAATCATGATGTTTGGAAATTTTGTTCAGATCATTTATAGTAAAACAATTATTCCTTTAACATTTTATGTAAATAGTCCAGAAGTACCTCATTCGGAAAAATGAAAAAAAAAATCACTTTTTAAAAATTTCAAATAGCGGTAAAAATGAAATTTGGAAATAAAAAAATATTTTTAAAATTTTTTTGAAATTTTTTTATTGAAAACATGGACATGGAATAAAAGATAATTTTGATAGAAGAAAGAAATAAAGTTGTTTTTCCTTAAAAAAATTCTTTTGGTATTTTCAGTAATTAAAGAGAGTAAAATGAAAGTAAAATATGTATTATATGGAAACAGACATATTATAAGAAAATAATCAGTTTCTTGAGAGGTATATCATGAAATTTCTTAAAAAAATTGAATAAAAAACAATCCTAATAATTAATGATATTGGAACATAAAAACCTTCCCCTAGGTCCAACACCATTCATATGTTTTAAAAAATCATGCCTAATAAATATATATTTATTATAAATATATTAAATAACCATAATATATATATATATATTACAATATATTATTTTCTTATGACCTTTTATCACCCATTTATTAATAATTAATTATTAAAATCACTGTTATAGGTGATAAGTGCTTTATTTTTCATGTATGTTTATTTTAAGTAGTTTCGGCCATTAAACATTGATCATGGTTCCATCATATACAAATTTTTTTGTAATGATATAAATATCATATATATTCCTTATATTCATATATATATATTCATATATATATATATTTATGTATATATTCATCCGTAAAATTTATAGATAGAAAAAATAATTTCACCATCCGTGGATATGGTCGGTCGTATGTATGTATGAACCCAGTTTTCATTTTTCTAAGGATGGAACAAAATAAAAGTAAATAATAATTCAATTTTATTGAAAATTTATTATATAATATATATTATAGAAATTAATGAATTATAACCTTATTAATATCTATAAAAAAATGAATAACAAATCATATTGCTTCGTAGAGGTGGTAGTCCACATGCACACACATGAGATGTTATCATTTTCTTTTAGATTTAATGGTAAGAATGTTTATTTGATATTATAAATATTGAATTATATTTATTTCATAAATATAATATATAAATATATTTCCCATTATTATATTCATCCATATAATATATTGATGACAATTTAACTATATTGTTATGTTGATATAGTAAGTCATATGTATGCACGAGCGATAATTTCACAACCCATTTGATATTAAAGAGGTTGGATAAAAGTGGTTCCATAATAATAATAAAATTTTAGTGTATAGATTATACTGAAGTTAATATTTTATGATAATAAAAAGAAATATTTTTTAGGTAAAATAATAAGTAAAAAAAATAAAGTGATAAGTTAAGGTGACTAGAACTTCTACAAAAGAACTCATTTTGGATCTCCTCTTTTGAACCATATGGTTGGTCTTTTAGAGAGAAACACACATATAGAACATGTATGTTCAATTTTATAAGATAATGTTCTATGTATTAGTTGACATATAATGATAAACATGGTGTGATGAGTAGAATGTTAGGTGGTCCTTTTTATTAGGGAGGGAGAGTCCATATTTGGGATTTATTAAATTATTAAAATTTAATAAATTCATTAGAAATAAAAATTCTTATAAATGGACATTAGTTATAATATAAAGATGATATGGTCTAAATAAAATTATGAAAAAAATTATATAGGTTTTAGTAAAATTTTAATCCTTATCTTTTTTATTAATCACTCTATTAATCTTTTTTCACCATAACTCATGTAACAACTATTTCAGTCATAAATGGTTAAGAATGATAACATCAATGTAAAAGGAATCATAAATGGACCACAGTTGATACTTTAAACTATATTATATTCAATTTTACTAATTTTTTTTTATAAATTTCAAAACTTTTAATTAATTTTTTTTGAATATCCTTAATGTGAAATTTCTATCTATTCAATTAATTTGACTTCGAAGACAACAAGAAAAAGGTGTAATTTTAATATAATATTCTCAAACATACCTAATATTTCATATGTACCTATTTTTTTTTGTAACATAATAGCTTACTTAAATTTTTTTACTTTTAATATTATTATAATAATTTAATTTATTTATCTATTAATTGTGTAAATATCATGATAGTGTTGTATAAGCATTTAAGGTGATTATCAAATCATAAAAAATAGTAATAAATTTCTACGATACAAATAAAAAAATTATATTTAAAATGATATTTTATAACCTAACAATTTGTTTTGTCTATATGTTAAAAATTTAGAGATATCAAGGTCAATAGAGTGGCATTTTTTATTTATTGTTTCCTTAAATTATTATAAATGATGTATTCAAAGAAACAAGGAATAAAGTGTACATATATTAGATAATTTTATGTAAATATACGATATAAAATAATTAAAATAAGATCAAGGAATGTTTTAGTTAAATTTTAATGCCATATTACAATGATTTAATCATTTTTTACATTTATCCATAATCATGTTGAAAAAAATTTAATATAGTCACTATTCATATTTTTCAAAAGTAAATAGGTCTTATTTACCAAATTCGATCATCCTAATTCCAAATATGAAATCCATTTTTCAAGATTCAGTTTCTATATGATTAACACCATGGTACTTTATGATTTATTTACTTTTAAAAAAATTATATCTCTTCGATAGCTCGTAATGCACCCAACATCAGGTTAAAAAAAATGAAATTCTATTAAAATATTATTTAAATATGACCATTATAACAAAGACATTAAATTGGAGGGTATGAATAAGAATATATTATTTACAAAAAAAGTTGAAACTTATTCATTGGTTATCTATTCATTAGAAATAAAAAAGAATCATTTGAAAGTAAAAGAAGAGTTTTATGAAAACATATATTTCTTCAAGGAAAACAGTATTGTCTCTTCTTTCACACATATGATAGAATTAATTTTTTAATATTTTAGAAAAATTATTTGATAAAATTAAAATAATTTTTAAATCATAATATCAAAATTATCTTGGGGTTAATTTTTTGGATTTTTCCCAAAAGTTTCATTTCACGAGGAATAGTGAAAATTACTTATTTTTATTGCAACCACCTTTTCATATAATTTATCTAGAAATTAAATTCAATTAAATTTTAAAGTAGTTTTAGAGTAAATTTAAACCAATTATATTAAAATTTTAGTAATTCAGACCATTAGTATCCATTTTATCTTCAATTTCAATATAAAAACTATCCATTCTTATGAGAATTTTATCTTTTGAATCAAATATTTTCATCTTCTCTGTGTATATAATTTTAAATTTTATTTTGTCACATATATGAATTGAATTAAAAAAAATTAAATATTTTGAATCATTATAATTTATATTACCAACTAAGTTCAACAAAATTTTTGTTACCCATGAGAATAGTTAAAGTAGTAAAATTTAATTACCACGGTTGGGGTAAAAACAGATTTGCTGGGGATTAAAATAATAAGATAATGGTTAAAATGACCTCAAAATGCTCCAAAAATATTTTTTTAGAAATATTTAGACTGTATAATCTCTATCGGTCGATAATGACACATGTATGTGTCCTTTTTCATGGAAAGAACATGGGTATAATTGTTTCTTTCCAGAATTTCATGTGTTCCCTCTCCCCCCTTACAAAAGGTTGTGCCTCTCTCCTCCCATGTTCACACATACATAGTAATTTGGTTAATAAAATGCCATAAAAATAAATTTTTTAATTCCATACCCCCATAATATAATAATTTTTGTACCATAAATCCATCCTATTAAGGATTTTCATGTAAACATATATAGGTCATTTGAAGAAGAGGTAATGTGCCTAATATTTTTTTTATTTATTATTACAACCACAAAAATACTATTTAATAATGATAGCAAAATAAAACCACTATATACCATATTCTTAAATTTAATTATTTAAATTACATTACCAATATCCATCTATTTTTTATCAAATGGGAAATAAAACTAGCGATCGTGCATATGACCATCTACCTCCTCACGAACCGATTTAACTCATTTTTCATCACCACATTTCAAGGATGGATATAATTTTAGATTTAAAAAATTTATATGACATTTATAATATTATTATACTTATATAAATTTAATATCCCATATAATTTTTTATAATCCATTTCATTTAAAATAAGATAACGTCGCTCTTGTGTACAACAGACTACCGCTACATGATGTGATGTGATTTTTTTACATACACATTACATAAGATGTAATATGAATAAAATTATTGAATATATTGGATATATATGAGATTATATTGATTCAAGAAAATCAATATATCAACCACTTCCTTACCCTTTCACACTTTTTTGGAATGACATCATCAATCGTGCGTATGTAGGACCTACTATCTCCATGAAGTGATGTGATTCATTTTCCATGCCCAACATTCATATATGGTTCTAAAAATATATCTACTAAGTAAATATTATATTTATAACATTAATATAATTCTTTATAATTTTTATACATATCCTATGAAAAATAATTAGAAAATTCATGCCAAAACAAGTATTAGAAAACAAGGTAATTAACAAATGAGAAAATAAAAATAATGAAATATTATTAACAAACATGTGGTAAAATAAAACAGGAGGATCATATAATAAATTATAGGTATGAATAAGTAATTTTAATAAATTTAAAACTTTATTTTAACTATTATACATGAGGATAAATAACGTTTAACTAAACGATAGCATGAGGTAATGGAATTGGACTTGATTTCCCTTCATTGAGGGAATATTGGAATGTCATGCACCTAAGTTATTTTATATGGTGTATATACTGTCACATTGACATATAATATCATGAATACATAATAATTCTTGGGATTTTATGTTTAAAATTTAATTATTTAATCCAAGTAAGTTTTACTTAAAATTTAACAAGTGGTAATGAATTTCATAATTCAATATCATTTAATTGGGTTTTATTATTTATTCATTTTCATTTAATATTATATGATTATGTGTTTGATGATTTCTTATTAACTTATATTGTGTTTCCACTTTTACTATGTGTATTTAAATTTATAAACATAATATATTCATTGATTAATTCTAACATCAACATCATGATCATTGTAAGGGATTTTGTCTCAATTTCTATTTCATTGAGTCAAATTTGTTAATATGAACCTATTCACAGTTATGTCGTGTATATACTACCCATTTTGATTATTTAAAATTAATACAAATTTATTAATGATGGTTAATGTTTCCATTAATGGTTATAAATATTCTTTGTATCATTGATATTAATATTTTATGAACAGTATATGAGTCTTATATACAGTGTTTATAATGAAATTTATATGATTTACTAGGGAGGTATTGATAAATATGTGCTATTTAGTCAATGTGGATATTTATTGATAAGGCATATTTATAATTAATTAAATAAATTATTTTATTTTTGAGGAATGATTCAAACATGTATTGATGGGTGGGACCATGCATTATAGAGCTCCTCGATGCGTCGATGGGTCTCATAAGACAAATTAGTTGGCCGAATTAATTAGGTCTCTATCTATAGTTTTAATTTTTTTTATAAAAGGTCTTGATGATAGAGGTATAATTATTCTTGAGACAATTATTTCCAATACTAAACCATTTCATTCATTGAGAATTTCATAATTATAATTAGCCATGATTTTTTCACAATGATATTATCTCTATATTGATTTCATTATTAGTTTATTGATTAAATGTAATGTGTGTTTAGTTATTAACCTTTCCAAATTTATTATTCCTTATGTAATTATGATAGAAAAGTTATTTATTGAATTAAATGTGTATTAAATTATTTACCTTTACATATTTTTTTTATTGATTCATCATATATTCTTTTGTATATAACCCTTACTAAGCATTTGAGATCACCCTTATTTTGTTTCCTTTCTCTAGGATATGAAGAAGAAATCTTTGAATGATTATTCAAGGATACAGTTCATTTGATTGTTTGTATTATGTTTTATTTTCTCTTCCAAATGTAAAATGAGTATCATGTATGTATATAGTTATCCAAAACTACTAAATTAATCTATCCTTTTGGATTTGACCTCCTTGTATCAAAGCCAATATAATAAAATAGGCACTAACTTTGGGTTACCACAACCATTTTTGCCATAACTGGTATATGAGAAAGTTTAGTAGAAGCCTTGGGAACTAGATTAAGGAAAAAATAGTTTAGGTAACATAACCCTATGATATAATTTGAGGATAAGTATAGAAATAAATAATAATGTTTTTTTATGCAAGGTATTATTTTTTTCCCCTAGAAATACATCTAGGTATGGATACTATGAGTCAATGTGGTTCTCTCATAGATGTACCTAGGGGTAATAACATTGAAAATGGTGCATTGTAATTGAATAAGAATCATCTAGTGCATGAAGATGGTCCGTAATACAAAACTAGTTTGACATTATTGGTGGATATACTTAGGATAATTCACATTTTTATTACAACACATTATTAAGGATATGAAAATATTGATATGTCCATAGAAACAAATTTTATTTTTATGAGATTAGAAACACATAAATTTTTATTTAATGTAAAGTATTACACCATATATAGAAATATACAGTATGATTTATAATTCATAATTTTTTTATCTAGTATTAGATATTACATTGTTTAGTAATGGCTCCTAGAATGAATAAGGGTATCAATGTTCATGGATAGTGCAGATATTTACCTACTAAGGAAGCCAATATAGTTAGTCGTGGAAATGAAAAAAATTATTTCTATATAAGGTTATGTTAATAATGTTATGAAAAATATCTTTTCTTATATGGAGAATGATATTACACAACATGATTCTCCTATGACGGATTGCTTCATGTTATAGAATAACCTAAAATTTGTTGGCACTACTAATGAAATGGTAATTGAGAAACAAATTAAATCTTTCATGAAGATATTTATGTCATTGGAATGCAATGAAAGGGAAAAGAAACACTTGTAGTGTATAGTCTCAAAAATGATACTGATCAATGGTGGTCATTGATCCAAAATACTATGGAGGATGAGGAGATATAACTCCTAGAATGTAATTATTTTTAAGATACATTCTTCGAAAAATATTTCCCTCTTGTGAAAAAACTAAAATAAAGATAAAATTCCTCATATTAATGAAAAATGAATAATATAGTGTTTATGTGTATTAGTCAACCTTTACAAGGTTATCTTGGTGTTCGACCTATTCATATGCAATGAGAAGTGAAAGATTGACTACTTTTTGAAGTGATTAAGCCATGTATCCTAAGGCCACTGATTTCTAAAACATATAGAAGTAATCCAATAGATATTACATATTCAATGGAAATCAAGAGAAGAATATGTCACCTAAAAACCAATTAAAAGTGAATGTGTTTGAGAAGAAGAAGAGAAGGAACCAATTTACACCTTCTGAAAACTGTTGAGAGAATCATCATAGGAAATTCCTTAAGGGTATATGATTTTTTATAAGTTAATAGATAAGGGTCATCTAGCTCAATAATTAAAGGGGTAGAATCAAATCAATGAAATACATTGCTTTTGTTGTAAATAAATGGGGCATTATTCACAAGAATTTCTCAATCTAAAAAGGCCTAACCTGGATCAATGTAACCACCAAGAGTGGGGAATCAATGCAATCTTTAACTTTTATTTTATATTTATTATATAAAAACATTCAACTCTTGTTAAATATTTATCATTTTTTTGAAAACAAAACATTCACACATCTACAATAAAAAATTTATTTTCAATGTTCACTAATAAATATGACTAGATTTTCCTTGGAATCATTTGGAAATAATTTAATACAATATAATCCACATGATAATATACTTTTGTGTGGATACAACAACTAAAAAATACCCTTACACTAGTGTAGCACTATGATCAATACAACTGTTCATGTGATTATTCATGCATGAAGGGTGTAAATAGGATGTAGTAACACATTTAGAAAACTTTATTGATTGAATGAGAACATGTCATGATGCCACATAAAATAAATCATTTTTAAAATTATTGAGAAATATATTCTTCACTTTATTACCTATTAGTGGGTAGGAACATCTTCTATGTAATTCATACAAAAAATCATTCTGATCACTAAATCTGATTATTCTATTTGATTCTATTGTCTAGAAACAAGTCCAACTCATCAGTCTGAAAAAAAGTATGAATTTTTAGTTTGGAAACATGTTCAATTGATCAGTTTGATTACCCAGTCCAATATGGTGCTTCGTAACTACAACTCTTCTAATCACTAATTATCTTCCTCCAAATTCACTAATAACTTATTCTGTCTCGAAATATTCCTAATACAATTCTTTCTCAAAACAAAATTCTAGTGCTTTTACTTTTCATACGTGAACTATGTTTGTGTCCATTTTAATTCAAACCCTTTTTATAGGTGCTCCAGAAAAAGAAACTGCGGGAATCCAAAATTGTAAAGGCCCTGAACTTTCAAGGAATGGTTTTTTTAAATAAATTGGAATTTTATGAGTCCGTGGCTTCTGACGACACTTGATTCTGAGGCTCGGTGTGCCCGGAATCAATTTACAAAATTTAGCTCAGGTACAGTCAGTGAACGAACAAGTGGGTTTTTCTATCTTTTGAACCGGTGCTCGGAATTGAAATTTGAGGGCGCCAATGAACTCGCAAAGCCGGTAATTGCTTAATGGGATCCTTACCGTAGTTGCGTTCACGCGGACAGAGAAGTTAATTTTGGGGGTTTATTTAAGAATTAAATAAAAATTGTCGGAACAATTTTTATTTTATAAGGTGGTTATTCCATCCCATGGGTAGTTAAGGGTGGGGCCCACAACCACTTAACTAACCATTTTTAGATGTTAGAGAGGCGGGGCCCACACAAGCCCCACAATTTAATTTACTCTAATATTATTAACAACCCCTCATTAAATTGGAAAACCCCCCATTTAATTGCCAATGCATTTAATAATTGAGAACCTTCCCTCTCCCTTATTTAATTAATTACCATCACGTTTTATTAAATGTGGTGATTTAATTTTTGGAGTTTTATTGTGTGTGTAATTAAATAATAGGAGGAACCTATTTTTTAATTTGGGGAAGATCATTCGTTGTGTGAGAGAGATCGGGAGAGCTTGGGAGCTTTTGGAAGAATTTCGGTCTCCGATGAAGAATGACGATGAACACCGGCCTCCGATAAAGAAGGACGAAGAACACTAGTTCCTTGGAGATCGATGATGTGCCACCCTTACAATTCTTCGCGGAAAGAGAGGAGACGCCGCTTCCTCCTCGATGCACTCTGACGACGCCTACGATCCTCTTCCCCGTGATGCTGACATTCGACATCAATTGTTGAGGTAGGGTAATTTTTATATATTTCATTATGTGATTTTATACCCTCGATATGGCGAGCAAATTGTTTAGTGATGTTTAGAACCACTAACGCGGTGGTTGTGGACTAACGAACAAGTCCGATCCCACCGCTACTTTGTTCTTGAAATGAGGAATAATCGGCGACGATGAAGTGGGACCGAAATGGTGATTGGAGGCCTCTGAAGTAATGTACGGGTCCCGAGGCAACCACAGGTGCAGACGGGAGCAAAATCGGACCACCAGAATGACACTGGTGGCCTGCGGAAGACCCTGGCAGCGCGGGTCGCCGGCTGGCAACGGCCGGCCTCCTGGAGGCGGTGGCTCCCCGGCGCGATGCCGACAGAAGCCCGCTGTGACTGAAGCGGCGGCGGAGAGAGCAGGATCCCGTGGCCGCACGGGATCCAGGGGAGACACAGCGCCAGGCACTGCGTCCATGGAACAGAGGGGGGGGGGGGGGCGTCCCCCCTTACTCGGCTCCCTGGCTGAGCCAGCGCACCCCCCAGCCGGGCCGGGGAGGGTCACGCAGACTGGACCGTGCCCAACCGGGCCAGGCTGCGCTGAGCTGGGCCAGGCCGCGCCCTCCCGGGATGGACCTGGACCCGGGTCGGGTCGACCCGGTTCGGGCCGACCCAAGGGGGGGATTGGGCCGGGTCGGGCTAGGCCCAGATCCCCCACTTCGAACTGTTTTCAGTCTTTTTCCCATAACTTGAGCTACAGACTGACGCACCGTCAGTAGAATAGGAATCCTTGTATTGAGACGATCCTTTTGGTATATTACAATCGATGTTTCAGCAAAGTTTGGGTATGGCCGGGTTGGTTCGAACCCGAAACCAACCGGACCCTTTGAGCGGAAATGCTTATATCTTATGGACCGGATGTCCGATTGACGTGCCATAAATTTCATTTTAATCATTTTGATGATACAGTTATTTTGGCTTACTCAGCTCAAGGTTTGGACGCAGCTGGAGTAAGATCGGGTTGGTTTTAGCTTAAAAACCAACAGGTCCCCTGTGACGGAAAAGCCAATAACTCTCAGACCGGGTGTCCGATTGACGCACCGTCTATCATGTTGTGTTTCTTTTGATGAAACAGAACTTTGGGATACATCAACTCTAGACTTCATGATAGTTGATGTATCAACTCTTTTTCTCGAGGAGCGGACCCTCCCAGAATCGAGCATGCTGTGTGCGGGAACCCTAAAGATGGCTGGGACTGTGACGATGACGACTATACTTAGATCCTCCGTGGGTTCGGCATCGAGGATGACTGTACTTGGATCCTATAGGGATTCGACAGTGAGGACGACTGTACATGGATTCTCTGTGGGTCCGGCAGCAAGGACGACTATACATGGATCCTCCGTGGGTCCGGCAGCGAGGACGACTGTACTTGGATCCTCTATGGGTTCGACAGTGAGGATGACTGTACATGGATCCTCCATTAGTTCGGCAGTGAGGGGGACTATACTTGGATCCTCCATGGGTTCGACAGCGATGATGACTGTACTGGGATCCTCCGTAGGGTCTGATAGCGATGACTACTGTTCTTGTATCCTACGTTGGTCCGGCAGTATAACCTCTGTACTTGTATCCTGAGTGGGTCCGGCAGAGTAGCTGGTATTGTATCCTATGGTGGTACTATAGCTTATCAATTCATTTATCCTATGTGGGTCCAACAACTTAAATGAATCATTGACTACATCTGATCATCTCTAACGCTATACGAAAGATGTATACCCGTGTGAGCTGAGTCTTGACTTAAATATTCATCAACGATGTGTTTGAATTTCTTTCCCGTGTAGATTGGGTTGTGCTTTCCTGTGTGGATAGGGTTGTGCTTTCCTGTGTGGACTGGGTTGTGATTTCCTGTTTGGACTAGGTTATGATTTCCTGTATGGACTGGGTTGTGATTTCTTGTATGGACTGAGTTGTGTTTTCCCATGTGGACTGAGTTGGGTTTTCCTGTGTGGACTGGGTTGTGTTTTCCTGTGTGGACTGGTTGAGCTTGGGATTGATAGTTAGAGGTGAACTGTAATTGATGACTTAGGTATATGTATGGGCATATACCTAAGTAGAGTCGGTTGATAATTCGTGATTTTATCTTTCCCTTGTGGTTTATCCTTCGTGGATTCTGAGAGACCTTCGGGGGTCTCGGGGTCCCTACTGAGTATCGTATACTCACCCCTGCATGGGCTATGCCCGCTCTACATTATGTTGGATGCAGACGACAAACAACACTGATCGAGGTGAAGGATTGTGGAGCTTGACGGTACCTGGAGGTGGACCACTTGGTGGGACGTACACGGAGCGGATGACCGGACCTGAGGAAGTTGAGGAGACTATCTGTACCCACACTTGAGGTAGGATTCTGGAGGACGACTTGGTGTTGCTGTCTTACTTACTGCCGTTTTACTTTCCTTTCAGTTTTACTATAATTTCAGTTGGGTTTGTATACCGACCCATTTACTTTTCAGCACTTACCTTGTACCCAGTTTTACTTAGTTCTTACTTCACTTGCGTACTCTGTTGTGTGTTTTTTACTTTACAAAAGGTAATTCATTCCCCTTTTATCGGGATTTATGCATTTGGTGATAGTCTCCATCCCCTGGCCTATGGAAGTCAGGCATGGGGTAGTCACAGCACGGGCCCTAAGGACGGGTCATGACAAATTGGTATTAGAGTAGTCGGATCTACCGTAGAACTCAAGACTCTAATCTTTCCTTTTTGTGAAGCAATAATGTTAAGAGTATTGAGTATGGTTTTTAGTCCAGGAAGTCCAGTGTTGGTGCGGTGGCCGACGTATCCATACACCAGGACCCTGACCTATGATTTCAGACTCAGTGCACGAAAACACTGATTGCGTGTGTGTTTCCTTTCAATGTTTTTTTGTGATTACTTTGAGTCAGCTCACTAGGTATACTGTTTGACTGCGGAGAACCTGTTTGTTTTTTAGGGTGGCCCCACAAAGGCAACCAGCTTGGGTTCCTAGTTACGTGTGTGATGGCAGCCCACCAAGCGATGGGGCTTCGATGTTGGGCCCCATTACAGTGGAGGCACTAGCGGTACCACTACCCGCTGGGCCACTGATACCACCAGACCCAACAATAGAGAGTGCACGCCGCCTGAGTGCATTGCATGAGTTTCAGCAACAGAGGCCGCCCAGGTTCCACGGAGAGACGGATCCTCAAGAATCCAAGGATTGGCTGGAGGCTATTGTCAGAGTCTTCAGATTGGTAGGGACACTAGCAGACCTTATGGTGATCCTTGGCGTGAGTCTCCTACACGTAGTATCAAGTAGATGGTGGAGCCTGATGCTTTTGGTGAACGATGATGCATCTCTACTTTATATGGACTTCGATAGCCTCTTCTGCCTAGAGTTTGTTCTGGCCACCCTCTGTGCGGTGCGAATCCAGGAGTTAATGCAGCTGCGGAAGGGCAGCATGACAGTAGCCCAGTACTCGGCGAGGTTTACCAACCTATCGCACTACTCCACAGACATGGTATGTGACCCTTTATTTCGGGCCCAGACCATTGAGCAGGGACTCGGATATGAGATCAGGGCTTCAATGATCTCCCTCAACATCTCGACGTAAGCGGGGGTGCTAGAGAGAGCCCTCATACTAGAGAGTTTCCTCACTAATCATTCACCAGCGGCGAGACCCTCCGTTGGATGACACATAGTGGAGTCTTCTGCAGCCAGCAGTAGATAGTAGACATAGGTGTCCAAGCGGACCAGGATATCATATGAGCGACCTCAAGATACAGGTTCGGCTGTGTGGGGAAAATGGCACAGTGCCAGCCATATGAGGAGCAGGCAGTGCTATGCATGCGGTGGGTAGGGTCACATAGCTCGAGACTGCCCGACCCACCCTGTAGATGAGCAGCATGCGGTAGAGGGACCTCCCAGGTAGAGGTTCGACAGTGGCGGTCCTCCAGGAGCAGGCGGACGTGGTAGAGGGGCTGGCTAAGCAGTAGGTGGTGGACGATGTTTCGAGGCACTCCCACCACCACCACCAAGAGGACCACCTTGACCTTATGGAATGGCTGGACAGAGGAGAGCTCAGCTTCATGCGGCTGATGCCTACGACCATAGAGCTCCGGGAGCAGACGGGAAAGAGTGGGACTAGCTCTAGGCATGGAGACCTTTGTTCATGTTTCTACTATCTTGTTAATGTCGTTATTGTGGATGCTTTTTGTCTTTGTACTTTGAGTTGCAGTAATAAAAGAAACTTGTTCTTGTGACGTTTGCTTTCCTGTCCTTTTTGTATGGTTGATGCTGAGTGGTTCCGGTTGAAACTGTTGACTTGAACCTCACTTGTGAGATTCCAACTAGAGGAGACCTAGTAAGCACGCACTGATGCCGACTGTGTAACTCAACCCTTGGAGGTGAGAGTAACAGTTGGATCTCTTAGTAGTTGCGTTGAGGCCTTATGACGTCGTCTATGACATGAAATTGTACTGTTCATGTCAGGATTGACTGTATGAGGAAAATAACATGGTTCATCCAGGGGGTGAGACCAATTTTCCCTTTTTGGCAGAGGAGAAATCACAACATCTCTTTTGTATAACGTAGACAAAGAAGGGTGGAGATGAGTTCTTACAATTGGCTAGTCTCACCCATTGTTCTTTGAGAGAACGATTTACAGCTCTCTCCAACTCAATAGTCTCAGGTGTATCTTCTATCAGAAGGACATGAACCTGAGACAGTGGTTATGGCTTGAATTATTCCAGGACTATGACTTCGAGATAGTTTATACTCCTGGGGAGGGGATCGCTATAGAAGATGCTCCTAGTAGGAGATCAGGCACTCAGCTCTTAGGAGTAGCGAGACCGCAGTTGGCCGCGTTGTAGATATCCTTTGTGGATAATGATTGAATCAACATGTGTAGAACCAGAAGATGGTTCAGGCTATGATGGAGAAGGTGCAGATCATCCAGGAGTGGATAAACATTGCACAGAGTAGGCATAAGTCCTATGCTGGTATGGGACGAGACCACTGGAGTTCGAGGGTCATGACCACGTCTTCTTACGGGTCTCACCTCAATGGGGTCTGTAGAGATTTGTTTGGGGTGGCAATTTATCTTTGCGTTTCATCTAGCCTTTCCACCTCAGATGCACCTGGTTCATGACGACATGCACATATCTCAGCTGACGAGATGTGTGCACGACCAATCTATCATCATCGACCACGGGGAGCTGGACATTGATGACGAGGTGACTTTTGCGGAGGTCCCAGTGGAGATCGAGGATCGACAGGAGCGGGTCCTACGTGTACAGTCGATTCCTCTTGTGCGCATTCATTGGCAGCAAGGAAATCTCTAGGAGAGCACATGGGAGTGGGAGGCTCAGATGCATGATCAGAACACTCTTTTGATTCCCCAGTTTATGATGTAGATTTACGGGGATGTAAATTCCGGAGGTGGGAGTAATTTAAAGACCTAGAAATTTCAAATATTTTTTTAAATACTTTGGAATTTTATGAGTCTCTAGCTTCTGACGGAGCTTGATTCCGAGGCCTAGTGTGCCCGAAATCAATTTCCAACGTTTTTCTCGGGTACATTCAGTGAACTAACGAGTGAGTTTTTCTATCTTTTGAACTGGTGCTCAGAATTGATATCTGAGGGCACCGATGAACTAACAACACCGGTAATTGCGTAATGGGATCCTTATCGTAGTTGCATTCGCACGGTAGGAGAAGTTAATTTTGGGGGTTTATTTAATAAGTAAATAAAAATTTTCTGAATAATTTTTATTTTGTAATGTGGTTATTCCCTCCCATGGGTAGTTAATGGTGGGGCCCACAACCACTTAACTTCCCAAGTGTGGATGTTAGAGAGGTGGGGCCCACAAGAGCCACACCATTTAATTTCCTCTAATCTTATTAACAACCCATCATTAAATTGGAAAACCCCCCATTTAATTTCCAACACGTTTAATAAATGAGAACCTTCCCTCTCCCTTCTTCAATTAATTGCCATCACGTTTTATTAAATGTGGTGATTTAATTCTGGGAGTTTCATTGCGTGTGTAATTAAATAATAGGAGGAACCTATTATTTAATTTGGGGATAATCCTTCATTGTGCGAGAGAGATCGGGAGAGCTTTAGAGATTTTGGAAGAACATCGGTCTCCGACGAAGTACGACGAAGAACACCGACCTCCGACGAAGAACGACGAAGAACGCGGGTTCCTCGGAGATAGACGATGAACCACCCTTACTCTTCTCCGCAGCAAGAGAGGAGACGCCGCTTCCTCCTCGGCGTGCTTTGACGACACTTATGATCCTCTTCCCCATGACGCCAACGTTTGACATCTATTGTTGAGGTAGGGGAATTTGTATATATTTCATTATGTGATTTTATACCCTCGGCATGGCGTGCAAATTGTTTGGTGTTGTTTAGAACCACTAACGTGGTGGATGTGGACTAACGAACAAGTCCTAAACCACCACTACTTTGTTCATGATGTGAGGAATAATCAACGATGATGAAGCGGGATAGAAATGGTGATTGGAGGCTTTTGCAGTAATGTACGGGTCCTGAGGCGACCACAGGCGCAGACGACAGCAAAATCGGACCACCGGAATGACTTCGGCTGCCTGGAGGTGGGGGCGCCGTAGTGCACCGCTGACAAAAGCCCGCGGTGGCTGAAGCCGCGACGGTGAGTGCAGGATCCTGTGGCCGCGTGGGATCCAGGGGAGATGCGGCGCCAGACGTCGCGTCTGCGGAATAGAGGGGGGGGGGGGCCCTGCTCGGCTCGCTAGCCGAGCCAGCACACCCCCCGGCCGGGCCGGGGCGGGTCGCGTGGACCGGGCTGGGCCGGACCCGGACCCGGGTCAGGTCGACCCGGTTCGGGCCGACCCAAGGGGTGGGGGGGGGGGGATTGGGCTGGGTCGGGCCGGGCCCAGACCCCCCCACTTCAGACCATTTTTGGTCTTTTTCCCATAACATGAGCTACGGACCTCCGATAGATGCACCGTCAGTTGCGTAGGAATCCTTGGATCGAGAAGGTCGTTTCAGTATATTACAATCAAGGTTTCGGAAAAGTTTGGGTTTGACCGGGTTGGTTCGAACCCGAAACCAACTAGACCCTTGCCGTGTAAACGCTTATATCTTAAGTACCAGACGTCCGATTGGAGTGCCGTCAATTGTGTTGGAATCCTTTTGATGAGATGGTTCTTTTGGATTACTCCGCTCGAGGTTTGGATGTAGTTGGAGTACGGTCGGGATGGTTTTAGGTTAAAAACCAACTGGGCCCCTAGGATGAAAAATCCAATAACTCTCAGACCGGACATCCGATTGACGCACCGTCTGTTGCGTTGGGTTTATTTTGATGAAACGGAACTTTGGGATACATCTAATCTAGACTTCATGACAGATGATGTATCAAATCTTTTTCTCGAGGAGTGGACCCTCCCAGAATCGTGAATGCTGTGTGAGGGAACCCTAGAGCTGGCTGCGACTGCGACGATGACGACTGTACTTGGATCCTCTGTGGGTTTGGAAACGAGGATGATTGTACATAGATCCTCCATGGGTTAGGCAGCGAGAAAGACTGTACTTGGATGCTCCATGGGTGCGGCCGTGAGGAACACTGTACATGGATCCTCCCTGGGTCCGGCAGCGAGGACGACTGTACGTGGATCCTCCGTGGGTTCGGCAGCGAGGACGACTGTACATGGATCCTTCGTGGATTCGGCAGCCAGGATGAATGTACTTGGATCCTCCGTGGGTTTGACAGAGATGAAGACTATACTGGGATCCTCCATGGGGTCCGATAGCTATGACTATTGTTCTTGTATTCTACGTGGGTCCGAAAGTATAACCTCTGTACTTGTATCCTGAGTGGGTCCAGCAGAGTAGCTGGTCTTGTATCCTATGTGGGTCTGATAGCTTAGATAGTCATGTATCCTATGTTATTCCAATAACTTAGATGAATCAGTGACTACATCTGATCATCTCCAATGCTATACAAAAGATGTATAGCTGTGTGAGATGAGTCTTGACTTCAATCTTCATCAACGATGTGTTTGACTTTCTTTCTTGTGTGGACAGGGTTGTGCTTTCCTGTGTGGACTGGGTTTTGCTTTCGTGTGTGAACTGGGTTGTGATTTCCTGTATGAAATGGCTTGTGATTTCCTGTATGGACTGGGTTGTGATTTCTTGTATGGACTAAGTTGTGTTTTCCTGTGTGGGCTGAGTTGTGTTTTTCTGTGTGGATTGGGTTGTGTTTTCCTGTGTGGACTGGTTGACCTTGGGATTGAGAGTTGGAGGTGAATTGTAATTGATGACTTAGGTATATGTATGGGCATATACCTAAGTAGAGTCAGTTGATACTTCGTGATTGTATCATTCCCTTGTGGTTTATCCTTCGTGGATTCTGATAGACCTTCGGGGGTCTTGGGGTCCCAACTAAGTATCGTATACTCACCCCTGCACGGGCTATGCCCGCACTAAATTGTGTTGGATGCAGACGACAGACATCACTGATCGAGGTGGAGGCTTGTGGAGGTGGATGGTACACGGAGGTGGACTACTTGGCAGGACGTACACGGAGCGGACGACCGGACCCGAGGAAGTTGAAGAGACTATATGTACCCACCCTTCAGGTGGGATTTCCGGAGGACGACTCAGTGTTGTTATCTTACTTACTACTATTGTACTTTACTTTTAGTTGTACTGTACTTTCAGTTGGGTTTGTATACTTGCCCATTTACGTTTCAACACTTACCTTGTACCTAGTTTTACTTAGTGCTTACTTCACTTCCGTACTCTGTTGTGTTTTTTACTTTATAAAAGGCAATTCCTTCCCCTTTTATCAGGATTTACACCTTTGGTGCTAGTCGCCCGCCCCTGGCCTATGGAAGGCGGGCTTGGGGTAGTCATGGCATGAGCCCTGAGGACGGGTCGTGACAAAAATTATTTTCCTACTCAACCAAATTGATATGTTTAAATTAATTTACAATTTTAAACTCCATTTATTTTTTATCAATGATTGTAAACTATATTGTATTCTTCAACAATATTCACGATTTTTCCAGAAAATCATAATTCCGAACCTTATTAGAATAAGGACATATAATGTTTTCATTCCGAAAATTGATTGTCTTGAACATATCAACCCAAAACATGTTTTTCATTCTAGTCCTCTTAACTATTATAAAACAAAAAACATCTCACTCTGAATCTCCAAACCAACTAAAACTATTTTTCCATTAAAATCATTTCAATTCTTATAGACTTCATAACCATAAAAAATAGTTTTGAATCAAATTAAATAAGTTTAACCATTTTATATAATTTCTTAATTTGTTCAAATTCTTCTCAGAATAATGAAACTCCAGTTACAGAATTATGATGATTTGATCTGAAAAAAAATTGTTGACTAAATTGTTGCATTTTTTCCAATTCATTTTTCATTGATTATCATCCAATAGATTGGACTCTAAATTTTACATGATTTATTGATATCAACAACTCACCTATCTCACTATCAACAATGATAAATCATATGATATGATCTTGGTAGTACAATGTTCTCCATCTACTAGAACATTACATCTGATGCCTTATTGGTGCCAACCAATTATTTGATAGATCAGTGCTAGAATATCTTATATTGGTTTTGTGTGTATGTAAATTTCATACATTTAATAACTCAGAAAATGATGTTTCATTCAATGGATTAGTTCATCCATAGGGTCGAATTTTTTTTTTTAAAACATTAACTTTAGAAAATTTAAACTCCCAGTCTCCAAACAACTTCTGTATCTTTTACCTCTCAAACTGATGATCTGTGTATTGAAAATATTGACTTCATAAAAACACTAAAAAATAAAATTTCTTTTTTTCTTCTCAAAAATCTACTTGTATCACGACTTATTCAAGGTGTTTAAAATATTAATGTATTAGTAAAGAATCATCATATTTTTTTCAAAAATCTCTAAAGAAATTTTCCATCCAAAAAATATTCTTGATCTATTTTGAAAATATTTATTCATAAAGATTATTCTAATAACAATGATACCTTGAAAACATCTTTAATTGATGGAATTTATTAAGAAATATATGTATGATATTTCGTTTATGAAAATCCTATGTCTGATTAATATATTTCACAAAAAGGCCATTATAATAATGAAAAAATATATAAAACATTTATAATATATAAATGTTCATCAATCTTAAAAACATCTTCAACCAATGTGCCACAATCCTTAACTTCCGGCTATTTTTTTCAAACAAATCCTTTAACTAACTTAGTACCAATAATCCCCCCTTTTATTTTTTTCAAACGATATTCATAAATCACTAAAACATTGTAAAATCAAGCTATGTATTACTAATCCTTAATTTTAGTTATATTTTATTGAAAACATTATAAGAAAAAATAATCATTGAATGGAAAAAACCATGTTTTTCATAAGAAGTTAATTAGGAAAAAACTTATTGGAGCATCTTCGTGAACACCACACTTTACAACTTCACTTCATAATTTTTTTAAACTTATATTATTTTTCAAGTAATGAAAAAAAATTAATAAACATGTTTCATACAAGCACATAAACAAAATGATAAATTAGTTCACACATTCACAACATGAAATCACATCTTACCCCTTTTAAAAATTCAGTCTAAATGTATTCCTCCTTAAATGGTTTATAACATACCAATGAGTAGCTTTATGAATTATTATTTTCACACATGAAAACACTATCCAATAAAAATATGAGAGAGGGGAAACAATACAAACCTCAATCTTGGAGAGAAATAGGTTGGAATCCAATGTGCTACCACAATTTCTTAATAGATTATTTGGTAAAGGTTTTGTGAATATGTCATCCACTTGTTATGTTGTAGGAATATATTCCAACAAGAGATTATTATTATAAAAATTTTATTTGATGAGGTGATATTTAATATTAATTTGATTTGAACAATAATGTTTAACTCTATTTTTTTGTGATATATATAGCACATTGATTATGACATCCCAAGAGAAGGGGTGACTTCACTTCAATAAGAAATTCATCCAACCGATTCTTTGTCCACATTAGTTGTGTTGATACTTAAATGGATAAAACATATTAAAATTCATCCATTCCAAGAGTTAATTTTTTCCCTTTTTTTCCAACTCACACTATATTATACTATAATGAAAAATCAACCAGATGGGAAACTTATACCATCAACACTTCCTTCCCAGTCAACATCTGTATAACAAAAAAATAAATTCTTACTCAACTCTGATATTTGATACAAAAATATACTATTAGTATGATATATTTGATAATTAGTTTTACAATAAAAGGATTATATTATTTTGGATCACTTTTCATTATTGTTGAAAATATAATAGCATGTACATCATCTGGTATTGAAGCATTAAAATACAGAAAACAACCAATAAGCATTCTATATTCATTTGTATCTACTTAATTTCCTTCCACATATTTAGAAACATTTTTTCCACTAAAATTAGTCTGGAAAAGGGTTTCAAATTTTACATGGAATATTTTGTAAGATGTTCCTTAGCATAGTTCTCTTGATATATTAATATATATTTCTTCTTTTATGAGATTTTTATTCCAAGGAAATATTTAATTTCACCAATTATAAAAATTTCAAACAACTACTTCATATATTTAAAGAAGTATCTCACAAGTCCTTTCATCATTACCAATAAAGATAATATTATCAATATAAACAATTATGTTGAGGGAGATTGCCTACTTTTATTTTTTTGTAGAGATCACTATAATCTATTCCTTTCATAATGTTAAACTTATGTAAACAGGAATCCAATATTAAATACCAACTCTCAGATCATTATTTAACCCATACACATCCTTCTTCAACTTTCACACATAACATTAATCTTTTCCCATTACAATGACATGTATTTTTTCAATATAAAATTCTTCACCAAGTTCTCCATTGATAAAATATAATTTCACATCCATTTAATTTTTTTTATCTTTTTTTTACAAAAAATGAATGAAATAATTTTATTGTTTCTAACATTACAACTAGAGAAAATTCTCATCTATATCAACACTTTCAATTTGTGAGTAACATTTGAAAACCAATCATACTTTGTTTCTTATTACTTCACCATCTTCATTAAAATATTTTTGGAACACCCACATTAATCCAATAAAACTTTTATTATTATTTTTGGGTACAAGTTATCATGTATTATTCATCTAAATATAGTACAACTCTTCATTAATATCATGAATCTACGACTGATTCTCGAAAGATTCATTAAAATATTTTGACTTAACTTAAACGGAAAATAATTATGTGCATTAAAATTTAATGTTATTATTTGAGCATTTTGCTTCTGATCCCCAATTATGTTTTATACTTCCACATGATTCCTCAACCTATGTGGAGATGTATAAAGATCTTACTCATCACTTGAAATAAATGAGTCCAATTATCATATTTTCATGGAATAATCATTTCTGGATATTTGTTTATGTTACTAAACAAAAACTCTCTAAAATCCCCCATATTCCTCATTTACATGTGTTTGTGAGACTTATTCTTCATATTTTTCAAGAACATTTACATAAGTAGAATAAAAAAAATTCCTATTTCATTATTGACAGATCAATATCATTTTACATTAAGACAATAACCAATAAAAATTACATATACATGTATTTGATCAAAATTTTCAATATTTCCACATTTTTATGATTTAGAGACTCCCAAAAAATATTAAGTGTTTCAAAAATGAATTTTCATTGTAAATAAATTCATAGTGAGTCATATAAAAACATGTTTTGTTGAAACTTCAATTTTTATTGTACACTACTATACTTATTTCCTTCCTCTATATGTAGTGAGAGAGATTATGCTTGTTTAACATTGTATATCCCATCTCAAACAAAATTTTATTAGCTATTTTAGGAGGAAAATTATATTATGGCATGTAAAGTGAACTAAATTCATGAAGAAGACCATATTTTTTAAGATAACTTTAGAATTATTCACTTTTTAACTCAATACCAATATCATTTCATAAATTCTTCACAAAATATACACATTATTTTTCTTCTCTTATCCTGAAATTGTTAAAAAAAAATTTAGATAATGATTTATATTTCAAATATATTTTACAAGTAATTTGATTAAAATAATAATTGAAATAAATGAATTAATTATATCTTAATGTTTAATTTTTTATTTATTGGACCATAAATATTATAATGAACCAGTTATAGGGGATGAGTTAAAAGTATTTCAACTTTCTTATGCACTTGGTCTGTAATCTTCCCCTTTTGAAAAATATAGTAACAATAGTCTCTTCTTCAAACCATATCTCAATTATCACAAAGAAATTTTTTTATTAACATGATCATATTCCCCTAAATTATATTTCCCATCCATTTTTTGACAATTGATTTTCTTCTATCATTCTTAGATAACATGAATTTTGGACATCAGCAACTAGAAATAATTTTCCCTTTGAATGTTTTCCTATCATAACAACTTTTTTATCACCAAATATTTTTAAAAAATAATCTTTTCTAAAAAAACATTATCAACTTCATCAAAAAGTTTTGAAATAGATATAAGTCTTGTTTCATTTCATAAATAAATAATTCATTTATGGATTTTAGTTTTTCTTCACTAATAGTAGTAGATACAATAATATTGAATCTGAGTGATTTATCATTACTAAACATCATTATTACTTATTTAAAATATTTTAAATTCTTGAAAAGTTTCAAATATCCTTCCATATATGAAGATCAACCACTATCCAAAATCTAGGGTTGTTTCTCTTTTGAAGTTATGAGAGAAGTTCCTAGAATAAAATATTATTCATTACTTTTATATTCCGTCATATCTAGATATTCAGAATAGTTACAAAGGTGTTTCTATCTTGAAAAAAAAATACATCCTTTATCAATATGTATATTCTTTTCAAATCATTCACAAATAGTTTCTAGATGTTGAATCTATTATCAGTATTCACAATATCTTTATCAAGTTTCCTTCTTTGAGTGGGTTTCCCCCCATAAAATTTCTTCTAGTAATTCATGGTATACTTTTTTTGATGTTTATTAAACTAATTTTTTCTTTATATATTTAAATATTTTCCACAATAACAATAGGATCAATAAAAATAATACTTTCCTTAGTAACTTCCAAAATGGTTGGAGTTGCGATGTTTTTTCTCTATAACTTTATTACTATCTAAGTTGAGACTTTTTTGTGCCCCATAAGTTCTAAAATATTTTGAAATCATCTTACTCAAATTTCATTTCTTATATTCTTCACTAGAACCACTAGAAGTAGTAAAATTTTATTTAGGTATTGAAATTTTTAAAACCTCTAAATTTTCAACTTTCTTGGTTTTGGATACATATATTATTTTATCTTCTTTCTTTTTCTTATGAAAATATTCATTTTTTCATTCAAATTTTTAATATATATATTTCTAATATTTATCAGGTCCTCACTTATTATAACTTTAACCAATTTCAAAAATATATTTTTGGAAACTCATAATTCCCTACACACTTTCAGACAACTTTTTTTTGAAAAAGTTCAAATTTATCCTCATTCACTATTATCTTTACGTCAATATTTTCATTGTAATTACTTTAATTTTTCATAATATAATTAAAATGATACATATATTATAAAAATATGATCTCACTTTAATAAAAAAAGTCATGAATATTTGCGGTAGAAAATTCCTTTTAGATCTTCTTTATTTCTCTTTCAAGTCTTAAAATCTTTTCAAGATAGTATTTCAACTCTCTTTTTATATAATATTATAACTAAGTCTCTTATTTAGAACCAGTTCTTTCAAAACATTCATATTTTAATTTTTCAATAAATATATTCTTTATAGAAACATCAATAAATTTTTCTGATTAAAATTCATTTTCATCATCTTCATCATCTTTAGAAAAAAGTTTCTCCTTTGGATTTTGATAAATTTTTATATTTTCCCTTTCAATATATTTTTTATTCTTAGACATGTTTCTTCCAAGATTTTTTTACCTTCTTTCATCCCCATAAATCTCTTCTTCACCATTTCTATGTGGGAAATTTAAAGCAAAATACTCAACAACTCTATAGTCAATGAATTTCATAGGTAACATCCCTTTCTCTTTCTTGTGACACTTTTCAAATTTTTAGATCATAAGGAATTTTTTTTTCAGGATTATTACTGACCTTATCTTAATTTTTAGATTCATCAAATTATTTATCTTCATGAGTCATCTTAGATTTTCCTTTCTTAGTATCTTTGGAAGAAATTTCTCGATCATCTTTTTCTCTTCTTCTCATAAAATTCTTTCTTACTATTTCAAATCTAATGAGAGTGAATTGCATGTCATGAAAAGATTTAGTTTCAAGATCCCTATATTCTAAAAATGAATAATTGATTTTGTACTTTTCTAAATAATGCATATGATCATTTCAATAGTAGTTTAATCTTATAAATTCTCACCAAGATATCTTATGGGGAATACTATATCATTCAACCTGGTAAAGAAGTCACCAAAAAATTCATACTCACCCATTTTTATATCCTCATACTTTAAACCCCATATTTTTAACTTTTATTTATCCACCATTATATTTCCTTCATTGATATTTTTAAACTTTCACCAAATATATATAGTAGTTCCAAATCCCTTTATGCTATGAAATTTACTTTCATATAGTAATGAAAATAAATAATTTTCATCCCTTACACCATTATCTATATTTTGCTAATCAATAGATGTAAGACGATCAATTTCAATAAGAGAAGGAAATAAATATGTAGTAGATTCCAAACCATCATAACCAAAGGACACAGGTTATGAAAATGTTTTATCTTTATATATTTGATAGTTCTTTCCATTGAAAATTGGAATCCCATTACATTACAAACAATTAAAATTCTCCATAACGACTTCCCTTAAAAAATCTCAGCAAAGGGGAAAACAAAGGGAACCTTCCCTCTAAAACAAATTGAAAAGGCCCAACCAGGATCAATGTAATCACTAATAGGGGTGGGGGTGAGTCAGTGATATCTTATTATTTTATTTTATCTTTATTTTATAACAACCATTTCCTCATATTTAATTTATTTCACTTCACTGAAAACAAAAAATTAAAACATCAATAGGAATACAAGTATTTCCAAGGATAACTACTTCATATGAGCAGTATGTCCTTGAAATGGTTTGGAAATAATCCAATACCAAACAATTCACTATAAATAAATCATTTCATGTGTCCAATAAAAGTAAGAAATACCCTTACACTTATGTATCACTATGATAAATACAACATTGCATGTGGTTCTTATCACATGAAATATTTAAATAAGATGTTATAACAAGTTTATAAACCATTAATAATAGGTTCAGAACATGTCACTATATTTATTAAAAAAGTTACATTTTTTGAATTCTTAAAAAACAAATTATTCAATTTTATACCAAGTATAAGGTTGGAATAACTTCTCCAGAGTTCTTATAATAAACATAGTCTAGTTAATCACTTTGATTACTCTATATGATTCTTCAGTATGGAAATAATTTTGACTCATTACTGTGGATGGAAGTTTGATTTTCTAGTAGAAAAACATGTTTAATTCATCAGTCTAATTATTAAGTCTGATATAGTGAATCATAACCACAATTATGCCAATCAAAACTTCTTTTCCCACAACTTCCCAAATCACATCTTCTGTTCATAAATCTTCCTCTTCCAAATTTTTTTCAATACATAACTCTAGTGCTCCTCCTTTTGAACACATGAATAATGTCAATGTCTATTAGACTTTCACCTCTTTATATAGGTGTTCCAGAAATAGAAAATTTAGGAATTCAAAATGATATTCCCACTAAAAAAATGACATTCAAATTAATTCATAAATTCAAACATCGTTTGACTATTTCTAAATGATTCTAAAATCTTATGGATTATTCTCAAATATTATTGAATCATATAGAAATTATTAATTCTCAACAAAATTTTAATAAGGTATTATAAAGTTCTTAGTTCGGGAATTGATAGTATGAAACATCTCAATTAGAAACATGTTTTTCATTCCAGTTCCCCCGAGTTGATTAAAACAAAAAAAACATATAACTCAGATTCTTCAAACTAACTAAAACTATTTTCACATAATTATCATTGAGACATCAAAAAAAAAATTATAACCCAAAAAAAAATTTATAAAAAAATTAAATATGGTTTTCCCTTTGATATACATTCTTCGTTTGATCAAATACTCCTTAGACTGATGAATATTCATCCTATGAAATACAATTCGTTGAGCCAAATGAAAATTGTTGGATACAATGTTTCATTTATTCTAAATGATCTTCCTTTTATTCCCATATAAAAGGTCGTTCTTTGAAGATTACTTCATTGATCGATGTCAACAACCCTTATAAGTCAGAGTGAAAGTCTCTAGTAAGTCCAATATGATTTCGTTTGTCTAGTGTTTTGACTCCAATAGAACTCAGAATATAATGTCAAATAGGCACTAACCACATATCTAATGGATCGATGTTGGAATCTTTTATAATTTTTTAGTGTTTTTATCTATTTATTTATTTCAATAACTCATCACCTAATGGTTAATTCAAGGGATCATTTCATATGATGGATCAGTCAATCACCACTTTTACAAAACCTATGACTTTAGCCAATTCAAACAACCAGTCTTCAAACAACTTATATTTTCAGTACTTCTCAAACCATTGATCTTTTTCAAGAAAACTTCGACTTCACTGAAACACCAGAAAATCACATTTCTAATTCCTTCAAATGAATTCTTCCTTATATGAAGAATTATTTATGTTATTTGAAACATTAAACTATCAGCATAACATCACCATATTTTTTTCTAACATCTCTAAATAGCTCATATACCAGAAAAATATCTTTATTTTTTGAGGAAATATTTATTACAAAAATATGAATCCAGAAAACACCTCGAAAACATATTCAATTGATATAATTTCTTGATAAATTTGTACCTAATATTTTTAGTCTAAAACTATTTTGTATGATCATAATATCTTAAAATTTGAGGTGATTTTTTGAAATAAAAACCATACAAAACAATAAGAAAACAAAAAAAATTTATCAATCTGAAAATCATCTTCATCCAACTCCAATAAATCATTAACTTCGAGTAAACATATTTTAAACAAATAATCTAGCCAATATTGTCCCAACACAATCATCAAGGTAATCTACCATCAAATATTCCAAGGGGAGAAGCCCAATATTTCATGATCATTACAAATAAGGTGTAAATTCATAATTATGTGGCTTAATGTACTTTAATCATATCTATAATTTTAGTTAATTCTTAATCTGATTGTGTATCCTTTCACTCTTTTATATATACCAAGTTTCAAAATATACTTATTCATTTCAATTTTAATTAAATATTGTATTTTTCATAAAACAATCCTAGGGGATGTCTCACTATAATAAAGATATGTTAAATAGTCCCCATTATGACACAAAACATTCTATTTTTGTGAAATTTATTATTATACCAATGATAGACTTTGATATAATCATTATCGTGGATTGACATTTAAAATATATTAAAAAATTATTATAAAGAGAAAGAAATTAGTAATCATCATGAATATATATAATTTCTTATATTTATTGTGGATACCTTACCATCTAAGTCATGTTTAGATCCACCCCCATTTTCTCTTCTAAATGAGATTCTTGGGGATGAAGAGAAAACATAATCCATAGATGGAGAAGTTAATATTAAAATTGAGGCTGTACCTATTTTATATGAATATATATATATATATATATTTAAGAATTATATAGACATCCACCAGAGTGTGAATTTGAGTTTTCCATCAATTTATTCCCTAACGCAAGGCCAATATCGAAGACCCCCTTTTTTATAGACATATTGGAGTTAGAGGAGTTGAAGAAAAAACTAGGGGAGTTGTGTGATAAGGTATTTCTACACCTCAATTATTTTAAGATATGGAGACATTATCTCTATAGTGAAATATGAAAAATATAAAAAGACCATAAAATCCCTATAAACATCTATTACACATAAAAATATCAATAGGAGGAAAATAAGATGGCTTTATCAACCCAAGGATTATGATTTCTTAACACACTACCACCCATGGAATGTAAATAAGATTAAAGATGAATTGAGTAGGAAATATCCAGGATTTATGACCCAAATTAAGATTAAGAGAGATCCTTTGTTGATGGATACAGTAAATATAGATATGTGAATTATTAAGAATATGGATACATCAATAATTTTTCAAATGATTGTAAAACCATATTTATTGGAAATGGTAAAAAACTCCCAATATGATGATGATGAAACTCAGAAGAAAATTAATTCTTTGAATGATTGGATGTTGGAAGAATTTTTTGTGATGATGTAATCCTAAAATTTAGAAAGAGAATATATGTTCCATCTATACTTGAGTTAAAAAGTGACTTGTTTTATGATTCATATAGAGAAAATTTCTTGAGAAACCCATGTTCAACCATGATGTATAAGGATTTGAGAATTAATTTTTGGTTGGATAACATAAAGTGGGAAATTGAATACTATGTATGAAGATACAATATTTTCCAATATTTAAAGATTGAGAGACAATATCCTAGATAATTCATGAAATATCTTCTTATTCTTATGTGTTAATGGGATGACATTATATTTTAATTTTTAAATGGATTACCAAAGACTCTTAGATATAATGAATAAATATAGGTTATTGTCAATCATCTGAATAAATTTGAAAATTTCTTCACTGTAAGAGTAGATTTACCTCTTGAGAGGCTCAAAAGGAACTATATTAATAATGGTTTAAGACTTCAAGGAGCATTTATTCCAATTGTATCTGATCATTATGCCCATTTTATATCAAAATTATAGAAGAGTCTTTATAATAATCATGACACTAAGAATCAATTTAGCACCATTAACCATCCTAAAACCGATGGATAATATATAAGTAATTTTAATATAATGGAAGACATAATGAGTCTATTCTCACTAGATTTTCAAGTTATGTTTAATTATTATTTACTATTATAAAAAGTTTCCTATAACAATAGTTTATATTAGAGTATTCCAATAGCTCCATATGAACTATTATATGGAAAGATATGTCGTACTCCAAATTTTTGGGATGAAGTTGGTGAATGGAAACTTGGAGTACCAAAACATATTTAAGATACAACAAAAAAAGTAAAGAATATTTTTTATCACATTAAAGAGGATAAAAGTATAAAAATGGTTATGTAAATAATTAGTGTAAGGATTTGGAATTTAATGTGGGTTATCCTGTTATTTTAAAATTTTTCCATGAAAGAGTGTTATAAGGTTAATCCATAAAGGAATGTTGAGAACCTAGTATATCAAACCATTTGATATTATATAAAAAATTGGAGTTTAGGATTATCTTTTTTAAATTACCCCAAGTCTTTAAAATGTTCAGGATGTGTTCAAAATTTCACTGTAAAGGAATCACATGCTAGACCCAACACATTCCATCGCATATGGTCAAATATAATTGGAACCTAATCAATCTCACTATGAAGAAACTAAACCAATTATTTGTAGGGAAAAAATACCTTTATGTGTTCTCTCGGGATGTTTTGAGTGTTATTTTGTTTGTTAACAAAGCCAGATAACTGCAAATGAGTAGGGTTGATGTTTGCTGAAGACATGTTTTTATAGTGGTGTAGTTTCCCAATGTTTTCCAAATTTTAGGGCTTCAAAATTGAGAGTTTAATGTTGTAAAATTAATGATTGATTCATAAGAGATAATGGCATGAATAACTTTGATGAAATGTAAAATAGTATGAGAACCGCGTACCATATTCCATGGACCGCGTACCATGTTCCGGGAACATTATGTGGACCAGTGGAAATGGTATGATGAAGCAATTCACGAAACCAAAAATGGTTCGCAGTAGAGCGACGGTGTGGTATGTGGATGGTCTGAAGTTAGTTGAGGAAATAAACCAAGTAGGAGAAAAGATGGTACAAGGAGCACATAGGAAGATGTTTCACGAATGGCTGAAGAATCAGTAAGAAGTGGAGTCGAGATTAAAGATTTGGTAAATCTTGATTTAGCAGATTAGATGGGTATCGTTTACTATATAATAAATTCTAATACTACTAATTACTGTTGAGATCATTTATCATTAGTGAACATATTCTGATCAGGGAATTTGGAAATGTATGAAAGTGGTTCACACTAAAGGTGTTTGTGGGGATTCTCTACCTAAAAAGTAAGTCTGGTACGTGGAGGAGGAAGTCTAGTACACGAAAGTAATTGACTCAGTATGTGGAGGAGGAATCTATGATACATGAGAGGGGGAGTTACACAAGAGGTACATGGAGGGGAGATCTGGTATGTGGAAGCGAAGGTAGTCCTCGATCAGAAAATAGTTCCCAAACAAGAGGGGCTTCGTAGAAGGGGTTTACAGAATCGGTACGTGGTAGAGGTACATGATCGCGAAGACAGAGGCAGACCACAGATAAAGGGTGGTTCGCATTTTTAGCATTATTACATGAATAAGGTGACCAGTGTACCAAAACCAATACTCATTACATGGGAGGATCAGGGGGTTTGAGATTTTCATAAGGAAGCTAGAAAATGCTTAAAATTAGGGTTTGAAATTATTTTCCAGTATCTAACAGTATATGGGAAGGTGGATTTCATCTGCGGGTGAAAAATGAACTGCAACATAGCATCTACATATACTTTAGGATGCATGAATTCATGAAAATGAAGGGACCTACATGTCCATAAACTGTGTTTTACCTACACATCCATAAATTGAGAGTGGATTTCTTTTCAAGAGCAGTGAGTAAAGGAAGAGGAAGATGGTGACCATTTCCACTAGTAGTGAGTGATAGAAAGAGGCATAGGGAGTGACCATTGGGAATGTAGTGAGAATACCCTAAACAATGTAAAGGAAGTGGTCCTAGGAATTGAAGATCTATCCCAAAAAATTTACTCATTATTGGTCGTGAGCCTTAGTGAATTTGGTACATCACCACATTACTAGTGTATGCTCCATGGACATAGCCCAGTGAGGGTGAACCAAGTAAAAATCACTGTTTCATGTGCATTATTTCATATAAGTCTTTATATTTCCACTAGAGGAAGAGAGAATTGAGTTTTTTCTAACATAAAAACAAGATCCAAAAGGGAGAAAGTTTTAATCTATCATACCCTGATTCACCCCACCTCAGTGTATTCAACCTAGTGGACCTAAGATTATTGATACAAGAGTGCATTTATTAAGGAATTGGATGACTTGACTAGTAATAGTACTTTGTATAAGTCAATAAACAGAGGAAGCAACATGGGAACATGAGGATGTTATGAAGAAGAACTACACACATCTGTTTAGAAGGAAACAACCATGAAATTTCATGGATTAATTTTTTTTAGGAGAGAATAATGTAACACCCTGGGAATTTATAATTTTTTTATTTTTAAATAAATTTAATCACTTCGATAGCTCGCGATGTATAAAACCCAAAGTTTAAATGAAACATGATAGTTTTTTAAAATATTATTTAAACATGACCATTATAACTTTTACATTAAATTAAAGGGTATGAATATAACTATATAAATTATCAAATATAAATATATTTTATAAAAAATCATTTTTATCTATTTATATGAAATAAAAATAATAATTATTTGAAAGTAAAATAAATATTTTCTGAGAAACACTTTTTTCCAAAGAAAACAGTTTCATCACTTCTTACACACTTATGATAGAATTATTATTTTTTACAATTTTGGAAAATTTATTTAATAAATTTATTTTAAATTTTAAAATAATCATATCAAAATTATCTTTGGGTGAGTGTTTGGGATTTTCTTTAGAAGTTTCAATTTTTGATGAATAGTGATAAATACTGATTTTTATTGAAAACTGCATTATCAAGTTGATTATTTACAAAGTTAAATAAAATTTTAAATTTGTTATAATGTAAAATTAGACCCATTATATTAAAATTTATCTAATTTAGATCATTGAGATCAATTTTATGTTAAATTTAAATATAAAATATTTCCATAATTATGAGAAGTTTCACTTTAGAAACCCACCTTTTCATCATGTCTGCAGGTATAATTATAAATTGGATATTACCACTTTTATTAATTGAATTTAGAAAAATAGATTCCATATTTGGAATAAAAATAATGTATATTGTCTTATAACATCAACATAATTTTTTACCATCATGAATAGTAAAATTATTAAAATTTAATTACCATGGTTATGGTAAAAACTGATTTTCTAGGTGTTAAACTAAAAGATAAGAGTAAAATGATGTATCAACTTGTAAAAAACCTGTTTTATAGAAATAATTTTTCTTATTACCTATAATTTTTTTATGACCAATTTTGGATTCTTTTGTCCTGATAAAAACATATGCATAATTCTCTCTTTTAAAAAATTCCATGTACATCCTCTCCCCCACTTATAAGAGGCAACCCCCTCCCCTTCCCTCTTTAGTATTCCAAAGAAATTTTTTTCATAAAATAACTGACCAAAAAATATCCCAAATTCCATCCCCACATTCTATAATCGTTGGTTGGTTCATAAATTCATCCTATAAAGGATTTTTTCAAAAAGCTAAAGATATTGTCCGATGAATAGATAAAGATCCTAAACGAGCATTTTTATTTTTTATTGATCCTCAATTTAATATTTCTCAAACATGATAATATAAAAAAATTGTATCCCATATAATTGTATGTTATTATTTTAATTAAATGATCTATATCCATGTCCTCTTCTATAAAATGGGAAACAAAGCTGTTGACTGAGTGTACGACAGACTACCACCTCACAAACTGATTTAATTCATTTTCCATCACCACCATTAAAGGATTTAAATAATTATAGATTTAAAATAATTATATGATATTTATGATATTATTATAATTATTTAATTTTAATTTCTAATATATCTTTTTTATGTTCCATTCATTTTGAAATACGATAACACCACTCATGTGTACGGTGGACAACCGCCAAACAAAGTGATGAGATTCATTTTTCACCTATTAATAAAATGGATTGTAATAAGGATAAAATTAATTAATATTTGTGATATATGTGAGATTATAATGATTAGGTAAAATTAATATATCTCCCAATTCCTTACCCTTTCAATAGTTAAAGGAAGTATATTGCTTCTTGTGCGTACGTACGACCTACCTTCTTTAGGAAGTGATGAAATTCAGTTTCCATGTCCAAATTTCATAAATAATTCTAAAAATATATATAACAAGTAAATATTATATTTATAAAATTAATATAATTCTTCATAATATTTATATATATATCCTTTGAATAGGAACCCAAACTTTCATGACAAAAGAACATGAGAAAACAAGGTAATTAACACCCAAAACAATGAGAAAAAATATATTATTAACAAACAGGTTGTTAAGTATAAAAATAGGATCATATATGATATAAGTATGAATTTTTTTTGATATAAATCAATAACATTCTTAAATATATTATATATGTGGTTAAATTATGCTAAAAAAAATGAAATCATGAGGTAAGGGACTTCATCTCAATTTTCCAACATTGAGATATATTGAAATTTTATGCACCTAATTTATTTTATATAAGGCATATAATTCCAATTTTACATATAATATCTTGATTACTTAATAATTGATGGTATTTTATTTTTAAAATTTAATTTTTCATCAAAGGGGATTTGAATTAAAATTTAGTATGTAGTAAAAAATTTCATAACTAAATTTTATTTCATTGGGTTATAATACATTTATATTTTCATTTGATATTATAATATTACGAATTTTATGATTTTGTATTATCTTATTTTTCTATTTATATTTATTATATTTAGAGTTAAATTGGATAAACATAATCTATTCATTGACTAAATCAGACTTCAAAATTATGTCATTTTAAGAGATTTTGTCTCAATTAACTTTTTATTGAGAGATATTTGTCAATATTCCTCTATTGACATTTATTTATTGTATATTTTTACCCATTTATGGATTTAACATGATTTACTATTTATTAATTATGGTTAATGAATCAATTAAAGGTTATCTGTACTATTTTTATTGTGGATATCAATATTTATTATATCTTATACCAGTATTACATATTTTTTTTTACTTTGAATGGTATTTGATTAACATGTGAAATATTTCTAAATATATGATATTTAATGATAGAATTTGTTATGGTCACTCTCAAATGATGATAGATTTTAGGTTATTTATGTGTAGTAGAGTGGCTGACCAAGGTCGTATCTCAAAGGATGATGTAATTTTAAAACTTTTATAAATGTATTTTGAAAATAAAAAAAAGGAAGAAATAAACTACTTAAAAGGATGAGGTTTTATATTAATAAAATAAGAAGAGTTATGCTAGATAAATATTGGAATATTTTTGTCTTTTTAAATGAAATTAGATTAATAAGACCCAAAGAGAAGATGTTTTTTAGAAAATATTTTATAAGTAATATTTGATTAATCTCAACCTATAAATTTACATATTAAACATTCTCATTTAATTTAATATCCACTTAATTATTATCCCCTAATCTATTAATCCTTGAACCCCATGATAATTAACTTTACCACAAAGATGAAAATAATTAAACCTTAGGCTAGCTTCAGAACATACAATCGCATCACCCTGCTTTGATTTATATTCTAAGGACAACTTATGGACAATGGAAAATTATGGTAAATATACTCTATAGAAATTATAATTAATTGAGTTTTTGTATTATATTTTAACTCTAAAAATTGATACCCTATTATTACCGATTAAGATCACACTCTCAAAATTCACACAATACTCAACCTCATATGTTTTGTGTTAATTATTCAATTACTTGCATAGTTTCATTTAAATTAAGAACTCTATTAATAGATCATATTAATTTATTTTAATTATCATATTAATTAAAAATAAATTAATGAAGAAGTTAAGACGAATATTAATTACTAAAAAGATATACTCTTTCATGGCTGGTGTAGTCATCGTAGAAACATATTGCATGTGAAAAGGTTTAGAAAGGGTATAAACCAATATCATTTATTTTATTGATTTACTAACCAAATAGGATGAGTAAAGAAGAAAATAATTGAACAAAAAAAATATATAAGAATATATAATTAATACAATAGGAACTAAGAAGTTTATTACACAAATATAAATATTACAACATAAAAAGGAGATGAAGGCCTTGAAGAAGGGATCCATATTTCAAGAGCTCTCAATATGAGCCTAAAAAGTTCTATAACCTCCAAGGTGATGAGAGGAATCCTCTGGAACCCCGAATAGGCTGTACTTAACTACCTAGTTGACCATTTAAATTGGGTTCCCAAGGTGTGAATTTATAACCAAAACGGGAAGTGGTTTTGGGAACCTAGATTTAGATGTACCACTTGGGTCTCAGTTTTTTATTATCAAATGGAATTATATTGAATTGTAAAAATTTTAAAGTTGTAGTTCAACATATTGATTGTCTCTGTATCAATGTTTGAGGAAAATGGAGGAATACATCATGAGATATGTCTGAAAAATAAAACCAAATATTTTACTTCATGTAGAATATGTCCCATAGAAATAAAAGTTCATATGGGCCCAAAGATGGTCAAATTGGGCTTAGTTTTTTTGTGAGGATTTGTATCCCACTTAATTTTGGATTATGGTTCAAAATTTTATCAGATTTGGATTCACTAATTTCTCTTAATGTTGAAAATAGTGGATATATGGCATTGGGATTCCATGTAGTTTGTCCCATTTTCCTTCTAGATCATATCTGACCATCCAAATAATCACCTCCTACAAAGAAATTACAAAACTTATAAAATTTACCCTTTTAATAGTGATAAAAAAATTAAAATTTTAATCAAATGGGTGCACAATTTGATATAATATTTATAATTTTAAAAACAAAAATGTTTAGATAGTGATGTAAGGGTGAAATAAAGTAGTGAATCATGATGCGATAATTTACTCAATGAATATATTTTTTGATAAGACATATTTTTAGGATTTAAAATGATAATCGGATATATGAGGAATTATTTGGACATTCAGTGATGGGTGGGGCTAGAATTATATCAGCCATAGATGCATCAATATGTCTCACAATTCAAATGAGTTGGCCAAATTAAATTGGTTTATAACCATAGTTTTATGCCATCTTGTGAAATGTCTTAATGGTATAGGTATCATGATTCTTGAGACTATTAAATATAATAAGTAAGCATGTCATTCATTGATAAATCAATTATTATTACTATCCATGACATTTTAATAATGATATTATATATGTTTTCGTTTCATTATAAATCTATTGATAAAATTTACTTTCAGTTTTGTTATTTACCATGCCATATTTAATATGTATTATCTAATTATGATAGAAAAGTAAATGAATATATGTAATGTTTGTTTAGTTATTTACCTTTCCATGTTGATTATTCTTTTTTGATTCATGATATATTCCCTTATTGGTAACCCTTAATGAGAATTTGAGAACACCCTTATTTTGTATCCTTTCCCTAGGATATGGAGAATAAATCCTTGAATGTGTCTTCATGGATGAAATTTATTTTCTTTTTTTATGTATTATTTTTCATTTTAAATTCCCAATGTAATTTGGGTATCATGTATTTATTTGGTTCTCCAAAACTACAAAACTGATCGATCTTTTTGGATATCACCCCTATGTTTATTCCAATGTAATAAAATCAACATTGGATCTGGGTTACTGGATTCAAGGTTATTACAATAAGTGGTAGAAAATTATTTTAAAATAAGCACACAAAACATGAACAGAACAAATTTTATGAAAAAAACATTTCTATGAATAAAACTGGGATAATTATTATATTATTCATAGAAAAAATATTTTAAAAATATTAACAACTTTGATTGAATATGATTTAAAATACCTTTTTTATTAAATAGGAAGTGACCAAGGGAACGGTATGAGGAAGCCGTCAAGGAGGATGGAAGTGATGAAAACCAAGGGAATACCCTTGTATCACCATATTAATTTCAATCAAGAGAGATCCTAATCTATCATATATGATCAGGTAATCTGCCGCTCTCCCCATCCAAGAAAGTGACTCTGCCACAATGTTGGACTCCCTCAAAATGTGCGGAATTTTCTACCCATAGATGGTCCCCATATAACACCTTTGAACCAGATACACCAAGATCCAGGGCACATCATGATGCCCCTGTATTGAAGTCACTAGAATATCATAATCGGACTGAAATTCTGCCACCTCAAAACTGTATTTTCTACAGATATCTATACCAGATAAAAGAGCCTTAACTTTCACACCTAAAGATGATCATGGACCAAAGACAGAAATGAGCCCCAAAAGAAATGATAACTGGTAGTCACTAAGGACACCTCCATCCCTCATCCTCCCCCCCATAAGGGAACCATCCAAATTCAGTGTCAGGACACCCTGAGGTGGGGTCCACATAATCGAGTGGCCCTCCTTCCCAAAAGATGCAAGAGGTATGCTAAATAGGATGCCTGACATGGCCGATAGTTGATTATCTTTCAACAATGACCCAAGATAAAAAATCATAGATTTAACTCTCATATTAAGGAACAAATTTGATCTCCTATTTCCCAACCTATCGTGGTTTCATGCCACCCATAATGTCAATCACAATGAAGCAAAGGCAATAGCTCAAACCCTGAACTCTGTGGCCCTCCCATCAACTCTGTGAAACCAAGATCCCATAAATACCTAAAGTGAGGTATGATTAGTATTGAAGGAAAGATGAGGAGAAAATAATTACCATAGGGAACAATCCATGCTGCTCTAGAAGAAAAGGTGAAGGGTTGTTTCATTATGTGGATTATCACAGCAAAAGCATCGTGACACCTTGAGGATCCCCTTCCACTGAACATTTTCATCTAGTGGAAGTGCCTTATTTCTTATTATCCATGTGAGAAAATTATTTTTTGTAGGTATCCCCTTACACCATACCATGGATTCACACTCATCGCAAGATCTCTCTACATGTATGAGGTCCCTGTAGTCATTCAAGATAAACATTTCAGAAGAGAATCTTGGGAAGCAACAATTATCTGGTTCATCATTCATTACAATATCTTCATAAAATGAAACTTACTCGGGAGAGAGAACTGACTGATTGAATCCAGGGTGCCCCAAGATTCCTTGTAATGAGATCTCAAGGTGAGGATAGTCAAGATAATCTAACACCATGACTTCCATGTTAACCTTCCAAAAGTTAACCTCCCATTTTCCAATGACCCCTAGGTGAACCATAGAGAACCTAGAGGTGGGAGGAAATTCATAATTCCAAGGGTGAAGGCTGAGAACCATTCCCACTAGATATCCCCCATTTCATATCATAGCTCTTCCTGAAAAATTCTGCCCCCAAGGATTATCCAATAATATTATCCTTGTCCAGAAGACCTTGCATGCAATGAATTTCTTCATTTATGTTTTGGAGACCCACCCCACCCTCAGGAATAGGTCTGCCCTGGCGCTGCTTGGAGGCACAATGGATTTGTGCCACCACATTGGCGTCACACAAAAATGTAGTTATTGTGTCTTCAATCTACTTGATAACTTCTTTAGGTGGTTGATTAGCAAGAAAGCATGCATCGGTATGGACGTTAACACACTATTTATAATTGTTATCTTCCCCCTGAACAAATGAAACTTGTTCTTCCAATTTTTTATTCTTTCCACAAGATGATTTATGATACCCTCAAAGTGATACATCTGGATATGGTCATAAGAGAGTGGGACACCCAGATAAATCACTGACATCTGTTTTTAGTGACACCCCAGAATGTCTTGGATTCTCCTTAAACATCCATGGGAACACATATTAGAGATGAATACATGAATTTTAAAGGTCTTAATATATTTCCCACTCATGAAACCATTAGTATTGAAGAATTCCATGAGGTTAATCTGTGATCTCCACCCTCCATTGGTTAATATTAAAATGCCATCCACAAACATTAAATGTGATATGCTCTCCCTTCCGCACTTTCTGGGATATAAGTCTAGAATCTTATTATTACCTTCCTTGAATTGATTTTGAGATAAATCTTCCTGAGCCCAGATAAAGAGGCTAGGGGAAAATGGATCCCCCTACCGAACCCCATGTACTGATTTGAGGAAGATGGAACAACTCCCCAACATTTAAATGGAGATCCAAGGTGAGGAGATGCACCTAAAACAAAGGTCAAAAAACCACTCATGAAAAATATTCCTATATAGCATGAGAATGATGAAGACCCATTCTATTTTATCATATTCTTTTTCAATGTCCAATTAAAAAATCACATTGAATCTGACTGACCTTCTATTGATGTCATTAACCAGCTCAATGGTAATTCCTACACCCCTTGGATGCTCTTTCCTTTGATAAAACTGTGATGCTCTCGTGAGAAAAAATCATTTAAGAGACATTACATAGGAAAATAGTTCGATAGGGTCCATTGTTCATGGGATCCAGTTTTTTGGGAATGAGAACAATTCAAGAAGAAAAATACATTCTATTCATGGGGCCACTAGTAAAATAGTATGGAACCTCTTCCACTACATGTGAGCCAACCAACTCCCATTCCACCACAAAGAACTCCCCAGGGATCCCATCCAACCCAAGTGCACTATCATGTTTTAGTTTGAACACTGTCTCCTTGATCTCCTCTTCCAGTGGGAGATATGACAAAAGGGTATAATCTAATACCTCCACTAGGTGAGGCATGCATTCTAATTCATATATTCTGATTGAATAGCTTGGTTGTAATGACCAGAGAATTTATAAATAAAATTCCCTCTCTTTTTATTTATTTAAATGTCATGTGGTTATAAATAAACATTCACTTATTTTGTTATATCCAATTGGATTTTAAATGACCATTAATTATCTTTACCTTTGATAATCATTGAAAAATGATATCATGGCTAGTAGAAATATAGGCTTTTAACAAATCCTTTTGGTAGAGACAAATGAGGTGTTTTCATCACCCAGTAGGATCATACCCATTGAAACCCATTTACCAGAGATTCCATGGGAGATAGAATTTCTAGGTTTTTCCCCAGTGTAAGACCAAGTCGAGATCCAATAACTTAAGCATGAGAGAAACCATTTATGGGATAAGTTCAAGCTCATCGAGATCACAACCCAAACCTTTTTCACCGAATAACCCCATGAAATCCCCACTATCAAGAACCTTTCCCATAGGAAATATGATGTAGTAATAATAGTAAAAGTATCAATACCCTATAAATAAAATTATGTTTATTATTTTTTATAGAATAATGAATATATTTTCTTTTTATTATTGTTACTTTGTAAATGATTTTAAAGAACATATAAAATTTTAGAAATCTATTTTGAATAATTAATAGACTTTTGAAATAAATAATAATTTTCTAAAATATTATTAAATTAATTTTTTTAATATAAATTATCATATAATTTTTATGATGTCAAACATAATTTTGATTTGGGTTCGAAAAATATTATTGTCCAAAACACATCATTTCAATAAATTCCAATTTTTATTTTGAAAGTACAAATTTACATATTTAGAAATTTATTTAGATAAAATGAATATTATTTTTGGATTCAGGATTTATATATTATCCAATGTTGAATTTTTCATAATTTTTTGAGATGGTCGAAATTTTGGGTAAAAATTAAATATCGTATAAATATACATTGTGTTTTATGAAATCATAATAGACCAATAGTGACGTAATAAATACTATAAAATGCATACTCATCCAAATATATTTTATTAACTTTAAAATTATGTAATTTTATATTTATTTTATTTATTTTATAAATCCTCTATGAATCCTCCAATACATATAATATATTTTAAAATTTGAAAATCATTTCTTTGAAAGTGAGCCTCACCTCCACATAGGAAATGGAAATATTTTATTATCATATACCCTTATACATATAATATAATTTACACCACTACCATTTGGTTAAAACCCTGGGAAAAGACCTTGGGATGGTTTCTGGTTTTGAATATTTTATTATGTAGTGTCCAAAACCAAAATAATAAAGTAATCCCCTCCTTCCCTTAATAAAACCACCCATGATCCAATTAATCTTCACTAAAAATACTTGAATCTATTCCACCCTCTACCATATACTACCTATAATCCTCCCAAGTCTCCCTACTCACCAAAAAATCCTCTCATAATCCTTTGGAGTCACACATCCAAGTAAGATATTTCTCTCCTGACCTTTGAATTCAAGCACCTTCTTTGAGATTAATTATTTTAATTTAAATTTATTCTATTTACATTCATTTTTAATCATTAAATTATTTTAAAATTGACGTTATTTGTATGAGTTATCACTTATCCTCCTCATTTTTACCCCTACCTAATCTGTTACTATGCCAAAATTCTGTAAGGGATTCTCTCTCTTCTATTTTAATCAAGCACTTCATTTATTACATGATTTTTTAATTTCTATTTTCTTATGTTGGGTTATATTATATCCTATTAAAACTATTGTAAAATTATTTTATAAATGATTATATCCCATTTAACTCTCATTGAACCCTCCTAAAAACCTCTACGTACACCTGTTACAATGTTGAAATTTTGTAAGGGTTCTTTTGATTTCTCCACTTTATTATATGTTATTTATTTTGTTACACCTTTTATTTCAAATTAATTATATTAGGGAATTTAATTCCATGAAAAACATATTTTCCATTTCATTTATAAACAATTATAGACCCATTTAGGTCTCATTAACCCATTATATGAATTTCTTTATGATGTTGAAATTACACCACGATTTACAATGCCAAAATAATTGTGTAGTGAATACCTAACCCATTTCTCTTCTAAGGGTATTAACCTTTATGTACACACACATATTGATTGTGTAATTAAATTATTTTATTCCTAATTTCTAGATCATTAAATAAAATTATGTTTTCAAATGAATTCATGTTATATGATCTATGCGGCACACTTAAGAATGTGATTGAAATGTTTATGAAGGGTGTGCACTGATAGCACTCCAATGAATTGGGTAATGTTTAGTGTCATGATACTTCATGTTGGGATGATTGTTTAGTAGATTAAATTACGGAAATTTTTTCCACCATGAATTCTTGGTGGTTTATCTATGAATTTTGTTTATGATTCACGGTTTTAAGTTATTTCCACATTTCCCATGTTATGATTATCATGATATATCATGCCTTACTATTCAGGTTCTATTGTGCCTAATTGATATTCCTTGTGTAAAATATATTATCATCTTTGTGTTATTCTATTTTTGTTCCCTTATTGTGATTAATATCTCACCCCTTTGTTATGTATGTCCTCAGGTTATCCCATAAAGTGTTAAGTATGAAATAATGTTTTGGTCATGCCAAAGAAGTTGTTAATATATATGTTGTTTTATTTTATGTTTTAAGTTGTTATATAACGTTCCTAAACCCCAAATACACTAGACCTATAAATATTCATAGTATTATGAATTATGATTTTATAATTATGTTAAAATATGAAATAAAGAGACGGGTTATTATAGTTTGTATTAAATGACAGGTTTAGTTATTTTTTGGATTTGGATTATAAAACCCTAGTGAAAACCCTTAGAGATAAGACTAAGTATAAGAGAATATATCTAAATTTTTGTGATTATATAGAAAGTGGTTTGTCAAGAATATGAATCAATGTTTGGATACTACAAGTGGGTGTGGTTCTTGCATAGATGTACCTTGGGGTAATAACACCAACAAGGTGTTCTGGGATTGACTCAGGGTAACCTGGTACCCAATAATGGGCCTTACTACACACTTGGTTTGACACTCCTGGGGGGATATTCTTTAGTAAATTCATAAATTCATTAAAAAAATTATTAAGGGAATAAAGAAAAAAATTATTATAAGATTAAATATTAGGAATTAGATCCTGGATAATATAGATTAAAGCCTAGAAACTCATAAGTTAATGAGATAAATGTAATTTATATGTTATCCCTTTATAATCATTGGATTACCCTTTATGTGTTTAATAGTTTAATAAAATCATCCCAAATTTCCCGTTTATTCAATCCAATGGTCAGATGTAAGAGGAATCATGCTAAAAACTGATGCGAAGGGATGTGTGATGATTTCACTAATGAGATTCCCAACCCGATAGGAGCAAGAATTGCAATATTTTTCCCGATACTCTCTCAATTAAATAGAGTCATGAATAGAAACCTAGACTAGTAAATGTTCTCAAACCAGCCTTAGAGAAATAAACCCATAGTTAATAGCTTCATGTGACAAAGGCCTCCTACTTTCAAGGGATTATCTTGATCCCTTAATCATGGAGAAAATGATCAATTCCATTGATAAGATATTATCCATCCTTGAATATTCGAAATAAGAGAAGTCTATAATGGATGTTTATCATATGGAGGGTGAACCTGATTATTGGTGGACATTGATCAAGAATACTAAACCTGAGGAAGAGATTGAAGAAATAGAGTGAATAAAATTCTAGAAATTGTTTTTTGATAACTATTTTCCCTGAAACCTCGAAATTAATATGGAATGATATTTCCTTTATTATAAGAAAAAGGATAAGGAATATATTGGGTTTACAAAGAAAACATCACAACACTTTCACAATATGCCTCTGGTTTTTTCATTACCCATCGAATGTAAGGTTGAATGCTCTATTGGTGGGATAAATCCTAGTTTAAGGAAAGCCTTGGATATCTGTGACATTAATAGACCTGAAGAAATTTCCTGATATTCTCTCAAAGTCAATATGGGGATCAGTGAATCATTGGGATATCATGGGGATAAGAAGTGTAATGTGGACTTTAGTTTTGGATGTTCAATTGATAAATCCAATGGTGCTATGAAATTCTATCACCCCACTTTCCAAAGGTGTGAAAAGAAGAACACATTAAATTTACTAAGGGGAATAATGAAATTCTAGGGGTGTGGAAGAGAATCCCCCTTGGACAATGATTACTGAAAGGAGAAACCCTCCAATGTTACAGAGGAAAAGAATTCCCTAGTCAACTGTTAATTCATTTTTCATTACTACAACTACAAAGAACCAAGTCAATTTTTTAACTAGTTCCCTAAGAAAAGGGTTTTTATAGGCAACCAATATCTTTCAAGGAAGCTAGGGTGAGCTTTTTCAATCTCTACAACTGAAGTGAATCTCGACAATGAACCAGTGATACATATTCTAGTTATTCATTAAAGAATAGAGAATATACATTTTTTATTCTTGTTCTACACATTCCATTATATCATGAATATTTTGTAGTACTTGTTAAACACATCAAAAAATAAAGGAAGTTGAGATGTCGGTAAAGATGTTAAATGGGGAAATTATTACATCCCATGCATATAACTCCTCACCCATTACAATTTTTTGGATTCAAATTCCTGATATAATTTTCCATACTTTCCTTTGTGAAATTTGATGCAATACTGGGCATGGATTGGATTTCTCTATATATAGCCAATATAAATTTTTGCGAGAGGGAAATACAAATCCAAATGGTGAATCAACCCCAGATTTTATACAGGTACAAGGAGGAGGATGGATCTTTTTTAGCACCATCATCTAAAGAATGGATATTAATACCCTATGAGAAAGCGTATCTATCTTAAATGATTGAGTCTAAGGAAAGAATCATCCTTGGATACTTGCCTATTATGAGGGAATACGTTGATGTGTTTCCTAAGGAACTACCTGGTCTTTCACCAAGCGGATAGTTTGAATTTTAGATCGAGCATATAACTAGTACATTTCCTATATCCAATACTTGATATAGGATGAATTTTTTGTAACTTAAGGAACTAAAGAAACAACTACAGGAGAATCTGGATAAAGTGTTTATTCTCCCAAATGCTTTTCCATGGGGTGCACTGTCCTCTTCATTAAGAATAATGATGGGTAAATTTTCCTTTTCATTTATTATTTTGAGCTCAACAAAATCATGATAAATAACTAGTATCCTTTTTCACAAATTTACGGCTAGTTCGATAAACTATATGGAACATAATACATCTCCAAGGTGGATCTACCGTCGGTATATTATCATGTAAGGTTTGAGAAGGATGATATACCCAAGACTACTTTTCATACAAGGTACCGACACTATGAGTTCGTAGTGATGCCATTTGGACTCTCTAATTCTCCAATAATCTTCACAGACTTGATGAATAGATTCTTTTGATATTACCTTCACAATTTTTTTGTAGTCTTTATAGAAGATATTTCAATATGCTGCAAAACCAAGGAGGATCATGAGGATAATATTATAACTATGATAAAATCCTAGAAAATGAGAATATCTATGAAAATTATAACAAATGTGAGTTCATACTAGAAGAATTATCACTGTTGGGGAATATCATCACAAGAAATAGGATATATTTAGAACCTTCAATGAAGAAAGAAATCGAGTGATGGCTGTGGAAAACATCTGTGATAGATATTTGTAGCTTCCTTGGGTTATTTGAATATTTTCTCCAATTTATGAAAAATTTATCACAATTGTGAAACCATCATACCAACCTCACTCGAATGAAAGTAAAATTTTCTTCAAATAATGAATGTGAAGAATGCTTCTTGGAGTTGAAAAGGAGGCTTATCAGTACCCCTATGCTCACATTATCCCGAAGTGGGGAGATTTTCATAATTTTTTGGGGTTCTTAAAAGAATGGGTTGGGATGTATGTTGATGCACAATGATAAATTTATTTCCTACACCTCAAGGTAGTTTAAAAATCATGAGCAAAACCATTCCACACATGATCTAGAGTTGGAACTAGTGATCATTTCATTGAAAATCTAAATGCATTATCTCTTTGGGGAGAAGTGTAAAATATATACAGATGAAAAAAGACTCTAATATATATTCACCTAGAAAGGGATAAATATTGGACAATAAAGATGGATAGAGCACAACAAGAATTATGACAACTCAATCCACTACCATCCTTGGAATGAAGAAAATGTGGCGATGCTCTAAGTAGAATGGACCCAACAATTATATAATTTATGAGAATTGAGATGGATATTATGTTCCTAGACTTGAAGGAGATGGGAATTGATGTCCTAAAGAAATGAACATCATCAATCCATTCCCAAATGATTTCTCAATGATCTCTTTTGTAAAGGTTAAAGATGCTCAAAATGATGATGTGGGAATTTAGAGGAAAGTGGAATCTACCAGAAAAGGTAAATCTTCATATTTCAATGTTAATGAAAAATGTATTGATAAATATGGTTCAGAATTATGCATTCCATCAGATCCAAAGTTAAATAATGAAAATTTGGATGATTCACGTAGTTTTACTTTCTCTATTAACGCAAGTAACCCAATGATGTATCGAGATATCTGAGATAATTATTGTTAAGATAACATAAATAAGATAATTTCTAAAAATACATCAAAGTTCTTGGTATGTTAGTTTGTTATGGCTAAATGGAAGAAGTCTAAGGGGTTTATGTTACCATTACCCATACCAACATAGAAATGGGAAAACATCAACAAGGAATTTATCACCAGATATCCAATGACCTCCAAAGGAAACAATGTTATCTGGGTTCTTTTGGATCATCTTATAAAGATTGCATACTTAAATGTGATTCAATAGGATTTCTCACTAGATTAATTGGAAAAAATATAAATCATATAAGTGATAAGGCTTCATGGGGTACCAGTATTGAATGAGTTTGATCGAGATCCAAGATTCAACCCTATGTTTTGGAAAAGTCTCCAACATGCTCTAAACACTGAGTAGAACTTCAGTATGGATTATTACCCTCAAAAATATAGACAATCTGAGTGGACCATCCAAGCACTTGAGGATACATTGAGATTTTTTTCAATTCACTTTAAAGATGGATGGGACCAACATATTTATTTGGTGGGATTATCTTACAACAAAACCTTCCACTCAAGCATCCAAATGGATCCTTATAAGACCCTTTATGGGAAGATGTGTTGACACTAACATGTTGGGATGAAGTTAAGGAACGAAAACTTCTAGGTCCCTAAATGGTTGAAGAAATAGTAGAGAATGTTAAAACCATTTAGAAACACATCAAAGCTAAAAAAAATCGATAAAATAGCTATGATGAAAATCATTGTTGAGGCCAAGTGTTTGATGTTTGAGACATGGTATTACACCACATATCACCATGGACAAGTTTGATGAGATTTTGGATGATAGAAAATCCTAGTCCAAGGTAATCATTCATTTTTACATCCTTGATCAGATCGGAGTAGTGGTCTACTAACTAGCACTCTCAAAAAACAATCTCAACTATATGATGTATTCTATGTATCCCTCTTTGGAAGGTACATACCAGACCCATCACATGTACTAAATACAGAGTTTGTATCATTGGAGAATGAACATTACTTTGAGGAGAAGACGGTGAAGATCTTAGATCAGATAGAAAATGTTCTATGAAATAATATAATTCCCATCGTTAAATTATTATGGTGATACCACAAGTTTGAAGAAGCTACCTGGGAACCAGAGGAGGTGATGAAGGAGATTTACCCTCATCTATTTTAGTATGTGAAATTTTAATTTCAAGGGTTTAATTTCTTAATGGGGGAAGGTTGTAATGACCCAAACATTTATGAATAAAATACCCTTTCTTTTGATTAAATTAATTGTCCCATGGTTATAAAAATCACTTTAACTTATTTTGTTATATACAATTTGATTTTAAAATACCTTTATGCATATATATTATTTATAGTAAAGTCTTTGAACAATGATCACATGACTAGTGTAAATATATAGTTTTATCATATCCTTTAAGCATAGAAAAATGAAGTAATGTCCTCACCCAATAGGACCATACCCTATGAATCCCATTTATAAGAGAATCTCAAGGAGATATAAATTGTGGGATGTGCCATAGACCAAACCAAAGCTAAGATCCAATAACTTACGAATGATCAAAATCATTTATGAGAGATGTTTAAGCTCATTGAGATTAGTACCCAAACCATATTCACCGAATCACCCCATAAAAGCTCTAACATCGTGCACCTTACTCTTAGATAATTTTTGGTGTAATAAAGGGATATGTATCAAGACCATATAAATAAGACTACATGCATTGTTTTTTGTAGACTAATGATTATATTTTCTTCCTATTATTATTACTTTTGAAATTAATTTTAAAGAAAAAATAGTATTTTTGTAATCCATTTTGATGAATTAATATATTTTTTAAATAAATAATATTTTAATAAAATATTATTAAAATATTATTTTTAAATATAAATGATAATATTAATTTTATAAAGTCAAATGTAATTTTTATTTGGGTTAAAAAATATTATATTAAAAAACCTATCATTTTCAATAAATGTCACTTTTTATTTTAAAAGTGAATATTTACATATTTAGAAAATTAATTAGTAAATATTGATATTATTTTTTCAATAAGTACATCAAAATTATCCAATGTTTAATGTTTCCTAATTTTCTGAGATAGACAAATTTTGGGGTAAAAAATAAATACAGTATAAATATATATTTTGTTTTATGACATTATAATGGCCAAATATTAATGTACTAAACAATATAAAAGGCATAATAAAAATATATATATGTTTCCTTTAAAACAATGTAATTTTAATTTTATTTGATTTATTTTATAAAATATAAGGGTGTCATAAAAAGTCCATATGAAGAAGGATTAATGTCTTAAGCCAATGGAAGGTACCCAAATAATAGGTAATTGTCTTTACCAATAAATTCTGAGTTTATTTCTTCCATAACCACCCATAAATCACCTATAACCATTTAAACATGATGAAATTAATATCTTTAGTATAATTAAATGTTTTTATGCAAATGATATTACCATTTTATTTATCCATTATAACTAATAAAAAATTATAACACCCCTAATATGTACATACAAACAACCATATCTATGAAGCGATGCATTTTATTTTTCATTACCGCCACTCATGGAGGGTCATATTGGTGGATTTATTAGATATATAATATTTTTATAATATAATTATTATTATTTAAACATAATATATTATCAACCATATTACCCATCCATCAGTTGGAGAATGACAACTTTCCACATGCGTATGTGTGGACTACCACATAATATATTATCTACCATATTACCCATCCATTAGTTTTAAATTGATTGTAATAAGGATAGTTTTAATTGATATATATTCTATTTATGATATAATAATTATTCTATAACATTTAATTTTTTATCCTTTATTTTATTCCAACCAATGAAAAATTGAAATGTTAATCGTGCATACATATGGACTACCATCTCATCGAAGTGATGTAATTTATTATTCATAAACACATTATATGAATATAAATATAAATTCATATATATAATAAATATGATATTTTTGAAATTATCATGGTTTTATAGATGATGAAACCAGGACCAAGCTACAAGGACTAGAACCACCAAACCAAAACATGGATTAAAAATAAAATAAATAACACATGGAATAATGATTTTAATGAATAACTATTAAAAAAGGGGTGATAAGATATTATAAATGAATTATATATTGGCATATAAGTATGAATATTTTTTTTTATTTTCGATAAATATACTATTTTTATGTAGGATTTTAGGATCATATATGAAGTAGGTCAGGACTTGTAGAAAGTGCCCTTTATCAAAATATTGTTTTATTGAAGAATGTTTTATGTTATGAACAAATTTATTCTTATATGATGTATATACTTCCCCACTGATATATTCTATCAGGAAAATATTAATATCCATGGTATATAAATTTTTAAGTATCTGTTTCAAGTTGATTAAGATTGAAAATATACTAAAATGGTAGGAGTTTATGTCACAATAACATTTTTTTTGAGATTTTCTATGTTACATTTCCATTTATTGTAATTTTATGATACATATATTTTAAAGACCATATATTCCCTCAAAATATGTGTTTTTTATTTTTCTAAGTATTTTTACTATTCTCCTCCCTATAGTACACAAAATGATAAATAAATTATTTTTACAGAAATATGACATTTTTTTGTTTATTTTGGGTTTGGAATATTTCCTTTCTATGACCATGTTTTTTAAACATTTATGGAAATTTTTATCTATACATAAAGGATTTAGAATGTTTATTTTTTACTAAAATTAATTTATATAAAAATTATAAAATAAATACAGTCAAATGTTTTCTATATGAAACACTTTTATCTTATAACAAACGTATTAAAAGAATGTTTTATTTGTAATTATATGGAATGAATGGATTTTTCTGCAGTCATTTACCTTCATAATTATGAATAATAATTTAATATTTTTGATGGGTTATAAAAAAATTACTATTTATTTTCTTATAGAATTTTTTTTTAAATGTGACGAAAAGGAAAGAACGTTTTCTTGCATTTTCAAAGAATATTTTTAATTATTTTATAAAAGATATTTTTAATCTTTGTCATCGTCCTTTATAGATTACTATGATTCATTATGGATATGACCTTATGATACCATCCATAGTTTCCCTGGATGGGTTTTGATGATTATTGTTTATGGATGATTCTATACAACCCATTGCATTTATAGGAGTTTATTATGTTATGAAGAAACCATTATGAGACACATTCCTTTTCCATGGGTTATTATATGATGGTTTTTTAATTTTTTGGAACACATATCTATGGATTTTATTATGTGACGAGTAGGCCTAGAATTATATTTACTACCCATACATTATGTTAAAAGTGATATATTATGAGATAATTTGAACTATAATTAACAGTGAAACCAATTTAGTAAGGTACCATCTCCACTATGATATTATAGGAAGTAATGATTAACTATGGAAATGGCAGGAATGGGGAGTGAACCTAATTCAAAATTGAACTCTATCGATTATGATAATATTTTCCAAGATATTTCATTGGAGAAATTATTTTATATGATTATGTGTATGAAAAAAACATATGTATTATGCTTATGATATGTTCTCATGGATTAGGATTGATTGTTGGTGATTCCATACTTTTATTAATTTTGACTTGTTTTAAAAAATACTTACTCTATGATGCATGATTAATGATATTTTACTATTTGGATATGTATTTTAGAATTTTTTATCATGTTCTCATACCATTATTCTAATATTATTCTCACTTATGATCATTGATCAATATCTAATATATTTACCCATATTGAGATTCTATGTGCATCCTTTATTATGTTTCAATTTAATAATGTTATAAACAATCATTTTAAATAGTGTATATATGTATAATAACTTTATATTGTGAGAAAAAATTTATTTTAGATTCTTAAGATCTTTCATGAAATATATTAAATATACATTTAGACTCCAATTACATTAAACCATTAAGATCATTAGGAGTATATTTTAATGATATGTATAACAAATCAAATTAACATGATGTAATACTTATTTAAGTGATGAATTTTGAACCACATGTTTCATAATAAATTGATTCTCATCCCAATATAACACCATAAAAATCAAATAGACATATGAATTCGTCAACGAAATCGCCAAAATTGACTTTTACCAACTCATTGATAGGATTTTTTCAGATGTTATCCAACTCTCACTAATATCTGGAATTCATTTTTAAGAACAAAATTTTCTAGGATAAACTAGTCCACAAAATTTATTAACAAACCTAACATAAAATGAACACCATTTAACCCAATCATTTAACCCTGATTTAACCCTATTTCCTATAATTTTCCAATTATATAAAAAGAATTAACCTTTAAAAATAATTAATCAAATAAATACTTATCTAACAACACATCCAAAATCAAAATCCTAACAATTTTAATCATCAATTTTTTATTCAACAAATAAAATTGTTCACATAGGTATGATTTCAAAAGTAAATTCCTAGTCTATCACATGATCTATTAAAATTTAACCCTATTAAATAAATATATAAACACCAAAAATGCTCATTAATAATACATTATATATAAACCATCATGTTAATCATGATAAAAAAACATATTCAAACAATATGAAAAAATATATTTTGAACATCCCACTTTATTATTCTCTTTAATAAGATTATCATACAAGGATAATCAATATTTCTTTATAAATATTTACCATTAAAAACACTTGTGGAATAAAAAATATAAAACTAAAAATTCACATATATTAACAAAATATAAATAATATTAAACATGGTAGATATAAAAAATCACTCTTTCATTATTTTAACAAAAAAACCAATCCCATTAATCATCATGCTTGAAATAACTATTGAAAATTTAATTATAAAATTTAAAATTTAAATATAAATAAAAATAACCAATTATGAATATAACTTATGAATAATTCAATTGATAACATCTAATTAATATTATAAAAATTTTAATCTAATATTAATATGAATTTGAAAAATTTCAAAAACTATTTATGCTAATTAATATATCAAAAACATCTTAAAACTAAACCACACAACTCATATCATGAGGGTTCAATAATTTATTGGAATTATAAATCAACCAAAAACAATTCTTGGTAATCAAAATTAATTATATTTACATCAATTTAAATTTATTATTTATATTATAATATAATAATTAGATCAAAATTAAAACAAAGAATTAAACAAGATACTTTTTATCTTTATAAAAAATGGAAAATTGTTCACATTTAATCAAAAAAATAAAAAAATAAAATCAAAATTAATTATAATTATTCAACGATACCAGTTTATACATAAATTATTATGGATTTCATTTTTAAATAATAAATAATAAATAAATACTAATAATTATATTGAATCGTCCAATGAAAAATTATCTAAAAAACATTAACCCTTTCTAAATTAAAATATTATACATTTTTTTCATTCATTCATAATTTCTCAATGAAGTCACTCCATTTCAATAATTTTAGAATACTTTTTATTATATTCATAGAAATAAAACACATAGAAAAGACACATTAAATTACAAATCAAGTTTTTTATCATATCATTATTTAATCTCATTATCAAATTTCCCAATTCATTGCATATCAATAATTTTTTATAAGAAAGTCATTTCACATTAACAAAAAATATTAAACCGAAAAAATCACCCTTTAACTTCCAGCAGAAGAATTTATTTTTTAAAGAATCAATTCTTTATTAATATACTATTTAGGAAAATATTGATTATTTTATTAATGAATTAATTATTTTAAAAAATAAATGTTTTATATAAAATAAAAAATCAATCAAATTCATTTGCACACACTCATATACATACGTTATCACCACATGTTGAAAGGGTATTTGGAAAATCCATTGCACATCTTTAACAAGGCTGAGTATTATTCCCCAAAAAATTTACTTTTAAATTCAAAAAATATATCCCATACTTATAGGTATCTTTCAATTATACTATTTTAGTGTTTTGTTGGAAAACAACATAGCTTTAATTCAATATATAGACATATAATATAAAATATATAAATTTTCATGATATCAAGACCTTTTAAAAAACTACTCTAATACCATATTATAACCAAACATGAATCTCTTGAAAATGTGAAATGTCACATGGTATAATGTGTTCTTCTTGATCACTAAAGGCAGGTATCAATTGTTGAGGGTCTTTTAGTATCTTTTAAATGACAATTTTACCCAATTATGGATCACAAAATAAACTTATATAAAATCAATATAAAACTGCACGAAGGAAACTAATAGAAAAACCATTTAGTAAAATATATTAATAATTCCAATAATTCCTATCATATCATACAATAAAAAATTAAAATTTATAAATCTATACACATGAATTAAAATGAATGGAAACTACAAAAATAAAAACTTTTGAGAGATTTGTAAAGCCATTAAATTTTTTGTGTCCATTATAGGATTCCTTGTCACCCTTCATATCACTTTACTATTTGTGATTTGATTCATGAATGGGTGGAACCTTAGAATATTGGATTGTCTTGTGATGGAATGATTTATCTTTTAGTGGTTTCTTTCCCAAAATGGATACCCCATGATCATAGTGCTATCTGTGGTGGTCACTAGCTTGTATGGGTGAAAAACTATAAGGGGGAAACAACTTCACCAAGCCATGAATAATCTATGCTTCTCAGGTAAGGTTAGGGTCATCCATGTCCTAGGAAACCTCACTATGCACATTCTGGATGGTGTGGTGAGGTAAAATTACCTAGATCTTGGGGGCATGTTGTAAGGAATTTCATTTTGAAATGGTGTGTTCAATAACACCATGCCCATTACTTGTCCATGGTAGAGGGAATATGGAATGTATAGTTGTCTTAAATCAACAAAAATGACCATCTCTCATCTCATATATTGAATAATTCAATGGGAAAATGTTTTTAAATATAATATGTGGCTATTTAATTATGTTTTAACTATATTATAACCCATATTAATCAATTCAACCCCTTCTCCTTGAGGATTCCATTAATTTGAATAATTCCATACAACCTCTGTATGAACTTAAGCTATTCATTCAACCCATATTTTATTTAGTATTTCTACCCTAGATAGAATATATTTTCCTAAAACCTCATTTTATGACCTTTATATAAGATCAAACTTTGAATATGGAGGGTTTTCTTGTTGTTTCAGACTCATAATAGATTCACATCTCTTCTCTAGTCAATGTGCATGAGGGAAAATTTCCTCCTTCCTTCAACTGGAATTGAAGATTACCATAGTTGGTAATTATCATTGGGTAAGTGTTATAAAACTACCACCTTTTATTATTCTTCATTCATGGAAAAATTCAATAACCAAATCCATGTTTTATTTTAATTAGTTTTGGAAAATTTAGATATAATATGTTGTTTATATTGGTGTGTGAACATGATTCAGGAGATTAATCCCTTGAATAACTATGATGTTTACATCAACATCCTTTAGGCAATAAGTTCCTTACCGTTTGGGGATATTGGATATACTTTTTTTCTTTGTATAATTGTATTTTTGGCATACTTTCATGAGTTTTATTGATCATGATTGCATGTGGGTGTGTGCATAGACCAGAAGACCCATTTTGATACTTGTTTACATGAGTATTCTTATTGATTACTATTCATGTTTGGTGTTGATCAAATATATCATTTGTAATACCATTTATCTAGAAGATAAGATATTCTTGATTTTATATAGTACAATTTCATGTGTGTTATCATGCCTTGGGAGTTATTATTCTTAGATCTCTAAATAGATATACCATCATTACATTGTTATCACTAAGAGGGGGTGTGTGAAAGACATGTGGCACTGGTGATGATAGACCTAAGCATAAGGTAGAGATATAAATATTCTTAGGGTATCCATGAAGTCACTTTATTTTTAGTTGATTCAATGTATCATGTTTCCTTGAGGCCTAGTGGATATTGATTAGCAGGGCCACTCGATGCCCCATGGATATCGAGTATCATGTTTACATGACACCAAGAATATTTTTTTACTTTCCTTGAGTCCTTTTTCTGATTAAGATTGATATCCTGATTTTCCTTCTAGAATAGATCATAATGATATTTGATTTGGGATCTTAGTGGTGTGGTTAGCACATAAGTTCTTAACATATGATTTATTATAATTCCAGCACATTTTTCACTATGAGGACACACACCTATTATACATGTAAACATTTTTTATGGTTGAATTGTTAGTGTCTTACTGGGTTCTATTACTCACAAACTATAAGGGGGTCTTTATGAGCATTCATACTTAATGTATATAGATTTAATTATGGAAAATGGGCCTATAGAAGACATTCGAGCCATGGTTCATGGAGATGGAAACATGAATAGGATATAATCAATAAGATTTTTGAATAGTGTTAATTATTTATCTATATACACATTAACTCCATTTTTTATTTCCACCATTAAATCCATTTCATTTAATTTTATGACATTTTTTAAATTTGATATTTTGAAATCCTATTGATATTATTATTGATATATTATTGTAAAATTTATTTTTATTTTTATAATGACAAAATAATTAGGGTGTAGTCTCCCTATTAGTAGTGTTTAGACCCTCCCTACTAGTCGGTAGCCTCTTGCATATAATGAGGAATGCATGAGGTCATGTGACTCTCTATCTTGGACCGAGAGGTTTGAGTAAGCGCATTTAAAAATTATATAAGAGAACCATTTTCTATATTTATTTAGTACTAACTCAGTACATGGTAGAATAGAGACAAGCTATTTGGGATTCAAGTTGGGGATTTTTCTTGCTATTAGAAAAAACATGTGTAACATACATTTGAGTTACCATTTATAGTATTTTTATTATTATTTTACATGTATTTCAGTGTATTTATGAATAAATATTAGGTACATGGGTTTATATTCCATATATATACTGATTTTTTTGCTTTATACTAGTAATTATATATAATTAAATGATTGTGATATCTATTTTGGATATACCTATATTTCTTGATTATGTGAATTATTTTTTTCCATGTTTCCTTGATATAACTGTTAACATTAATTAGTTGAAATTGAGTATGTTGTTATGTTTCTTATTCAAATTTAACTATAACAAACATGCAGGTATTGAGTGATCTGTTAGTTACAGGTGGGTTATACATTTTGTTATGTTTAGACTCTTAGAATAATCATTTGTGATCCTATATTATGATTATGATTTAAACTAAGGAATATATTAATTTTTATTGTGTCGTTAATGTTTCAGAGACATATCCGTAATGTAGGATGAAGGGACCACATTCTAATTTGGTTCGGTATTATTCCAACAGGTATGATGCCCCCATTGGACCACTTGCTACGTAGGAGTGTGCACTAGGAAATGCTCATTCACCATCTCCAGTGGTGCATAAAGTAGGATCAAATCGGTCAATAGTCCTTCCACATGTAATTATGTTGTGTATAGGGGCACCGAGTTCTATGGTCGACCACTATAGATATTTCGAAATCAAATATCCACCTGCTGATGTGGGTTGTGTGCTCTCTCTAGAGATGATTCCCTGGTTTCTCTATATTTTGTACAAGATGGTGCACCAATTAAAATTCCCACACCTCATCTAGTGTTGTATGATGTATATTCACCATATTTTAGAGTCCATCCACATGTACCTACCCAGGTCAGAGGGGACCTAATGTCTATGGTTGACTACACCAGATATTTCTAGCTCTAGTATCCTCCAGCCTTCTACAGCACTAGAGGGTCACATGATAGAGAGTACTAGATGTACATCATAAAGGGTGTGTTTAACCTTATTGCAAAAGTATAGGATAGGAGGGTGAATATGGTTGTTTTCAAGATATGGGGACCTTCTTGTATGTGGTGGTGTGTGATTGGATTGGATTGAAGATGTGAGGGTCTCACCTAGAATCACTTTAAGGACCTATTATTAAAGGATTTCTTTCATAATATTCCAGAGCTAAATCAAGAGAATTAGTTCATGGAACTGTTGTAGGGGGCCATGATGGTATCAAAATACTCTAGTAGTTCCACTATGTTACTTTTTTTATATCCTCTTTTCTTGGAAATTATGAACAAGATTTCATGAAGTTTTAGAACTATCTTTTTCTTGAAATTAGATGATAGGTTATGAACTTTTACCTAGATATAGACCCAATGGATGTTCTCAGGGACTTACTATTGATAAGGGCTTGAAGGATGATCATGTAGTTGGTATTCCTACATCATTAAGTACTCAGGTATGTGGAAATATTACTGTTGTGGTGAATTTATCTTCTATAATCAAGAAGAGGAAGACTGAAAATGCATATAAAGGTAGTTATAAGTAGATGGAGAAGAGTTTTTCTTCGTCTGTTACTTTAGGAAGAGTACCTTATTGATTAAACTGTGGGAAGGTCAATCATTATATTAGGGTCAACACAAATCCATAGATCTAATGTCGGTAATAAATAAATATAGGGCATATCTAGTTTTTATCATGATATATTAGATTTGGTTTCTACAGATGACTGAGGTTGATGTGGATAGGGATCCAGGGATGCAACCAAGTTCCTCAACAGTAGGATTAGATGATGATGAATTTGACAAGTAATATTTCATAGTAATAGTGTCATGGAGTTGAGTAATGTCAACTATATGTAGATTATATGACTCTATAAGATGTTGGGGAGGGACTATATACTAATCAAGGTATGGCCTTCATCACTTTTAAATTGTATACCACTTTATTAGAGACTGGGGATTCCAATTCATTTATTTAGGCATAAGTTATTACTAGACATGACTTACCAGTCAATTTGAATTTTATGATACTTTCCCTCGATGAATTATTGGTCATGGAGGTGTACCATCATCTTAAACGCATTGATTGTCCTAGGATCATTTCCTATTATGGACATTTGTGGGACATTATGATTTTTGAGATAAAAAGATTCAATTTGATTCTTAGCATGGATTGGTCGACCGGATTCTATTCTCATGTAGATTTATTTTTTGATATGGGTATTATTTACCTGAACAAACAGAGATAAGTACATGGTGACTGAAGAGTGGAAACTAGGTGTTTGTTGAGTTGGTTTAGACTATATTCTTATGGGGATTATGCCACATATTGTAGTCTTGGATATTTTAGTGGGATTAATGGAAACCACCTCATTCATTCTTATGGTTATGTTTTTCTATCTGGATGTCTTTCTATAAGATTTCATAGGGATTACCCCCAATAAAAGAGTTGAATTGGTGATAAAGATCTTGCTAGGTTAACAACCCATTTTGATACCTGTTATCTTATGGTGATGTACAATTTGAAGAGGAATAAGGTAAATCTTGTGGATGTAGAGTAGAATGGATTGAATAGGATGAGTATGTCCCCATGGGTTGTACCTCTATTGTTGTTGAAGAAGTCATTGGTTATTATTTGACTCTACATAGGTTACTATAATTTTAATCTGGATATGGTGGGGAATAAATTTCCTTTTCCCAGGTTCGATGATCTATCTGATCAGTTTTTAAGAGATTGGTGTTTCTCCATGACTGTTCTTCGATCAGGACATCCCAATTTGTATGTTATAGAGTATAAAATATAAAATTTGGTGTTTCAAATTAGTTATGGGTTATAAAATTATTTGGTGATGCCTTTTGAAAAAAAAATGAGTTGACGATGTTCACAGAACTACTAACCAAGATCTTCAACCCATATCATGACTAATTTTTTGTGGTGTTTATTGAAGATATCCTCACCAACTCACTAACTTAAGAGTAGCATGCCATAAATCTTGATATTTCCTATAGTTTTCTTCAAACGAAAAGGATTTATACCAAGCAATAGAAGTTTATTTTTTTTGGGATTTAGGATGTGAAATTCATGGTACATGTAGTGAATGAGATATGTATATCTGTAGACCTGAAGAAAATTGAGGAAGTGTTGTCCTAGATACATCTTCGAAACATATTCAGGAATTGAGCTTTGTTTGTTTCGTGGGATTCCATAAAAATTTTATCTAGGACTTATACTATTTATCAATAACTCGGACTGTGTTAAAAAATAATTAAGTGAATTTACAAGGGATAGAAATTTTTGAAATGGTGTTTCTTGATTTGATGTGGAGGGTCATTAAAACTCTAGTGTTTATTATTCCTATGCTAGGGATTGGTTATAATGTATTTTATTGTAACATCCAGGTTCCAGAAGCCACCGAAAGGCGCCCCGTACCCGGTTGGTCACATGGACTCAAGCGCATTTCCCCAAATTCCAGAGGCTGCCGACTAATAGAGAGGGCCTTGGGTGTGATAGTAGGGAAAATATACCCTCATTGGCAGAGTAAACAACAGAAATAAATAAACATGAAATAGCAGAAGTAGTGAATAACCAACAATAATAAACAGCAGAAGACTAAATCAACAAACTGGAGCACATATGTATATATGGAATGATGCAAGATACAACTCTAGGAAAGCAGCCAAACAAGCCACAATGCTGAAAACACCACAGTACCAAAACAAGTACAAATGAAAAGTAAAAAGATCCTCAACATCGCAAGCCAAAGCTTGGTCCCTTGCTCTTCTACTCCAAGCAATCAAGTTCCAGAAGTTGAAGGGCGCTTTCCCTTGTCTATACCTACAACAACATAGTCTTCTTGGGACCAAAAGCATGGCCCAAATAGGGTGTGAGATAAAATCCCAGTAGGCAACCACCCGAAGATCTGTGACTAACAGTCAGTGAGTTTATGACAGGTAAAAGTACAATAAACAGTAAACAACAACAGCAAGAAGTAGGCATTAAAAATTAAGTAGTGAAGCAGGATGATACACAATAGTAATCAACCACAACAATAGCAGCAGTAAAGAAAAACAGCTAACACAAACAGGAAACCCACTGGGAAGTACCCGCAGCCATCCCCTCTGGTCGTAACCAAGAAATACCACAACCCTCTGGGAAGTGTAATCAGCCTAACCCCTCTGTCTTGGTCATAAGAATTTATGAGACTCTCTGGGGAAGCTTACTCGGTCAATTCCCCATATAGTCTTGGGTAGTCAGTGACTCTCTGAGGAAGATCCCACGGTCTAACCCTCTTAGCCCCAAGGTCTAGAGACTCTCTGAGGAAGCTATCTTGGTCAATTCCTCATATAGCCTTAGGTATACCATAGACTCTCTGAGGAAGGTCACTCGGTCAATTCCTCCTCTAGACTGGGATGGATCTTAAAAGGAATCAAACAAGGTAATACTCTCTGAGGAAGCTCACTCGATCTACCCTCTGGTAGTCTATAATATCCAAGAATCTCTGGGAGCTCACTCGGTCCATCCCCTATAGTCTATAATGTCCAAGACTCTCTTAGGAATCTCTCTCGGTCTACCGACTTGTAGTCTATAATATCGAAGACTCTCTGGGAAGCTCACTCGGTCTATCCCTTATAGTCTATAGCACCAGGTTCTCTCAGTCCCGTGCCAGTCGATGCATAATAATTCTATAAGACCAAAGTACACCTATAGAGCTACTTGGCTAACCAAAGTACACCTATAGAGATAATTGGCTAACTATAGTACTCTTATAGAGCTACTTGGCTAAACAGTCTACAGGGCAACAAACATGTTATGAATTTCACTCCAACCTATAATCACAAGGCATGGAAATAGGTGTAACAGCCAAAGGCAAACGATACCCAAAGGTCGTAACGAAGAAAATCATGGAAAAAACATCCAGGCACAACAATTTATCCTCCAAAATGATTAAATTACCTCTACACAAGTAGAAAATCAAGGCTGGAAAACAACAAGGGAAAAAAGGTAAACACGCAATACCCCGTTCACAGGTATTGGTGGAATTTTCACATATAACTCAAATACTTTGAACGGTAAGGCACAATCCACCTACCTCGATCCAAGGAGATCGATATACTTGAACCACGACGACTGATTCTACCTTGAACCACATAGATCTGAGAAAACACCCAAAAAATTCAAACCACGATAACATGAGAAAGTGGATGAATTTGAAAACAAGGCTCAAGAAGAAAAAGAAGAAATCACTACTACGATTCCAACGCAATTGACGGTGATCGAATCAGAGAACGGACCGAGGATCAGGAATCCGGAGAAGTTCCACAGCCATACGATGTCTCTCATTCAAACCAGTCCTAGAAGAAGATGTTTATGGCGATCGGGCGCGACCCCAGTCCAATTAATGAATAAAAAGAAAGTACAAGGCGTGTACTTTTAGAGTACATGGCTTGTACTAGGTCTTTCTGTACTCCGCCAAAATCGTCCTCCACATCACCCCTACACACCGTGTGTGTGGCCCGGACATGGCGAGCACACGGCTTCGAGCAGGAAAAGAGTACACGGTGTGTACTCAGAAAGTACATGGTGTGTACTCAGAAAGTACACGGTGTGTACTTCAAAAATTTTCAGAAACTTTATTTTCCTAAAAAACTCCCGAAAAAGGAAGGACATACCTGAAACGAAGATCCGGGTTCTTATAAACTTTTCCCCTTGAAGAAATTCATCCCTGAATTTCCCTATCGAGGCATAAAATAAGAAACCCTGAACAACTCCGGCCACTACAATCATACATCGGCCTCCCTCTCCCTAGTTTCGTCCTGTACTCACCCATGCTGCCAAAGCACCCGTACTAAAGGAATAGACCGCCCATGGAGAACCTTCATACTGTGATCAATAATCCAGATGGGATGCTCCTCAAACGATGCATCCGCTTCGAGCTCAACCTCCTCAGGCTGAAAGACATGTGATGGGTTTGAAAAGTAACATCAGAGCTGAGAGACGTGGAAGACGTCGTGCATGGCCCGGTACCTCTGAGGCAACTGCAACCGATAGGCAACCGGCCCAATTCTCTCCAACATCTCAAACGGCCCGACGTATCGTAGTGAAAGATTACCCTGTCTTCGAATCCTCTTGTGTCCCAACCTTGGTGCGACACGTAGGAAAACCTGATCTCTGACCGTGAACTCTAGAGGTTGTCTCTACTGATCAGCATAAGACTTATGTCAAGACTGTGCTGTAGCCATCCTCTTCCGAATCAACTCTATCTGATTTGAGGTCTCCTGAACAAGACGAGGTCCCATCAAAGCTGCCTCTCCTGCCTCCATCCAACATAAGTGTGATCAACATGGCCTACCGTACAATGCCTCGTAAGGTTCCATCTAAATGGTCGCATGAAAACTGTTGTTGTAGGAGAACTCTACCAGAGGGATATACTTCTCCCAAGAACCATCAATGTCTAGAATGCAAGCTCGGAGCATATCCTCAAGTACCTGGATTGCCCGATCGGACTGTCCATCACTCTGGGGATGGTATACTGTACTCAAAAGTACCTGTGTACCTAAAGCCTTCTGAAGTCCCTTCCAGAACCGAGAGGTAAAATGCGCATCCCTGTCTGAAACAATGGAGTGTGGAACTCCATGTAGACGTACAATCTCTTGGATGTACAGTCATCCCAGATCATCAAAACTGAGGGTCTCTTTGATCGGAAAGAAGTATGAAACCTTCATAAGCCTGTCGACGACAACCCAAACAACATCACTTACCCGAGGTGACCTCGGTAACCCGGTCACGAAATCCATCACAACATCGTTCCACTTCCACTCAGTAATGGGTAACTGCTGCAAAAGCCCCGCTATTCGTTGATGTTTTGCTTTCACTTGCTGACAAGTAGAACATCTCATGACAAAACCAGAAACAACTTTCTTCATAACTGGCCACCATTACTAGCTGTGTAGGTCCCGATACATCTTGGTGATGCCAGGATGAACTCCCCAAACTATGGAATGAAAATCCCGCATTAGCTCCTCACGTATGTCTACTGGCACCCATACGCGTCCCTGGAAACGCAAGATCTCATCCTCGCCCACTGTCCATCCAGGAAGAGGGTCCTCTCCTAACACACTCTCCAGCAAGACTAAGCCTTCTGAGTCTGATATTTTCCCCATCCGTACTCGATCATGTAGTGTAGAGGTAACAACTACAGAAGATAAGACACTTTATCCCTGCCTGTCATGCACCTTCAGATGCATCTTAGAGAACAGAGCCATCAGTTGTCACTCACTACTGGCCTCCTGAACTGCCTGAATCTGGGATCTCCTACTTAGTGCATCTTCCACTACGTTTCCCTTTCCTGGCATATAAGAGAGTTCGAAGTCAAAGGATTGAAGATACTCAACCCACCTACACTATCTCAGATTCAGATCATGCTAAGTGAAGATATACTTGAGACTCTTGTGGTCGGTGAAAACCACAAAGTGCTCTCCCATAAGGTAATGTCTCCAAAAGCGTAAGGCATGAACAACTGCTACCAACTCCAGACCGTGCATAGGGTAATTCCTCTCATGTGGCCTCAACTGCTGAGACCCATACGAAACGACTCCATCTCCCTGCATAAGCACAACTCCTAGCCCGATACATGAAGCATCACAATAAACAGTGTAGCTCTTGCCTAGCTCTGGAAAGACTAGTATATGTTCTAACGTTAACCTCCCCTTCAGCTCTTGAAAGGCGGACTCACAAGAATCTGACCATAAAAACTTCACCCCCTTCTTGGTCAGACCTGTCAAAGGTGCATCTAGGCATGAGAAGTTCTGAATGAAACACATGTAGTATCCATCTAGCCCTAGAAAACTCCGTACCTCAAAGACGTTCTTCGGCTGCTCCCAGGAAACTACATCTCTCACTTTCTCAGGGGCTACAGATACTCCTTCTTTTGAGATGACATGACCTATGAAGTGAATCTGGTCCATCCAAAAGTGGAACTTTGAGTGTTTATCATACATCTGATGCTCTCTCAGTGTACTCAGAACAATCTCAAGATGTGTGGCATGACCGTGTTGAGTGTGAGGGTACACCAAGATATCATCCAAGAAGACCACGAAGAAGGAGTCTAAGTACAGATGGAACACTCGGTTCATCAGTGCCATGAAAAATGCAAGCACGTTCGTGAGACCGAACGACATGACTGTATACTCGTATAGACCATACCTACTCCTGAAGGCTGTCAGAGGTATATCTGATGGTCTAACGCGCAACTGATGATAACCGGACCTCAATTAAACATTCAAGAACACTCGTGATCCTCGAAGCTGATCAAAGAGGTCATCTATCCTCGGTAAGGGATATCAATTCTTGAACGTAAGATGGTTTAGCTTCTGATAATCCACACAAAGCCGAAGGGCGCTGTCTTCCTTTTTTGAAAACAGGACAGGCGAAACCCAAGGAGAGGTACTGGGTCGGATGAAACCCCTTGCACGTAACTCCTCCAACTGCTTCCTGAGCTGCAACAACTTAGGTGTAGCCATCCTATAAGGTGGAATGGACACCGGTTCCGCTCCTGGCACAAGCTGAATCGATAAGTCTACCTCACACTCTAGAGGAAAACATGATAAGTCCTCTGGAAAAACATCCCTGAAACGATCCACCACTGGGGGAAAGTCTAACTGTGAAGTCCCCTGGTCATCCAGATAAAGACTGGCAATCTAGGTTGTAACTTCCCCTAGCCCATGATGCTCGGGTCCAGCTCTACCAGCCTAGACATCCCACTCGCCTCTATAAAGAAAAGATCCTCCCTCTGGTGATACGAATCTCACCCTGCAGCGATAGCAATCGACGACTGCCTGGAAGGGAACCAACCAGTCCATACCAAGAATGACGTCATAGCCCATTATCTCTAGGACATAGAGGTACCATAAGAAATCACAACCCGAAACCTCAAGAGGTAACTCTCTACACTGACCTACGCTAGATTTCCTTGTTCCCAACGGAATGTTAAGATTCAGCAAGTCGACAGACGAAAAGATACAGAGCGCAAGGCTCTCCAAAACTGCAATAGAGATAAAGCTATGCGAAGCACCAGTGTAGAAAAAATCTGAAGATAAGAATTAGGCTACTAAGATCATACCTCGAACTGTAGAAGGGCCAGAATCTTACTCCTGATAGGTCTGCTCCACAGCAAAAGACTGGCCTGCACCACTACCCTGCGCCCCTGGCTGACCACTCTAACGTGATTTACTCTGCTATCGTTGATGACCTGGTGACTGAACACCATGGCCACGACCTCCACCTCGGCCCGAACGGCCGGAAGAACTCCAGTTCTCAGATTGGTGGCAAACTGGCGAAGCATCTCCAGAACGCGGGGTCATAGAGGAACCCCTTCAACCAGATGAAGGTGAGAAGATGTGACAGAAGTGCTGCAGATGGCCCATCTTGCCGTAAGATCGGCACTCTATCATATCTCTATGCCACTGAGGCCTAGTATGCCCAATCCTACCGCACTGGTAGCATACAACCTGGCTTCCAGAGGACACATCCCGCGAACCTAGATCTCCTAGAGAAGACTCTCTTCGACGCTTCCTACTGTCTGTAAGAGGAACACCAGCTCTGGATGTCGAACCGCCCTGGCTCACTACTCCAGAATCCCTCAGATTGCACTCAGTAATCAACTCCTGGTTGACGATGGAGGATATTGAAGTCAACTGGAAGATATTCACCAGGGAACGGATCTGCTACCTGAGACCGTCCTCGAAATTCCTAGAAAAAGAACAACTCATCACCTTCTAGGATCGAATTGAAATTCTGTAGCTCAGTAAAACGAGAAAAGTACTCCATGACAGAAAGACTACTATGCTGTAGACTCATAAACTCCCGGGCTCGATTGGCCCTCAGGGTCTCCGGATAAAAGTAGTCATAGAAGGTGCGTCGAAACTCATCCCATGACATACTCTGCTAGCATCCTAACTGCGAGATCACCTCCCACCCCCTCTTGGCGGTGTCCCGGAACATATAGGTGGCCATATTTACCCTATTCTCTGGGGGTATCTCCAGATGCTTGAAGATAGTTAGGGTGGCCTCGAACCATGACTCTGCAGCCTGGGGTCCTCCATCCCCTGAGAAAGTAGGAGGATGCTGCTGCTGAAAAACCCTTTTCAACTCATCCATTGGTGAGGAAGGTGGCAGAGCTCCCTGAAAATTATGTAACATCCTCAGGAAGTCCTCCCTGAACTACGAATCGGTGCTTGTGATGGGTATAACTACTGGTGACAAGGCTGACACAGCAGAAGGATCAATTTGAGGTTCTTGATCGGCCATATCCGGTGTCTGGTCACCATCCGGCAACTGACGTACAACCAGAGGATGTCTCAGAGGCATATCTCTGAAAGATCAAAAGCACACCTTAGACCCGGATAACAAAGAATAAAAACACAAGAGTATAAAATGGGAACAGGGGGAAGAAAGTATCAAGTTTCACAAAACACAACTACACGGCGTGTATAAAAACTACACGGCGTGTACTTGATCTCTAAACCCCTGCCCGAGTCTCCTTACACGGCTAACCCACACTGTCCAAACTAACCCCCTACTACATGGTGTGTTCCCTAGGGACACGGCGTGTACTAGACACAGTCTCGGTGGCCTGTGTTTTTAGTTACAAGACATTCTACACGGCTGCCCTTACACGGCGTGTTCCGAACAAACACGACGTTTATAAGAGAAGATAACACAGACCCGTGTTGTTTGTGACACGACTGGGTAACTAGGACAAAACTACACGGTGTGTTCTTTACCAACACGGTGTGTTCTACTCGAGCATCCCCGACCTGTGTTGTTAGTGACACGGCCGAGTACACGACTCTAAACAACATGGCATGCACCTACTGTACACAGCGTGTTCCTGAAGTTATTTTCAAGACACTGTGTTTCTGATCACACGGTCAGTGACACGGCCAGAAAACTATATGGCGTGTATCCAGAAAGTACACGCCATGTATTCTGGGTTTTTCTGGGCAGTAGATCAAAAACTGTACAAAAGCCCAGAAACACTGAAAATAAGGCAAAGAGGTGCCAAATTCTGATCCGTGAGGGGCTATACTCCCTGTGAATCAAATCTTGGCATCTCCTACAGTCATGTACAGGAGAAAAAAGGATCATGATCCACCAACTTACGATTCAAGAGGGCCCATAAAACCTCAAGAATCAAAATTTGGCGTTCATTTTATGCAATGTATAAACAAACAGTTTCTCTATCAAACGGCAGAGATTCTATCAATCATCTATCAGAACGACATGCATAATCTACACAAAGTCTATCACAACAACATGAAATCACTAATACACCCTAGATGGCATGTGAAGAATGCATGGAATGTGATTTCTAACAAGTTCTTATATGATGCATGAGATGGCATACCCTCATCTCATCGGGTTGCGTCCAAAATAAAACCGTAATATCAAATCAATAACATCACAAAGAATGTGAATCACTCTAGGTGAAATCATATTAACTGTAAAATCCCAAACAAGCAAACTGCAATAAACGAGGTATTATGGCTTTTCCCTATACATGGGTTAGCTACTCCCAGGAATAGCTTATTACCAAGTACTGAATCCTCCCTATCCTTGGATAAGGTCTCCAAACAGTAAAGAAAGAGAAAAGGAATCCCATTTGATACCACTTTGTAACATCCCAGTTCTAGAATACACCCAAAGGTGCCTTGTACCCAGTTGGTCACATGGCCTCAAGCGCATTTCCCCAAACGCCAGAGGCTGCCGACTAGCAGCGAGGGCCTTGGGTGTGATAATGGGGAAACTATGCCCTCATTGGCAGAGTACACATCAGAAATAAATAAACATGCAATAGAGGAAGTAGTGAAAAACCAATAATAACAAACAGAAGAAGACAAAATCAACAAACTGGAGCACATATGTATATATGGAATGATTCAAGATACAACTTTAGGAAAGCATCCAAACAAGTCATAATGCTGAAAACACCACAGTACCAAAACAAGTACAAAAGAAAAGTAAACAGCTCCTCAGCATAGCAAGCCAAAGCTTGGTCCCTTTCTCTCCTGCTCCAAGCAATAAAGTTCTAGAAGTAAAAGGGTGCTTTCTCTTGTCTATACCTGCAACAAAATGGTCTTCTTGGGCCCAAAAGTATGGCCCAAACAGGGTGTGAGATAAAATCCCAGTAGGCAACCACCTGAAGATCCGTGCCTAATAGTCAGTGAGTATGTGGCAGGTAAAAGTACAATAACCAGTAAACAACAACAACAAGCAGTAATAAGTAAATAGTAAGTATTGAAACAGGATGATACACAATAGTAATCAACCACAACAACAAAAACAGTAAAGCAAATCAGCTAACAAAAATAGGAACCACTGGGATGTACCCACAACCATCCCCTCTGGCCCTAACCAAGAAATACCACAACCCTCTGGGAAGTGCACTCATCCTAACCCCTCTGGCTTGGTCATACGAATTTATGAGACTCTCTAGGGAAGCTCACTCGGTCAATTCCCCTTATAGTCTAGGGTAGTCAGGGACTCTCTGAGGAAAATCACGTGGTCTAACCCTCTAAGCCCCAAGGTCTAGAGACTCTCTGAGGAAGCTATCTTGGTCAATTCCTCCTATATACTCAGGTATACCATAGAATCTATGAGGAACATCACTCGGTAAATTCCTCCTCTAGCCTGGGAAGGCTCTTAAAAAGATTCAAACAAGGTAAGACTCTCTGAGGAAGCTCACTCGGTCTACCCTCCTGTATTCCATAATATCCAATACTCTCTAGGAGCTCACTCAGTCCATCCCCTATAGTATATAATGTCCAAGACTCTCTGAGGAAGCTCTCTCGGTCTACCCTCCTGTAGTCTATAATATCCAAGACTCTCTGGGAAGCTCACTCGGTCTATCCCTTATAGTCTATAGCACCAGGTTCTCTCGGTCTTGTCCCAGTCAGTGCATAATAATGCTATAAGACCAAAGTACACCTATAGAGCTACTTGGATAACCAAAGTACACCAATAGAGCTACTTGGATAAACAATCTACAGGGCAACAAACATGTTATGAATTTCACTCCAACCTATAATCACAAGTCATGGAAACAGGTGTAACAGCCAAAGGCAAACGAGACCCAAAGGTCATAACAGAGCAAAGAATGGGAAAAAAATCCAGGCACAACAATTTATCCTCCAACATGATTAAAGTACCTCTACAAAAATAGACAAGAAAGGTAGGAAAACAACATGGGAAAAAAGGTAAACACGTAAGACCCCGTTCACGGGTATTGGTGGAATTTGTACATAAAACTCAAAGACTTTGAACGGTAAGGCACAAACCACCTACCTCAATCCTAGGATAATGATATACTTGAACCATGATGACTGATTATCCCTTGAACATTGTAGATCTGAGAAAATGCCCAAAATGTTTAAACCATGATAACTTGAGAAAGAGGAAGAATTGGAAAACAAGGCTCAAGCAGAAGGAAGAACTCACCGCTACAATTCCAGTAGAATCGTCAGTGATCGAATCGGAGAACAGATGGAGGCTCGGGAATCTGGAGAAGTTTCACAGCCGTACAACATCTCTCAGTCGAACCAGTCCTAGAAGAAGACGTTTATGGCGATCGGGCGTGACCCCGATCTGATTAAAGAAAAAAAAAGTACACAGCGTGTACTAGGTCTTTCTGCACTCTCCAAAATCGGCTTCCACGTCACCCCTACACACCGTGTGTGTGGCCCATACATGAACAACACATGGCTTTGAGAAGGAAAAGAGTACACGACATGTACTCATAAATTACATGGTGTGTACTAAAAAAATTTCCAAAAACCTCATTTTTTCTCAAAAAATCCAGAAAAATGAAGGACATACATGAAACGAAGATCCGAGTTCTTACATTTATAACTCCTTAATTCTTGGTTAGGTAGAAATAATGATTTAGAGGGCTTGGGTAGTATCTTGATATGTACCTATTATGGGGCACTCATCATAGAAAAATTATGAACCAAATAAAAATGTATTAATAGTGGGACCCTATTTCTATCTCAAGAAGATAATGTTTTAGATGAGTTTAGATAATATTTAGTGGGTTAATTTATTTTAAATAGTGGTTAAAATTTATTGGTTCTAATATAATTTTCAATAATAGTGGTCCATTCTTATATCCTTCCACCATAGTCATGTTAAACCATTATTAAAATTATTCCATACTCTTCCTATAATTGATCGATATCTCAAAAATTACTCTTATCATGTTATTTTGATTTGGATAGAGAAACAAAATTATCATAGTATCCAATATCCTTACATAGCCTAGTAATTAGATATTTCCAATCACCCTCAGAATAGTCCTCTGCTAATATCATATATAGTGATTTATGTTTTAGTGACTTATGTTTCCAATACCCACAATGGGTGTATAATAAATTAATATAAAAAATGAAAATAAATATATAACTAATTAAAATTATTAAAACACACGGTAGAAATAAAAAGATATTTGACCGATTATAAACTCATAAACAAGGGGAATGATGTAATTATCTTCAGAGTGGACACAAATGACCAATTGAACCATCATTGGTTTTATTAAAAAATTAAGGGAAATAAGAAGAAGTTGTAGTAGTAACATCCCTAGTTGATCCAGTATCCCCCCTAGATCTCAAAACTCCTTTATTTTTATATTTTATTTCCCAATTTTTTATCTACCTCCTGATATTAATGAGTTCCTTTTCCAATTACCCCTTAATGATCGATCCACTCATTGAATTATGAGCCCAATTCAATTCCATTAATTACTATCTTGTTCATAAATCAATGGTCTGGATTTCTACCAATCAGTATTCATCAAATATTTCTAGGTAAATAATTTTAATATCATGATCTAGTTTTGTACATCATTGTGGATAAATTATTCACAACTTTTTAGCTGTAGTGGAAGATAGAAGCAGTAAATTAGGAGTTTCATGTGTTAGGTCTGTGGACTTAAATGAGTTTATGTTAGTTAATGGAATAGGCTTGGGCCTTAGTTATCAAGCCCTATAACTAGGCTTGGAACTGGATAGTTTCAGGTATCACTTCTCCCATATTTGATTTCTTAATGCAATATTATTTTCTGAATTACTACATTATAAGAATCTATTACATGAATTATTTCCCCATTTCATCATCGATGGAAAAATTTGAATACTTATTTATCAGTGGAACCACAATTTTTAGTAAGGTTCCTTCTATTGTTAGCATTCTTAGTTTAGGATCAATACTTTTTTTCTCCAAGCATGAATTTTTGTTTAGTGAAAAGATGAGATAATTTAGTACTGTACTTAGTCCCTCCTAATTCATGATTGGATCTTCTTAGGGTTTCATTATCACATATATTTAATTAGGATCAGTAGATCTTGGGTGAGATTGGAGTGTGGATTGATCATTATATTTTCAGACTAGATCCTTATCATTTTTCATGTGTCCATAGTTTTGAGTTGGGGGATCTTCCAAATTCTCCTGATCCAGTTCAAGGGAATATAGAGAGATCATGGGATGTTATCTTCCTCTGTCAAGAAAGAAATGCTACATATGTTTCTTAGGATCCCATGAGTAGAACACATCAAGTGTTTTACCTCGGTTAGTATCTTAGGATATCACAGGGTTTATATCTTTTATCCTGATGTGGTCGTGTCTTTAATGGTTGTATGACTCAATCAGTTGGGTCCGTCTTCCTCATGGTAGTGTTTGTGCGGTTTTGGGGAATTAGGAAGTGATATCCTTCACAGTGGAGAATCATTGAAAATATTCTTCATAGGTGGTGAAATCATGGAATCATTGATCATGGAACACTTGGAAAGATGTTTTTTTGGTTAGAACATAGCTAGAGTTTTGATAGTATGCATGTACAATATCCTTAGATTGGATGTTAGCCATCATATCACTAGGAGAAATCGATTTAGATATATGGTTTTCAAAATTTGGTGTGGTTGATCAATATGATCAACCATGAGAAGGGGTGAAAAAAATTCTTTTTTTGGTTTGGTAGGCCAATTCCACAACTTCTTTTTGGTTTTTGTGATTGTGGAATCTGAAATATAAATCATATTCAATTGATTCATCATTGAGGTTGATTTCCATTTTCGTTTTATTGATTGTAGTAGATGGAATTAAGTGTAATTAATCTATTTTTTATAAACATTTCTCTTCATAGGAATGGTTTATCTATTTATTTATTGTGGTCAATTACCTTTACAGGAGTTCCTTTCTAAAAATTGATAGTAATAAGGGAAGTCACCAATTGATCGTTCCTAAAAAAATCACTTCATATAGTTGATTGATCTTTTCATGTGGAACCTCCATCCATATTCCATTTTTCTTGAAGTTGGATGATATGTAAGGATGAAATTCATGTAATAATCAATTGAAAATATGTCACTTCATGCAGTTTATTTCTCTTGTCGTATGGCGAATCCTTCACTTTTCAATTTTTTAGTGGCAGGATAGACTGTATAAAGATTGTGTATAGTTGATCCTTTCCTATTACATTATACAATGTTTGAATCAACCTTAAGATGAATGCTCACTCTCTATCTATTCATTTTCCATTTTTTATGGTATTCCCAACACATTCATTTTTAGTGAATTATTTTATTCATGAATTGGTAATAAAATAAAATTACTATTTTACTTTAAAAATAATAATTCATGTTCATTAAAAATTAAAATTCCATATTTAAAAATTAATGTATGACTTATAATTTTAACTGAAAATATTAATAAATCATTAGGGATAATTAATTTCATCCATTACACACTTAATTACAATATTCAACAAGAATAAAAACATATTGATTTTACTCATCAATTTAATTAAATAATGGGGATTTATAATGAATATCAATAAAAAAATCATATATTTGGGCATGTATAACCCCCCCCCCCAAACATAAACTATATCACTCCTAATAAATTATATCACTGAATTCCATTAATAAAAATTTTTCAATGAAATTTAAATTTAATGGAAAGGTAGTTAATAAAATAAAATATATAATCACAAAAAATTATGAACTATCATGTATAGAGTGAAGGAAATTAATTTATTATTTTTACGCACAATTTTACATCATGTGTCATAAATGTGTTTAATTAAAAATAAATTAAATTCTATTATTCACATAAAATTAATCCCTCAAAATACATCATATTTTTTAACCTACCTCACATGAAGTCTTATAAAAATCTTCACTCAATAGAATAATTTTATATGGGATTATTATCATACATGGAATGTGATTATTTACCATAGTTTCGGGAAAATTATCATCTCTCCAAATTATGAATCAAGAAACATACAATCAATCATGAGATAATGAAATAGTTATTATGTGTCTCTATGGTTGGTGGGAAAGTGTTAAAAAACTCTTTTATAGAAAGAGGAAGGTTCTAGTTTTTAAATATGGTTCATGATTTATCAAGTAAAGAATGGATGAACCCCTCATTTAATCATCCATAAATAGGACATAACACATGATCCCTTTATGTAATCTTATGTTCCTGATGAATGAGTTTTGAAACGATTCGAAAAAAAGGATTCAATATAATATCGTATTTTTTTTATGGAATACATTGTATGTTTCCACATAAAGAATAATGATCATGACCTATTCTTTATATATGTTTATGAATCAATTAGATAAGAACAAGGAATGTTATAAAAAAATCCCCTTCTATTATTATTATTGTAATTATTATCATTATTATTTTATAGAGAATAGGATGATTAAAATGGAATCTAAAGAATAGTGACTTATACCCATTTATCCTCTCTGAGATTCCTCTTATGGTAACTCAGACCTCCCATTGACTATATTTATTGAAATTACTCCTAGATAAATAAAAATGGAAGCCCAATTACCACAAAATTAGACTATAATGAATTATTAAAATATAATTTGGAGTTAGGGTAGGTAAAGGATAATTTATCTAGTAATATATTTTAAACCTATATGGTCATACATGGTTATCTGAGGGATAAAAAAGGATCAATGTTCAAGTAAGGTTTAATGAAAATGTGAGGGACTATCCAATTTAATGACTTAATCATACTGAATGTACTAAAAAATAATAGATATTTGAGAGAGAACAAACATAAGTTATAGTTTAAAAAACAAAATCCCAAGATTCTCTCAAGAAGTGAGGGTATCAGGAATATGATGTTTGAATTTTCCATAAACTACTAATGTCATGGATTAATATTTTTGGATAGTTAGTAGTGATCATGGATTTAAATTTTCCATTCTAAAATCATGAATATATTTTAAAATCTCAATCAAATCAAAACTAATACATTTAATCAATCATTTGATCTCTTGAGATTTAATATTATGATCAAACTACTCACACTCACTTGTAGTTCCACTTTTATTTAGTTACCCAATTTAGCTCAAAGAATACCTGAAAACATAGAAAAGTTTCACGGGTTTTTTTAATTTATATTCAAAACATAAAAAAGGTATATAAATACTAATACTACCTTTTCCCTCTTCCTTACAGTTATTTTAGGCATACATTTGTTCAAGGGAAATAAATTATCTAGACCAATATGAGGTAAAGGGATGACCTGGGTGTGTCTTGATTAAAAACAGTAGGGAGGAGCTGTAACTACTCTATAGGGTATTTATAGAAACCTTCCCGGTACTTCTTCAATTATTGGACATTCAGCTTGAATGAGTTGGTTGAACCATCTTTGGAATACCAATGACACCAAAAGGAAATTTATTTGTTATTGTGTATGGAAAAGTCCACTTGGAATGAAGATTATTTGGGAAGATATTTATCTTTGATAAAAATAACAAAACTTTATATCAAACATGGAAATCATTTTTCTTAATCAATTTTTCATGAGTATATTTAGTTTTCTCCTTATAATGTAGTGAGTTATCATATTCATCCCTTATCAACTCTTCAAGTCCCATCATCCACACCTTCCCCCATTCTCTAGACTTTCTAAACTCTAGGTTCATGATTTATTCAGCCTATTTGGATTTATGATATACATCAAAATTAAAGTGAAAAATTTTTTCCATAAAAAACTTTTTAGGGTGACCTCCAAATACCTTTGGAATTATTTGTTGGAAAGCTTTAAAATTCAATTTGTTTATGTGCGATAGTTAGAATATATTTTATGGTGCACTCTATATTTCGTATTTAGGGACTCCATGTTCGTATTTAAAAATTGGGTTTCATGGTATCTGATTAATGATTGAGGTATTCCAAAAAAAATTGTTTTATAAATTCACTCATAGTTTTGAATCATCAGTTTGAGTATGTTTTTATTCAATCCATTATGAAACGTAGTATAGTTATAACCAGATTTAGTAAAATATAAATGACAGAGTAAATAGGCACATAAAGTATGTTATCTGAACATTAAAAATTTCAATGAAATTATTTTTTTTGCGAAATCTCATATATTTTAGAAATTACATTAAAAAATTTTTAGTTCTGATTTTCTATTAAAAATGTTGGGACTTTAAAAAATCGAGGGCTAAAACAATCTAATTTTAAATTTCTTTGTAGAGGTTTTTTAATGTCCAAAATTGACTCAACATAACGGTGTATGGTAAAAAGAATGTACCGAGATAATTTCATCTTGTTGGATGCTCCTTATAATGATTTCTTCATGATACTTTTTCCATAAATAAAGATCCTCCTTAATGTGATATTTTGATTCATATTTTATGTTTGTTGTTTGATTTTTAGAGAATAAGGAGGGTCTATTTTATATGAACAAGAAGTTAAATATGTCCACATACCATGGATCTTGGGTGAGGTTATATAGTTTCTAAATAGGGAATGAATCAACAAGATTGGCTTTTTAATTGGTTCTACCTTAATAGTGTGAGGCTTCTAGATCATGTGGTATGCCACCATATTTTCACAACTCTTCTTATCTTTAATATTCTGGTCAAAATATTATAGAATTTTCATCGATATCACATGTTATGTATTTTAATTAGGTTTCTTGATTAAGTATATCAATAATGCATGACCAGAGAAAAAAAATTAATTTACCCCTCATAAGATAATATATTTTTTATAATGGTAAAAAAACAAAAAAAACTCCATCTTTGTTTTTTGTTGTTATTTTAGCCTGTGTCTAGAGTCTATGAAGTGTAGTCTATCACTTGTGAATTTTTATCAATAATTATTAAAAACAAAAACCCTATAGATCTTTTTGAAGTATCACGTTTAATTTCAAAGGGGTATCTCCAGTTTTATTGAATATATAATGGGGCGTTAGTTAATAACTATTTTTATTTTTCAAAACTATCCTGCATGAATATTTAAATATATAATTAGTTTTTATTGAGTATGTTATTTTGGAAGAATAAATTTTTTCTAAAGTCTCTAAAAAACCTTATATAAAATCTAATGTGGATTAAAAATGATCAAATGTTCTTAATAGTAGTGGGGTAAGGAACTGTGAAAATAACATCAAATTTGGATTTATCGACTTCAATTCAGTATTTTAAGAACAAATGGACCAAAAAAAATCTTATTAGACCATAATAATTTTCTTTTGAATATTTAAAACAAGGTTTTTCAAAATATATCATCTTAAAAAAATTTCTAAAATATCTATATAGAATTTAAAATAATTTCCATAGATATTAATTTAATCGAGAAATACCTCGAGGGTGATCTCAATCAGGTATGAGACGTTACTTACCATGCAACACTGAATGGTATCTAATGCATTAGAAATACTGAAGGGAATCCTTTGGTAGGAATTTATACTGACTATACATGTGAAAGTAGAATTTTATTTGTCCTATGAATCTATTATAACCTATGAATACCTAGAAAATCCATCAAGGTATCAGTAATAAGACTTCCCAGCTAGTCTCTCTAACATTTGGTCCATAAAGGGTCTGAGTAAGTGTTATATTCTGGCCACCTATATCAATATACTATAATATAAATAGACTCTCCATGTATTCTGAATTATTATGGGTACTAACTCATTATTATTATAATTCACAATTTTTTAGGCCATTTTCATTAGGAAAACATGGATGGGACTAACCCATTAGTAGAAAATGATGGGATGGATTATTATATATCCTAAGCGTCTTTCTAATGATTAAATTATAACTTCCTGAAGGGTAGGTATGATTGTTCCTATATGATATCGCATTTTTTCATCCAATGGCATGTGAATTATGTGTTATATTTTTCAGTAGCTGGCGTAACATTCTAAGAGATAAGTTATTTGGGAATATAACTGGAAGGTTTTTAATTTATATAAAGAAGGAATATTTTATGTTTGATGGAGAAAACATAAGTTCTAGTTCATGTGGATTTTCAAAAGATGATTTTAGCTCAATTTTTATCCATACAGGAAACATATATATTTAATTATAAAATATTATAATATAATTTCAATAATTCATAAAAATAAAATTAATCAATTTCTTAAAAAAATTAAAACTTGAAACTTTCTTTAAATTGTGTTAAATTTCAAGAACATATTTTTCAATAATTTTGGGTGTTTTTGAAACTTCCTCTATTTTGATTATATCATCAAACATTTCAATTTAATCACTACTGGAATCTTATCCTTTACCAACGGTTTCAAACCGTTGGTAAAGGCTGGACAAACGGTGGAATAAAATAAAGTAATGGTTGTCTAAACCATTGGATGTGGAGCCATGGAGATATATATATCCTAACGGTTCTATAAGAACCACTAGGATATGGGAGGAAAATGGATTATAAACCCACAGGTTCATGAAACTACTAGAAATATCAATCATCATGTCTATACCCATGATTTTCAAACTGTTGGTATGGACTTTTACCAATGGTTCCCCAAAAACCATTGGTAAAAGTCAGGTAAAATGTTCTATACCAATGGTTTGTAAACCATTGGTATATACTTCTTCTAATGGTTTATGTGAAACCATTGGTATATGATCAATTTAGAAACATATTCTAATGGTTTACAACCGTTGGAATAGGCTTGTGCACCTACAACAAGCAGGTATGCCTCCCCCTGTGTAGAATTCATACAGAATTCTCAATACCAACATAATAGATACATAATTCTATATGAATTCATATAGAATTAATACAACATAGAATTCTCAATAAGAGCAATTCTTTATTTAATTACACACTTACAGAATTCATAATTCATAATTAATATGTTAATTAACAACTAACACATAGAGAATTCAATTAAAAATTCAATTCGGAATTCAGAAGTTAATTACCCTATGCAATATAAAATTATGAATGGAATATATACAATATTTAATTATCTATAACACATATAAAATTTAATTTATAATTCAGAATGTAATAACCCCTATATAAGAAAATCATGTTTTAGGTTTTGAATATGCATTGTTGTTCATAGGCATGAGTAAATTTAGTTGAGATTTCATATTTTGGATAATGTGGTATGCCATATTGTAGTAAGGGCTAATGGGACATGGAGGGTGGGGGGATATCCAAGGGTTTCAGGGGATTTCCATGGGGGTAGGGGTGTTTAGGTGGTGGGGGTTATCCAGGGGCTATCCATGGGGGTGGAGGGAGATATCCAGGGGGTTTGGGGTGTCCAAGGGGGTAGGGGATGTCCAAGGTGAAGGGGGTGTCTGGGGGGATGGGGGTGTTAGGGTGTTGGTGGTGGGGGGGGGGGGTGTTCATGGGGATGGGGTGGTGTCCGTGGGGGGGGGGTGTCTGGGGGGTGGGAGTGCTGTCCAAGGGGGTAGGGGGTGTCCGGGGAGGGGGGGGGGCTGTCCAGGGGGTGGGGGGTATCCATGGGGGTGGGGGTGTTAAGGGGTGGGGGTGTCTAGAGGGTGGATGAGATGTCTAGGGTGTTGCGAGGTTGTCCAAGAGGGTTGGGTGTGTTTGGTGGGTGGAGGCTATCCGGGGGTTGGGGGTGTCCCGTGGCGTGGGGGGTGTCCAGGGGGTGGGGGATATCTAGGAGTGGGGGTGGGGTGGAGGGGGATTTCCATGGGGGTGGGGGTGTCTAAGGGGTGGTGGGGGTGTCTAGGGGGATGGGGTGGTGCCCTGGGGTTGGAGGGGCTCTCCAAGGGGTTTGGGAGGGTGTCCAAGGGGGTTGGGGGTCTCTGGGGTGTGGGGGATTGTACGTGGGGTTGGGGATGTCCAGGTGGTGAGGGTGTCCAGGGGTGGGGGTGCCCAGGTGGTGGGGTGGTGTGTCCAGGGGGTGGGGGTGGTCCAGAGGGGTTGTGGGATGTCTAGGGGGTCGATGGTGTCTAGGGGGTGGGGGTGTCCAGGTGGGGTGGGCGGGCTGTAAAAAGGGGTGTGGGGCTATCGAAGTGGGTAGGGGGTATACAGGGGGTGGGGGTGTACATGGGGTGGGGGTGTACATGGGGTGGGGGGATATCCAGGGGGCGGGGACCTATCCATGTGCGTGGGGGTGTCCAGGGGGTGGGGGTGTCCAGGGGGTGGGGTGGTCTCTGGGGGGTGGGGGTTGTCCAAGGGGGCAGGGGTGTCTAGGGGGTGGGGTTGTGTCTAAGGGGTGGGGGGATTTCCAGGGTTTTGGGGGATATCCAGGGGAGGGGGAGTTCGGGGGGTGGGGGGATCTCTAGAGGGTGGATGTGTCTAGGGGTGGGATTGTCTAGGGGGTGGGGTGTCTAGAGTGCAGGGTGGTGTCCAACGGTTGGGGGTTGTCCAAGGGGGTGGGGTGGTGTCCAGTGGGTGGGGCTGTCCGGGGGGTTGGGGGGCTTTCCAAGGGGAAATGGGGTGTCCGAGGGGGCTATGCAGGGGTGGGGGATGTCCATGGGGGTGGGGGTGTCTAGGGGGTTGGGGTGTCTAGGGGGTGAGGTGGTGTCCAGGTTGGATGAAGGGGCTATCCAGGGGGTGGGGCCTATCCAAGGGGGTAGGGGTGTACGAGGGGGTGGGGGTGTACGAGGGGGGGGGGGGGTTCCAGCTGGTGGTGGTGTCGAGTGGGGCTGTCTAGGGGGTTGGGGGATGTCCAAGGGGGAAGGGGGTGTCCGGGCGGTGGGGGGATATCTAGGGGCGGGGGCTGTCCATGGGGGTGTGGGTGTCCAATGGGTAGGGGTGTCTAGGGGGTGGGGTGGTGTGGAGAGGGTGGAGGTCTTGTCCAAGGGGGTAGGGTTGTCCGAGGGGGGGGGGGGGTGTCGAGGGGGTGGGGGGGGGATTTCCCAGGGGTGGGGGTGTCCAAGGGATGGGGGTCGGGGTGGGGGTGTTCAGGGGATGGGTGAATCAGTCACAAACAATAATCATGCCATGTTTTATTATTTATAGATAAATAAATAAAGATAATTTGACCTATATAATCACACATACATTTAGGAACAACAAATCGTCAAATATCAAATGTCAGTAATATCAGTCAAAAATTTATGAGAACAATCTTTCCCTCTTCACCATCATTATCACCACCATCATCATCAACCTCACCACCATCTTCATCATCATCCCCATCATCTTTCCTGCCCTCCTCATCGCCCTCCTCCTCCTCCCCATACTCCTCCTACGCCTTGGCCTCTTTCTTTCCCTCCTCCTCCTCTACCTCTACCTCCTCTTCACCATCATCTCGACCACAACTAGAAAAACCACTTGCGGAACCATATATATAACGTATCGACAACAATAATTCCTCACAAGTAGTGATGGACTCTGGTGGAAGTGTAGGATGTAAAACTTACATAAGTTTCATAAATGTAGTGTTTTCCCAAGAAGACAATTATGTCATCTCTATGGCCCTTTTTCAGCCTATTATGTTGGTTCCTTAACCTGCTGGAACTCAATGGCACTACAACTCTTACCTGAGGTGGGACAATACCTCGTCGGGGCTATACTCTTCCATGGTTGGTAGCATACTCTTCCAGGGTGTGTATCTCCAAACACCTGATGTAAATGACCGTTAGGCCCAAAATTGTCAGGTTCCTGGGAATTAAGGTCCTCTATAGCTTCCTGTTACAAATATAAATATATTATTAAGTTACAAAATTGATATTAAAATTTTAAATCAAAAAATTAAAACTTACAATATGTTGCTGAGTCAGTTTATTAACCATACTTCTTTCTTTCTTCCTTCTACTCGAGGAAAACAACTTTCCTCAAGGAACAGGTTCATCAATAGTCAATTTTTTCTTCTATAATGACATTGAATGTAGGAAACCATAATTAAAAATAGGTTACCAATAATTAATTTCATTACAAAAAATATATAAATAACTATCATACCAACTTCCTCTCATGACCTGGGAGCATAGTACGTCCCAATGTGTGGAGGTATTTTTTTGGAACTCATGTATTTTTACATCTTTTGGAGGATTACTAAACAAAATAAAATAATAAAAAAGATATTATTAATGAAAAAAATGAAATTTTTCATTTAAATACCTCAAATGTGATTAATACCATGAACTGGGTAGTTGTCCAATGAGTAATCATCTGCTGATACCGTTCTAATGGACAATAATCAAAGATAGGGAACTCCTCTAACTCTCTTCCAACTCTAGAATTCCATAAAATATACAAATATTTCTTATAGTCTCTCAAAATCTCACCTAAATCCTTTAAATGTGCTGTCTGTGCACCCTCACCATCAGGGAGAATAAACCAAAGTTGACACCAAAATATTAATTCATATAAAAAATAATAATAATATATTGCATTAAATACAACATATTATTTTACCCATATCTCTTCCCAAGCATTATCCTTGACTTTATTTGGCAACTGTCTCCATGAGAGCAGGTTGATAGGAATGATTTTGGAGTATTTGGAAAGCATCACCAAAAAAATCCAACATTGGTGCCCTGTTTTTTCAATCATTTGACTATCTTCATTGTAGTCCACCATCAACTACGTACGGCAGTTCCAAACCGCACGCATGCGTGTACGCCCACGCCCCCACCTTCTATTAGTATATGTATCTGTTATGAAAGAAAAAAATATTTTATCAATACATGTATTAATGAAAATAAATGATGGTATAAAAATTTATTAGGGATGTATAAATATACCTACGGTAGTCTGATCAATGGGAGCCGATGGATCCACAGAAACTAAAGGAACACCTTGTACAGGTGGAGTGGGTCCCAATGTATTCTCCACATGGACAGAATCTGGTAGTGTAAGAGTCAAGGAAGATGGAATATAAAATCATGGAGAGATGTAAGCAGAAGTAAAAGAAGCTGACACAGATGGTTGGAAAAATGTTGGATGGAGAGTGGGAATCATCATCGGATATGGTAAAGATGGGTGAGAAGGCTAAGATGTAAAGGGTGGTGAAAACAAGTGATATCTAAATATCCCATGTGTCCTTAACCACACATTGGGATCAGATTGTGGTATATATGGTATGTCATTGGGAAGGGCAGGGTCTAATCAGGTATGCCGAATAGATCGGCTTGCTCTCGTACCACCCCCCTCGTACGGACACCCTAAGAAATGGGACCACAACTTGGATGCTTATAAAATAATTGTTGCCTAAGAGGTGGATCCTATTTTTTTTAAAACAATAATAATCACAAGATATAAGGCCCCATCCTTAAACATTACTTAACCTTGAGTTATTACAAGATTACACATTGAGGATCTTTTCAGGTTTAGAGTTTTAGATAATTAGATCATAAATCATGCATTACATTTCACATTTAAACAAAGTGGTTACATAAAAGATAGTATTAATTTTTTCCCCATCAGTGGAAAAAAATTTAAAACAAAACATGAATTCTTTCATGACACTTCCTTGACCCTATCATCACATCATGTACCTTTCCCTTGACCTGTGAAAAACATTTCAAAAACTTGGGATGATCATAAAAAGCTCAGTAAGGGATATAAAAGTACGAAATGAAAACATTAGTCAATGTATGAAATAATACTTTACTCATAAAACATAAGCATTTTCACATACCTCATCAAATCACGAATAAATCATAGAAATCATAAGACATAAAGGTAACTTGAGACATTCATAACATTCTTACGTAGGGAGTAACCCTCATGGTTACGTTTGGAATACCCATCACAGTATATTCCCTAAATCTCTTCGGAGAAAACATAACGATTAACCCCTTTGTGTTACCCAATGCATTGGAGAGATATATCTGGCTCACCCGCCCTTAGTTTATCATGGAACCACCCATCTTCATAAATAATGCCCAAGAACCATAACATAATCATATCACATAAAACATGCATAAAGGAAACATAACATTTCCACATTTCAATCACAATATATCAATAACACATTGATATAATAAAAAAATTATCAAAACCATTTTCAATACCAAAATAAAATAAAAGTAAAACATGGTTTTTATTAAAAAAAGTTATGTCTTGTATAGGAAGCCGAAACTCAAATAATGGTCACGGCGGCGGAGAAGTCGTTGTCGCCGCATACGTATGACAAAGTAAAAATTACTCTTTATCGTTTAGTAAACGCTTCATATAAAAAAGATTGATTTTGAATAAATTTAAATGTCAAAGGGTTTTATACACCATATAAAAGAAAGTTGTGTATAAAACAAAATATGCCTCATTGAAAAGAGATTGAGACGAAGTCCCTTACCTTATATCTGACTTGACTCGATCGTTCTTTAATCTTCTGAATAATAAACTTGAGTTAGTTTCTACTTGCTTAAGAACCTTTTTCAAGTTAATTATTCCTTTTATATCACTTATTACCATGTTATGAACACTATGTAATTATTTAAGTTAATAATGGTCGTTTTGTCGATCATTGGTACTTGAGTCAAAAATAAACTCATTATAATTACAGGTTGTTCATGGGGGAAAATATCCATTATATACAGAATTATATTAATGATGTAGATATCATATATATCATATATATATATAGTATATACATGCATTTATAATATTACATAACATTTAGAGGTAAGAAATGAAAAGCACCGTTCATGGAGACAGTAAATCGTACGTACGCATGAACGCTACTTCAATTTCTATTTCATATTTAATGAAATTAAAACATAATGATACATAATAGTATTATAATTATAGTATGGTATCATATATAATATCATTAAATCTATCCTTTATACGTACCACATATGGTATTAACGAATCAAATCACTTTGAGGGGGTGGTAGTCCACACTTCCTAAAATGAAGATATTGCGTTTACCCATAATGGGAACCATAAAGGTAGGACATAAATGAAAAATAAAGAATATTAAGTAAAACATAAAAATATTATATATAATATATGAATATATTGACATCTTAATGACCACCTTTGAAGGTGTTAGAAGAATATTGAATAATCATCGTTTCGTGAGACAGAAATTCACCATCCACAGAAACAGTATGCTCTTTACCATTAGATGAAGGTGTGTGTAAGTGTCGCTCTAAAACTTCTTATAACAACATACTAGTATATTGAAGATATGGTTTTTGTTACAAAATAAATTAATAAAAAGATTTTAGGGGGTTGGAGAAGAAAAATAAAACAAAAGAACACAAGTGAAGACATTACCTTTAAATCAGGTATCTCCCTTTGGTTTTAACCAAAAGGATTTCTTGAAGAGATTCCTGCCTAAGGTAATTCTTCTAGGATTAATAGAGGGATGTGGAGAGATAAAATGATAATATCTTGGCTGATCCAATGGCTTGAGAAGTGTGGGTAAGGAGGTAGAGGTGGGGGCCTTTTATAAGAGGAGAGGAGGAGAACTCTTGGAAAGTTAAGAAATGTTATATTATTTTAAATAGTGTTTCGAATTTAAAAGGTCCTACATTGATATATTTCTTGGATAATCTAATAAGGGTTCTAAATATACTCATCCAATAGGACTTTGACAAGTGTAAGTCTTAGATTTTACATTATCTTTTAATTTTATTTAAATCTTTCATTAATGAGGTAATCGCTGAATCATCATGATGCCATAAATAATTTAATTTATTTAATGTCTAAAAATTATAAACAAATTACTATGATGTAGGAAATATTTTTATATTTCCAATGACTATTTATAGTCCAATATATCAATTATGTAGACAAAATTAAAAATGTTTTACTTAGGTGATACATTCTTTGTTATATTTAACTTTCTTTAAAAATAAAAAGATTAAAAGTCATTATCACACAAAAGTGATTCCATGGGGTCCCCAAGTTTGGAAAAAGGCATCCCACGGTCGTTCATGACACAACCAGTAGTATTAGGACACATTTTGGTGTCATTTATTATTATTATTATATTATTTTATTATCCTTAACTACTCAATTACTAATTAATCAATATAATTAACGATAATTACCGTCGTTACTATTAACAAAGTCCAAAAACAAAAGTGTCTTGATTAAATAATTTCGACCTCCTGATGACAAATATTTAATCCATTTTATCAAATTACAAACATAGAAATTTCAATAATTAATATAAAAATAATTCCTGTTGTCAAAACAAATAGCGGGTTTTTTGAAACAATATCTATGAAAAGTTTGGCATTAGTTTATGCCCAATTCCTAAGTGAAATTAATTATAATTACCACTATTGGATTATATGGTAAAAAAAATATTCTAATTAAACTTTAAAACAAATTAAAAATACAATCTACCCATATAATTAAATTATATGAAAAAGCAGTTTTGATGTAAAATGCAGTATTTTTCACTATTCATTAAAAAAATGGACATTGTCAGAAAAATAGCAAAAAATTATCCAATGTAAATTTCAATGTCCCAATCATAAATAATAAGTTTATTTTGACAAATAGATCTTATAAAATTGTCAAAAGTTTGATTTAAAAATTTTTTTCCATCAAAAGGCAGTAAAACAATCTTTTAAAAATATTAGTGTATTCCATGCTTAAGATTGGATTTATTCTTATTTTAATCCTCTAAAACACTATCTAATTCATAAATAGACATAGATAATAATATCTATTATTAATTAATTACTTGGTATGTTACATCCTTCCCCCCTTTAGAAAATTTCGTCCCTGTAATTTATTTACTTATCGAATAAGTGGGGGTATTTAGCCCTCATTGCATTTTCAAATTCCCATGTTACCTCTTCACTCATGTGGTTTTTCCACAAAACTTTTACTTGATGAATCACCTTATTCCACAACACTTTCCCTTTGTGGTCAAGAATCGGGACCTGTTGTTCCTCATAAGATAGGTTCCCTTCCAACTGAACTACCTCTGGACTCAAAACATGAGATGGATCTGGAATGTACGTCCTTAACATTGAAACATGAAAAGCATTGTGTACCTAAGATAAACTCGGAGGTAAAGCCACTCGGTATGAAACTGATCTAACTCTCTCCAGAATTTCATATGGTCCAATGAACCTTGGACTCAGCTTTCCTTTCTTAACAAATCACATCACACTTTTCCATGGTGAAACTTTGAGAAAAACAAGATCACCTACCTCAAAAGAGAGATCCTTCCTCCTGTTGTCTGCATAACTCTTCTGCCTTCTCTGATCTATTCTCATGTGTTTCTGTATCAGCTGAAATTTTTCTACCAACTATTCTTCCAATTTTGTTCCCATAAAGTTCCTTTCACCTACTTCATCCCAAAAAGATGGAGTTCGACACCACTTCCCATATAATGCCTCAAATAGTGCCATTTGTATACTGGAATGAAAACTGTTATTATAAGAAAACTCAACCAAAGAAAGATGTTGGTCCCAACTTCCCTGATAATCCAGAGAACAATCATGTATCATATCCTCCAAAGTCTGAATCATTCATTCTGACTGCCCATCTGATTGAGGATGAAAAGCCATACTAAAATTTAATTCAGTACCCAAAGACTTTTGAAGGCCTTTCCAAAAGTTAGAAGTGAACCTGGGATCACGGTAAAATACAATGGAGGGAGGAACTCCATGTAACATAACTATCTCTTTAAGATACAAACGAGAAAGTCGATCTAGCAAAAAAGTAGCTCGTATAGCAAGGAAGTGATCAGATTTATTCAAGCGATCAATAATAACCCATATTGCATTCTTACCTCGAGGTGTCTTCAGCAATCCCACAACGAAGTCCATGGATGTATTCTCTCATTTCCACTCTGGCACTGGTAAAGGCTGAAGCATCACTTTCGGTAACTGTCGCTCTGCTTTAACCTGTTGACAAGTCAAACACTTCACAGTAAAATCAGCAATATCCCTTTTCATTCTGTCCCACCAGTAAAACTACCAAAGATCTCTATACATCTTAGTACTGCCTGGATGAACTGAAAACGGAGAACTATAAGCTTCACATAACAACTCTCTCTTCAACTGTGAATCACAGGGCACACAAAATCTCTTCCCAAATCTCAAAACACAATCATTATCAATATTGAATTCAGGCAACATACCCTTCTGAAACAACTCTACCTTTTTCTGCAACTCACTATCTTACTTCTGTGCTTTCTTAATTCTGTCTGATAGAGAATATTTTACTGATACCTGAAACAAAAAAGAAGGACATCCTGTACCAAAAAATTCTATGCCAAAGTTTATCAAATCATTAACCAAAGGATCATGTTCGAAACACAACATTGTAAATGAAGTATTAATTTTTCGACTCAAAGCATCATCCACTTTATTTTTTTTTCGGATGGTAATAAATTGTACAATCATAATCCTTGATTAATTATAGCCATCTCCTATGTCTCATGTTCAATTCTTTCTAAGTGACTACATAATTTAAAATTTTGTGATCGGTATATATTTCACACTTTACTCCATACAAATGATGCCTCCAAATTTTTAAAGCGAAAACAACAGAAGCTAATTCTAAGTCATGTGTAGGGTAATTTACCTCATGTGTTTTCAACTGTCGTGAAGAATAAGAAATTACCTGATCATTTTTCATTAGGACACAACCAAGTCCTTTCAATGAAGCATCACTGTAGATAAAAAACCCCCCATTCCTGGAAGGTAGTGCCAAAACTGGAGCATTCACCTCTCTTCTTTTTAGTTCCTGAAAACAATAATCACATTCTTTTGTCCAGATAAAGATAACACCCTTCTGAGTTAGCTTAGTCATTGGACTAGATAACTGTGAAAAATTTCTAAGAAACCTTCGGTAATAGCCTGAAAAACCAAGGAAGCTACGAATCTCAGTTACATTTTTGGGTCTTGGCCATTCTTCAACAACCTTTGTTTTTGCAGGGTCAATAGTTATCCCATATTTATAAACAATGTGACCAAGGAAAGAAATTTGTTGCAACCAAAACTCACTCTTACTGAATTTTCCATACAATTTCTTTTATTTTAAGGTTTGTAAAATAACCCTTAAATGTATTTCATGCTCCTCTTTACTTTTAGAAAACACCAAAATATCATCAATGAAAACAACCACAAACTTATCCAAGAACTGATGGACAATTCTATTCATAAGGTCCATGAATACATCAGGTGCATTGGTTAGCCCAAAAGGCATTACTAAAAATTCATAATGGCCATATATTGTACGAAACATGGTCTTCAGAATATCTGCTTCCTTTACCTTCAACTGATGGTACCCCGATCTCAGGTCAATCTTTGAAAAAAACTGAGCTCCTTGGAGATGATCAAACAAATCATTGATATGAGGCAAAAAATATTTTTTCTTATCATTGATGTTATTCAAGGCTCTATAATCAATGAAAAGTCTCATTGAACCATCTTTATTTTTAACAAATAAAACAGGACCACCCCATGGTGATGTGTTAGGTCGAATGAAACCATTCTCTAATAAATCTTGCAATTTCTCCTTCAACTCTAAAAGTTCAATTTAAGCCATTCGATAAGGGGGTTTTGAAATTGGCTTAGCATCGGGAACTAAGTCAACAATAAATTCAACTTCCCGATCTGGTATTATTCCAGGCAGCTCATCAGGAAAAACATCAGTATACTCATTTACCACTGGAACATCATTAATCTGAACAGTTCCTTTGTTTTCAAAAATATGTGCAAGGTAACATTCATTTCCATCTTTTACAAGTTTCTTGGCCTCTTGATATGTTATCAACATTAAGGGTTCATTCTTGTACACAAAATGAAAGTATTTCTGAAAATAACTTCTTTTGATCTATAGTCAATCATATCATGGTAAATAGAGAGCCGATCCATACCCAGGATAACATCAAACTCTACTAGAGGTAAAACAATATGGTTTTCAAGTAGGTTCTTTCCACGAATAAGGATAAAAAGATTATTATAAATTATTTTTGCCTCAACATTTCTCCCAAGTGTTTTTACCACAAGTTCAGGAGTCATTTCTTGAGATGGTATTCCCATTTTACTAGAAATTTTTTCAGAGATGAAAGAACATGTAGATCCCAAATCAAACAACACACTGGCATAATCTGAAAAAACAAACAAAGTACCTGATACCACTTCATTTGATGGCCCGAAATCTGCTGAAGTAGTTGCAAAGAATTTCACCACCCATTTCTACTTGTATTCTAACTTCTTCCCATCACTCAAACTCTTTGTCAGACACTAATTTGCATAGTGACCCATCTCATTGTACATAAAACATTTCACTAACTGTAAATCAAATTTGGACTTACCATCACCCTGATCTCTTTCAGTGCAATCACGAGCCTTATATCCCATATTACCGCATCGGTATCACTTCCCAGAATTCAGAAGACATTCCCCATCATGGCATTTACCATATTTATCACAAACTGGATACTTAGTTTTCTTACTACCAGACCTTTTTGAATAATTCTTTTCTTTCTCCTGCCACCTCGGTATCTTCTTCTTCTGGTTGTTATAGAACACTTTATCATCGACAAACTCCATTTCCACCTTCTCGGAACATCTAACAAGCTTTTCATAACTCTTTAAAATCGCGAGAAGCTATAGCCCTTCCATATTTTGGCTTTAATCCTGAGTAGAAATGATTTATTTTATTATCAAGGTCTCGGATAAAATTTGGAGCATACCTTGCCAATCGAGTGAACCTCTCTTCAAAAGCAGCCACTGAGTCGTCCTCTTGCCTCAATTCCAAGAATTGTTTTTCCATCCTAAGTCGAACAGACTTAGGAAAATACTTCTCAAGAAACATACCTTTGAATTCATCCCAGTCGAGAGCATCAATCTCATCAGTGTCCCTAATATTTTTAACCATCGACCACCACTGATCTGCTTCACCCTCCAAACGATAAATAACAAGACTAACATTTTGATTGTATGAACACCTCATGACATAGAAAATCTTCTCCAGTGCTTTAATCCACCCTTTAGCTAGCACAGGGTCAGATGATCCTCTGAATGATGGGGGATGTTGCTTCATGAAATGTTCCACCACTGACATGTTCCTCTGCGATTGATCTGGCTGATCTCGTGCATGGATACCACCACCATATATCGCTTGAGTCAACTGCGCCATTACTGCAAAAAACTGTTCAGTTCCAATTCCAACTATATGAGGATGCTGATTCGGAAGGTTATTTCCTTCTGTATTCATTCCTAGATCTGCTTCCCTTTTTCCTCTGCAGAAAACCATTCTGAACAAGCATGTCTTAGATGAAGCAACACGGTAATCTTCAAATGCTATATCATTTCAATTTGACCATAAAAAAAATATTTTTGGATAATCATTTAATAGAATTATAACTCCTAAATTTATCTAAACTGACCACTGATACCAACTATAAGTCCCCAGCCTTAAACATTACTTAATCTGGAGTTATTACATGATTACACATTGAGGATCTTTTCAGGTTTAGAGTTTTAGAGAATTGGATCATAAATCATGCATTACATTTCACATTTAAACAAAGTGGTTACATAAAAGATAGTATTCATTTTTCCCCATCAATGGAAACATATTTAAAACAAAACATGGATTCTTTCATGAAACTTCCTTGACCCTATCATCACATCATGTACCTTTCCCTTGACCTGTGAAAAACATTTAAAAAACATGAGATGAGCATAAAAAGCTCAGTAAGGGATATAAAAGTCCGAAATGAAAACATTAGTCCATATATGAAATCATACTTTACTCATAAAACATAATAATTTTAACATACCTCATCAAATCATGAATAAATCATAGAAATCATAAGACATAAAGGTAACTTGAGGCATTCATAACATTCTTACGTAGTGAGTAACCCTCATGGTTACATTTGGAATAACCATCACAATATATTCCCTAAATCTCTTCAGAGAAACCTTAACGTTTAACCCCTTCACGTTACCCAATGTATTGGAGAGCTATATCGGGCTTACCCTCCCTTAGTTTATCACGGAACCACCCGTCTTCATAAACAATGCCCAAGAACCATAACATAATCATATCACATAAAACATGAATAAAGGAAACATAACATTTCCACATTTCAATCACAAGATATCAATAACATGTTGATATAATAAAAAAAGTATCAAAACCATTTTCAATACCAAAATAAAAGAAAATTAAACCATGGTTTTAATTAAAAAAAAGTTATGGCTTGTAGAGGAAGCCATAACTCAAATAATGGTCACGGTGGCGGAGAAGTCATTGTCGCCCATATGTACGACAAAAAAAAATTCCTTTTTGTCGTTTAGTAAATGATTAGTATAAAAAATATTCCTTTTGAATAAATTTAAAATTCAAAGGGGTTTATACACCATATAAAAGAAAGTTGTGTATAAAACAAAATATTCCTCAATGAAAGGAGATTAAGACGAAGTCTCTTACCTTATATCCGACTTGACTCAATCGTTCTTTAATCTCCTGAATAATAAACTTGATTTAATTTCTACTTGATTAAGATCCTTTTTCAAGTTTATTATTCCATTTATATCACTTATTACCATGTTATGAACACTATGTAATTATTTAAGTTAATAATGGTCGTTTTGTCGATCATTTGTACTTGAGTCAAAAATAAACTCTTTATAATTACAAGTTGTTCATGGGGGAAAATATCCATTATATCCAGAATTATATTCATGATGTAGATATTATATATATTATATATATCCAGTATATACATGAATTTATAATATTACATAACATTTAGAGGAAATAAATGAAATGCACCGTTCATGGAGACGGTAAGCCGTACGTACGCATGAACACTACTTCCATTTCTATTTCATATTTGATGGAATTAAAAAATAATGATACATAATAGTATTATAATTACAGTATGTTATCATATATAATATCATTAAAAATATCCTTTATATGTACCACATATGGTATTAACGAATCAAGTCACTTTGAGGGCGCGGTAGTCTGCACTTCCTAAAATGAAGATATCACGTTTACCCATAATGGAAACCATAAAGGTATGTCATAAATGAAAAATACATAAGATTAAGTAAAATATAAACATATTATATATCATATATAAATACAGTTACATCTTAATGGCCACCTTTGAAGGTGTTAGAAGAATATTGAACAATCATCGTTTCATGAGGCAGAAATTCGCCATCCACGGAAACAGTATGCTCTTTAACAATTAGATGAAGGTGTGTGTAAGTGTAGCTCTAAAAATTCTTATAAAAACATCCTAGTATATTTAATATAATGGAGTTTTTACAAAATAAATTAATAAAAAGAGTTTAGGGCTTTGGAGAAGCAAAATAAAACAAAAGAACACAAGTGATGACATTACCTTTAAATCGGGTAACTCCCTTTGGTTTGAACCAAAAGGGTTTCTTGAAGAGATTCCTGCCTAAGGTAAGTATTCTAGGATGAAGAGAGGGATGTGGAGAGATAAAATGATCAGAGAGTGGCTGACCCAATGGATTGAGAAGTGTGGGTAAGGAGGTATAGATGGGGGCCTTTTATAAGAGGAGAGGAGGGGCACTCTTGGAAAGTTAAGAAATGTTACATTATTTTAAAAAGAGTTTCCGATTTAAAAGGTCCCACATTGATATATTTCTAGGATAAGGTGATAAGGGTTCGAAATATACTCATCCAATAGGTCTTTGACAAGTGTATGTTTTATATTTTACATTATCTTTTAATTCAATTTAAATCGTTCATTAATGAGGTAATCGCTGCATCATCATGATGTCATAAATAAATTCATTTATTTAATGTTTAAAAACTATAAAAAAATTCTATGATGTAGGAAATTTTTTTATCTTTCCAATGACTATTTATAGTCCAATATATCAATTATTTAGGCAAAATTAAAAAAAATTTACTCAGGTGATACATTCTTTGTTATATTTAACTTTCTTTAAAAATAAAAAGATAAAAAGTCATTGTCACACAAAAGTGATTCCATGGGGTCCCCAAGTTTGGAAAAAGGAATCCCATGGTCGGACATGACACAAAAAGTAGTATTAGGACACATTTTGGTGTCATTTTGTATTATTATGATATTATTTTATTATCCTTAACTACCCGATTACTAATTAATCAAGATAATTAACGATAATTACCGTCGTTACTATTCACAAAGTCAAAAAACAAAATAATCTTGATTAAATAATTTTGACCTTCTGATTAAAAATATGTAATCCATTTTACCAAATTACAAACATAGAAATTGAAATAATTAATTTAAAAATAATTCCCTTTGTCAAAACAAATAGCGGGTTTTTTGAAACAATATCTATTAAAAGTTTGGCATTAGTTTATGCCCGATTCCAAAGTGAAATTAATTATAATGACCACTATTGGATTAGATGGTAAAAAAATATTCTAATTAAACTTTAAAAACAATTCAAAAGACAATCTAACTGTATAATTAAATTATATGAAAAAACAGTTTTGATGTAAAATGCAGTATTTTTCACTATTCATAAAAAAATGAACATTGTCAGAAAAATACCAAAAAATTATCCAATGTAAATTTAAATGTCCCAATCATAAATAATAAGTTTATTTTGACAAATAGAGCTTATAAAAGTGTAAAAATTTTGACTTAAAAATGGTTTTCCATCAAAAGGCAGTAAAACAATCTTTTTAAAAATATTAGTGTATTCCACGCTTAAGATTGGATTTATTCTCATTTTATGCCTCTTAAACACTATCTAATTCATAAATAGACATAGATAATAATATCTATTATTCATTACTTATTGGGGATGTTACACAAGACATTATTTTATATATATATATATATATGAAATAAAATACTCACTACAGAAACTAGTGGTAGAATGCTCATCTCATCCATGAAAAAATTGTTGTCCATCATCTTTTTCTGTCACCTATCCTCAATTGGATTCATTTCCTACATTTGAAAAAAAATATGGAAGTAATTAGAAAAGTATAACTAATGTGTAACCCAAAAAACAAAATATATGAGAGGGAATATGTGGATTTATATATAGTTTAACTATTTATTGTTTTAGGTGAGCTTTAATGGATATATAATGAATTCAATAAATCATACAAGTTGTAATAATAAAAATTTAATTTTGAGTAAGATGGTTATTTACTAAGTTTCATCAGTTCTCTCATTTGGATCATCAAAAATTTTAGATTTCATTTTCTCCCCATTGTAATACCACACAAAGTAGTTTGCTTGAAAACAATATTTGGTTATGTGGTAGCTGACTTCTTCATGGAACATCCAAGGTCTTCCAACACAATTTTAATAAGGTTACTATTTGAGACCACTATCTGAAGCATTGTGAAATTCAAAATCTAAAAAACTCTCCAAATTGTTTTGAAAATCGCCTAAGATCTGATCTGTTAAATACATTCAACATCTATCCATCCTATAAAAAAAATTGTTACAAGTCATTTCGTCAAAAGTAATTAAATAAGATTGAAGTTTAATATAAAATATATTTAAGTTAACAAGAATTTTTCCATTATATGAAACCATAACTAACATTCTACTCTATATGAGAATCACAATATAAAATATTAAAAAATAATTTATTTATAACAAAATATCTTTGATTAACTATACATGAGTGTACAATATCATGTACACTTGCGGAGGAGAATTATTCAGGTGTTGAGTAAATTTTATATAGAAGATATTTTGTATTTTATTATATAATTTGATTCATCACATAAACTGCCCACGGGGATGAGGGAGTCCAAGAGGGGGGTGTTTAGGGGGTGGGGGCTGTCTCGGGGGGTGGAGGATGTCTAATGGGTGGGGGTATCCTGGGGGTGTGGGTTGTCCAGGGGGTGGAGCAGTGTCCAAGGGGGGCTGTCCAAGGGGGTGGGGTGTCCAAGGGGTGGGGGTTTTCCAGGGGGTGGGGGCTGTCTAGGAGAGGTGTGGTGTCTAAGAGTGGTGTGGTGTCTAGGATACCCCCACCCATTGGACAGCCCCACCCCCTTTTCCAGGGGGTGGAGCAGTGTCCACCCCCTTAATAAAACTATTTTTTTATTAAGAGTAGAAAACAATCATGAATTAGCCATTTCATTCAAAACAACCCATTCAATTTATCAAAACATGACAAATTAAATTTATCAAAATAATGAAAATTCTATTTATAAGGCTCTATGGGTCACTTAGAAAATGTAATTTGGGAAATGGGAATCACTTGCATTGTTAATTCCAATTTACAAACTGGGCCAAAAACTTAGGAGGTGTGGTGTTGTCCAGGAGGTGCGGTGGTTTTCAGGGGGGGGGGGGTTGTCTAAGGGTGTGGGGGATATCCATGGGGGTGGAGGGTTTCTAGGGGGTGGGGGTGGCCAGGGGGTGGGGGGGGGGGTGCTGTCCAATGTGGTAGGGGTTTGTAGGGGTTGGGGTGTCTAGGGGGTGGTGGAGGGGCTATCTAAGGGGGTGGGGGTGTTCAGGGGGTGGGGGTGTTGGGGGTTTTCGAATGTGGTGGGGTCCATGGGGGGTTGTCCTGGGGGGTGGGGTGTCCAGGGGGGTGGGTGTGGGGGTGTTCAGGGGTGGAAATACCTATATAATACCTTAAAAATTACCTATACCCAATCCAACCAACATCACAATTCCAATATATCACCCAAACAACAACCAATTCATCCTCAATATCAATACCCATCCCATTATTCCTTGATCAAAAACTATAAATAAAAAATCCAAATCCAATTTTCAACTAAACTAATGTTTATAGAAACCACCATATCACCCCACTAAAAATGGAAAACCACCTACACCACTACCCCAATAATCCCCAATCCCTTAACATGGACTATAATTATATCCATTACCCACCTTGCGACCATATGAATAAATAAAGCATTTACCATCTTTGAAGTTTAGAACAAAAAACCAAAAAACAAATCAAAGTTTCTGGTATGCCATAGACCGTTGGAACTCTGATTTAGCCCAAATGAAAATATAAAATTGAAAAAAATAGATGAAAAAAATTAAAACTAAGGTAACACTTACTAATTTCAATAGTAGAAATATAAATTGCTTGGCTAAAGATAGATCTATTGGTGAAAGGAGTTTTGCGGCCTAGGTTAAAGGGATACCATCTAAAGGAGCTTCAGATTAGGGTCCGCAATCGGGCATCATGGGAGCTGGGATATTGTGTATTTGGGGGAAACCATTCCCAAATGTTTTTAAAAATAGTTTGGAAAATCTTCTCTTTACTAACGGTTTATTAAAATTTTTGGTATATATTAGATAAATTATATATTTCCCAACGGTTTAAGTGAACAGTTGAGAAATATTAACTATAATAACACATTTCCAATGGTTTGAACAAATCGTTGGGAAATACTTCCTTTTTTCACAGTATACCAATGGTTTCATCAAACCGTTGGAATAAATCCATTGGGAAAACCTCTATTTCTAGTAGTGAATCCTTATAAGATCATGTATATTAAAAAATATTCAATTTAAAAATAGATTATTCCTTCATGTCGGAGATATATCAAGTCAAGTATGTTTAAATCAATTGTTTCCTCAGTAAAATCCATGTAAAGGGTTCCACTTTTTACATTTATGATAGTGTTAGATATCTTAAGGAATGGTATAAATATAATTAGGGGGTATTGATATTTAACTTTTCCATATTCTATATTGATAATTTGGACATCATTAGGGATTGGGTAAACATATACACATACCAATAAATCTTCAAGAACACCTTCTGGGTAGGCAGTAGTGTGATTGGTGAGTTGCATAACCAGATAGGCAGGTTTATGTTCTCTCATCCTCAAATAAGAATTAATTGAATATGGTAACATATTAATTTAATATCTTATATTACACAATTAATTGGAAAAAGTAATCTTTCTAATAGTGTAGGGTATTAAAATGTATATTGAAGTTTTATTTTTTGGGGAATTTGAGTTGAAACATGGGTAGAAACATTATCACAAAATCTTAACACTCCAGTAACCTATAATATCTTTCTCATAGTCTAGATGTATTTAATGAATTTTTTGTTCCATGGAAGTTGGTATATGGCCTATAGTATTGGAATATCGATATCTAATTTATATAAATATAGTATGATATCCCATTTTAGTGATTTTTCATTAGTTGTTAGGGGTTCTATCACACTTACAGGTAAGGTAGGTTGGGGATGATGTGGATCTTCCATCTTGTTTTTTCTTGAGTCTTTCTTCACATGGCATGTCTCCATATATTTATCCTCAAGTTCCTTTTCATGGGTAGTTTCAACAGGTACGTGTTTCTATTTGCATCCACTTTCTATCTCAAGGGGTGATGTTTCACTATTTTCCCTCTCATTTCCACTCTTTAATGAAATTTTACTAAAATTTCATTTAGTTTAAATAATTTTTTGATCATGAATCTTATGTGACCCATTATGTAATAGATTATTAGGGGTGGTCATGAGATAGATTAACTTTACATTTAATTCCTCCATCTCTGATCTATAAGTGGTGAGAGTTATTTAGGGGCTATTTTGAGATTCTATTAAAGATCTTAGCATGTCCTCCATGAAAGGTTCTTATTCCTATAATTTTAGGTAACATGTATGGATAAAAAATTTTCTATGGAATGAAGGTGGTTGGAAAGGATATTAAGAGGCCTATTGGAATAACACACTTTGAGTATATTTGATCACAGCTCCATGTTGATTGGTGGAACAAATAATTGAACCCTTGGATTAAAAATGGTTTATTCTAGAATTTCTTCGATAATATGGAATCATAGTTTTAAATCCCCTGAACTTGAGGTCATCCATAAATGAAAATATCTTGAGAATAACAGATCTGGTGGGCCCTTGGTGTTGTGGTGAGTTTTTACTCTAAAACCTTGTTCAAAACTATCAGTTTCATATGATATTTTATATCTTTTATTTTATTTTCTAATAATAGTGAGTTGAAACATTTTACCATAGTTACATCTCTATTTCCAGTTCACAAAAAAAATTATAGGAATTTTGGGAGATTCCTTCAATATGTTCTCTAACTTCAACAGGTGACTTATCAATTAGTTATCCTCCATAATAAGTTTATATTAGGTTATGATAAATATACGTAAATCCTTTGTAAAATAATACTATAAAATGGTTTTTTTCATAAGGCTATTTTTGGTCAATATGTGGGAAATTTCTTGAACATTACCCAAAAATCATGGACAATTTCTCTAGTTTCTTATTTGATTCTGTATATCATTTTCCTTATTTGACCACTCCATGAATGAGGGGGAATGTCTTGAGGAATTACCAATATTTATAATACCATGATGTGACTTCTCAATGTTGTAGATTGTAGATCCGCTCCTTGGACACCACTTCAAGAGATAATTGGAAAACATTCTTGATAATTTGATCCTTAGTAACTCCACTTGTTTTGAATCTATTTCATACTTCTTTAAATGATCCCAAATTATTTTAAGTTTCCTCACCCAATATTTCATGAAATTTAGGAAGAAAACAAATCATTTTAGTTTTGAGTTCACATTCCTATTGATCATTAAATTGTAATTTTCTATTATTAATTATAAAATTAGGTGGATACATTTCCCTAAATTTCCTATTAACATGGGAAGGATTTTTATCCATTTTTTTACTAGAAAATGCAACTCTCATATAAAAAGAAGTTGTGGATGAAGATTTAAACAATGGTACTGTGGAAAATTTTCTTTCCTATTGTTCTATGATTTTATGATTTTTTATTCTAGATAGCACAACTCCTTAAATGTAATGATCAAATCCAATATGGTTTGAAGAACTATCTCTTGTCGTTTGAAATAAATTTAAACAAAATTATAGTATTGAAACTGATATCCTTATTAATAAAACTTCGCTTAATGTGAACCAATGACATGGTTCTATATAAAAAAAATTATGAACCGGAAAAAATTGCAGTAATTGTGGGGCTCCAATTGTCTCTAGAGAATACAGTGTTGTGTAGTTATTAAAATCTCATTTAGTGGGTTTTAAATGATTGAAAATAGAAAATGTCATTGATAGGTTTAAAAATAATTTTAAATAAATGTGGTCAAGAGTTATATATTTCCCCAATTATTGTATTAAATAATTAGTCAAATTGTTCCCTACTATTCCTCTAATCAATTGATATCTCATAGATTACTCTTATCTAGGTATATTAGTTTGGATAGAAAAAAATAATGATCATCGTTTCCCAAATCCTATAATAACTTGGTAATTGGATATTATTGATGATTCCTATATTATCCCACTTATATGATAGCATATAGTGATTTATGTTAGTGAATCTTGTGTTTGAAATCATGATAATGGAAGTATAATAAATTAGAGGCCAAACTAAGAAGAAATATATATAACACTTTAAAACTATTAAAATCTATACAGGACGTAATAAGATAATTCACTTATCAGAGTCCATCAATATGTGGAAGGAGGTAATTATCCTATGTGTGACCATAAATTTTATAGTGTTCCATACCAAGAGTTACTATAAAAAATTAATATTGGGAAGAAAAAATAAATAGTTGAAACAACACCTCTAATTGATCCATTAGTCCTCCCCAAGCTGACCAAAATCCTTTATTTTTATATAGAAGTTACTTTATTTTTTTACCTACCTTCCGAAAGGAATGAGTTACCTTTAAAATTAACCACATATACCAGATTAACTCCTTGAATTATGATCTAACTTCTATTCGATGCATTTATGTTATGTTTATAACTCAATGGTTTGGATTTCTCTTTGTCAGCATACATCAAATCATTCATATAAATTAATTATCCTCCCATGATTGAGATATATAATGAATTTCATGGAAATTTTTCACTTATATGTATCCTCCGTGTAAGAAATTAATAATACCTTGAGGATTTACATGTGTTGGGTTTTTTGAATTAAATTATTTTCTTGTCTTTAACGGAAAAGTATTCGGCCTTGGTTGTTCGACATTATCACTGGTCTTGGGTCTAAGAAGTGCTAGGTATCACTACATCCATAAATTATTTCTTCATTATATTGTTTTTTACTTACTTCATTGATAGAATATATAAATCAAATCCTTTCTCCATTTCATCATTGGCTTGAAAATTAGAATAATTGTTTATAAGTTGGACTACGATTTTTAAAAAGGAAAATTCAGTAGTGACCTGGCTTGTTTTAGGTTGAATATTGATGACCATTGTGAATGATTTTTTATTTACTATTAATTTTATCTCCTCAAGTGGAACACTTAGTCCCTCCCAATGCATGTTTCTATCTTTTTTGGGTTCCAACATAGCCTATATTTATTTAACATCAGTAGTGTTAAAAAAAGAGGGGTTGTAGATTTCTCTTCATAGATTCCGATGTGATATTAAACCCTTATCATGGGGAATTGGTGACAATTTAGTGGATATTTTTTATTGTATAACACATTCAGATTGATTGTGGTGATATCAGGAGATCTGGTCTTCTTAGTTTAAGCTGGAATTGTGTCAAATGTTTCATGGGATACCATGAGCGAGAGGCATTGGATGTTCCACCTTGGTTGTCATCTTCAGGTTCCATATGGTTCCACCTTTTCTTAAATCGTTTAGCTTCTCAATAAGTGGGGTTCATATTCCTTATAACGATGGTTTGAGAGTTCGCTGGAATCATACAATGATCTCGTTCTTAGTAGAGTGGAATTATAAATCTTCTTCAAAGGTGGTGTGGGTGTGAAGCATTCATTCATGGAATACTCCGATGGATATCATCTTAATTCAGTGGGGATATAGGGTTTTGATAGTGCATGGGAATGACTTCGATAACAAGGCTATTCACTTTCATCACCCCAAGATTAATCAATTTTGATATGTTTGTTGGAACATGGTGATGATCTTGATAGTTATGATCAACCATGATAGGATGTTGATAAACATCATTTTATTTTGTATATAAGAAAGTGAAACTTATTACTTTTGAGTTTTTGATGGTTGATGCCCAAATATAAGACATGATCTGTTTATTTTTCCTTGTATTCAATTATCTTTATCAATTTTTGATTCAAGTAGATGGAATTTCAAGTGCTATTGGTCTATTTTTATCCTGAAAATTTTACTTCTAGGAATAGTTGATATATTATTTCCTTGTGGTTGATTTCATTTTCTATATATCCATTGAATGGATTGACTGTTATAATGGAAGTCCCTAAATGATTAACCATAAGGATATCACTTTGTGTGGTAGAATTCTCTTGTTGTGTGGTAGCTAAATCCTTTTACAATTTTATTCAATGGATAGACCAACCATAAGAAGGGAATCCACTGAATTATTGACTTCAAGGAGATAATCTCATTTCGTTGATTACTCTTTTCATGTATCATCTTTATCCCTTTATGATATTATTCGATAGTTGGATCGACTATAAAAAATAGGCCAGAATTGATCGATTCCTTTTCAATTTTTTGAGGGCTTGATCGAATGTGAGAATAAAGGTCACAGTTGACATGTTCCTTTTTTATTTTTCAATTTTCATCTAATAAAAAAATTTTATTAAAGGATTAAATTTGAGAGATCATACAGAAAATTCAAGTCAAAATATTAATTTTTATACAATTCAATTCAAATTCATAAATAAAATTATAATTTATAATTTTTTAATTAACTTATGGATTCTCAATTTAATTATAATGATGAATAAACCATGAAAATAATTAATTTTTTCCATTAAAAACGTAAGTCTAAAATTCAACAAGTAAAAAATATATATATTTCACCTGTGAATTGAATAATATTATGGGAATTTTCAACGAATAGAAATAAAAAAATTCATATTTTTTTGGACCATATCATAGATTATGTGTGACATCAGTCATGACCCTAGCAGTGTAACTATCCCACGGTGAATTTAGTGATAGAATATGTAGTCCACGATTTCAAGTATTTAAGACACTATCAATTTGGATAGAGGTTTATTGTGTTAATAGATCATGTGGTCCTTTTCTATATCATAATACATTAGGACCTAAACATGAGGTAGAGGTGATGAGAATAATATCTATAGACATTATACATTGAGATGGACTCTAAACCATGTAATGGTTACATAATTTATGATTCTATTATCTACAAGATTGAGGTAGCTCAGGATCATTGAGAATGAAATGAAGAGTAATAGTGGCACCTAATGAGTTTGTCGGCTGATAGAAAGATGGATGCTTCTGGGGAATAGGGATCAATTATGTGTAACTTAATGCTGGTCAAATCTTCTTTGGTAGAACGACAAATGTATGGACATGAAACTGAACCAGAGTGTGATGTGATGGGAGAAGAGGTAGTTAGTGGTGACCTAATACTTGTGTGGTTTTCCGAAGAATATGAAGAATTCATTATACAAGGGAGATTCATAGACCCGGCTTCCATCATGGAAGAGACGATGAGATGTTTCTTTACATCTTAAAGGTAATATCATCCTAGAGTGAAAAATATGTATCATGGCTTTAGGTGACAATATTAGTGGCCATGATAATTAGGGAAATTTATAGATTTTTTTCCCAATTCCATACATAGTAGAGGATTAAGGAGAAGAACTAGAATCATCATATACTACTCCACCCACAGAAAATACCCTTGTGAAAGTAGGAGGGTTTCATGATATAATTTTTAATGGGGTTACCTAGGAATCTATGGGGTCATGATGATTTTTCGTTGATTGATGATCAACTAAAAAAATTTATAATTTTATACCAACCCATGAGCCCCACATAGTATAAAATATAGGAAATAATCATTTCCAAGTGGTAGTATGATTTCATAGAGTTACCTTGATAATTGTATCCAATAGAGATGAAAATTTCATATCATGTTTTAGTAGGGATTATAAAAATCCTTAGGGATTGAGCTGAGATTGAGCACAACATTCCCTATTCTCATATATTTAAAATCTAAGTGGGAGATCCATTTACTAGAGGCTATGATTTGGGCTTGTTCCCTTGACATTACTATATATTGGGATGATCAACTAGCCTTGGTTGAAATCACATAAAACAAATTTAACTTGGATTTAATATAAATGGAACCTTTTGAGGATCTCTATGGATGGTCATGTAACTCACCACTAGGTTGGAAAAAAATAGGTGAGGTATAATTTTTTAGGCTGAGTATGGTACATGAGACATAAGAGAGAGTGATGATGGTCAGGAAGTGGTTGGTGAATTCTCAGAGTAAGAGTAGATCATATGATGATCATAAGGGGAGACCTTTGGAGTTCACTGTGGTTGACTGAGTTTTCTTGAGGCTGAATTCTTGGTTGCAGAATTGGCATCTTAAGAATAAAGTTATGTTAAATAAAATTTTTATTGAAATATTTTAGTTGATTGAATGTGTGGGGTCATTGGAATAATATTTTTATATTCCTACTCACTATAGAGGTATGCACTATGTTTTTAATGTCTATCAACTTTGGAGGTACAATACTAATCTTACACATGTTTCTAACATTGAGGATATTGATATAGATCTTGAAAAATATTGTGTGGATATCAAGGCATGGATTTTAGACTATAGGAATAATGTTTTATGTGGAATTAAAGTGCCACTCATGCAAGTATTATGGAAGTATGGATAGATCCAGGATGATAAATGGGAGAAAAAGTCCAAAGTTTGAGCTCGATGGCCTGATTTGTTCAACTAATAACTATATATATGACTCCCAATGATGAGAATTCATTGTAGGGGGAGATTTTAAAGTGTCATATCTTTTTGTATCTTATATGTGAGGCCTTGATTCCCTCCTTCACTACTTTTGTTTGAGTTAATACATGTTTGTATGAAACCATGAGAAATTTGAGTGGCTTCTAAAATATTAATTTGGGATTTTATTTTTTATGTGCAAAAATGGGATACACCACAACTATAGTAATAGAAGTGGTAGTTTCTATATTGTATCAGTGAAAAACACAGAGGTGGAAATTACTTTCCAAATGGCAGTGCTTAGGTACCACTTATTTCATACAAGGCCAGTAAAACCTCCCATTATGGAGGGTGTTGCCAGGGAAAACACCCTAGATATGGGGGAAACACTATAAGATAAGTCATTTCAGCCTAGTTTATTTATGAACACCACATACATGGTTAGGTCATGGTGGATGGAATGTTGATGGTCTGGTTATCTTTGAAACACAAAATACAACCAACTCCCATTTCTATTCATGACTATGTCAAAGGGGGAACCCATAGTAATTTTATATATGGCCATGAATTCATTTTTAGCTCAATTATAACCCCTAAAAATTGATTCTTCCCCTTCTCCTTGATGATTTCATTGATATGATTAATTACAGAGAAAATCCAGATGAATCTAGTGTGCCTGGTTAACCCATATTTCAAAGAGTATTTATACCCTAGATTGATTATGTTCTCTATGAATATCCCATATCGATAATATTGGAAGATCAAACTTGGAATATAGAGGTTGTTATTTTTGTTTCTAACTCATAGGAGCTTCACATCTCTTATCTAGGCATTTTCCAAGAGGTGATTTCCATCATCCTTCAAGTGGATTTGAATATTACCAGTTTTAGTAATTATCATTAGGTAATTGTTATGAAAATACCCCATTAAACTTTTCACATTTCTTATTCCTGTTTTAGTACCAATATCAGGTTTTATAGGAATTAGTTATAGGGACATTAGAGATATGATACATCTAGGAAAGAAGTTACTTACCATTTGGGGGTCTTGTCTATGGACATTAATATTGACATTGATAAGCTTGTCGTTAGAAGTTCCTTACCATTTTGAGATCCTGTATACACATGATTCATTGGTATAATTCTTATGATGGTAGAAATTATTGATTGTTCCTAATTGAAATCACATGTGGGTGTGTACATATCCCATATGGAATGTTTTCATACTTTTATCCATGAGTACGCTTGTATCTTGTTATTCTTGTTTCATGTTGATCATCTATATTTTATGTTTATACTATTTTTCATGATGATATAAAATGATTATTGTATTCTATACCCTATTATGTTTTTTATCATTCATTGGGATGTATTTACATTGGTGTTGAAAATATATGGACTTCCATAACATGGTTATCCCTTAGTGGGGGAGTGAACAATAATTGAAATGATAATAATGATGGGCCTAGGAAAACGGTGGGGATATGATGATTTTTCATGGATACGGAGTGACTCACTTGATTCCTAGTAGATTCCAAGTCGCATGTTCACATGAGGCATAGTGGATTTTGAGTAGCATAATCATATTATTTCTGGTGAATATAGAGTGTCATGAGTCAATTTATACCTAATAGATATATAATAGCATATTCACATGATTCCAAGTAGAATCTTTACTATAATTGGGGTTAGTTCTTGATTACTTCAGATATCTTGACATTCCATCTAGCATGGAGTTGGAACATGTATGACAAGGGATCATAGTGGCTTGGATAAACCATAATTTCTATGTATATGACTAATTATGTTTCTTTTTCATTCATTTCTATCTTGTAATACGCCTATTATACAAGTGAAATTTATTTGATGACGAATTGGCAGAGCCCTACTAGTTTTTTATTCACATACTTCATGTTAATCTTGATTACTATAAATACTCCATGTATATGGATCCAAAAACAGGATAAGGGGACTATATAAGACAGTTGATTCATGGATCATGGATTTGGTGGTGGGATTTGGACAGACTCTGGAGGATTTTTGTAAAGTGTTATTTATTTATATTATTACACATTTACTCCAGTTTTGATTTCAAACCTGTAATCATATTCATTTTCTTGTATGACATGTGTTCCATTCAAAATTTATAATTTTTATTGATATTTTAATTCACATGATATTTTTATATTTATTTTACTTTGTAAAGGAAATGATAAAGAAGGTATTGTTTTTCCACTGATGGAATTAAGTCCCTCACCACATGTTGATAACCCCTTGTGTATGGGTAAGTGTCAATAAGGTCATGAGAATCTATATTTTTTAATAGATAGTCCAGGTTAAGGAATTATAAGACTTACTCTCCATAAAATATTATAAATTCAACATGTATCATTGTAGGAATCCATTATTCCAACTCCAAGTTTCTCATGGTATCTTCCGATAACTACATAAAGATATCTAAATCAACATTCACAAGAAATGTTAACATATATAGTGTATTAAATATATCCCAACTTAATAATAGATCCTAAATATCTCTAAGATTTCTATAAACTAATATATTTATATTTATAGTGAAAAATATAATTTAAAGTGAGAAATATTAATACAAAAATAACATTAAACTTTTACAAAAAAAATAGTTTATATAATTCTAACTAATAACATTACTGGTATGAATCTCAAAATATAAATGAGATCATCACATAGAAAATATAATGGTAGAAAGTTTAACCGTGACAAAAATTAAAAATACACATATTTTTAAACTCATTAAAATGAAAAAACAATGTCATAATCCTCTGGTTGTTAAACTCATTATGTATCTCAATCTTTACTATCATAAGGATTAGCAATTACAATAAATGAACTAATGGTTAAATCATAGCCTAACTCCCATATTTTATTGGTAAAATATGGAAAAAAATATAACATGAAAAATATATTAAATCAATACATTATCATATAATAACCACTTTAATTTCATTATTTTACTCATTTTAACATCAAGAAGTTCATCATCACACATTGATAACACATGAGTCCCTTTATTGTATAAAATAATGTTAACTCCTTTATAAATTAAACAATTTAGTATATTTGTACATACTAATTTTGAACATATTTTCTTACATTTATGACATCAACATTATAATTAATTTTCCCTTTAACAATCAAAAAATATATCTTATTCATCACATCATATATTAAAATCTGGATATTATTCACAATTCTTATTAATCATCATTTTAAAAAAAATTAGGGCACTAAGATGCATTAGACACCCAAAAAGTTCCCCCCATAAATATTTCCTTCTTATAAATTCAAAATTGATAATAATAGAAAATATATTCACCCAATCATTCATTCCAAAAAAAAGTTCTTGAAAAAAATATTTTTTTACTTAAAAAAATAAACCTTTTACCTCTCATTTTAATTAAATAAATATATATCATTATCAATATTTTACCATATTTCTATAATCAAACAAGTGACCTTCAATATAAAAAACATTAATTTTAAATTAAAATTGATCATTAAGCATGCAACCACATAACCTAAAACAAACATTCACTGAAATACATTAAACAATTTTATTTTAATTACATATCCCAAAGATCCATTTTAATCAAGACAGTCCATATATTTATATTCCACTACAAAATCATATTTTTCATTAAAAACCCAAACATATCCCCATTTAACTCATCCCTATGTATTCATTACATAAAAATTACCATATAATTTTAAAATAAAAATTAATAACATTATTATTATTATTATTTTACAAAATACCTAGGTAATTAGGTCCTTAAAAATGTAAATGAGTTATCAAAATACCATTAAAACACACACATATATATAATATATTAACATAAATTAAAGGATTTGAATCCATAATTGCAATCAATTAAAATTGGGGAATTTTTTATATTAACCCGATCAATATACCTCATTTTTCAACACATTAATTATAATATTCCTCTATTGTAAATTCAATCTATATTTGGTTATGTATAAAATACTAAAACATAACATGTATATAATTTCTAGCCAAAACAATAAGGCACTTAAACATAAAAAAGTAAAGTTGATCATAAAATCACTTTTTATATATCACTATAGGACACGATGATTTATAAAATCATTATTACTCAATAAATATTAATTACTACACGATCTATAAATTTATATAATAATTCGTTCATAAGAAAAATAATTAATTTATTTTAATTAATGAATTAATACATAAAAAACTATAAATATTATTTCATCAACATGTCCCATATAATTACATTGAATGATTATGAAACACTAAATAATCATATACTAGTTATAATATAAAAATTCATTATTCCCTTAATTAACATACTCTTTGACTAAGGGAGTTATTTATTTATATATCTCATGTAATTATAAATCACACACATTACATCAATTGTCAAATTCATTTTCATAAAAAAATTTCTTATCTAACTAATTTTAATAGTTTATAGTAAATCATATAATTCATTTAATAATTATTTATTATCCAATCCCATATCAAATAGTAAAAATATAATTAATTAAGTTATTACATGAAAAGTAATACCCTTGATAAATGAATTATAATCCTACAAAATGTCGAGATGACCAACCACATGATAGGTCAATAATCCATATAAGGGTTTGAAGCATAATTCCTACTCAAACCACCAAATCTCAAGAATCCACCATAATATATAATTTTGATTATAATTATAACATAGTAGAAACTCAACATTATTTTAATAAAATTATACAATTGGAAAACCATTCTACTCACCATCATGGTTCAAAATTAACAAATGAATAACCAACCCATCAAGAATTAAGGTAGATATCCCCAATTGAAGTTTGAGAGGTGAATAGTATATTGGGAGAAATAATCCTGAGTTAATATATTATAAATTGGAAGATAAAAATAAAAATTAAAAACCTCATGATAATAATATTACTAAAAAAGAATCATTAAAAAATAGATTTTTGACACAACATGTTCCTAGTTCATTTCAACCAGCTAACCAATGACATTCAGTTACCTTGGGTAACCCAAATGTGTAGTTAGTGTTTGTACACGAGGAAACCCCTCTCTACATCTCATAATGGGTACCTTGTGGATATATAATAATTTTTTAGTGGTTTAATTTTTTGGATTCTCAGAAGAACCACCTCTTTATCCCCCATGTACCTACTTTTTTATCCAAAAGCATCAAATATCCCACCGAAACATATCAATTTCAGATTATATATATACCCTTTTATAATAACCACAAGATATTTTTCACCATGATGTTTTATTTCATATAAAGACACCAAAAAATTATTTTTTACCTTCCCTATGACTTAAAAATATATCACCAAAGACCATACCAACTAAAAAGGCCACCTCAATGTCATAAACATCCACCTGGGCATAAAATTCACAAAAATGTATTTTATAATTTTCAATTTCCCCAAATTTTTTTTATTTATTGTCTAATATTCACACAACTATATCATAAACACCCATTAACTCATCATAGATTAGTTGGACTCTGACCCCACCATGGTTCCCTCCAATAAGCTAAAACTCATCTTTATACCATAAAGACACCTCCAAACACTCTATCAATAACTCTAACAACATGAAATCAAAAAATATAGAAACATAGATATTTAGGCCTCTAAAAATATCGATTTAGAGGAAAATTTAATTATATATATATATTAATATAGTTCTTTATTTGGATAAATTTTATGAGTTTTAGTTATTGATTATTAGCATATTTTTTGGTGAGGTAGATGTAATGTAGAAAAAATTAAAAGGGATGAGATTAATAGGATAATTATGAGGGAAATAAAATCTATATCTTTGAGAATAATAATCATGTTGAGTTAGATTCACTATTGGATTTTGGGTTGTTAAATTTTATCTGTTTACTCAATTGGGGAGTGTATTTGATAGTTTGAGTTTAAGATTTTATGATAGAATTTCAATCATTGGTTTGGGTTGTTGTCTAATTTTTTATGTTATGTATATTATGATAATAATGTTTCTTATTTTTATTACACCATTTAATTCATGGATATATATTGTTATATTAGTATATATTGGTAGAAGATATTTTTATAACTCCTTTGTATAAGCAATATAATTTAGTACGAATTCAATGTTGATTACACCTTAGAGTATTCTTCTATTTTTTGAGGTGTTATAATGAGTGATTTAAATTGATATCATGTTAGAGGAATAAAAACCTATTGTGGAATGATATTTATATTTCATTTTTGTTGATACATAAAGGACAATGACATGTAAGTGTTTTGTTTTATTATGATACAAGAGGTGGTGGTCAAGACAATCAACTATACATTTTGGTTGTCAAAGTAATTTGGTATTTTAAGGATTGAAAATAAATATCAATCAATTTATTGTGTCATGATTAGTCATGGAGTATGTTAGTGACTAGTGGATTGGACTTATAGTGACATCAATGGGTATTGTATGAAGTGTTTGATTTTTATTTTGATTGAATAATGAATATTGTTTATGTGATAAGGATAGATATGATATTAGGACATTATATATACTTGTTGTTCTGTGCAACTTTATTCTTTACTATGTTTTTTATTAATGTTAACATAATAATAATATATTTTTATATTGATTCATTATATATAAATAGATATTTCTATGAAAATATTATACTAATATATTTGGTTATTAGTTTATGTAAGAAATGATAAACTAATGAAATATTTCATTTGGTGAAGTGAACATATTCTTGAAGGAATGTAGTTCAGGATGAGTTTGTCACCTTAGTCATGGATTCTAATGATGTTCTTAATATTTTTACTAATTAGGTTATTTCATGTATTTTGTTCATGGTTTATGTAACTTGGTATTTTTGGCGTTATCATATAATCTAAAATTAGATGATCATGATCTTTTGAATAAATCTTCCACCTTCAATTTTTGGAATGGAATAATGGTTCCATAATGGGATGTTTATAATTATTTTGCATTATGATTATGGGATGATAGAGTAAAATAATTATAAATCATGACCTCATTGGTAGTATCTTCCCTATTATAGTTTAAATGATATGAACTTTTATTTTTTTGACCATTAATTATGGTAGAACTGATCAAATTCAATTGATATAACTTCGAGAGATTATAATAATTTCAACTTGCTAATAGGGAGGATATTATAGTATAAATAATCATAATGGGATGAAAGTTATAAATTTTATGTGGTTGAAATATTTAATTTAATTTAGAGAGTAAAATTTAAAATTATGATCAACATGATTTTAGTTTTCCAATATGTTTGATGGGAATTGAAAAAATATATTATTATAATTTTTTATGAAAGTGTAAAATTAACCTAAATTTATGGAACAATAATTATTAAATTTTAACTTTTTAATAGATGATGGTCATTTCATTAAACTTAAGGTTAAATTTTTTTTCTTTATATAATGAATACACTGTGGATAAAATTCAATTCAATTGTCATTAGTTAAGTGTAATGAATTTGGATCTGCCTTTTAGTGATTGTATTAAATGGGATATGAAGTAGACATTGTTTATGATAAGTAAGATGCCTATAAGAGTAAATGAAAAATATTTAAAATGGTTGATATCAACCTCACTTTCATTTTCACATTCCATTAATCGTAGAGGACATATTTGGGAAATAATATTTGATTTTATCGAACATTCTCATGTCTTTATCTGGGTGGGAATTACTAAAAATAGGGGCATAACATTATCATCACTTGGATATGATATTTGGTTTCTGTTAAATACTGAATGGTTACTTTCAAGTTTCATTCACAATCCATGAATTATATTAACCACAAATAATATGTGTATATAATAAGTGTTTTTTACAACGAAATTCACAGATAAATTTTCATAGTGTTATACTATATGTAGTTTATAACCTTATATATCATTATGATAATATTGGTCAATTATATTCGTGAGGATCACAAAGTTACACTATTATTATAATACATTATATGTTTATTAATACTATGATTAATATTATGAATGATTATTTATGTTTTGGAAATATTTGTGGTATGGTCTGAGTGTCATTGACCAGTCAATATAGTATTTTAATTTCATTTAACCAAAATAGTTGTGATTAATTAAATGTATAATTTGATTTTTTATACTTTATTCATGATTCTTTGTTATTTTATAGATAATTATTTCTTACAACAATGTTCATCTTATCACTTTTTTCATGAAAAACAAACATGAGCACTTAAGGAGAACCATCAATGTGTGTAATATTTTATAAATGATGTGATAAAAATTTAGAGAATAGTAATTAAATATTCATATTTACATTTTTATTTTAGATGATATATTTTTAAAAAACCTTTATTGAATCAATGAGATTATAATTTGGTAGATTTATGTACATTGATCAGTAGTGAGAAATCTATTTATGGTTTTTTGGGTGATCCTTTCTTAAGTAATTCACATAGGTTTATCTAATATTTATTATCACTATCATAGATTAAATAATACAAAACATAATTTATGATTCAAAACTCAAATGGTATGTGTTTGAATATGAACACACAAAGGAATAACATTGGTTCAATAAGAAAAATTATTTCTATATTCTTTCAATGGTCGATGTTGTTAGTGTACCAAAATGAAAATCACTTATCATGAGATATATGAATTATCTCATTTTTTATGAAATTTTATGGATATTTATTAAAATTATATAATGTGGGATGAATATGTTTACTTCATGCATTCCTTTGTGAATATTTTTTTTCTTACCGATTTAAAAATCACTAAAGGTTGAAAAAAATGAAACATCCCATATTTTGATTTGAGAATGACTTAGTCTATACACATAATTTGGAATGTATCACAATTCAATTATATTATTTAAAAGTAAAATTTATTAATTTTTTTCATTGATGATTTAATTGAAAAAATAAAATGTATGGAAATGAATTAAAAAATGTGAAAAAATCATTTTCACAATAATTTTATCACGGAGGAAAATGATATTAAATTATAATAATATATTAGATAAAATCACATAAATATAGTATTTAAATATGCAGTTAATTTATTTTTTAAATTATGATTCATTCTATAAGGATATAATCCCATTCCCAACCTATTTTTTCTATAAATAAAACTAGTATCCCACTCTCTAATCATTAATTTAATAAAATTATCATAATTTTCATGAATAATGTTGAGAGTAAATTCATAAGGATATTAGATCACCCTCAAGATGGTATAACTAAAATATAAAATAAAATATAATGTGGTTTATTTGTAAGTTTTGTTTGAAATTATATTTCTATATTTATTCTTATAATTACTTCTACTGTAATTATATTTTATAGAAATGCCTAGTCATTTTATTTTAAGTTCATTTTATTGATTCAATTAACATAATATAAATGTTTATTTCTCTAGAAATCAATCATAAGTTTATATTTAATAGGTTTTGAATTATTATTTATATTCTATATTAAATTATATAAATATCCCAAAAATATAAAGTCTCATAAATATAGGATATTCTTATGACTGTTAGGAAGAAAATATTGTTTAACATTTTATTTATTTTTAATATTTAATAAAGGAGGTTTATTTGGATTTATGTTCCATTATCTTCCTTAAGTCATTGGATAAATGTTTTATTATATATATATATATATATATTATTCAAGTAAATATATTTACTAGAAGGGCCTATTGTATTTAACAAAAAAATCCTCATCCATGAAGGAAATTTAATATATGAAAATAGTTAGTGAACATCCATCCTAAATGATGATTTTTTGAAGAAAACATTTAGTAAATCATGATATGAAATAGAAATTTAATAATGAATATCATAAAAAAATTACCCTGAATGACAGATTACCTAATTGCTTTGGTAAACTATCATCCTAAATCACATTTAAAGGGTGTTCATACCTATGCACATGCTGGAATAATATTGGATGTAGGTAAGGGGCCTAGGGCTGGGATGATTGGGCCTGTATTCCATGTGTTGGATTTAAATCCATAGGGATATATCTACATTATATTTCAATGGTTATCCTGGCTGTGGGAATATCCTTGAGTGGAATGAGGCATGATCCATGTTATATAAATGAACCGATGTGTGTTTCTATCTTATTAATAATCCCACTATATACTAGTTATTTTTATTAAATAATTAAAATAATAATAATAAATATAGAAATTAATGATCCATGATAGTCTGGGATATGATTTAAAGACCCCTTCTCCTAAAAAATTATAAATCAAAACCAGATTTGGTATAAGTTGAGCTTAAATATGAGTTCACACATATCCTATAACATTTTAAATATTTAGATGAAATATATAGTCATAAATTAATGATGACTTGGTAAAATTCACATTTATATTACTTTCTTTAAAAAATAATTTACCACCATGTTCACCACCCTATAAATGTGGGTATCTTTAAATTTAATTATTGTCAAGAAAACCAAACATGTGATTTATTCCATAAAGATCTTCCCATGAACCATGCTTGATAGATTCATAAGAAGTATTACCACCAATTTGAATTAATATCAATCCAAATATTTCCCCATCAAGAATTATTAGAGTATTTGATCACATGGATAACAACCACATTCTCTTCTTCAAGGGAAATGATGGTGCTATGGAATTTTTTAAAACATACATTGTTGAAACCCCAACTAATTCTGAAAATAGAACTACATCCTAAAAGTCTAGCTGCTCTATGAGAATATCCATCTACATTTACTTAGATCCATGATGGGAATGGTGAAATAAAACTAACATTATTTTTGGAAATAGTCTTCCAAAGAACATAATTAGCACCAAAAAGATAATAATAATAGTGTCATACAGGGTATTATTCATACAAACACTTTTCATGTTGGAAGTCAATATAAGTTCCTTGAAGATACCCATAATAGGGCCTCTAATTTGGGGTTGAGTTATTTCAATTGTGAGGTGATTTCATACAACCCAAATATAAGGAATAGAAACATTCCCAAAGGATAAATGAATATTATTTTACCAATTAACAATATTTAAAAATGACTAAATCATCCATAAATGCATTCAGTATTCAATTTGAATGAAAGGTATAATGAAAATTTGTACTCCACATTCCTAGATTCTCATGAAAAATGGGAATTTTAGAAATAAATGATGGATATCTTATCTATTTTTCCTAAAATGAATGAAATGATAGGGGTATTACATATAACTATTTTAAACCTATCATCTTTTAGATGTCGAATAAGAAAGGGATTCTATATAAGAATTTACCTCGATGGGGGAATGAAATTCCACTCGACGATCTTCGTCCATTAAAGAAATGCTTCAACAACACCACATATAAATTAATAATAAAACTTGTGATTAATATTGACAAATCACACTGGGTTCCATAAAACTACATCCTAATCAATAATGAAAAAGGAATAAATTTCATAGATGATATTAAATGGACAAAAATGTTCAACTAGTTCCCAATGATCATGTTCATAAGAAATAGGCATATTATTCTTAGAGATAGGTTTTTAAAAAATACCAGTGATTTGAGAACTAAACCATTAAGAAGTCTAGATATTTATATTAGACGATTCACAAGGAATCAGTTCAACATTTTTCATAATATCATTATATATAAGTCTAATGGCATGAAATTAATAATAATAATAATAACAGTAATAATAAAAAAAATTAAATAAAATAAAAATGTAATATTATTGAAATTATATTTCATAAAGATCAAAATTTAATTATTAACAATTGAAAACATAATTATTAAAATTTAATATTGTAATCAATAGTAATAAAATTTTTAAAATCAATGTAATTAATAACATTAATAATTTAAAATAATAATAATAAATAACAATAATGTAGTTAAAAATAATTAATAATATAATTTCTAATAGTTAATCATGTAAATTCACTTGGTATATAAATTAAATAAAATCACAGAATCACCACACATATCCAATTAAACCTAGAAATCCACCGAAAAAGTGTTTATGTGCCTCTAATGTCCCATTTTATTACAAAGGGCCTGAAATCCTGGTAATTTCCATTAATAATTTTTTAGGGAATCATGGGTATTTTCTAAATCATTCAACTTCCCTTCTTAGTGAGTCTGAAAAAATGAAACCTATATTCAAAACTAGGTGAAGGAAAATATCAATAGTTATAGAAATAGTTATTATAATAGTTATTATAGTAGGTTCATATACTATAGAAGAGTGTTTATAAAATTATTGAAGTATACAATTTTGATGGGGCTTGGTTCAAAATCCCACAAGTTCTATATGAATGGACTTAAAAATTCAATGCCTTTAGACTGTATTAGTGTTTTATATGGATCAAATGGCGCTAGGTAAGTCCTTTAGAACAGATGATGGCCTTATCTAGTTGGGTCCTTGGGTGAAAATGGATATGTAATTGATTGATTTGTAATATAATATGAATGAGATGTTATATAGGTGGGGTGAATTGATATATTATATTCATGTGATGGAAGTATGAGATTTCTCATTTTCTATACCAATGAATGATGGAAATAAAGGGGTATCCATTTTCATTTTCTATGGCTACTAGATTGATGGAAGAACCTATCCACTATGAAGCTGTAAAGGAGGGGAGGGTTAGAAAATCTGAGGATGGAAGGTATTTAGTGGTGAACTATTAATATTCTTTTCATTAAATAAATTATTTATTCAAAATTTTAAATTGGGGGATATGTTACCTAAATTTTGGAATATAAGGAATTGTAGGATGATTGATATTTGGAAAAATATATTATCCTATCACATTTTAAATAAGGTAGTAGATTAATAGGTTTCAAGATATTGGTAATAGGTATATTAGATCTTGTGTTTTTAGGATGATGGAATGGGATGTTAATTATGACATGAATACCTAAATTATTAATAATCATTTGATTTGGATTGGGGTACATGGACTAAAGTATGTGTATTACCACCCCACAGATCTTAAATAATATTTTCTACTATATAAGAGTTCCAGAGAAGATGGATAAATATATAGTTAAAGGGGGACTGGGATATTATACTATAATTATAGTGGACGCTAAAATTGAAACCATTATCCCTGAATTATTCACTCTAAATTCTAATGGATCAAAGGTTATAGTCAATATTATATTTTAATACATCCCACAATTAATCAATGTTTATAAGATTTTTAGGGAAAATTTTCCAATTTTCATGTGGTAATGTATTAGGTGAAGCTAACTATTGGAAAAAAGGAAAAGATAAAATGATGTGGGGAAAAGATATAAGAAAATATCCCAATTTATGGAAGGATAAAAATAAAAGTAGTTGAATCCTAACAAAATATTAACCCAAAAGTGTGTGGAAGGTAGAAGGATCTTAATTATGGAAAAATTATGGGATTCCTTCATGTGATGGTATAGAAAATGATAAATTGATTTGGAGATAAATGATTGAAGGAGAGGATAATGGAATATTAAATGCTATAGAGGAACATATTGAGAGATTTAGGGACAATAGTGATAAATATAAGGTTAAGTATCCTGTGGAAAATTATATAAGGAGATTTGGCATCTTAAATTGGATGGAGTGTGAGTGGTAATAATTGAGGATGGTAAAGAAATGGGTATTAGATTGAAATATGAATATAAACAAGGGGTCAAATCACTAATGGAAAATATGAAGGACGTAAATAATGAATGTTCATGAGATTTATTTTCTGGAAATCAAAAAAAGGTTCACTATTTAAAGAATATTATAAGTAATAATAGACAAATACACAAAATTAGATAGATTATTTCCCTATTCTAGTGACCATTGATGATAACCAAGAGAAAGGTAAATTGTTTTGGTAAATAAAAAGGATCAATCTATAATAACAAAAAAGGAAATATATTAAATAAAAAAATAGTTTGATGTTATAAGTCCCTCAATAGAAATGGAAAATTATATTGGTCTAGTGATTAATTATTCAGTTATTGAGTTTATTAAGGCTCAAAATAATAGTATCAATGGATATGAGGTATAGGTGTAAAATAAAAAATACAAAAAATACAAAATTATTATGAGGATTCAAGGTCAAAGGTTAAGGGATGTTAGGATATGATCACCACCAAGGCTAGTAAGGAATCAAGTAAAAGATTTCGGGAAAAACATTTACTCCTGGGAAAATCAAACCTAGAGGTGCGATGAATAATGGTAAAACATAAGATTAATAATTGTTCTATATTGGAACTTCTAAGGGCTAGAAAACAATAAATCTACTATATCCCATAGAAGGAATATTTTGATTCACAAACATTCTTTATTGGGAATTTTAAAACCATTTTTAAATTTTAATTGATGGCATATGGATATCATTGACTGACTATGGTACTCTCTAATAGTAACAAACTTTACAAATGTTGCAACTAAAACTCTTTAGGTCTTTATCAAAATATTATGAATAAGTCCTGTATTATTCATAAGGGTCCCAAGTGATATATTTAAGTTTTAATAATAAATGTGGAAATGCTTAATGCATGTTTTTAATCTCATGAAATTGTATTTGGATCGAATATATATTTGTAAAAAATATCATTGAAATCAAAATCATGACGTATTGTATGAACCAGCCTAAGTAACCTACCTAAATGGTACCTGAGATGATCTAGAAATTATTCTAAGGGAATTCAATGTCCTTATGGGATGGTGACAAGAAAAATGAAATCAATAATGTCAAATAGGGAACGATTTCCCCATAAGATTTACAAGTCGAAGAAAAGTAACAGATAATGGAACAAATAATCTGTATGTATAAAAATGCTCCACTAGAAAAAAGCATCCACAACACACTGATAGATGTCTCAATGATAGAAAAAAACCAACACAACTGATAGATAACAAACTCCCCCATGTGTTGCTTACTTCTGAAGGCTCCACAAGTCAGGTACACCCTCCACCTCAATGTGTATCTTTCCATTTACCTAGACCTAATTAAAGTAATGATACAAATTCCTTAAAGGCATAGACAGGGTGTCAGCTACAAGCCCAATAGAAATTAAATAATCATTTCTTATGTATTCCATAGTAGAAAACCCATTTATACATAATTTAAATATAACATGTGATGTAAAAAATTTCACAGCTCATACTGAAGCATTCTTAGAGAAAAATTTCCAATGAGTCCTTGAAAAGAGGTAAAATAACATTTCTATCAAAGAATGTATAATCAATCATCTTTTAAAAATAGGATTTAAGAGAAAATTTATCATAAGTGAGAATGAATTACTATTTCAATAAAAACTAGAATGATTAAAACATTAATTTCATAAATCAGGAAAATTTATTTCCAATCACAATACTAAGATTAAGAGACACAAGGGTAGGATAAATAGATATTATAACAAATCTTGGTGACTTACTACTTCCACATTGCACAAGGAACTTCCATAAGGATAAAAATTAGGAGATAACTTAGGACTATTTCCCCTTATATAAAATATTTTAGTTTAATTTTCATCATTAATCCCTTGTTAGGTAGAGATAATAAATATATAGCATGTGTTATTCCCACTCAACTACCCATTATCTCATATTCTTTAAGGTAAATCAAAAAAAAAATTATAGGGTAATCATTTTTTCAAAAATAATTTCAATCATCATTTTACTCATCCCTAATTCAGGTTTCAAAACTTTCCATTCATTAAAAAAACAACCTTAATGGATTTTTAGCATAAAATCATACCATGTTTTCAAGAAAACATTAATTTTTTATCAAAATTCATCAAATTGTCACATTGAAAATCCCAAAATATATCATGTCTTTCAATTTTGTCAGAATACTATAAATAACAATAATTTAAATTAATGAATTTTTTTCCAAAAAATAAATAATAATATTACATAGAGAATTTTTCATTCCACAAAATTCCATATATCAAAAACCCAACTGAAGCTTTTGAAATTGATTAGAAAACTAATTTACATATTATTATAAATGGTTTCAAATAATAATAATTTCTTTCACATCCACCTACCTTGATAATAATGTTATGATACCCTAATGATGGATTCACAATGAGGAATGAGTGAGGCCTCTAAAAATCTAGGAGGCCCCAGAGTGCTAGAAAGGTGTTATGTTATACAAATGAAAACTACAATTTATAGTGGAACACAATGATGTGGTGGTGCATTTTTTGAGATGACCATGGTGCAAAAAATGGTTATGTGGCATAGAACCAGACACCATGGTGTGGAATCTCACTTGAACATGGATTGCTGTAATATAGCATGAGAACTGCTGTGTCAAGGAATCTCTACCCCAGTCTATCAAAAGTCAAGAGTGATCCTATCATAGCATTCAATGATGGTAATGTAATGAATAACTAGTTATGAAAGCATATGATACCTTTTGAAGATAGATACCACTCACTGATGGTATCTCTACTATATGTATAAATTCTAATGCCCTGGAACACATCATTAAGTTGTTGTTCATAAAGAATCATCTCAAGTAATATATTATTAAAAGGAACACTCACCAACGTAATCTGAATCTCATCCTATTAGACTCCTAGAATCATATGATCAAATAGGTCTATCATGTTTCACTCCTGAAAATATTCATTCATGACCTCACATGGAATCCTCAAAATCAAATAATTAGTGATTTAAATCTACTTGGCATGTAGATAATGTTGTATTAAAAATCATGTAAGTACTCCACTCAAAATATCTACTAAATGTTCACATATTTTAGAGAGAATAGATAAATAAATATTTTATTATTAGAGTATAAGGTAAAACATTCACTGATGTGGTTATTTTTCCAACACTATTGAGAATTTATCACAACTTCATGTTCAAGATCATGTGTGGGATTGTTTTTTTTTCTTGATTCCAAAGCCAATGAAAACTATATTCTACCATATGATATCTCTATATAATAACTAAACCCAAACCTAAACCTGATGAATCATTCAAAACCACATAGACCAAGGCCTTTTTTGGAAGATTTAAAATGAGATATAAAGTCAACCGATGCTTCCACGAATCAAATTAAACCTTACATTAGGAATTTAAAATGAACATTACACCCTTTAGAGTAAGATAATTCATTATAGAGGAAAATGTAGGGAAATACTTCAGAAAGCAGTGACAATACCTACTAGACCCCTGATTATCTGGTTCTTAAATACATCCATGGTCATATGATTTTTCACATTCATAGTATCAACCAAGATACCATGTTTCGAAACCATGTGTCCTAATAATTTTACTTCTTAATTCTAGAAGATGCATTAATAAGACTTTCCAAAAGCTTGGGATCTCTCAAAATATCTAGTACTTAACTCAAATGACATAAATGGTCCCCTATAGTTATATAGTAAACCAAGATGTCATCCATGAAGACCAAAACAATGTAATCAAGGTAATCATGGAAAATAATTTTTGTTAATTCTAAGAAAAATGTTGGAGCATTAGTTATAATAAAAGGGATAATAAGGTATTCATAATGGAAAACCTACTTATTAAGGACGTATTGTGAATTTTAGATGCTTTAATCATAGGCTAGTGAAAAACAGATCAATGATAAATATTTCAGAAAAACTTTTACACTTTTAAATGGTCAAACAAATCATTAATCCGAGGAAACAAATACTTATTTTATACAATGACATTATTGATCTTCTTATAGTTAATATAATGAATAAGGGTCCAATCTTGTTATTAGTAAAGAGAATGGGTACTTCCTATAGAGAAACAATGGGTTATATAAATCCATTGGATAATAGATCACCCAACTAAGATTTAAACTCCTTCAATTCTTCTGATGTTGTATGGTAAGTGGGAATAGATATATGATGGGTACATTTTACTAAGTACATAAAAAAGATTACCTATCTCACCAGTGGAAAATTAGAGAATTAAAATAGAAAAATGTTGGGAAACTCAACAATTACTTATGGATGTGAACCATTCAAAGGATCATCCTCTAGTTTAAATGAAAATTTAGATGTCATATTATCTAACTCTAGTAGAGAAGGTCCATCGTGAGTTGGACTAAAGTCCCATTCTCCTTGAAATACATAAATTAATGCATCAATAACGGTAAAGGAAACCCATCAGTGATAATAGTCGACATGCCATTTATGGGAGACTAACCAATCCATCTCATGAATGACACCACAAGGTTCCATATATAGAACCAAATATTTCTATTAAATATTGAATTTCAAAAAGGTGAATATTTAAGAAGGGAATCATTGAATCCCCTCTTAATTTATCCTGATAGGTGTAGAAATATCTATAACATAAGGAATGGTCTTTATAAGAAGGATTAACAATTTTATGATATGGGTATATAGATTGAATGAGTAGAACCATTATATAATGAAGAAGAAACTAAATAATAAGCAATGGTAATGGTACCTCTCACTATATTAGGCCCCGTGTAGGCCTGTACTAGAGATTAATCCACTGTGGGAAGAATCTTTATTCTTAATGCCTATTATTTGATCCCACGTGTTCTTAAATCATATGACTATGTTATTTATCTCCCCAGTACCAATAAGATCATACCACAATGCACAGAGGTAAAAACATGATAAAACCATTATAAATATCCCAATAATACTCAAGATTTGTAATTATTTGGTTCCTCTACGAATGTATTATACAAGGTCCAAACCCTACCACACAGAAAGTAAGTAATAAAGCCATTAATAAATTATGCAGATGACTTAGTGAAGGTGTACTACTATGATCCACCACCATGGTTTCTATAATAATACCAATGTCACTTTGTATTCCATTTATAGGAACCACTGAAACATCCACCAGGAGTAGGATAAATTCCAATCATCTTTGAAATTCCATCCAACTCAAGATCCACCTTTAATTATCAGTCCAAAAAATCAATATCTATGGTGAACTTTAGAAGAAAAACTATGATATAATATCAGTTTAACTAACTATATAAAATATCAAGGCCTTCAACTTCTCATTCGATACAACTTATGGCGAGAAGTGAACAATAACATCAAATAAAAAGGAATATTGGGTCATACATTGATTAGCATTAATGGGTTTAATGAAATCCTTATATTTAGAAAATACCATTAATTTTTGTTTCAAATACTCTATGAAAAGATCCCATAAGTCTTTCCACTCCAAGCCCACATTCATTCCTATATCGACTATAATGTCCCACCACCTCATGGTTGTACCTTCAATATTTAAAGTAGGGCATGACAACTCAACAAAGTTAGAAATCTCCACGAACACAAATAGACTCTAAAATATCATTAACTAGTGCTCCAACACCAATGGATTTTTAGTACCCTAGAATGATAGAGATTTGAAATGTAGATACACCTAAGAATGATATCTACTATCAAACATCTTGGGAACAACCTTTAAATCCTAATCTTGAATGGGTCAAGTTATCTGGTCTAGATCTTGGACCTTTTTCACAAATTCCTATAAAAGTTTATGATCAACTAGAGGGTTTGGTGGCTATGATTTTTTGCAGATCCGTATCGATGTCTATTCAAATAACATATTAGGGGAATGGTACACCATAAAATCAAGGATAAATATCTATCTAGAGGCTCAATATCATCAACTCTGTCAAGTTGAATTCAATAGGGTTATGAAAAACTCAAATAAAATATCATGTAAATCATAGAATCAAAACATCAATTTTAATCAAATACAATTTTCCCAACTACCCCATTGTAACATAAGGATTGTTACGATGGGAGTTTTCAATGAACTAAATAAAAAAATACCACTTAATTCCTAAAAATTATGTCCTAAATAACATTATAGTATCAAAGAGAAGGGTAAACCACATTTGATATGATTTTTTCATGAAATAACCCAAATAACAAACTCAAACATCACCTAATCCGATCCTGACATGACCTGAAGGGAATTCCCTTTCCTCATGAGCTGAGGATAAGAACTATGGAATCAATAATAGTAAAGAGGTAATTATTTTGACACTATATTTATATGTTAAAGAAAAGTGGTGGGTAATAGAATAATAAATCTATCATTATAACAAACACATTTAGGAGAAAAAGGGTCCCCCAAACCATGATACAAATAAAAAATATGTAAAGATAATATGACACAACTAATAGATCAAAAACACCCTCATGTACCACCAAATCACAATGGTTACACAAGTCAGGTACACCCTCCACCATGATGTTGTGTTATCCCATTACATGGACCTATCATAAGGAAATTTAGAAATTCCCCAAAAGAAAATGTCGGGTGTGAGCTAAAATCTAAGTGGTATTTCACTAATGATTACATATTAATTTCCCATTATATCATCCATTTAATCTTACTGGATGTAAACATTCCATAGAGAAAGTTTAATAGTTTGTCTCAAAACATTCCTAAAGAAAAATTTGCAAATACTTTTAGAAAATAGGTACAATAGATTTTCCATTAAATAAGGCATAATAAAGCATTAATTTCAAATATAAATGAATAATAAATTTATTAAAATAGAGCATGAATAATAATTTACATAAAAATAGATATGAGTTAAACATTTATATAATATGGAATTAAAATTAATTTTCAATCATTAAATCATGGTTATGAGACCCAAGTGTTGGATAAATAAGGATTCTCACACATCTTCATGAAGTATAACTTCTAAAATTTATAAGGAACATACCTAATGACTGAAAGAAGAAGATCTATAAGTACTAATATCTCTATCCTCATGATGTTTAGTGGTGTTATCATTTTTAATTCTTTTCTTGGAAGTGTTAATACATTCCTAGTGGGTGTTATTCCCACTAAACTACCTAGTCTCCCATGTGACTCAAGGTAAGTCAAACAATTACCAAGGGGATATCATTTATTTATAAATCATTCAATCCTTATTTCACTCATCATTAATTCATGTTTTAGAACCTACCTTTCATTTAAACAAACAAACTCAATGGGTTTTTATCATAAAATCAAGTCATTATTTCCCAAAACCAACTTCAAATGGGTTTTTATCAAAATTAAAAAAGTGGCCATATTTTAAATCCTAAAATATTCCATGGATTTCATTTTCATCAAAATATTCTCAATGATAATTATTTTAATTCATGAGCATTTATTTTTCTAAAAATCAATAATAAAATTCCATTAATAATTCTTCAGCATACATAATTCCATTTCAAAGATAATTTTTCAAAACCCCAAATAAATCATTACAAATTTAATGGAAAAGAAATTTATTTATAATAATCAATGGTTTCAAATAATATTAAATGATTTCAAAATCACCTACATTGATTATATTATCACAAGACCCTGATAGGGATTTACAAGTAGGAACCAGTGAGTCCTATAGAAATATAACAAGCTACATGGTGTAAAAAATGTGATATGGAACATAAAACCACAACAATATAGGTTGGAACTCCATGATATATTAGTTCTCTAGAATATACCTCTAATTTAAAAGAAATTGTTCTCCAGTGCAGAATAAGACACTACAGTGTTGAACCTCACTGAAACATGAACCACTATTTTATAGTACAAGTACTGTATCATGGAGGAGGATATTTTGTTGTCCATAAAAACCATGCATTGATACCTAGAAAATAGGGATAATTGGTATAATTTTGGATTTTATTCCCATCGAAAAAACAATCAAAATTCCTTCTCAAAATCCAAAATATTGGCTACCTGAATCAAAATCACAATTTACTAATAAAAGGCATAACCTCTAACGACTGAATAATTAAAATAATCTGAAACTAATGAGGAACATAGCTCTGTAGCATGTTCTAAGACACCATGGTGAAACCCCTACCCTTTGGACCTCCATAGTGAAGGATATGATGAAGAATCCAGTTTTTGGTCACTATGGTGAAACCATTCCATCGATGGTGTGGCCTCAACCCATATATCACCACTACACCATAACCACTACTTTCATAAAGAAACTAACTCTTACATAGTGTGGTATTTAGTGTTGTGAAATAGAACCACCAAAAATAAAAGATTGATATGTTACATGGATAGTCTTTGGGTTAATGTTGGTGAATTTAATAAAATATTGGTGATTAATTAGTGGTAATGATTTGTTAAATGTTTTAATTCTAGTATCAATTTTATATAATTCATTGAAAAAATAAACTTTTTTGAATTAATGTTAGCTGGGGATCAATATATTTGGTATAAGAAGCATGAAAATGTATTGTTAGTGAGTAAACACGATATATCCTTGTAAATGATACCTCCTTAGATTCATTTGGATCTTTGAACCACATTCCTAATCCACAACACAATTCAAATCAACATCTTATCCTTGTATAACTTTTTGATCAAAAAGAATTGAAATCCCCAATATTTTAGACTTTATAATTTATAAGTCTAGTAAAATGATTATAGATATATTACTCATGAGGTTTTTGGAGGTTTTAATAACTCAAATAACTTATTTGTTAGTGATATAAAGCTCAAATATGATTAACTGAAGCTCAAATCATGGAGAAAATATAAATTTTGAATCATGGATGATTATATATAATCCATTTATGCTAGTTTATTTAGTTTACAAGAACAAAAATCCTGGATTGATTTTTTTGAATTGTAATTCTTGAAAGAAGCTAATGTGATGAAAAATATAAACTCACTATTATAGAATAAGTTGGAAACTCAAGAGGAATTATTTAGGGGTTAGTGGTTAAAATAAAGAGACCATAATACCTCAATAATTAATTATATTTAAATGGTTGTAAATGTATCCTAACATGTTTTAATGCTTCAAGTGGAGAAGAATCTGGTTTCAGAAAGGATTACTCTTGTCGAAAATATTTTTTCTTTTTTACTAGGGACTTGTTAATGACTATTAAAGGATAAAAATATAATAATTGGAGGATTTGATTCTAACTATGATTTATGAGGAATATAATTTCCTTATTTTAATATCCCCTAGGACATTTTTGATATTATATGATATTTTTATCATCAATCTTAATAGTTCTCATGGGCTTGATGGTTTCACAAATATTTTTTCTAGGAATTTCAGGGAATTATTCACCATGATATTGAATTATTTGTTTGTGGATTATTCTTGAATTTTTTCCTTCCAATATATATTAATTATGAGTTCATTTCACTTATTCAAAAAGTGGAAAACTCAATGAATACTCATTTGTTCAGACTTGTAGATCATTATAATACTTTACTCAATACTGTTAGTAATGTGATTTCTAACATACATCCTTTAGTGTGTAATAAAATTTTCTTCCAAAATAAATTTAGATTCATCAATTATTTCAAACCCTACTAATAATAAATATAATCTACATTCACTTTTATAGAACATTTAGTACTTTACACAAACACACACCCAAAGACCTTATTAGTTTATTTCCATTGAATATGTGTAAATATAAACATTTTTACATAAGTGAGATACATTATTTATTACTTGGTTCTCCATGACTATCACCCTTCATAGAGAGATCATACATAATAAATAACTCCATAACCTAGGGAAATGAAACACAGGAAAGGGTGAGATCAAACGATCAGTAAGTGTAAAGAAGGGGTATATATAAGAAAAATCAAGAGAATAAGTGTATGAATACATGATCATAACATTATAAGATCATACCCTACATATAAAATATTGTAATCAAGAGAACTGGAATAAATATTGGCAGTTCATAAGACATTAATTATAAGGTAATCAAGATCATAACCCATTGAAACATAACTCTGGAATAAGACATGGAATTTTGGAAAACACATAAGCATATTAAATTTTTTCCATAGCAGAGAGGGCATACTACCAAGACCACATTAGTGGAATGGTTTCACTCCCCAATCCATATTAGTAGTTAAGGTTCAATCTCAATACCATCTTAGTAGTCATGGTTCACTCCCATTTCCATCTATGTAGACAAAGTCATTTACTAAACCAGGATCACACCTTATTCCAGCCATGTCTATCTCATGAGATATAAATCTTTACCCATTTCATTGGAGTGATACATAGTTCCCAACAATCACATAATGAAATTATACATACATGTTCCACAGGATCATAAAAATCATCAAATCATAACATGTGAAATGAAAAATGGATGTCATAGTCTTGCAATTATATATTAACCTATGTAAAAGATATAGGTTTCATAATAATTTCCTCATAGAATAACTATTGAAAAGAAGAAAGTTTCATATGAATTTATCATGGTATAACTCATGGAAGATAAATAAGTATCAAAAACAAAATTTCATCAAAATAATAATCTTTCAGAGAAATAATAATATTGGTATCCTTGGATCATAACCCCAGTAAGACATAGGTTACATCAATGGATTTGATTTTAGATGGAAAATATTTTGAGAAATGTTTTAAAAACAAATTGTGAGTTAAATGTCATTTTTTACTTAAAAAATACCTTTTAAAACACAAAATATTTTAAATATAATTTTCATTGAAAATAACTATGAAAAATTATAATGGAATATTTGAAAATAATTTAAATAATTTTACGCAAAAATAATTACAATATACAGTTTAAAAACATTTTTGAAAACATGGTTTCTGGGATAAAACATATTTCCAACTGAAGAGAGAAATAAAGTAGGATTTTCATAAAAATATTTTAATAATTATAGTAATAACCAAAGAGTGAAAAAATATTACCATTACATGAAGTTATAGTTAATAAATATAAGACAATAAATTTCATTAGGGTAATTTAGGGATGGATCACACTATTTCATCAATGGAAGAATAATATTAAAAAATTATGATAAATGATGAGTTTATAGCAATAAACACATACAACATTGGTAACTTTGAATCATAATAACCATGAGAAAATGAAATTACATGAAGAGAAAAATATCATAAATATAATTATATTCTCGATATAACATTTCAAATTGAATTATATACACCTTGTAAAATATATAGGTGAATAACATAACAAGTGTATCTGGGAAGGAAAATTGAGTCAAAATTACATTATGGATTTAGTAACTTTTAAACCGCAAACGACATCAAATAGAGATCAAAAAATGAATAAATAAATAGGCATAAATTTATGTATAATAATAATAGAATAAATTTATTTGAATTATATACACATCCTAAAAATAAATTTTTGGTGAATAAGGAATTAGTCTCACAGAAATAAAAGCGAGACTTGAAATCCCCTTACCTTGTGTCTTTATTATCTTCAAACTTGTAAGAAGAACCTTTATAATAAATATAGGATTATTATAAATCTATTAATGAACTGTATTAAATTATTTCAAATGATATATTATATTATTAGGACCTTTTACTACACATTTATTAAAAATTCAATGTTAAATTTATTTTTTGGGTAATAACCGCTTTGTTTTTTCCATGTGTTCTGATTTGTTGTATTTTGGGTCCTCTTACTTATATCATTATTTATTAATAAAAAATATTATAAAAATGATATAAATATCATATTATATATATATACATATTAAAAAATCTATAAAATATATAAATAGTAATTGAAATAGACCGTTCATAGAGATAGTAGGTCATAAGCACACAGGAATAATGGTTCCATTAAATTGACATATTGAAGGAAAGATAAGTAAATGATATATTAATTAATATTTATATATATATTTTTATAATTATTATAGTATCATTGTTATTTCATATTTTAAATATATATTTTGTAAACATGTCTTTAATATATTAGATGTAAAGCCTGAATGAATCACATTTCGTAGATGAGGTGTCATTTCACACATCCAAAAATAATGTTTTCGTGTTTCCAAAAAAGGGAAATCATGATGGTATGTGTTATATAATAATAAAATAAGAATATATAAATCATAAATATCATATATATCGTATAACAGTATTATCTCTTCATTATCCCCAATCATAAGAGGTGGTATTGTCAGAACGAATGATAATGGTTCAAGAGGCGATAGTTTGTCATAGAAATAAACGTAGATTGTATATCTCATTTGATAGATGTGTTTGTGAGTGTAGGTAATTACCATAACACAAAAATATCTCATTATATTTAAAATAAATAGGTTTTTATATCGAAATGTAATAAAAATAATTTAGGGTGAGGAGAAAGAAATGAAACAAAACTGATTGTTGAAGGATGTTACCTCTTATTTGGGTAACCCCTTTTAGTTTTCACCAAAGTACATACATGTTGAAATTATGCCCAATTTGAGGAATCTATATTGAAGGGAGTAATGTTAAAAGTATTTTTGGATAAATGTTTTCAGATCCAAAGGTCATAATAGGAGTGAATATGTGAGGGGGTGAGTTCCCTTTTGTAGTGGAGGAGTGGCATTTTTTTAAATAAAAAAGGCAAACAAATTTGAGAGGCCTCAATTACATCACGTGTCTCCAATAGTGGTACATTTTAGATAAAAAATGGTTAATGGTAAAAATATTCCCGTACAATGGGTTTTGTACATATGTAGGGTAATTTTTATACTTTATGTTTTTAGTTTAACAACTATGTAATATTATTTTTACCTTCATCGATGAAATTAATTTTAATTAATTTCACTAATACTTTTGGTTGAAAACTATGTTGAAATTATATGAAATTATAAATTATTTAGAAAACAAATATGGACTCCATTTTTCACATTCTAATAATGTATGTTTAAAAAATTAATTTAAAATTAATCCAATAGACTTTATTTCACAACATGTTTTTAAATTTAAAAATTTCCAAAGATTTAAATGTTTTCATATCTAAATTAAATATGGAATTTAATCCAATGAATTAAATTAGATTAATTTTTCTATAATGGATATGATTAATCTTTAAAACTAAATTTAAATATTATTTATCTATATAAATAAATTAAACAAAAAAGAAGTTTTCAATTCAAATTCTACATTTTTCACTATTCATCAAAAAATGAAATATTTCATAATAATATTAAAGATTCATGCTAATATAATTTCTAAATTCAGAATTATAAAATGATGTTTATATTAAAAAATAAAATTTCTCTGTGTGTCTAAAATTAATAATGTTATTATTCACAGAAGGAAATAAATATGAGTTCCATCAAGAAAATAGTATTTTTCAAAACAGATAGACTTTGTCAAAAATTATATATTTCATTATAAATATGTTATATTTATATTAAACCATTAAAAATAATATTTAAAATTAGTTTTTTCTATAAATATTAATGTGTTTAATGACTGTGTTATAACTCTCTTGTTTAAATCAATTATAACAATAAAATTTTGTTTCATAGAAACATAATGGCACGTTTAATGGAAGCTAAGATGATATTGTGGGTAACACAAGATAAACTTGGCGCAACACATAAAAGCTTTTTAACATTGTGTAGATTGAAACATAATACATCAAATAAACTTAATTTATACAAAAAAATTTGTCTGTAAAAACACAGGCTGTTATACTCTTCCCCTTTAAATGAATTTCTCCCAAAAAATACTTCATTCTGATAAAAAAAATCAGTTTACTTCTACCTTATCATATGCTCAAGTTCCCATGAAACATCCTCTAACTTGAGATTTATCCCCAAAACATTCAGCATTCTTGTGGTATTTTTTCACAAAAAATTCTATGTATGATCCAAAATTTCAACTAGTTGTTCCTCATAAGATTGATCATACTCCAATGGTATTCCCTTAGAGTTCAATACATGTTAAGGGTTAAGTATATACTTCCCTAGGAGATATAAATGAAAAAATAATTGAATTTAGAGATATATGTTTTATATTCCACGTGATACGATACCATCCTGATATGATCAAGAACATAAAAGGGACTGATTCACCCAAGGATACATTTACCTTTATTCCTAAATCTCATAACCTTTTTATAGGAGAGATTTATAGAAATAAAATTCTCACCAACTTCAAATTCACTATCACGCTAATGGTTATCAATATCACTATTATACTTAATTTGAGTTTACTTGATTTTATGCTAAATGGTTCTAACCTTCTCAACCATTTCATTAGTGATTCCAGGTCTGAATAGATATGTTTGATTTGATTAATTACAAAATTTTGGATCTATAAATTTCATTCCATAGAGGGATTAATAAGGATCCTTATTAATTATTGAGTGAAAGATATTGTTTTAAAAAAACTTAACTAGAGGACGGTGCTGATCCCCACCACTGTTGGGACCCAAAAATCTAGATCTCAACATATTCTTAAGAGTTATAATTTTTCATTCATACAAAACATCCATATGAGGTTGAGAATATGTATAGAAACTCAATTATATATTTAGCACATCTTGAATACATTGCAAAAAATTTGTGGTAAACATCTGATCCTAATCAGATAAAATTGAATGTGGTACTCCATGAAAACATACCATATCCCTCATGTATATCATATAAAGATAATCTAAAGATATGTTTTATGTGATAGTAGTGAAGTGTGCTAACATAGTAGGGAGATTTAATAACACCCATATAGAATTATTCACATTTGATTTTTGCCGTAGTACAATGAAAAAATCCATAGTGATGTTCTCCCATTTCCATTATAGTATGGGTAATGGATGAAACATCCCCTTAGAATTTTTCCTTTCAGCCATAACTTGATGGCATACCATGTACTGGTATTAAAAATATGTGATATCCTTCTTCCTTCCACCCCACCATAATTATTCTTTCCAATATAGATTAATATTCATACTTCCAATATGAATAGAGAATGAATATCTATGAACTTCCTCTAACAACTCCTTCTTCAAATCAGATATGGAAGGAATACAAACATATTTCCAAAACTATATCAATACATCATAATCAATGTTAAACTCAAGAAAATTTATAAAATTATTTTTATATCTATACATCTACCCAATGCACCTCTTTAGTATTCAATTTGATATATGGTTGAACATTCAATTGAGAAAGATAATATTTTTTAACTTTATTCAGGATTTCTAGGTCTATCATTTTTAAATCCATAAATATTGGATTTTTTATCCTCATCATGGATAGGATATCATGACCTTTAGACTCAAAGCATCATCCACCTTGTTCACTTTCCTTAGGTGGTAATTTATAAAGAAGTAAAATTCCTTTATAAGCTCTAACCATCTTCTCTTATGATTGTTAAAATACTTCTACTTGAATATATACTTCAACATTTTATAATTGCTATATATATCATACTTTTCTCCGTAATGATAATTCCTCAATATACTCATTGAAAATATTACTGTAACTTACTCAAAATCATGAGTTGCGTAATTTTTCTCATGAATCTTCAATTATCACGAGGCATAGGTTATAACCATGTTATTCTGCAAATGGAAAAAAATCCCAATATATTCCTGGATGAATTATTATAGATTAGAAACCCTTATTTAATATGGGATACTGTAAGAATATTTTTTCTGAATAACCCTCACATCAGTTCCTTGAAATTTTCCTCACATTCATTTTTTCAGAAAAACATCACAAGCTTTTTAGTTAACTTCGTCAGAGGATTGGATAGTCGTGATAAATTATCCAAAATACATCGATAATATCAAGCTAAATCAAGAAAAATATGAATCTATTTCACCATGTTATGTATGTTCCAACATTCATAAGCCTCCATACATGATGAATCTGCTTTTATACCCTCTCTTGAGATCATATAACCCAAAAATGAAACCTTTTAAATGTAAAATTAATTTTTTTTAATTTTTTTGTATATTTTATCCTTCTTTAGGTTCTTAAGTACAATTCTCATGTGGTCATCAGGATCTTCCTCTCTATTCAAATAGATACAAAAATAATCTATAAAGACTATAACAAAATGATCATGGTAATATATAAGTACTCTATTAATTAAATCCATGAATACAGTAGGGTAATATTCTAAATGTTTTGAGCTCCATGTATTGGATTAAACAAGTCATCAATACAGACAATAGGATACTTTTTCTGGATTGTTATCGTGTTCAACTCCCAATAATCAATGTATAGTCACATTGATCCAATATTCTTTTTCACAAAAATTACAGGTTTTCCTCAACATGACCCACTTGGATTAATTAATCCCATATAAAGGCTTCATAGAGTTTCTTCTTCAATTCATTAAACTAAATTGATACATTATATAGGGATTTATTAAATTTGCGTGGAACCAGATATTAGTTCTATTAATCAGTCAGCTTCATGTTTTTTGGTCATATCTATGAAACAATTCTGAAATGATATAAAAAAATTCCAAAATAATATGTATATCTTCAATGTCAAGTTTCTCCCAACTTAGTTGAGATAAACACATATTATTAATGGATATTAATTCCCATATATTGGATATAATGTCATTAGGATGTCTACACCTATCATCACATTGATAGATAATAATAGGCTAGTTTTTAATATCAAATGTAACTTCCCCAACTTGATAATTGATGTGGGAATTTATTATATATAGAAAATCTATTCCTAGGTTTATATCAATTTCAATAAAAGGAATTATGAAAAGATTTTCAAGAATCACATTCGCACAATCATCAACCAGAGTGGAATCATAGACTTGAGATGAAATCATCTTACCATTAGGTGTTTTCACTTCTAATTACACATCTAATATTTTGGGTGTAATCTTCATTACATTAAACAATTCCTTATATATATTAAAGAGTGGTTAGATATAAAATCAAGTAAGTCCTTATTAGTTCTATTGTAGATTTAAAGTGTACCTTTCACCATGTCATTATCACACAACTTGTTGGAAATAGTGATCACATGTGATTTCCCCTTATCCATCGGCTTCAGAGACTGTTGGCACTGATCATCATCAATAACATTTGTTTTTTGGTATTTGTTATAATAGATTCCATTATATTTACACATGATGCATAGAAGTGGTCAAGCAATGAGGCTTTATCTCCACTCAAATTTTTAGAAAGTTCCTCCCATCAAATTTTTGATAATATTAACTCCCAAAAAAAACCATTATAATACCCATAATTAAAATTTTCTCCATGCTTCTTCCCACACTTTGAGAATAAGGCAAACCTCATCTTCTTCTCTCCATGGTTTTAAGATTTTTTTTGAACTACACCTTCATTTTCCTGTCAAATTCATTATATTGATTCATAACTCCAACCACCATTTCAACCTTGATTGCACAATTCACACATCTTCATAGATATATAAGTCTCTTACAGATAGAACCTTCATGAGATATGGGTTTAAGCCACTAAAATGTCCCTCAACCTTATTTTTGTTTGGATGGTCCTACTATAAGTGTACATCTCATGGATTGTAAAATTATCCTCGTAGGTACCACCAGGTTCATCATCCATTTTCTTTAACTCCATAAACTCTTTTTCAATATTAATATGAATAATATGTTTAAAATAATTATTGAAAATAATTTATTAAACTCATTCTATTCAATGGATTCAATTTCATCTTGTTTCCTTGTATTCATGATTAGAGTCTACCACTAGTCTGTTTCTCCCTCTAAATGATAAATAACTAGATTCAATTTATTATGATATAAACATTGGAGAATGGGAAATATATTTTTAGTGGTACCGATATTTTATTCAGAAACTAGTGGATCATAAGGCCCACGAAAAGAGGGTGGACGTTGCCTCATGAAGGAATCAATAGAACGTTGTCACCTCCTTTGTTTGTTTGGAAGTCTGTCATGATTCATAACTTGATAATGTTACATGAGCATAGAAATGAGATGTTTCATTCCATATCCCAGAAAATTATAATGCTCAAGAGAATAATCAGTGAATTTTCTATGAAACTTATCATTATCATGGTTCCTATGGGTTCAATCCATTGACTAAAAAATAGTGTAAGAGAAAATAATCATACTACGAAACCAAATTATCATGGAATTGCTTTTAGGATGTATAAATTATGACACTTTATTTCAACTATGATACCATAGGTTTGTCTTAGGTTATTAATTACCAACTTCTGTTTAAATATTTCATGATGGTTTGTGAAGAGTTTGTGATTTTACAAAGAATAACCCCTAGGAGTGTCCAACTAGGTCTGTAGTAAGGCCAATTATTGGGAAACCATTCCCAATTGAGCCTAGCTCAATAATCTATTTTTGGGGGTTTTACAGCTATACACATTCATTCCACATCCACATGAACTTTTAGTATTGAGACAAGGATTCATTTCTAGGAAACCACTCACGAAATCCTTTATCAAAATTCCAAGACATTTTACTGTACTTTGCCTCATCCTTAAACTTATAGATAGAAAATTGATCTTTGGGATCTTGATATGGTTTTATTATCTTAGTTTCCAATTTTTTTATAAAAATTCACAATGTAACCAACTGTAACAACCCTCACATCCCATACATAAACATTACATTCTATTTTTAGGAATATTTAATACTTTACACAAAAACATGTCCAAATACTGTATCAGTTTAGTGCATTTGGAAACATTGAATCAAAAAAATGGGAACATAATTGAGCTACATGATCTCCCACTTGGTTCTCTCAAACTAGAACCCTTCATAGACACATCTTACATAATACATGTCTTCATAATCTATGTAAATGATTTAAAATAATGGGTGATCTCAGATACTCACTAAGGGTAAATAGGGGAGATATGTTATCATAATCATGATAATATGTTCTTGAGAACATGATCATAATGTTATAAGATCATACCCCACATATCAAATATCATAATAATGAGTCATAGAATAAATATTGGAATTTCATAAAACTTGAATCATGAGTGAATCTAGAGCATAATCCATGAAGTATTAACATAGTAACAAGACATGGAATTGTGGAAGACACATTATAATAAATAATTATTTCCGTAGAATTCAAGGATTACATCCCAGGTTGACTTAGTGAAATGGGTTTACTTCCCACACCATATTAGTGGTCAAGGTTCACTCCCTATACCATCTTTAAAGACTTGGATCACTCCCAAGACTATATTAGTGGAACAAGTCCATTACTGAACCAATTTTACTCACTATTCTCGTCTTTTCTGTCTTGTGGGATATAAATCAATACCCAATGTATTAGAGGGAGATATAGTTACCACCCGTCACATAATGAAATCATAGATATGTGTTCCATAAGATCATAAAAATCATTATATCATAACACATAAAATAAAAAATTGGCATCATAGTCATTTCATCATATATTAACCTATGGAAAAGAGATAGGTTTCATAATAATTTCATCACATAATAAGTAGTGAAATTAAGTTTGTTTTATAAGCATTTATCATAGTATAACCAAATGAAAAGAAATGTGTTTCATAAACAACATGTCATAAAAATAATTACTATTAAAATATAGAATAAGAATGGTATCCTTGTATCACAACCCCAGTAATAAATAGGTAACAAAAAAATATGTTATCATATATGGAAAATGATTTTGATAAATCTTTTAAAAACATTTCTTATGGAAAATATCTTTTCTCTATTAAAATTATATTTTAAAACATAAAACATTTTGAAAAATATATTTATTTGAAAATAAATTTGAAAAAATATTAATGGAAGATTTGAAATATATTGAAATACTTTTATCATAAATTTTTTAAAATTATCATTTGAAAACATATTATAAAATATGGTTTTGGTAGAAAACAGATTTCCTATTAATGACGGAAATAATGTTGGATTCTAAAAAAACAGTTTTATAATTATCCAATGTAAAAAAGAGTGTAATTTTTTTAAAATTACATGAATATATCATTAATTACTATAGTATAATAAAATTAATTATTTTTTTTGAGATATTTATAATAATATTTTATTAATAATCATAATCGTAATTAATCCTGATAGAAGATAAGATTGTAGCAATAAACTAGTACCACTTTGGTAACTTTAAATCATAATAACCAAAATAGAATGAAATTACATGAAGTTAAAAATTTTATAAAAAGAATTATATTCATGATATAACATATAAAAGTTTAGTATACACACCTTGTAAAATATTTTGGGTGTATAACATAACATGTGCTGCAAAGATGGAAAATTGAAACAAAAATAACTTATTGATTTGGTAACTTTTGAACCATAAACCCCATGAAATAGATATCAAAAAATAGAAATTTAAAAAACCATAAATGTAAGGATTATAATCATATAATAAATTCATGGGTAGTATATGCACCCCATAAAAGAAATGAGTGGTGAATAAGGCATAAGTCTCACAGAAATAAATGTGAGACTAGAAATCCCCTTACCTTATGTATTCTCTCTCATCGTACTCATTTAAACCTCCTATATAAAAAATATAAGTATATTATAAATATATTAATAAGACATATTAAATTATATATTTTCAGATTTTATTTTCTTGTTATATTTTATTACCCATTTATAAACAATTCAATGTTACAGTTACATTTTGGGCAATAACTTGTTTTTTTCCGCATCTGTTTTGATTTGTTATATTCTTTGGTCCTCTTACTTATTTCATAAATAAAAAATACCAAGAATGATAAAAAAAATATAAATATAATATATATTTCTTATATATGTGTTTATTGGAATCTATAAAATATAGACATAGGAAGCTAAATACACAATACTTGGAGATAGTGGGCCATATGTACCCATGAACGATGATTCCATTTTCTTGTCATATTGAATGAAAGAAAAGTAAATGATACATATATATTTATATTTTATAATTATAGTAGAATTATTATTTCCTACATAAAATTTATTTTTATTAAACCCATCCTTAATACATTCAATGTAATTTGTAAATGAATCACATTGCTTTAAAGAGGCTGTAGTCCACAAGTCCAGAAACGATGTCATCATATTCCCACAAAATTGAAATCAGGATGAAATTTCTTATAAAATAATTATAGAAGAGAAAATAAATCATAAATATTATATAAATAAAATTAAATTACTAATTTTATCTTTATTACCAAACATGAGAGGTGGGAATGGAAGAACAAACAACATCAGTTTATGAGGTGGTAGTCTCCTGTACACACAAACACTGATTGTGTATCACATTTGATGGATTTGTATGACTATAGGTCATAACCATAACATAATCTTTTTAGAATATTTATGGTAATTATTTTATTATATAATAATAAAATAATAAGAATATATGTGGTGGAGAAAGAAATAAAATAAAATTTCTTGCTGAAGGATGTTACCTCTTCTTTGGGTAACTCCTTTTTTTCTTTTACCAAGGTCTCCCTTGTTTGGATTTATATACAAATTTAGGAAACTAGTATGAAGGTTGGGAATTTGGGAGGTGATTTAGATCAGGTTTAGGTGAGAAAAATAGCATGATAGGTGTGAATACATTTGGTAATGAGTTACCTTTTATAGGGGATGAATGACATTCTTATAAATACAAAAAGGCAAACACTGTTGAGATGTATAACTTACATCAGGTGCCTACACTAATAGTCAATTTTAGATCAAAGTGTGGAAATGGTTGAAATATTTCTTGATAATGGATTTCTGTACATGTTTGGAGTAATTTTTATACATTATTTTTTATCTTTAAACACTAAATAATCTTGTTTTTACATTAATCACTATAATTATTTTTAATTATATTCACCAATATATTTTTTTTTCAAAAACTAAGTTGAAACTATTCGACATTATTAATTATTTCCATTCAAAATATGAAATCCATTTTTCCAAATTCTAATCATATAAGTGGTAGAAATTAATTTAAAATTAATCCTACAGAAGATATGACATGACGGTATTTAACGTGAAAAATTTCAAAATATTGAATTGTTTTTATATCCAATTTCAATGTGAAATTTGTTTCAATTTCCAAAAATACATTAATTTATGTATAATTGATATAATTATAATTTAAAAAAATATTAAAATATAATTTATAAATATAAGTAAATTAAACTAACAAAAATCTATTAAAATTTAGCATTGTTCAACATCCATAAAAAATGGCACATTTTTGAAAAATAAAAAAAATCAACCCTAAGATAAAATTTACATTATGTATGTGATAAAAAATTAAATTTTATAAATTTAAATTTCAAAAAATATATATAATTAATTTTATTATTATTCTCAGAAGGACATAAAATTAGTTCTTTGAGACAAAAGTATTTTTTTAAAATATAGAGATATTCTCGAAAATTATATATTTCATTACAAATAGATTTTATTTATATGAAATAATTATAAATAATATTTAAAAGTTTTTATTTCTATTCATATTAATATATTTAATGGATATTCTATAACTGTCTTTTTTAAAATAATTATAACAATAAATTTTTTTTGTTGAAATTCAGTGTTTCTGGTAACAAAACCTTAGCCAATGTTTCATTTAGTGCATGATTAACACGGTGTATCATATAGAAATGTTAATTTTTTGAATATTTAAATTCAAAATATTAAATAAATTTAATTTATTTGAAAAAACGATTATAAAACTTAGGGTGTGACATCAAGGGTTAGAGAATCCATAGTTTCATTATCATAACCTCTAAGTGTTTTAATGTCCTAAAAAAATTCAATAGACCATGAAAGATAAACTTGTATAATTGTGAGGAAATAATTAGATTCAAAATTTTTGGGTTTTATTTTTAATATCTTAGAAATGTTTTTATTTTATGAAGATTTCATTTACCGGGTGAGAATTCTTTCCTCCTTAGTTATGGTGTATTTTTTTTTAAAATAGATCACCTTTGGTATATGTTTAATGAAACTAGGGTGTTAGTTAAGGGAATACCCTATTTTTTATAATTTTCATCATTATAGAGGTTTATCTTAGTAGATTCATCACTAAAATTGGTAATGATGGGACCCATAATGTTATCCCAGAAAAAAGTGGTTTGGAAGCACCCTCACATTAATATTTATTGATGATAATATTATGTGTTTTAAAGTTGAATAATGGAATTCCAATATGATCAAAATAATCTACAACCACTATGAAGGAATAATATAATAGTCTATCAATAATGTGATTTTTTTACATAATAAATAACATTTACATTTATATAAAAACATTAATTATTAATTACTTAGGTATCAAAAAAGGATGAATACCTTTTATATACCTAGCCATTCCTCTTTTTTAATGAATTAAAAAGGTGATTCATTTCTCTGATATTTCCTTCAAAATTAAACAAAATTGTTAGTATGTAAAGGTAAATCTCTTTTATGGTTGGAAGCATTATTTTGGATAAATCTATGATTGAAAATAAGTAATTATATACCTTCATCAATTATTATTGGACAACTAAATTACTTTAGAGATTAACTGAATATTTAAAAAAATTTTTTTCTAGAGTGTATGTATTTTTTAAAATATACTTGTGATTGTATCAGGGAAGAAATGTTGTAAGACCATTTGATCCAAGGGTTTAGGCATCATGAATTTGGGTATGTATAATATGGATCTTCATGATTAGTTCATGTGGATGTTACAGAATAAAAAATATTATAACAGAGTATTTTATAAATTTATATTTCATAAAAAGGATGAAAGAAAAGAACCTTCATTTATTTTATTTCACTATATGTATACATCAATCGGAGGCTCATTCATGAATTATGATTTATTACAAATGGTGTGCCTATGTGAACTCTTCTATAATGTTTGGAAATTATAAAGGTATTAATTTTCCTATTTATAATTTAGTTTATAGAAGAAACCCTACTATTGATCTAGATACCCTAATAAATTATTCTAGGGAAAATAAAATTTAGAACATGCATTATTTTATTAAATACCATTGAAATGTATCCCTTTATTCCAATTGTGGATGATCTCTTATTGAAGCTTGTCATAAAGGGTTTTTTCAGTAGTTATCTCTAATATCTTTTCAAATATGGAAAGGAAAATCCTCATTGTGAATATTTTAAGAGTTACCAAAATCCTTTGATCAGGACCCCTACAATATTTCTTAGGTGAAGGTTCAATCGTAGGATAATTCCCATTGATGAAAATTTGAAAATATATGGATTTCACTCAAAATAGTTTATTTTTTATTTTTTAATTTCAGGTTAATTTTTGATGGAGAAAATATTTGGTTTAAATTAAATTTCACTAACTCTATATGGAATATTATATTAGACCTGTTTGAAATAAAAATCTTATATGATGGTAGCTTGGAATACCTCAGAATGCAATCTATATTTGCTTCAACTTCTGAAAAGATTATGAATATTTTACATGTTGTAGTCATTAAGGGATACCCGTTCCTATGGAAATGAATGAATAATTTGATTTATGATGGTATGAAACCATCCATTATGGATATGATGTTTCATATTACTTAACATATCATGGGGTATAGAAACATCAACATGGTCGTGTGGATAACTCAGACAAGGATTTTAGTGTTTGCAACAAACTGGGAGTTAAATCCACATGAAAAATGGTAAGGATAACCATAACCATTACATGGAATACACCACTAAAAGGATATATAAAGGTTAAAAAATCATTGAAGTGGAGGCTGAGGGAGTAACGATATGGAGGGTTATTCAAGGATATTTTTTTAATCTGATCAGATGTTTCCGTGATTATTATGTCCAAAAAAATTCACATGAATTAGAGGTGAAAAGTGATATTAAGGTAGTTAGGTTTTGTAATTAGAAATAATGGAGATGTTTATGGCTCGAGTGTTATTATATCTATGTTATTCACAAAATGAAGATGAAATGCATTTATCTACAATAGGATAAATTGATTTTATAGGTATAATGTATGGAGGATTTGCAAACAATTTACATTGATGTTAACTAAATATTATGGGAGACAAAGTCTTTACCTGATTATCATTCCAAAAATGGTGTGGGGTGTTTTTTAATTGTTTTAGATGGTTAATTATCTGTTGGAATTTCATGAAATTTCTGAAAAGGAAAAATGTAAAATTCATGCTGTCAAACTTATGTATTTTAATTTAATAAAATTCTGGGACTCATCCTTTGACCCCCACGTTGTGATTATTATTATTAGTATTATTTTTATTAAAAATATTATTAGTTATTATTTTTTTTAATTATTATTATTATTATTATCAATTACAGTAATATTATTTAAATTATTATTTACCTTATTAATAATAAGTAATGTAATTAATAATCTCATTTTTTAATATTTTTATTCTAATAAATTATATAATTAGTTATTAATAATTACATTATTATGAATAATTACATTATTAATAGTTAATAATGTATTTATTATTTATTATAAATAATAATTACTCTTTATAATAACATAATAAATTATTATTATTAGTACTAAAAATTAAATAATTAAAAAAATTTAATATAAATTGAAACAACCTAGGGTAATTATCCATTATTACGAAAAGAAACCACTTTTTAATCGTGTTGAGAGGGAACCCTTACATGACCCAGAGGTGAATAGGTAAAAATTCCATTAATACATGTTTGAAGGAAATTTAATTTTAATGCATGAATGACTAAAAACTAGTACCCATCACCACGCCCTGGCCTCTCTTTCTCAATCTCTAGTGCCTTGAAATCTACTCCTCCTATGTTGTGGCATGCCCTCCTCTGTTTTAGTTCCACCTACCAACCTTTATAGCACTGTGGTCCTTTTCCCAACATTATGTTTTCCTCCAATCACCATGGCCACCACACTTGCATTGCAGTGTTATCGAGAAATACCCCACAAATTATAGGCCTCCGAGGTTTGATCCCTAGTTAGTGCAGTATTTATGGGGGTGTTTATAATAATTAAACTATGAATTAATAAATACTTTAAATATCATCACTTATAATTATTATCATTAAAGTAATTATTAATAATTAATTATTTATTAAAATTTAATAATATAATTAATGATTATAATAATTGATATTACTAAAAATAATAATTAAGTTATTAATAATTAATAACGTAAATATTATTATTATTCTAACTATTTATTATTACACTAGTAGACATTGTATTAGTTATTGAATCTTCATTCGGTAATATACCAGAACACCTGAAAAATGAAAGAAAGTTCCTCTTTCTGGGGGGATACTTTCTAAAGATTCATAGCCTACATCATTAGAATTCAAGCCCTATTGTATTTTCCTCATGCCCTATTTTGGTGTTTCTAGTCCAACTTGGGGTGGCTTAGCCAGGGGGTGTTGGTATCCCTTCCCAATTGGTCTGTAATGTTAGAATTTATTTGTATACTTATACCCAAATAAATACATTTAGTATAATTTATTTAAATCAACACTATTATATCAAAGTGGTCATGGGTGGTTTCCTAGTGGACATGAAACACGAGTTTAAATGTGGGTAGAGGAAAATTTTCTATGAATTTTAAAAAACACTATATCAGTATATTATCAGGCACTGTATCTCTTGATATTTAAAACACAGATATTATAGAATAAATCCCTTATATGATGGAATGTTCCATATTAAAGGGGCATAAGTATCTAAGGGATAATTTAGGACATCTCATTATTGTAAGTATTTTCGGACTAATGGTAAAAATTTCATTAGGGATCTATGTAACAAAATTGAGTTAGTGGAAGTTGGTTAGAACTTTTGGGGAGTGGTGGGTGTTTTGGTCTAATAAATTTTAGTGGTGGTGTTGTTTTATAGGCTCAGTTTCACATATTTCTCGACCATTTGGGTTATATAACAACACAATTATATCTAATAAATCCGATTTCTTTTCTTTTTCATGAAGTTAATTTTGGAAAAAATTTAATTAAAAATCACTCATTATTATGCGTAAATCATGCTTGTATTTTTTAGTGTTCTTTGATGAAAATTAAATTAATGTATTAATAAAATATATAAATAGAAATTTAATTTAATAATGAATTAACAAGGAAAAATTAAAAGAGTATCATTTTTCCCTTTCCATGAGTAGAATGTAATAATGTATTTCATTGGGTGATTCTAAACTCTTATACATCATTTTTTTTTCTAAAATAATTTTCTTCAAATTGATGTTTGAATGTGTAGTATAATGATATCTTTGGTTTTAACACCTTATGTGGAGATCTAAATTGAGACCATGATTATGGTTATGCTAATAATAACTTATATTGATTAGTTAATTTTACTGACATAAGAATTTTATGGAATTATAATGATTCTAAAAAATAATGATCTTTTAGTGGTTCGATAAGGTAACAAACACAATGTGAGTTCAATGGTCAAATTTATTATACTTATAAACTCATGAAATCAATAATGGGGTTTGAAATAATCATTTTATGACATTATTCCGAATATTTCACATATTTTCATCTACTTGAAAGAATTTTTTTATGAATTATGGATTATTAAAGGGATAATTATGGAATGATACTTTACACGCTATGATAGGTAACTAACTTATTAACAATACATGATGGAGAAGTAAATTATCTAACTAACATTATTCATAGTTAATGATAAACAAAAATGTATGATCTATTAGGACAACGATATTTATTATGAGATGAAATAATTATTAGTTGTATGACTCGTATCATGGATCATATGGAAATGTTATTAGAGAAAATTGCTTGATGATGGGATGAATGGTCACCTCTAACACTAGAGGATGGAGATGATTCTATAGGTTTTTCCTCATAGCGACGATTTCATAAATGAGTTGATGTGGGATCCTTATAATTTTATATCATTTAAAGAATTTTATTTAAATTTTTTATTGAATTCGTATCAGAATAATCCCCACATAGTGATGGGATTTTTGATTTCATGTGTGAGGATTAATATAATTACTCGAATAAAATAAACCAATTAAAACTCTTTCTAAGGCTGTAATAAGACCTCATGCCCACTGTCCCATATATAAGAGGATTTTTTCTAGTGTATAGAGTCTATGATTATTAATGGGGATAATATAATATCTATATATAAATTATCAATAGTAATAAATAACTGAAAATAATCCACTATAAAATGTTAATGTACAATAATGTGGAATTAAAGGTAAATGAAACCTTGAAAAATAAACATACATCATGGTACAAAAAATGAACAATACAATCATAAAAAATATATACCAACATATAAACTACCATTATAGCCATAAAAGAGGCTCCACTACCTACCCTAATCCAAAACTTATCCCATTATCCAAATCTATCGAGATGTTATAAACTTATCAACTATGAAACATGTGATCGATCATATATACCAAACATGGGGTTTACACAAGCACTGAGGTTCCCATATTGGGTGATACAATTTTTTTTCAGTAGGGTCTCTCCAGGATTACCTTTTATAAACAATAATATAATTTTTTATGAATGAGGAAACAAAATAATAATAATATACATCAAACAAGTACACACCTCTGGTCATCATGTTCTAACAAGGCTACCACGACACCTGACTATACCTGGTAACATCACTTTTGGTGAACCACTCATTTCAAATTCCTAGAAATATGGGGATTTCATATGAATTATCAAATTATAATTTTGGTTTGAAAATAAAATCTAAATTCCTTATGGAATCTTAGGCTCCCATCCTATTTGACTTTAGGAATAAAATGTTATATAGCATCCCAAATTCTTTCCTAGTATGACCATAGATGCTTGATTGCATATAGTGTTACGATCTCTCATTTGGTTTAAAAATATGAGAAATATTTCAAATTTCATATCATATCTCTTTCATCCATAACATAAATTCAATATTTTATATGATTTCGTGAAAACATAGCCGGCCAGACCACATTTAGTTAATGGGTTATGGAATCTTGGAATACCTGGCTGTCTAATCATATATTTGTAATGTCATATATCATAACTAGCTCTCAAAATGTCTGAATATAGGTTGATTTTTTATATAATACCATAATATCAACAAGATTTACCATAAAAGTAAAATATTTTGTGGGTTTTTAGGTAATTGATCATTTGGACCATAATCGGAAAATGGCATATGTAAATTCAAACTCTCTTCCAGTCTGAACACATATGCTAACTAAAAATCATACGTGGAAATAATCACCAAGGTGGTATCACTCAACACCCCACTTCCCATGAACCCATATATAAATCACCTCAATATCCATGAAAATATAATTGGATGGTCATAATAAAAATGGAAAACACAACCCTTATATAACTCCCAACTACCATCCCACTTATTTGTCTCATATCATATTATGGATCATAACATGGAATCGAATCATATGTGACTAATACCTATAATGAAAATCACATATAATCATCTTTATATACTCACATTTTATCCATTACATGGTAAAGTATGGCACATATTCCATGATAATCCATATCCCTAAATGTTCCCATCTCACTTAAGGGAGAAACCATTTAATTCCTCAAATCCAACCTTGTTGATACTAAAAATGCCAACTAAAATTATTCACTACCAAATTATTACACAACATAAAGACCATTACATACCCAAGAATGAATAGGATAGTCTAACATCACTTCCAGTTTTGACATGTCAACATTTTTGTCAACATACCCATGGACCATTTCAAGCCAAACACTCCAAGGCTTCTTAAAAACTCATTTTTGAACCATAGGAATACATGTATCATTACCCACACTAGGGTATAACAATAAATCATAAAAATATGATCTCTAGATCCAATCATCTATAGTAGACACTTCTTTACACACAAAACCAAACCTTAAAGGACTTATCTGAATAACTACATACACCAAGACAATCACCAACCCTCAAAGGGGTTGTTTTGAAAGAAATGAGATGAATGTAAATATAACCCATAAACCATAAGAATAAGAACTATATTACCACTATACTAGACCTAGGAAAATAAACTAGTCAATCCAAAACTCATCCTATGATTGAAGACCTATCCCGATCACCTCATTCACTCAAATAATATCCTAGTACACTTTTGACAATTCTTCAGCTAATTTCCCTTCATTGAAAAAAATTAATGAATTTTCTCTGAGTTTGAGAGGCTTTAAGACACAAGAATCTCATTTATGAAATTAAAGATCTTATTATATTCCACAAAATCTAAAATATCCATGAAATAATGAACAGTTATAGAAAAATAGAATGTGGTTATGAATCATAGGGGTAACCTACCTCCAAATTGGATTTACCATACTTAGTTCAAGATCTATAATCCCTATTAAATCCCAATATAGTATTCATGATGTTTCCCCCATGACACTATAAATTAACTCATACACCCACTAAAACATTGATCAATTTCACCCAAAAGTTCCATGATGAAGACATAGAATGACTATAAGAATATTCCCCATCACCGGATATCCTGTTATCTATTTATTTTAATTAATTTTATTAAAATCAATAAATATACCCATTATACAAGGTACACCAATTTTAAATATAGAATGAATAGTGGATTTTTCACTCCTAAATGTGCTGTATCCATTACACCTAAAATACCCAAGGTAGTGGGTGATTTCATCACGATCTAATGGAATAATTATTGAAAACCAAACTCAGAAACAATTAAATCAGTGAAAAAACAAGAATAAAGGTATCTAAGGGAGTAAAAGGGTATTGTACCTCTAAACATCATTGATAATCATATATAATAATTGTAATTAATGAAAATATAAAAAATAAAGAGAAGGGGAAAGGGGGAGAATAGCTGGCCAAAAATGAAAAATAGAAATCCCTCTACCATTTAAAAACCAAAGGTGAATGATGAAGATGTTACCCTTATTCCCCTTAATGATCATAAATCCAATATTACTCATTTAGGTTTCAATGAGTACCCATTAAGGCTTAATCGACCCATTGGAGTTCTACTTTTTACTCAAGGGAAATCTAGGGGCTCCACCACCTCTATAATAATTAGAAGATACCTTGTGGTAACTATAAAAAAGATATAGTTTACACCCAATTATTCATTTCTCTAAACACCATATTCATCCTCGAACTTCCAAAAAACACCAATAAATGCAAAAAACCAATTATTGGTGCCACACTCCCCATTTTTCCATTATGAATCTATATTCTAAAAACAACCCTCATCATAAGCTCAAAAATTGAATCCCCTCTTCATTTACCAACCCATAATAACATGTGTCATTATAAACTCCCCACTATAATGTTTCTCATCCATGTGATTCACATAAAAACATCACCCAATCATTAATTTCATGATATATACCTAACATCCTTCCTCATTTTAAATTCTAAATTGAATCAATCTTAACGAAAATACATATGCACTGAATATAGTTACACCAATGTTCCCTATATAACCCCAATCACATCCTTAAATCCTGTCAGTCACACCTAATATGATGCATCAGATAAAATTTCCCTTCTACCATGACCAATAACAAGTAATGGAACACATCTTTCCTCATCTGCCAATAGTTTCTTGTATGAAACTGAAATATAATTCCATATTACTATCAGATAAATTAGATCATGACAACTTAAGATTTCATGGTATCATTAGATAAGTATACACCCACCTAGAAGTTAAAACATAGACTCAGTGTAATTCCAGGTCTAAATCCAAGATCAAATATAACCCATCACTATACTCTCACCATAAGCACTGAAAAAACTCCATCATAGTCCCTCTCAAACAAAAACTAAATTATACCTAAGGTAGTATCTCAAGGCACAAATTTACCCCAAACTATATCTAAATTCCAATTTATGACTTTACTAAGGCCTGCCTGAAATCTTGAATGCCTTATTTTTTAATTTAATATTTGAATATTCCCCTTTTAAATTGGGTTGATGGGTAACTGTAAATTCCCTATAGGCTCATAGGAACTAGGCCCAATACATATCCATTGAAGTCACAAATATCAGACACCAAATGGAAATACGACCTAACTAATGCTTAATTTTTTTCACCAAAGAATCTGACCTGCAATGCTACCCAACCAGTTAATCCCCATGTAAGACTTCTTGGGGCCTGGTACCAATGAAAAATAAATACCCTCTCATTTACCCAAATATGTTTTCATTTTTGGTCATTTTATTCATGCTATAACCTTATCTATGACTATATTTGGGTATATGACCCTCTTATTTCACATTGTTTCTCCTTAATCTATCGAGCCTCCCAAACATCATCCATCAAATCCACTATGATTGCTTATTCAAAATTCCAACACTAGGATCATGCCAACTTTCGGTCATCTCCCATTCTAGATGGTATATTTTCAGTGTTGTTATCCCCATTATATGACTTCCTTTAAAATGATCCCTATGAAATAATCTTGACATGTTCAAATTTCTCTCACATGTTTAACCAACAATGTTGTTGTCCCCATTATATGAATTCCCTTACATTGGTACCTAATAATTAATCTAGAAACATTCCAATTTCCCTCAAATGTTTCACAAACAAATCCCTACACACTACATCTCAGATAACTTCCATCAATAAATGAACCCAATCTATGACCTCATATTTCTAAAAACCACATTCTTTCAAATACACTATGTGGGTTTAACCACTATTTATAAATGACCTTAGGTCAACCCCATCACAAAGTGTCTCCCTATTCCATGATGTAATTACATAAATATGAGGCACATAATAATCATTCAATATGTATCATCTCGTTGCAATGGTCCTTAGTCGACTTGAGATATAAAAACAAGGATGTAAATATCAATGTTCTTAACTCCCTAATAAACTCAATAAAATTTCATAAATCCACAAAAGTCAACCAACATTACAGAATTATAACGTGTCATGGAAAAACTTATTCTACATCACATTAACTAGAATGGTTGAAACAATTGACACAATACAACACCCGTCTTTATAGTGAAACACATCACACAAAATATTAATCTAATGGAACCATAACTCCCCCTGATACAACCCCCAATACCATGACACAAAGGAATGAATTATGGAATAAATGAAAAATTACATTACTAGGTGACTCTTTAACTCATAAATTTATAAATGTGATAATAGAATAATTAGTAATTATTTAATACTCTCCAAATTCAAGGAGTTTTCTCATGAAATATTATAATATAACAAAAAAGTGAGGGTATTGAGCCTAAATCTGATTATCATGTTCCCAAGAGATCTTATAATGGATTTTAGGCTTCCATAACACAAACACCAGGGGTATAACATTAACATGAAGGTTTTTCTCCAAAAAATCCTTGATCACCACCTAATACTCAGAGAAAGTGGAATCATAATCTATGTTCAAATATCCCTAGTTAATGATGTGTTAATGGTTGTGGACCTATCTTTTCAGTTGTAAAATGTTGTTGATATTCTACACCCAGTATAGATAGGGTACTAATGATAGGTGGTAGGAATCCTATCCCTCCCTATGTAGAAAATAGTATCCCTTGATGAACATCAGCGATATATTTCTCCCCAAAATGAGACTCTAAAAACTACTTTATGGAGAGAAAATTTGGAAAATATTTTCACAATTCTTATTGCATATCTCATCTAGATACCACTCTCCACATTAAAAATCCTTGGAACCAATAAAATGTGACCTATGTTTCTATAAATGTTATTATTCATACTCAACATTATAATCCATTTTTTTGTGATATGGTAGTGTAATATAATTTTCAAACATGTTTAGTGGTCATCCTTAACCCACCTTACCCTATAATTTTTATTGAAACTATCTTGGTCAAATCATTCCTTTTTCCCACTCCCCATTACTCAGGTGGAATTTCTACACCATTCGTGTTACACCCACGTACATATTTTCACATTCTTTGGTAGAATCATATCTTTGTAATCATATCAACAAGGTTCACCAACCTCCACGTGTTTTTATAAAGTGGATGAGGGAGCATTTCAACCCTAACCCATACACCCCTATTTTGAACTCTCTTATATTATAGATGAACTACTATTAACTTTTGTTTCTAAAACTAATCATGAGTCTCTTGATCGATGAGGTTTTGGTTTATTATTTCATTAGTATGATCAAGATGAAATTAATTAATAATTTAGAGATCAAACAAATAATTTTGTTCCTTGGAAAATACTAAGGAGGGTTATCTACAAATATGAATCTCTCTTTAAAATAAAAAATTAGTCGAAAATTGTGCCCATGTTATTTCTTCCTCTTGATGGAGTAAACTCTACTCAGGGGATTCAACTTAGTATTATATTTTTTATCTCCTCCATATAATCCTCCACATATGGGAACAAATGGGCTTATTTTTCGTGGATATAATTATACCAAGTCAAGTACTTTCACCACAAATTTTAATGTTTGTTCATAAGTATGTAATAGAGTCTAGGTGGTAGCACAATTTTTATCATGAACACCCACTATTTTGTCCTTAGAAAATTCACCAACATTCATTTTCAGGAATGGAATCTATCATCCCACCCTCTAGTATAGTCCTCTATCATATTCCATATAAAATTTTGATTCATGTAATATATTTTCACTCAAGTAGTTCCTTTATTGTGGAAGACGTGTAGCAGCCCCTCAAATGATTAGTACTCACATAATTCCTTTCAAATAATGTTATGTATTTAAGATAGCCAATGAGGAAAGTATCTTAGGATTTTTTTTAGAGGAATTTTTTTGAAATAGAGTTATTTTAATAATTTATATGAAATAATTGGGGCCCACTAGTGGCCCCACATTATTTTTAGTGTTATTAGTGACCTTTTAGTTTACTATGTTGCAAGATACTGGGAAATAAAATACTAAACATGAGTTCTACCTCTAAATTATATCAACCTCGCCCTATATGTACACAATTAATAGGGGTTTCTTGGTACTAAAATTATTTCCAATATGAATCCATGAGTCATAAAGATATAAGAAGATATTTTAAAGCACATGAATATATTTTCACATAACCTGTGTTGTGCAATCTCATAATTTATAGCACTGTGAATGTTTAAAGTTGAATATTCTAGAAATTATTCTACAACCCACCCATTTATGTGAAAATAATTCCTATATATACACCCAATGTCACCTTTTAAAGGTAATTTGGATATTTAGTGGAATTAGAATCATTATAGTGCATGAAACTCAATTTTTTACACCAATCAGAAGCTTGATCGAAATAATTTTATAAGGAATTCTTCAAGTGATAAATTTTATGTGAAATACCAGATTAATCCCTTAAATTCATTATAAAATTCATGAGATTATTTTCTCAAAACACTTTTCCATAAAATACAACCATTATCCACAGGATAAAATCCTCTCCCAATCTAAGATCTCAGGAAACACCCATAATTCATAACATATCTACAATGGTCACCATTTTGATGAATTTTCTATTAAGAAAAATTTCATGATATATAATTGATCATGGTACCCACATCTAACCAATTTGAAATGATTTGTAGAAACTATATAGACACAACTGATATTGTGTGAAATTCATCATTAAGAACTTTATTTTAGATATGGTTCATGTAACATTCATATAAGCCACATATATATCTTTTCAATATCCAATTAGTATTCAAGAAGAACAATTTTTATGCTTTGAACAAAAATTTAATTTATACGCACAATGCATTGGAAACACGATGTGTAATCCCCACTCAATTCATTTTTTCTATTCCTTTGTTGAACAAGAATCCATAATTCATGACATTAATCTACATGGAAAAATAATGTTACAAAAATGTGAAATATTAAACTTGAACTAAATGGATTTTCACTCATGTTTTAGTATGATAAATAGGATACCTCTCCCATGATAAATACCCAAATCTAAAAATCATTGGATTATTATCTACCTATTGAGAATTGGTATTTCCCAGTCACCTCCCTGGAAGACAACCAGAATTATAAAGTGTCCCCACTATAAGTTAAACTAGGATCATTCCCACTACATGTTAAATAGTGAGATTCCTAATATAATAGGATCAAAAACCCTTATATGATGATTATAATAGGATAAACCTCCCTTTTTATGGGCTTAAGAGGATCATCCACCCTAGGTGATGAGCATAGGATAATATACTACCCGTATGTGGTGAGCATAATATGATCCATTTTTTCCTTATATGATAAGCATAATATGGCCTATGTGAAGAGAAAAGGGGGTTGCACCTTCCTAGATTATCATAAAATGAATTTTTTCACATGTGGTGAGCATGGGGTACCTTTATTGACGAGTATAAGATACCTTATGTAATAAGAACAAAATTACTTGATCGATGAGAATAAAATACCCTTGGTTAATAACATATTATGCACTATGTAATGATAATAGGATGATTTATGTGAAACTAATTAGATTCCTTATGTGATGAGAATAGCATTCCATATATTCCAAGTATAATATGCCCTCATGTCCTGAAATTAGGATGATATGAACAATGATCCTAACAAATACTAAACTCTCAGACCCGTATATACCATTATATGATGATTATATGTTTTAATCATGTCCAAAAATGATGAATATAGATAAAGAATCATCAGGATTCCCAAAATTTTCAAGACACTCATACGCTTCGACCGAAAGGTTTTCACCCTACTAAAGAGAAAATGTTATGTAATTAATGGATGTATACATGTAGATAGAAATTGGAACAAGATTCACAAGCATGTTTTAAATCAATGAGGGAGTCTAAAACTATATAAAATGGTCTTGAAATAGATATGACAACCTCACATCCTATCATTTTGAAAAAATTTGTGTTTTCTATTACTATGACTATGACAGTCCACACGCCTTTGGAAAGTGGCAATGGGAGACATGAAATATGACCATACCGGTTCAATATTTTGAAATAGTCCTAGTGGAAATTATAAGAAACATAATGTTTTAGTGATATAAATCAACCAGGGTTTAGGTAAAGACTAACCCTTGGGTAGTGGGAGATTGGAATTATATAGTGATTATCATGTTTTAACTTATTTATAAACCATATTATCATATATTGTTACCTGAATATTACCTTCTCTATGGTGTAGTGAACCACCAGTGGACTCTAATCATCTATACCCATGGTCAGTTGACTCTCTAATGGGTTGATTTTGAGAACCTCTTTCACAATAAGTAGTATCTGACCACATTAATTTTGGTCTTCATCCCAAAGATATTACAACTATAATTTGATATAATTTATATTTTTGAATACTCATTGAGGTTTAATGACCCTATATGGTTCTTCCTTTACTTGATTCATGATAGATACACCTAGTAACATAAGTTCAATCATAGCCTTAATATTAATTTTTTTACCTCCCCCACCATCTTACCCTCTTTGTCCCAACATATTCCTAGGCTCTAGAGAGTGCCATGGGGAATGATAGATTTTTAACTAAGGTGTATCAGGTATATAGATATTGTTGATGGTTTTTAGGAGTGAATTTATCATATGAATGTTATCTATAGTTATTATTAATGTTGATTTAGTGGAGGAATAACTATACACTAACATAGAATCGAGGTTTAGAAGCATAAGATTTAGAGATACATTTTAGAAATCATGGGGATATTTTTTTATTCATATATAGGATGAGGATTCATGGATAATGATATAAGGATATAGGGTTGTGTATAGAACATTTCATAAGAAGAAAATATGCAATTCGAAACCACCTTGTAGTGGATAGGGTGGTCTTTAAGAAGGAAACTATGTAAGAGGACTAGGTTGTGCACTAATTTGATGAGATAGAGATAAGAACCATTAAAATATGATTCCACCATCACCACATTTAGGTTGTCCATTTTGGTCATAAGGAACTAGAGGAAAAAGACATGAATATATGTACATGATGGAGGGATATAACTATAAATCATATTTTATGATCGAAGGTAGGATATTTGTACTATTTACACTATAAATTGTACTAATTAATAACTATTAGAGAAATTATTTAATTATTTAATCCCCTGTTCTAGAGTTAGTGATCCTAGTATAGGCCTTAAGTTAACCTAGGCAGCTCGGGAGTCCAACTATATGTAATATATATCAATGGTTAAATAATTTCCTTAATTAAGAGAGGTTCTAATGGGGCTTCATTATGGTCATTATGAAGCCTTACTATATCATCCTTAGCAAGTAATATCTATCCTCTCTTCCTAAATAGAGAAACTAATACCATTTTATAGGGATATACTTATGGGATGGTGGATGAAGGTTCTTCTTCAGGGGTGAGTATAACATTTATCCATGATGAATATATCTAATATACGTAATATCTCAACTTTTCAACTATCAATTAGTGTGTGTGGATCTATATGTGATAAAATATATGGATGATCCTTTCCTATAGCAATTAATGTTTTTTTATAAATATTCCCCAAAGAAGTAATTTCATTTCTCCCTTGTTATAATGTAAACTGATGAATTGATGTATTTCCTATGATAACTATGATTTATTCTAAAAAATTTGAGATGGAACATACAGAAATTAGGGTGATAATGGTAAAACTATAGGAACTTATAGAAAAAGGATTCATTAGACCAATTAAATAATTTTGTGTAGTTCTTGTGTTGTTTTCTAAGAATGTATATAGGAGATTGGGGAATTGTATTGAATATGGTCACCTCAATAATATTATTTTATAGAAAAAATAAACCCTATTATGGATCAATTTCCTAATTGACAATTTTACAGGGGTGAATTCATTCTCAAATATTGATCTTTAGGTCCACTATAACTATCTTTGGGTTTTCCGTAAGGATTTCTAAATGATTTATTTATTTTATCTCTATAGAAATTTAGAATTAATGGTTATTAACATCAGTGTGAAAGAAACATATATATATTCATTTAAGTTATGAATCATATAATTTTTCCCTTACTAGACTGATTTATAGTGGTCTTTGTTGATGACATCGTAGCCTATTCAGTGATAATGGATGGACACACTGAGCATCTCTAGATTTCCTCTTAGCTTTTTTGGGATAATGGGCTGTAAAAAAATATCTTTAAGTGTTAGATTTAGATTATAAAAGTTCACATATAAGGTAATTTTGTCTCATAGTGTTGATTTTTCATTGTCCCAATGAAGATCAATGTAATTATTCCATGGGATCCTCCCAATAGTTAGTTTCATGTGAGGAGTTTTATTAGGTTAGATGACTACTACTTGGTATGTGTGAAAGTGTTATCTAGAATTCTATTAGGAATGAAAAATCTTACTTGAATGGAAAATCACTTTGAATAGTCTAATTAGTGTTATTGATATTCAATGGAGCTAACATCAATGTTTAAGAGTGATCATGTTCTAAGATTTCAAGAGAAAGGAGTTGTCTATGTGGCATTCTATGATTCCTATAAAGCTGGTTTATGTGGGGTGATGATATAGAGGAAGGTAGTTATTGATTATGGGTCTAGATATTCGAGGCCTAATGATAAAAAATACATGAACCAAAATATAGACCTTATAGTGGTATTTTATTCCTTAAATTCATGCTGGAACTACATTTATAGTGAGTAGTTTGTAGTCTAAAAAGTACATAAGTTACTCAAATATATCTTCACCAATTGATATTTAATTTTAATTCAGATGATAGAGTTGGTGTTTCTATGAGACTATGACATTTAAATTATCTATGATCACGGTATGGTAAACATGGTGGTATATTCCTTATGTAGTAAATCATGAAAATTATTAGTGGAGGAGGCATATGAGTTCTTTAAAATGATGTAGTTTTCCTTGGTGGATATGGGATAAGTGAATTATCTTTGATCTATAGTGGTTACCCATAAACATTAACAATTCAAGCGGTAAGCCTAGTTGGGATACATCATGTTTTAGGTCTTTCACAACCATATCTTCTTAGGAGATATACAAGATAGTTTCTATAAATTTGGGGAGAAATTCAACATCCTTCAAGGCTGAAAATAAATGTCATTCATGTTGTGTGAGGTGGTGTTGAGGGAATACCATAAATTCCCATTATCAGTACATAAAATAGTGTCATTAACTCAATAATTATTTTTGGTCAATAAGTTTGAAGAGGATTATTGTTTTTTTTTCACATGGTTCCTCACCTATTAGTAGGTGAAATTCGAATACCATGTTTTAGTAGGGTTTCCTTAACCCCTTCAAGTTCTATAGTGGTAGAGGGATGGTAGATCTATGGAATTTGTGATAGGAAAACAACATATAATAAGGGTTCATGATGTGATTGGGGTGATCATTGACTGACTAACCATATTAGACCACTTTCACCCAATTCAAGAGTATATTTTAGTAAAATATTTGGTATAGTATTATGTAGATGATATCATATGTCTGCATAAAACTCCTTAAAATATAATTTCTAATTGAGTTTATTATTTCATGTCTCATTTGTGGAGGATGTTTTAAGGGACATTAATGACAAATTTACAATTGATTACATCATTCCAAAAAAAATAAATGGCCAAATAATGATAAACATACATGTTAATATGGAAATTTCTTGGTATTATTTTTTGGATTTTTTCTAGATCTAGGAGGATTACTCACCCTTAGTGGAGTTTGAGTAAAACAATAACTATCACTCCACCGTTAGAAAACTGCTTTCAAGGAAAATTATAGCATTCATTGATGGTATCCCCTATGAAATATAGATATTGGATAGTAATTATTGCATGGTATATAATTAGTGTGTCTAATAATGAAAAAGGTCTATGTGATTAAAGAGTGGAGGAGGATATCTCAGAACTATAAGAATTACGATACTGAATGATTATGGGGGAATTATGAGTTCAATGAGGGGGAACTAAACACGTGACATGTCATATTGATTATGATTTTAAGGTTTATTTATATTATAGGAAATACTCTAGGTCATATATAAAGAATCTTTTATAGTTTTAGATTATGTGTTTTAAAAAAAAGAATAAAAGAGGGGGTGTTTTTGAAAATATTTTTAAAACCCAAAAAACTTAATTTAAAGAGTTTAACAGTTGAGATAAATGTTTATTTTAAAAAATATGAGGCAAATTGGTTGTGGTTATTTCAGTACACAAATTTAAAGTTCATTTTTATTAGATATTCATTTAGGTTTGAAGTAATTATTAGGTTGAAATTAATTGGAATCCCAATTAATTCACAATATTTTATTTCAATGCTTGAAGAACCAAACCGTGACATAATAATAATATTACCAAGGTATATCACTTATTCCTAGAATAAGATCTTCCAAATAAGATTTAAATGTCAAGAATGTTGGTAAGAAAATTTTTATTTTGTTTTCCAATCGGGACAACAAAAGTCGCACACTCAAAAACTCACATTGATCGATTAGAAAATAAGAGAAAACCAGTCACATGCATAAAAAGAAGCATTAAAATATGAAATAATGTAATATATATGGAATTATATGTTTTGAAATCCAAATTAATCCAAAACATTATATAATAAATGTATTGTAACTCCCTTGATATGTGCATTGCTACCTCACACTGAACTCCCACCGTTTTGCCCAACATTGTGTGGAATAGAAAGCTCGGGTGGATATCCTTCTTCATTTCATCTCTACCTATGAGGATAGGGAGCTCTAGAACTTCCAAGGGGATGAAAATAATCATCAATAACATTAATTTAGAATCACTTAACTATCTTGGTCGATCTTGCAAAGGGGTATCCCAAGGTTCCAATTTATAGAAAATGTGGAAGGTGGTTTTGGGTACCCTAATTTCAAAAAACTACTTGGAAAATAGTTTTTAAGGTAAATAAAATATTATATAACTTTTTTAAAAAAATAAAAAGTTTTATCCACACCACCTCAACATTTTCACGTAAATTTTGGAACCATTTGGACAATCACAGATGATGGTATGGACAAAATACAGAACCCTCTTTTTGACATCGAGTAGATTCAGTCCCCTGGATAGATCAGTTAGGATGAACCCATTAATGTATGAATGTGGATTGGTTGTATTAATATTTAATGTATCCCATTTAATTCAGGATCATCCAAAAATATCTTATCCCCTTTGGATGCACGAGTTAGTATAAGTGTGTGTTTTACTCCACTAGTGTGCTTGGATCTGGTGCAGTTTGTCCAATTATTCTTGATCTTTGTCAAGGTCCATCCAAATCACCACCATCTACAATGTAATTATCAAAACAAGTATCATTTATTTTTTAAAATTTTATAGACAAAAAAATAATGTAAATAAACATTAAGTCTTTTTTTTATTTTTATAATTTTCAATACAAAACTATTTTAACACAGTGGTGTAAGGGTTAAAATGAAATAGTGAATCGTGGTGCGACCACACCCCCACACATAAAAGTTTTCACTCATGGGAAATAGCACATTTCAAAAAAAAAATTCATTGAGATATTCCCATACTCATGATTATTTAACACTTAAAGAAAATTTAATGAATTATTGATATGTTATTAAAGAAAAAATTACACAAAGGAGTTATTCTCAATGATCATGGAATAATATGTCCCAAAAATTGTATGAGAAGAAAATTTCATGAGATGAATGATAAAAATAATAGAAAATAATTCAAATGTTAATTATTTCACTAATTATCCATGTGTGTGTGTGAAAGAAATTTCATTCTATTGTTTCCACTTTATATTGAGTAAATATAATTTATTTTAAAATTTGTCTACTTATACGATCCTTTCCAGTGAACATACCTTTCATCCTTTGCAATCAAATTTCAGGACCCAATCACTTAAGAATTTACAAAATTCTAACCAGAAGCTCCCAGCCTAGATATCAACATATGTTTTACATTTCATCACTCCGCTCATAGTTTATTTGTTTTTTTTGTTTTTTATTTTTTTTAGGGCATACAACTGTCAGATTACAAGTACCCATGTATAGGTCAATATGATATAGTAATGAAATAGATTAGATAAATAATTATCTTATAGAAAATAATTTTTTAAGTAGACAAAAATTAACCTAACTTATATTTAAATTTTATTATGTAATAAATTTTCAGACTTCATGGTTGTGTGAAAATATGTCTAGAGAATTTAAGTGACACAATTTTCCCTTAAACTATTCACAAAAAGGGTATGACTCTGCAAAATGATTCAAAAATTATACAACCATTTATATCATTTAAAAATAACCAATTTACTTGAAAAACTCACATCTCAATGTGAAATTAATGCTAAACGACACATTCCACCATTGAAACAATTTTTTTTTCTGAAAATGATAAAATATTATGAAAAGAGAAATTCCACATGCATGTTGAATAATTTCCATGATTATGTGGGAATAATTTTCAATGATAAAATGGGCATAAAAAAATAAAATTTCGTCTCAAAATTGAGGGGCAAACAAGGGGTAGGTGAAAGTACCATACAACATGTGATAGAGATAGAAAGAAATAAATGTGATGAAAATTTCTAACAAACCTAGGAATATACCCATTACCAAAACCTAAAGTGTGCAGTGTACTCACTATAATAAAAGATAATGTGGGAAGGAAGTATAAAATGTGCTAAGTATCATTGGTAGGATGATTCTTAAACTGGGAGTTCCTCCATTGGGGACTCTGGTATAGCTTCCTCATATTTCTTTAGTCGATGCCCATTAACAGTGAGTGTTTGTTTTGTTTCTTCATTTTGTACCTAAATGATACCAAATGGATAAACATTAGTAATGTTGTATGTGAAAAAACTAGCGGTAATAAAGCTTAATATGATGCAACCTCACCTTTTCATTATAAAGGAGGACCTTCTGCCGAATGTGGAATTGATGATTAGGGATGAGATGGTCATGGGAAGCCTTGTTTCAATTCTGATAAATCTAAGAGTTCCATAAGAATCCCTTCTTATTTTCTCCAGCTCTGTAATCTACAACTTCCTTTGATCACCTGCACTAAAAAGATTATAAATTCATTTTTTGATTACCCAGTAGGACCGGTTCTCCATCTCAATGGATATATGACAACTCTTTATGAACACTAGATGAAATGGTGACATTCTGATGGGTGTTTTGAAAGATTTATGGTAAGTCCATAATGAATCATTGAATCTAGGACTCCAATATTTTCTGTTGGGTTGAGATTTTTTTAAGAATTTGTTTTACCTATATATTCGAGAACATGGCATGACCATTTTACTGTGGATGATAAATAGTAGACTCTCGATACTCGACCCCATTCCTAAAAAAACTTATTTCATAGTTAGATTAGAAAATTAGAACCCCAGTCATTGATGATGAACCTAGTTAATCTAATCCTACAAAAAATTTGGGTTCTAAAAAATTCAACAACTACCTTTGAATAAGCAGTCCTTGGGGCTCATTCCCTTACCCATTTTGAAACATAATCCACTACGAGAAGAATGTAAAGGTTCCCAAATTAAATGGGGAATATTACCATAAATTCAATTCCCTAGACATAAAAAATATTGGGGTAGATTAAGGTTTGTTGTAGAATTTTATTTATTTATGGAAATTCAACATTATTTGACAGTGAGGAAAGGATTTATAGAAATCATGGTCATCTGAAAGAATTGTTGTCCAAAAGAGACCAGAATCAAGGACCTTGCGAGCAGTCCGTTGGGGGCCAAAGTTGCCCTCAAAAGAAAGAGTGTGGAAGAAACTTAGGGTAGACTAAAACTCACTATAGGTAACACAAAACCAATGGTCTTGATCAATACATATGTGCAAAAGGTATGGGTAATACCAAATTTACCAATGAGAGTCATGTTTGAGACGATCTGCTTTGTTTTTATTGAAATCATTAGGAATGAAAAATTATACAAAATAATTTACAATTTCATCATACCAAGGAACTTTTTTTTGCACTCTGTATAATTTATCACCAGGAAACAAGTAATTTATAGGAATATAGGGTAATAATTAAATGTCTAAGGATGGGAGGATTCTACTGATATGTTCATCCACCACATTCTCTGATCCCTTTTTGTCTCTAATTTTTATATTGAATTCCTGAAAAAGGAACATCAAGAGAATGAGATGTGGTTTATCTTCTAGTATCCTAAGGATATATCAAAGGGCTTCATGGTCTAAGAACATAATGGATTTGGACCTTAAAAGGTATGACCATAATTTATCAAAGGAAAACACAATGGAACGAAATTATTTTTTAGTTGTGGTATTTTTTTCTTAGGCATGGTCTAAAGCACATGAGGCATAGGCAATGACATGTGGATATCAATAAAATCATTTTGATAAGATATCCCCAACAGGATAGTTATATTCATCATACACGAGCTCAAATGGTAAATCCCATAAAGGTGGTAGGATTACCGAGGGTGATGTTAGACTCCCTTTCAATTTATTAAAAGCTTCCTCACATTATTTATCAAAAACAAATTATTTTTCTATTTGGATAAATAATGAAAGATGGAATGAAATAATACTAAATCCTGAATGAAATGTTGATAAAATCCAACAAGACCTAAGAAATACCGCACATCCTGTACATTTTGGTGGGATTTTATGGATGAAATGACATCAACATTTATTTATTTACATATATACCATCCCAAGAATTGAATGGTCCCAAAACAAAACCATATCACACCATGAAATGACATTTCTCATAATTTAATACATGATTATTTTTAATAAAATGATGTAGGACTGAACCAAGACTACTCAAACATTCATCAAAGGAGGATCCATACACAGTGAAATCCTCCATGAATACTTCCATGAAATTCTCAAGGTAATATAAAAAAATACTAACCATTCATCAGTGGAAAGTACTTGGAGAATTTAATAGACAAAATGGAAACCTTCTATAGGAGAATGTGCCAAAGGGGCAAGTGAAAGTCCTCTTTTCCTAATCTGTGGGGGAAACAGGGATTTAAAAATATCTAGAATACCCATCAAGTAAATAGTAATGGGAATTACCTATAGGACTCTCTAGTATCTGGTCAATGAATAGAAATGGGAAACGGTACTTCCCAATGACTAGGCTTAGTTGGAAATATTCTATGCCAACACACCAACTATTCTACGAATGATTTGGAACTAATTAATTTTTTCATCTTCAATAACTATAAGACTAGTTTTTTAGGATCAACTTGGACTAGACTAACCAATTGGCTATTAGAGATTGGGTAAATGATTCCAATGACTAATAATTTTGTTAACTCATTTTTTACAACATCTAGGAGGTTTGGGTTTAGTCATTATTGTGCCTGCCTCACTGTTTTGGCCTCACTAATTAACAATTTATGATGTGTAAAAATTGGTGTTCTAATTCGTTGAATGACATAAACTGTCCATCTAAAATCATGTTTATTCTGCCTCAAAAATTTAGGTAGTCATAATTCCTGATTTGGAGGTAGAGAACTAGAAATTATGACAAATATCTTGTCTCCATTCCCATGATAGGAATATTTTCAATGTTGAGGCATATGTTTTAGTTTCAATTTAGGTGTATTTTGGATTAATGGGAGTGAATTTATAGTTGGAGGTTAATAATCTCATCTAACTACTCAATGGTAACATAATAAAATAAGAAATGATATTTTACAAGATTATTAGTATCATCGATGGTCATAACATCCTCAGTGTTAAAAAATTATCAATTAACAAACATGCATGACATTTTTCAAGAATAGTACAACATTCAATGAATTATTCACTACCGAAAATTAAAATTAATTATGAAAACATAAAAAGTGGAATAGGGTAATGAAAAAAGATTTTTCAAGGTAAGGGATTACATCTATGGAGTTAACATAGAGAGGGACAGAGGAATGTTCTTCTGAGGGGTGCTTCATGGAATCAAGGATGTTGAAGCGGACATTATCACCACCAAACTCCATAGATAATGTTCCATTATGAAAAGTAATTATGTTTTTTGTTGTTTTATGGAAAGGTATCCCTACTATAAACAATTCATATCCATTCATCCTATCATCTTCCATTTTAAGAAAATAAAAATCAACAGGAAAAATTAAAATTGTCACCCTCATATGAGCATACCCTAACACAACAGAATTATGTGATGTTCTACGATTTGATAATTGAAAAAATATTCTTGTGGGATTTGGTTCCCTATCCTATAATTAAGAGTAAATAAAGTGTTGCATAAAATTTATAGAAGCACCCAACTCAATCATATCATTCGAAAAGGAATATTCCCTTATGGTGAACGAAATTGGGAATGCTCCTGGATCATTTCATTTGGTGGGATGTAATGTCTATATTAATTCTGAGACATTACTCCCCAATCTCAACTTCTAATCACCTCAATTCTACCTTCGGCGTGTACACATATCCTTTAGAAACATGGTGTATTAAAGAATTCTCATCATGACATCGATCAATGGGATGTTAACCAACATTTTTTTGAATGTTTCTAATAATTATTTGTTGATATTAGTTTCTTTTTTGAATGGTTGGGTGGCCCTTTAGGGAAATGGAAGAGGAATGGTTGGGATACGTGACTCATCAGTAGACACACTCTTTTCTTTTGAAGGGATTCCCTCAAGACTAGGTTTTTCAAAATTTGAACTAATTTCAATGGTTGGGATGGTATTTTCCTCAAGAGTGGATAACTCTAATGTAAAATCAATTAGGTTTTTAACTCGATTTCCACTCTTAAGGGTTATGGAACCGTCATTTCACTTATCCCTAAGGTTGATCAGTGGTTGAGAGGGTAGTTTCCTTAACCAATGTCTTTGGATTACACCCACTGATTTGGATAGCTATCATAATTGGGGTTCTAGGTCCTGTATGGTGGCTTGGGTGGGTTTTTTGGAATTTCGTATTATAGGAAGTGATTTTTTCATCATCTATTCTTGTATAGGAAAGGGTTTGCGAGGGGGTTATTGGAATGTAATTTTTTGTGTAATAGTATTTATGGGTGGTTGTGGATGACTACTCTACCTAGGTTGGTTGCATGGTTGTTTAGGTCAGTTTGAATACCCCCTTTATTATAGTTTTGGTTGTTATTCCACCAAGGTTTGGATGGATAGTAATTCTCTTTCCTAAAGTACTGGTTAAAGGGGATTTTTGGGATCATTTCCTGACAACTCTCATAAGTGTCTCTTGGTTGGGGGAAGTGGTCAGAATAGTGGGTGTTAGAAGAACGTATACCATAATGGATAGAAAGAGGAGGAGATTGGGATGTCCTTTGGGAAAGTGAATGGGTTTTGAAGAAGGGTACTTGCCTCTTTAATCTTCATGTCCATTTTCTTATCCAGTTCAATACTCTCTACCTCATAGACACCTCAAATGGGTACACTATACATTGGACAAAATTTTTGAGTGTTCTGCACCATGTTCTCAATTAGGGTTGTTGTAGAAATTTTGTTCTTATCAACTGGGACACCACCTTCAGTAGTATCAATCATATTTCAATCAATAAGAATTAAAAATTCATAAAAATACTAAATTAAAAGTTGATCACTTATTTGGTGGTGTGGGAAACTTGAAAAAATTCTTTTAAATCATTTTTAATATTCATGAAGAATTTCCCATTGATATTGATTTATACCAAAAATTTCCTTCCTTGTTTTTATAGTTCTAGAGGATAGGAAATATTTTTCAATAAAGATGCGGTTCATGTCTACTGAAACTCTAATTAGGGAATTATCACAATATATACAATCCTTTACAGTGTCTTCTAATGAAAATGGGAATTCCGTTATCTTTATTTATTCTTCATCTACATTATCAAGATTTAATGTCGAACACATAGTATGAAATTATTTTAAATTCTTGTGCAGATATTCTCCCGTGATTCCAAGGAATCTTGGTAATAAATGAATTATACATGACTTTAGTTCAAATTTGGGTTCCTCACATTGCATTTTATCATAGGTGGGTTGGAATCAACACCATGCAAGGTTATTTATTTTAGTGTTAAATTGCTTTCATCCATGTTATACTTGTAATTTCATGTTCTAATTTGGTTTTAGAAGAAGAGGGGTCTATAAATGCCTCAAGTGGAAGTGTTTCCTCCTTCAAAGGGTTTTCTTGTGCATCTCTGTGTCACTGAAGTAGGATCCTATCTAGTTCAGGTGTGAAAGGGGGTAAATTTTTTGAAGTATAATGCATCATTAGAAAGACCTACACATGAAATAAATTGGAACACAAAAATATATACAATGGTATAAGATAAAAAAATAAATATTCACAAAATTTACAGATATCTTATAAAAAACATGCACTAAAAACTGATGTACTCCCTGGAAACAATACCAAAATTTGAAGGTGTTTTCTTAAAACATTAAATTGATTATGATTTTAAGTTTTACTTATACTATAGGTCATACCATAGGTCATATCTCAATTATAATTGATTGGTTTAGAGTATGTATTTTTAATAAAAATGACTAAAAGGGGGTGTGGTTTTGAATATAGTTTTAAAAATATAATGACTAAATTTAAAGAGTATATAGTTGACAAAAAATGTATTCAGAAAAAATATGAGAAAATGGTTTGATTTGACTTCACTACAAGAATTTAAAGTTAATTTTTCTTAGAGTTTCATTTAAATTTGAAATAATTATTTGGCTCAAATTAATTAGAATCCTGATTAATTCCAAAGCTTTTATATTAATGCTTTTATAACCAAACCTTGACAAAATAATAATATTTCCAAGGTCCAGAAATTATATGTTAAATAAAAGATTCCAAATAAGATTTAAATCTCAAGAATGCGGGTAATAATTTTGTTCTTTTTTTGTTTAATAAAGACAACATAATTCAGTCCCTAAAATCCTTACATCAATCAATTAGACATTAAGAGCAAATTAATCACATGAAAAAAAAAATTAAAATATGAAATAATTTGTGATACATGTAATGAAATGGTTTAACACACAAATTAATATAAAATAGTAGATAATAAATGTTCCGGAACTCCATTGATATGTGTTTAGCTCCTTTATAATGAATGTTCACCATTTATCCAAACATTGAGAGGAGGAGGAAGCTCAGGTGGATCTATTTATTCATTTCAGCTCCCCCTATGAGGATAGGGAGCTCCAAAACCTACAATGGGATGAAATTACTCCTATGTAACTTCAATGTTGAAGCACTTCACTATATTGGTTGAACATGGGAATGGGGACACCAAGGTTATAATTTATTGTAAATGTGGAAGGTGGTTTTGGGCACCCTGGTTTTGAAAAACCATTTGGCCCATGGTTTTTGATGGACATAGAGTATTATCTCACTTTTTATAAAACTAAAAAGTTATAGCTCCACCTCCTGAATATCTACACAGAATTTTTAGAACCATTTTGACAATCAAAAATGAAGATATGGATGAAATACATAACACTTTTTGTTTTACTTCGAGCAGATTCAATCCCCAAGATAGATTAGTTATGATGGCCCCTTAATGGATGAATTGGGATTGGGTTTCTTCATATCAAAATGTATCCCATTTAATTTTGGATCATGCCAAAAAATCTCAACCCATTTGGATTTATAGGGTGGTAGTAGTGTGTGGTTTAGTCAACTAGTGTGGTCGGATCCTGTGCAGTTTGGCCCATTATTCTTAAACATCTTCCTGGACCATAAAAATCACCTCCACCAACACAGTAATTATAAAAACAAGTAAAATTTCTCTTTTTATATGTGAAAAACAAAAAATTATTGAATCAATCATTAATGATATTGAGATCAGGCACGTCCACCATCACTGTATATTTTGTTGAGTCTAGTAAGAAATTAAATATTGATATCAATTCATATAATGGGATACAAAGTGTGTTTTTGAAAAAAGGAGAGATACTATGGAAGACTCTATTCAAACATAGGGTTAAACTGTCATGCATTTAACATATCTATGAGGTTACCAAAATAGATAGTATACATGCATTACATTTTCATAGAAACAAATACCAACCCCATGAGAGTCATATGAATTAGATTTGATCATGCTCTAGGTATGGGACAAAAATGAACCATAAAGATATATAGTTTAGGGTCATAAATTTGGGACTGATGGGGAATATTTTTTTAAGGACATGGATTATAGACCACAATAATACTAGATTTTATTGTTGTATAATTTAGAAAATATGCTTTCTAAATTTTATAGTCATTAAAATCTAAATTAGAGGTTTTTCATTATTTATGGTCTTGGAACATAAGCTATAATATTGGATAAAAATTCTAACTCAAGGATATTTTATTACAAGTATGATGGAGATAATGGCCATACAACTTACTCCATGGGGTTACTGAAATTTAAGGTTGTACAACATTTTGTATAAGTATGTTCCTAGTTTAAGTTCATGGAGAATGTGACATAGGGAGGAAGATTTTTTTTGGTCGAGGAGAAAGGAATGTATAGATTTTGAATATTATGGTCGTATATCTTATACTGTGAGATAAAACTATTTTAATATCAATAAGGGAAAGAAAAACCTAACATGAATTGGAAGACCACATGTTAATGGAGACAGTATCTATGTTTAATTCATATTGTTCAAGGTCATTAATCATATATAATTGGAGCTACAATTTATGGTCATACATCTTTGACCATTTGATTTTTGAGATAGTCAATATTAAAATAGGTTCATGTTAAACCCATAACATGTTGAGATACCAAAACTAATATAGACATCCTCAAGAGAAGACGAGCGTAGTTTAGAGAGGTGGTGTGTATACTAAAGAAGATGGAGTTTAATGTTTTATATCTTCAATAAAGTATGGATTTATGGTTTTGGATAATATAACCCAGATCGTCTCCTAAAATAGATGTTTAAACATTGTTCTTGAATTGAAAAGGTAACTAGAAAAATTGGGTATGAAAAACAATATCTGGAAGGAGTAATAGGTGATTTAAAATTTTTTGAGGATAGAAGATCTATAATTCAAAATTTATCCAATAAAATTGGAATCATGATGCAAAAAGTTCTATTTTTACTCCCTAAAAATTTTGATCATCTATAAGAAATAACAGAAGAAATTCATTGGTTCCCTAGTGAGAAAATCTCGAGTCGGACATAACATGACTTGATAGAAGCCTCCTAACTTCAAAAATTGAGGGGTATATATATAAATTCAATAGCCATGACTTGGATATTACGTTAATGTTACACTATATATAGAAGGAAATAATAATCAATCATTTTTTAGTTCTTATGTGAGATATAATGTGCTGATTTGGATCATACACAAAATAAGGCTTTAGGTCATTGTCACTTTATTATGAAGTAGAGGGAGGAATAAAAAAAAGTCAATGTTTCCTGAATATCATGAAATTATGTGATTTGAATCAATGTTTGATCTTGAGATATGAAATCTTGTGGTCAATATGTATCTTATAAAATATTAATCTAGTAAAATGTAGTTATCAGTAGTGGTGTGATTGGTTACCTACATCAGAAGAGGGGTATAGTAGGATACCAAAAACATCATAAGGGGATACCCAATCAAGTGAGGAAAAAAGAATCATGTAGTTTATAGTATTATCCATCCAGTGGATAGAAGGCCTATAATTTATTTTATTATAAGCAACCCCCTTTTAAGGGAAGAAGGGGAGGAACCCAAATAGACATCATGGACGTGAAACAAATCATAACCTGAAGGTCAAAAGAGAAAAACCAAACAGACAACATGGAGCACCCCTCCCTAGATTAAACACGTGATAAAACTATTCATAAATACATATATGAACAGCTATTAAGTGTCCTATTTCAAAGCACAGCCCCAATCCGATGGCTGAAGCCATACCCTCTCTAACATCCAAATCTGTAAAGCACTGCAAAGATGAATAGCGAGCTCTGAAAACCTCCTCAGAGGTCTGTTCCATGAGGTCAAGTCCAGGTGCATCTCCATTCCAATAGATTAAACAACATCAAACCATCATAAATCTCAACCACACCGAAAATCATTCAAACCAGCACCAATTCCACACACAAGAGGCCAGAATTGACGCCATAAGCGCGCAACCCCAATTCCAACTCAGAAAACCATGACAACCAGCAAAGATCACAAAAAACATGGCCAACCATACCAAACGAAACAACACCAAATATTCATACCTGCACTTGGAAAAAAATTCCAGAGACTATGACCTCCCCCCTCCGGCCTCTCTAGATCCATCACCAGCCATCACCAAACACACACCAGATGTAGCGCCCGACTGCTCCTGACCGCACTGAAGCCAAATACAATGGTCGAATGGACCGAGCCCTGCCGATATGAGCCACATGCTTCATCGCCAGCCCTCTGAACTGAGATGAATCCGGTGTTCCACCAGACGAGTCTTCGCCGAAGCCGAAGACATCACAGAACCGCGCTGTAACTCCACCGTATCGCACCATCGTCGTCGCATCATGAAGAGATGATCCAGAGAAATCCGACCAAGCCGCGACGGGTCGAGACGATCTGGATTCCATCCAATCCACAACACACCGAGGCGATCTGGAGGTATCCCACAAGAGACCGATCAGGCTGGAGGGGGAAGGGAAAGTGAAACTGCAAAGGAAACCCTAGACACTGTGGAGGGAAACTCGAAGCCTCTCAGAAGCCTGTCCACACAAATAAACCCTTAATATATAAATGATTCTAATAAGTTTAATATTTTGAAGTATGGATTTTGATCATATAGTGTATCATCGTATAACGGGGACAAAACCATGTAGTTTAAAATCATGTGATAAATAAAATGAAAAAAATGACATCATATGATGAGGATGATAAGATACATTGTTTAATGTAATGAAGTTTAGAGTAAAGGGATATATGTATTTTAACTTCTTAGTTTTATTATTGTATTTTTCGTAGTTTAAATTCATAAATAGAATAATATGGAGGGATTCCTACTTCTAACCATGTTATTCAATCGTGATTGTAAATAGTCAATCAACTCCCATAAGATAACATGAGTCATTATCGATGCAGGAAACAATGGGTAACATAAGACCATATATATTTTAAGGGATCACATGGCTTGGGTGTATGGGTCAAGGTAAAAAAATCATCTACTAGAGTTGGGGAAATCATGAAAACGGGGGGGGGGGAGTCTAGTATGGTTCCACAAGACTTGTTTTTCCTACCCACATTATGATATGTATGTGGGCTAGGGTAACCCCAATGGTGTTAAATCAAATCATGAATAAAGGATAGTGGAGGAATGGAGAATTTTAACATGGAAATTTTGAATCTATGATAGATCTAATAGATATCCTATGGATAACTATTAACCAAGATGGAAATGAAGGTTCCATCGTCATACCATAAAAAATGAGATTAAAAATATTTTGGAATAAATTTGAACATGTTTGATACAAAGGTTCTTATGCATTAATACCAATGATGTTTCCTCTAGTTGTGTACCCTAGATGTGAGATAGGTTAAGATTGTGGTGATGTTCCATCAATATAGACCAAGTGGATTCCCTTCAAAAATAAAAAGGTTAGATGATTTAAACATAAATGATATAAAATGATTCGGTGAATAAAAAAATGATGATCAATTATATTTAATATAATTTGAGGATATACTATTATGTAATTGGAACTTAAATGAGCATATTTATGCATTTGGAGTGTCACATATGATAGTTTACTTTTTGTCCAAGCTTGAATATCAAAACCATGATGGACACATGAATAAAAAATAATCATTCATTGCGAGACAGGTAAAATCCATGACTTTATATAGTTTAAGGTTATATTTCCCAATATAAATGGGCCTTTTGTTTGGTATCATATATCTTAGACCGCCTCTTGGTTGAAAATCTATGTATCATTGATAGGTATTGGAGGATATACCTATACGGGGCACTGATCATCAAGATGGGATATAGAAAATGGGAAATATATTTCTGATCCAAAAATATGTGGTTAAGGAATCACTACATATCCTATAAAAATGAGAATCAAGCCACACGTAGTTCTAAAGAGTGGTGAAGTGGGATATCAAGTCCCCGTGTGGGGGTTCTTCTTGAGAGATGACACCAAAACAGTGTTGTAGATTAAGAATCGTATATAATTTTTTCAAGATTATAGTTTAGTTATATATATAAATGATAAAATCCAATATTTTTAAATGCCACGTGGTATGAACATTGATGAAATTATTTTAATTCTTATAGTGAGGATGATGTGAAACATAATATAAGGTCATACAATTGGAAAATACATACATCTCACTTTTAATTCATGAGAAATGGACTTATGTTATATAGTTTATGATCATAAATATAGTATCAGATTCTATGAAATATAAATCCATTCAACCATGAATTAATCGGGGAAAAAATGACATATTCTTGGTACTTCATGAGAAACAAAGAATTGGATAGTGGAACAATGTGCTCAATGTATACACTGATAAATAATTACACACCATTATAGTAAACCTTATACATGGTAAAGGTTACTTCCCATTTGGGATCAAGCTTTAGTGGTTTAATTCTATGTATCCTTGGTTTCCTAAATTAAAATACCAAATCACCCTGAAAGAATGAAAGGAAGAGAATCTTCATGGTGAATGCTTGATACAACTGACTCTATTAGAATACAAGGTTGTGCATTTCTTAGATCATATCATCATTAAGGGCATCCAACCCATAGATCTAAATTTTGAACAATTCATCATGGGTTAATTGTTCATAGATGGATGTTTATATTAATGGTCAATAATCCTCAATTGGAAACACAAAATTATTTTTCTATAAATTTGTACGTAAGGGGTCACATGTATGTTAGTTTGAGGTTTGTTCTGATATTACCATAACATTTTAGAGTGATTTTAAAGCTATGTTTTCTTATTTTGGTCCTACATATTTTATAAAATGTTATTAATGACCTTGTTAAATGACTCAATAATTCTATTCACCAGTGCATGGTTATGTGAATTATGGTTATATGTGATTCCATATATCTAATATACCTTCTTCCACTTCAAGGAATGAAAATTGGTCACATCCTTGAGAATAGTCTGAGGGATACAAAATTGAATAATGATTATAGATCTAATGAACTTGATCACAAACCAATTCTTTACCTCATTTAGAAGAATAAATTTATCCCATTTAGATAAAGTATTTGTGGAAGTATGAATATACAAGAGATGTCACATTAGTATCGATGTGTAAGAACCCATAAATAATTTCCCCACATAGCGAGGGGCCAAGAATACATAGAGGCTGGGAGAAGTAATGTAAGCTAATAAATGAAGTTTTCATGAACCATAAATGTATGTAATTTCATGGTGAATTTTATAATGTCATTAACCCTAGATGGAAAAAGGTATCCCATCCTTAAGATCTAGTGAAGGATTTTTAATCATGTATAATGAGATCGAGATGTTCCATCTCGAACCTCCTTTATGACCTAAGTAATTTCTCTCCCATGATGTTGCAAAGAAGAATTCCATTTAAGTTATTATTATAAAGGATGTTCTATGAGATGGATCCATCTCATAAGTAAAATTTTTATAACCTTTTATGGATTTTTCCCAATCATACTAGTTTTATGGTAGCAACCCATGATATAGTTATTACACCAAATGAGTCATCTAATCAGACATTTCTTCCATTAATATTGAATTTTAGCATCCCATATGGGGGAAAATAGTACTGAATCAATTAAACTCTCAGTCTTCACCCTAAAAATGGTGGGTTATATCACTCAATTATTTTCCACATTATGACCATGTCATCGTGTTCTGAATCAAAAATGGATGAAACTATTTTTTCTATAGTGTCTTATAGATCATTATGAAATAATAATACATGAACAACCTTCAAATTTAATGTAAATCTTCCAAAAAAAACTCATGTTTATTCTCAAGTAAGGGTATGATCTAATACATATTGGTATAATATCAACTAAGTATTTACCTAATTATCATATAAATGTCACCCTTTATGTGAAACCATAGAAACTAAATCTTGAGGGATCGGTTGAGGACTACAATGAGGGATTCGTATTCCACATCATTGTTTGTGAATCCCTCCATAATGAGTAAATAAAATAGAGTATCTGACATTGATGGAGTGAGAAAGAACAATAAAAAACTATACTTGTTGATTATAGGGTTGTTTATAGTCTAACCATAGAATCATTAAAAGGAACCATCGAAGTTCATATCCTAGTATAGAATAACTTAACTGGTGGATAAGATGATTGGATGAGGAAACTATACATCCAATTGGAACTCCATAGAGGTTGGGAGGATGGAATGTTAATTATATACTTCATTTCCCTTTATAAACCCCTATGGGATGAAACTGAGGTAAAATTATTAGAGGATCACTTTCCAACATGATAATTACCTAGTCATCCTAGGGTGGTTGAGTAGATACTTCTGTGTGAAAATTTAGGACATCCACTAGACCTCATGAAGCTACAAATAATGACACAAATTTTGGGCCATAATGAATAGGGTAATGTAATTTTTTATAATGAGAAAATATCATTATTCTATGTCTGTCATCATCTGGATAAGGTGGTATATACTATTTTTATTTTTCTCAATGGAATTTTGCATCTAGTGGGTGTCATGAATTCTCACTAGGTATGGGATGTATGTGATCAACAGTTTCTATTAAAGAGGTTGTATTAGAACTAGAGGAAGTAATAAATACCAATTGATGTCATTGAATTCACCATTACATTTTTCATCCCCCAAGTAGGTAGTTACCTTGTTCTTAAACCTTGATAATCAAATACCTTTCCTTACCATGATGGTGATAAATTTTTGGATGTAGTCCATACACCCGTGGAAGCATCTCGACAATGATAAATTATTTGGGGGGGGGGGTCTTGATTATGGGATTGATATTCTCCAAGTTGACCTTGATGCCTCTACAATGTAAAATGAATCTGGGTAATTTACTAGAGGTTATATCGAATGCACACATTATCAGGATAATATTTAGTTTATGGTCATAGATAAATCTAAACACTCCCTCATGATCTATGATATTTTCATGGAATTGAATGGATTTGACCACCAAATTATCCACATAGCACCCCACCATCATTCCAAGATTGTTCCTTAAGATGTAATGTTTGGATCACTAGTAGGATACCTTGAAATTTATCAAGGAAAATTGAATCATTATATAGAATTTTGTTCCCTAGGATTCCCTAAATTCAGCACCATAATCATCTTCAGGGCCATTGATATTTTATTATATATGAATTATCCATCCATTTATGTGTGGTCATAGGGAGTGGAGGTATTATTAATCAATAACTCTGTGATATGGATAGGGAAGTTATTCTTCAGGTAATGGTGGTTGAGATTCCAAAAGTTTATATAAACACTAATATGTTCATTCATATTAATGATTATGACAATTTGGGTTATAAAGCTGGGGAGTTATACCACCTTCATGAATTTTGATTTAATTATCCTATAAATGTCAAACTATTCCATGGAACCATGTGAGGGGTAAATTATCCAAAGAAATTTCTTATACCCAAGGTGGTAAATATGAATGTTAAAGTGGTGGATAGAGTCCTAAAGATCTATCACTAGAATATCCATTTATTTCTATTAAGATACATAATAACGTTGAATCAAGAATGTAGAATATTTTACATGTTGATAAAGATTCATAAAGGCACTGATTTTCATTGTTCTTTGGTATTCTTTTATAATGAGGTTCATTTGAATTAGCTCATTGATAGTGGTGGAAAATCCATCCTTTAATATAGGAGGCTATTTCATTAGCTCTTCATATTTAAAATTATAAGGGATAGATGGGGATGTTATCTCCTCAGTCACAAGAGGATATGAGGTGGTATCACCTTCCTGTATGGGGACATATTTTTATGAAGTATTAATAATTACATGTAGTTATATAGAGACTTTTTGTTTTATGTCAGGTATAAAAAATTTATGATCCTCTCCTATTTGGTTTTTTGGGATGTCAAAAAAACATTCTATATCAACATCTTCTTTCTCAGTCCTACCATTTAGTACACACGGGTGAGGAGTTTATTTTCTACTATATGGAGAATTATTTGATGTATGCTCAAAATGGATCTATTTAACAATGGGTAAACCTACCCCTCATGTTAGTTGAATGTTTTATAGGAAAAATCCTTTATATATTTCATGAAGAATTTGTTTATTAGGCATGGAGTTGTTATTTTTTGGATGGTGGAATGGTATTATAAAATTGTTTTTCATGTATTCCTAGGGATATAATGAGGTGACTAACTATAAACTAATTAGGGCCATTAACACACTTCGATACATAAACCTAGGGATACATCACATTCCTCTTGTAATACATAGTATCATGGTAATGGGATTTACATCATCCAAATGGGTAAAATATTCCAAGGAGAAATCATACTCAACTATTGAGGGAGTAAGTAAGGAACTATTGATATGATGATGGGATTACTATATTAATGTGTAGCTAATTCCTTCCCAATAAAGAATTTAAGGATCTATCTTGAACAACAAACAAGATTTGTGTTTGGTATACATAATATTTAAAAAAGGTCCCCAAATGCATCTTATTAAGAAAATTAAATTAAATATTTTCATATCCCTAGATTTTCTAATTTGATGTGGCAAGGAAAACCTCAATATATCTTAGCTTTTGGAATTCATAATTAAAAATTATATTAATAAAAGATCCTGTTTCTACCAAAAATCAGTGTGCATTGGTGATATTGAACGAAACTAAGAGATAAAGGGGGTATTTTTTTCCCAAAATGTTCACACCCTTATCATATAAGGAGAAGGATATGATGACTAATACTCTTCATGATCAGCATCTTATTCATGGTGGGATTCAATGGAAACCACCTCAGTATTGATCTCTAAAGGTACCTTTACCTCCCCAATGAGGTCTTCACAAAGTGACCATGGTAGATAGGGTACATTATGAATTGAGATTTGAGTTGAGAAACCAATGAGATTCTTGATCATGTCATACATTCATTCAAGTGGTATATTTATTCTTCCAAGGGTTCTTTACTTGATTAAAAGAGTGAAATACCTAGATTGATGGGATAGAGGTTCTTAGCTAGAAGATATCAAATTATTTTCATGTATTGAGAGATGAGACTCAGCTAGGTGGTCAACTAGCTGGATAGAAAGTAGATAATTATCAGATGACGTCATTGTGGATAGATCTCTTGATGAGATAAGATAAATTCTTGTCTTGTTTTCTAATATTAATGGATATATTTTTTTGGGATTTATCCTTTGTATTTACTTTTTCCTTAATAAAATTTTCCCTTGGTTATAAAATGTCAATAAGGTATACGAGGTCGATCCGTTTGGAACACTTGATTTTTTGAATCTTCATAGAAGTAAAATATTATTTTGGAATAAAGAGAGGACTATTATTGTTCATTATTTTTGGATTTCACTAATACCTATGATAAATGGAAATCAATCCTAATGTGGGGGAATGAATTCCATGAGGGTTATTCATAACTTCGAAATATATAGTGTCTTCTACTCATCCCTTCGATGTTGGTGCTAACTCCTTTGAGAATTGGAGTACTATAAACATAACATCATCACCAGATAGGACAAGCTAGTGGTGGTGGGCGAAGGATGATTCATCCATTGATGAATTATCCCATCAACTTAAGTAGTATAATTTCATGTCAACCATTATCCAAACTTCTATAAACCTTGAATCAAGAATCATAACTAACCCTTAGAAACCTGATCACCATCAAGGTTGTATTAAATGAAAATACCACATGAATTAAGATTCATTAACATGAATATTCCATGATTTACCATGTTTTGGAAAATTTTATTAGAGATGAAATTGGTTTAAATGGTGTTTCCAAAGAACCTAAAATAGGGAAAATAATTGGGGTCAATATTAAACACATCTTCATGTGGCCACAAAATCTCTATAAGATTTAGGTATTTATTTTCAACAGAACATATAAATATGTTACAGAATTATTTATCCTTGAATATATATAATTTTTTCTTAAAATCATTGAATGGCCAAACTACTCATCCCTCTCAATATCATTGGGAAATATTTCTAGCATGCGATTATGCATGATGGGGCATATTCCTAGAAACCACATAGAGAAATATTAGTTGAGGTGTAAAGTCTTAATCATAGAAGATAAATATGATTTAATATTATTTTTCATGTGTGTGTGAGGTGACATACAAGGATCTTTTACTAGTTAGCTTCATATCCTTTTCTAAGCTATTTTGGTCTCTTGGTGAACTATTATAATCCTCCTGGGTACTTCATGGAGATGAGATTTGGGATAAAAACATCATATAAATTCTCTATACACATCTATATTAGTTGTTTTTATGGGATTTCATTGTTGAGGGGTTATTATTAGACTTCAAACCAAGAAATGAATCCAATAATGCATCCTTTCTTGAACTATTTTCACTTAGAGGGGATAATGACACTTATCCTATAATGGTAGAGATGAAATAAAAGTGGAATTTCCAATATAGATACTAAAAATGACCATGGATCATATTTATAGTTTAATATAATAGAAAAAGACAAGTACTTTTAGTTTCTGAATGAAGAAGTGGATCTTGAAAACCTATTACTTCTTTGGGGTCCTCGTCATCATGTCACATATGGAGGAAAAGAGAGTGAGGTAATATTCTTGGTCACCCATGTCATTGAAGGATGTGAATCTAGGACTGCTAAATGTTTAATGTGGGGTATATTATTCACCAATTCTAGTAATAAAATTATTTCTGGATTTAGAAAATATTTCTTTGTCTCTATGTATTCTAGGTGGGAGATAATGTCGCTAATAGACTAATTAGAGGAAGCATCATTAAATTTGTATCCCCTTAACAATTATTGGATTTTCAAATTCATCAGTCATGGTATAGTGGTAGGAATTCATGATCATCAACTAGAGATAGAGGTACATGGACTATTGGGTAGTCTCTTGGCCTGGAAGAGGATATTGCCTCAGTCCTAGTTGATCATTCGAGGATACTTATTTGAATAAACTACAAAAAAAGGTGAGATAGTATAATCTAAGATCTAATTCCATTAATAATGGACTCCCATAAGTATCTATTCACATAGTTATTTATAATCCCTAATATACTAAATAAATATAGAGATTAGGGAATTAAAAATATATTTCTCACTATATTTGTGTATATTGAATGGTTTGGATATACCCCTTACATTATTATGGTTTCAATGAGTGTTTGGGACATGTATGGTAGACGGACAGCCAATGCATATGTCTTGTATATACTGAATGCTGTAGAAACCTCAAGGGGGTCCACCTATCATTGTTAAAACCTTGGGAGAAAATTATACCCATATGTTTCATCATTATTTTTAAAATATTAGATATCATGGGGACTATCTTGTTAGTATTAGATATGGATAATAAATACAGAATATAGGGGTAGTTGTAGTTTAAAATAAATAAAAGAAATTTCCTCCTCAATAAATAAATATATCTAAACTAAGAAAATCTATTATACCCCAAAATTATTCATATAAATTTAAATGTATTCACAATTTTAGTAGAATAATATTTTTTTAAAACTAATAATATAATTAATAAACATAGTAAAAAATTAAACTATTCAAGTCATATAAATTACTAATAAATAAATCACCATAATGAAAATTAAAAAAACATAGAGTATGTATTAAAAATAAATTACCCCTTAATGGATATTATTTAAGGAAAAAATTTACCCAAAGTGCAAGGGGAAACATAAATCAGTTTCAATATATCCTCTACTTTAAACCTATTGATAGGTTTATCTTCTAAAAAATTTAAATACCTCAACTATAATGTTAATGATAGGCCCACATAAAAACACTAGAAACCTCAATTTCCCACTCCAGGAGACCCTGGATTAGTGAGATCGATAATTTATTACTTATACAACTATAATATCTACTATATATACAACAACAATAATCCATCAATAAAATTATTAAAAACTAATAAAATATAATAATATACACTAATAATTTTCAAAATGAAACCTAAAAAAGTAACATTTTAGCTAGCCACTCAAAATGAAAACTAAAAAATGGTGAATTCTCTCAACGAAACAAGGATACTAACAACATAAAGAGATCAATGTTATCCCTTTTCAATCATTTGATTCAATACATATTAGATTACCTGATGTACAATTTTATTTATATAAAAACCTCTAATGAACAAATTTCACAAACCTTATGTTTAGTTGTAACAACATTGACAATAGTGTATTGTTCATCTTCAAATTCAATTATCATATTTCTGTATATACTGATGATTCCATCTAGAACCTTTATAGTGATTATAAAGTGATGATTCAATAATTCTAGTTACTAGTTATTCATGAAACCTAAAACCGTAATTATTTCAATATCCATAAAATCATAGGATTTTAAAAAAACTTCAAACTGACAGTATTTCATAAAACATATATTATGGGTAATTATTTTACTGATTTTCAGTTCACATTCCCAAAATATAAAACAATCAAATGTAAAATAAAATTATTAATGATGTGTATTGTATTTTTCCAAATAAAATGTAATGTTAGTCTTTTACTCAATAATCATCAAAAAATTTTAAGAACATAAAAAAATAAAAAATTAAAGCATTCATAATTTAAAAAGATATACTTATTAACTTTAAAAAACTATAATGAAATCAATCACGAATAAAAATATCTTCCCTTGAGAAAAAATTCCCCTTTTTTGAAACACAAAATAATTATTAATGTTTCTCCCCCTTTCTATTTTTTGAAAGGAAAATGGAAAACAAAAAATTGAGGGAATATATAAATTACCCCCCCTTGAAATATTCATAAAGTTTCAATGAATTTTTTTAACCTATTCATTAAACTAAATATGCTAAAATCAAAACAACATTAATAAAAAAATCATATTATTCAACTAATATCAATTGAAGATATTAAATAAAGGCTAGACAAAAAAATTAAACAAATAAGTTAATGCTATTCCAAGTTATATGTTTGAATAATTTCCACCAATTATAAATAATTTATAGACATTGTTAATTGAAAAAATAATCATTATCATAAAACATTTCAGTCATGTGCTTCAATTTTTTATGTATTTCTAATATTAATCCAACATCTACTATTGATGTTTTATCGCCTGATCCATCTCAATGAACTTTATTTGTTGATATTCAAAATCCTAAATATTTTCTTCTTATAGATTGTAATCTAGAATTATTATCAACTATAAATTGATTCCGGGACACTTAAATCTATTTTAAATCTCTAATAAATATTGATACATCATTGATCTTCTCTATTGTTCATTAAATATTTCATATAAATATTCATCCTCCGTATAAATGATATCAAAATGACGATATAGTGTAGTACTTTGGCCATTAATTAAATTTACATATTTCCCATATAAATTAATACACAATTTTATGTCGATAAAAAATTTAATCGTGAATATCACATTCCTCATTAACAACCACCAACTTTACATTTACTTTAGAAACTGATTCAATAAAATTAATTTTCAGTTTGGAATCATAAGATAAAGTTAAATATCCTTTAATCAGACTAATTTTTTTGGATTAATTTTAAAAAAATATCCGTGAAATTTCATTATTTATCAAAATGGTTAAAAAATATACTAACAACCAATCAATGGTTTTATTTCTCAGATTGACTAGAGATTTTGATGAACTATCAAGATTCCTCTTGCATTTAATCCATATCTTGATCCATTATTTAATCTTATAGTACATAAAATTGTTTAGGAGTAAAATCTTCAACATAAATTAGTTCATATGATTTGTCCTTATCTATTCCATTATGACGTTTTTTAAATTATATTTAATCACCAATTACATTTGGAAAACAAGATTTCAATCTTCTAGATGAATCAGATGATGATGAGCTTAATATTTCCTTTGAAAAGCACAACTCCCTATATGTTTATTTTTAATGAGTTATATCTTTGATAAATAAGTAGGGGAAATTTTTCTACTAGAAAAATATAATTTATAACTTCAAAATATTACTTCCTTGTTAATATTTTTACTTTTTAATCACTTTCAATTTGAAAATTTCTCTACTTGTGTGGTCTCTAAATCAACATCAAGATATTTAATTTTCTCCTTTATATTTCTAAGAACTTATACTTGATGAATAAATTAAGAAATTACCTCTCAGATCTTCTTAGAAGCATCACTAACCTTCCTTTTAGGTGAAGACATAGAATATGACTTCACAAGAACATCAATTAATGTATCTTTTCCCATTTTGGTAAATTCATGTTTCATTTTCATTGCATTGTCCTCCAAAACATGTTATTTAATATATATTTATGGAAATATGGATATAGAAATATGAATTACTTCACTTTCATAGAATAAATTTTTATCTTATTTTCCATTTCCAAATTCTGATCAAAATATTCTCTCATATCCTTACACTCATCTTTTTATAGGCCAATATGTTGATTTATAGCTACACTTTTTACTTTTTTATTATTTTATACCTCTTCCACGTCCTTTAATAAATAAAATATAGATTTAATTATTCATCTTGAGTAGTTACTATTCCCTTTAAGGTATGTTCTTTTTATTGAACATCATCTTATACAAATTTAATCTTCTTCTTCTAGGGTGTCTGTTTGGTTAGTGGATTATTTGGTGCTTTCCTAATATCATTTTATGTCTTATATATTTTATATAATTAAAAATATAGTAAAGGATTATCTTTATCAATTGAAGGTGGTACAGTTGATTTTTTTTTAAAATCTATTCTCATTAAAATTATAAATCAATCACATCCTTTGTATTTTAAACATGTTAATATAATTTTCCTTTACTCTGTAGGGGTGGGATACTTTCTTCAAATTATCTTCTTCTAATAACTTCCAAATAACTATATCCATCAATAACTATAAAAATATCACTACCTTTACAAAACCATTTCCAATAGCTTTAATATATATCTAGGTAAATTTTTTAATTTTCAGATTTTGGAAACTCATAGGAAAATATTGTAGTTATATATCGTGAATCTTTATTTTATCACTGTATCCTTTAATCAATAGAAAAAATGAATTCACCCATTGGAACATGATTTTTACTTCCGATTTCATAATACTAGTTTTGTAATATTTCTCATTTATAGTAAAAAAATATCCCTAGTATAATTTGATGAAAATATTCCCTCATTTTCAAGTATTTTGTGAGATAAATTAAAATTATTCTTCTAGAAGTACCCCATGTAGTTATAAATAACACTCAATATTAATAGTAAAACTACAATACAATACAATAAAAGTTACATATTTAACACCCTTAGATTATATAATGTTAGTGGTAGTGTAGAATTGTCTATCTAGTAATATATTAGAAAATCATATTACTCAATCAGTACAACCAAATACATCCATCCACAACATTTCAAATCATTCATCATTGTGAATTTATACTGTTCAAAAATATCTTATTTAATCAACCTCTACTGAATTATTTCTTTTGTTATAAAATATCTATAACAGTCCACGGAATAATTAGAAATTGAACATTGATCCTAAAAATATTAAATATCCTATAAATTGTTCAACAATGAATTCCTGTAACCACCTATGGGTCCACACCTTTATATATATGTGGAAGAACATTTTATATCACCATCGATCTTCCAATTTCTGACAGTCAAAATATATTTCTTCCAAATAATATGTCATCAAAATTTCCTTTTAGAAATTAATTAAATATCCAACATTCATTCCCTAATAATTCAATTTGATTTTCCAAAATACAAAAAAGGTAAAAAAACATTTAAAAACCCAATGAACTAAAATATATAAAGTTATAATTATCTAGATGTTATCAACCACTAAATCTTCTCTGAATTTTTCTATCGAAGATGGTTTGAGACATATTCAATCAAAGGAATTAATAAGTAGTATAGATTTTTTATTAAATCTGTCTAAACGTTAGCTAAAATAAAAAAGTCTCCCACTATCAATAAATAGAATTAATGATATATATAATGAAAAAAATAAAAATACCAAAACTAATTTGAATATGAAATATACGTAGACAAATTTTTGTAGACCTCGAAAAAAATATCAGAGAATGAAAATAGGTGCGTAGCTACCATTTTGAAATTCCTTATAGTCTATTGAATTATATTCATGGATGATAAACCTTCATAGGACAAGAGGAATTTCTAAATAAAAAATCAGTTACACATAGTTGATTTCCCATTTTATTTTGATATGAAATAATATATTTTAATATAAATTCTTTTTTACATTTAAATGAATGAACACTAATAATATAACTATGATTCAATCATTGTCTTCCATATTGAGAAATAATATAGAATGGTTCATTGATTGAAACAAAATAAGTTGATATGTAGGTTGAACATTTGGTGGTATTAAATCCAAGTATAGATGAAGTGATTATATATGGCATGAGCTATCCACACATCTTCTCAAGATATTTTTTAATAGAAATAATGTTTTATATGAACTTCTTCAAACTCTAATCCTCAGACATTATCATAACAACCTCATTTTAATCTTGGGTAAATATATATTATTCTGATTCTTCTTCAATATATTTATTATTTTGATCATTTTAAATTAGATGATTTTATTGTCAATTAACATTTATTTTTTCCTTTTAACTCGGTATCTAACTTTGTAATCATATCCATCAACATACTGAACTTGGAAATAATCATGGTATTTTCATTCTTCATTTTCCCCAATTTAATAAAGAAATTATTTAACCCTTTATTTTGTTCAACTTAAAATATTTTAAGCTCACTATATTTCATATTAATCTTATAAAAATATAACATAAATCTTTCACATTAATCATTTAATATCTTCACATGCTTTTCAAAACATATTACATATAATTTCATCTCTTCAAAATTGGGTGTGTAAAACTATTATTCACTATCAATTTCAACACAACATTTTTCATAGAATATTTTTCAATTAAGAGTTTAATTTTTAAGAGCTTCAGTAGTCACTATAACTACAAAATAATTCTCAAATTATGTAATATTAGTAAAAAACCACATAGTCCTTCTTTATTTTCATTATTTTGATGAACTATCTGAAGTAGTTTCTCCTTTACATTCATACCATGTATCAATGGATTTCATCCTTTTCAATTTTTTTATAATACCTTATTTAATACATTCTATCTTTACTATTTAATCAAGAAAAATTTAGTTGAATATGACTAGCATTTCTGAATTACATCTTATCGGTTCTATAGAATCATTATTTCAATTTTTTTATTCAAATAATTTCTTCTTTAACTATTATTTCACATATACAAATATATTATTTGAGAAAATTTATCAATTTCACCCCCATTTAGATCATAATAAGTGTTTTTATAATATGTTCTTTCCTTTTCACTAAATGTTGTAGAATTTTCTGATCTAGTGGTTATAAAAGAAACACCATTTTCTATTATTTATTTTACAACATATTGATTTAATTTTATTTCATACTGCATATGAGTTCCAATTATATAAAAAATGATTTTATTAGTAATCTTTTCATATCATATTTAAGTATCCTATTATGTTAATATTCATTAGCTAAAATATCTATAACCTACTAAACATACCGATCATTGAATAATAACTTTACACCAAGGTAATATATATTATTCATGGATTTTATAAATATATGATGTACCTAAAAGACTATTTATCAATGTAGAAAATAATAAACATTGATAATCAGGACTCAACATAGATCCCTTGTTTTAATTAACATTAGAATTTCCAATGTGAGTATCATAATGTTTCATCCAAATTCCATAACTAGTTTTACATGAATATACCTGACTATTAATATTTTATAAAATTGTAAATAAAAAATTACTTCTTAATATCAAATTCAACTAAAATTATTCATTTTCTTCTATATAAAATTATAGTATTCTTTATCTAGAATTTTATTATACATTTATGAATAAGATAAGTATTAACTTCTATATTAATAAAATATGTGTCCATATTCTATCTCCAATAACCATGATCATATCCATAAAAAATAGGGGGCACAACTACAAATCAAACCTTTAACGTCACTATACTTTATCAGTTCTAGAAAGAAGCACTGATAAAGGGTACCTTTTATTAGCACTTTTTTAGTGTGGATAAAAGGTACCCTTTATCAGTGAATTTTTGGAGGGTAGATAAAGGTTGTCCTTTATCTGCACTTTATTTTCTGCATAGATAAATGGTAACCATTATTAGTTCTTTATTTTTACCTCTGAAAAATGGCAACCTTTATGAGTGCTTTATTTTTAGTACCCATAAAGGGATCCTTTATCATCACTTTTTTAGTACTGATAAAATTAATAATAAAATGAAATAATTAAAAAAGTGTTTATTAAAAAAATATTAAATGTTTTATCAATTAAAAAATTATTGAAAAAAAAGATTAAATTAATTACATTATATACAAATTATAAATCATAATAAAATAAATATATATATAATTTATATATGTGTAAAATTAAAATTAAAAAATAAGAATTAAAAATAAGTAAATTGAGAAAGATATTAAAAATTTTATTAATAAAATAATTATTAATAGTGTTGGTAAATAGTATAATATATATATATATATGAATATATATAAATCCGATTTATATAATACTAAATATGAAGGCTTTATATTAAATAGTAATAAATTTTGTGAAAAATTGTTTATAATTAAAAATTAATATGAACTAAAAATACAAACTAATTTCATCGAGTAATGGAGATAATGGAATATCATTTCATTTTTCAATTTAAAATCAATCAAAAATTTGTTATATTGATTTAATAATTACATAATTAATGCATTTTTATATAAAACCCACACAAAAAAATATTTTTTTGTGGAATTTAATCAATTTCTATTATTTCTTTCATATATTTTTTACTATATTTTAATATTTTAAATATATATTCACATTTATTTCAATATATATACACTTTATTTAGTAATTTATATTTAACAAATGAAAGATATCTAATATTTCTATATTGTTAAAGTGTACTCATTTTTAATTATTCAATTTCACTCATTTTTAACATGCATGTACATACGATTAAATATTCATTAATAATGTTAAAAATATATTTGTAAAATATTATTTATAAATAATATTTTTATTAATATATATTTACAGTTTTTAGACATTTATATATTTATAGTTATAAATATATAAATCCTAATTTGAAAAATATTTTTTATACAATTATAAATAAATAATTATATATATTTAAATAATTATAATTAATATAATAATTTTTAAATAATTTATATATTTACTATATTATAATTATATATATTTATTGTATATTTATAATTATATATATATATATATATATTGTTAAAAATTATTAATATAATTACAAATAAATAATTATATATGTAAATAATTATAAAATTATAATAAATATATTTAAATAAAGAATATATGTAATATATTTATATTTATATATATTTATTATATATTTTTATAATTATATAATTATATTTCGAAAATAATTATTTTTATTTATAATTATAATCCCTTTATAGAAGTTAGATTAATTAACAATGATAAATGACATCTTTATCAATGCTTTTTAGTGGTGATAAAAATTCCTTTTCTCAGTGCTAATTAATCTGTTATTGATAAAAGTGATATTTATCTGAACTTTTTTGGAAGAACTTATAAAAAATGTCCCTGTCTATTTTAATTAAACATTACAAGTCATGAAATCGTCGGGATATTTGAATCATTTCGTAGAAGAGACCCTCTTCCGGTACTCCTCCTCAGGGAATCGATGGTTGAATCAAGTCTCGAACAATTTTAAGGCTCAAATCTAAGTCTCGAACGATTCAAGGGTCGAAGGAATCCAAGGATATAATTTTTTCCATATTTTTGATATCTCAACTTTCTCACAATCTATTCTATGTTTCAATCCAAGTATCTTATTTTCTCCTCATCCACCTCACTTGTTGACTTATTGTTTGGTGAGATCTATTTGTGTTTCTAATCATCATCATTTCTTTACCATTGGCATATTTTTGTGGTCAACAATGTTTATTAAAAATGATTGGTTGGAAGGAGATAGGGGTATCATTACTTACACTCCCCCACCCTCACCCCTTACTGATTCTATCCAACCCAACCACCCCAACGCTAAGGAATGAATTATCTATTTATTGTTGCATCTAAAAATTACATTCAAATTATGAATCATTAATTATGAGACTTCATTCCACTCTATAACCAAGAATGGATTCATGGACTATTATTGATCTTATTTTTTTGATAATGTCCATTTAGTTAATGAAAAATATCTTCATATTATGGGGAAGGGTATTATTAAAGACGATATTTAATATGAATGTTACTTGAAATTAGAAAGATTTAGACACATACCAAGTTTATGGATGAACATAATTTCTATCGATTAGATCGATAAAGTAGGATTTGACTCAAAGTTCACAAGTAAAAAGTGGAAACTTATTCGGAGTTACATGGTTTTGGATAGATGAGTAAAATATAGGTTTTTTATTTATATACACACATACATGTATATTTTAAATATATATATATATATAATTGGTAATTAATAAACAATGACATTATGAAAATAATTATATTTTAAGTATACCAATTTATATTATACTATACAAATATATATTATAAAAATATATTATGGAAAAAATACATAAATATATTATACAATTATTTTATAAAAATATATACAAATATATTACACAAATTTATATGTATACAATTAAAAAATACAACTTTTTAAATATATATATATATATTATAATTTTATGTAAATAAATATATATTAAATATTATATATTTCTATATTATAAAAATATTTTATTCAAATATATATATTTTACAAAAATATGTATATTATATTAAAAAAATATATAAAATAGAAATATATATTATATGAGTGAAGATATATATTTCACAAATAAAAATACATATATATATATATATATTACAAAATACACAAATATGTGTTATAAAAATATATATTACCCAAGTATATTATAAAAATATATTTTAGAAATATATTATTCAAATATATTATACAAATATACTAAACAAACATATTAGACAAATATATTTTAATAGAGTTCATTTGATGGTTGAAATTCATCATGCAATTTTACTTATGAAGATTAATCTCAACTAAAAACTATTTTTCTATGAGTGGGTCATCTACCATTTAACATAAAACCTCTCCATCTTCCATAATTAATAATATTTTTTTGATTATGAATAATATTTTATAAAATTTTCCCAAAATCACCATCGAACCAATAATTTCCCTGAAAATGGAATTTTTTATAAGGCCTACTCTTTTTCTTCTTTAAAAAATTCTTTTTTTAAAACTATATAGATATAATTCTTGAATCAATTTATCAACATAGAGTTTTGAGATGATTACAACATTTATCATTATTAGGTATATTATTTTCCTAAAATTATTTTTTCCATTTTGTATCAGTTTATAACTGAAATTATAATTTTTTGATGTTTTCAAATATTTGATATACCATTAATAATAAATGTAATAATTCTTTGGGTCGTTACATCACTTGTTCAAAAAAATAGAATGGAGGTTATCAAATTCTATATATATTGATATAATTATTAGAAATTATTTTAGGTATTCATCATTTTTGGTCTACATGTGTTGGTTCCACCAGTAGGAATATTTAATTACCATTCATGTATCTAAAATAAATCAACATTTATAAATTTTTTTAATTATACCTTTTTATATATTCTTATCGATCGAAGGATATTTTATTATTCTTTTTTGTCATACTTTGGATTCTTATTACTCATTAATTACATATATTATATTTTAATTTTTTTAGGGGATTTAAGAAAGACTTGATTTCTCATTTTAATAGATGTTGGACTGGTCTTAGTTAGAGGATTGAAAGTATTAACAGTGAAATTTCTCTTATAAATATAGAATTCATAGAGGCCCCAAAGATTCATATATCATAACATGCCCCTACAGAGACCCCATTAATCACATTAAAGAATGGTTATGCACCCCCTAAATCTTACCTTATATATTCCATCAGTTAATAACTAGTTCTAATATTGTAACTCTCACAAATGGGAGGCATTAACCCTTTTAAAAAACACAATACAGTATAATTTTCATCCTCCTCAGCTTCATCTCCCAAAAAGTTATTATTGAATTTTGTTTCCTTGAGAATCATCCCTCATCTATTTTATGTTTCTTGTAATAATATGAGCATTATTCATCCCATGGATAAGTAATGTGTAGAGTATATCAAGCAACATAGGTGCATGTTCCGGAGAGAAGGAGGATGGGTGTCTAATAACAAAATGAAATGATAAATGTTTGGGATATGATATAACGAGGATAATTTTTTTATAACTTTTAGCTTTGAATAAATTTAGATTATAAAACCTACCATAGTGGAGTTATTCTTTTCTAAAATCCAATTACCCATTTTTATCAATACATACTGAAATTCATTGAAATTTTTTTGTTTATAGAGGTCCTAATATAGATATTTTATTGTATGTTATAGGGGACAACAAAGAGGGGATTTTAATTCGAGATAGAAGTACCAAATCCATAGAACCATTAAAAAAATAAAGAGAGTTTAAAGGGAAGGTAAAAGTTTTTTTTATATACTATGTTTCTCCTCGTAATATTATATGTTCTCTACTACAAAAAAATATCTAAATTAAATTTTAGACAAGTCATGAAGGCAATTTCTTCTGCACAAGACGATGCTAAAAATCCCTCAGAAGAAAAAAATATAAATAAGTAAACTCTTTGGGAAGGTGTCAATGTAATGTTGTGATATACTTTTATATTCTACCAAATATTATATAATGATATCTTGATTTAATTTTCATTATTCCTTGAATAGTTCGTTAATTTTTGAATATTTTGTCCCATCATTCATGTCTTTCTACACCAAAATGTTCGTAGATTTACTCTCCCTCAAAAACTTATAATCCTCATTGTGTCTCATTTATAACATTCCTTCAAGTTCCCTCAATTTTCATTTTAGGAATACCAACGATTCTAACTCTACCCAATCATAAATGTAATCTTGATTTTTTTCACAAAAAATCATTCCCCCTAGAATTAATCTATTTCATAATATTTGTGTTTAATTTATTATTTTTGTTATTAAACATATAAGATTTTTTTCATATGTAGGTGGATTATTTTGTTTGATTTGGGGTGGTATGTCCATATTTCATTCCATTCTATATCAAACCTTCCACATACATATTCTCCCTCAAAACCTTTTCACACATACAGTGTTGGAATTCATCACTCTCCTTCATTTTCCCTCTACTAGTTAATCATAAATGTTATCTTGATGTTCTCATAGTATAATATTTTTCTATATAATTAATGTATTATTTAATATTTATGTTTAATTTATTCCATTTTTTTATTACTCATACAATAATAGTTTTCATATATAGTTGTATTATTTTTTTCAAGTTAGGGTGGTTTGTGCGAATATTATAGATCTTTTGAGTGACTAGACTTCAAGCCTACAATTGAGATAATGAAAATAAGGAAATTCATTAATAACTCATAAAACCATCATGAATAGGTGAATTCTTACTACTTAATTAATTAATTTTTTTTATCATTTTCTCTACTATTTATAAGTAAATTTCATTGTCATTTTTATCTAATACTAAATTAGTTTTCTTTATAGATATTTTGGGAATTAATATTTTTTGTTCAAATATCTACAAAAATACACAAAAGAGATAATAAGTTTATATTTTATAGTGCTACCATGATTTCCATTTCCATTTCCTTTCTTTATCGAACTGTGAACACTACATATTGACTCAATAGACTTTGCAGAAAAAAATTCTTTTTTTTTGAAGGATAGAAGAGGATATGAAGCTCATTTAATCATTGTTGAGACATCTTGTGATATATATATATGTGAGCACATTAGATTACTATTCTCTTATTTATTTCAACAACGAGAATTATTTTTTGGATAATAACATCAAGTCAATTTTAAGTTTTGACAGTCCACCAAAAAAACACAATGGAAATCATGCTAACATTGGATTTTAGCGTTGTTCTAAGACTTTGGGATGTGTATGAATCAGCCATACCTCAATCCAACACATTATGTGACTAGAATGACTCAAATTGCATCTTTTTATTTAAAATTGTCATTAATTTTAGGAATAAGGACAACTTACATAATAAAAACTAAGAAGAAATATTCTCATTGTTTTTATACTTTAAGATAATGATCCATATGAAATTTTTTATGTATAGGAATCAGTTGTACCCCAATTTGATACATGATGAGTCTGGTCTGATTAAGAGTTTCACTTATTGGATTAAAATCGACATTTTCAAAAACTGTCACTCGTTGAAATCTGAGAAAACATAGTCATAGATTACTAAAAATTTAGGAAGTCAATTAATAAATAATTTTTTATATGTAGAAATTGGCCTCATATAAAAGCTATATGGGATGTGATCTGTATGATTCAAAGTGTGTGTTTCCAATTTAAAATGACATTTTAGTAAAAAATACATGTAATGTGCTCAAAATTGAGAAAAACATTCATAATTTTTTGATAAATTCTTATAATGATCCATAAGTCATTTGATATGTGTATTAATCAGCTGTACAACAGTTTGTCACATGGTGTGACTAGTATGAATCCATGTGCTTCTTTTTTATTTAAAAGTGACATTAATATTACTAAAAATGAGAACTAACATACTCAAAACTAAGAAAAAATTTTATGATTGATTTGATACTTTAGAAAAACAATACATATTTCCTTAGGTAGATGTAGTAATCAGACTCACCTCAATCCTATGTATGGTGTGGCTGATATGACTCAAAGTGAGTCTTTTTATTTATAATTGACACCAGTCTTACTAATAAGGACAAAAAACCTACTTAAAACCAAACAATTTCATTTGGATTTTTTTCATACTTTATGGAAAAAATTCAAAAGTCATTTTTTATGTATATTAATTAGGAAAAAATCAATTTAATACTCGATGAGCCTGGGATAACTCAATGTGTCTATTATCAATTGAAAATCAATAGTTTAGATCAAGAAATATCACTCACCAAAACAAGAGTAAACAGAATTGGATTTTCTTAATAATTTAGGAAATATATTCATAAATCATTTGTGACATTTATGAATCATCCTCAAATAAAACTAAGACATGATGTCATTGGTATGAGTAAATGTACATGTTTCTAGTTTAAAATCACATTTTAGAAGAAAAAAATAAGTTTAAACTCAAAAATGAGAAAAAAATTCATTCATATTGTTTTGATACCTTATTAAAATAATCCATATGTAATTTGAGACATGCAGTAATCATCCTCATTTCAATATGATGCACAACGTGTCTGGTTTGATTCAATGTTCATTTTTATTTAAAATTGATGTCAATTTTAGTCAAAGGGACAACTGACCCTATCAAAACTGATAAAACACGTTTTAATTGTTTTGATAACATAATAAGAATATTAATATTTAATTTTTGATCTGTAGGAATCAGCCTCACCTCATTTTGATAAATTATTTTCCTAGTATGACTCAATGTGTCCATTTTTTGTTTAAAATTGACAGTTTTGTTCAAATAGTGTCACTCACAACTAACTGATCAAACCCTATCATTAATTCTTTATCATTTATGAAATCAATTAATAAGTCATTTGTGATGGTTTCTATTTCTTCTCACATAAAACCGAAACACTATTTTATTGGTAGGATTCAAAGTGTGTGTTTCAAGTCTAAAATGTGATTTTATTAAAAAAGACAAGTGACATCCTCAAAACAAAGTAAAGAAATTCAGATTGTTTTGATACTTTATTAAAATGATATATATGTCATTTGGGATGTGTAAGGTTATTCCAAACCTCAATACAACACATGGTGTGATTGGTATAACTCCAAGTGCATCTTTTTATTTAAAATTGACATCAATATTAGTAAAAAATAAAGCTAGCCTACTAAATATCAAGAAAAAATTCATATTATTTTGATACTTTAGGAAAATGATTCAGAAGTCATTTTCAGAGTGTAAGAATCAGTTTTACCTAACTTTGATGCACTATGTGACTGATATGGATCTATGTGTCAATTATCATATTAAAATCGATTATTCCATTCCAAAGTTTCACTCACTGAAAACTGAGTAAACATGCTCGAATGTTTTTGATAATTTATTAAATAAATTAATAATTCATTTTGTTGTTTAGTAACTAGTCTCACATCAAACTGATACACAATGTAATCGTTATCAGACAAAGTTCATCTTTCCAGTTTAAAATGGATTTAAAAAAAAAGACACAAACTCATAACTGAGTAAACACATTCAGACTATTTTTATAATTTATTAAAATGATATATAAGTCATTTGGGACATTTAATATTCATATTCATCTCAATAATACATACATTGTGACCGGTATGGCTCAATGTGCATCATTTTCTTTAAATGTGACATCAATTTTAGTAAAAGTGAAAACTGGCCGACTCAAAACCAAGAAAATAATTTTAGATTGTTTTAATACTTTTGTAAAATAATGAATAATTCATTTGGGAAAGGTAGAAACCATATTCCCATTAATCTGATGCATTGTAGTACATATATGACTTTAGGTGTGTCTTTTAATTTTAAATTAACATCAATTTTAGTTAAAAGGACAATGGACGTTCTCAAAATCGAGGACACACATTTTTTTTGTTTTTATACCTTAGGAAAATGATCCATAAGTCATTTCTAATGTGTAGGAATCAAAAACACTGCAATCTGAAAAATGATATGATCAGTATGACTCAATGTCTCTGTTACCATTTTAAACATGAAATTTTAGTTCAAAAAGTATCACCCACTGAAATCTGAGAAAACATTCTCAGAATGTATTGATAATTAAGGAAAATGATTTAAAATTCATTTTTGACATATAATAATTGGAATCATGTAAAATTGACACATTATTTGACTAGTATGAGTAAATGTCTCTGTTTCATGTTCAAAATGATATTTTAGTAAAAAAGAATAGAAATGTACTCAAAACTGAGAAAACACATTCGGATAGTTTTGGTACTTTAGGAAAACAATACCTAAGTCATTCGAGATGTGTAGGAATCACCCAAACTAGAATTGAAACATGGTGTGATTGGTATGACTCTAAGTACATATTTTCATCATATAAGTGTCATTTTAGTTTGAAACATATATGACATCACCAAAAATGAGAAAACGATCCTAGATTATTTTCTTATCATTCATTATTCTATTACTTACTTAATTTCCTTATTATTTTTATCTTATACTTATTTAGTCAATTTCTATAAAGATAATTCTTGATGATGAATAATAAATTGTGTGACGTGAAATAATCAACCAAAACTTAATCTGATACACAATGTTCATGGTATGACTCAATCACTACTAGAAAAATGACTTATATCCATGGACATATAGCCTGAGTTTTAGATCTCCATGTATATAGATTAATTTATAATCATAATTAAAATTAATCCCATAGCATTAGGGTTTAATCAAATCATGTTTCCTCAGATCTCTACGGGTCCCTCTCATGATACCCTCTACGCGTGACCCTTCTTCCCCAATGCTGCCCTTCATGACCTCTCCTCTCCTCGATCCTCCTCTCCCAATGGTTCTCCTCATGATAGTTCCCCTTACAATTCTTCCCCTTTCTACCAATGATTTTGAAAACCCCACTACAAGCACTCATCTCTAACCCTCCTCCCTCGATGTTTCCATTGAACATGGGACACCTCACCTCCCCCCAATAACGCTACTCATTGGTGGCCACCCCACCCCATTCTCTAGAATGCCTCTGACACAGACACCCCCATCCTAATTATCATCCTCTACTTTAATTATAACTATTTTATATGTAACCAGCATAGATGTTGATTGTCTTAGGGTATCATATAGTAGTAATATAGTTAATTAGGATATATTTGGGTTTTATGGGCTTGGGAGATGATGTAAAACATTTCCTTAAAGGGTTATATCCACTTGAGGTTGGATTTTCATAACTAATCCCTATGTTTTATTCAAGGATCATTAAATGTTTGATGTAAATTTTTTTACCCTTTTTTGAATGTTTGAAAATTAAAAAAAGAATTTTCCGTTTGACCTATATATGTTGTGTGAGTATTTATATGTACATGATTGGTCCTCATAATGTAATACCTTATTTCATTGATCATATATGATCATAAAAATAAAATATAGGGGTTGAATTTTATACTTGGAACATAATATGGATTACATTGAGGGAAGATATTATGCTAAAGAAATTCATTTTTTTAGCATCTTTTATCATACGATTGATCTATAAATTAGGATGACTAGAAAGATCTTATACTTAATATAATCCATTCATCACTTAAAGGTGACTATATACAATGAGGTATATTATTGGAGTCATATTTCACAATGCTTGATATTATATCCATTTAGGGACATCAATAGGTAAATAATTTATTTGGGATTGTGGTTTTCCAATATAAGAGCGATTTATTATAATTAAACCATATAATAAGGTAAATATGATATTTTCCTTTAATTATTCATGGGTAAGAGATGTGTGAGTGATGTGAGGTCAATTGAGGCATGAATTAAATGGAACACCAGGGTTTCTTTATTAAAATATTTATTTACATGATTGATGAATGGTGCAAGTTTTCCTATTTTTTTAATATGTTTACATATTATATGATACCCCCGTTCTATATTTTGTTAAAGGTTTTTCATGTTAGGGAAGACCATGCATGTGGTAATGAGAGAGTTTGTGGTTATATAAAATGAATTTTTCTTTTATTATGTCCCTCCCTTAGTCAATTAATAGTGATTTTTTAGTTGTTGAAATGTTATTGGTATATATTCAAAATTTAATTATTCTATCATGAGACTAATGAGAGAACCATTGTATGATGTTTTTTTCAATTATTAGGTGTTCTTCCATTTGAATATGTTAATCATATGGTCTAATATGATTTGAAAATTTGTTTTAATGAGACAAATGACATGTTTTTCCCTTGATAATGTGTTTACTCTGTACATGATGTGGGGAATAGTTTCAATTTTAATCATTAATCTTGATATGGAATAATTTTCCTAGATATTTTTCATCACCCACTAATTGTATGATTTAATTCCAACCAATCCATGAAACATAATGATCATGTGGACTTGGTGATGATGGTAGTGGGATCTAATTCCCGGTTATTTATTGTTTCTTTTAGAAGTGGGGTCCTTTAACCATGATGTGATGCTTCCAAGGAAGTGGATGATTTAGATGTTTTCGTTTGGTTAGTATCATAGAAAATTCCCAATTAAATTGATATCACATAAGGCATGGGATTATTAGCTCATTTACATTCAATTTCCCTTAAAATTATTATTTCATTCAAATTGAATTCTTATTCGATGGAAGGGAATTAGATATATGTTTTTTAATAGATTTAATGGGATTCTATGCTCTCTCTTAAGATGTGTCCAATAATTAGGGACTCCTTTCCCTCTCTTGTGTTTATGCCTACTACAAGGGATATTATATTTTCTCTTTGATTATCTTTCTAGGACATGATTTCCACCAATATAAAATGGATATAGGTTGATAAGTCCAATCGGGTTAATATAGTAGAGTTGATATTATGGATTGAATATTATTTATAGGGAATGATAATCCCATAGTCGTAGTCATGTAATAAGGATGTGATTCCCATGTATTGATGATTATATTACAAGAATAATATTATGAAAATCATTGTGGATATTATTTGGGGATTCATCTTCCGTATACTTGTATATATTCTATGAATGGACATTATTCCAATTGGGTCTGACTTTGTACATGATTCCGAGTTGGTTTCCTTCTGATGTGTTATGAAACATCATAAAAATTTCTAAAGTGGGTATAGTCAAAATCAGGTGGTTGTGTGGTACCCATAATTTTGAATAATTATCATCATTATTATTTATATTTCCTATTATTTTATATAAACTCATATAACATTATACATGAACTAGTTTATATTGGTATTTTTAGGGACACTATAATGGGCCACATATTTGTTAAATGAAATTCCCTTTTAAAATGAAAAAATTCTTTGTTATATAGTGATGTTATAAAAATAAATTAACTTCTTTTTTATATTTTATGGTTATAATTTATATCAAATTTGATTAAAAAGAATAATAAAATTCATAAAAATTGATAATAAAGCCATTATACAGTGACCATTAATATTAATATATATTAAGGTTTATGATAAATTACAATTGACATAAACATAATATGAAATGACCTTGAATAATGGGATATTATGTCTTAAAGACCATTAATAGGATATTATAATGGATATTTACTCATAGGGATTTTCCATTGACCAATACAAATACACGATTCTTTATCTAAATCAAGTGAAGGACTGTTTATGGAAGATGTTAATCATTATTGAGATCATAGAAAAAATAATTTATAGAATGCATACATAAAATTCATAAGTTTCATCACACTTATTTGATTAAAAAACTCTAAACTGTTTTAGATTTATATTTTATTTAACACATCACAAACTTATGGGTTGAATATTAAATAACACAAGATAATCATATTAAAAAAACTGATCAAATGGTATCCAATATCATTACCATTTTCACTATGATGCGGTGTTATACTCCATGATTAAAAATCAACAATGGAATGACATCATTCAACACACTATAGTTTTTTGGAATCCTTCCACAAAATATCCAATATGATATGTTTTATATTTTTAAAATTCCTCTAAATGTCAATAAATATTTTTAGGATTAATAGAAAACTTTACAACTCATTGGGAATCTGTCCAAAATATTTTTGGAATTGATTATAATTATCTCTTAGATTTCATATAAACTCTTTTACTGTAATCAATATTTATTCATGGAACCTATATTTTACTATTAATAATTTTTTATAATTTAAATTTTTTTTGAATTCCCTAAACCATAATTTTAATATATTTATAATGATTTTTTATTAACATGTTATTGATGATTAATTATTATCATATGAAACAATAAATATAATGTGAAGTCATTTTCTAGATTATTTATTTAATATATGTCTTTATGCCTTAGAATTGATAGATACTGGATGTACAACGTTGATCAGATCACTAATGAATTTCAGAAGAAGTTACGATATTTTTTGGACTTTTCATTCATTAATGATTCATACGGAGGATTGATTCGATGCTTGGGTTTTTATTGTGTTGGAAGGCCATGTTTTACTCCTGAGGAAGTGGGTTAAAATATAACTAAACATGGTTTCCAAAAAAAATTATCTTATTTAGTGTCAGAATGGAGAAAACTATTTAGTGGTGAATGACATCGATTCAGTGGAAATGACCGGTATGAAAATTTTGATTTCTTATTGGTTTCCTTTTGTTTCTGAAGATAAATCCTCATGTAGACCAGTGAAAGAGGAAATGGATATGGGAATAAAGTTTTCATCTATTAATCAGGATGATGACATTGTGAGTGTAAGAATTTTCTTGGGAGATGTAAATACCCTAGTATATTAGTCGTGAGATAAAATGAGAAAACTTGATTTTTTAATGTGATTATATCATGGGAAAACAATTTATAGATTTAGTAATACTATGGTTGACTATATCCTTACATTTATCAAGTATTTACTACATAATTATGCATGTAATCAAGAAAATGATTTTAGGGCATCAAATTTGGTTGACAAATTTGGATTTTCATGTATTAATATTCATTATTTCTCCAAATATTGTTATCTTTTATGGAAGTAATATCCATAGTTCAGTTAGTGAAAATAGTGAGCACCTCAATGTGGTAGACTAATAAAGACGGAACTCAATATCGCATACCAAATAAAGTGATGTGGTACTTCCATTTAATTCTTTGGATTCCTGAATTTTTATGTGAGAAAAAATTGTAAGGAATATGAGATGGCCTAAAGATGAAGAAAATAAGGATAATGATGAAATAGTGCATCCTACAGATGGGTTGGATTGGAATAAATTTTATAGGTTACATCATAATTTTTCAATTGACCCCCAAAATGTTAGATTGGGATTATCATGTGATGGTTTTAACCCATTTCACCAAATGCATACTGCACATAGTACTTGGCATGTTTTCATTCACATATATAACTTTCCTTCATGTATGTGTATAAAGAATCCATTTATTATCATGAGTATATTTACATATGGACCCAGTGATCTTGGAAAGTATATTGATATATACTTGCATCAATTAATAGAAGAGTTAAAGGAGCTTTGGATTATTAGTCCACAAGAATATGATGTATTCATGATGGAGTACATTATGTTTTGTGCAACTTTATTATGGACAATAAATGATTTTCCTACCAATGGGATGATGTCTAGTTGGAATAATATAGGGAAATTATTATGCCCTATTGGTATGGAAAAATAAATTTTCCTGAAGATTAAAGTTTGATGAAATTTCATATTCAAATGGAATCAATGATTTCTACTAATGTATCACCCATACAGGAAAAATCAAAGATAGTTTTATAATGCTATCAAGATAGATAAGACACATCAAAGAATGTTTAGGAATGAAATTGATAAATAACTTGATGATTGGAATTGTTTTTGTAGAAAAATTCAATCAAATATCAGAAAGTGAAAGCATGTTAACAGAAATTCCAATAGAAATTGGAGAAAGAAGCACCTGAGCCTCAGCCTGTTTGGTGAGGAATCCTAAAGTGAATCAAGGTGACCTAGGATAAAATCCATGCAGAGGAGTATTTTTGAGTTACAATAGTAGAAATGTAGTAGTATTGTAGCAATACTGTAGTGGGAATTGTAGTAGGTACTGTAGCGGGAACTGTAGCAGGTACTGTTTGGCACTGTAGCAGTCAGGACTATTCCCCCATTTGGGCCTTCGGGCCACCGATTTGGTCCCTGAGTCCTTTACAGACTTTGGGCCACCCAGGTCTTCAGTTCAGTAAGGCCTTCGGGTTAGTAAGGCCTTCGGGAAACCTCAAGGCCTTTGTTCCACCTTAAGTGTAGATAAAAACTAAACAACATACAAGGAACAAGCTCTAAAAAGAAGATGAGTATAGAGATTTCAGCATGGCAGAAGCTAAAAGGATTGCAAGAATGAGAGAATATGGGACCTGCCATCAGGAAAAACCTATCCATGTACAATAAATCCTAGCTGAACATCCATGTGAAGGTGGAGAGATGATTTCATGATGAAGATGTTGGGGAGGAGTAGTTCCAAGTAGATAGTCTATGTTGTATGTAATATTTGAAGCCTATGGGAAATTAATCCCTCTAAGGCCTATGGACCATGTAATATATATGGCTACAGGCCTTGTAAGGGTTCCACCTCACCCCTTGAACGATGTATTATTAAAAATCAATAAAAATGAAGGCCTTCAGGCCATTAGAGGAGGAAGAAAAGAATATTATTTGAGTTCCCATATTGGTCATCAAAATTATTGCATCATTATTTGGATGTAATTCATATTGGTAAAAACATTTGTTATGTGTTACTTGCTACTATTTTAAATGTTAAAGGAAAAAAGAAAAGTTGATTTGCAGTCTCATCACGATTTAATGGACATGGGTATAAGAGAAAGACTTCATCCTGAGTTAATTGGTTGAAATAAGTGGAAAATTAATTATTCATGTTATTTAATGTAAAATGTGGGGAAGAAACAATTTGTTCAGGTATTGAAAAATTTGATGGTTCCAGATGGTTATTCATATAATATTTTGAAAAGGGTTAATACACAAGTTGTAAAACTGAAATATCTTAAAACCCATGATTACCATGTCTTGTTACAGGAGTGGATTCAAATTTCCATTCATAATTTACTTTCAAATAATATTAGAGTTTATGTGATTAAGATATGTCATTTTTATCAAGACCTTTATGCCAAAATATTGAGCAGAAGTGTTGTTTAGAAATTACAGAGAGACGCATCGATTATTCTTTGTCACTTGGAGTGAATTTTACCACTGTAATTTTTCACATGTATGTTTTATCTAACTATGCATATTCCCATAGTAGTTATTTTTGGTGGTCCTATTTTGAGTCTATGGATTTATCCTATAGAGAGAACGATGTTTACATTGAAATCTTATGTGATAAATAATTATCATCCTCAGGGCTCTATAGTGAAATGATATTTATCACTAGCATTCATGTATTTTTGTTCATCGTACTTGAATAATGTGACTACAAGGTCTAATCGACTAATGAGAACAGAATATGAACAATATGATCCTATTGAGCCTATATTTCCTTCACTTTCCAAAATAGGATGGATATCTGGATTGTACTTGTTGTGTACTTTATGAAGAGAAGAGTGGTAAATGGATCATCATACAATATTAATCAACTAGGTTGTGATTGATTATTATATCTTGTATGTAAGATAATAAATATTCATTTTTTCATTGTGTGATTTATTTATATCTTATAAAATTTTAAAGCATTCATATTAGTAGAGAATAGTTATAAATTAAAAAAAGACACATCACCCTCTATCTATTAAGAGGACAGAACTATTGAATAAGAGATAATTCGTTTCCAGGTTAAATTCAAAGGTAATAGATTCATTATTTTTCTTCTCATAACATAATCACACATCTCTATTTAATATTTTATATTGTTATATTTTAAGTTTTAACTCTACTAATGAATGAAGTATCCGATAATGTAAGGGAATTGTCCTTTGGTCCAAATGATGTGGTACGTGATTGTAAGGAAATTTTTTTCAATGGATTTGAATTTTTTATAAATAGATGTGAAAAGATATGGAAATATAGATTGATGGTGTCACAATAAGAACCAAAACATATTGTTATGTGAATGTATCAGATAGAAAACCACGATGAGAAAATATATCATATTAAAGTTTTGTTGAAAGAATAATTTTATTATATTACTGTGCACATGGTCATGTCATAATGATGAAATTTAATTGGCTTGATTTAATGACACGACATGGAATATATATTGATAACTATGGATTTAGAGTGATTGATTTCAATGTCCAGCTTCATACCAGTGAACCTTATATTCTTGTGTCCCAAGATAGAGAGGTGTTTTATGTAACTGAACCGTTACAACTACAATTTGGTGTTATTATTGATTCCATTCATAAAATATTTTTATGAATACATGGATGAAAATGATTATGTGGATAATTTTTTCAGTATTTATTCAAATGTTGAATTTGATGACACTGATGATTAAATTGTTAGAACATATTGTGAACCAAAAATTATCACAGAGCACAAATAGCGTTGAAACATTTATAAGTATTTACCAGATATTATCGCAATATTGTATGTGTTTTTTTCAAACATTCATACATGATATCAAATTAACTAGTATTTTTTATACCATTGTTAAATATAAAACTATTATTAGTCTTACAGATTTATTTTAAAGAACATCTCTAGTAATTCTTGAACATAGAAAAGTTTTGATATTTTATTAATATAAATATCACACATGAAAATGTATCTCATTATTTTATGATACAATTGTATTATTTTATATTTTTCATTATTTCTATTTATTTGAGAATATTATTTAAAATTTCTAGGTCAAAATTTCTGATTATGATGATACTAGAAGAAATACAAGAATATAGAGAAATGAACAATGTATGTCTTCAATGGCAAACACTGTAAGTATAATTTATGTTTGAATATTATAGTCTTTAATATTATTTACCATATTTTCATTAATTTTATTTTATCATCAATGTTATCTTAGGCTAAATATTCATGGAGACTGTTGAATTATTCTACTGAGGCTCATAGTATGGTGGGGGTACTGATTCTACTGTCCAGCCTACTACTATTCCGCTTGAGTGAATAGGAGGCTATATTTCCATTATAGAACCTCCATATTATCTATACACAACTTTTCTATATCCCTTTCTTCTCGCACCCACAAAGGATGGTAGTTCTCAGACTCTCATCCTTCTTTATTTTTAATTCCCACCATCCAGTGTACATGGCACTACAAACCCATATATCCCACCGCAAAATCCATATCCATATTCACCTTCAGCTGTTTAGGTTTATCCATCAGGTTTTCCCCCTCCATCATTACACCTATAATCTTCTACTTTATAGAGTACTCCTACTGTAGATATCACACCTACAACAGAGGCTACTCCCTCTCTAGATGCAGTACATCTATGGTCAACAGATCCCCTATATACTAGTATATGATTAAACATTATTGTTAGAGATTAATGATAAATTCATAAATATTATTTTCCCTTATTTTTATTTTTCATGATTATCTCCAGCCTATATTAGAAAACGGGGCAGCACAAAAATGAGAGAGGATTGAAATCAACACACATAAATCATGGTTGAATACAATGAGGATAGTGATATAATTAAAAAAATGCTATGGAATGTAAAATATTTATCAGAACACTTGATAGACATAACAATATCATTTCAGGTCAAATAATAAATTGGAGGGAAGGTGGAGAAAAATAAAGGACAATGCCTAGGTAGAGATATGGGAATGTAATTTTAATCACCATTTATATATATTAATTTATAATATATTCTTAAAAAATTATTTCTCCACTATAGCTTCGATATAATTTTCATGACAAAAAAAATTCCAAGGCTTCATGTTTAATGGATTTAAGTGAAATATAGAAAGCGTACAAGTATGACTTATATATTGGTTGAAAATAGAGGGTGGGTACGGATATTGAAGAAGTAATAGTGATTCATTATTTCCCAATATCAGAATACAAATAGATGATCATCTTTTGGAAGAGTCTAGGGTTTAATGTATTTGTTAAATTTATATATATATATATATATTCGTTTATTTTTTTGAAAATGATTTTTAATGTATAAATTAATTTTTTTATTTATGTCAATGAAATTATAAAATAAATTTTTAATGCAGAAATACGATAGAAATAATAGAAATAAAAGTGAAATGAAACACATTTATACTTGTGGACACACTTCACTCCCAGATCATGAGCAAGCATAATTAATTTAACATTTACAATATTTAGGTTCCTTTAGTGTATTTTTTGGCTTCCATTTTTGATTAATTTCATTATTTTTTCATAAAAAAGGAATGTAAACATGAGGTACATGATCCTAATTCTACTTTCTTTTGTACGATGAGAAAAAAGAAAGCTGATACTGTGAAAAATACCGACACTAAGTTGGTGATTGTAATTATATTTCAATTTCTTTATTTTTGGCAAAATTTAATTCCTTATATTATTTTATCATTTAATTTCTATTATATATCAATCAAAAGAATAATTTGGAGGCATTGGCAGAAAAAATATCATAAAAATTTGCACTGGAATAATTATCTACATTAGGTATTTAAAGACGAGCATGATGGAAGAGTGAATTGTCGACCCGGGAAAAATATTATACCATCTCAAAAATGGTTTACTAACAAAGTTTATTTGGGTACCGGTTATTTCTTGGTCACTATGGAACAATTTAATTCCATAATAAAAGATGCAACTCAAAAATATGAAAAGGTGATAACTAAAAATAAGATGAAAGTTATGTCTTCCATTTTTTCTACACTTCCACTTAAAGCAGCTTCATCAGTTGATTCCTATTTGATGTTGATGCATTATGCTAATGTATATTCTTCTGCTGGAGCTAGATCCAATGTCGGAGTCAGAGTGTGATCTGGAGCTGGAGCCAGACCTAGTGTTAGTGCTGGTGTCAGTACTGAGGCTGATGCTGATAATGATGAATGTGGTGTGAGAGGTGGTGATGGTGTTTCTGTAGGATTTTTTTTATGAGGGTTATCATGATGCTGATGATTCTGATATTGAGACACAATTTATGTAAATTTTATTTTTGGATTGTTAATATCAAGAATTTTATTATATAGTGACGTTTTATAATTGTAAAATTAAATTGTATTACAATGTTTCTATCTATTTCTACATATATAGACTTACTATATTATTATGTATGTTTTTTATGAAATAGTTAAGTTTTTGTTTTATTTTATTTAATTGTATCCTTCTCCAATGCAACCATCCTTCCTTTTCACCAACACTGCTCCGAGGTTGCCCTTATATATCCTCTGGTGCACCTCTGACAGTATATAGTCCAATTTTCAATTTTTTTATTCTTTACTCTATCTACTATTTGTTTCTGCCTGTAATGCCCCAACCCCAGTTACCCAGAGTCGGTGCATTATTACGTATCATTGGAATGATCAAAAAAGCACATGTCTCGAAAGACCGATTAGTTTAGTAGCCTTGGAATCACTAGATACATTCATAAGTGTTACATTACATCATATAGTGAAAAACTAAAATAATATAGTCTCCATGGTCCACATTCATATCCCATTCAGACTATCCCTGTAGGTCAGTCATAAAATATTTCTTCACATCCTAGAAAAAATAAAACATAGAAAGGGGTGACCTCAGATGCTCAGTAAGGATAACAATATAGCGGAAACATTCATAAATAAGAATAAACATTTAAGGCAATGTATAACTAAAACAAAAGCCTTTTAAACTTGAACTTTAGCATAATACGGAAAAAATAAAATTAAATAGTGCAATTTACTTATTCACATGGATATTCTACTAGTCGAGTAATCACATGCAATATCAATAACCCCTTTTATATTGATGGAATGCATAATTCCATACTATCATAACCACATAGCCAAGGCCTCATGCCAAGACTACAAATATGATTTTGTCAAGGCCTCGTTCCAAGACACTAGTTTGTCTCATGAGACCTACATATGCATCGAGGAGTTATAGCGGGCTCCACCTGTCACTTACTAAGTCCAATACATTCCTCATATGAACATGTTTAACATAACATAAAAAATATTATTAAAACTAGCATAAAAAATGTAAATATTATCTCCATAAACCATGAATGGTATAAAAATAACACATCCACAGTCAAACATATCACAAAACCTTCAATACAATATGGAAGTTTTGTATCATAATAAATCAACTTCAAACAAGATTAAAATCCATCAAAGGATGTTGACATAGATGAAATCAAAACTATTAGAGAGAAATATCTCTTTTTTGGAAATAATTTAAAATTCACATAATTATAAAATAAAACATTTACTTTGAAAATATTTTTATAAGCTTGTAAGGGAAGATTCGAAGATTTTACAATGGTGGAAAATAGCCGCACTTGTCGTATAAGTTAAAAAAAATACATTATTACCTTAATTTTGTCTAAATGTTTAAAAAATACCTTGTTTGGAAAATGACCTAAAGATTCATTTATAAACATCTAATAAAAAGTCAAATAAGGGTATAAATTACATTAACCCATATTTTGTAAAATAGTATGAATTTTTTGAAATACATTTTTAAGAAAAGTGGATGTGGATGATAAAGAGGTCCTAGTACATAATTATGTATAAACAACCTCAGATAATGAAGAGATTGTGAAATAAACCCTTACCTTGTACTTTTCCTTGGTTTAGGGTAGGTTAAAATCCTTTATAATGGTGAAATAATTTTTATTTAATTATACAAGAATCATATACATTAATATGATATCATATATGATCTTTTTAACAATGCTTTGTCAATAATATCTTAGTATTATCGGCGTTTCTGGTTTTAACATATTCATTTTCATTTATATGTTTTGTTACATAAGCCATGTTTGTTATGGAAAGGATGTATCTTATTCATATCCGGAATGATATAAAGTACTTAACCATTATTTTTAATCATCAAATGAGAATTAGACTTGAATGGATATGATGGGGAATGAATCTCATTGCATTCATGGAGACAGTAGTCCGTACATATGCACGAGCGACAATATCATTCTTTTGATATTAAAATAATATATAATTGGATGGTATATCATATATACAGAATCATTAAAATATTATATTTATTATTTACATGAATTACACATCATTATTATACCCATCTAAATAAGAATTACACCACGACATGGAGACAGTAGGTCGTACGTACGCACGTATGGTGACATGTCATTCAAAAGATGGATAGAATACTGAATATGGTTGTAACATATTTATAATAACATAATAATATATAGAAGATAATGGAGTTAATATTTTAGAATGGAAATAACAAAGATAGAAGAAGTTTAAGAAGAAAGGAACTGGAAAGTGGGTGGTGAAAACATTGCCTCTTCTTTGGGTTCTTCCTTTTGATTTGATCAAAAGGGCTATTTAGGTTGGATTTATGATCCAAATAAGACCACAAAGTTGAATTTAGGGACATTTAGAGAATAATTTGGCAGGGGTTGGCTGAACCAAAATGCTTTGAAGGTGTGAAGAATTGGTTAGAATTGGTGTCCTTTTATAAGGGGGAGGAGGGGCTCATTAGAAAAAACTGAAAGTATTATTTTATAATAAATTAATATTCGGTTTCTAATAGCTCCAAAATGGATTATTCAAAGTCTATGGTGGGTATGGATATAATTCCTCTCAAAAAATTTATTTTAGATAGGTTTGGGTCATTATATTAACCTTATCTTTTAGTTTTAACTCTTAGTTAATTAGTTTGACATTTACCATGTCACTTTTTATTTTTATGTTATATAGTTATTAAACTTACTATATAAATACAAGAAACCCCCAAGTGGTCCATTAATGATACAAAAATCATGATATAATTCCTTTGTCTGAACCTTAGATTTTTAGTAATAGAATATCAATTAATAATATAATATTCTTTTTAAAAACTCATTTATGTCAATTTTGACACTATTCAATAATTGATTTTTGTTAGTCTTAAGAAATTTATTAATTAGAATAAAATTTATTTATGAAATAATAACATGTAATATTAACCAATAAAAATAGTGGATGTCATCAAATATTTCAAATTATATTTATTTTAACATTTATAATACCAATTATTTAATTCTTTCATTAATAAGGAGTATACTGTACCATTATTATGTCATAAATAAATTTAATTATTAAATGTATAAAAATTATAAATAAAATACCATTATGTAGGAAATATCTTTATATTTATAATGAATATTTATAATTTAATTTATCTTATTTATAACCCAATATTAAAAATGTTTTAGTAATTAAACTTTGATTTTATCTCTTTTAACTCTTCTTTGAATTAAATAATAATTAATGTCATAATCTAATCCAAGTGGACCTAAATGATAATATTTTATTCCTAAGGTTGTTTTTGGTCAATATACACTTTTAAAATATAATTAGGACATGTGTTAAGGTAATATAAATATCATTTTTACCCTTAATTACCCTATTTACTTTTAACTGTGGTAAATAAAAGTAAAAAGTTACTATTCACCAAAAATTATTTTCATCTCATTGAACCACATTTTAAACCTTGATATTAACCGTGTCTCTCGAATTTTAGAAATTCCACTCACAGAAGTGGTAAAATTATGTTTTATGTGAATTTCCAAATTCTCCTAGGAGGTGGGTAAAGGACAGTGAAAAGTTTCAATAAAATTTTTATATATCTAAAATTATTATAAACTAACTCCAATGAATTATATTGAACTTATATAGGAATTATGTATCTATTTTGACATAAAATAAATTTAAATAAAATAAATAATTATTTAAATAAAAATTTGGTTTTAAACTATAACACAGTGTTTTTCACTATTCATCAAAATATTAAAGTTTTCAGAAAAATACCAATAATTGACCCTATGATAATTTTGATATTCCGAATTAAATAATGAAGTCTATTTTACCAAATTCAGAACATATAAGTTTCATTTATTAATTTAAAATTAATTCCCGCTATCAAAACCAAAAGACGTATTTTTAAGAAATAATAACTACCAAAAGTTTGACACTTTTTTATGTCCAATTTCAAAATCAAATTACTTAAAATGACCATAATTGGATTAAAAGGTAAAAATATAATCTATTTATACTTCCAAACTATTAAAATTTTTAATTTAACAATATAAATTATTTTTATTTAAAAAGTTGTTTTCAGTTAAAATATAGTATTTTTCACTATTCACCCAAATATGAAAGTTATCAGAAAAACACCAAAACTTTATCGAAACTAAATTCTTATGTCCCGATTCTAAATAAGAAGTTTATTTTGTCAAATTGAATATATAAAAGTTTCAAATATTGGAATTAAAAAGGTGTCGCCATTAAAAGGCGGTAAACTTGTATTTTTTGAAAAATACTTCTTTTATCTGAAAAAAATGTTTTTGTTCCTACATGATGTCTAAGAAACTCATAATATGGATTCTAAAATTAGAAGGACTATATAAAGTTCAAAATTCAGTTAATACTATTCATAACCGCTTTTGAACGACTTTTTTGGTAAGTCATGGGGCGCTATAACTCGGTGTTGCGTGTAGTGAAAGTTATTGAATTACATTAAAGAAATAACATAAAATGAAATATTGTGGTGTTACATTCTTCCCTCCTTCAATAAATTATGTCCTCACAATTTGAAATTATTTTTCGAAAATAAAAGGTTGAAAATAGAAAATACCTTTGGGAAAACCCACATCAGAAATTATAGGTTAATAAAATTTAGCCTTAATAAGAGGAAAAGGGAAATGAAAGGGCCACCACCAAATTATGATCTCGATTAGGAGAACATTGGTGGAAATTAAAGACATATAATTGAAGTAAAAACGTAAATATTTATAGGTAGTGATTGAGGTCATCAATTACAACCAAGTTTAAAATTATGGGCCTTAAATTCATCAATCTGTGATAATTTAAAACACCATCGGTTCAACAAAACATATGGTATTAGGACAACACATTTTTTGTTTTAAGATCCCTTCACTAAAGTATAAGAATTAATTTCTTCATAAAATAAGAGAAGAATAAAAATATATACTTGACAAGTAGAGTCTCATCCTTTAACTAATTTCTACCAAAAACTCATCTTTCACTCTAGAAGATAATTGAACTTAAAAATAATATTCTATTTATCCTATTCATATAGGGTTCAAAAAAATGAATTTATAATTTATCTACCAGAACTTTTTAAAAAAAAGACTACATTATTAAATCCAGGACATCACATGGGCCAGTGATAGGTGATACACCCTTGTTACCCTTCAGTTGTGAGTTCAAGTCTCACGGCCTTGTCGGACACAATAGGTTACCGCCCGACCTCTGGGTTGTCCTATTGTGGCAATACAAAAATAATCTCAAACTAGAATTATCCAAAATAATTCTGTCCAAACTCACAGTCCAAATTTTATAAGGATGGTAAACACAATGAAGATTCTTTTTGCTGCGTAATAACATGTGAACACCTTCATCATGTATTTTTTTAAAATACCGCAACATCCAAAATTACTATAAAATCTTATTGATTACATTCATGATCACTTATTCCTTATAGAATACTAGATAAACCCCTTCTATCCAAAAATTTTGTAAACTCCAACAATGATGGAATATACAAATCATTAATCAGTTTCAAGGTAATCAAGAATATCCTATATAATTTATCCAAATCAATCATGTATTACTCCAAAATCACTACCTCGGTATCAGAACTATAATATGGTTTATTTTCCTCTCAACCATATATTTTCGAAAAATTTAACCTGATATTCAGTGACTCTTCTTGGTTCCACACAATCTCAAGTCCTTAATGAAATAGTACTGCAGTACAATCATTATATAATCCATAATTATTATAACCAGTACATTGTGGATACAACACTCAAATGACATAATTCTCTAATAACAACATAAGAACACTAATCATTCATCCTCATATGTGGTAGTATCATAACTTGATTATTTTCCAATAGCATCATTTGGGGAATACTCTGATGATTTTGACATTGGTTCATGTAGTGTCACAACTCCTTGCAGGTGAATCATTGTTCATTTGAAACCTTTTTCTTACCCTTGCAGTCACATACTTAGTGTCCTTTTTCTACACACTTATAACAAACTCTCATTCCCTTTAGGTAAGTTACAGGGTGTTTTTCCCATAGTTATCACATATTGAAAAATTCTTCTTTTCCCTCTTCACTTTATCCATCTTTCTCTCTTTCATCCTTTTCTTCTCTTGCTTCCCTTCAAATCCATAGGACTCGGAGAATTCTTTACTTATCTTATTAACACATGATTCTATTTATTCATATGTTGAGAATACATGGGAGACTATTTCCCTTCTAAATGTTGGCTAAATACTGTAAAAGATACGATCCTTCTTAATCTTTGGATCAAACATATTGCTGGAGTTCACATTCCTTCTGCTGGGCACCATTTCTATACAATAGCATAAACATGGTCAGTTTATGAATTTCAATGAATAATTCCAAACTCTCAAAATAAATAACATAAATTGAATGTTTTATGGATATAATCCATAATCAGAAATATGTTTTCATGAAGGAATTAAATACTCATAAACCCTTCATAATGATTTGTAAATAAAATGAGAATTATCTTAAGCATATCCCCCAGGAGTGTCGTAACCAAGAGTGCAGAAAGGCCTGTTGTCGTGCACTAGTTATCGTTCAAGTCTAGCTCAAAGCGGTGTTTTCAGGTTTTACCCCTAGGTACATTTGTGCCAGAGCCGCCTCTACCTGCTTGTATCCAGACAGGGATGTATTGCTCGGAAGACTCACAAAATCTCTACGATACAAAAATTCTAGGAATTTCATATATACTAATCCTCAAAGTCCATCTTAGGTCTATGTGCTCTAATCAGAGTTTATCTAAATATAGTTTCCAAGGTTTTTACTAAACTTCCTTTGATACCAACTGTAACGCCCCAACCCCAGTTACCCAGAGTCGGTGCATTATTATGTATCATTGGAATGATCACAAAAGATCAAGTCTCGAATTACCGATTAGTTTAGTAGCCTTGGAATCAATATATACATTCATAAATGATACATTACATCATAAAGTGAAAAACTACAATAATATAGTCTCCATGTTCCACACTCATATCCCCTTCAGACTATCCCTGCAGGTCAGTCATAAAATATTTTTCACATCCTGGGAAAAATAAAACATAGAAAGGGGTGAGCTCAGATGCTTAGTAAAGATACCAATATAGAGGAAACATTCATAAATAAGAATAAACATTTAAGGAAATGTATAACTAAAACAAAATCCTTTTAAACTTGAACTTCGGCATAATATGGCAAAAATAAAATGAAATAATTCAATTTACTTATTCCCATGGATATTCTACTAGTCTAATAATCACATGTAAAATCACTAACCACTTTCATATTGATGGAATTCATAATGCCAGACTATCATAACCACGTAGACAAGGCATCGTGCCAAGATAAAAAATAAGATTTTGTCAAGGCCTCGTTCCAAGACACTAGTTTGTCTCATGAGACCTACCGATGCATCGAGGAGCTATAGAGGGCTCCACCAATCACTTACTATGTCCAATTAATTCTTCATGTGTACGAGTTTAACATAACATAAACAATCATATTAAAACTAGTACAAAAATGAAAATACATACTCTATAAAACATGTATGGTATAAAATAACACATCCACTGTCAAACATATCCCAAAACCATCAATACTATATGGACGTTTTGTATCATAATAAATCAACTTCAAACAAGATTAAAATCCATCAAAGGATATTGACATAGATGAAATCAAAACTATTTGAGAGAAATATCTCTTTTTTGAAATCATTTAAAAGTAAAATAATTATATAATAAACCATTTACTTTGAAAATATTTTTATAAATTTTAAGGGAAGCTTCTAAGATTTTACAATGTTGGAAAATAGCTGCACCCACCGTATAAGTTAAAAAAAGACATTCCTACCTTAATTTTGTCTAAATGATTAAAAAGGACCTTGTTTGGAAAATGATGTAAATATTCCTTTATAAACTTCTTATAAAAAGTAAAACGATGGTATAAATGACTTTAACCCATATTCTGTAAAATAGTAAGAATTTTTTGAAAAACATTTTTAAGAAACATGGATGTGGATGATAAAGAGGTCGCAATAGATAATTACGTATAAACAACCTCAGATAATGAAGAGATTGTGAAAAAAAATTCTTACCTTGTACTTTTCCTTCGTTGAGGGTAGGTTAACCACCTGTATAATGGTGAAATAATTGTTATTAAATTATACAAGAATCATATACATTAATATGATATCATATATGATCTTTTTAACATTACTTTGTTAATAAAATCTTAGTATTATCGTCATTTAGGGTGTTAACTTACTCATTTTATTTTATATATTTTGTTACATATGTCGTGTTTGTTATGGATAATTTGTATCTTATTAATATACTTAATGATATAAAGTCCTTAAACATTATTTTTATTCATCAAATGAGCATTATAATTGAATGGATATGATGGGGAATGAATCTCATCGCGTTCGTAGAGACGGTAGTCCATACGTATGTACGAGCGACAATATCATTCTTTTGATATTAAAATAATATATAATTGGATGGTATATCATATATAAAGAATAATTATAATGTTATATTTATTATTTACATGAATTACACATCATTATTATACTCATCCAAATAATAATGCATTGAATAAAAATTACACCACGACGTGGAGACGGTAGGTCGTACTTATGCATGTATGGTGACATGTCATTAAAATGATGGATAAAATACTAAATATGGTTGTACCATATTTATAATAACAGCATAGTATATAGAAGATACTGGAGTTATTATTTTAGAATGGAAATAACAATGAAAGAAGAAGTTGAAGAAGAAAGGAACTTGAAAGAGGGTGGTGAAAACATTACCTCTTCTTCGAGTTCTTCCTTTTGATTTGATCAAAAGGGCTCCTTAGGTTGGATTTATGATCAAAATAAGGCCTCTAGGTTTAATTTATGGAAGTTTAGAGAATAATTGGGTAGGGTTTGTCCGAATAAAAAGGCTTTGAAGGTGTGAAGAATTGGCTAGAAGTGGTGTCCTTTTATAAAGGGGAGGATGTGCTCTTTAGGAAAAATTTAAAGTATTATTTTATAAAAAATTCATATTCGGTTTCTAATAGCTACAAAGTGGATTATTCAAAGTATAAGGTGGGTATGGGTCGAAATTATTTCAAACAATAGATTTTAGACAGGTTTGGGTCATTATATTAACCTTATCTTTTAGTTTTAACTCTTAGTTAATTAGTTTGACATTTACCATGTCACTTTCTATTTTTATATTATATAGTTAATAAACATTATATATATATCCAAGCGACCCCCAAGTGGTCCACTAATGATACAACTATCATGATATAAGTCCTTTTGCCGAACCATAGATTTTTAGGAATAACATATCAATTAATAATATAATATTTGTTTGAAAAACTAATTTATGTCAATTTTGACACTATTCAATAATTGATTTTTTTAAAGTCCTAAATGCTTTATTAATTCGAATAAAATTAATTTAATGAATCCTGACATGTAATAATAACCCATAAAATTCTTGGATGTCATCAAAACTTTCAAATTTTATTTATTTTAACTTTTATAATACCAATTATTTGATTCTTTCATTAATAAAGAAAATAATGCATCATTATTGTGTCATTAATAAATTTAATTATTAAATGTATAAAAATTATAAATAAAATACCATTATGTAGGAAATCTTTTTATATGTCTAATGAATATTTATAATCAAATTTAAATTATGTATAACTCTATATTAAAAATGTTTTATTAATTAAACTTTGTTTTTATCTCTTCTAACTCTTCTTTGAATTAAATAATAATTAACGACCTAATCTAATCCAAGTAAACCTAAATGATAATATTTTATTAGTAATGTTGTTTTTGGTCGAGATACACTTGTCCAATAGAATTAGGACATGTGTTATGGTAATATTAATATCATTTTTACCCTTAATTACCGTATTTACTTTTAACCGTGGTAAATACAAGTGAAAAGTTACTATTCACCAAAAATTATTTTCATCACATTGAACCAAATTTCACTACTTGATATTAGCCGTGTCTCTCAAATTTTTGAAATTCCATTAACAGAAGTGGTAAAATTATGTGTTATGTGAATTTCCAAATTCTCCTAGGAGGTGGGTAATATACGGTGAAATGTTTCAATAAAATTTTTATATATAAAAAATTATTATAAAATGACTCCAATGAATTAAATTAAACTTATATAGGTATTATGTATCTATTTTGACATAAAATAAATTTAATTAAAATAAATAATTATTTAAATAAAAATTTGGTTTTAAACTATAACATAGTGTTTTTCACTATTTATAAAAAATTTAAAGTTTTCCGAAAAATACCAAAAATTTACCCGATGATAATTTTGATATTCCAAATTCAATAATGAAGTTTATTTTAGCAAATTCAAAACATAGAAGTTACATTTATTAATTTAAAATTAATTCCCTCTATCAAAACCAAAAGACGTATTTTTAAGAAATAATAACTACCAAAAGTTTGACACTTGTTTATGTCCAATTTCAAAGTGAAATTACATTAAATGACCATCATTGGATTAAATAGTAAAATTATAATCTATTTATACTTCCAAACCATATAAATTTATAATTTAACAATATAAATTATTTTTATTTAAAAAGTTGTTTTCAATTAAAATATAGTATTTTTCACTATTCACCAAAATATGAATGTTATCCGAAAAACACCAAAACATTATCGAAACTAAATTCTTATATCATGATTCTAAAGAAGAGGTTTATTTTGTCAAATTTAATATATAAAATTTTCAAATATTGGAATTAAAAAGGCTTCTCCATTAAAAGGCGGTAAAATTTCATTTTTTTAAAAATACTTCTTTTATCTGAAAAAAATGTATTTGTTCTTAAATTATGTCTAAGAAACTCATAAGATGGATTCTAAAATTACAAGGACTATATAAAGTTCAAAATTCAGTTAATACTATTCATAACTGCTTTTAAGCGGATTTTTTGGTAAGTCATGGTGCGCTAGAACTCGGTGTTGCGTGTAGTGTAAGTTATTGAATTACTTTGAAGAAATAACATACAATGAAATATTGGGGTGTTTCATTCTTCCCTCCTTATATAAATTGTGTCCTCGCAATTTAAATTAATTTTTGAAAATAGAAGGTTGAAAATAGAAAATACCTTTGGGAAAACCCACATCGGAAATTAGGTTAATAAAATTTAGTCTTAATAAGAGGAAAAGGGAAATGAAAGGGTCACCACCAAATTATGATCTCGATTAGGAGAACATTGGTGTAAATTAACGACATATAATTGGAGTAAAAACGTAAATATTTATAGGTAGTGATTGAGGTCATCAATTACAACCATGTTTAAAATTATGGGCCTTAAATTCATCAATCTATGATAATTTAAAACACCATCGGTTCAACAAAACATATGGTATTAGGATAACACATTTTTTGTTTTAAGATCCCTTCACTTAAGTATAAGAATTAATTTCATAATAGAATAAGATAAGAAGAGAAATATATACTTGACAAGTAGAGTCTCGTCCTTTAACTAATTTCTTCCACAAACTCATCTTTCACTCTAGAAGATAATTGAACATAAAAATAATATTCTATTTATCCTATTCATATAGGGTTCAAACAAATGAATTTATAGTTTATCTACCAGATTTTTTTTAAAAAAAGACTACATTATTAAATCCAGGACATCACGTGGGCCAGTTGTAGGTGATACACCCTTGTCTCCCTTTGGTTGTGGGTTCAAGTCTCGCGGCTCTTCCGGACGCAACAGGTTGTCGCCCGACCTCTGGGTTGCCCTTTTATGGAAATACAAAAATAATCTCAATCTAGAATTATCCAAAATAATTATGTACAAACTCAGAGTCCACAATTTATAAGGATGGTAAACACAATAAAGATCCTTTTTTCGACGTAATAACATGTGAACACCTTCAGCATGTATTTTTTTTAAAATACTGCAACATCTTGAATTACTATAAAACCTTATTGATTACATTCATGATCCCTTGTTCCTTATAGAATACTGGATAAACCCCTTTTATCCAAAAATTTTGTAAACTCCAACAATGATGGAATATAAAAATCATTAATCAGTTTCAAGGTAATCAAAAATATCCTACATAATTTATCCAAATCAATCATATATTATTCCAAAATCACTACCTCAGTATCAGAACCATATTATGGTTTATTTTTCCCTCAATCATATATTTTCCAAAAATTTAACCTTCTATTGAGTTACTTTTCTTGGTTCCACACAATCTCAAGTCCTTAATGAAATAATACTGCAGTACAATCATTATATACTCCATAATTATTATATCCAGTACATTCTAGACACAACACTCAAATGACATAATTCTATACTAACCATATAAGAACTCTAATCATCCATCCTCATTTTTGGTAGTATCATAACTTGATTATTATCCAATAGCATCATTTGGGGAATATTCTGATGATTTGTAAATTGGTTCGTGTAGTGTCCCAACTCCTTGTAGATGAATCGTTGTTCATTTGAAACCTTTTTCTTACCCTTGCAGTCAGGTACTTGGTGTCCTTTTTCTACACACTTATAAAAAACTCCAATTCCCTTTAGGCAAGTTCCAGGGTGTTTTTTCCCATAGTTATCACATATTGAAAAATTATTCTTTTCCCTCTTCCCTTTATCCATCTTTCTCTCTTTCATCCTTTTCTTCTCTTTCTTCCCTTAAACCATAGGACTCGGAGAATTCTTTACTTATCTTATTAACGCATGATTCTATATATTCATATGTTGAGAATACATAAGTGGCTATTTCCCTTCTAAATGTTGGCTAAATACTGTAAAAGATATGATCCTTCTTACTCTTTGGATCATACATATTGATGGAGTTCACATTCCTTCTACTGGGTGCCATTTCTATAGAATAGCATAAACTTGGTCAGTTTATGAATTGCAATGAAAAATTCCAAACTCATAAAATACCTAACATAAATTGACTGGTTTATGGATATAATCCATAATCATAAAGATGTTTTCATTGAGGAATTATATACTCATAAACCCTTCATAATGATTTGTAATGAAAATGAGAATTACCCTAAGCATATCCCCCGGGAGTGTCGTAACCAAGAGTGCATTAAGGCCTGTTTTCATGCACTAGTTCCCGTTCTAATCTAGCTCAAAGCGGGTTTTTCAGGTTTTACCCCTAGTTACATCTATTCTAGAGCCGCCTCTACCTGCTTGTATCCAGACAGGGATGTATCGCTCAGAAGACTCACAAAATCTCTATGATACAAAAATTCTAGTTATTTCTTATATACTAATACTCAAAGTCCTTCTTAGGTCTATGTTCTCTAATCGTAGTTTATCTAAATATAGTTTCCAAGGTTTTTACTAAACTTCCTCGGATACCAACTATAACGCCCCAACCCCAATTACCCAGAGTCGGTGCATTATTACGTATCATTGGAATGATCACAAAAGATCAAGTCTCGAATTACCGATTAGTTTAGTAACCTAGGACTCACTAGATTCATTTATAAATGTTACATTACATCATAAAGTGAAAAACTACAATAATATAGTCTCCATGTTCCACTCTCATATCCCCTTCAGACTATCCCTGTAGGTTAGTTATAAAATATCTTTCACATCTTGGGAAAAATAAAACATAGAAAGGGGTGAGATCAGATTCTCAGTAAGGATAACAATATAGCGGAAACTTTCATAAATAAGAATAAACATTTAAAGCAATGTATAACTAAAACAAAATCCCTTTAAACTTTAACTTAGGCATAATATGGAAAAAATAGAATTCAATAATGCAATTTATTTATTCACATTGATATTCTACTAGTATAATAATCACATGCAATATCACTAACCACTTTCATATTGATGGAATGCATAATGCCAGACTATCATAACCACGAAGACAAGGCCTTGTGTCAAGACAAAAAATAAGATTTTCTCAAGGCCTCGTGCCAAGACACTAGTTTGTCTCATGAGAACTACCGATGCATCGAGGAGCTATAGTGGGCTCCACCCATCACTTACTAAGTCCAATGCATTCCTCATATATACTGGTTTAACATAACATAATCATTCGTATTAAAACTAGCATTCAAAATGTAAATAATTACTCTCTAAACCATGAATGGTATAAAAATAAGACATCCATAGTCAAACATATCACAAAACCTTCATTACATTATGAAAGTTTTGTATCATAATAAATCAACTTCAAACAAGCTTAAAATCCATCAAAGGATATTGACATAGATGAAATCAAAACTATTTGAGAGAAATATCTCTTTTTTTGGAATCATTTAAAAGTAACATAATTATAAAATAAAACATTTACTTTTAATATATTTTAATAAACTTTTAAGGGAATCTTCTAAGATTTTACAATTCTGGAAAATAGCTGCACCCGCCGTATAAGTTAAGAAAAAGACATTCCTACCTTAATTTTGTCGAAATGATTAAAAAGGACCTTGTTTGGAAAATGATGTAAAGATTCCTTTATAAACTTTTTATAAAAAGTCAAACAATGTTATAAATGACTTTAACCAATATTTTGTAAAAAATTAAGAATTTTTTGAAAAACATTTTTATGAAACATGGATGTGGATGATAAAGAGGTCCCAATAGATAATTACGTATAAACAACCTCAGATAATGAAGAGATTGTGAAAAAAACGCTTACCTTGTACTTTTCCTTGGTTGAGGGTAGGTTAACCTCCTGTATAATGGTGAAATAATTGTTATTAAAGTATACAATAATCATATCCAATAATATGATATCATATATGATCTTTTTAACATTACTTTGTTAATAATATCTTAGTATTATCATCGTTTCGGGTGTTAACTTAGTCATTTTATTTTATATATTTTGTTACATAAGTCGTGTTTGTTATGGATATGTTGTATCTTATTAATATCCAGAATGATATCAAGTCCTTAAACATTATTTTTATTCATCAAATGAGAATTATACTTGAATGGATATGATGGGGAATGAATCTCATCGCGTTCGTGGAGACGGTAGTCCGTACGTATGAACCAGTGACAATATCATTATTTTGATATTAAATTAATATATAATTTGATGGTATATCATATATAAAGAATAATTACAATTATATATTTATTATTTACATAAATTAAACATCATTATTATATCCATCCAAATAATAATGCATTGAATAACAATTACACCACGACGTGGAGACGGTAGGCCATACTTACGCATGTATGGTGACATGTCATTCAAATGATGGATAGAATACTAAATATAATTGTACCATATTTATAATAACAACATATTATATAGAATATACTGGAGTTAATATTTTAGAATGGAAATAAAAATGAAATAAAAGTTGAAGAAGAAAGGAACTTGAAAGAGGGTGGTGAAAACATTAACTCTTCTTCGGGTTCTTCCTTTTGATTTGATCAAAAGGGCTCCTTAGGTTGGATTTATGATCAAAATAAGGCATCTAAGTTTAATTTATGGAAGTTGAGAGAATAATTGGGCAGGGTTTGTCCGAAAAAAAGGCTTTGAAGGTGTGAAGAATCAGTTAGAAGTGGTGTCCTTCTATAAGGGGGGGATGCGCTCTTTAGGAAAAATTTAAAGTATTATTTTATAATAAATTCATATTAAGTTTGTAATAGCTAAAAAGTGGATTATTCAGAGTCTAAGGTTGTGATGGGTCGAAATAATTTCAAAAAATAGATTTTAGACAGGTTTGGGTCATTATATTAACCTTACCTTTTAGTTTTAACTCTTAGTTAATTAGTTTGACATTTACCATGTCACTTTTTATTTTTATATTATATAGTTAATGAACTTTATATATACATCCAAGCGACCCCCAAGTGGTACATTAATGATAAAAATATCATGATATAAGTCCTCTAGCCGAACCATAGATTTTTAGGAATAGAATATCAATTAATAATATAATATTTGTTTTAAAAACTCATTTATGTAAATTTTGACACTATTCAATAATTGATTTTTGTTAAAGTCTTAACAACTTTATTAATTCGAATAAAATTAATTTAAGAAATCCTAACATGTAATATCAACCCATAAAATTAGTGGATGTCATAAAAACTTTCAAATTATATTTATTTTAACTTTTATAATACCAATTATTTGATTCTTTCATTAATAAAGAAAATATTGCATCATTATTGTGTCATTAATAAATTTAATTATTAAATGTCTAAAAATTATAAATAAAATTCCTTTACGTAGGAAATATTTTTATATGTCTAATGAATATTTATAATCTAATTTAACTTATGGATAACCCTATATTAAAAATGTTTTAGTAATTAAACTTTGATTTTATCTCTTTTAACTCTTTGAATTAAATAATAATTAATGACCTAATCTAATCCAAGTAAGCCTAAATGATAATATTTTATTCCTAATGTTTTTTTTGGTCTAGATACATTTGTCTAATTGAATTAGGACATGTGTTAGGGTAATATTAATATCATTTTACCCTTAATTTCCCTATTTACTTTTAACTGTGGTAAATAAAAGTAAAAAGTTACTATTCACCAAAAATTATTTTCATCTCATTGAACCAAATTTTACTCCTTGATATTAACTGTGTCTCTAGAATTTTTGAAATTCCATTCATAGAAGTGATAAAATTATGTTTTATGTGAATTACCAAATTCTTTTAGGAGGTGGGTAAAAGACGGTGAAAAGTTTAAATAAAATTTTTATATATAAAAAATTATTATAAACTGACTCCAATGAATTACATTGAACTTATATAGGTATTATGTATCTATTTTTACATAAAATAAATTTAAATAAAATAAATAATTATTTAAATAAAAATTTGGTTTTAAACTATAACATAGTGTTTTTCACTATTCATCAAAAATTAAAAGTATTCAGGAAAATACCAAAAATTTACCCTAAGTTAATTTTGATATTCCTAATTAAATAATGAAGTATATTTTAACAAATTGAAAACATATAAGTTTCATTTATTAATTTAAAATTAATTCCCGCTGTCAAAACCAAAAGGCGTATTTTTAAGAAATAATAACTACCAAAAGATTGACACTTGTTTATATCCAATTTCAAAGTGAAATTACATAAAATGACCATCATTGGATTAAATGGTACAAATATAATCTATTTATACTTATAAACCATTAAAATTTATAATTTAAAAATATAAATTATTTTGATTTAAAAAGTTGTTTTCAGTTAAAATATAGTATTTTTCACTATTCACCCAAATTTGAATGTTATCATAAAAACAACAAAACTTTATCGAAACTAAATTCTTTTGTCCTGATTCTAAAGAAGAAGTTTATTTTTTAAAATTGAATATATAAAAGTTTCAAATATTTCAATTAAAAAGGCCTTTCCATTAAAAGGCAGTAAAATTTCATTTTTTTAAAAATACTTCTTTTATCTGAAATAAATGTATTTGTTCTTAAATTACGTCTTAGAAACTCATAATATGGATTATAAAATTATAAGGACTATATAAAGTTAAAAATTCAGTTAATACTATTCATAACTGCTTTTAAACAGCTTGTTTCGTAAGTCATGGTGTGCTAGAACTCAGTGTTGTGTGTAGTGCATGTTATTGAATTAATTTGAATAAATAATGTAAAATTAAATCATGGGGTGTTACACTCCCCCTCATTTTTCAATATTTTAAATTTATTCTATTGGTGAACCCATTCTGGCGCACCTCTGACAGTATGTTTTTTTAGCATTAAAATTCCTTGTCATAGACTTATTTTCAAATATATAAGCTTCCATAAATTAGTTTAATTATTGAATTTTAAATGAAAATTTTCTAGGCTAATATACTCTTTTTCATTACAATCTTATTATAATTGTTCTATATCAATATCCAATCAATAAAAAATGTGTGGCCATACTAAAGATGCTGAAGAGTTATGGAAATAGGTTGTATTTTTAAGCATTCTGTGCTTTGGATTCAATTCACATAATTGTTATATAATCGATATTCCTCTATAATTTTCCATGAAACAGATCCAATGAAAGAGATGTCCAACTCAACTATAATATTTCCCTGGCACTCCATAAATATATATGTTTTTTGTTCCCATTTGATTATGTTTATCTTTATCATCATTGTTCATATCAATATATTTCATATAGAAATGGGTATTGGAATATGATTCGACCAACCAAAGGAAACCATGAGATCTAGACATGAATTATAGGTAAATAGGAAGAGTAGACTACTAATAGAGTTATAAAAGAAGTATCAAATAATTGTAACGGTGGTTGGAAGAGTTGGATACCTTGTGAGTAACCCTAGAAATAGATGATTTATTGTGATTTTCCTCATTTAATTGCTCGATGCCTCCATGTCTTGGATCTATGTTGAAGTGAAACTATCCAAGCCTCTTCTTGAGCTCATTCGTTTGAGGGAAGGAGAGTCCATCTCTTGGTGATAGAAAATTTTTCCATCCTCCCCATCTTTCTTCTGGATTTACTGCCATTTGCAAGGGAATTCTACCACAGCTTGAAGAAAGATAAGGTATTCACTTCATGTAATTAAACATGATTCTTCATTGAACTTCCATCCTCCTCATCCTCTCTCTGTCAGGTTTTTTCACCAACTATATCCCCCACTCTTATTGATATCCCTCCCACCTTGGTTACAATACATGATGAAGTGATTTCTCAAACCCATCTCTTTTCTAATACCCCTTTATCTTCAAGTGGCCATCCTCCTGGCCCTTCTTCTTGTGTCTCTCCCCATCCTCTAGCATAAGAATCATCAGATCAGGGGCTACTGATTTAATATCTTCTTATAATACGACACATTTCCCCTTATTTAAAATCAAACATGTCTTTAAAATACTCTAAGTTGTATGAAAAAGTCACATTCCCTAAAATTTGTAGGTTTTCTAGTATCCATTCAATCCCTTTATCCAATTCCTTATCGAAGTTATATATACCTCATTGGAACGTCAATGAACCAGAAGTCTCAGTTAAATATATAGTCAAGCCTCATTCTCATCCAAGAAATGTTCAAACTAATACTCAAAAGAAACCCTCTAATGACTTAATAGAGTGTATAAAATAAGCATCGTTTTTTCTGGTTTCTATAGCCACTAAATCAGTTCTCCCTTGATTTCCTTCCTATTATGGAATGCTCGTGGCTTGGGACCAGGGGTAAAAACATGTTTCTTATTAAAGAAGATCTATAACTCCAACTCCTCTTTAGTGGAAATATTTGAGCATTATAAGCATACTAACAAAATAGATTACTTCAAAAATAGAATAGGTGTACATGATTATTTTCATTTCAATCCTCAAAACCAGCATATATGGATATTTTGGAAGTCAAACATCAAAGTGGATATGATAATGGCATATAATCAGAATATAACCACAAAGAACAATATGGGGATGCACTATTTTATCTTCACCATTGTTTATGAAAATTGTGAGGCTCATGAACAAGAGGCCTTATAGTATGATCTAGGAAACTTCAATATAGAGAATTCACCCTTGATCAGTGGTGGGGACTTCATTTTGATAATGGAAAACTTGAAACAAAAAGGGTTATGGTCTCAATTCCTGGAAGGCCATCCATGGCTTTATCTCATTCTTATCTGATAATTGGATATTGGACTTGGGTTACAAAGGTGACCATTTCCCATGTTGTAACAAATATAAGGGCACTAACCACACGTGGTTTCATCTTGATCACTACCTCAAAAACATTATTGTTATTTTCTCATTCCATGATGCTATTGTTTCACCTATTTTAAGATCCATCTCTAGTTATACTATAATTAATGTGGCCTTTCCATCCAACACAATAAATATTGGGAATTTATTTTTCTCCTAGTAAGGGACCTCTGCCCCGAATTATCAACTGATGGGGAGAACATTGTGGACCAAGCCTGTGCATATGGAGGGGGTGTATGAGGGGTGTGGGGTGCTAGTGTGGGGTAGGGTCGGGGTAGGGGGTGCAAGGGGTGCTTGTGTGTGGGGGGGGGGGCAATGGGTGGGGTGATGGTGGGGGAAGGGGGTGTATGAGGGGTGTGCTAGTGTGGGGAACAGTGGGGGGAAGGGGTGAAGTGTTGGTTGGGGTAGGGGTGCTAATGGGGGCAGGGGGCATGGGGGGTGGGGTACTAGTGGGGTGTTTGGGGAAAGGGGTGCTGGTGTGGGTAAGGGTGGAGGAGGGGTGTGGGGTGTCAGTGGGGTGCAATAGGTTGCATTATTGGGGGGAGGGTATTGGTGTGGGGGTGGAATGGGTGGAGTACTGGGGGTGTGGGAGGGGGGGTGGGGTTCTAGAGTGGAGTAGGGCGGGGGCAGGGGGTGGGGTGATGGCAGGTGGTAGGGGTGCTATTGTGTGGTAGGGTGGGGGATGAGGGTGCTGGTGTGGGGCTGGGTGGGGGAAGGGGGTGGGGTTCTTTGTTGACTACTCATTATTCATATGGAAAGGTTTCAATTCTATTACTTTCTATTTCTTTTCCGTAGTAATACAAATAATCCCGGAATGATATCTAATTTTGCGTTCATAATTTTTCTTCATTTTCATTAAATTATTTTTCATATTTTATGGGATATTTCATATAATAGACAAATAATAGTTCCTAATGTTTAATATAGGTTGAGTTATATTTTATCAAATTATCTCCCAATAGTTGTGTGCTTGGGCTTGCTGGCATAGAGATTACATCTCATTTGTTTTTAATATGTTTTGACTCTTATTATGAATCATTCAATTATCTTGTAATTCTGCTAGTATAGCCACTCTTTTAATTATCAATGAAATATATTTAAAATGTGAGTCCCCTATTAAAATGATTTGTTTCTTTTACTTGTTTTACCATTAATATGAGTTTAATCATTGAGATAAAATTAATATTCTTATAAATAACTTTTATCAAGACTTATAAATTGATATTGTTATTGGTAATTGCATAATTTAATTGTAGATAATCCTAGAGGCTAGTCATGAAGGTGTGAAGGATACATCAAATCAAAGCCCATTGTTTTCTCTAAATAGAATATGAATGTCACTGAGAAAATTTCCATCTGGAAAGTGATGTTGACCAAATAACCTTTTTTGTTTTCTAGTGTGGAGATATAATTCCATGTGTTTTACATTTCTGAGAGATGAATAATGTGAAGTATTTAAACTTTCTTATTCCTTATAGATGGAAAATGTTGTATGGATTTCATTCTTTGCATCAAGAATGGAACACTTAGATGATTATTTTTTCGAATATGAGAATGTGTGCACCTGAACTTGGATTTCTAGATAAGACCTAACATTTGAAACATACTTGGACTTCTTTCTTCCATAAAAATTGCTAAATATTTATTTATCAACCCTCATTAGGGGCCCACCTAAACAAGGTGAACAAAAAAAGAATAAATATAAAACACATTCCTTCACATCCTCATCTGCAGAATGAGCCATATGTACATTCAAATAACCAGAGACTCTATTTTGGATTTTTTTATCAAGTCATATGCATGTAGGTATCGAATAAATAAACATATCTAAATAACCATATTCACCATAATAAATTATCATTGTAATTTAGTAACCCCAATATTCACATTCCCTGATGAAACCAAGCCGAACTATGGGGTCAGAAAGCACAGAAAATCAAAACAACATATTTTTCATCAGTGGACTCATCTACCATTGAATGAAAAAGCTAGAAAAAAGTGTTAAAATACAACTATAGCTATCACGATTCCTTCATACATTAACTGGTTTAAAAAACATACCATTTTCAAAAATTAATCTCTATGTGATCGAAGAATGAGGAAAATAGAGAAGCACTTACTTTCCTAGAAAAACCCAAAAATAGAAATGAAGAAAACAAAACTTGTATAAATAAAAAATCAAAATAACATAACCAATCAAATACCCAAAGAAAAAAAATCAGTCAACATACATCATTTGAAAATAATAATAAAGACTTCATCCATCTTAATTATGTAAAAGAAAACAGGAGAACTTAGATTCAAGTGTGGTTAAGAGAAACTATGCCTCAAAACAACCATACCTTTCACATCCTAACCAACTGAGGCCCTATCCTAGCTGATAAAATATCAAAACTGACACCCAAATTCAATCTTCAATTGGTCAAGGGTTGGTGAATAGATCTAAGTAGACATATAACACAGATGGGAGGTCATAGCCTAATCTAGTTATATTCACACAAACACACACACATACACACATATGTATCTCAATATATGATAGAATAATCTACAGTATAACCAGATGTAAAATAAATTAATTAATATACATCCTATAATATCACAAAACTATGTAAGAAACTACACTATAAATGTAAAGAGTTTAAAATACAAGACAAAAATTTGATAACTATGTCTAAGATAAAAATAATATATAAAGAAATCTCAGTATAAAACCACCAGTCTAACTGAAATTCCCCTACCACAACCACTATGTTCTATTGAGGGGATCCTATGTCCATCATTTGACCATGACCATTAAATTCTTTTTATTATCACATTATCTTTTCTTTTTTCATATAATATGATTCCAATTTAGTTTTGGTTTCCATGATTTATATGATTGATTTTTTTATTTCACTATTGTTTTGATGTGAGCTATTTAGTTTTGGTTTCTATGACTAGATTTGGCAGGTCAGTGTAGTAAGAAATGTTAATTAATCCAGATATAAATACAAAAAGAAGATGATGTGCTCTGGATGTCATAGAAAATGGTTATATAAATAGTATATCATATCTGTGTGGCCTATATTTTCTTAATTTATTAATGTTTTGTTTTGTGTGTTGAGGATTTTTCATGTTTATTCATTTTTTTGTTTTGTTATGATGAATGTTTCTTGTTAATTGTGATTATTTATATTGGAGCATTGGTGTTGGAGACAATTTTCTTTTTTAACAATGAATTTGTTTACTTAATTCTATTTTCATTCCTTGACATACATTTATGTTTTTAAGATGCAGGGAGCTGCTAGGGAGGATTTGAAGTTGTAGCGGGGGAGGATTTGAAGTTGCAATGAGCTACAACTGGGCTGGGGAGGATACAATTTGTAACTATTTTTGTATGGAATTAGTTTTCCCTTGAGACGGTTTGGAATTGTTGAAATAGCCCTATAGAAACAATTATAACCACAGATATAAGTATTCCATGGCTTAACCTATAACTATGGTTTAAAACTATGGATATATCCCCATATCCACACTTGTACTAGGCATCGTTTATTAAATCGTGGCTATAAAACATATCCCCAGTTTATAGTCCTTTATTCAGAGTTTGAAAATAGGGATATAGATTTATTTTGTTGTAGTGAATGTTTATTTAAAAATTAACACATTTTTTAATATATTACTTTATATTAGAACTAAAATAAAAAATATTCTCTTATACAGGTGTATTTTTTTGCAGCATGGATTATGATCAAAATATAAAGCAATAGTGATGTTTTTGAATTTTTTTAATATTTATACTTATGTAATTGTATAACCCAATGTTTGAAATGTCTATAATATAATGTTTTCTCTTTTATTTTTGTTTTATATTTATTTCATTTAAATTATGTATTGGTACTTGTTTTTTCTAAGTTTGCGGTGTTTTTGGTGTTGTGTTATGATGTTATAGTACACTACACTGGTGTTACAGTGTGTTATCACAACACACTTAAACATGCCTCTTTATCAACACTTCTACAAGAGCTGATAAAAGAGTTCTTTATCAGTGATTTTAGAATCATTGATAAATGGACCCTTTATTAGTGATTTTTTATGAACTAACAATGATATTCTTTATCTGTTCAATTAGAATCACTGACAATGATATACTTTATCAGTTCTTTTTTAGCACTGATAAAATACTAGAGATTTTTATCTCGCTCTGGTAGTTTCTGATTCTCTATCACTAATAATTGACATTTTTAGTACTATTAAAGGCTATTTTTTAGTAGTTTGTTATTTTTGGATTTAGATTTTATAATTATTAGAAAAATTTAACATATTACATCTTAAAAGAAAAAGGATATTCTTCATTCATAAATTTAATGGAATGAAATAGAGAGATTAAAATTTTGATAAATTAATAGAAATAAAAAAATTATCCCAGGATCATCCTCAACTATAGATAATACCTCTCATTCCAAGAGGGAGTATAATATATTACTTGAAAAAAAATTAAGGGAATTGGTGTGGTTACTTATAGTCTAAATAAATTAAATAAAAATCTATCTTTGATTATTCATTTTATATAAAATACAACAATTTCGTATACCTAAAAATTAATCACAGTAATATCAAATTTTTTATGACAGTAATAGAAAAATAGATATTTCACAACTATGGATAAAAGTTTTAATCATGGGAATAAGTAAATCTATTGGAATCTTATCAATTATTGATAAATGAAACAGTGTAGTGGAAATAAAAAAACATGGAATACTTATTTGGAAATAAATTATTCTTTAAAGGATAGAATTGAAACCTAACCTTTACACAAAAACTAAGGGAAACATAATCATTTTTCAAGGTATACTCACCTATAAACAAGTCGATATGTCTACTTTCCAAAACCCAGTTGGTCCATGACTGTAAACATATTGGTAGGTCATAATCAAAAATATTTACACCAATGTATTTTACTATAGGAATCCCTAGATCTATATAATCTGTAAATTAATTATTGTAAATTGGATGCTCGGCATTGAATCCCCAAGAATAATCCCTTAGTAAAAGTTATCAAAAAACCAATGAATAAAATAAATAACACCAATAGATTTTAAAATGAAATTTCATAAATTTTAACTATTTTCATAACACTCAGAATGAAAAATTTCTATGATTAGAATCTATCAATGAGAAAAGTGGTTGTACAACTTTAAACAGTCATCCTAATATATTTCTCAAGCATGTAATTTGTATATGACTTTGTTCCTCGAAGCACAAATCCATTTATAGACAATCCTCTGATGAATAGATTCTGAAAACATCTTGTTCAATTGTAATCTTACTAGTATCATTTTAATGTTCATCATATGACGGACTCATTATCTTTCTATATCTACTGATGAAGTTATCTAGTACTATTATAGTGCTTATACAACCTTGATTCAATGTTTTAAGTTACATACTTTTCTTGAATCCTCTAACCATCATTATTTTCAAATTCCTCTTAACATCAGATTTTCATTAATCCTTAAACCATTATTATTTTGTATAATTTTATATTATTTATATTTTTTTTATCTTTTTCATTCTTCATTCATTAAAGATAAAATAGAAATCAAAAGTTATATGAAATACATAATGAAGTGTATTTTTATTTTCATAAAAAAGATCATTTTATTCTTTGAATCAATATAACAATGATGAGATTCACAATGGAAGTGGTTAGCAATGAAATTTAACTGACATTTTCATATGGATATACCAAGGGAAACCATTGTTTCCATATTAGTGGAGAAAAAATTTGTTAACCATACTATTTGTAATGTCCCAGTTCTAGGTGCCACCCAGAGGTGCCCCGTACCCGGTTGGTCACATGTCATCAAAAACATTTCCCCAAACGCCAGAGGCTACCAACTAGTAGTGAGGGCCATGGGTGTCATAGTGGGGAAACTATGCCCTCATTGGCAGAGTAATGTAGTGGAAATAAAGAGATAACAATAGTGGAAGCAGTAATAACATAAAAAATCTAAAAAGTTGAAGACTGAAAGTAATAAATAATTGGAGAACATATACAAATGATGCATAATACATATGTCTAGGAATGCAACCAAACAAGTCACAATGGTGGAATAAAGTAATAAAACCTAGTGAAAGGATTAAAAAGAAACTCCAGTAGCCTTGCAAGCCTTAGCTTGGTCCCATTATCTCCATCTCCATAGTAATCTAGTACCTGAAGTAGAAGGGCACTTGACCTTATCTATACTTGCATCAATATAATCTGTTTGGGCCCAAAAGTATGGACCAAATAGGGTGTGAGATGAATCCTCGTAGAAATCCACCCAATGATCTCTGCTTAATAGCCAGTGAATATATATATCGTGAAACAAGAAAAATGATGTAGTAATCAAAGAAGTAATAAAAATTATACAATCCTACAGTTTCAATTGCATTCATTTTCATATACAAGTAATCATCTAATCCAAAAAAGTAACCCTCCAGGAATTACTCACAGCCTAACCCCTCTAGTTTATCTAGTCAGACACAAGCTACCCTTTGAGAATTACTTATATTCTAACCCCTATTTTTTAGCTTTAGCAGAGACTCTCTGATGAAGCACTCACTGTCAATTCCCCCTATGGTCTCGAAATAGTAAACTACAGACACTCTATGGAAGAACTCAATGCCCAATTCCCTCTGTGGTCTCACAGTGTGAAACTAAAGACACTATGATAGAGCACTTATGTCTATACCCCCTATGGTAATGCAATGTAAATGTGAATATACAATCTGGAGAATCCCTCAGCGTCCATTCTCCCTATGGTCTACTACAGTAGGTTCTCACATCCCTGTGTAATTCAATCGTGCACAACATTTTTCAATGGAGAAAGTGAACCTTAATAACTAATTGGCTAACAACATTCAAGAACTATTGTCTAACATCTAAAATCATATCACAAAATTAGTTAATATCACTCCATCCTAACAACACAAGGCTTGGAAAACAAGCATCCAAACTGGCATAGAAAATACAAAGGGTGAATATCAAAACAAACATGGGAAACACATCCATATCATGGAAAATAACCCAATTCACAATCAAACAACCTCTAATCAGGGACACAAGGAATAACATGCATTAACATGGATAAAATCCCTAAACACTCAATACCTCGTTCTTGGGTATGGGGAAATTTTTCACATAATATTAATTGAATAACTACAGAAAGACACAAACCACCTACCTTGATATTTCATGATCGATATACCCCAGTGTCGGCCCTTGAATCGACCTAGAACATGGTATATCTACAAAAACATCTAAAACATTCAACATAGAATATCTCACGAAATAAGTGAAATCAGGAAACGAGGCTCTAGAAGAAGGAAGAGATCACCATGCCAATTCCAACACAATCGATGGTGGTAGAATCGAATAATAGATGAATGATTGGGGGATCTAGGAAGAATCACACTCCTCGATATCTTATGGATGATACAGATCCAGAAGAAGTGGTTTCTTTGAACAAGACAAAACCCCAGTCTGATATAACAATTTAAAAGAAAAATACATAGCGTGTTATTTATAGGTACACAATGTGTACTTTCCTTAATTGGCCCCCACATTAGGCAAAAATTAGGTCACCCCTGAAGGCTATGTACATGGCCATTACACGGCCAGTATATAGTCACTCGTGATAATTGAATACATGATGTGTACTCCTATGTACATGGTGTGTACTCCTTAAATCTAAAAAAACTCCTATTTTTCACAAAAACACCAGAAAAGACAAACTCATACCTGAAAAGAATGTCCGAGTTCTTACAAACTTCCCCCCTTAATTAAATTCATCCCTGAATTTCCCTAGTAAGGCAGCGTAGAAGAAAAATCTCTGAATAGCTCTGGACACTATGATTGTACATCGACCTCCCTCACCCATGTCTCATCTTGTACTCACCCATGCTGTCATAGCACTAGTACAAGAGGAACTTACTGACCACGAAGAATCTCCGCACTGTGATCAACGATTCAGATATGATTCTATTAAAATGATGTTCCCACCTCTTTATCAACCTCCTCAAGTTAAAAAAACATGAGACATGTCTATGAAGTAACGTCGTAGCTGAGAAACATGGAAGATGTCATGTATATCCTGGTACCTCAAAGGTAACTACAACTAATAGGCAACCGACTTGAATTTCTACAAAACCTAAAACGGTCCAACATATCTCGAATAAAACTTTCCATGTCTCTCAATCTTCATGTGTCCCAACCTTGGTATGACATGCATAAAAACCTGATCCTAGACCACAAACTCCGGAGGAAATTTTCATCAATCCACATAAGACATCTTTCATGACTGTGGAGTATCCATCCTCTTCCGAATCAACTCTACCTACTCTGTGGTCTCCTGAACAAGGCCATGTCCCATCATAGCTTCCCCACCTTCCTCCATCCATCATAAGGGTGATCAACATGGCCTAACGTTCAAATCCTCATAAGGTCCCATATGAATAGTTTCTTGAAAACTATAAATGTAGGAAAACCCCACAAGAGGTATGTGCTTCTTCCAAAAACCTCCAAAATCAAGGACGAATGCTCGAAGAATCTCCTCCATCAACCTATATCATACGCTCGGTGTGGACATCTATCTAGGGATAGTAAGCTATACTCACAAGTACCTGTGTACCCAAATACCTCAGTAGTCCTTGTCAGACCTGAGAAGTAAAATGGGAATCTCTATCCGAAACGATGGAGTGTGGAACCCCATGTTAGAATACAAACTCTCAGATGTACATCCTTTTCATCTAATCAAAATTTAAGGTCTCCTTGATAGGAAATAAGTGAGAAACCTTCATGAGTCTGTCAATGACAACCCAAACTGCATCATTCCTTCGAGGCGGCCTCGGAAAACCTGTCACGAAGTCCATCATGACATTGTTCCACTTCGACTCATGAATGGGTAACTACTGCAAAATCTTTGTTGTTCACTGATGCTCTGCCTTCACCAGATGACAGGTAGAACACCTCATGAAAAACCCAAAAAAATGTATCTTCATACCTGGCCACCAATACTGATGATGCAGATCTCGATACATCTTAGTGACACCAGGACAAACTACCCAAACCATGGAATGAAAGTCCCACATCAACTCCTTGCGTATGTTTGATCATACCTATACCCACCAATGAAAACACAATATCTCATCCTTGCCTATAGACCATCCAGGAATAGGTTCCTCTCCTGACACACATTCCTATTAGATTAGGCCTTTAGAATCAGATAGCTGCCGCATTCGCACTTGATCAAGTAGAGTAGAGGTAACAACCAAAGAATAATGAAACGTCTGCCCCTGTCTGTCATGCATCTCCAAATGCATATTAGAGAATAGAGCTATAAGCTGCCACTCACTACTGACTTCCCAAAATGAATGTATCTGATTCCTCCTGATCAGTGCATCAGCCACTGTATTTCCCTTCCTAGGCATGTAGGCAAGCTCAAAGTCAAAATACTAAAGGTACTCAACCCACATTAACTGTCTCAGAATCATATCACATTTTGTAAAGATATATTTGAGACTGTTGTGGTCAGTGAAAACCACAAAATGCTCTCCATGAGGATAATTTCTCCAACAACGTAATTCAATAACAACTTCATCCTACTCTAGATCGTGGTTCAAGTAATTCTTCTCATGTGGCCTCAACTGCTGAGACCCGTACACAACGAATCCTCCCCCCTACGTAAGTACTACTCCTATCCTGATTCCTGATGCATCATAGTATATTGTATAGATCTTTCCCAGATCTAGAAATACATTTATCGGTGCTAAAGTTGACATCCCTTTTGGATCGTGAAAGGCTGACTCTCATGAATCTTACCAAAAGTACTATACACCCTTCTTATTTAGGCCCGTAAGTGGCACTGCTAAGTGTGATAAGTCCTATATAAAATTTTTGTAGTAACCATCCAACCCTAGGAAACTACATACCTCAAAGACATTCTTCAACTACTCCCAAGAAAAAAATTCTCTCACTTTCCTTGGGTCTACTAAAACTCCTGTCTCTGAGATAACATGAACCAAGAATTGAATTTGGTCTATCCAAAAGTGGCATTTTGAGAGCTTATTATTTAACTAATTCCCATTAAGTGTACTAAAAAAGATATCAAGATGCATGGAATGTTCGTGTAGAGTGTGATAGTAAACCAATATATCATCCACAATGACTTCCAAGAATGAATCCATGTATAGATGGAACATTCAATTCATTAGTTCCATGAAAACTGTAGGCGCTTTATGAGACCAAACAACATAACCAAATACTTGTATAGATCATACCTAGTAAATCTTTGAGAACACCTGGGCTACCCAAAGCTGATCAATGTGATCATCAATCCTCAGAAAGGGATATCAGTTCTTGATCATAAACTGGTTAAACTTCTGATAATCCACACAAAGTTAGAGGGTACCATCTTCCTTCTTCGCAAAAAGGATCAGTGAACCCCAAGGGGAAGTATTGGGTCAGAGGAAACCCTTTTCCTGCAACTCCTCCAACTGTTTCTTGAGCTCTAGTAACTCTGGTGTAGGCATCCTATAAGGAGGAATGGACACTGGTGCAGCTCCTGGCATGAGTTCAATATAAAATTCAACCTCTCTCTACAGATTCAAACTTGAAATGTACTATGAAAATAAATCCCTAAAATGATCGACCACTGGAGTAAATTCCAATTATGATGTCTCCTGGTCATCGAGATATAGACTAGAAATATGGGTTGTAACTCCTCCCAACCCATGATGCTCAGGTCCTGATCTGCTCACCCGGACATCCCATTCTCCCTTGTGTAAAAAATGAACTACTCTCTGGTGATGTGAAACACATCCTATGGAGATAATAGTTAACAACTGCCTAGGAGGTAACTAACCAGTCCATCCTAAGAATGACATCATATCCTATAATATCAAGGATATAGAGGTCCCATATGAAGTGACACCCACAAACCTCAAGAGGTAACTCCATGCACTAATATACACTAGCCATTATTTTCCACAATGGAGTGTCCAGTGTCAAGACATCATCAAAAGACAAGATACAGATCCCAAGGCTCTCTACATATGCAATAGATATGAAACTATGGGAAGCCCATATATCAAAAATTTCAGAAGCTAAAATTGAGGAAACTATTACTATACCTCGAACTGTATAGGGTTCAGGATCCTACTCCTTTAAGATCTTCTCTATTGAAAAAGCCGGACATGCACCGCGACCTTGTCACCCTACCCGACCACCCTGAGTTGATCCGCCCTGTTGTGGCTGAAAGCCTACCGACTGGCTACCACAGAAATGACCTCCACCTTGCTATGAACGACTAGAATAACTCTAGTTCCTAAACTGATAAGAAACTAGTGGACCTTCTCTGGTACAAGGAGTCAAAATAGAACCTATATCACCAGTTGATGGAGATAAAAAGTGACAGAACCACTAAAGATGCCCCATATTTCCACAAAATCGACACTCTAATGGGTCTCTCGGGCAATGTGGCCTCACATACCCTCTCTTCCTGCACTGATAGCACATCACCAGGATACCAGAAGAAGTATCCCGCTTCCTCGGATCCTCCTGCATAGACTCGCTATGACACTTCATGATGTTAGTAGGAGGGATACCAACTCTAGATGACAAGCCACCCTAGCTCACAACTCCAGAATCCCTCAAATTGTGCTCCATGATTACTACATGGTTGACTATAGAAGGGATGGAAGTCAACCTGACGATGTTCACCTGAGATTGGATATCATGCCTGAGGCCATCCTCAAACTTCCTTGCCAGAAATAACTCAACACCCCTTGGAATGGTCATAAAGCACAATAGCTCTGTGAAGTGATAAAAGTACTCCTTAATGGAAAGATTACCCTATTACAAACACATAAAATATCTGGCTCTATCGGACCTCAATGTCTCTGAGTAGAATTAATCATAGAAGGTATGTTGGAACTCATCCCAAACCATAACCTTCTAGAGTCCCACCTACGAGATCACATTCCACCATCTCTTGGAGGAATCCTAATGTAAGAACTCAGACCTTCTTTTCAGGTATGTGTTTCCTTTTTCTGGAGTTTTTGAGAAAAGATGAGTTTCTGGAAATTTTTGAAGTACACCCAGTGTACTTCGTTGCTGCATGAGGCCCTGTGCTAGCCGTGTAAGGGACACACACACACACACGGTCATGTAGGGTGACATGGAGGCCACCTAAAGCAGAGTACAGAAACTGTATGTACATGTCGTGTACTCCAAAAGTACACACTGTGTATTTTTTTCATTAAACTCACTAGGGTCGCGTCTGACGGATAAAACACCCTCTTTTTAGCATTGGTTCATCCGAGAGTGAGGGTACGACCGTGGATCTTCTCCGAGCCCCCGAGCCTCTATCTGTTCTCTGAACCTACCACCATCAATTGCATTGGAACCGCAGTGGTAATCTCTCCCTTCTTTTAGAGCATCATTTTCCAAATCTTCCTCTTTTGAATGTTATCGTGGGTTGAAAATTTTGTGTTTTTTTGTAGATCTACGGAATTATAAAGAGATTCATGCCTCGTGGATCATCTATATTGATCTCATATTACCAAGGTGGGTAGTTTGTGACTTTCCGTTGAAGTCCTTGAATATTATGTGAAAATTACACCAATACCCTTGAACGGGGTAATGTGTGTTTACCGTTTTAACCCCACTGTATGCCTACCATTCTTGTATGCCTATGTAGAGGTAAATTGGACATGTTTTGCTTTGATTTTTATACCTTGGTTTCTCTGCTCATGCTTCATTCTGTTTACGACCATTTGGTTCTGTTTAGCCTATTTGGTTGTTTACCTATTTTCTATGGATTTTGATCATAGTGTGGAGTGTTGTTTTCTAACATTCTTGAGATGCTGTAGATTGTTTAGGCAAGTAGTTTCCATAGGGTTACTTTGCCCATATAACATTATTATGCATTGACCTACCCGGGGCTGTGAGAACCTGGTGCTATAGACTAAAAGAGGATAGACCAAGTGAGCTTCCTCGGAGAGTCTTTAAACAGTAGTAGACTATATGGGGACAGACCGAGTGAGCTTCCTCAGAGAGTATTTGACCATTAGGCTATAAAGGGATTGACCGAGTGAGAATGCTTAGAGAGCCTTGGATTACTTTAGGCTGTAATGGGATTGACTGAGTAAGCATCCTCAAAGAGCCTATGATTACTTTGGGATATAAAGGGATAGACCGTGAGAGCTTCCTCAGAGAGTCCTTGACTATTTTAGACTATACAGGGATAGACAGTGTGAGCATCCTCAAAGAGTCTCTGTTTTGTTTGTTTGAATCACTTGATTACCATAGGCTATAGAAGGGATTGACTGTGTGAGATTCCTCAGAGAGACTATGAATGACCTGGGCTATAAGGGGAATTGACCAAGCGTGCTTCCTCAAAGAGTCCTTGACCTTTGGGATATAAGGGGAATTGACTGTGTGAGCTTCCTCATAGAGTTCTTAACTACCCTAGACAATAAGGGGAATTGACTATGTGTGATTCTTCAGAGAGTCTTTATAATTCCCTATGACCAAACCAGAGGGGTTAGGCTGAGTGAACTTCATAGAGGGTTGTTAGATTTTTTCTAGGTAGGTCCAGAGGATTACTTGTTGTGCTTTGCTGATTGTCAGCTGTTTCTTGAATTTGGAACTGTGGATTGTTTATTGTTCTTCAGGCTCCTGTTTACTGTTTTTTTGTTCTTTTACCTATCATATATTCACTGACTGTTAGGAATAGATATTCAGGTGGTTGCCTACTAGGATTTAGTCTCACAACCTCTTTGGGTCATGCTTTTGGTCCCCAACTGACTATATTTTTGCAGGTATAAAGAAGGTCAAGTGCCCTTCGACTTCAGGTACTTGAATTGCTGTGGAGGTGGAGAGCATGGGACGAAGCTTAGGCTTGCGAAGCTGAGGAGATGTTATCTTTCTTTTTTACTCTTTGTATTTCTAGCATTGTGAATAGTTTTTTTGCTTTCCTATACATATGTATTATTCATCATATATATATATATATATGTGCTCCTGTTGTTTATCATATTTAGTCTTCTGTTATTCACTTGTGTATGGATTGTTTAATGCTTCCTCTATTGTTTTTTGTTTTTCTCTTCCACTGTGTACTCTTCCAATGAGGGAATAGTTTCCCAACTATCACACCCAAGGCCCTCACTGCTAGTTGACAGCCTCTAGTGTTTGGGGAAATGAACTTGAGTCCAGGTGACCAACAGGGTATGGGGCGCCTTTGGGTGGCTTCCAGATCTGGGGCGTTACAATGTGGTATCAAAGGGATTCTTTTTTCATGACTTACATTTTGGAGCCTATATCCAGGGATAGGATGGAATAGGTACTTTGTAATAAGTTGTGCCTAGGAGTAGCTAATTTGTGTACAAGGAAAAGTCATACTACCTTGTTTATTTCAATTTTATTGGTTTTCTATTTTACAGTTGATTTGATTTCACTGTTGGGTGATTCTCATGCTTTGTGTTGTTACAGTTGTTGTTACTACGGTTCTATTTCTATCAAAACCCGATGAGATAAGTGTATGCCATCTCATGCATCATAGAGGCACTTTTAGAAATCACACGCCATGCATTCTTTCCATTCCATCTAGGATGCATTAGCAATTTCATGTTGTTGTGATAGATGTTGTGTAGATTATGCATGCTGTTGTGATAGATGCTTTGATAGGATCTTTACTATTTGATAGAAAAATTGTTTGTATAGTACTTTTCTTAGATGGACACCAAGAATTGGTTCGTGAGTTTTTATGGGCCCTCATGGACCAAAATTTGGTGAATCATTGCATTTTTTCCTTGTTATAACTTGTATAAGATTTCATGCATTGATTCACATGGAGTATGGGCCCTCACGGATCGGAATTTGGCACCTTACTGCTGATTTTCTGTGTTTTCTGGGCTCCAGAGTAGTTTCTAAGGCTACTGTCTGGAAACCCCGAGAATACACAACATGTAATTTATGAATACACGCTGTGTAGTCTATAGCCATGTCACTGACTATGTGATCAGGGACACGGGGTTGTGAAAAATCTTGTAAGAATACACCATGTACTAGTATTGCAAGTCGTGTAGTATGAAATAGGTACCCGGCCGTGTCACGAACAACACAGGTCATGTTATCTTTTCACATACACGATGTGTCTGAATTTCACACACCGTCTAGTAAGACCTAGGTACCCGGCCATGTAACTAACAACACGGGTCGATGTTACCTCTTCTCATACACGTCGTGTCTTCCTAGAACACGCCATTTAGTGTTAGCCATGTAACCGACCGTGTAATGAACAACATGGTTCAGTTGGGCCTTCTTAGTACACGTTGTGTCCATCTGGAACACGCCGTGTAGGGTGACCTGGGTACTCAGCGGTGTAACGAACAACATGGGTCGGTGTTACCTCTTCTCATACATGTTGTGTCCTCCTGGAACACGTCGTCTGGTGTCATCCATGTTACCGGCCGTGTAACTAAGAACATGGGTCATTGAAGATTTTCTAGTATACACCATGTCCTTAGTGAACACGCTGTGTAGTCCTGGATTAAGAGGACCCTGTGGGTTAGTCGTGTAAGGAGAATTGGGTAGGGGAACAGAGTTCAAGTAGATGCTGTGTGGTTTGGGAACACGCCGTGTGTTAGGGGTGTTACACGAACAGTTTAAACAGAAGTACACTTCCATGTGAATGACTTAAGGGAACACGTCGTGTAGGGATAGAACACACCATGTAGTCATGTTTTGCACAACTTGAATGCCTTCATTTCCCTAATCCTTGTGCCTTCAGTTTTTCATTCCTTGTTAATCCTAAATCTAAGGTGTGCATTTGACATTGCAGAATCATGCCACATAGACATCCTTCGGTTGAACGCTAGTCGTAGGGGAGTGATCAAACAACTGATATGGATGATCAAGGACATTATGTAGATCCTATTGTTCTGATAGCCTTGGCACCAGTGGTGATACCAGTTGCAAGCGTTGATGCATAGTTTAGGGAGGGGTTTATGAGGATGATGTAGAACTTCCAGGTAGCATAGCATCCTTCAAGGTAGATTACTGATTTGAAGTGGGTTTTTCAGTAGCATCATCCTCCCACCCTCTTAGGGGAAAGAGGACCTTGGGCTTCCAAGTCATGGCTCGAAGCCACGCTGATGATATTCAAGAATCTCAAGGTACCACCAGAGAGGAGGGTGAAGCTCGCGACCTACATTCTTTGAGACTCCTCCAAGAGGTGGTGGGATGCCATCTCTCTGGTGGGATGCCACCATAATATGTCTTGGGAGGAGTTTCATCATATTTTTTATGATTAATTCTACCCTGAGACCTTGAGGGCCGACCAAGCCCGGGAGTTCATGAGCTTAGAGTAGGGTACTCTTTCTGTGATGGAGTATTCCTCTCGTTTCATAGAGCTACATCATTTCATGCTGATCCCAGCAGGTGATGATTTGTTCCTAGATATGAAGATTGAGGATGGTCTCAGGTATGAGATCTTTTCCTAGGTGAACATCTTCAGGTTGAATTCGATATCCTCTGTCATCAACCAGGAGCTGATCACAGAGCACAATCTGAGGGATTCTGGAACTGTGAACTAGGGAAGTTCGACATCTAGAGATAGTGTTCCTCCTACTAATAGCAGGAAGTGTCGCAGGGAGCTTTCTCGATGATATCAGAGTAGCTAGGATGCACCTTCCGGTAGCCACATGGGGTGCTACCGGTGCGGAAGGAGTGGGCATACAAGGCCATGTTCTCTGAGAGACCCTATGGAGTGCCGATCATGTAGTAGGCTGGGACATATTCAGCGTTTCTGTCATTTTTTATTCCAATAATCAGAGATAGGGTTTCTTCTATGACTCTGTGTTTGCAAGCATCACCACCAGTTTCTCACCAGTCTGGGAACTGGGGTTCTTCCCGCTATTCAGGTCTAGGTGGAGGTCGTGGCCGGGGTGGTCAGTCACTGGTCTATCATCGACAATAGGGTTGATCAACTTAGAGAAGTCAGGCAGGGACATAGGGACATGGACCAGGACAGACTTTTGCGATGGAGAAAACCCAGCAAGAGAAGGATCCTGGACCTTCCACCATTCAAGGTACAGTCTTAATATCCCCAGTTTTATCTTCTTCTCTTTTCGACATAGGGGCTTTCCATATCTTTATCTATATTTCTATTATGGAGAGCCTTAGGCTCTGTATCTTTTCTTCTACCAACATGTTGACACTAGACACACCATTGGGAAGGAGTAAATCTTGCATACGTCAGTTCAAAGAGTGTCCTCTTGAGGTTGTGGGGTGTCACTTCTTATGGGACCTCTATGTCCTAGAGATGACGAGCTATGATGTCATTCTAGGAATGGAATTGTTAGTCCCCTTCCATGAATTCTTCAACAGCTACCGTTTAATGGTGGGTTTTATATCACCAGAGCGTGGATCTTTTCTTCATCGGGGTGAGTGGGATGTCCAGGCGAGTCATGTAGTACCCGAGCATCATGGTCTAGGTGGAGTTACAGCCCAAATTTCTAGTCTATATCTGGATGACCAGGGGAATTCACAGTTAGGATTTACTACAGTGGTGGATCATTTCAGAGATGTCTTTCTAGAGGACCTTTCCAGTTTTCCTTTAGAGTGTGAGGTAGACTTCTTGATTGAGCATTTTCCAGGAGTAGCATCGGTGTCCATTCCTCCTTATAGGATGGCTACACATGAGTTGAATGAGATCAAGAAGTTGTTGGAGGAGTTAAAAAAAGGGTTTCATATGACCCATCACTTCTCCTTGGGGTTCACCTATCTTGTTTGTGAAGAAGGCGGATAGTACCCTTAGGCTTTGTGTAGATTATCAGAATCTGAACTAGTTGACGATCAAGAACTGATATCCTTTTCCTTGGATTGATGATATCTTTGATCATCTTCGAGGATCTCGGGTGTTATTGAAGATTGAATTGAGGTCTAGTTATCATTAGTTGTGTGTTATACCATTATATATACCTCTGACAACCTTCATGAGTATGTATGGTCTATACGATTATACAGTTATGTCGTTCGGTCTCACAAACGTTCCAACAGTTTTCATGCAGCTGATAAACTGATTCTTCCATCCTTAATTGGATTCATTCGTGGTTGTTTTTGTTGATGATATCTTGGTGTACTCTCACACTCGACACAACCATGCAACCCATATTGAGATCATTTTGAGTACACTGAGAGAGCATCAGTTAAATTCTAAGCTCTCGAAATTCCACTTTTGGATGGAACAAATCCACTTCTTAGGTCATGTCATCTCAGAGACAGGAGTATCAGTAGACCCAGAGAAAGTGAGAGCAGTAGTTTCCTAGGAGCCGCCGAAGAATGTATTTGAGGTATGGAGTTTCCTAGGGCTGGATGGATACTTCAAACGCTTCATACAGTACTTTTCATGCTTAGAAGTACCACTGAAAGGTCTGACTAAGAATGGTGAAATGTTCTTGTTGTCAGATTCGTGTGAGTCATCCTTTCAATAGCTGAAAAGGATATTGACGTCAGCACCGATACTAGTCTTTCCAGAGCTAGGAAAGAGCCATATTTTTTACTACAATGCTTTAGGTATTGGGTTGGGAGATGTGATGATGAAGGGATATAGAGTCGTTGCGTATGGGTCTTGGCAGTTGAGGCCACATGATAGGAATTACCCGACACATGATCTAGAGTTGGCAGCTATTGTTCACGCCTTACAGTGTCAGAGACATTATATTTTGAGAGATAATTTTTTGGTTTTCGCAGACTAGAAAATTCTCAAGTACATCTTCACTCAGCGTGATCTGAATATGAGATAATGCAGGTGGGTTGAGTATCTTTAGTGCTTTTACTTTGAGCTTTCCTATACACCTAGGAAGGGAAACGTAGTGGCTGAAGCGTCAAGTTGGAGAACTCAGATACAAGTAGTTCAGGAGGCCAGTAATGGGTAGAGGCTTATGGTTCTATTCTCTGAGATGCATTTGGAGATGCATGACAGACAGGGGTGGACATTTCTATCTTCTGTAGCTGTTACCTCTACAGACCTTGATCGAGTATAGAGGAGGTACTTCTCAGACTCATAAGGCCTTGTACTGTAGGAGAGTGTGTCAAGAGAGGACCGTCTTCCTGGATGGACTATTGGAGAGGATGATATCTTGCATTTCTAGGGTCCCGTATGGGTTCTAGAAGACATACGTGAGGAGCTGATGTGGGATTTTCATTCCTCAATTTGGGATGTTCATCCTGGAATCACCAAGATGTATCGTGATCTACACCTCCAGTATTGGTGGCCAGGTATGAAGAGAGATGTTTCTTGTTTTGTCATGAGGTGTTCCACTTGTCAACAGGAGAAAGATGAGCATCAATGACTAGCAGGTCTTTTAAAGAAGTTTCCCATTCTGGAGTTGACGTGGAACGATGTCATGATGGACTTCGTAACTGGGTTGCCACGGTCACCTCGAGGGAATGATGTTTTTTGGGTTGTCATTAACATACTTACAAAGGTTGCTCACTTCTTACCAGTCAAGGGTACCTTCATTGTTGATGAGTAGGGATGGTTGTACATCTGAGATGTTGTACATCTGCATGGAGTTCCGCACTCCATTTTTTCGACAGGGATGCGTGTTTTACTTCTCGGGTCTGGCAGGGGATTCAGAAGGCTTTAGGTACACATGTACTTTTGAGTACATCTTACTATCCCCAGACAGATGGCTTGTTCGAGCATATGATTCAGGTGCTTGAGGATATGCTCTGAGCTTGTATTTTGGATTTTGGAGGTTATTGGGAGAAACATATACCTTTTTTGGAGTTTTCCCAAAATAATAGTTTTCAAGAAACTATTCAGATGGAACATTATGAGGCTTTGTATAGTAGGCTATGCCGATCACCCTTATGTTGGCTAGAGGCAGGAGAGGAAACTTTGCTGGGACCTCGTCTTGTTCAGGAGACCACAGAGTAGATAGAGTTGATTTAGAAGATGATGGATTCTGCCAAGTCTTGATAAAAGTCTTATGCTAATCAGTGGAGATGACCTCTGGAGTTCGAGGTCGGGGATCAGATTTTCTTACATGTCACGCTGAGGTTGGGACACAAGAGGATTCCGAGACAGGGTAAGCTTTCACTGAGGTACATCGGTCCATTTTAGGTGTTGGAGAGAGTCGGGTCAGTTGCCTATCGGTTGTAGTTACCTCATAGGTACCAGACTATGCACGACATCTTCCATGTTTCTCAGCTCCAATGTTACTTTTCTGACTCGTCCCATGTCTTTCAACCTGAGGAAGTTGAGATCAAAGCAGATGCATCATTTTAGGATCATCCTATCCAGATTGTTGATCATAGTAGGAAGGTTCTCCATGGCCAATTTGTTCCTCTGGTATGGGTTCTATGGCAGCACGGGCGAGTACATGACGAGACTTGGGAGAGGGAGGCCGATGTACAATCGTAGTGCCCAGATCTATTCAGGGTTTCTTCTTCTACGCCTTACTAGGGAAATTCATGGAAGAATTTCATTACGGGGGGGGGGGGAGTTTTTAAGAACCCGGACATTCTTTTCAGGTATGTTTTTCCTTGTTCTCGAGTTTTTGAGAAAAAAGGAGTTTCTGGAAATTATTGGAGTACACACCATGTACTTTATGAGTATAGGCTGTGTACTTCATTTCCACATGAGGCCGTGTGCTAGTCATGTAAGGGCCACACACACGGTCGTGTGGGGTGACATGGAGGCCGCCTAAAGCAGAGTACAAAAACATTCTGTACACGTCATGTACATCAAAAGTACAGGCTGTGTATTTTGTTTTTTTTTCATTAAACGCATCGGGGTCACGTCTGACATACAGAACACCCTCCTTTTAGCTTTGGTTTGTCTGAGAGTGAGGGTACAACTACAGATCTTCTCTGAGCCCCTGAGCCTCCATCTGTTCTCCGAATAGACCGCCGTAAATTGCGTTGGAATCTTAGCATTAAGATCTCCCTTCTTCTAGAGCATCGTTCTCCAATTCCTCTTATTTTTTCATGTTATTATGGGTTGAACATTTGTTAATATTCGTAGATCTACGATGTTCTAAGGAGATTCAAGCCTCGCGGTTCAAGTATATTGATCTACAAGAACCAAGGTAGGTGGTTTGTGCCTTTCCATTGAATGTCCTTGAATATTATGTGCAAAATACACCAACACACTTGAACGGGGTATTGTGTGTTTACCGTTTTACCCCCATTGTATGCCTGCCCTGCTTGTATGCCTGTGTAGAGGTAAATTGGACATGTTTTGGGTTAATTGTTATACCTTGGTTTTTCTGGTCATGCTTCGTTCTGTTTACAACCTTTTGGTTATTTTTAGCCTATTTGGCCATTTACCTTTTTCCATGCCTTGTGGTCATTGGGTGGAGTGTTGTTTTCTGACATGCTTGAGATGTTTTAGATTGGTTAGACAAGTAGTTTCTGTAGGGTTTCATTGGCCATATAGAATTATTATGCATTGACCTACCCAGGGCTGTAAGATCCTTGTTCTATAGATTAAAAGAGGATACACCGAGTGAGATTCCTCAGAGAGTCTTTGAACAGTAGTAGAATATAAGGGGATAGACTGAGTGAGCTCCCTCATTGAATCTTTGAGATTTAGACTATAAGGGGATTGACTGAGTGAGCATCCTCAGAGAGCCTAGGATTACTTTAGGATATAAGGGGATTGACCGAGTGACGTCCTCAGAGAGCCGAGGATTACTTTGGGTTATAAATGGAAAGACCGTGAGAGCTTTCTCAGAGAGTCCTTGACTGTTTTAGACTATACAGGGATAGATCGTGTGAGCTTCCTCCGAGAGTCTCTGTTTTTTTGTTTGAATCACCTGATTACCATAGGCTATTGGAGGGATTGACCGTGTGAGCTTCATCAGAGAGTCTATGAATGACCATGGCTATAAGGGGAATTGATCGATTGTGCTTCCTCAAAGAGTATGTGACCTTGGGGATATAAGGTGAATTGACTGTGCGAGAATCCTCATAGTGTTCCTGACTATGCTAGACTATAAGGGGAATTTACTGTGTGTGCTTCCTCAGAGAGTCTTTATAATTCCATTTGACCAAACCAGAGGGGTTAGGATGAGTGCACTTCCCAGAGGCTTTTTGGTTTTTTCTAGTTAGGACCAGAGGATTACCTATTGTGATTTGATGCTTGTTAGTTGTTTATTGACATTGGAACTATGGATTGTTTATTTTTCAACATGTTTTTGTTTACAGTTTTTTTGTGTTCTTTTACCTGCCATATATTCACTGACTGTTAGTCACATATCTTCAGGTGGTTTCCTACTTGGAATTAGTCTCACACCCTATTCGGGTCATGCTTTTGGGACCAAACAGACTATATTGTTGCAGGTATAGACAAGGTTAAGAGCCCTTTGACATCAATTACTTGACTTGATGTGGAGCTGGAGATCATGGGACCAAGCTTATGCTTGGAATACTGAGGAGCTATTATCATTCTTTTGTAATGTTTTTATTTCTAGAATTATTACTTGTTTGGATGCTTTCCTAGACATATGTATTATTCATCATATATATGTGCTCCTGCGGTTTATCATATTTAGTCTTCCATTGTTCACGTGTGTATGGATTCATTACTTCTTCTGCTAATGTTTATAGTTTTTATCTTCCACTGTGTACTCTTCCAATGAGGGCATAGTTTCCCCACTATCACACCCAAGGCCCTCGGTGCTAGTCGACAACCTATGACATTCGGGGAAATGCGCTTGAGGCCAGGTGACCAACCAGGTACGGAGCACCTCTGGGTGGCTTTCGGATCCAGGGTATTACACATGATGCATATACATTGAGAGCCTCAACCTCATCTCTATAGGTGTCTCCAAATGATCAAAGATCGATAGCTTGGCTTCTAACCATGATTCTGCAGCCAGAGGTCCCCCTTCCCCTAAGAAAGTGGGAGGATGCTTCTACTGAAATACCCACATCAAATCTTCCATAGATAGAGCTGGATGAGATACTCCCCATAAGGACTTTATAAACCTCAGGAAGCCCTCTCAGAATTGTGAATCAGCACCTGTATCCTGGATAACAGTTGGGGCCAAGACAGGCACAACTAGAGTATCTGTTGGCAGTTCAGGATCTTTTATGTCCGGTGTCTGGTCACTACCCTATAACTGGAGTTCAAATGGAGGAATTCTTGGTGGCATGACTCTACACGGTCAAACACACATCTTATCTCATTATTTTTAAGGAAAGAAACTTATAATTACATGATGGGAACATGAGAAATAAAGTATTCAATTTATTCAAAACAAGGATACACGACATGTATATACTATACATGGTGTGTTCCTTTAAGCCTTCACATGGGTGTGTAATCCCTCCAAACCCAGTCATGTAACACCCCATACACAAGATGTGTTCTCCCAAGACACGATGTGTAATTGAATCGTTTTCCCCTACCCGGGTTCATTTACACGACTATCCCACATGGTTCTGTGAGAGTGAGACTACATGGAGTGGTCGTGCTAGACACAACATGTACTATAAGTATTTTACCGACCCATGTTGTTAGTCACACAACCAGTTACAAGACTAACACTACACGGTGTGTTTACTCCAAACACGACATGTATTAACTACCCATAATCAACCTTTGTCATTGGTCACACAGCTGGACACATTGTCTATACACACAACATGTACGTACAACACACAGAGTGTTCCACCAAAGTTTTCCCAACCCCATGTCTCAGCCCACAGAGGCAGTAACACGGTTAGAGACCACATTGTGGGTACATACAGTACACAAAATGTACTTAATAAAAATATTTTCTTCCCAAACAGAAGAATACAAGGCATGTATTCCGCAATACATACCGTGTATTCTGGTTTTTTCCAAATAGTAATCCACATAAACTACTTCTAAACCCGGAAAAACACTAAAATGAACATTAAAGTGCCAGATTCTGATCTGTGGGGGGCCCTACTCCCTGCTAATCAATTCTTGGCATCTTCTACATGTCATATACAAGCATAACAATGCAATGATCCCCCAAATTCTTGTCCATGAGGGCCCGTAACACCTCAAGAAGCTAATATTGGAATTCACTCAAACTAAACCATACATAATTAAATATCATATCAAATAGAAGTTATTATATCAAGGAATCTATCACAACAGCATGCATATCTAGAACAACATCTATTACAACAACATGAAATTAGTAATGCACCCTAAATGTCATGAAAAGAATGCATAACATGTGATTTTTATCAAGTGCCTATATGATGCATGAGATTTAATAACCTCATCTCATCGTGTTGTAATAGAAATAGAACCTCAATGACCTCAACTATAATAGCTCAAAACATGTCAATAACCCAATGGGGAAATCAAATCAATGTAAAATTTTCAAGACCATCAAAATTTGTTATAATCTAGGTAAATTAACTTTTCCTGGTACATGAGTTAGCTACTCCTGGGTACAGATTATTACCAACTACCTATTCCTTTCTATCCATATCTATAGGCTCCAAATAGTATGTCAAGAAGAAAACAATTCCTTTGATACCAATGTGTAACGTCCCGGTTCTAGGTGCCGCCTAGAGGTACCCCGTACCCGGTTGGTCACATGGCATCAAGCAAATTTCCCCAAATACCAAAGGCTATCGACTATGAGTGAGGGCCTTGGGTGTGATTATAGGGAAACTATTCCCCCATTGACAGATTAATGCAGTGGAAAGAAAAAGATAACAATAGTGGAAGCAGTAATAACATGTAATAAGTAAATAGTGGAAGACTGGAAGTAATAAACAACTGGAGCACATATATAAATAATACATCGTACATATGTCTCACAAAGTAGTCAAATAAGTCAAAATGATGGAATACAGTACTAAACCTAGGTGCAAAGATAACAAATAAACTCTAACAGCATCGCAAGCCTCATCTTGGTCCCATTCTCTCCAGATCCATAGTAATCATGTACCTAAAGTAGAAGGGTGATTCCCTTATCTATACCTGCCACAATATAATCTTTTTAGGCCCAAAAGCATGGCCCAAAAAGGGTGTGAGACGAATCCCTGTCCGCAACCACCCAATGATATGTGCCTAATAGTAAGTGAATATATAAGGCAGGAAACAACCAAAATGAACCAGTAAACAAGGAAGTACTCAAAAGTAAACAATCACACTATTTCAATTGCATTCATTATCATATACAAGTAATAAGCTAATAAAAAACAACTAAACCTCTAGAAGGTACATATAGCATATCCCCTCAGGTTCAACCAATCGAACACAAGCAACCCTCTAGGAAGTACTCAGTCTAACCCCTCTGGTTTAGCTTTAGTAGAGACTCCCTAAGGAAGCACTCACTGTCAATTCCCATTGTTCTCTCATAATGGTAAACTACAGACACATTGGGGAAGCACTCAATGCCCAATTCCTCATGTGGTCTCATAACATGGAACTATAGACTCTCTAAGGGAGAACTCACGTCCATCCACCCTATGATCTTGCAACATAAATGTAAACAGACACTCTGGAGAAGCCCTTAGCGTCCATTGTCACTTGGGTATACTACACCAGTTTCCCGTAGCCCTATGTATGTCAATCATGCATAGTTATGTTCAACAGAAAAGTTAAACCTTAAGAACTACTTGGATAACATCTTTCATGAACTACTTGGCTAACAGCTACAAGCATATCATAACATCAGATAATATCTCTCCATCCTAACAACACTAGGCATGGAAAACAAGAATCTTGACTAGAAAAGCTGGACCAAATGGTGAATATCAAAACAAACATGAGAAACACATGCTTATAATGAAAAAAACCATATTCACAATCAAATAACCACTACTCAGGAACAGAAGGCATAACAGGAATTTACAGGGATAAAATACCTAAACACGCAATACCCAGTTCTAGGGTATTGGATACCTTTGCACATAATATTCAAAGACTGACTATAGAAAGGAAAAAACACCTAGCTCGTCATTGTATGATCGATATACCCCAGTGTCTTCCCTTAAATCAACATAGAATATGTTAGATTTACAAAAACGTCCAAAACATTCAACTAAGGATATCTCATGAAAGAAGAGAAACCAGGAAATGATTACCTAGAAGAAGGAAGAGATCACTGTTCCAATTCCAACGCAATCGACAGTAGTCAAATCGGATAACGAATGAATAATCGGGGGCTATGGAATGAATCACACTCCTTGGTTGCTCCTAGATGAGATAGAGCTTGGAGAATGGGATTTTGTGAATGATATGTGACCCGGTCCGATATAACAATTAAAAAGAAAAGTATAGGGCATGTTCTTTAGAGGTATACAATGTGTACCTTCTTTAATTGGCCCCCGCTTTAGGTAGTCTCTAGGTTACCCCACATGGCCATTTACTCAACCATTACACATCCATTACATAGTCACATGTGACAACCAAATACAAGGCGTGTAATCCATAGTACACGGTGTGTACTCCTTAAATTTCCAGAAAATCCTCTTTTTCTAAAAAACACAAGAAAATAAAAACTCATACCTGAAAAGAAGTTCTGGGTTCTTACACTATCCACATAATCTGACACACACACATGGAGATTCCTCTTCAATGAAAAGGTGTAGTACTATGATTATTTTAGTACATATATTCCAATTTTTTTTGAAAACATAAATATTATTTAGGATACCATGCCACTGGGTGCATAGTGTGGCCAATGATTCAACACTACTACTTGAGTATCTAATGGTTTTTAAATATGCATGGATATGACATTTTTCAGCTATGGAGGTAGTTGTATATCACAAAAATGTTTTCTCTATGGTGTGTTGATAAATTTTCACTTTCTAGATCTACGATGGAGATGTGAATAGATTCATGTAGAGAAAACATAACCAGAATCGTTTTAGTGTACATGACATAAACACATTCTAGTTATACTGCTCAACTAGTATGGAAGGATATCCTTACTCGTAATCACGTTGGGATTATTTACAAGGTTTATAGGATTTTATATGCTCAAGTGATGAGGATATCTTTAGATATAGATAATCATATGGGAGTTTCTTCACCCAATAAATTCAATTAGAAGCTAAAACTGTATTATGCTAACCTAAATCATACTTCTATAACTTATCCATGTAGAATGAGAACCGTGTGTCATTATTCAAAGATGAATCATTAGGTTAATGAGACTATATAATATTTCATTCATCATCCTAATATTATATAATATATCCTCATGTTTCCCCCACCAATAGTGTAGAGGAAGAGGAATGGGATGTTAGTGACATTGTGGATGGCATCCTTGATAATCCATGGAAGGAAGACATTAATCATTTATGTATAGGTACATCCATAGGGTCCTGAGCTCCATGTACACCTTGGTCATGGACTAAACATCCTTAACATATAATTTCAAAATACCATTATTTTTAGGGATGGATGTACCAAAATATCCTCCAAATATTTTATGGTATGTGATTCTGAAATATCAAGGGTGATCGTGATTAGATTACCCTATTTTGAATCTAGCACTAGTATGTATGTTACTAGGTATAATCATGTCTTCTCCATATGGATCACTTCAATGTGAATTATTGGTGGTCTCAGAGTGAGGAACAATACAATGATTGTTAATCACAACTCCATTTGGAGGAAATTTAGAGTGATATATTTCTTCATAACATGAAGGACCTCTAAAAATGCTGGTGGTGGAATCGGTGGCTAAGAGAGTTTTATAAATTATCCTAGATTGTATATGGGTTATGAATCCCATTATAACAATAATTTTTCCAAAATCATTGTATGGAATTATGGGGAGTGTAGTGATAGCTGTAGGAGGGTATTTTCTAGCAAGAGTTACATGTCATGGATCTGGAGTAGTAAGCATCCCCAGGAAAGGGTGTTGGGTAGTTCACACTGGTGTGACCTATAAAAGAGTAATATCAAAGTTTTTTTCCATTGAAAAGGTTTACTAGTGCTGATAGTGGTGTTGGATGATAGGATATCCCCTTTTTTACTCTTGGGTGTATGATGGGGGGAGAAAATCCTCAATGACTACTACTGGTGGCATAGGTGGCTGAGAGAGTCGACTAGACTATCCTAGTTTGTAGATGGGGTATCAATACCTGTCTAACAATTAGTTTTTTGCGGTCATTGTATGTGATTATTTGGAGTGTAGTGACAGCTATAGGTGAGGAAGTTCCTCTAAGAGTGCATTTCATAGACTCGGAGTAGTAACCATCCCCAGGTAAGGGTGTTGGGTAGTTCAAACTAGTGTGATACAGATGGGACTAATATAGAACATTTTTTCCATTTGAAAGATTTCACGGTTTTGATAGTAGTTTTGGATGGTAGGATATAACCTTGTAGACATTTAGGTGTAAGATGGGATGGGAACACCCTCAATGTCCCCCATCTCCTCAACATATGGAATGTGACATCACCGTGCTTCAAGGATATCCTCTTAAAGCAGTTCGTAGTAATTATAGTATCCACTTTATCTATATGATATCTCAGCTACTAGGGTCATCAATATGGTCCTTGGGATTATAGAAAATCCCACACAATTTTCCTATTAGGCATGATTTCATCTTATTCATATATTTGGATGAGGTAATTGATGACCATTCACTACACAATCTATATTGGAGAAAAAGGGTGAGGGAACCTAATTGTTATTGGAGATGTGTCTATCGACACTTAGGGTTAAATGTAAATAATTGATACATACATAAATCTATAGGTGTATGATAAATCATGGGATACTATCTTAACCCCATGTATATTATCACTAGTAGGTGTATGTTTCCTATCTTTCTTAATGGATAGTATTTTATAGGAATCTATATCCAATTGAGAGTAGATACTTCAGAATGATGACTTCAAAAGTACATGTTGTTACCCATATATTAACAATTTAAATTTAATGAACTCACAATGGGTTCACATAATCTATTTTATATTCCATCTATTTGGACTGTTGCATCAGATTACACTAGGATGGTCACAATATGAGTCCCTCATTCTGATTTTCCAAATAAGAGAATCATTTCACCCACAGGATGATGGTGAAAATACCATTGATTAGAATTGGTGGATGGGAAGTAAACCTATCTCTCTAAAGATATTGTAACATAGTTCAATAAAAAACATATATTTAGGAAAATATTAGGAATATTTTTCCCAATTCTATCTTTATAGAGACATCAATTTATTAAAACAATTTCCACCTAAGAAGGGAAATGATCTTTTGGTCAGAATGTATATAAGTTATATGTATATTGGGAATCTAGATATTTGTTTTTTATCTCCCTCATTCATTATAGGTGAGAATCTTAATCTTTTCAAAAAAATATAAAATCATGGTCTATGATTTTAGAGCAATATAGGGAGGCTGATTGCATTTTCCTCATATGTGGACATGAATGAATCTTATTCCTTCCACATAAGTCATCCTATGGTCATCAAACATTTCACTATAAACATATTGAAAAATATATCATATTCTCATCACATACGGTATCATATTCTCATTAAATAAGGAATCCCAAGTATTTCACATGAGGTGTCCTATGTTCATCATATAAGGAATCTTACTCCCATCGTCTAAGTCATTCCATGTCCATCATATGATGAATTATGGGTTTATAAAATATCAGGAAGGTGGGTAATACTATAATCATCACATATAGAATATTATATTTTCATAGAAGGAATGCAGGTCCCCTATTATGCTCACCACATAAGGGAGCTTGATCATATTATGCTCATAACATAAGGGAAATTGATCCTCACACATAAGGGAGGGTGATTTTGTTACATATGTGTGGTATTTGTTTAACATTTGGTGGGAACACTCATGGTATGAATTCAAGTGTGGACACTATATAAGTATTGGAGTTTCCTTGGGAGGATTCAAGGTTTGGGAAATACAAATTCATTGGAATAATATATGTTGATACAATGTTTGGGTGTTTGGATTGAACCACTAAGAGACATCTTATTTTTCTTGTTGTAAGGTGAATCAAAACCCACATAGTATAATTTTCATAGTATAAGGTCATATGATAATACAAGTCCTTGAAATTGAATGTTAAGTGATAAATACACTCATTGAATTATTGTAGTGACAATGAAGGATTTAGTGGGGTTACATATTGGGTTCCACAACCCTTTCTATGAATAAACAAGTTTACATATTGGTCGTATATATTAGGCCAACAAACTATTTATTTGATTAAAAAATGATACAAGGGGGATGTTATTTAAATTATACCCAATCTTAGTATGATGAAAATGAATCATAATATAATTTCAACATTAAAAATTGTGAATTTTTAATTTTAATGAATGAATCTTGATTGGGAAGATGTGGGTCCCTTGAGCCGTTAACTCTCATTGAAAATTTTTTCACAATAGAGACATCAGTTTGGTGACTATGGGATATTATTAATTTATTAAGGGTTATACACAAGACCTTGGAATTCAATAGGAATTTTTTAACTTATTAAATGGTTGTTATTCATGGAAAGGAGCCGTGTAAAAATTGACAAAAAATTTTCAAATGATTTGAATGGATTACACGAGTTAATTCACTTATACGATTCTCACCTATAACAGTCCATGGAAAATTTATTCAAATAAATTTTTTTATGTCGTAGAAATATGAGTTTCACAAGTTGAGATACTTCAAATTCATCCAATGATCCAAAATCCATCAATGTGTCTAGCTAATAGTTATTTATAATCTTTTGTCTTGCAAAACTGGTTGGATCATGGAATACTTTTGGGCATGCACAAATCTGAAATTGCATAGTGCCCCAAGTTACATGATCATCCAACTTGGGTTGCATGGGAATATAGACATGTTCTTTAAAATTGATTCTTTTGACCATTATTCCACCTCGATCCATCTTGGGTGTGTTTTTTAGCATCAACACATATGATGTAAACTCGACCTCTGTGCATCCTCAGACTACCTCATTGGATTCACCCAATACGCAAAAATTAGAGGCATGTCATCCTAGACTGTGGGTAGTGGGTCTAGTCACTAAACAATGGGTGAAGTGACTTATCCCCTCTCACCCAGTTGTGGTATCTCACAATATGGTCCCTAGATAGAATCCTTTTCTAATATAAGGTTTGTGATAAGAATCATTACCATCAACATGTGAATAACAAGGTCCAACATTTGGGTCGTAGTTGGTTGTCATTGTGCTAAAATCATTAAAATGGAAATGATATACTATAATCACTAAATTTAATTAGGGGAGATGAATACTTATAAACACATAATATGAAAAACAATCCCAACTTGATGTATGTAATATTTGTATATTCCCAACAACTATTGATTTAGAGATTCGAGATGGAAAATAGGTTATCAGAGTTCTTGTGGATGTATATGTTCTACACTGAACAAAAATCAAGTTATCTTTCTTCAAATATGAACTCAAATACCCTTAGCACTATTTCTAATATATCTTATATGATGGGTGATCCTGATACAGATTATATGATTGGTGATCCCGATATAGCTTATATGATGGGTGTGCCTAGAGAGCACTCCAATTCATTGGTTAATGTTACTTATCATTATAGGAGAGAATGATGGAGTTAATTAGTGATGTTTCTCCTATGTATTTAACTGGGATTGAGTTATTTATGAATTGGGTTATAAATATAATGTTTAAATATTCCATAATGGTTTTTTATTTACTTTCTATTGGTTTTATTGGTTTTCCTTGAGAAAAACGTGTTTGTTTTCCATGGGGAAATTATTTATTTAATACACTCAAATAATATTGTGATAATGGTAAAATATTTATGGACTTTCATATTTTTCATTGAACTAAGGTATTTCTTCCTTTTTTCCTTTACTAAGATTTTTTTTCATCGCATGTTTTAAAATATTTTTCATACGGATTAAGGATGTGTAAGAATAAAGAAGTAAAGTTGAAACTTGTGTGGATTTTTCATGAAAATAAAAAATGTTTCTTTTTAAAGGTATTATATTGTGGGGAAATGGATAATAAATAAAAGTTTTCACTTTATAAAATATTGTTTTTCTATGTATGAGTTATGGATTAATTCTCTAAAACTAAAAACCAATAAATATCCATAGGTATATAAAAATGATTTATACTCTAAATCCATTGTATTATGAAATATTTATGTTTGGTTATTAATATATAAAACCATATTAAATAAGTATCTACACTGAATTAAAAAAAATTTATGTCTACATATCATAAATTTTATATCTGGTTTCCTTCTAATGGAAAATTTATACTTCGTGCATGGGTAGATATGGACTACACCCTCCTTGAATATATGCGTTTATTATTTCATCAAAACATCTAATTGATGAAGATATAGATGAATTATATGAATATATATGTTATTTTAAATATTATTTTTTATTATAGATACATAAATTATTATTTAACTCTATTAACACTGCTAAACTAGTGTTGTTCATTTTTCTATGGATCAACACATGTGACGAGGGATTAACTGATTATAATGCATAAACATGTGATCATGATACATAGGGTGTTTGAATTTTTTACCCAATTGAGTGAGTTATATTATTATTTTTATTATGTATTAAAAATAATAATAAGGATAATGAATAAAAGAAAATAAATAAAATGAAAATCTTTCTTTCTTTCAAAATGGGCATAACGTGTGAGGGATAAAATAGCGCCACCCAAGGGCCTTCTTTAAACTCATAGGAACTAGGGTTTTGATTGACCTAAAACAACTAGAATGAATATCACGCATCACCATGATCATGTGAGATCATTTGAAATACAACCCATTTTATTGATACTTCCATATAAAATGATGCTATAAGAGGACTGAGCCACACAATCCGATGTGATCAATCTTGAAGGGGCCACCTATTTTTGCCACAACACTTTCATGTCATGATAATGTGAGGTTCCTCTAATGTCAGGATCATAGCTTGCTTCATCTTCATCAACTGTCAAGAAAACCAGGTAATCAACCTCATCCATAGATCCATGATCTTATATTAAGATATGGATCAACCCATATCATTTCTCCTTAGTTCATGTTGGGAACCACCATTATAGTATGGTGTATCATAGGGTGTGATGGAAACCCACAGTAAAGATTTTTGTGTTACTTGAAGCCTCCATGAAGGCACAAGATGTTGAGAATATGGTCTACAGATGAGAATAACATCCATTATACACTAAAAATAGAGAATCATGCAAAGAAGTTTTACATGGTTATCACCACACCCGAATATGGTGGATGAGAAGTATCCACTATGATAATGTTGTGTTCCAATGACAAAACATGTGTGAAAAATACTTGAAGCACATGAATGAAACTCCATATATGGACCATGTGACCATGCAAAGCTGCATCCAGGTTATGCGATCTCGCAAATGAAAAATGTGTGTCACATTGAGAATATGAAGATTTCCAGCGTTGTAGAAATATCTATTGATGTGACACTAGTTTTTGTATCAGAGACTAGATATATCATTGTAATGTAGGGAGGTGCATGTTTTTAGGATTTTCCACATTTGTTGGATTCACAGATATATTGTGCAATCCTTAATATATAAATATCATGAACTCGAAAAAAAATTAATGTGGTTTTTTAATTTTATTTTTTTAAACGAGATTGGGTTTGATGTATTTTCAAAAATAGGTCTAGAGATGAAAGAACCCCATACATGCATCTACCCTTTCCACAATATGTGAACAGGGTTCACGCATCCTATGAATTTTTTTTTGAAGCAACTATGAACCTCATTCACTCTTCCTCTATATGTTTTTTTTTAAAATTTTGTTATTTTTTTGAATATTTAAAAATTTTATTTAATTTTTTTTATTTTGATTATATATATAAATAATTTCAATAGAATTTATCTATTATTTAATATCCAATTTTATTTCCATTACAACAGTCTAAATTCTGACTAAAACATTCACACATGGCCCCATTTTATATGAGGGATTTCCCTAGAAATCATTCTATATTTCCAATATGGGATTCTGGTTCTCCCTTTCCTGCACAGAACATTCTGTATTTTTGATGTGTGACCCAATAATGTTTCATGTATATGGACTTGAAATATTATAAAATATAAACTATAAGACCAATACAAATGAATCATAAAACATAGATTAAATATATAATAAATAGTTGAAAATAAAAAGAATTTCATAGAAAAGGTTGATGAAAAATAATTTATAACATTTCAAAACCACCAACATGAAGCTTATAAATCTTCCAAGTGAAATTTAAATCCTATAAAATATAAACTATAAAAACAATATAAATTAAAATCAAAACATAGATTAAATTTATAAGAAATAATTGAAAATAAAAATAATTTCATAAATTGTTTTGATGAAAATTAATTTATAATCATTGAAAAACACCTACTTGAAACTTAAAAATGATTCAAGTATGTGGAATTTAAATTCTATAAGATAAAATTGTTAAATATACAAAAAAGAACAATTTTTTTAAAACATCTAGAGGAAGAGTGAACGGGGCTCAAATTTCCTTCAAAAAAGTCACAAAGGATGCATGAACCACGTTCATGCATCTTGGTGAGTGGAGATGTGTGTAGGGGTTCACGCATCTCCAGACCCATTTAGAAAATACCTGCAACCCCATTCATTTTTTTTAAAAACCCCCACTTTAAAAATATAGCCTAAATCAAAGAAGGTTGCTGCTACTCTCGAAGGATATAATCTTACATTCCACACAATTCATAGTATGTAAATCCCACATAAGGGATATGTGATGTAGAATTTGAGAAAAATCCATTACATAATAATTCTCATGTGGAGGTGATATCACGTAATCTCTCTTCATCTAACCCATCTTCTGAATGACTGTGGGCACCGCGTGATCCCTCATGTGAAGATAAAAGGCATCACATAACCAGTGTTGAGAAATTATATGGCATCACATAACCCAAAAAGTAGATAGTGGATGCACCTTGAGTATATACATCATAAGACAAGCATAGAACCAAACATATATCAAATTCCCACCTCTTCCTAGAATAAAATTAAATAATCACACATCCTATTATGAGAATAATTGTGGACAGTGACTCAGTGCTTGGCTATGATCAAGTCCAAAATAATTTTTTTAATGCACCACCATATTCATGTATAAAATAATATTCAAGGTGCGATGAATCATGAAAATACAATGAAATTACACACCACACATGCGCAACATTCCAATGCACATCAGGAGCTCCAAGCCGCACATGAAATCTCCATGTGAATAAAATAAATATTCCATGTGCCTGTATCACAGGATTGACATGTGGTGTCTAACCATGTATCTATCATCTGATACCCTTTATGGGATCACATTAGGATTTGGATGTCATACAATTCCCTCATGAAATCCTTTAACGACACAACACATTCAGTAGTCTTGGGTTATATGACATTCTTTAAACAAATTGTATCACTTTTCAAGAAGCATTTGGAATACTTCCTTGACATGAAAAAACCCAAAGTTACATTATGGAATCATACAATTATGGACATATGATAAGTCAATGTAGAAACAAACTAACTATCCTTGATAATTTCTGCATGCTTTCGTGAGTCCCATCGGTGAACTTGCGGTGTATCAAATTCAAGAAGAGAAAATATCCATGAATAATTATTCATGTCATCAAAAGAATCAAAGCTAATCACACAACATGCCATAGTAGAAATGGATGAATGAGCAAGATAACTCACATGTTCCATTATAAGATCCCATATTGATCATGTGACAGAATCATGGAAAATCCGTGGGTGGAGGCTGCAAAACTCTTTAGAAAAAAATGAGGAACAATATGAAAAGGGAGAGCCCCTTGGTGGTCGTGAAGCACATACAACATATCGTCATTAAAAATAATATATTTACTTAATGATATCAAAGAATAATCATTAAAACCATGAAACATTTTAAAATAAAACTAAGGAGATAAAGGGGAGGAGGTGATAGGTTCTCGTGATTGCTGAAGGACATGTGGTGCACCCTTGACGATTTTCAAGACACCATGAGTCCCTAGAGACATGTTTTCCTCATCTCATGAAGTATCTTTGACTTCTCATCCCATCTACACAAAATTCTTCAGGTATATCTAGGAAACACCACACTTCCCATTCATTGATCTAAGGAAAAACAAATTGATTTTTCAAAAACATGATTGCAAACCCTCATATGACCTATATTGGTCATGCAAGGCATCATAAAAAAATTATGTAAATAACCATGATGTTACTAATGAAAATTCACATAATCCCTAAACATTGTAAAATAAAACAATGAGGTAAATGAGGAAGGAGGTGAGATCTCTCACGATCGCTGAAATACATGTGACACGCTATGAATGTTTGCTGCATAGTCTCACGAGAACCCCAAACAAACTACCCTTTCTTTACAAAGTATTCCAAGAAAGGCATCAAGATCTCATGAATTTCCTTGGAAATGCCAATGGGACAGGTTGAAATTTTAGTTGACATTTCCTCATGATCAAACAAGTCTTCATTAATTGGAAAAAATCCAATAAAGGGAGTGTTGAAAGAAGAGACTTTCTACTACTAAAAATTAGATGACACACTCGGAACGGTCTGCGACAGAGACTCGCAAAGCCACATGATGCAAGATCCCTTCACCAACTCTAGCCTATACTAGTTCTAGATATTACACACAATGTGTCGAGAATTCATGGGTGGAGATACCATTAAATTACCCACCCTTGAAAGAAAAATAAATTGACTACTATGTAAAGGAAACTCTCAAGAACAAAAGTCCTAAGTGTCGAAGTGGAATTATTGGAGTGGCTGATCTTGTGAACATAATATCTTATATCATGTAATATACTGCCATAAAATTGGAGAAATCATACACCATACATAAGGTACTTATGTGATCATTAAATAATCACGTTAAGGGACATTGGTATGGTGTAAAAAGACTATATTGCATGTCTTCTAGATCACATAAGACTCAGAAAAAATGATACTGAACAAACCTATGGAATTCACAATATAAGGGTTATAAATAAAATCAAATATGGAAGAATTAGTCAAAATAAATGATCTATATCCCTCATTCACTTCACAGAAGTCATATAAAGATGCAAAATAACACTAAGACACATCACCTAGAACTCACGACATTCCTACATCATTCTATTTGGGACACGTGAAATCCTCTGAATATGTCAATGAAAATCACACGGTCCCATTGGACATGCCATTGTGGAATCAAAAATCCCTCTGGGTCTATCACCTATGCCTTGTGATGTTCTTTATATACATATCTTGACTCATATAGAAGTGGTAACTTGTATCAATGAAATCATGCTATTGCATCTGGGCATGAATACCAAAATCCCATGGTACTCTCTGGGAAAGCTATATAAGACCCATGGTATGCTCAAGACATGACGTTCAGGTCTAATGATGAATTCTAGGGATGTTAGCTAAGATGAGTTACATCCTTCAAACTATGTTTCAATGGATCTTACGAAACCTCCCATATGATTCATGACAAGTCATGAGATGACTTCCAGGACATGCCAACCGAGTCATGCAATGTCCCACAGATGAGTCAAATGGGTCATGATTCACCCTATAGACTAGTAGGCTAGGTCATAAGGGAAACCCCAGATTGTTTCCCCAATCAATAGGGAAGCATCAATGTGTAAGCCACAATATAAAGGGAAATACGATGACTCTGATTCCTTCCATATTCAAGATACGTAGACCACCTCTTTGAGGTTTGAGATCCATATTTATTATCAAATGTGATACCAATATCTAACTACCTTTTCCCAATAAATGACATTAGTCACTTGCTAACCTTTATATCTCGTGACAAGCATAGATCACATGAGATTTGGGAGTTCTACTGATCATTTCATATTCACCATAAACCCTAGGGTTATAAGGGAAAATTTAGTGCATAATCCCTAAGTACCAACTTCATATTGTATGTCCATAATCAATATAGAAACCTCAGAGTTTAATCCTAAATATAATGGGAACATTAGTGACTACGATTCTAGCCATATCCAGGATATTTTTCCACCTCTACCTAAGGTTCGATCTCCATATCGACCATTCATGGAAATCGCAGCATCTAAGTCCCTTATTTAAATCAATTAAATTGATTAATTTCAATCCCTTATTTCTCAAAATGATCATTGATCATGTAGGATTAGGTAATTTCACCGATCATAACATCTGCACTATAAAACACCACAATGGTACATGGAAACCTTAGTGTGTAAACCTTTATAGAAATCGAAATATGATGACTATAATTCCTACCATAACCAGGATACACATGACAACTTTCTAAGGACCGATCTCAAATAAACACCCATTTTAGTGTAAGTAATTTTATGAATCTAGAATCTCATCCTTCGGGTCTCAATTAGTACTAGGATATGATCACCTTATCTCATCCATCAGCAGAATAAGAATCCAACTATTCACTGATGATTATAATTCCTACCATAACCTGGATATGCATAATTTATTTCCTTGACATGATACCTATAATAAATTACCTCAGGACCATCTGAGTGAAAAATTCCTACATCATGGTCAATTAAATGATCATATTTTTGTCCCTTATTTCTCACACATAGCATGACTAATGTGATCTTAGTGAGTTTGGATAATCATATCATCTACGCCATAATCAAATATAATGATAGGGGTAACCTCAATATGTAAGCCCTAAATAATTGAACAAATATGAATCTGATTCAAACCATAATTATGATATGTAGAACATCTCCTTGAGACCTAAGATAAAAAATTTGATGTCTCAGTACCTGCACATATGTCCTATTTTCTTGATTTGAAACTGCATGTTATTAATTAACTTTGTGGGTTTTGATTTCTCTAATAACAGAGATACGTAGGATGCCTCATAATGGATCAATCCCTTCCTCAAAATATTAACCACCACATCTCATAGCATCACATTCTAAAGCATTTGGTCATAAAAATTCAGCACCTAAAGAAGTTATTCACCTCTAATGATATGGGTGAAGAACCACAGATACGTACAGATGGATTCACTAATGAGACCAATATCCCCTCAATCCATCAATGAGACTCTAGTTATTTGTTTAAATGATTGAATTAACCTTTAAATGAGAGAATTAACTAATGAATCATTTTTTCTGGGTAACCAGTATGTATCATGATTAGGAATATATACATAAACATATATTAATTGTATAATAGAGTGCCGAAGTAGGAAAAAAACCCCCCAAAAGGGTGTGATGAGCATGAACTCTCATCCTCTCAACCAATGTGTGTCTCTAATAGTCTCTAGTTCGAAAAACCTAGATGATTGTCTGCCTTTGGAAAGAAATTCTTTACCCAGCTACAAATGGGGGAACTATTGGGTGTTTTTAGGAAATTTGAAAATGGTATCCAGATGAGTGAAACCCAATTCATTTAACAAAAACCCTATTAAACCAAAATGTTGAACCCAATGTGAATTTTTTTATTGAAAAATGTGATCATTTATTGTATGTTGGGCCATTTCATATTCCCTTACCTGTAAAAAATGGTGAACCTGATGTGAATCTTAGCAATGACAAAAGGATTGGTTATTGTCCATCAAGCCATTTAGTTTTCCCTTATATGCAAACAAAATGGTAAAATCAATACAAATAACTATAACAATAGATCAATTGGGATATAATGTGACATGAAACATTGTTTTGAAAGCACTATACAAACAAATAATTAATTCTGACATTATCTTATAGATGATTTTCTATAGCCAGGATTCTCAAAAAAGAAGTCCATCCTCATTTTGACAATTCCAAAAAAGAAGAATGGTTGAATCAAGTAATATCATGAAAATTGTTTTAGGAATGTATATCTAATTGAGAACATTACGTATATGATATTTTATTAATTAGTAACCTTGTTTCTTGTTTTCTACATGACGGAAGATACTGACAACATTGTAATTCAATAAAATTCCTTCCTCATCCAACATTCACTCTAGAAAAATTATCCATGGATGCAACTTCTATTTGTCACAAAATAATTTCTATTGCTCAACCACTCCTACGATAGGTAAAAAAATGCGATGGTCTGGGATTACCACTAACATGGTACAATCCAAACCATGTAAGCTACTAGTGAAGTTCTCTAATTAGGATGAACGGTGATTCCACATCACCCATGAAAGGCTGCTTCTATGAAATTATCCCTTGTTGTTATAACCAAAAAATTCATGAGCATATCCCCAGATTTTGAAAACCTTTATCTTCAATATCTGATGAAGGAATACTAAGAGGCCAAAAACATATCCCTTCCAGTTTAGGTTCCACTGAAGATGGAACATATCTACTTCCATCACCAACACCATCCCACTAGTACGAGTCATTCACCTTTTGAGGGTACCATCTGCACACCAGTGCCTATGATGTCCATGAATGAGCTACGAGGAAGACTCATTGGAGGAGGAACACATTTCATATCCAGGAGAGGGCTCATAAGAACACTCATACTGGTGATGATTATGAGTATATTTATGAAATAACCAGCATGCATGATCATATCCCTGCTCGTGCGGAATATTTTTGTGGGAATATCCCCACAATAGGCATGGAGTAGGATCATACTCCTACCCCCATGAATGAAGCCCATCAGTATATTCTTATGGAACAAGGGGAAAATAATTGGGAACATATCCACACTTTAATTGAAAAAATATTCTGGTTTATCCTAGAGATAGAAAATGTGAATGCTCATTTCCCGTCACACCTTTTTCTAAAATCCCAATATATTTTAGCAACAGTTGAAGAACTCTATCAGATTATTTTGTCACTATTTCAGATAAAGGTTCTTGTGCATACTCTTATGCCTATTGCCATGATAGTTCAATAATCTAATCATCGTGATCAAGTTTCTTTTCCTGAGTAAGGACACATTCTTTCTTCCGCGTCTGATGATAATCAGAATATTCCAATGAAAGGATAAGCATTGGACTGGGGTAATATCCATGTTCCAATTGGGGCTCACTGGGTGAGAGAGGAACATGCCTCAGGCTAGGAGAACATGCCTTTAGAAGATGTATGATGAGAAATTAAAAAGGCCCACAATCAGGATCATATCCCCATTATGGTCGGGTCTCACCACATGAGAGGGGAAAAAGCCTTGGGACATGCTCATATTCTTATTATAGATGTCCAGCATCATAATTTAAAGGCTTAGGAATGGGAATATATCGTGGTTCTATCAGGTCATGACTATGTGATACTGGCACAAGACTCAGGATAGGCTCTTATTCCTGTTAGTGAATCGTTCCAGCATATTCTAATAGATCACAGAAGCCAGTCACATATTCCCAATTCGTTCAAAGAACGATTGTGCTAGTGCAACTCTAAAGAAACATAGGGGAGGCTCATTTTCCGTCTCCTATTCTAGAGTTCCATTGAAATATTCTGATGGGGAATGCATATTCATTGCAGGATCATACTCATGTTCCATCCAGGGCCTACTGTGTGAGTTCATAACATACCTTGTGCTAGAATTATATTCCTTCCAAGAAATATGTGCAACATATTCCAAAGGCTCAAGATCATGCTCATATTCCTATCTTGAATGAGGATCACCATGTGAGAATGGATCATTCCTTAGAAAAGGCTCAAATTCCTATCAACAATTTGATAGGTAATTTGTATATTCCCATATCCTCTCAACACCAGGATCATTCTCTCGTAGCATCATATAGTAATACACAAATTAAGAAAACTATCATACAACTGGCTCATACCCCTAAAAAATCCCCAAACGTGGATCAACATATCCCAAACATGACGTAGAACATGGACCATACTCCTAATCTTCATAATTCATGTTTCTTTTATCTCATTTGAGACACATTCTCATAACCACAAGAGTCTGTCGACACTTCTATCGAAACAGAAGTAGAAGACATTTAGTACCATGATAGTCCTCCTCATGGTAGTTTGGGGATGGATCACATGAATTATACTCCTGAAATCCACCTTGGTCAACCTCCCCATAGAGATATCTCTAAAGGGAAATGAAATCCTCACTTTTCCATACACCTCTATCGAGAGAGTCGAACCAAACTATGATTCCTTTATAAAGAGAGGTGCTCAAAACATTGGGATCAACAATATATGGTTCCCCATAAACTTCCAGTTGCACCCCACCCACGTCAGCTAGTAGCTATTAGAGCCATATTCTATAGTCTGATCAGATGGAGGCATGTAATTCATATGAGGAGGTGGATGACATTGAAATATAAGAGAGTTATCCAGGAACAACCTCCAGATATTGTTTTGGACCCTCTCAACTACTGACTATGAGATCCTAGATGAACTAGAAATGGAGTTCATGCCTTATATATTCCAAAATATATGGTCTACTCATTAGAAATTAAAGGATTGGTGTCCCCCATATCTAGGATATGAATGTGACCATCATAAAATCAATATACTTTTTGGTTAGCTAAACCTGGTTTCTATCTCCATGGACTGAGATCCATAATTGGAAAAGCACAAAGTAAATACGCAACATGCTTGTTGCCATTACATCACAACTCTTTGATAGCTTATCTCTAAATCCACTCAACTCATATGTATTTAAGGATGGGAAAAATATGGATAATTACACCTTTCCTCTCCCACAGAACAACATAATCCCTCATATATGGAATCTTAAAATGTTATATCCTTTGAAAAAATTATGGGATAGTGTAATGATCAGGCTAGATGGTCACTGAAAAAAAATTCCCCAACTTCGACAGTACTGAGACACCATGAATGAGGAGAGAAGTTAGCCCATAAGATTTGAAACTAGGATCATCAAGATAATATGAGGACATTCCAAACAAGAAGACTGATGTTACAATCACCCAAACAAACTTCGCATAAAGAATGGTTCAAACATGGGCTACCATCACACGCAAATCCCATGTGAGGACAACTATGTCGCATCAAGCATACCATAGTAGTAACTAACATAGTATCCATCTAGGATATGACTCAGCCACCTAGTCTAAAAGAACATCTACCACTATCTCTACCCCTCAGATCATTAATTACCAAGAGGATTCAGGACATACCCTTAGCAGCTTCAGGTGAACCCCAACCCTCCTGGCTTGTGGAATTTATATCTCAATCATCATCCCTTGGATAATTGTACCCTAATAAAATGTTGGAGGCATAAGTAGTGATTCTAGATCACCCCACACCATTGGGAATGAGGATTTTAAATCTTTATGTTAATCTCAGGAATCATAAAGTCCCTAAATGGATCCATTAGAACCTCAAAAATTGGACAAATCCCTTCCAATTGTGGGCCCAAATAAACTCCACCTCACAGGGTTGGGGTCATTTTTATCGCCATCACTTCCATAAAGGGAATTAGACCTCTCTTGGTTTGGGGTAATCAATCAATGGTCATTATTCCACCAAATACTCCCATCACAAGAAAAACCCCTTTCTACTTGGGGCACTATCAGCAACCATGACTGGAAACTCCCTTAGAGTCAGTATTCATAGAGAAAAATGGGAAGAATGTTTGATGAAGAAAATCATACCCCACTGGGTTCACAAGGAAAAATGTACCAACATGGCCAAGGGTTTAAATAATTACCTTCAATAAGAAAGTGTTTATAATCAGCCTCTTGCATCAAAAGTAATGGAAAAACCACCATTTATTGATATGCCTCTATGAATTTCATCACTATCAATATGGAAGATACTGATCAAGACACAATTGAAAGAAGTATGCAATATTGGAAACATACCTAAGGTGGAGGGTAACGTAGATTCACCAAATTAGGCTAAATGCACAAGTAACCAAAGATAGATCCAAAACATGGAAACTATGAATATCGATCTTCCACCTCCATGACGGAATATTAATAAGGGGAAGGTTATATCCACATCATGATCACATCCTAGAAGAAATAGGGTTCCTTACATGAAGGAATAATTTTCATAATTTGAGAGAAAAATAAAAACTCTATGAAAACTCAATAAAGAGATACTCAGAGGCAATGTTCCCACTCAGTACCATCTTCATAAAGAGAATAATTTTATCCCTCCCATAGATGATCTTTTAAAAAAGTGGTATCTATGAAATTGGTTGGCTCTGAATCTAGGTTTCTATTTCACATAAATTAGGAAGTATAGAATTATTGTGACTTCCCTCCATTGCATAAAAACCTATCCCTATCCCGGAAAACCGTTCAATCATGGGAGGAATTAAAAAGAGGTGGGAGATAAAAGTGGGTCCAAATCATCAACCATTATCAGATCTCTATAGTCAGGGGATGACTTAGAGAACAAGCCCTGAAAAATATCCTTAATATTATCTAGTCACTAGATACTCTAATGTAATCCATGGAAGGGTGACACACACTGGTACATCCTGAGAGGAATCTGTATCCCGATTGGGCGGACAACACTTTTCCCCCAACCAATTTTAGAAATCCATCCCTCTCTACATTGATGGTGAGGGTGACCCCAAACAACATCTCACACACTTTGTATACTAATGTGGGATGATGATGGGCCCTTGAGATCAATATAAGGCAATAAAGATAATTTGTTTTGTATGGACTCTAATAGGTCCAGCCATTGTTTGGAATAGTAGTCTGCCAACAAGATTCATTTTAGGATGGGAAGATGTTCATCGTTAATTCCATTATCAATTCAGTTATACACTATGGAATATGACGATGGTTGAATTGAAAAATTACAAAAAAAAAACGATAATGAAATGGCGTATGAATTCATATCAAGGTGAGAGGGTTTGGCCTACTCACTCAACACCCCTCTCTCACAAGAGAAACTATTGGAACTCTATACTGAAAATATTAGGAAAGAGTTGCAGATGCATCTAATTCCAATGAATTATCCCAGTGAATTCTATGAGTTTTCTAATATGTACCAATGTTTAGAAGAGGTAACCCATAAAACCCAATCCAAAACCTGACTGATTCCCAAAGTATAGTGAAAAATGCTAGCTAGATAATAATTTGAAACTATCACTCTCAAGATAGTAGTAGCACCTGTCCAAATACCTAGGAAGGCCCAGAACCAACCATAACCTCTTGTTGAAAAAAAACCATAGAATTTCCCTCAGTCGAAAGCACTAAGAAATTAGGGTTCAATAAGATTTTAAGAAGGGATGAATAAGGAATACTCCTTCTAGAATGAATAAGCCACAAATTATTTCATGCTAGCAATGGAAAATTATTTTCTCACACATCCACAACCTAGAATGCCTGATAAGGTTGACCTCACTGACTATACTGATTACTAACTTTTCCACAGAAGGTGGGGTCATAATATCTTTAATAGTTTCATATTCAGATACATCATTCAAGGAATGATTGATCCTAGACAAGTGTTTCTAGATAAATCCCCAGATTAGGTGGCCTATTTGACCTTCATCTAGTCCAAAGAATGTAGTGATTAGAAGAAGGTCCCGGCTAGACGTGTATAAAAATTAAACAACTGGATGAATCGAAAAGTTGTTTATTTAGCATACACCACTCTAAAAGCATAATTACACAGAATCATGATAGCTCCACCACCTAAGGTGGGAACATGAAATGTTCCTCCCAATGCTGGGTGTGATGACTGAAAGTAAGAATAAAGAGTAGAAAAAGAGTCATATTCTTCTACAAAGTGATCCTTAACTCTCACTAATTTAATCCCCACAACATCTTTGGAATGGGATCCACACCACCAAATAGAACCCTAATTAGATGAAGAACTCATATTTGGTTGTTTCAACAAGATTCAATTGTCAGTACCTTTATTTGATGATGATTTTTTCCCAAAAAATTATTTTCCTTCACATAACAGGGGAATGTGAGGTTGTATGTGCCAGAGTTGAGGATATAGAAGAAAATACAGACATAGTCAGACCCAATATTCTAGCCAAGTACCTATGGAAAATACAAATGCAGTTGACAATCATGGGAATGTGCTTCAGTAAGACCAATAGAGGAAGATAGGCATATCAGAACTCTATAGTAGTTGTCCACACCAGATTGTATTTCATGATCGCATAGTGCGGGGTCCAATCTAATCAACCTAGGAAACAGGGAAGTTACACACAACATGCACCACAGGAAGCTGATACTCACTCAACCTCTACATAAAATCTAGGTCCATCTACCATAAATTCCCCAGTTACTCATCTATAAGTCTAGGAGAATCCTCATATTAGGATGCTCCAACCTATGGCACAAAAATATGATATTTTGGAATAGCTGGTGTAGTCCCAGTAAATATCCCTATCCTCGATGACCATAATCATTCTAAAGAACTGAGAAGGGAACTTATTGAATCACCCCATACCGCACCAAATTTAATATAGAAGTTGTTGCAGCCAAGGTCTATCGAGTGGAGACCATTTCATCATAATTCCATGTTTCCATCTCATTCACCGATCAATGTCAAGAAGAGGACCATCAATGGAACAAAAAACCCCTGTATGTCTTGTGAAGACTCAATAATGTCAAAATACAAAGGGTTATGATTGATAATGGTTTAAGGATAAATCTTATCCCAGTCTAACCCTACGTCTTTTGGGATATGGTGAAATGGAACTTTCTCCCACATGGCTAACCATCCATGGGTATGATAAGCATGAGAAAATACCTTTTGGGGAAAACAAGATTGTATCTTAGTTTGGGGATCTTACATAGGACCCTCAACATATGGTAATCTAGCAAGACACCGCGTATAATGTCCTCTTAGGAAGTCCCTAGATCTATATCCATCTGGCGATACCTTCAACATATCACCAATGATTGAGGTATCCCATTAATGGAAAATTTATCATACTATATAGTGATAGTGCTCCTTTGGAATCATATTAGGACACATATGATGAGGTTGATTTCTATAAAAAGGATGGAAAAACACCAATGGTGGCTAGGGATATATAGGTTTCCGATCCCAATGGATTTAGGACCACCCCTATAAATCCCTAGAGTATGCTCAATGATAACTACGTACTCCCTATAAACCAAGTTAAGGCCATTAATATAATCCCAGAGGTCCCATAAAATCATGTCCCTAGTGAAAAAATCAATGAATATCTGCTCTGATATATCTCTACAACAACTTAGTCAACAAGGAAAGATGATGCATTTTCTCAGGGACTCTCTCACCCAAATAACGATAGTGAGGTCTCCATATTCCTGTCACTATCTGAAAATGCCTCTATAGACTCATGGATGGAATAATATGATGTTGAACTTTGGAACACACCTCCAACATTTGAAGAAGGTGTATACACCACCATCGATGAACTCAAGAAGATAAATTTAGGAACAAAGGAAGACCCTCTTCATACACTAAGTAGTTCCACGACCCCCCTCAAAGAGAAAGAGATTTATATCTCATTTCTGAGGAAGCGTTGATATGTGTTCATGTGGAACTACACAAAAATATCAGAATGAATCTAGATGTGGATACATACTATCTTGGGCATCTAGATGAGCATTGATGATTCATGTAGGAAGACAGAAGGACACACCCATCTCATTCCAGCAATATATAAGTAGAGGTCAAAATCTTTATTGAATCCAAATTTGTCAAATAAGTGAAATACCTGAGGTTGAATTCCAACATTATCTCTATCAAGAAAATTAATTGGAAGATTAGGGTTATCATTTATTTTAGGGAACTTTATCAGAATTTCCCAAATGTTGAGTTCCCATTACCAATCAAAAAAATCTTTATGGATGAAACTACTAGTTTCCAAGGATTTTCTTGCTTGGATGGGTACTAAGGGTGAAATATTATAAATATGGCCCTTGGGGATGAATAATCCACTTCCATCAGAGTGCCCCATGTGATATTCTTCTATCAGGTCATGCCCTTTTCATTGAATAATACTGGTGCCACATATCAATGCAGCATTCACCATATCTTTAATATTTTTTTGGAATGATATTTGAATGTTATGTCGATAACCTAGTGGTAAATTCTTGATAGCGATGTGATCACTTCACAGACCTTCAAACAATTTTGAAAATGTTACAATTGGACAGTTTGATGATGAATCTGCTGAAATGCACATTCAGGGTAATGTAAGGAAAATTCCATCATTTTGTGGTATGCCACTATGACATTGAGGTCGACCTAGATAAGACTAGTGATAAAATATAAATTTCACCCCCATATATCTCAATGAATTGTGGGGGATATAGGGGAACATTTCTTACATTCAGTGGTCCATTTCCTTCATAGTCGACAAAGATCTCCCCTTCACATGCTAATGAAGAAGGGAATTACCTACCAGTGGGACAATGGTTTCCAAAAGGACTTCAAATGTCTCAAGAAATACCTGCTACACCCATTGGTTCTGATGCCTCTAGTATAAGGTAGGCCACTCATCTTATATGTGGCCACCATGGAACACTCATGGGGAACCCTCCTCACATAATAGAATGATTCCAGAAGTGAAAATAGTCTCTTTTACCTCATCCGGACTATGCTAGGTACTAAGACCTGATACTTTGAGGTTCAGAAGAACTGCCTTGAAATCATATTCACAGTAAAAAAGATGATTCATTACTTATAGCACCATGTAGTCCAATTAATCTTGTGTATCAACCCGCTCAAGTATATCCTTGGTCTTCCAATGTTGACCAGGTGATTTTCCTGAGGGGAAGTCATTCTGAAAAAATATGACATTTAGTTTGTGTCATAGAATTCAGTGAATGGAAACACTATGTTTGATTTCCTCATCGGAAATTCTATACCAAAAAATATACCACAAGGCACTGAGATTTCAGATGAAGAGGTCCTATATTCCATTGACACACACCAAACATGAGATATTTATTTGGAGGGCCCCTCATGAATTTCTATCATAAAAAGGATTGATAAAATAAATCTCAACAACATTGGAATGGGGATTATATTTTTCTCTCCTAAAAAAGTATACTTGGAAAAATATTTCTCACTATTCCGAGGCTGTACAAATAATGAGACAGAATATGAAGCCATCATCACATGATTGGAACTATCCATATAGCTACAAATAGAATACCTTAACATCAATGGAGATTTAGAGTTAGTGGTAAAGAAGATCAATCATGAATATTCCATCAAAAAGGAAGAACTGACCCCAATCACTATCAGTATTAGGAGACTAATGGAAATGCTCTCTTTTGAACCTGCATTTCATCATGTTCCTTGATAATAGAATACTTAAAAAAAATTCATTGGCCAATACAGCCACCATCTTGGTAAATCCTGATAAAGAAGGAACCATCTTCAATATCATGCATTAGATAATGGTCTAAACATTCATCATATGTGATATGGAAGAGATCAATTAGGTAAACACTTCCCTAGCTCATGATATATTTTTATTCATATATGGATGGATGGAACCCATATTCATTTATATGAAAAATGGGACTCTCCAAATGAATAATGCCAGAAGGGAACAAATTCGGCATTGTGCAGCAAAATTTACCATGTAGGATGGTCCAAATGAGACGAAAACCATTAAAAACCATGGATTTGAAGGTATACTCATCAAATGAATAATAAAATGAGGGATTTCATGCATCATGGATGAATTCCATGAAGGCTCTTGTAGTACCCATCAATCTGGGACCAAGCTCCCCCAAAAAGTCTATAGACTATGATATTATTAGAAAACTATGATAAATGATTGCATGGAATTCACCATGAAATGTCTTGCATGGAAAATCCAAGTAATATTCATCCATAAACCTCTAAAATTGTAAATGCAGATAAATATTCCTAGCCATTTTTTGTTTGGGGGGTGGATGTCATGGGGCCATATCCTTTGGCCACAACAAATTAGTTCAAGTAAATTCTTATTGCTAGTGACTTATTTTTAAAATGGGCTGAGGAGATACCCCTCAAGGAATTTAGGATTAAGAATATCATCATCTTCATAAATTAAAATATCATCACTATGTTAAGGGTCCCTTGCAGAATATTGATAGGCAATGACTCTAATTTATTTCCATGAAGTTGAAGAAGTTGTACCAGGAGGTCAATATCAAGTCCAATAACTCATCTTACAGTTATAAAGTAGTAAATGTATAGATAGATTCCTTGAATAAGACTCTATAAAATATAATCCAAAAGATGGTAAATATGGATAAGAAGTATTGGCTAGAAAAACTCCTCCACACTCTATGGTCATATCATACTACCACACATACTACTACACAAGAAATGCCAAACTCACTAGTGTATAAGATAGATGTATTGTTACCCATATAATTATAGCTTCCCTCACTCTAGGTACGCATCTACAAGAAACTCTCAGATTAGGATCAGTCGCAAAAGTGGCTTGATGAATTCAAACAGCTTGATGAAAAAGGTTGTGCACACTGCTTAACATTCATGTCCAACGTAATCATATTGTAGGAGTTTTTAATAAATTGTTCCACCTCTGCACATTCCTATTTGGGGAACAACTGTTGGTCCTCAGAACCCCAGTGATTCCAGCAAGAATCACCCAGTGCTAGAACACAATTGGGAGGTACCTTATGTCATATATAAGGTCAACCACAATGGGGCTTATTCATTGGACCAAATAGATTGGGAGCATGTCACACCTCCCACCAATGTATGATTTCTCAGGAAATACTTTTCATAGATATCGGAATGAGGGTGTCCTCATCAGTTTAAGTCCTATCTTTCATCCTAAACACATGATGTTAAAGCGTATGAAATTTGTCCTGTCCACATGATGTTAATGTGTTGGAAATTATTCCTGACCACATGATGTTAAACTATACATAATTAAACTAAACCACATGACATTATACTATATAGAATTTTTCCTGACCACATGATGTTAAACTCTAGAAAATTTATCCTAACCACATGATGTTAAACTATGTGGAGTTTTTCCTGAACCCATGATGTTAAACAATATAGAACTTATGCTAATCACATGACATTAATTTGTATGGAATTCATCCTTATCGCAAGATGTTAATATGTATGGAAAATATCCTTATTGATAGATGTAAAACTACACTAATTTGGGATGTCCATCTATTAATGGAGAGTAACTTATTTCATTTCTTCATGACATAAAACTGCATGGTTCTTATAAAACTACATATGACTTGATTTTCATTTCCAATGAGATATGTAGGGACTCCTATATCCTATATCTTGGTACAACCACTAAATGATACATAAATCTCCTGTTGTACCCCTAACTATCTCTACATTGTAAAAAAATCGCAATCATTCCTTGTTTCTCACATTGAGAATAGCTCACATGATCATATGAATTACGTCAGGATCTTACCCTCACAAGGAAGGCTTAAAAGTACACAACAAGTTCATTATAATCCTGAATTTAAGACCATTAATGGAATAACTTGAGTCCTAAACACCTGACGTTAAAATACATGTTCAATTTCATTTCCACATGGCTTCAAACTACAAGGTTCATCATAAATATGGATTGTTTGACTCTCTTTATCACGAAATATGTAGTGACACCCAGAAATCCACCCTTGGGCCTAATAAAAATATTCTTATTGATTAATGTCAATTTTACTCCATAATCATCACATGATGTTAAACTACATGGGATTTCATGAACTATGAGTAATTTGATTCTCATCCTCACGAGATATGTAGTGACGCCCGAACTTCCATATTTGGGCCCAACCACAATACTTCTATTTATTCATGTTAGTTCACACTCCTCCTCACTGCATGGAACATCAAGAACTGCATGTATACTGGTTTCAATCATTGTAGGATACATATTAATGAATGGATATCCAATCTGGATCCCCGTCTAAAATGGAAAATAGAAATAATTCCAAAATCTATGTATGTGTCAGACTTGCATAGAGTATTTCCATTTCATGAACTATGTATGACTTGATTCCTCCATCAAAGGATACATAGTGATGCCCAAATTTTCCACTCTGATCCCAGTCACAACAAATAAATATAAAAATGTCCTCCTCCTTGCAAGCAGATAAGACCTATGAAAGAAAAATGATTTATAACTACAAATGACTTGATTATCACCCTTGAAAGATACGTATTGATGCCCATATATCTATATTTGGGCCCAAACACAACATTTACACACATTCACATCGAATTCTACATCCTTACCACAAGATTTTAATATACATTGAAGTACGTGCTTACTGTATGATGTTAAACCGCCTGGAAGTATGCCCATACCACATGGTTTTAAATTTCTTGGGAGTACAACCTCACAACACAACGGTAAAATGAATAGAGAAAAGTACATCCCCACTACATGATGATAAACAAGGAAAACTATAAACCATAATTCATTGCTTATCAATGGTCCCCAAGAGACTCACCATGATCAATCAGAGTATGAGATGATTCCACCGTCTTTTAAATCAACTCAATCCATAAACCACACTTCATGCATAAGATGTCTCTAATCACCAGAATATTTTATGGCCCTTATAATGGATATACAACATTAAGGAACCTTTTCACGACTATTATTTTATGTCTATGCCTCCTCTATATGAAAATATGGTGATAAACCAATGTTTTTACTCTGAAAAAAGGAAATTTTTATCCTTCTGATCCCCGGAATCATTGCGGAAGAACTCAATACCTCAATGTATTTCAACTACTCCCAGTATGACTATTCCATATCATCACTCCTAACATTAGAACCTTGATTTGTGATCTACTACTCTTTCACCCCTATCTCATAAGGATATTGTAGTACTCATGATCTTGGGCATACTAATTAGGCTATTGTGTATCATTTTACATAGTAGGTCCATGTGTGCCATGACCATAAACTACTTGTATATTGGTCAAATATATATGATGTTGAAATTCTAGCCAATAATGGTCCAAATTGAAGGACCTTAAACTGCTAATGAAAGAGGTAGAAAACATCTCAAATATAAAACCTGCAACAGGATACCGAAGAAAAAGTCAAGGCTCCTCCCTCAAAACTCCTTATTTTCAGAGTATAAAAAAATTTATTGCTTAAACATATAAGGTATAATGATCATAGATTCTAACTTTTAGACCTAGTAAAATCGAAGCTATTATCATTGGACCCACTGGTCTATGAGAAATTTAGATCAATGTTTTTACATCTCCTTTGAGTAAGAATATATTCATTAGGTAGTGGAATAACTTTTAGGGTACTCACATTATCCTTTGATTTTACCCTTTACATAGATCACACATCATGGGTTGTGGTGCCTCATATCATCATAACCTTCCTTGGCCCTTGGAATGGATATCCAAATTCAAGGGACCTTTTATTGTATTTGCATACATGCACCTGGATCCTGCATATGAACCAATGGTCGTCATCCAAATGCATCACTCTGAAAAAGGAAATTTCAAACCTTGTGAGCCCCGACATCATTATGGCATCACGAGACACCACAGAGTGTTATAAATTCTACATGTTTTACTATACCACATAATTTTATTAACTCAAACTCTTTGAGTTGTGATTTAAAATCCCCACGCCAAAATATCTAAGTGGATTAGTTATCCTCAACATTATATCACCATGTTTCATATCATTTCTGAATGGAGGACCATACCACATCATTACCTAGCCTTTGATAACTCACACCACATGATTTGAAACCACAGGGTATAGGGTTAGAGCTTCATGATTTAAGAAATAGTTTACAAAGTGTTCTAGAACCCTTCATGGATATCCTTCCTTCCATACCCAACTTCTTTATCTTGATTCTTGAGACTTTGAAAACCACTCATGGACCTCAAAGAGTGGTGGATTTCATCTTCCTCTTATCACACTACCGACCAATATGGTCCTTGACCCACTATCTGAAATCATATTATCCTTGTAGGAAAGGAGCATCAATCCTTTTGATCCCTTGAAACACCACGATTGAACCTGGAATCTCATAATTTCATGGGACATACCCATCATTTCATCGCTATCTCATATTAATGGACTCAAAATTCTGAGTTATAATTTACATTACTTGGACTCCAACTATCCAAGTTGACCTTGCTTCCATAATATTTCAAACTCAACCATATTCACTCAATAAATCCTCTATATCCCCTAGAAATGATACCTAGATTCAAAGAACCTTTTATTGGATCTGCATACATCCCCATGACTCCTGCATATGCACCTATGGTCATCAACCAAATGCTTTAATCTATAAATGGGAATTCTAATCATCACGATCCTCTGCAAAAACATTTTAGAGCACAAAACCTCAAAGTGTTTTAGGTCATTTATTGAATTTCTACACCATATCCCATGATCTTGTAGAATGTCCAAGATAAGATACATTAAACTAAAGTGATATAAGGCCGAAGCTCTAATGAACTTAAACTAATATAAGGTCTGATATATAATACATTAGATATTATGCAATATCAAGTCCAAGATAAAATTCATTAAACAAAAATAAATTTCAGGTATGAGCAAGATAACCATAAACTAAAGTAATATTATGTATGATCTAAAAGACCTTAAACAAAAATCAATATTAGGTCCTTGCTGAAGTACCTTAAACTAAAAGCAACATCAGGTCCAAGATAATGTAATTTAAACTAAAATAAGCATTATGTTCGAGCTAAAAAGACCTTAATCTAAATTAATATTATGTTAAAGATAAAATACATTAAACTAATGAAATATTATGTCAGAGCTAAATGACCCTAAACTAAATAATTACATCAATCTAGTTTACAAGATCTTTTATAGTTCAATGTATGGACCTAAAAAAGTAAGATATGCTCTCCAAGCATATAGTATTTGGAAAATAATGAATCAACCTCCATCTAGGATATATATTATACAAGATAGCAACAATAGATTCATCAATAAGGAATGCCATGTTAGTGGGAATTCATGAGCATTTCCAGAAAAAAATTTCTAAATCCAAGCATCCAGGTTTTCTTGATTTTATGAAATTGATGCGTATCATTTGGGGTTCAAATAATATTATAGAAATGATATAACATTCAAATCATGAATAAAATCGATATGGAAACACAAATAAAGTTCAACAGATATGTTCCTTGATAACATATAGAAGGAGAAATCCATCATCATTTAGATATTTTAAAATGTGTTTTATATTTATCTTAGAATCAGTTTCTGTTCATTCTGAATGAATCCAATTATAAGGGGTTTTTTTCGAAACCACTAACCCTGGGTCACACACATTTCTAGGGATGGAAACATGTGAACATGGATTAGAATATCATAATGCATACACATGTGATCATGATTCTTGGTGTGTTCACATTGTTTATACAATTTATGGAGTTAAATTATTATTATAATTATTATTGTGTGTTTTAAATAATAATAATTGTATTGAATAAAATAAATAAATAAAATGAAAATATTTAGTTCCTTCAAAATGGTCATATTGCGTGCGGGATAAAATAGTGTCACCCAGGGGCCTTCTTTAACCTTCTAGGCGTTAGGGTTTTGGTTGGACTACCACACCTACCATTAATATCATGCATCACCTCTAGTGGATGAGGTCACTTTCACTACAACCCATTATTTCAAGAATACCATATAAAACACTATTATAAGAAGACTGATCCACAGGCTCCGGTGTGATCAATATTGAAGGGATAACCTATTATTACAATGCCAATTTCATTGCTTGATAATGTGTGGTTCCTCTATAGCCATGATCATTACTTTCTTCATCTTTATAAACCTTCTAGAAAAATATAGATTTATCCTGGTCTATTGAGTCATGCTCTCATATAAGAATACGGAATGACCCATATCATGACTCCTTAGTTCATATACAGAATTAGCATTATAGTATGGAATATCTCAGTGTGTGATGGAAAGTGGTAGTGTAAATTATAGTTTAATGTGAAGCCTCAATGTGGACATGTGATTTTGAGAATATGGTCTAAAGATGTGATCAGATCATGATACACACAGTCAATGTCCTTCATCTTTGATATCCCACCCACATTTGAGAAAGAATCTTGTGAGGTATAGGAGTTTCATGCCTACCGGATATGGTGCATGCATGCATTTTAGTTTGAAAAGCAAGGGAGTTTCATGCCCTATTAGCATGGTGCATAGGTAAACAATTTTATAATATCCAGGAAAATAAGTAATTTTAGTCCACATAGAAAACATGGCATCATGTGAATTAGTATTGTGAAGTTATCACCACACCCATATACGGTAGACAAGAAAAATCCACTGTCCAAATATTGAGTTTTAGTGACAACTCGTGTGTAAGAAATACCTGTAGCATATGAATGAAACTGCATCGGTGGACCACATATCCATTTAAAGTTGCATCCAGGTTATGTGATAGAAAAAATAAAAAAATGTGCATCATGTAGTGAATAATGAAATTTGTAGTGTTTTGGAAATATCCCATGATGAGACACTATTTTGGTAACTAAAATAGGGTATGTCACTGTGATGAAGGGTGTTTCATTATTTAAGGAAGCACCCCAATTCATGGATATGATGATATATTGAGATACTTCATCTATAAATATAGAGATATAATGAAACAAAGAAGGAAACTACCACTCTAGAAGGAAAACCTCTCACTTTCCATATAAGCCAGAGTATGGAAAGCCCACATAAGGGATAAAAAAAGGAGAATATGCATAAAATCCATTGTATAATAATTCCCCTGAAGAGTTGATATACCATGATCTCTCTTTATGTATCCCATCATGTGACGTGTAGTGGGAACCATGTGATCCATTATGCGAAGAGACAACGCATAACATTACCTATCTTGAGAAATGATGTGGCATAACATACCCCAAAACGTGTACAGTGGATGTACTTTGTGACTATAATTCACCAGGTGATCATAAAACCAAGAATATATCATAATCCCTCCACTTCTGAGAATAAGACTAAATAACTGCGTAATCGTTTATGCTATTAATTGTGGACAGTGACTCAGTGCTTGGCTATGATCGAGTTTGAAATAAATTTTTTGATGCGCCATAAAATACAAGAAAAAAATAATATTCAAGACTCGATTCCCCATTCCAATCTGATAAAATTCAATGCCACACACATGTAATATTTATGTATGTATCTAGATCAACATGATGCACTTGGAATCTACCTGTGAAGAAAATAAATATTCCATGGGCATGTCCCATAAGAATGTTATGTGGAGCCTATGAAAGTATGTATCTCATAGTCCCCTTTGTGGGATCGTATAAGGATTTTGAATTCATACAAATCCCTCATTCCAACCTTCAACTGCACAAAAAATTCATGTATCTTGGGTTCTGCGACATTCCTGAAACAAACTGTAACACTTTTCATGCACCATTTCCATGACACCGTAACATAAAAGCTCCATTGGTCATGATATAGCATCATACATCAATGGAAATATGCCATATCAAAGCTGAATCAATTTGATTGTCCTTGACATTGTCCACAAACCATCACGAGGTCCATCAATGAACATGAAATGTATCAATGTCATGCAGAGAAACTATCCCTCATGACATCCAAATATCATCGCAATATCGAACACTGATCATGAGACATACCATAGGATAATATGATGACTGACCAAGAAAAGCCACATATTCCATAACAAAATCCCATATTAATCAAGCAATGTACTCAATGAAAATTAGTGTGTGAAGTCTACAAAACTCTTTGGAATATAAGGATGAATAATATCCAAACAGAGAGACCCTCGGTGGTTGTGAAGATCATGCTCCATATCATCATTTGAAGGCATCATTTTCTTGATTATATCCAAGTAAAATAATGAGACCCCAAACCATTTTAAAATAAAATAAAGGAGGTAAAGGGGAGGAGGAGAGAGGTGCTCGCAATCACATAAGGACATGCGGCACACCCATGGTGATCCATAAGACACTGTAAGTCCCTGGAAACATGTCTTCCTCATCTCATGAAGTCCCCTTGACATGTAAGACTTGATACATAAAATTACTCTAGAAAGTCTAGGAAACTCCACACATCCACTTAAGTGCTCAAAGGACAATTAGATAGATTTGTCCACAATATGACTGCACACCCCCATATGACCCATATTGATCACACTAGGCATCATAAAAATATTGATAATGACCATGATATTACTAATGGAAATTCCCAGAATCTAAGATCATTGTTAAATAAATCGAAGGGGGTAATGAGAAAGGAGGTGATATCTCTCATGGTCACTGAAATACATGTGAAAAACTAAGAATGTCTGTAGCATAGTCTCCTGAGACCCCTCGACAAACCACTATTTCTTTATGATTTATTCCAAGAAAGGCTTTGAGATATCATGATGGTACTTAGGAATGTCTATAGAAAAAGATAAAAATTCCTCAGACATGCCTACAAGATCAAAAAAGTCTTCATTAATTGGCTAAAATCCAATAAAGGTAGAATTGACTTAAGAGAATCGTAACTACTGAAAATAAGGAGACACACTCAGAATGGTCTACGACAGAGACTCAAAAATTCGTGTGGCGCTACCACTAATATAAAATAGCCTTTAACAGTGAGATAAATGGACATTATCTACCCTGGAAAAGTGTTTACTACATGAGTTAGGTTTAAATCCATTGTCTTTTATCAACATTGAAAAATCACTGATATAGTGGTCTTTTTTCAGTGCTAAATAAAGCTCTATTAAAGGGCTATAATACAATGTGTTGTAACAGCACATCACAAAATAAAAAACATAAAAGAGATCAATAGAAATATTTACCAGTAAAGGATTTAAATGAAAAGAAATTTAAAACACAAACACAATAAAAATCTATATTATAGAAATTTCAAACATTTTTTTGAAAAATTACATAAATAAAAATTATTACATACATTCAAAAACATAAATGTTCCTTTATCTTTTAATACTAACCCGAGTCATGAAATTTATGAAACAACTACCTCTACTTGATAAAAATAATTCACCCTTATATGGAATAAATATTCTTATCTTAGTAATACTATAATGAAATAAATTAACCAAAAGTGTTACTTTTACAAAAATTGATGTCAATTTTAATTAAAAAGACACACTTGGAGTCATACCAGTCACACCGTACATTGGACTAAGGTAAGAATAATTCTAAAACCTCTAAAATTAATTTTTAATAATTTTACTAATTTATAGAAACAATCTTCATCTTTTTTCTTGGTTTTCATTACATTAGTTGTCTTTTTTACTAAAATGACATTTTAATCTAGAATCATGAAATTTTGACTCATTTTGAACACATTGTATATCTGTTTGATGTGAAATGGATTCCTATATGTCACAAATGACTTATGAATCATATTATTAAATTTTCAAGAAAATTCGTGTGTGTTTTATTCGTTTACATTGAGTGAGACAATTTGAACTAAAATGTCAATTTTAAAATGATAACAGACACTTTGAGTTATTTGAAGAAAATTGTGTTTTAGATTGATATTTTCACATTACTTATACTTCAAAAATTAATTTGGGTCATTTTCTTCAATTATCAAAACAATAAAAATGTGATTTCCTGATTATGATTAGGACAATTGTCCATTTTACTAAAATTGATGACAATTTTAAAAAAAAAGACACACATTGAGTCATACTAGTCACACTGTGTGTAAGATTCTTATGTGTAAGATTCCTACATATCCCAAATTACTTATTGATAAATTTCATAATGTTTCAAAATAATTTGAATGTTATCATTCAGTTTTGAGTATGTCACAATTCTTATTACTAAAATTTCATTTTAAAATTGAAACAAGAACTTCGACTAATACTAATCACATTGTGTATCATATTGAGGTGATACCAATTAATACACATCCAAATTGACTTATGGATCATTTTATTAAAGTATTTAAACATTGGGAATTCATTTTATTGTTTTTAAGTGGGTCAGTTGGCATTTTTACTAAAACTGATGAATATTTAAAATAAAAATAAGCAATTTGAGCAATACTGGTCACACTGTGTGTCAGATGGAGGTGTGACTAATTCTCACACACCCCAAAGGACCAATGGATCGCTTTAATAATGCTTAAAAACAATATGAAATATTTTTCTAGGTTTTGAGTATGTCCCTTGTTTTTTTAACAAAAAAATATTATTTGAAAATTGAAACTCTTACTCTAACTCATACCGATCAAATTGTGTATCAGATTGAGGTGAGGCTGATTCATACACATCACAAATGACTTATGAGTCATTTCTATAAAGTATTTAAACAATGTGAACTAATTTTCTTTGTTTTGAGTAGGTTAGTTGGCCTTTTTACTAAAATTGATGTCAATTTGAAATTAAAATCATGCACTTGGAATCATATCGGTCACACCATGTGTGAGATTTAGGTCAGGCTGATTTATGCATGTCTAAAATCACTTATTGATAGTTTTCATAATGTATCAAAAAAATTCTGAATGCATTTTCTTATTTTTTAGTACATCACAGGTATTTTTTACTAGAAAGTTATTTTTAAATTGAAACACATACTATGACTCTTACATATCATTTTTTGTATCCATTTTTTGTTAGAATGATTGATACATATCAAAAGATATTTATGGATCAATGTAAAAAATTCTCAAAATAATCAAATCATGTTTTCTAGGTTTTTAGTGAGTGACACTATATAATGTTAAATGTCAATTTTAAACTCATAACAGACACATTGAGTCATATCAGGAACATTCTGTATCAGATTGAGGTGTGACTAATTATTAAACAAAAAAATGACTTATGGATCGTTATTTTAATGTATAAAAACAATATGAATATTTTATATTTGTTTTTAGTGTGTTAGTTTTCTTTTTTACTAAAATTAATGTCAATTATAAATGGAATGAAGAACCATGGAATCATATTGGTCACATCATGTATCAGATTGAGGTGCAACTAATTTTTACATGTCCAAAAGTCTCAAAATAATACTAACTGTCAATATTACCAAAATTTCCATTGACTTTATTTGTTAAAATACCAACACAACAGGAGTAGCTTTAAACAAACCACATCAACCAAAAAAAATGAATCCACTTGTATAACAATTTTTTTATGATTAATACTAAAAAGAAATAAATTAAATATAAATATGAAATAATAAATAAATTATATGAAAAATGTTTTTACTATTAAAATATAAAGATTACCTCTATGATTGAGAAGTGGAGGGAACATAATGGAAAGTCATAAATTCCAACACTACATGGGTGAAAGGTTTTAAGGGAGAAGAAGTCTATGAAAGTTTTGTTGCAGAAAGGCATGAAAGATGGAAAAACCACCCCAACTCGAAAAAATGAATCCACCTATATAAGAAAGAAATTATTATGTGAGTAATACTAAAAAGAAATAAATTAAACATAAATATGAAACAATACATTAATTATACGTACAACAATTTTACCGTGAAAACATCGAGATTACCTCTATGGTTGAGCAGTGACATTGTCATTTCTCTTCCTACAAAGGATGTGGAGAGAACATGCAATAATGTGATAAATGAAAAACTATATGGGTGAAAGGGTTTTTGATTGAGAAGAAGTATGAATCCTGTACAGAGCATCTCAACTTGAACAAAAGAATCCATATATATAAGGAAAGAATTATTATGTGAGTAATAATGAAAATAAATAAATTAAACAGAAATACAAAACAAAAAAAATAATTCTATGGACAATGATTTTATTATGTAAAAATTAATATTTATTTTTTCATTGATCAAAGGAAAAATTGTTTCTCTTCTTTTAAAGTCAGTGGAGGTAACTTCAATGAAAGTGATAAATGAAACACTACTAGTGTGAAAACGTTTTAAAGGAGATGAATCTAGTGGATGTTTTGATGGAGAAAGGGATGAAAGAATGATAGAGAAGCATGAATCAAACAAAATAATACAACAGTATAAGAAAACAATTATTATGTGAGTAATACTAAAAATAAATAAATTAATCATAAATATGAAATAATAAATTAATTTCATAGAAAGTGATTTCACAATGAAAATATCAATATTACCTCTATGAATGAGAAAAGGTAGAATCATTTCTATTCCTATAAAGGTGGTGGAGAGAACATAAAACAAAGTGATAAATGCAACACTGGAGGGGTTAAAATGTTTTTTTAGAAGAATCATTAAGTTTGACAGAGCACCCCAACTCGAGAAAAAGAATACACCTACATAAGAAAAAAAATATTATGTGAGTAAAACTAAAAAAATTAAACATAAATATGAAACAATACATTAATTATATGAAAAAATTATTTTACTGTGAAGACATCAATATTAAATCTATTATTGATTAGAGGTGTTTTCATTACGTTTCCTACAAAGGATATGGAGGTAACTTTAATGAAAGTGATAAATTCACCACTATAGGTGTGAAATGTTTCTGTGGGATAAGACACATAAAATTTAGACAGATCACCCCAACTTGAAAAAAATAATCCACCTATATATAAAAACAGTTATTAAGTGAGTAATACTAAAAGAAATAAATTATACATAAATATGAAAGAATAAATTTATTCTATAGATAATGATTTTATTATGAAAACAACAAGATTACCTCTGTTATTGAGGATATACAACATTGTTTCTCTTCCTACAAAGTCATGACACATGGATATAAATCTTCTAAAATAAATGAACTCTAAAAGGAATAATCAAAACTAAATAAAAATTTCATTAAATAATTTTTCTATAAAATAGAGAATGCATATCGTAACATTACCTTTACATCATTACAAAGGGCTTACTTTATTGTAGTTTGATCATCCATTGTGTGCAGAAGACATTATCTACCTGAGAATTAAAACATTTAATTTATATTATTTTAATTCACTAGAGAATGTATAATATTATGATGAAAAATCTAATAAAAAAACAATTTTACTTTCTCATTGAAACATATTTATTTTTAAAAGGTTTTATGGATTTTGTTCCACTGTCAAGAATCCAAATCCCATCTTTGTGGTCTCATATAACATGCATGTCATTTTCTACATTGGTACCGACATGAATTGATTGTGATTTCCTAATGAAAGGGTCATCCTCGATTTAATTTTTATCTGATTGAACATTTGTTTTAGTCGCAAGTAGGAAAATTGGGCAATTCTTGTTTTTTGATCAAATACCTAAAATACATGAACTGCTTATGATGCAATTATGAACGAATTGACTTTTCCCCCATGAAAGATGAATCTAACCTTCACAAAGAGCATTTAATCAACTGTCAATCCATTGATATTGTCAACCCATTTTCAATGGAAAATTGACACTAGAATTATTGTATAATCCATATCTTATATCTATTTTATAATTCCAAAATATGAAATATTTGCATAAATTGGATTTTTATCCTTCGAACCATATATGTGCATCACTTCCACAACAAGCATAACACAATTCTTTTCTATTATAATGTATTCATTTTGTTATTTTATATATAATGTATAACCAATGATTACCAAACTATTGTAAGACATGACATTTGCATTCAGTCCTCGGGATAGCCATTGAAGTCATTCAAAAACTAGATTTAGATTTTTAGATAACTCCTTATAAAATTGGTGTATGAACCATCCTATAAAATTACGATTATGTGTATTGAATATCCATCTTTCAACTCATGGTGGATTGAAATCATTAATAATTAATTTTCGGGATTCAATGTATGGATCAATATCTTCACTATTATGTAATATCTAAAGATTCTATTTCCCCTACCATGTCAATGTAATTGTAATAGAATCTCATCATAAATACCTTCGCCCATAATGCGTTCACTGGGATGAGACTTTGGGAGTCTGATGCTTTCAAAATCTGATAAGTAATCGGTATATAATTTAATTGATTGTTCAACAATATATCATACTTCAATACAACCTTCTGGATGATTTCAATTCTTGACATACCCTTTCAAAATCTTTATATATTGTTCAATGGGGTGAATCCATCTGTAATAGAAGGTACTACATAGTTGAACCTCTCAGACCATGTGGACCATCAGGTGGGGCATTATATCAAAGAATTATGGAGGGAATATCATCTATAATTAACATAATATGACTTCAATCTCCTTATTCATGATGAGATACTTTGTCGGGTCTATAACTTTACTGCATATGGCTTTTAAAAAGATGAATCTGGTTAATTTATGTCATAAATTTTGAGGAAAAATGAAATGAAAAGGAATAAGAATTTTATATTTCATAAAAAATTACATTTATATGATTTTAGTACTTGTATCTTCAAATTATTCCTTGCCATGACATTATTGATATTTGATTAATAACCCTATGGAACTTTTTCACTAGTAACGAAAATGAAAATTGCAATTTTTCCTATCTGGATAGGTTGTAATATATTGGAGGAAGAACCATTTTCCATTTACCATTCACTGATGCCAACTCTCCCCTTATCCCCATTTCAATCATGTCTAACCAAACCATGATTCCACCTTTCATTTTTCTAGGAACATTTAGTAACTCTTCCAAAAGCACTATTGTAACACCCCAAGATTTTATGAGATTTATTCGTTTTAATTTCTTTCATATCTTCTTTTGTATGCTGCACTAATATTATCTTTCACTATACGCAAGACCATATTAACTTGCAGTATACACAACACTATTCTTGGATCGTGTTACACACAATTTCAAGTTCATTTGATAGTAGTTATTCTACGTAACATTGAATATATATATATATATATTCAATGTATAAATGAAATATGGTTGGATTCTTTTATACGCAACAATAAATGAGTATTGCACTACACGCAAACGTGGCTTGGCATACATTACACGAAATCGTGACCTTTCACGATTGCGTGTGTTGTACGCAATACCGAGTTTCACTAAACAATGATATGTTATTAAAATATTATATAAACTAGCCGTTAAGAATAGTAATACCCACTTATTGAAATTTTATAAATTTTATCTTTCAAAATGGACTTCATTTTTATATTCGGAATATCAAAATTAGCCTAGGGTGGATTTTTGTTTTTTTCCGAAAACATTCAATTTTTGATGAATAGTGAAAACACTGGGTTACTATTTAAAAACCGAAATTTTATTTAAATAATTATTTATTTTATTTAAATTTATTTTAGGTGAAAATTGATACATAATACCTATATAAGTTCAATGTAATTCATTGTGGTCATTTTATAATAATTTTAGATATATAAAAATTTTATTGAACTTTTCACTGTCTTTTACCTACCTCCTAGGAGTTTTTGTGAAATGTACATTAAACATAATTTTACCACTTCTGTGAGAGGAATTTAGAAAATCATAGAAACACAGTTAATATCAAGGAGTAAAATGTGGTTCAATAAGATAAAAATATTTTTTTGGTGAATAGTAACTTTTTACTTTTATTTACCACGGTTAAAAGTAAATAGGGTAATTGAGGGTAAAAATGATATTATAATTACCATAACACATGTCCTAATTCTATTAGATAAGTATAATTCGTCCATAAATAACCTTAGTAATATAATATTATCATTTAGGTCCACTTAGATTAGATTAGAACATTTATTATTATTTTCTATAAAAAAAGAGTTAAAATAGTTAAAATCAATGTTTAATAACTAAAACATTTCTAATATAAGGTTATACATAAGATAAATTCGAATTTAAATATTAATTAGAAATATAAAAATATTTATTACCTAATGGTATTTTATTTATAATTTTTAGACATTAAATAATTTAATTTATTTATGACACAATGGTGAGGTAGTAATTAACTAAATAATGAAATATTAATATAATTGATATTATAAATACCCAAATAAATGTAATTTGAGACTTTTTATGAATTAAAATAATTTTATAGGTTAATATGACATGTTATTATTTATTTAATTAACTTTATTTCTAACTAATCATGCTCTTATGATTTTCAAAAAAATTATTTACCAAATAGTTTCAAAATTGAAATAAAATTGTAATTTTAAATATTATATTATTAATTGTTATAATATTTCTAAAAATATAATTTTCTGACAAATGACTTAGATAAGGTTATATATATTAATAATAAACCACTTGGGGTTCGTTTTTCTTGTTATAGTAAGTTTATTAAGCATATAGTGTAAGAAAACAAGAAGACACAGTAAATGTTAAATTATTTAACTTAGAGTTAAATCTAAAAGATAATGTTAAAATAGTAAACTAAAATTCTCTAAAAACTATTTTATGGGAGGATTTAGAACCATCCCCACTTTATAATCTAAATAAATCAATTTGGAGCTATTATAAACCGAATATGAATTTATTATAAAATAATATTTTAAGTTTTTCAAAAGGTGCCCCTCTCCTTCCTTATAAAAACGGCACCCCTTCCCTCTAAACTTCACACCCTTTTGAGCATTGAAGCTCGCCCAAACCCTGCCTATTACTCTTTTTAACCTATCTAGTTACATCATAGAGGTTTTGGTCTTCTCAAAAGACCAAATCTAGTGCCCTAAGAAGAAGGTTAAAGGAGGTGCGTCGTGAAAGAGGTAATCTCTTCTACCGACTCTTTCATGTTTATTTCTTCTTCTACTTCTTCTTCTTTAGTTGTTTCATTATAAATTAATAACCTAATAATTTCCTATATATTGATATTTTTTTATATCTATGAAACAACCCTATTTCATCTTCTATCCATCCTACGGAAAATGAAATCACCGCACATGCGTACGTACAGAATACCATCTCCACACTGTGGTGTAATCTATTTTCGACCACCACCTTACTTGGATGGGTATAATGGTGTAAATAAATAACTACACATGATTATTTTAAAGTAATATTGATTCTGAAATATTATACATACACTTCAATACAATTCCACGATCATGGTAATGATATCATCACTCGTGCGTACGTACGGACTACCGTCTCCACAATGCAATGAGATTCATTCTCCATGTTTACCATTAATGAATGATAATAAAGTATATATAATTAATAATAATGAAATATATGACATAATAATTATACTGGATTTATATATATATATATATATATGTATTTCATCTACTTAATTCCATTAAATTCAATAAAGAAATAGAAACAGTGTTCATGCGTACGTTCGGCCTACCGTCTCCATGAACGGTGTATTTCATTCCATTTATCGATCTATCATATATATATATGTATATTATGAATATATATTATATATATAAATCATGTTTTACATTCTGTAATTAATTAAATCAGTATATAATTAATAATATCAAGAACAATATGTCGAAACATGTACAGGAAATGAAACGATTTTACCCAAAACGCTGCAATAACATTGAATTTACAAAAGAACGGGTAATAAAAAGTCATAAGTGAACAATATATTATATCATAAAAATGAATATGATTCTGTAATAATTCAATGAAATTATTTAAATCATTATACAGTAGGTTCAGATACGTATGAAGCATATCAGACCTAAGGTAAGGGATAACTTTTCCAATCTCGTTTTTATCCGAGATTGTTTATTCGTAAGTATTTACTGGGGTTATATTTATCATCCATGTCTCTATTTTCTGAAAATGGTTTCATGTATGTTTAATGTCCTTTTTACCCATTTTTCACTTTTACTACATGGTATGTAAGGAATCTTTCTTTTTTTTACCATACGAGGTACTTTTTTGACTTTTCTGTTAAAAGTACGAGGAGAATGTTTTTAACGTATACGACATGAATCTTACTATACAAGGTTTCATGACTATTTTCAGAAAAATCCCTTTATTTTTAAATTGAATGGTATTTTGTGAAAAAAAAATGATTTTAAAGAAGAAAGTATATTTTCCTCAGGAATTCATTTCAAATGTTTTATCAAAACCATTTTCCATCGAAGATGACATTATTTAATATGTGTATGTTTCAAGAATAATGTCTCTATGATTTACATGGTTTCACTTATCTTATGATGAAATGATATCCATTTGTTTTGTATGGATTATGTTATGATTGTATAATGTTTATGAAACCCATTTTATACTTTGGTTAATGATGAATTATTTATGTTCATGTTGTGGCACAAGTAATAATGATTTCATCATGAGATGGGTGGGACCTATATATCCCTCCAATGCATTGGTTAATGATTTATATATCATGATATAGACATGGCTGGAATGGAAAGTTAATCTGGTTCAGTAATACAGGCCTGGAACAAGGAGTTAACTCGATTCATAAAGGGACTTTGTCCACTAAGATGGTCTTGGAAACAATTCCTTGGCTACTATGTAAATCATATCATGTGATTAATAGTTTTCCACAATTACATGTTTTGTTCCCATGCTATTTTATCATGATTTATGTTTTTATGATATATGCCTCACGTACTTCCATAATTTATGTCTTTGCTAAAGATTTTGATGTTTAGATTTTATGTTCAAGTTTTGGCATTCAAATGTTTATGGATTGTTTTATGTTCCCTATATTTACCCTTACTGAGCATTTGAGCTCACCCTTTATATGTTTTCTTTTCCCCATGATATAAAGAATGGTTTTAGGTAAGAAAACAAAAGTGGTATATCATTATGGGAGATGTTAAAGATCTTTCACCACGATTAGAAGATTATGATTCGAGTTTCCAAAGAAACTAAAATATTATGGTCCTTGTGTGTTTGTTTTTGTTATGTATTTAGTATTCCGCAAAAGTAATTTAATGTCCATGTATGTCAATATTTGGGTCTCTATAGTTGTTATCAGAGGGTGGTTTAGTTAACCATTGGAAACTAGTATGCGAAAACTTTAGTGAAACCCCTAGAGGTATTTCTAAGGTATTTCTAGGTATGTACCTAAGGATAAGTATAAGTATAGGTTATAGTCCTAGAATTAAGGTAAAGATATTATAAATTATCCTAAGATGTTAGATATTGACGGTACTCCCCCTTTATTATGTTGTTTTCCCTAACATGAATTTTTCCTCTCAAACTATTCATTTTGGGTTTTAGAAAATTGCTATAAATAGGAAGATTCACGATAATAGAGGATATAAGGGACAATGGAATGATATTCTTCATGATCAATGAAATGAAATGGGATTTGGAAGTCCAAACAAAGTTATTATGCCTAATCAATAATCTCATAATATGATAAATAATCTCCACTTTGGTAAGTTTCCTGACTCATCTAATAAGAGAAAGATTGAGTTTCATGATGAACATAGAGGAAAAAAAGTTCATTTTCTCTCATGTAAATCATGTGGGAAGAGATATCAAGGAGAATGTTTCAAAGGAACTGGAAGATTCTTTGGGTGCAGAAAAGAAGAACACAAATCCAGTAAGTGCAAAGGAAAAGGTTCTGTTAACACCATGGATAAGGATAATGGTATTGCTACGACATCAACAATGATTAGATGTTTTAAATGTGGAATGTATGGGCATTATGCAAACCAATGCCCTAAGGGAAAATCTCATGAAGATAATCAGCATGGTCATATGGCTAGTATTTATGTGGATGATGATGAGGAAACTACAAATGATATATGAGATGAAAGAAGTGTTGAAGCTTGGTCAATAGTTTAAGAAGGTAGTGGAATGATTGTATGTTTATCAAGGGTTATGTTGTATAGGTAATTTAATGGTACTATAGAATAAAGAAACATCTAAGGATTGTTACACTATTGTTTTTCCTGAATTATTTGAAAGTATATTTTGAATGGTACCGGTAACTATGAAAGGTTATTCAGATATTTTTGGAAAGAAGATGATATGAACATAATGAAGGGATAAGGAGAAAATAATATGTTTGATAGTATTCATGAGCTCATGGCTGATAAAAGGACAAAGTGATATCATGATTTGAGTATCTAGATTTTTTTGGGATTTTGGTATGTGGAAAGAGTTAACTTTTGACAGAATTCATGTTTTCAATAAGGTTCTATGGTAATTTATGTTTCAAGAGAATACATGATTAAGGTATTCACATGTTTGGAATGAGATAAACAAGATATATCTTATGATATATGGGGTATAAACGATGGTATCTACATGCTTGTTATGTGACCTTTTCAGTAATTGTTTTCTTTATACAATGAGATTGGACATATGTATTTTGGATAAGCCTAAATATTGTAATAGATTATGTTATACATCAGATAGTATTGTTTAAGGATATAACTTGTTTTTCAATATTATTTTTGGAATGTTATAATAGTATAGTTTTAGAAAAAGGACAACCCATAGGACGAGCGACAAACCGTCTTTTCGGACAAGGATATGGGAATCAAACCCACAACTGAAGTGTGACAAGCCTTTATCACATACCACTGTCCTACAATAAGTCCCTGGTTAGTAGAAAATAGTTTTATTATATTAACCAGTATGATATATTAAGAATAAGTCCATTTTAGGAACAATATATGATTAATCTCACTATAGATGGACTTATGTATATTTGATAACTTTTGCTAACCTTATGTTTGAGATGGATGGAATGACCTATCGTTCTATCTCATGATTTTCTAACACTTCACGGAAGATAAATTCAACCTGATTTATTTAAGAGATGAAGTGGAAATTGTTCAAGGCACAAACAACAGTGAGATTGTACCAAAATCAAGTAAGTATTTCTTTTAATTCAAAAAAAATATTCAACATTAGGGAAATTATCTTGAAAACCAAAAATGTTGTCCTAGTGCCCTCATATCTAATGAATCAGATGGTACATTAGATCATCACAAATTTATGGCTTTGTGATTTTTGGCTTTATCATAGCCATGTCCTCTACCACTCTCCATCAGAACTTGATGGTTATATTTCTCTTCCATATCCATATTTTCATATATGTTATCCTATGTGGAAACCCAATGATTAGTTAATTTGGGTAACTATTAGATTTCATACTTTAGTTTTTATAGATAAGTTTTGGTATTCCTTTTTACGATGTGGGTTTCTATGAAAGAAACTCTCATGTAATAATCCATTTATAACCCCGATGAATTTCGAGGGCGAAATTCATTTTAAGGGGGTAGAATGTAACACCCCGAGATTTTATGAGATTTATTCTTTTTAATTTCTTTCATATAACTAGTTGTATTCTACACCAAGATTATCTTGTGCTATACGCAAGACTGTATTAACTTTCAGTATACGCAACACTATTCTTAGATCGGGTTACACACAATTTCAAGTTCGTTTGATAGTAGTTATTCTACGCAACATTAAGTATATATATATATATATATTCAATGTATAAATGAAATATGGTTGGGTTCTGTTATACGCAACAAAAAAGGAGTATTGCACTACAGGCAACCCTGACATGGCTTACATTACACGAAATCACGACCTTTAACGATAGCATGTGTTGTACGCAATACTGAGTTTCAATAAACAACGATATGTTATTAAAATATTATATAAACTAACAGTTATGAATAGTAATACCCACTTTTTGAAATTTTATAATTTTATCTTTCAAAATGGACTTCATTTTTTTATTTGGAATGTCGAAATTATCCTAGGGTGAATTTGTGGTTTTTTCTGAAAACTTTCAATTTTTTGATGAATAGTTAAAAAACTGGGTTACTATTTAAAAACAGACTTTTTATGTAAATAATTATTTTTGTATTTAAATTTATTTTAGGTAAAATTTGATACATAATACCTATATAAGTTTAATTTAATTAATTGGAGTCATTTTATAATAATTTTAGATATATAAAAATGTTATTGAACTTTTCACCGTCTTTTACCTACCTCCTATGTGCATTTTGAAAACTTACATAAAACATAATTTTACCACTTCTGTGAGTGGAATTTTGAAAATCCTAGAGACACTGTTAATATCAATGGGTAAAATGTGGTTTAATAAGATAAAAATATTTTTTGGTGAATAGTAACTTTTTACATTTATTTACCACGGTTAAAAGTAAATAAAGTAATTATGGGTAAAAATGATATTATTATTATTATCCTAACACATGTCCTAATTATATTGGATAAGTATAATTCAACCAAAAATAACCTTCGGAATATAAAATTATCATTTAGGTCCAATTGGATTAGATTAGGACATTTATTATTATTTTATTTAAAAAAGAGTTAAAATAGTTAAAATCAAAGTTTAATTACTAAATTTTTTTTAATATAGGGTTATACATAATATAAATTCGACTATAAATATTTATTAGAAAGATAAAACTATTTCATACCTAATGGTATATTATTTATAATTTTTAGACATTAAATAATTTTATTTATTTGTGACACAATGGTGATGCAGTAATTACCTAAATAATGAAATATTAAACTAATTGATATTATAAATACCCAAATAAATGAAATTAGAGACTTTTTTTGAATTAAATTATTTTTATATGTTAATATTACATGTTAGTATTTATTTAATTAACTTTTTTCGAACTAATAATGCTTTTATTACTTTAAAAAAAACCAATTACCAAATATTGTCAAAATTGACATAAAATAGTTTTTAAAACAAATATTATATTATTAATTGTTATAATATTTCTAAAAATCTAAGGTTAGTCCTAATGAGTTAGATAAGGTTATATATATTAATAATGAACCACTTGGGGTTTGTTTGGCTTGTTATATTAGGTTTGTTAACCATGTAGTGTAAGAAAACAAGGAGGCATGGTAAAAGTTAAATTATTTAACTTAGAGTTAAATCTAAATGATAATGTTAAAATAGTAACCTAGACTTGTCTAAAACCTATTCTTTGAGAATATTTCGACCCATAACCACTTTTTATTTGAAATAAATCAATTTGGAGTTATTATAAACTGAATATGACTTTTTTATAAAATAATATTTTAAGTTTTTCCAAAGGTGCCCCTCTCCTCCCTTATAAAAAGGGCACCCCTTCCCTCTTATTTTCACACCCTTTTGATCCTTGAAGCTCGTCCAAACCCTTACTATTCTTCTTTTCAACCTCTCTAGTTACATCATAGAGGTTCTGGTCTTCTAAAAAGACCAACTCTAGTGCCTTAAGAAGAAGTTTAATGGAGGTGCGTCGAGGAAGAGGTAATCTCTTCTACCAACTCTTTCAAGTTTATTTCTTCTTCTACTTATTCTTCTTTAGTTTTTTCATTATAAAGTAATAAAAAAAGTATTAATTATATACTTATATGTTATTATAAATATTAAATAACCCTATTTCCCATTCTATCCATCCTACATAAAATGAAATCATCGCGCGTGCGTACGTACGGAATATTGTCTCCACGCCGTGGTGTAATCTGTTTTGACCACCACCTTACTTGGATGGGTTTGTAAATAAATAACTATATATATTTATTATAAAGTGATACTAATTCTGAAATATTATACATGCACTTCAATACAATTCCATGATCATGGGAATGATATCATCTCTCGTGCGTACGTACGGACTACCGTCTCCATGACGCGATGAGATTCATTCTCCATGTTAACCATTCATGAATTATTATAAAGTATATATAATGAATAATAATGAAATATATTACATAATAATGATACTGGATTTATTTATTTATATATATATATATGTATTTCATCTACTTAATTCCATTCAATTCAATAAGGAAATGAAAACAACGTTAATGCATACGTACGGCCTACCGTCTCCATGAATGGTGTATTTCATTCCATTTATCGATATATCATATATATATATATGTATATTATGAATATATATTATATATAAAAATCATGTTTTACATTCTGGAATTAATTAAATCAGGATATATGTAATAATATCAAGAACAACAAGTCGAAACACGTACAATAAATGAAACGAATTTACCCAAAACGCTGCTTTAACATAGAATTTACAAAAGAACAGGTAATATAAAGTCATAAGTGAACCATATATGATGTCATAACAATGAATATGATTCTGTAATAGGTCAATGACATTATTTAAATCATTATACAAGAGGTTCAGATATGTACGTAGCATATCAGACCTAAGGTAAGGGATAACTTTTCCAATCTCATTTTTATACGAGATTGTTTATTCGTAAGTATTTACTGGGGTTATATTTATCATCCATGTCCTTTTTTTCTAAAAATGGATTCATGTATTTTTAAAGTCCTTTTTACCCATTTTTTACTTTTACTACTTGGTATGTAAGGAATCCTTCTTTTGTTTACCATACAAGGTACTTTTTGACTTTTCTGTTAAAAGTACGAGGAGAATGTTTTTAACATATACGACATGAAAAGATTTTTTACGGTTTTATAAACCATTATTTTCATGAAGCTTAATATACAAGGTTTCATTAATATTTTCAGAAAAATCCTTTTATTTTTAAATTTCATGGCATTTTGTGAAAATAAAATGATTTTGAAGAAGAAAGGATATTTTCCTCAAGAATTCATTTCAAGTGGTTTATCAAAACCATTTTCCATCTAAGATGAAATTATTTCATATTTTTATGTTCCATGTATATTGTCTCTATGATTTACATGGTTTCAATTATCTTATAATTAAATGATATCCATTTGTTTTGTATGGATTATGTTATGATGGGATGATGTTTATGAAACCCATTTTATACTTTGGGTAATGTTGAATGATTTATGTTCATGTTGTGGAACAAGTAAAAATGATTTCATTATGAGATGGGTGGGACCTATATCTACCTCCAATTCATTGGGTAAATATTTTATATCTCATGATATAGACATGGCTGGAACGACAAGTTAATCCAGTTTAGTGATACATGACTGGAACAAGGAGTGAACTCGATTCAGAAAGGGACTTTGTCCACTAAGATGGTCTTGGATGCAATGCCTTGGCTACTATAGAAATCATATCATGTGCTTAATGGTTTTCTACAATTACATGTTTTGTACCCATTCTATTTTATCATGATTGATGTTCTTTTATAATATATTCCTCACGTACTTCCATGATTTATGTCTGTGGTCAAGATTTTGATGTTTAGATTTTATGTTTAAGTTTTTTGCAATCAAATGTTTATGGATTTTTTATGTTCTCTATGTTTAACCTTACTAAGCATTTGAGCTCACCCTTTATATGTTTTCTTTTCTACAGGATATAAAGAATGGTTTTAGGTAAGAAAAAAAGGGGAAGATATTTATGGGAGATGTTGAAGATCATTCACCTTGATTAGAAGATTATGATCCGAGTTTCCAAAGACACTAAACTATTACAATCCTTGTGTGTTTTGTTTTTTTTATGTATTAAGTATTCCGCAAAAGTAATGTAATGTCCATGTACGTCATGCTTTGGGTCTCTAAAACTATCAAATAATTTTTTTGACATGCATGACACCAAGAAAATTTCTGACATACAAACAATTGCAATATAGAAATTCAAGAAAAATTGATCTCTTATTCCAACCTAATATTATATGATTTTTAAAAATTATTATACCAAAAAAAATTAAATCAATTTATGTTTTTCTATAGAGTATTATTCCTGTTGTTGGAGAAATTGTTTTTCCTTGTTCGATATTCCCATTGAATGATATCATCTAGGATCAGTATTTATGTCACCAAGGTAAAAATTTCTTATGTCCTAAAATCAATGTCTTCGAGGAATGTTTTAACAGAACTGAGTATGTGTATTTTTCATAAATGGGACACACCAACATTACATTAATGTTATATCCTAATAAATTTACATAAGTGGGGATGTCATTTGTCATTTTATAAAACATGTCCCTCAATGCAAATTATTCAATTCTCTAAGAATCATACATTGTAACACCTATATCCTACATCAATTTTATATATCTGATCAATGGAGCCAAAAAGACATCAATATAATTACCATGTTGATATGGTCCATATATATGCTGATAAAATATAATGTATTTTCACTTCATGTATAACCATAGAAGAATGTTATAATTTAACAACATGATAGGCTAGGTACTGTGAGTACTATTATGTCCACCAAAAGTATTTATTCCATCTATAGATAAAAACAATGAAAGTGTCTCGGATCATCATAAAATTCATGATACTAGTAATCAATTTTTTTTCACTAAGGAGAATCTACTGGATGACGTAGGTCCCCATATTTAATTTTTATATCTTCATTCCATGTTAATTTTATCGTGGTTTCTTGATATCCATATAGTCTTCTAAGCCGCATAATGATTGGAAAGTACAATACAGATTTTGAAGGACATGATTCATTTTTCTTGTATTAATCTACACCTCACATAAAATATTTTATGTAAAGACCAGGAAATTATGTGGAATTTTTTTTCTTAAATACATGGAAATTCTATGAGTCCAAAAAAATTTACAGCACATGATTCTGAGGCCTGGTGTGCCTAGAATAAATTTCCGAAGTTTTGTTCAGGTATGTTCAGTAAATGTACGAGTGGGATTTAGAACTTTTTAAGCGGTGCTCGGAATTGAAATCTAAGGGTACCATTGAACTCGCAGCATCAGTATTCACTTAATAAGACTTTCACTTTAACGACAGTGATTTGAGGATAGAAGTTAATTTTTGGGTTTTCTTAAAAAAATAATAAAAAAATGTATAGTTACACTTTATTCTATTTGAGCCGTCATTTGGTGTGTGGTGGTTAAAACCTTCTCATGGAGGTTGGAGGTGGGGCCACCACACATTAACCTATCATGAGAGGTTATGGTTGGTGGGGTCCACCTAAACTAAACCTCCCGTGAGAGGATTAATATGGTGGGGACAACATGGGGCTTAACACCCTATTAAAGGGGGGAGAGGAAAACCACTCAACTCTCCCCCATTAATGAGGGAGAGCCTCTTGATTCCTCAAATCCCAAATAAATGGGGAGAAAATCCTTGACCACCCCAACCTTAATGGAGCCAACTCCCCTAACATTTAATTTGCGCCAATCTCCCCTAATTAATTCGTGCCAACTCTCATGAAATAATTAGGGGGATCCTCTTAAATTAATTCTCCAATTTGAATTTTTGTGCCAATGAAATAATAGAAAATATCTTTCTTCTATTATTTTCATTTTCATTTGGGTGGAAGTTGGGAAGGAGGAATATTGGGAGAAGAGAGAATCCTCCCAACGAAGAACGAAGAACATGTTTTTACAATGAAGAACACCAACAACGATCCTTCTTCAACTTCTTCCCCGGACACATACCTTTGTGGAGCCACTTCCATAACCGTCATGTGAACTCAGATGTGGAACTGTGTGGAAGACATGACGAATGACGACTAAGTCTTCTTCCCACGACTTCACCATCGACGCACGACAATCCAGGTGGGGGGTTATTGCTAGTTGATGCTTTTATTTTCTTCTTCTCATCATCGATTGAAAGGAATCGTTGTAAATTGATGCAATTAATTTTTGTTCATCTTCTTTTCTTGATGAACCAATTGATATCACATTAAACACCGAGGATAAGGGCCAGCCAAACATGGTCCGACATCCTCCGTCAATTTTTTTTCTTTCCTGTGGTTTTCTTCGAAGCAGCAATGAGGCGATGAAGTCAGAAATGACAAAGGACATTCTACCCGCAACCTACACGAACCGCGCCACCCCTTTGACACACCAGTGTTCCTATCCAAACACTGCCAGCCCGAGACACACCGAACAGGTCTGCCCTGCCGCCACAAGCCGCCGGCTTACCTGCCTGCAGCCTGCCAGTGCCCCGTGTGACCTGCCCGGTGCCCTGCTCATGCCCCACGCGGCCTGCCCGTTGCCCTCCTGGCCACCCTACCGCCCTGATCGCGCCCCATGCGGCCTGCCCAGCACGCTGTTGGCCTACCTGTTCCCCATGCGCTCTACATGCAATCAGCCCAGCACCCTACCGGCTAGCCCAGGCTGCCCCCCGGCCTGCCCGGCCGCCACCCAGCCTACCCGGGCTGCACCCCGGCTCTCGACCGAGTCGGTCGAGCCATGTCGGTCTCCCTAGCTGCCCTTCGGCGTCCGTCGCAGCTTTCCTAGCCAAACCGGCAAGGACTTTCCGGCCAAGAAGCCAAAGTCGTGCCCCACATGGTGCCGGCCGAACCCGCCACAGCCTTCGGACCGAGCCACCTACGTTGAGACCTCCGGGTCAAACTTCCCTTGCAGTCCATTGGGTCGGGCCCAGTGGACTGGGCCAAAACTAACAGGCTGGCCCACCAAATGGGCCATGCCAGACCCAACACGTCAAACCGGGTCGACATAGACAGGGTCGGACCAGACTAGGTTGGCCCAAGTCTATCCGACTGGGTCGGACGTGACTTGGGATCACTATTGACTATTACTTCCTTTGGATATATCATTGGCACCAGAAGATTGTTTGAAAACCATTAGCAGTGATGTTTTTCTTGGAGCACAATGGTCCCTTTGAGTATACCTCACTGTAGTTCAGGGTAATGTCGAGATATGGCCAGTTTGGATCGTACACAAATCCAACCAGGCCCCTGGGACTAAAATTCTTATAACTCCCAGACCAGGTGTCTGATTAACACGTCGCCTGGTGAATTGAGACCCCAATGAAGATACAGACCTTTGAGATACTTCCATGTGGGACATCGTGACATTTGGAGTATCGACCTGTAGCTCGTGGAGCGGACCCTCTTAGAGACGAGCGAGTGGAGTACAAAGACCTAGTAGCTTGCTGAGACCTAATGACTGCTTGATTGATTCGACTCAGAGTGATTCGACTAGCCCAGTGGGGAGTGCCTTCTTGACGCGGTAGACCCACGGCAGAGGAGCACCTAATAGTTGGTGGCAGACCTGCGGTACTCGATAGGAGAAGTACCTCTACAGGCTATTAAGGAGAGCACCTAGTAGTCGGTGGCAGACCCACAGCGGAGGAATGCCTGGTAGTTGGTGGAAGTCCCATGGTACTTGACAGGAGGAGTACCTTAGTAGTACAAGGATAGTGGGAAGCACCTGGTTGTGTCGGCAGGACCATTGTACTTGATAGAGGAGGAGTTATCCACCAGTCTTGGTTTAGACAATGTGAATAAAAATCCTTGTTGTGCTGAGTCATTAACGTTTAAGTTTACCTCATTATTGAGATGAATTACATGAAAACTTAGGTATATGTATGGGCATATACCCAAGTGTGGTTATCTGTTGATTTCTTACTTTTTGGTTTATCTATGTTAGATTTTGTTAGAACTTGAGGGTCTCGGGGTCCCTTCTGAGTATCATTATACTCACCCCTACATGCGCAATTCCCCCACCTCGTTTTGTTGGATGAAGATGATGGACATCATTGACTGAGGCTAAGTGTATGAGGACTGGATGGTACCAGGAGGTTGACCACATGACATGATGGTACACTGAGGAGACAGATGGACATGGAGTGTTGTGGAGGATATCTATACCTACCCTTCAAGTAGGATTTCCCAATGGACGATCCTGTAGTGGTATCACCTTTCTTCTATTGTACTTGTCTTCCTTGTACTTTACAGTTGGTCTTGTAGTTTCAACCCCTTTACTTTTCAGCACTTCTTTTGTATACAGTTTTACTTAGTGTATTGCTTCCATCTACACTTTTGTGTGTGTTTATAATTTGTAAATTCAATTCCTTCCTAGTTTTAGGTATTTACGTCTTTGGTTTTAGTCGCTAGCCCCTGGCCTATGGAAGGAAGGGTTGTCGTAGTCACGACACCGGCCCCGAGGGACGGGTCATGACATTTTATGAGTTACTCATGGTCCTTGAAAAATAATATGCAATCATTTGGTCATGAATATATATTTTTAGAGATCACTCCAACTGAACATAACATTCATTTAGCATAATACATTCAACATGGTATTTCATTTCCTTCTTGTAGCATTTCTATCAAAAGACCATGTATTTCTGTAAAGCTGGTGTCACTCCTTCGACATCTAGATTTCAAATTATATTACTTCAAAAAAGCTAAAAATGATTGGTATTTAGTACAACTGCTATACAATGGTTTCATGAAACAACTATTTAACTCCTCAAACAACTTTAGACAATCATGAAGGTCATCTTCAATTTCCATTGTTATTTCATCTACGATATCTCCATTATGTTTGATAAAGGTATTCATATCATATGATTCATGAACCATAGTATCATCCCAATTGATATCCACATTTAGTTTTCCCCATTATTTCTCCAACATTTATACCTTTGATCTATTACGTAACAAATCAAATTTTCTTCTAACTCTTGCAGTCTAAATTTTCACCAATATCAAAAATGTAAACTCAGACGAGGGATTTTAGAAGGGTTATCTCCATGTTCTCTTGAAGACTTGATGAACTCTTTAACTACATCTTCATATTCATTTTTCAAATGATTATCATGCATAAATTTTCAGTTTACATCCTTTCTAGAAGGTTCAAAAAAGAATAATTTTATACAATATATAAATAAATATACAAAAGATATTCATTATCAAATGTGAATGTTATATACAATTCTAATAAGGGAAAATCAACTTTTGATTGTTTCAAATAATTTTAGTATGTTGAGGAAAATGCGTAATTGGATTTAAGAAAATGAATAATCTGCATCAAATATTTCTTAAATCCACTAAAAAAATGAAAATATAACATAAGAAATTAACTAGTAATAAGAAACTCAAAAATTATAAACAAGAATAATAAACTCCCATTCAATCAACTATAAGATATAAAAATGTATTTGATCAAGTGATGTAGAAACCTATGGAATTATTACATATAAAATTAATGTTATATAAAAATTTGAAAACATCTCATGATTCTTGGGATGCCATATCTCCACACTGATCCATCCCATGAAAACTACACATACCAATAGTGGAGTGTAAAATAATATTGCAAGAAAACTCTACCAATGATAGGTATATCACCCATGAATCTCCAAAATCTATGAAACAAGATTGAAACATGTCTTCAAATGTTTTGATGGTCTTCTCTATATGAACATATGTCTACGAAGGGAAATTAGTAATAAGGACTAATGGATGAGGAATTTTGGATACATTCCCCCAACCTAGAGGTTAAATGAGGATCTTGATTAGAGATGATTTTCTCGGGACTCTGTAGAGTCAGACCACCTCTAGATACATCCTTTACCAAAACACAATTGATATTGACTCCCTGATAACTTTAAATTGGAATTATTTCTTAATATGGTCCACTATCACCCATATAGAATCATATCTTACCCAATATAAAGGTAAAATAGTAACAAAGTCCATTGATATATCCTACAACATTCACTAGGGAACATCTAATAGATAAATAAAATAGCTGGGAACATAGTACTTAGCCTTCACCTTCAGGAGGAATGAACATCAAGAAACAAACTCTTTAACTACACACATTAACCCATGCCACCAAAATTGACCTCTTAAATCTCATTACATATTTTTCATATAGGGGTTTACGACCAAAGGTGATCTATAAAAATCATAAAGAACCATCTCATTCATCACAAAAGTAATGAAATTTCCAACTTCAAATTATAGCTGATTATGTCCAAACATAGACCAACCACCATGGGCATCACCAAAAAAAACTCAGTCTCTCCATAAATCCACCTTATAATCCCCCTACAGGGACTCCACCACGTACTAGTATAAAGAGGAAAACACAACCATTTTGAAAATACAACTTCTACCTCCATCCTCTCCCATATAAAGATGCATCGATGAGAAATTTAACATCACTCTCCAAGAATATCCAGATTCATGAAAGACATTATTAGATTACTTCCTACTCATCATATGGGATAAAATGTTACCCTTTCTGTGAATATAAAAAATCAAGAGGTTATAATCTTGAAAAAATTCCATCCACTGATGCTGTCACAAGTTCAATTCATGCTAGGACAAGACATACTTCAATCTCTTATAGTAGGTAAAAACCAAAACAATACCTTACAATGGGGTAATTTCACCAAAAATTCAATGAGAATACAAATTCGTCCATCTTAAGATCCTTAGTGGAATATTTAGCCCATAGGGATGTAACTATCAAGAACTGTAAGAAACAACTAATCTCTACTACATCAGAACACAACCCAACACTAGATGTGAAGGATCATAAAAACCATCTAACTATACTCATCCTAATGGAATACAGAAAATTACTGTGATGAACAACTTCTCCTTCGTGTACTGAAAACCTGCCCGAAACTGGTCAGCACATAATAATTTAGGATCCTTTCCAATCAAATATTTTAGAGGAATTGTATCCCAAGAGTAATTGGATACAAACATCTTGTAATAGCCTAAAAGACCAAGGAAATTCTCAACCTAGTCAACTATATTTCAGGCATCACAATATAAATATACCATTATATTAAAAGGATCTATATATATTACCCACTATGATACCACATTCCACATGAAATAGACATCATGATCAAAGAAATTACACCTTGAAAATTTCTATAACAACTTGTCATGAGGAAGAACTCCTAGAATGGAACCTAGATGATTTGAATGATCCTCCTCAGACGATGAGTACTCAACGATTTCATGGATGTAAACTATCTTGAAAATATATAGTAACTCTCTCAACACATAGTTCATCAAACCCATGAACACAACTAACGAATTCATCACACTAAATGGAATCATAGTGAACTCTTAATTCCCATTAAAACAACGGAAAACAGTCTTCCAATTATCCTCATCCTTCACTAACATCTGATGATATCATGAACAAAATTCAATTTTCAATAACCAAATTTCTTCATTAAACTAGTCAAATATATAATATATCCATTAAATAGTATTATGGTTCTTCACTATCAAATGGTTAAAGTGTTGATAATAAATAAAAAGAATAAAACTTGAATCATACTTCTTCAAAAACAAAACTTATTCACCCTAAGGTGAAACACTCGTCTAAATAAATTATCATTTAAAATGATCATTGAGATAAACACATAAGTCTCCAAACATTGAGGGAAATATCATGTAGAGATACATTGAGATTTGAGACATTTATATTTGTATCTTAATCCCAAACCCAATCCCCCACAGAGGGGATAAGCATTAAACCTCATATTGAATGACATTAGGGAACAATTATAAATCCCTCAGAAACATCGACAGTAGAACCTATGATGATATTAGTATCAAATCAGACATCAAGGAAGACAATGACTGAACACGCCTCTGTCCCATCTAAGGGTATCACTCACATAAAACATCACTCGCTCTCTATCACCATCATAGAACAAAACATTTCTATATATGTAATCCATGATATCCTGCACCAAATAGTTCTAATTCATGCTAAGGATGTTTTCATAGGGTTGTTTCCATAATCATAGAAAATATCCCCAAGAGTGGTTTTATCCCAATAATATCTGAAATTCCCTACACACTTCATTTTAGTCAGTTCGACCTCAAACTAGAATTGTAAACACCGAGAGAACTAAAAACCACTATTCCTAAAGCTTCATATTATGTATGAGTGTAGGTGATATAAAGTAGAGTATCAATATTGAATCATCAAAAGCCTAAACACATGTTAGAACCATGAAAATTGTACCTTGACTAATAGTTGGCTCACCTGGAATTGAAAATTCTATAGTGTGAACCTATCCACGACCTAATCCACAACCTCTATAAGACTACTAATGAACACCTCTATGTTCATGCTATTCTCTTTGAGATCATGGAGAATCTTGGGGATGTACTATTATTTCCCAATATCTTATCCACAGATCCCAAACTTCCACACCCACCTATTGATTCCTTGGTTGAAATATCCTCAATAGAGGAAACAAAATGAAAACCCCTAGCACATGTTGGATTATCAGAAAGGTTTTCTACTATCTCCATTGATTACTAGATACTCCACAAAAAAACACACATATGATTCCTTGGAATAGTGTTTAGAGCCTCCACCCCAAGAAAAATGAGATGATGATAGTGGGGACCTCCCCCAGATAACCAAAAGATCTTATGTCATGACAACTGGTAACCCTAAACCACATTTCTTGTTTATTATGAATCTTTAAGACTATCCTCTGTGATGATACAGTTTTATTCAGCATTCTATAAATAACCTCTACTCTCAATAACACCTTCATATATGTCTTTAGAATAAACAGATTGACCTGGTGTTGGATCCCTAGACAGAAATCCTCCTCAAAATTCCTCACATAGACCTCCCCCTATATAAAAAGATCTTAATAATATCTTTGAAGGGTCTTAAAATAGATCCCAAAGTCTTGCACACTTGACCTCCCCTGTCAATGGGTATGCATCTCTTTGTGACTGGACACCTTCACCATTGAAGTAAGAAAATATTTTGAACTAGTCTCATAATTTCTATAATTTGACTGCCTTCTGATCTAGATACCTAAGAAATAAAAAGAACTGCTTCAACACTACTCAGCACAACATCATCATAGCTAATGGAAGTCTGTTATCCTAATCATGGATCAAACTAGAGGCAATATGAAGATCCTCCAACTATTCCTTTTTATATGATTATGAAATAAAACCCTCGAACTTTTTCAGAATTTAACACTAAAACTCTCAGAGTGTCATCCTCCATGTGTTTTCTTCATCGACCTTTACTAGGTGGTGATCTACTGTCATATCCTTCTAAATAACTTCATTGTGATCCTGAAAAATACTTTTATCTCGATTTATACCTACAAATAATCATTAGTCCCCTCAATATGGAATATATAATACTTGAAATTAATTATTTTATTTATTTGTAACATTTTTATTGTTTAATCCTATCCCAAGGTTTACCCATTTAAAACTCAAGTGCAAGGAATAATGATCCATGATCCTTTCCTAGGTCTCTACCCAGAAATCGATATCACTTTTAGTAGGATCAGTAAACATAAAGGTCTATGAATTACATTATAGGGGGACTTGGATACCCATGAATCAAATAGTATCATTTGTTATATATCTCAATAATCATAGCTGACTCCATCCCCCTACCAACCCATGCAACTTCTTGTATTCCTAACTACAAATTCCATCTTATCTCTAAACCTAAACCTCATATACAACTCTCTCACAACCCCCTCACCCCAATGTGTACCCCTTATGGGTCATTAATGTGGTAATGGGGATGGTAAATGCTTGATTCCTACCTCTAGTAGGCCCTTGGATAACAATAAGCACCAAGGGTATAATAATCATATATATAGGAGGCATTACCCTCTAATAGAACATGTGTAAGAGAGAGATAAGATAGATACACCAATAAAAATCTACTCAGACACAGACACAAACAGATATATATATATATATATATATATATATATATATATAATGAAACCCAAGGGAAAACATATAATGTTATAAAATACTATAAAATATAGAAGGAAAACTAGATGTACCAAAAAGGTAAAGACGATAGTGACTATGAAGACCAAACATCTCATGCAAAACCAAGAGATAGTAATGTTCAACATGATCTCTAACCTACATCCACTGACCTAAAAATGTTTTTTTTATAAATTGGGTGAGTATAAAATTATACTAAATAGGATATTCCCAGGAGCATCTCATTCAAATGATAAGGAATGTATGCTAAAGAATAGTGAAAAATTGGTTAACTAACTCATCACCTAAACAGGTATACAATTTTTCAGGCCACACCATGACTAACTATCACCAAGTATCACATACATGAGAACATATAATATAACAATTAAATATAAAGGGTATCCAACTCTAGATTTCCCACTATTTTTTTGGTCATCCCCAACATCACATGTCATGATCCGTCTTTCTCCAAAGGCATCACAACTTGGAACTTGTGTATCAAATCATCACGCCATCCCATATCCCATCACCATATATAGTAAAAAAATGTTTTTTTTGGATCCACCACATCTTGTAATATGTGTATCATATATAAGGTATTATAACTCAACCCATGAAAATCAATAAAATGAGTAATCACCTCAATTCACCACATCTTATACATGTCTTACCTATAACAATTCTTCGTATACTATATCCCTCAATACATGTTTTCGAAAAAAAGGACATAAAATCCCTATACAAATATATACGAGGAAACTAACCATCATGCATACTAGAATAAATAACTACCAAGAGAAAAGAGACAAGGTTGAGGGGATATTCATCTATCTATCCTCCCACCAGGATGTTTTGGAAAACACCCTCCCAGAGTAAATAGGGTGTCAGTCACCCTAATAGACATGGGCGGGGTAGAGTATGAATCTATAGAAGATATATGATATAATATAGATAATGACCGGACTATGGGAATTACCAAGTCTTTGAATCAACTATAGATATTGTTTCTTGGACTCCTTAATGCCACTACTAAGGAAAAATATCCTATAAGCACATTCAATTAAAATAGCAACATTAGATTTATTATTTTCATTTTATAATTACCTTATCTTAATTAATTCATAAACCATTGATTAATAATGAACATTTTTACACGTTTTATGTTATTAATAATTGGATAAAATTCAATTGCCTATAATAATAATCTAGACCAAGTCCACAGTATATCAATATTAACAAAATTTTAGCATTTTCATTCCACCATTACCATAACCATGGGTTAAGAATTACTTATTCATTATTAAAATCATTCTCTAATCCATGTACTCTAGGAAAACCATCATAATCTACCACCATGATGAAAAATGACACCCAGAGCACCCATATGCCTCAAGAAGTGGGTAAAAAAATTTATATAAAACAAAAAAATTCAACCATAAACCATTAAATAGATTCATAAGAGAGCATCACAGCCCTGAACATCACATTAATGGTTAATACCAGCATCAAAATATTTCATCGTCTCCCATGTCATCCACAACACCCACATGAACATTTTGATGAATCTCTCTATCACAAGATTAAACTAAACCCACATCATCTTTCCATACTAGAACACATCAAATCAGCTATCCTATACTAATCCATCCGAGGCTCATATCACATTCAGACCTCCCCACACCATAACACATCCGAGTCTCCTCACCCCATATTGCATCGTATAGAGAATCTCACATCTAAATAACATCATAAAATAATAATGAAACAAACAAAAAACATGTTGATCTTGGCCCAATATTATGATATTCAACCTTCACATATGAACTATATCTCCCAGCTATTAAATCAAGTAACATTGTCTTTCACAAGAAAACAGTAAACTTAGGACTCAAAATTTATATTTTTCCAAAAAACTGGTTCTTATTCCATCCTGAATTATCTAATTTATTAGTTGTTGGATCAAACTATAGGACACTTATGGCATAAAGCTATAACAATCTATCAAAAGACAAACATGTTCTCTAGAATTTAAACTAGTTTCATCAAACTATGAGAATAACCATTCTTAATTAATAGGCCTTTATATTATTATAAAAAACAATAATTATAATACTTAAAATTCCTTATCGATTCCGTTAATCACATGGAAGAACATTTTGAATTAAACATGTGCATTGAATCAATTTGATTATAATGAAATTATCATAAAAAATGGATCCACATATTACCCTCCTTTAATTATTCTTAATCCAATTAATTATCTATTAATTGAAGTTTTATGATTTTAGAAATTTCCATAAAAAACATGTCCATAGATAGAATAAAAACATGTTAACATGAATATAATAAATACGGATCTATATTTCAAAAAATGAGTCAACTCATCATGGTGGTAAAAAGATATGACATATGATCTCTACAACCAATTAATTATTAATATTATTTAAAAATTATTAGGTTACTTAAATTTCAATCCAAAGGGATAAATCATGATAAAAATATTATTGTACATATATATGTATAATAAGTAATGAATATCCTGCCTCAAAGGTATCATTGTTTTTTCATGAGATTGTACCAACATTGTATATCTTAATCACATCTCCCATAAGAAGCTTCATCCCTCAAAGGCCCCACGTAACAACCATACAATAAAAAAACCTAGAAAAACTCAATTTTAAACATGGATATGATCCTTCATTGAATGAAATATTAAATTAAAGGAAGTAGATTTAGATAACCACACGAAAATCCGAATAACACACCTAGGATCACTACAGATTAATGAATAAGGTCAGTAATCAGTATTTGATGAAGGAATACTAAGGTGTCAGAAGAGAGGTCCAATAAATCACCTGGGATTCAAGAGATCCATATGGTTTGAGAAAAATACTAAGGTTTTGTATCATTTATAGGTGTACTACATAAGGGATTTACATGGTGTTAATCAATTTCATGTCATGTAAATGTCGAGCATCAGATATCACTAACAAATGTGTCACCTTGAAGCATTTAATTATGAATATTTACACATCATTTAGTTCCCAATGATCCAGCCTCAAAATATCAATGAACAAATTTTAGGAAGTGACAATGCTCTCACCCAAGATGTGATCTTCAAATTAATGATGTGAATCATTTACATGTCATGAATTCCCCCTGGTCCCATATTTTTTAGCTGAACACCTCTAAAACTATGTTTTTCCTCCTCCAAGCATCATGATCTTCATAAACACAGAAAGGGTAAGACTACATATATCAAGTCCATAAATACACGATCTATTTTTCAAAAAAAATGCTTCAAGTATTTGAGTTCCAAAGATAGGAAAGGTTGGAAGAATAATATATAACCGTATAAATAACCAATGGAGAATAAAAAAAGTGTTTTATAAAGAGAAATATAATATAATTCTTCCACTATAAATTTAAACATGTACCATCCATAATAAGAGTGACAATGTAAAATATACCTTATCATTTTTAATACTTTTTAATCAAAACAACTTAAAAGAGAAAATATGAATTGAAACTAAAAATACCATGAACAGAGATAAATTCATTTTTTAAATATTTCCAAGGGATATTATATAATCCATAAAAATAAATTAGGGGAATAAAATAAAACTTATATCACTATAGTGTAATTGAGATGAAAAATCCTTACCATGGAATACCATATGGTAAGACATGTTATGTCATCATGAATTATAAGTTTAAATTTTATAAATATTTAATTAATATATTTTTAATATATATTAATTTGTTAAGGTCATTTTATAATAATTTTACATTTTTTCATTGAATAGTTTTTTCTTACGTGAACCACTTAATCTAGTTTCTTCAATTTCTCTAAAATTACATTAGTATATTGATTTTGGTTAAAGGTTTTATGAACTGGCTTCATAATATCTATAATTTTAAATTTGTATTAATACAATTTTCATTAATTATTTAATATTTTAGAATCATCTCTATAAATTGGTTAGAGAAGAATGAGTCACAACACTTTCTATAAGTGGCATTCCACACGTACTAATAATCAATGTTATAATTTTTCAATGGATGGAAGGGTAATAAGGTAGATGAAATATTATATTTTTCTAGAGTAATAAAATTATAATATATATAATATATATTTATTAAATCCATATTTATAACTATCCATGAGAGGAAGTGATAAAAAATTGATTAAACCGCTTCATGGGGATGTTTGTTCGTTTGTACGCACAGGTGATATTTTCCTTTTCCATCAGATGGAAGTAGATAGAAAATAATTGTTCAATTAACATAAAATATATCAGTAAGGTATATATAAAAAATTTATTTTGTTAATACATTAATTGAATGTTTTTTAGGACTATAAATAATGTAACATGAAAACACCTGGTAAGAGCATATAAATCATATTTTTGTTAATTAGCTTTGTATTGCACATCATGTCATCGTGAAGTTTTATTTTGGGGAGATAAGTACCTTTAGGTAGAGTAAAATATATTTGGTAAGGTATTTTAGTATGTACAATTCATGCTAATTGGATCACAAAGTATATAGATATAAGGGGAGGAGGTTCCCATTTATATGTGAGGTGGTTGGAAACAATGTAAATACTTTAAAAATTATTATATAATATATATCTTACTCATGTAAAGAATCTCCAAATTAACATAGATTAAAAGAAAGTATGGATAATTTATATATACAACTTACAAATTATATTTAATAAGGACTTGTTGTGTTATCTTGAATCATTATGCATTTATTTTATCCCTTTTTAACTAATTTTACCTTTAATCGAGGTTGTAAATATTTACCATGGTCACTATTTATTATCACAAAAAATTACGTTAAAATTATTACTTAATATTAATTATTATGATTAGAAATATGGAATTCATTTTACAAGATTCAATTTTAGGAAGTGGTATAAATCAATTTTTATATAATTTTCCAAAACACAACAATTTTTTTTAGAAAAATGCATGTGTTATGCATAAAATTGATTTTACGGAAAAATAAACAATAATATTTATTTTAACAGGATGGATTATATTATGTTGAAAAGGGAGTATTATTTGAATTTAAAATAAAAACAAAACCTAAAGTATCTTTTTTAAAACTATATTAAGATAGAATGTCCAAAAATAGTTTCTATTTGAATAAATAAATTCTTAGATTTACAAAATGTTAAACATATATATGTTTATATTCCACACTATATTTGAAAATAATTTATATTACTTATTAAATACATATTTATTATTATTAAAAAACTTCTAAAACTTTAAATTCATTCTTATATCATTATAATTTCATAAAAGTGATGAATTTTATAAAATCTGCATTTATCACCATTCACCCAAAAATATAATATTTCTGAAAAATCTCAAAATTTCCTTCTAAAATATTTTTCACAAGATTAATTCCAAAAAGATATTAATTTCATTAAATTTTAAATATAAAATTTGTGAATTTTGGTTTTAATCGCTTTATTGAATAAAAATATTTTCATTATTATCCAGTCTCTTTAGAATTAAAATCTCACATACTATAATTGAATCATGGGTGTCACATTCTTCACCCATTAAAAAATCTATTCCTTGAAATTTATTTAATTTCACCTTAGGAAAAAATGTTTGTTTTTTTTCATCATAAATTATCTAGGTTCCCATGTTTCATTTTCTATCTTCTAATTTCTCTAATGTGCCATTATTAGTTGAGTCACCCGATTATGTAAAACGTTTTCTCTGGTGTCATGAATTTTGAATGGACTATCACAAAAAGATAGATCACAACCCAATTCTATTTATGAAAATGTGAGTACATTCATTTGTTCTAGTATATACATCATTGGTAAAGAGATATGGAATGGATCATGAACTTTAGAGAGGATGAGTGGCATTTCCAAATGGTAAGCCCCAACTCTAATTATTTCTAGAAATCCAAATGGCCTGATGTACCTTGGACTTATATTCCATTTCCATACAAACCATTTAACATCATTCTATGGAGATACCTTTATGAAAACATGATCCAAAATTTGAAATTATAGATCATTCCCTTGGTTATTATCCTATCTCTTCTATTTCTTGGATATTCCTTGATATTAATCTGAGTAGTTATTACCTTCATCTTCATCTCCTATATATGTTCTAGGCCTAAAGTCTTCCTTTCACCAACTTCATCCCAAATATATGGTGTAAAAAATATTTTCCTTAACAATTATTCTTGTGGTTCCATTCAAATTATTTAATTGATGATATTATTATTTTAAAATCTTACCAAAGGTAAATACTAATCCCATGTACATTGAAATACATTTGATCACAATCTCAATATGTCCTCTAATGTTCAAAAATTACATTTAGAATATTTTTCCATCTATTTATCATAAATAGTACTCAATGACATCCCATTATCGAGATCCTTCTGAATAATTTTCTTGAATATTGATTTCAACTATGTGTTGATCATATAAAATTGAAATAGGATCACAATTTAGTCTGATAAATTCATTTTTATTGATCCATGAGAGAAAATCATGTTCTAAATCATCTATTATATTGATGAAATGTGTATAAATGGTAAGGTGATCAATAATAACCCATATAAAATCCTTTATTGTTGAAGTATTTAGAAATCTAGTTACCATTTCCATTGTATTATCATACCATTTAAATATTGGAATTTGAAGAGGACGCATGAAAATGTTATAATATTGTCTCTCAACCAATACCTATTTAAATAACAAGAATCTTGATACGTAGTTTAAAATTTACCACTTCATATTATCCCACCAAAAATGTTTTTGTGAGTCCCTATCCATCTTTTTACTACTAGGGTGCATAGAGAAATTTGAGATGTGGGATTCATCAAGTAATTCTTTCTTCATCACCTGTATTGATGGAAAACATATCCTAGTTTTGAATTTCATCACAACATCTCCATAAATAAATTCTACATTATTTCTGTCATTCATGATGTTAATTTTTTATAAACACTAATCATAATGTTCTGACCTTTTACCATATTGAAAAATATTTATTTGGAATTCATTTAAAGAAGAGGTGATATTTCCCTTAACTTAATGATTATCATATATATAATTACTAAATCCTCAAATATAGGATATTTTTAATTCTTCATTTCCCTAAAATAAATCTAGAATCTCTTAAAGACTACAAACCAAGCCTTGATTAATTTATATTAGGTATTTTTCTCCCCTTAGAGTGTGATTTAATTATGTATTGGTTATAATATAAAAAGTGGAATCCAAGGGGTGTTTTAAACTTTGAGAATGGACTATGGGTAATATATTAGTCAATTAAAAATATATTGATATGTTTAGAATGGAAATTTTCATGAATTTATAAGTTCCAAAGGATCAAAAAACAACTGAGAATGGGGGTTAATTAGTTGTTCATTTTTTATAAGTTTTTTTTTGGTTGGAGTGGACACTCAAGAGGGGAGGGGGTGGTGAATTGAGTTCCAATTAAAATTTATGTTAAAAAGTTTATGATAAAAATCCCCCAATTCGAAACGGCCCAGTAAATTAATGAAATAGAGATATAAATGCTTAATTTCTCAACAAGTTTCTCTAAGGATGATTAGTCCTCAGTTGAATCAATGTAATCACTAATTCAACTTTTGAAAAATGTTTACTGAATTAAGAATAAATACACACTAACCGAAACTAACTATCAAAGTTAAAGTAAAAACAGTTTTCTATTATTGAAACAATATAAGCAGCAGAAAAAAAAACAGAGTAATTGAATATTAGAACAAAAATATAAACAATAGGTTTAGCCTCAAGAATAGAATAAATCCTCTCCACCTGGTGATCACCTACCACCAAGATATTTATATAAAAAAACTTTTTATCCACACCCTGGATCGGGGTATTACAATAGCACACTCGGCTTTCTAGGTCACACTTGACCTCTACAATATTTATCCATGGGAAACAAAAGTAAAAAGTGATTGAGTATGAGGATAGTTTGTTATCCTCCAGTTATTCTTAGGAGACATTGTGTGTTATACAATCAAATATACACACTACTCAAATAGTGAATATAAATCACAACAAAGTAAAGAAAGAGAATAGAGTTAAGAATTCTCTGTGTGTTGTGAAGTAATGCTCTAGACTCAATTAATGTTGAGAATATGGTATTTGAGTCTTCTTCTTGAAGTTGTTTTCAGAACAGAGTATCACAGTTTCTATAATCTAGCTTCAATGAGTGAAAAGTTTATTCTCTTTAATGTCTCGATGTATACTGAAGCCCTTTTTAGAGAAGGTAGCTTGTTACAGTCTTCATGTAATCTCAAGTGCATAGTTATTATCATTTCATATTTGCATAGTCTGTATCTCATCGTGTACTGCTACTATCATCTCTTTAACGTGAAAGATGATGTCCTTTTATAATCCACAATCCTCTAGGAATAAAGATCTTCACATGTTCATGTACCTCATACTGGTCTACGGATACTCCTACAGATAACATTAAATAATTTTAAAAACATTAACATGTATACATATGACCATTAGAAATAAATTTGATTTAATAAAATGGAACCAGTTATTTATATCAATCAACGAGTCATCTTCGGTGTGTCGGATTCAGTGTGTCGACTTCAGTCTGTTGTACTTCGCTCTGTTTAACTTCAGTGTGTCATACTTTGGTGTGTCATACTTCAGTCTATCAAACTTTGGTGCGTCAACTTCGGTGTGTTAACATCGTTGTGTCGACTTTGGTCTGTCTAACTTTGGTGTGTCAACTTCGGTGTTTCAACCTTTGGTTTCGGTATGTTGACTTTGGTGAGTTGAACATCGGTGCCAGGGAATCCAAAAAGGATTATGAAGAGTCTGTCTTGCCTATACCATAACAAGATGAATTGTAAATCAAAGTATATGTAAAAATACACTTGTAAACATATTTATTCATTACTATAAGCAATTGAATTATTAACATTTATGTTGTTGTATAAAAAAATTTATGTTCATAGAGATATGAAATTGCATGAAAGGGTAGAATCTGTATATTGAGATAATTTGTGATTATGAAAACTATAATATCATGGAGGATCCAACAATATCCCCCTTTTTGATAATCACAAGTTATGTCATACATGAAAATATATAGAATAAAAATAGCTTTAACATAGCTGAATGTAATTTTCCAATATAACTAAAGTTTGGCATTACTAGAATTTATTTAAAACAAATCTCCCCCCTCACTAAATCGATTAAGAAGAGTATATTCCATCCATATTTTTCATTCTTATTTTATATGCCATCCTTAGTTTCTCCCCCTTTTGGGATTAATAAAAACCAGTAAGGAAAAAAGATAAGATAAAAGAAAGACACCAAAATAATTTGCATTCAAAGTCATAAGAGTATAAGACAGACAAAAAAGACTAAATCCCTATCAAAAAGAAACAATCCATCACTAAGGATTTGGATATAGAGGAGCATTACCTTTGTCTAAAGGATCTAATGGAGAACAAGAAGGGTTAGGAGTGGCAGAGGATGGAGGTGATCTGATTGCAACACTAGGAAGAGAAATACCTATAGGAAAAGTAGCTGCAAGGGTAGGCCTTCTCTCTGAAAACACATGTTTTGGAGACTTCTTAGTAATGATTGGTTGAATCTGAGTATGATCCTGAGAGACAGTCATTAGAGTAGTAGGACGAGAGGTAGTACCAATTGAAGTAGTTGGAGGGACCACAATAGCTTCAGCTTGAACATGTAGATAATATTTGAGCAGGTTGATGATGTCATTAATGATTTATCCTCCATATTTCATTGCCTTCTCAAATTCATCCTTATTCTCCATAAATTTACTTAACAAAGGTGTAAAATACTTCCATTGGAGAACTTTATTTTTGAATGCTTATGTGACTGGAGGGTTTCGATGATTTTATTTCAGAAACTTGAAACTATTGTTGAGTTCATGCTTTGTATATATCTTAGTGAAATACTTATACACTTTTTCGTGAATTTATTTCTGAGTTGTAGAGACTTCATTGGTGCACTGTCTGACCATATTTTATACAAGATCGGTATTCTGATGTACTTTTTCAAGGGTTTCCTTATCTAAAACAATCTAGAGTTTTTGAATATCATCTCTCATCACATCCTTGAGAGACCCTGAATCAGCAACTTCACTTCTTCCACTCCTAGAACTAGATGGGCCAGTCAATATTTTTCCAAGGAATTCATTCAACTTTATCAAATCTTCACTAAGTAGATGAGTTAATAAGTTCCTAAGAACTGCCAGAGCACCATTAAAATAGTTATTGAAGTCAGAGGTTAAGAAATTCAGCTCATTGCTCATTTTTCTTACTTCTTCTCTCCGAATTTTTTTTTGTCTAATAATGGTTTCTGCTCTAGTAATAAGATTCAGTTGAATCTCCTAAATCACTATTCTTGCAATTATTACTGAATCAGTATCAGAGATACTTATTGAGGTAGAGTATTAATTTTTGGATCCCACTGAAGCTCTCACAAACTCATATATCTCATTCTTAAACTTTTCCAAATCAGCCTTGGTGACATAGTCACTAGGCACAGACTGAGCAACTGGGTCTACTGCTAGAGATGAAACATGTGGAATAGGTGTAGCAGACTCTGGGTTATCATGGACTTGTGGAATAGGAAGAGGAGGTACCATCTCCTCTTTTGAGTCAAATTATAAACCAAAATGAATATATCCTGGATTACTATTCCACTTTCTAACATATGTCCATTCTATTGGATCAATGGTATCAATTATGACCCTTCTTCCATGAGGATCAGGAATAACATTAATTTCATTAATTTCTTCATCCTAGTCTCGGGCCATAACATCTTTTCTGAGGACAGGAACCAGCCGAACATCAAGTTCGGCCTGATCTTCAGCTTCTTCAGCATCACCAGGTACTTCCTCAATTTGAGGTACTGGAACTACAAATTCTTCTTCCTAGCCAGTAGCCATAAGATCATTCAATTCTTGAATGATCTCTTGGTTTTCATCAATGGGATGGAGTGACATGTCCTCATGTTCCGCATCTCTATGATCATCAGCATGTTTATTAGGAGGAACAATTCCATCACCAGCTCTATGAACATATTCCTCACTGGATCTATCAACCACTTGTTGTCCCACTTTTAGAGAATCACTCACATGATCAACACTCCCTAAATCGTCACCATTATCACTATCATCACCCCCATCATCAGATTCCTCATCTAATTTGCTAAAAAAATCTTTAACTCTAGTAACTTTGGTTTCTTCCACTTCTTCATCAACTAGAATAGTTTCTCTTAAGGAAATTCCATAAGTGGTACAGCAGGCCCATAGTCATATTCTTGGGACAATCAGCAATATCCAGATCACTCTTATCATCAAAAGGATATCCTTCTTCTGTAGGCACTTTAGCCTCAGCTTCCTAATTAGAATATTCAACAACTTCTCCAGGTTTGAGACCTGGATAAACATGGTCATTTGGTCTAGAAGGATTGTCAACCAGATTAACTCCTCGTACAACCTTTCTTCATATCCTACCCAGCATCTTTCCCATGGGTTACAGATTATTTTCATCATTTTACAAATTTCATTATGAAGAAAAAAACTACTATAGGTAGTTATCACTTCATCTCCATCTTCTACACAGTCTAATTTTTCCAACAAGGAAGAAATCATTCTCGGATAGTATAAGCAGGTTTCCTTCATAGATGGCTTAATCAAATCAGAAATATGTACCATAAGATATCTTCACATATTCACCTTTATTCCATGTTTTAGCAAAAATATCAAGAAGACATCCTGATATTTCACAATAGAGAAATATCCCTTCCTTGGGCAGATTTGATGCTTTATGGACTTAAAATGAAGTCTCACTTCTCCTTAGAATTCATTTGCAACAATTATTCTAGATTCTTCATTTCTATCCATCTCCTTAAAATCATCATCATATGAAAACAAATTTGATGAATGTGGAATATTACCAGGATAGTCAGCATAGACACCTACATGAGGAACCTCTATGAATTCAGGATATTCCTTAGAAGAAAAAGATACTTCCTTTCCTTTTACCACAAATTTCATCTTTGCTACCCCAACATCATCCAATGTTATACTCAAGTGCTGAAAGAACTCATGCACTATCTGAGGATAATTGGGTCTTTCGTTGTCGGTAAACCAACAAAGCCACCCTTGAGATTCCAGTACATTTAGCAAAAAATATTTTCTTGATAGAAGCCACTCAGCCGAAACATCCTTTTAAGCTGTAACTACTCGACTTTCTAAGCTTGGTTTCATAGTCCCACTAGTCTCACCCATTTGATGCTTAGTAGGAGGATATTTTTGAGGTTCTTCCATTGCGCGCTAGGTCCTTACTATGGGTATGCTTTGGATTCTAACTGTGTTGAGAGTTTGAGAGTCGAGAGAGAGAGTGACTAAATGTAGAAGGCTTGACGGCTATGGAGAAGGTGAAAGGTCGGGATGGATTCGTCTTAATATATCATTTAGGGTTTGTAAATAGGAAAACATAAAATTTAAATGTGGAAATTTAAAATAGATAAAACAATATCATTTCACTTAAAGAAGATGGAATTTATAAAACAACCCTTAAATATATCAGTGTCAAAGAATCAGTTTTATGAAGATCGGTTTCACAAAAAACAGTTTCACAAAAATTGTTTTCACAAAGAATGTTTTTACAAAGATATGTTTTAGAAAGATTGGTTTCAGAAAAATTTATTTTATAAAGATCGGTTTTACAAAGATTGGTTTTATAAAGATTGGTTTTAAAAAGATCGATCACAGATTTATCATTCCTAATTCATGTCTGATGTAATTCATTCTCTCAGAATTTAAGGGTTTAGTGAATATATCAGCAAGCCGATGTTCAGTCCCAATTAACTCAAGAGTTATATCACCTTTTTGATAATAATATCTCAAAAATGATGTCTTACATCAATATTATTTATTCTAGAATGAGATATTGGATTTCTAGAAATTTTAATAGCACTAGTTTTTTTACCGTTAATAGAGACATGTTTTAATTGATATCCATAGTCTAGAAATAGAGTTTCATCCACAAAATTTGTGTTGAACAACTATAGGTATCAATGTATTCTGCTTCGGTAGTAGATAATGAAAAAAAAATTTGTTTTTTTTGCACCATGATACTAGTGACTCTCCTAACATGTGACATGTCCCAGAGGTTCTTTTTCTATCTAGTTTACAACCAGTTTAGTCAGCATCTGAATAACTTATTAAATCCTATAGTTGTCCTCTGGGATAAAATGGTCCTATGTTGGGAGTATATTTGAGATATTTGAAAATCCTTTTAACATCATTTAAATGAGATTCTTTGTGATTTATCTTGGAATTACCCAAACATGCATACACTGAACGTACTATCAGTTCTGCTAGCACTAAGATAGAGCAGACTTCCTATCATACTCTGTAGTTGGTTTGATCCACTAATTCTACAGCTTTATCATCATCTAACTTACAAGTGGTACTCATAGGTGTATCACTACCTTTACTACTACCCAAACCAAAATGTTTTAAATGATATTTAGTATATTTACTTTGATTTAAAATAATACCATCTTTATTTTGAAGAATCTGAAATCTAAGGAAAATTTTATGTTCTCCCATTAAACTCATTTCAAATTCATTTTGAATTATTTTTGAAAAATCAGTACATAAATAATTTTTAACAGATCCAAAAATTATATCATCTACATAAATTTATACTATCCAAACATCATTGGAAATCCTTTTAATAAACAAAGTAGGAGCTGCTATTCCTTTGGTAAAACATTTTGATATAAGAAATGAACTAAGTCTATCATACCAAGCTATTGGATCTTTCTTTAAACCATAAAAAGCATTGTAATGTTTTAATACATGGTTTAAAAAATGGGGATTTGTAAAGCCAGGGGTTTGTTCAACAAATACATCCTCTACTATATACCCATTTGGAAAAGCACTTTTGACTTCCATTTGATAAAGTTTGAAATTTAGATGAGCTGCATAAGCAAGTATTATTCTAATGTCCTCCAACCTAGCTATAGGTGAAAATGACTCCTCATATTATATTCCTTCCTCTTGACTGTAGCCTTGTGCAACTAACCTATCTTTGTTTCTAACTATATTTTCATACTCATAAACATTGTTTTTAAAGACCCATTTAGTGCCTATTGTCAAAGTGTCCTTACGTATTTCAACTTGTTCCTAGACATTTTTTCATTCAAATTGATTTAATTCTGCTTGCATAGCAATCACCCAAAATTTCTCATTTATTGCATCATTGATATTTTTAGGTTCAAGCTATGAAAGAAAAGATTATTGTTCAACTTGGTTTCTAAGAGAAGCTCTAGTTTCTATCCCTCGATTTAAGTCACCTACTATAAGATCCAAAGGATGATTCTTGAGAGTTCTAATACCTCTATAAAGAGTTTAACAATAATCCCCATTATTGTATATTGGTTCAAGCTCGACAGGTGCAAATTACAGTAGATTCCCAGAGCTGGTTACTTTTATAAGGGATTCACTATCACTATCATTAAGGTTCAAAATTGAAATATCTTCCTCAATATATTCAAGAGAGGTTTTGGGTTCATGTGGATATTTCTCATCAAACTTTACAAGAAATTGATCTTCCACACATTTGGTTTTATTATTGAATACTCTATAGTCTTTACTCAAGATTTAGTCACCAAGGAAAATTCCTTCACCACTTATGGATGATTTTTTTTGAAGATTGTCCTTAGTGTTAAGGATAAAGACTTTGCAACCATGAACTCTAAAGTAGTTAACCTTAGGCATCCAATAGTTCCAATGTTTTTAAGGGGGCTTATTAAGAATAGGTCTAATCAAGACTCTATTAATTGTATAAAGAGCTGTATTTATAGGTTCAGCCCAAAAATAAGTAGGTAGGTTATACTGACATAGAATAGTCCTAAAAATTTCTTGAAGGGTCATATTTCTTCATTCCATGACTCCATTTTGATGTGGTGTTCTAGGAGAAGAGAAATTGGGACTATAGCCATTGTGTGATCAGTAGGATTCAAACTCCTGATTTTAAAACTCATGGCCATGATCACTTCTCATGGTCTTAATTCTAAGTCCAATATGGTTTTCCACAGACTTGGAGTATTTGATAATATAAGAACAAGCTTCAATTTTGGGAGATATAAAGTATACTCAAGTGTACCTAGAAAAATCATCTACAAGAACATAAACATATTACTTCCCATTTAAACTTGAAACTCTTGATGGTCCAATAAAATCCACGTGAACCAAATCAAGCGGTTGAGAAGTAGAAACTTCTTTCTTTGGTTTGAAAGAAACCTTTTGTTGCTTTCCCTTTTGACAGGGATTTCATACTTTTTCAAGTGGGAATTCTAGTTTAGGTAAGTATCTAACTAAACCTTTCCTAGTCAGTTTCCTAAGAGTGTGCACATTGCAGTGTCCTAATTTTCTGTTCCACATCCAGGATTCCTTATGAAAAGAATTTAAGCTAGAAATTTTTTTCTTAACTAATGAATTTAAGTCAACAACATACACATTATCATTTCTAAGATTAGTAAATATTAAATAATTTTTAGAATTAAAAACATTGCATAAATAATTTTCATAGTTTACATTAAAACCATAATCACACAACTGAGAAATAATTAGCAAATTGTACTTTAACCGATCAAAAAAAGTACTTTGTAAATTAATACTGTATTAGGGTTACCAATCTGGCCTAAGCCGATGATATTTCCATTAGCATTATCACCAAAATTTACATGTCCACCATCAAACAATATTACACTCGTGAAGCATGAGTAGTCTCCCATCATATGTCTTGAACAACCATAGTCCAAGTACCATAGAATCTTGCACAAACTCTTTAGGCAACATCCCTGCAAAACAGATAAGACATGGGGTAACTTTGGTACCCAGATTTTCCTAGGTCCTGAGAGGTTAGCAAGTAAAACTTTGGGAACCGATACTTGTGTCACATATTTACTATAATAAGAAGATATATTTTGGACATAAACACTTTTTTCGGTCCCTTAGAGATTTTTTTTTCAAGAAATGGTCAAGAACTTAAACTAGCTATGAATTTTCCAGATTTTGGAATAAATTTAGTTTTAATGATCCTTCTCTGTCTAGGATGATATCCTAGAACAGTTGTATATTTTGGGGATATCTATTGTCCTAGAATCTTAGTCAGTGTATCTCTACCAATAGTAATTTTTTGAAGATCTTTTTTTAATTGTTCATTTGATAATTTGAGTTTGGTATTTTCATTTAACAGCATAGTACATTTTTCTTTCTCAATATCCAGACATGACTTATAATTTTCATTTAAAGCATGTTGTCTCTTTAGTGATTTATATTTTTCCTTGATCTCATTAAATGTATCCTCGAGCATTTCACAATATTAAAATAGTTCAACCTTAGTCATATTTTCATCATTTTTTGATTCACTTTCATTCATAGAATAATAGGCGTTTTATATAGGAGAGTGAAGTGTAACCTCAGATGTCTCTGTCATGAAACCTAAGTTGGAAAGATTTTTATGTTCAATATCAGAAGCATCTGATCCACTAGAGCTATCTTCTGAAGCACTCCAGGTAGCTTTCATAGCCTTTGTCTTTATATTTCTTCTTAAATTTCAGCTTTGGAATGTCTACCTTCACATGAAATTTTCATTTTCACTCATAGCAGATTATTTCATTTGATTTTTCATTCCATTTTCTGTCTTTATTCCATTGTCCTTTACTATCATACTTTCCCTTGTAGTTTTACTTCCTGAATAATCTCTTCTTTCTGTAGAACATTTTGAATCTCCTTTCAAGATAAGCCATCTCCTCATCACAGTCTGAATCTGACTCTTCACTAGTGGAGTGGTATACAAGAACATGAACTTTTTCTTTTTTTCTCTTTGAGGTAGTAGTGTTGAATGCTATTGATTTCTTAATTGGTTCCTCATCTACTTATTGATTCACCTTATGTTCTTCCTCATACATCATAATCTTTTCTATTAGTTCCTTGACTGGTAGCTTGCTTATGTCAGATGATTCTCAGATGGAAACAGAAGTTCCCCTCCATCAATTTGGTAAGAATCAAAGCATTATCATGATTTGGTCCTTGCTGTCCACTGGTTATCCAAGTAGACTCATAGTGTTCACTCTTTCATTGAACCTGAGATACATTTCAGAGATAGGTTCATCAGGCTTCATTTTGAAATTATCATATTTAATAGTGTATGTATTTAGTCTCATTTATTTAACAATAGTTGTTCCCTCATGAGAAACGGCTAAAGTATCCCAAATTTCATATACAGTTTTACAGGCAAGTATTCTATTTAATTCACCCTCACCTAGAGAAGAGTACAAGTAATTCATTGCTTTACAGTTATTATTATACGTATCTTTAGTCAACTGAGACCATGTGTTCCTAGCAGTAGCAGGCAATACATGTTGCTCTTCAATTGTATCCCAGATTTCAGGTCCCATACTCTCTAGACACATTTTAATTTCTAATTTCCACTGAGCATAGTTATTATCATTAAATAACGTTGGCATGTTAGTAGGAACACCTCAACTCATGTTTCCATAGTTACATAAAATATTAAATAACCGAAAATTTAGATATGACAGAAATTTTAAGATCATTAAGATACAACTAAAATCACTATTATTTTTTTTTGCACACTCGATATAGAATCCTATGATACCAAATGTTGGTCAGAGTGTACACTCTGGAAGGGGGTGGTTAATTGAGTTCTAATTAAAATTTCTATTAAAATTTTTATGATAAAAATCCCCCAATTCTAAATGGCCCAGGCAATTAAGTCAGTAGTGATAAAAATGATTAATTTCTCATCAAGTTTATCTAGGATTGATTAGTCCTTAGTTGAATCAATGTAATCACGAATTCAACTTTTGAAACAGATTTACTAAATTAAGAATAAATACACGCTAACAAAAACTAAATATCATAGATAATGGAAAAAAAAATTTCAATCTTTGAAATAATATGAGTAGCGGATAAAACAAAACAGAGTAATTGAAGAATAACACAAAAATTTAAACAAAAGGTTCAGTCTCAAGTAGATACTTAATCCTCTCCACTTGGTGATCACCTTCCACCAAGCTATTTATAAAAATAAACTTTTCATCCACACCCTAGATCGGGGGTTTACAATAGCACACTCGTCTTTCTATGTCACAATTGACCTCTACCATAGTTATCCATGGGAAAAAAAGTAAAAAGTGATTGAGTATGAGGATGGTTTGTTATCCTCCAGTTATGCTCATGAGACAGTGTGTATTATTCAAACAATTATACACACTGCTCAAATAGTGAATATAAAACACAACAGAGTTAATAAAGAGAATAGAGTTAAGAATTCTCTATGTGTTGTGAAGTAATTCTCTAGAATCAATGAATGTTGAGAATATGGTATTTGAGTCTTCTTCTCTAAGTTTTCTTCAGAACAGAGTATCACAGTTTCTATAATCCAACTTCTAGGATTGAAAAGGTTCAGCTCTTTAATATATCGATGTATACTAAAGCTATTTTTGGAGAAGGTAGCTTGTAATAGTCTTATTGAAATCTCAAGCGCTTAGTTCTTCTCTTTCTATATTTTCGCAGTCTGTAACTCATCGTGTACTGCTACTGACATCTATTTAACATGATAAATGAGGTCCTTTTATACTCTACGATCCTCTAGGAATAAAGATCTTCACCCATGCATGTACCTCATACATGTCTACAGATACTCTTAAAGACAAAATTAAATAATTTCAGAAACATTAACTTGTTTACATATGACTGTTAGAAATAAAATTGATTTAATAAAAAGGAAACAATTATTTATATCAGTGAGTCATCTTTGGTGTGTCGGATTTGGTGTGTCGACTTCGGTCTATTGCACTTCGATCTTTGGAACTTCAGTGTGTCATACTTCGGTCGGTCGAACTTCGGTTTGTCAAATTCATTGTGTCAACATTGGTGTTTCGACTGCGGTCTGTCGAACTTCGGTGTGTCAACTTTGGTGTGTCGACCTTCAGTTTCGGTATGTCGACTTCGGTGAGTCTAACTTCAGTGTCAGGGAATCCAAAAAGGATTATGAACAGTTTTTCTTGAATATACCATTACAAGATTTATTTTTAATAAAAATATATGTAAAAATACACTTGTAAACATATTTATTCACGAATATATGAAATTGACTTATTAAATTATATATTTTTGTATGAAAAAATTGATTTTCATATAGATATTAAATTTCATGAAAGGATAGAATCTTTATATTGAGATAATTTGGGATTATGAAAACTATAATAACATCGAGGGTCTGATAAGTTTCTATAATTTTTTAAACATAACCACTATATCCTATTAATTTTCATATCCTTATCAATTTTTGTAAAAAATCATGCATTCAAAAAAATGAATTAATGTAAATAATGAGATATTTATAAGGATAATCCTCAGTGTAAGAACTTACATCCTTCCCATAATCACTACCTTGGGTCTATTGAAATTACCTCTTATGAAGAAGTGTGTACAACATGTTCCAAAACACATTATAAACCTTATATCTCCCAATAGGAATGATTATACTCACTACCATCAGATTATAAATTTTTCTTAAAAACCAATTTAGGTAAAACAAAAAAGGTTTTTTTCAATTTGGTCCACAAATTTCCTGGGTCAAATAACATTGTATCCCATGGACTTTAGTATAATTAACCTAGTCCAATTGACTCAATACGATTGACTCAATAAAATCTTCCCTTAATCAAACTTCACTTCTCAACCATTTCCTCAAAACTCAGTTTGATCTTCCTTAGTCTAATTGACTCAATATGATCTTCCCAATATGATGTTTATCAGTCCAGTAAAAAAACAAAAAACATTCAATATTATAATAAGATCCCTATCAGGAGGGAACAATAACTCAAATTTTTATATTCCCCACATTTTTTGATTATGTGAAAAGCAAAAAAAATATGAATGATGTGTGCTTCTATTTATGGAATACTCATAAAATAAAAAGAAATAAACTGAATTTTTTTCCACTTACCCAAATTTAAATACCTAGAGAATCACTCGCATTCAAACTTCAAAATTGAATTCATAAAAAAATATCAATATTTATTCATGAATATTCTTCTATAAAAAACATACATTTTCTCTCTCTGATATAACTTCCTTAGCGTCAGATTACTCTCCTCATTATGATCTACCTTTCATTATCAACTCATTACGATATGTATTTCTCTCTCATCTCATTATGATGAAATTACTTAGCGGATGACTTATTGGTGTCACAATATTATTTTATTTCATGCATGAACTTTACTTTGTTACATCTCAAGTAAACATAACTACTTTAGAATATTGACATCTTTTTATAAAAGATCATGATTTGATGGATCGAAATCAATAACTGTAATCACTTCAATGCTCTGCATCTAATGTGTTATCAATATGAGGCATTCATTTGATGAATTATTGTCTTTTCCTGATCTGATTGATCATCCTACTCAGAGTCAGTCTGGTCCAAATACTCATAATCATGAAATTATCATTACGATGGAATTATCATTGCAATTTTCTACATCCAGTAATGACTCTAATAAGTACCATTGAAAACCATAAAACATCATTAGCTTTATACATCATTAATTACTACAACATCATAGTTTGGTTCTTTCGGATCAGATTTTTTATGCATAGGAATATTGAATTGATACAATCACTACGATTCCTCTAATTCATCAAAAGCATATATCATTATAGTTTTAATTATTTTTTGAGAATATCATGGACATAAAAGAATCATCTGATTTTTCTTAGAACATTTGAAAACATTCAAACTCCTCACTTCACAACATTATTTCAAAACATTTCATAAACATTATGAATAATTCGTTCAGTAACATCAAAATTTATAAAAAACATGAAGTCCAATGGATCTTGATATTCATGCTAATGGTTTTGAGACTGAGGTTTCGTCTAATCAATAACATCATCTTTTGGATAGCCTCTTCATCTGGTGGTGCAACTTCTAAAAACATGATTTCGAAAAAAATTATTAAGGGTAAAACATTTCTCTCCATTTTTGTTTGTATTCATCAACATTCAAAATCTTATGAAAATCATTATGATGGAATGGATCCAATCCTGAAAAAAATCTCTTATAAAAAATATTAGTTGTCAAAAAATAGAAAAAATTACTAAAACAAATTATCACAATATTTTTAAATATCCACCTTTAGATTTGTTGCCAACACACTTAAAAACATTTTTAACAGTCATAAAATTTTCACAACTCAACTTTTAAAAACTACGCAATATTTATGAATTTTTCCAAAACATATCATTTCTCAAAAGATAGTTTAATGAAACCTCACTACTGTATAAATTAATATATTTTAAGTAATTTCATCCCATGGTAACATGAATTTCTTTTCCAAGTTATGATAAATTCTACCTAACTTTTACCCTTTCCCAAATTCCTTTTCCTATCTCTTTTATTTTCCTCTCCCCCATTATCTGATTACAAAATATTTAGATTAATTTAAGAAAGATAAAAAAATCATACAAAGTAAAATTCTATTACTTTTTATCCCCCTTCTTAATAAAATCAAAATCATGGAGGGTGTTCTTCCTTGTGAGATTTAGGAGGAAATTAGAAGGTAAGTAACATGATGTTGTATCCTTAAATTAGAAAACCTTTCTTTGGGAATTTTCTTTTTTAAAATATCTACAATTTTATACTTTGTTGAGATATATTCTAAAAAAATATTAAAAAAACATTAGCTTTTATAAATTGAAAAACTATATCAAAGAGTTTTGATATTTAACTTTGGACATAATTTTTAGAAATATAAATTTCACTTTGATCATCACAATCTATATTTAATGGTTTAGAAACATTCACATCCAACACTACCTTCTAAAATTTCATCCATGATATTTGAGTAAAATCCAGGGTAATAGAAACTTATTTAAATTAAGCTGTGATTAAAGTAACATAAATTTTGTAACTTAATATTTTAACTCACACCACATTCACCCAAAAAAATTGTTCTTCATAAGGTTTAATTTTTATCATTAAAATCTCTTCCCTAATCGACACCCGTATAACCATGAAACTTCATCTCACTATTTTTTTTATAATAAACCATGTGATGTTACTCTTTTTTAATTTGTTATAATTATTTTTGAGGCCAACTTATGTTATTGTTGTGGATTACTTTGATACATGAAAAAAATTCAAAGCTTAAGAAATATCAGGTCTTGAGGCGGTAAGGTAAAATATTCCTCCTATTGACTTCTAAAAGTATTTATGATTCACATTTTTTTGGACACATATTTAATCAACATTATGCTCACATTGATAGGAGTATAATCATATTTGGATTATTTCATTCCAATCATTTTTTACATTTCTTTAACATACTTTTCATGAGATAGGAACATGTATTTTTATTTCTTTTGAATTTTTAAACCATGGAATAAAGTTAATTATCCCATCATTAGAATTTCAAAAATCTTGTTCATTTCATTTTCTAATTTTTACAACATTTTCTTCCTCTCTAGGAAAAAATTATATCATCCACATACACAATAAAAATTAATTTTCTGGAGTTGAATCTTTCACATACAAGTTACTATCAACTTTTTTTAAGAAAAATTTAACATATCGAACAATTTTTATTTTTTGATTACCAAGAATGTGGAGATTGTTTCAAAACATACAAAAATTTCTTGAGTTTTCAGATTAATTTTTTCATCCTCCTCAAGAATAAACCCACAAGGTTTTTCAATGGAAAACTCTTCTTTAATATCACTATTTAAGAAAACTATCTTTACATAAATGTGATAAATTTTTTAATTACAATGTGTGGCAACTAATAGGAACACTATAAAAATATTTAATTTAGAAATTTGGGAAAATTTTATTCAAAATACACACCTTCAACCTGTGTATAGCCTTCACAAACAAGTCTTAATTTGTTTCCTGAAACATCTCCATGATCATTTAATTTTTTTTATATAAACCCACTAATTTAAAATAAAATTTCTATTTTATGTCCTTTTAATAACTTCCTAAGTTTCATTTTCCTCAATCTGATACAACTAATCATATATTTTATCATCCCATTATTTGTATTGAATAACCATTGAAACTGATTCAGGTTTACATTTTGAGGTAAGTGAAGTATGATTTTATAATCCCAAATTTCATCTATTCTGAAATTGATCCTTCAATTTTCTAATCATGTTTTCAGAGTCAATATGTTTTTTTAAGGTAGGAAATTTCAATGTTTCTTTTCCATCTAAAATTCCACATCACAAAATTATATTTAATCATGATAATAATGTTTTAAAATACATTCAATATCGTTGGAAATATCTAGTTTTTCCTCTTTTGCATTCTCAAAAACATTTCTTAATTGTTTTTTGTTTTATATTAATTTTAAATTATATAAGCCCAAAAACATATGTAAGCATTTATTACAAGATTTTTATCTTCAACTATTGGAAAAATAACCCATAAAAACACCTTCTTCTACTTTATCATCAATAATTACTACATCAATATTTTTTATTTTTAGTCAATATGGACATCTAAAACCATTGAATTAATTCAATGACGGGTTTTATACAAAATTTCATAAGAATACAAGTTGGTTTTTGGTCACAAAAACACATTTATTTTGAACATTTACAATATTGATAACATCTTCTCTCTAATTAATCTATGAATATTTGTACTGTTATGACATACTTCTTCCAACATCCATGAAAATTATTATTTTTATTTCTACTAATCCATTTTTTTGTCGAGTGTAGGGAGAACTATACTGATTTTTGATACCATTATTTCTAAGATATTTTTCAAAAGTATTGATTTTTATTTCATTTCCATTATCTATTCTCAAAATCATTATATAATCTACAATTTCTTTCTCAAAATCATTACTAAAAAACATAAACATTTACACATCCTCTGACTTGTGTTTGATAAACAAGATGTTTTTCATTCAAGTGAAACCATCCATAAAAGTGATAAAGTATAAATATTCTTTTTCTTATAGATGTCTCATTAGACCACATAAATCAGAATTAATAACTTAATGTGTTCGAGTTAATTGAATCTCAACTATTGTATGACTTTTATTAGTCATCTTACCTTTCTAAAAAGTTACACAATCATATTTTTAACTTATTTTCAATTCTAAAATGTTTTTAATAGAATCAACATTAGAAAGATTTTTCTTGTTTTTCAAACCAAGGTGGAAAAGTCTACAATGCCAAAACATATTTTCATCTTCAATACTTAATTAACATGTGTTGTTTAATTATCTTAATTGGAATAGATTATCCATGGTTCTTTCTCTATTTTTAATAAATTTTCCATAATTCACAATTTTGATAAAGTAAGAACCTTTCTATAATATCAAAAACTTATCATCATCAATAATTTTACTCTAACTATGTAAGATAAGTTTTATCCTATCAACAAATAAGGATTCCTTAGATTTAATATTTTTTTCATCAATCTCGTCCTTTTTGATTCCTATTATTTTTATGGAATATTGACTACTAAAGGTAACTACTCATCCATCATTACATTCAACATGTTTCAATATTTTTACATCACCTTTATATGTGAATAATAACCACTATTAAGTATCCGTTTATTTTTACCTTTTACATGCTTTCAAATCTATCTCAATAACAAAAGAACAATTCTAAATTTTATTCTTTCTAGCTTCTTTTCTCTTCTACGATAAGAAACATGTTCCAGATGGAGTGTTGTAAATATTTCATCACGATGACTAGCCTAATCAAATCTTCCAAAAATATATTCCATACATTCAAATTGATTTTTTGTTGGATGGTTTCTAACATATTGTGTTTTTCTTTTTTTAATATATGGTGGGTTAGGAAACTTATTCATCCTTCTTCCACTATTGCATTCTCTTTATTCAATCCTTTTTCTTATATGTGACAAGATATGAAAAAAATTATAAACTCTATTCCCATAGATACCAAAACACCAAAAATATCCATAAAATATAGATTTTCTGTAGTAGAAAAATCATTCTCTATAGAAACATTATTGAGGTTCATAACTTCTTTACACTTTATCATACTTAGGATAGAGACGATCTTTCCTTCTAAATGAGTTTTAAACATTTATATATTTTGATAGGTTTCTCAAATTCATTGTCCACCTATTCTTTCCTAACACCATTTTTGAAACCTAAAGTGTTAGATGAATTAGATAAAACAATTTGTTTAGTGAGGGATGATTTCAAATGATTATTTTTTAATCCTTCTCATCGAATTTAGAAATCTCATATTTTACTTCAATAGTTTTTTTGAAGTTTTTATTCATATTCCCCATGGTTCATTTAGACTTAATAAAATTTTATTGGAACATGTTAAATTATTCTTCCTTTGATATCATCTTCTTTCGGAGATATTCAAACAACTTTCCTTATTAATCAATTCTATGTTTAGAAATTAAATTCCTCATGATGTATCATCACTCTTACTATATGACATATTTTATTCTTTCAATATCTTCCCTATAATCTTTCTTCACTAATATAATTTATTTCTTGAGAGTCTTTTTTTCTCAAGAAACGCAACAAGTTTTGTTTTGAGTTGATACTCTCTATATGATTCTTCACCATATTCTTCACTATTTGAGGAACCTTTTGTTTTCTCAAAATTTTTAGTGAAGCTTTTTAATTTCTTTATGAAATTTTCATTTGTAGAATTTTTTTAGTTTATTATGATTTATCTTTATTACTCAACAAAATTATCTTGTTTATAGTAAAATTCTTTTTATATTTTATGGTTGAATTTTATTTCTTAGAAATTTAGTTCCAATTCTTCCATTAAGGTTTTTATCTGAATCATCCCAATATTCTACCACATTATTCTTTGTAAAGTTTATTGAAAAGTCTATGATTCCACCACACTCAAAACATTTTGAGTGTAATTTTAGCTCCTTATATTCCTATTTAATTTTTTTTCAAAAAATACGATACATGATTTTTCCATTTTACTTATCATCCCCTTTACCATCAGAGTTACAAGGATCATTATCTTCAAAATCTTGTATTTTAATTTTTTTAGGGTACCAAAATACATTTCATATTTCATATTATTTTTTAAAATTGGAGCTTTCCTCATTTTGTAATGAAAAATAAATTTTTTAATATTATCAAGAGTTAATTCAACCTTATCTTATCGATAAGAAATGTTAGAATAAAAACATCCCGGAAGGTTTGTCATAAATTTCTCCAAAACTATATAATATTCTATGATATCTCTAAATCCTATTAGGTTGAGAAAAATTTATTTACTTTGATTAAATATTCATAAATTGTTTGTTCATCACTCATTCTAATGTCTAATGACAAAATAGCCATATTTGTACCTTTTCTTTCGTCACTTATGTATTTCCTTCTAAAATACATTCCAGTGTGTCCCACATATTCTTTGATTTTTTGAGACCCAAAACCATCAATATAAAAATTTTATGATAAATACATAAGGATAAAATATATATATTTTCCATCAACATCGATATTTATATTATCATAAAAATTCATCAGGGAATCCTTATCAATTGTTGGAAATGCAATTATTGGATCATCAATAACTTCTAGGATAAGAGATAAGAGATAAGGAATCATCCTATTTTTCTATCCATAATAATTGTTTCCATAAAATTTAGGAACTACTCTAATGTTTAAAATATTCATATTATTTATTATATCGATTCAATAAGAAATCCATCCCTTTAATACCAATTGTTGGGACAGAGGATCAAATAACATGTCAAGGGGAGGGGGTTGAATTAGTTTGTCAGTTCATATAATATTCATCTACTTTTAAAAACATAACCCCTATAACCTATTAAATCTCATATCTTTATCATATTTTTGTAAATACTCGTGCATTAAAAAATATGTAAGAATATAAAGAACATGAGATTTATACGGTTCATACTCAGTGTGAGAACATGCATCCTTTGCATTTCCACTCCCATGGGTCTATGGAAATTCTCTATTATGAATAAGTGAATATATATTATTCCAACACCCATTAGAATCATTCTATCACTCAACAAGAAATATTATACTGACTCTTGTTAGTTTACAAAGTTTCCTTATAAGATAATTTGAGCTAACATAAAAGTAAAAATGGTTTTGTTCAATTTTCTTCACAAAAATTCATGGGTCCAATTACCTTGTTTGCGGTGGCCTTTTTTTTACTAACCCAGTCTAATTGAATCAGTATGATCAACTCGTAACTATCTTCCATTTCTCAATATTCACCTCTAAAAAGCTTCTCAATAACTTAGTTTGAATATCTTCAGTCCAAACGAATTAATATGATTATCTCAATAGGATGTTACTCAGTCTGGTAAGAAAAACCACAGATGTCTGATTTTCTAATGATATTTCTATCTAAAATTAAGACACATGAATTCTTCAGTGCTCTATATTTTCTACAAACATGAAATGATAAAAAATATGGATGAATTTTGTTTCAATTTATGAGAATCTTAGAAAATTACTAGGGAGAAACTGAAAAAAAAATTCCCACTTACACAAATTTCAAAACTCCAAAGATCACTCGAATTTAAACTTTAACTTCGAATAATTCCAACCTTCTCATGATTTCTTTGAGAATATTCTTTTCAATTAGACTAACTTTTCTTAAGTTTAATAAAACTTAATTTCCTTTAGATTTCTCATCTCATTACAATCTATCTTTCTTTATCATCTCATTATGATATGCCTTTCTTTCTCATATCTTTATAATCTGTGTTTATTTGTCAGCTCATTATAATGAACTTCCTCAGTAGAAGAATTATTGGTGTCATAATTTATTTGATTTTCTAATTTATCTTTCCTTTGTTAATTATCAAAAAAACAAAATATTTTAGAGTATTCACTTTTTTTTGTAACTAATCTCCCTTTAATGGATCGATATTAGCAACTTTGATCCCTCAAGAGTTCTACATCTGATGTGTTATCAGTGTGAGGAATTCATTTTATGAATCATTGTATTTTCCTTATATGATTGATCATCATCCTCAGATTCAGTATGGTTAACATTATTATAATGAAATAATTATCATTATGACGGAATTATCCTTATTACATTGTATATCTAATGATTAATCCACCCTCTATCATTGAAAAACATTAAAATTCACAATCTTTACAAATTTTGAGTCTTGAAAACTTCTATGTCAGTACCTCTGGATCTGGTTTTCTATGTTAAGGATTAAATAATAGATAAATGTTTTATGATTCCACTAGTTTTTCAAAATCATTTATCTTGATATTTTTTATGATCTGTGATAAATTAATGACCACTAAATCATCATCTTATTTATGTTATAAAGTATGAAAATATTCCAACTACTAACTTCACAATCTTCTTTCAAAACTCATTAACAACATTAATACTCCTTTACTCATCAACTTATAACAATATAACAAACACTAAGTCTAATGGATCTTGATATTCTTGTTGTTGTTTCTATGAAAGATGAGGCATCTGATCAACAACTTTATCTTTCTAAACGCTTTTGTGTCTGGTGTTTCTCAGTTCGAAATCCCATGTCAAGAAACCTCTATCTATAAAAAATGTTCTTAAGGATAAAACTTTGTATCCCATTTTTTTATTCAAAAACATTAAAAAACTTATGAAAACTCATTATGATGGACCAGGTCTGATCCATACATTCAAAAACATTCTATAAAAGGATAGTTGTCAAAAAATAAAAAAACATTGTTAAAAAAATCGTATGGTTCATCAACATTAACCTTGGGAAAAAATGTATTAAAATGGGTTTTATGAATTTGTGATGGATGGATTAAATGAATTTGAATTTCAAGATGTTATCTACAGATTCTCAATGACATATGGTTCTAAAAAATAAGTATATCAAGATGAGATCCTTGAATTTAATATGTTACATGGTGCAAAATAAAAAGGATTTTCAGAATGAGGTCCTTATATTCCATATGAGATACGATGCTATATAAGTGATACTTTCTAGATGAGATCCTTAGATTATATTTGGTACCTGATTTTGGAATTTAACGATGATAATTATGGACTATACATGATACTAGATGACTAGTAACAAAAGGATGAGTGATTGGGTTTGACATGAAATATGAAATTTCGAATATCAGGATTAGTTCTTGAATTCTATGTGGTGATTACAGTTATATGGACTTTGATACATGCTTATATAAATATTATAATTTTCATCGTAGGTGGTTTTAACATGAGTGTAATCATGAAGTCTGAGAATAATGGTTTTTTATCTTATTTATTTCATTTATTAATTTATTTACATTCATATTTTATAACACACATTTACATGCACAATTTTGTCTCAAATTGGATTTTCTTTTAGAAATTTTTGGTGGTGGCCTACTATGTCTTAATCATACCATGATTGGGCTACTTGTTTATATGACGATGAAATGTATGAATCTCCAGCCAGTATACTGAGCTTATTTTTATTTCCTGGTTTATGAATTTACTTATTACAGGCATACGATTTGATTAATTAATTTATTACAATTAGGATGTCAAGGATATTATTTTACTACATTTTCATCACTATAATTATAATTTAATAATATCCCCATGGTAACACCATGAGACCTAACCACTAGTCAGCATCCTTTAGTGTATGAGGATGCGAGCTTGAGGTAATGTGGTGCACAATCTTGGAGTATCAATTCTATTGATTCCAAGGTAAGGTATTAGAAAATTTTATAATATTATTATCAACAAGAATAAAAAATATATGAATAAGATGGGTTTAGACACTAATTATAAGAAAGAAATACATGATTAAACAAGTTGCTTAATCTCTTCTTGCTGGCCTCAAGTGATTTAACAATTTTGATCATGTCTTCACCCATGTTATTCCAAAAAAATCCAACTAAATATACTTATAATTCTCAATGAAATGGGTTGTTGATTATATCAATTTTACATCACCCTTTGAAGAGGTAAACACATCAATTATATACACCTAGATAACCTCCAAGACATACTCACATCTACAACGGATTTTATGATTTTGATGTCACCCAAATATGGTTTCTGTGGTCATATGTGACTCATATATCAACATTATCTCTATTGAGATATTCAAATATATATATTTAATATAAATAATTACAACACAATCTAGTGGTTTCACTACAAAAGTCTTCAACTAAAACTTAAAACACTTACCTTAACACTTTTTTCAGCCTCATATTCTTGTTCTCCCCCTCTAACGTTCCCCTAGATATTCCAAATCCATGATGAAAATTTTGTTACTTAATCCATGTAAGATACCTCTTCATAATTAGCATGAAATTTCTAGACACAGTAACTATTTATCTTTAAATTTTGGCATGCAATAATTTTAATATCAAACCATGGGATATGGTTCTCCCATTTTCTATCCTTTTCCCTTTATCCACTTCTCAAATATCCCCTCATGTATAAGGGTCTCTGAAAACATATGTTTTATCCTCCCAATGGTCTATCACAAGGACACCATGAAACCAACTCTAATTAAATCTATATTTTATCCATATTTATCAATATATTATTTTGGATCACACAAAATTCCATATTCATAGATTCACCACAACATGTACAAGGATTACTCATAATTATGTCATTTATTTACATTTTGATCAACTCCAAATAGCATGTTAATACTCCATGATCATGTTTTCAAAAAACAAAAGCATCCTTAAATTATTTAAAAAAATAAATGCATTGTTTCAAGAAAATATTCTTAGTATGCATACAATGTGAAATTTTTATAAACACTGCATTATTGTATAAAATTATAATTTTGTGTGTTCTCCAACCACTCTGTGTAAAGATACATTTTATATTGACTATGTCTCATTTGGGATCAAATAATAAATACAAGTTTGTTAATTCACTTCATGAATGTTCTTCAATATCCAATTGAACAACCTAATCACCAAAGAATCTTCAAATTCCCCATAGATAACAATGAATATGAAACCAATTATTTAAGATAAAAATGATTTAAAATTTATAAAATCCTACCATGATATATCATTTACTCACTAAATAATTCTACAATGGTTTCTAAGAAGATTAGAGATCAAATATTATTAATAACAAAAAATATATTATTTTTCATTGTTTCTCAATATGGTTTACTAACCACGTGGAAACTTATGTCCCAAAATTTTCAACAATCACGGAATGTGTGAATCAAATTAAAATCGTATTTTTATTCATAAACTCATTTAAAAAAATAAAAATACCATAATTCACAAAATATACATCATTAATCACTCTTGCATCATTCTAAACCCATTACACTTATTCATACGATGTTAATATATCTCCTAAGTTCAATAATACAAAAAATTAATCAATCACCTTCTACATCAATTATTAAACAATTCAAAAAACATAAATTAACACCTATGGTTTCCCAAATTCCTTACCAATTCACCTCTCCTACCATGAGATAAGATGGAAAACCCAAATGTCACAAGGTCAAAAAAATTTATATAAAATTTGAAAACCAAAAAAGGAATAAAAAACCAAAATTTATTTCCTCATAAAAAACAAAATCATAATAAAATCCATGATAAATTACACTTATATAATTATTGAAAACCCCTAATTATCTAAATACAAAAAAAAATTCTAGAATATATTTTTTATCATAAACCATTTAATTATATCAATAATGAAATATAAATCTATTTTATAAAAATATCGAAACATTTAAAATAAATAAAATAATATAAATCTCATACAACTTGGAAAAATAATCATCTATAACGTAAATAATTATAAATTAAAGTAAGACAAAAATTATATCCTAACCATTTTTATAATTTTTTCCCTCTCTAATAAAGAATTAATTTTTTATCAAAAGTATACCCATCATCATTTTAATGTAAAATCTCAATTATGTTATTTAAAATGTTATAAATTCCATTTTATTAAGATCCATTCCAAAAAAAATTCCCATTAACCATGTTGACCTTATCTTAGGATAAAATAAGTTTCCTAATTTAGAAATTTATTTATTTAGTCAACTAACCAAATTATAATTCAAAAAATAGTATGTACATTTACACATACCTATAAAAATAACAATATAAATCACTTTGATAAAAATTTAATTAGTTTATTAAAATGAAAATCATAAATTTAAAACTAATTTACAAAATAAATTCCATTTAAAATAAAAAAATCAAATGATTTCCTGTAACTCAACATTTCCAACACCCTAAACCATATTCCAATATTTTCAATACCCCTAAGTCATTCCATGAAAGTCACTTACTTATAAATGGGGATGACCATTCATGTCTTATAATGTCACCAACAAACAAAATATATGGTTTAGGGTATATCATTATCTAGAGACATTTTAAATAAATAAATATTATATCACTTCACGAGATCATAAAAACTATCAATAATCAGTAATTAGTCACTAAAACACTTTATTATAATTGTATCATTAAAAAAATTATAGTATTAATAAATAATATTCATATAAAATTTGACAAAAACCCCATAAAGTGTGGGAATTTATACCTAATATGTTGTGCATGAGTTAAATATTGAGCTTTAATACCCTTAAAACGACCACATGAAGAAACATATAAGAAAATACACATATTATAGTAATATATTTCTCTAAAAACACTCAAAATTAGTATAATTGGTGTAAAATTCACCAAGAATAAGAACAAAGATAAATGTAGGAATTGTTTTGTAAATACCATACAGTTATATCATGTATAATGTTTAATAAAAATAACGATAATTTTTATGGTTTTATCCATGTAATGATTAAAACAACCTATCATATATAATGAATGAAATAATCAAAATACGGGAAAAGAAAATAGTAGAAATGAAATTATAGAAAGTATTAGTATCCCAATAAATATGATGAATAATGGTAAAGAAATTGATAATTGTAGGTGAAAAATAAATGTTGAGATGAGGGTAGGGTCATATGATTGAGTATAAAAAGGGAAATAAAATTAGAAATGGGAGAGCTAAAATTAAATTATAAAATAATAACCTCAAGTTCTATGCTTAGGTTAAGATTTTTCAAAAGTTTTATCCTACCATGTTATACTCTCTACAATATTCTTGTGAGGAGTGGATTTACTTCATTTTTTCTTAAATATGTTTCAAATAATGCATGGCCATCTATTCTTTATTTCACCTTAGTTTACCTGTCAACATCACTCACTACCTCCATTATATGAACAGAGCAATCATATGATTCATTTAAATTATATCTAAACCTAAAAAAACATATGAATGTCTATTTGACTACTTAAAAGAATCATTAATATTTACTTCACAAAATATCTTCTTCAAATTCACTAAAAAATTCAAATTATGTAATTTTAAAAATATAGGTGTCTCAATAGCCTTAATCGAAATGTTTTTTATTTGTGATAAAGAGAACCACAATAGATCTAATAAACAAAATCGGCTATCTATGGTAAAAATAAATACCAAACCATGACCTCTTCAATTATTAGTATAACCATTTAATTATCATTATTCCAAAATACATAAATTCCAATTTATCACAGACTCCCCAAAAGAAATACTTGACTTATCAACTCCATCATTCACTATGAACTATGAAATAAGTGTGTATCATTATAATAACACAACTTTAATGTGATAACAACTATAATTCCTTACCAACCCTACCGTATCAGCCTATAAAATCCTCATGTAATCCTCATGAAAAAATGTGAAACATGGATTCATGTTCCATTATCAAAATGAGAATTAAAAATTGAAAATGATTTACATTACCAGCCTTTGAAAAAAATCTCAATGGTACATTATCAACCATTTAAAATAATTTTATAAAATTTTGAACAACCTATACACTTAATATCAACATAAATATTTTTAAAGCCACTCAATTTCTTATCCAAAATATTTTTATTAAAAATAACTAATTTTAATTTAAAATATAAACTTTTTAACAAATTAAATTCAAAACAAAAAATCATTAGGCATTTAAAAAAAATCAAAAAACTAAAAACTATCATCCATTGAAAATTTTACAAAAAATTCAACATTACCATCAATTCCAAATTAATCTAACATTCAAAATAGTTTTTAAAAAATAATTACCCACATTAAAATCCATTTCCTTTGTTTTTTAAAAATAATTAAAATCTATGACACCTAAAACCAGACTATTGTTTCTACCTTTGAAAATAATATTCATCTTTAAACCCACATATATAACCATGATTATTTCATCAATAATAAAAATAAAAACAAAAAAAATTAAAATATCCCAAAAAATGAGGAATAATTCTGAATAAAAATAAAAATCACAAGAATTCATGTAAAACCAAATGAAAATGTTGTAATATAAGAAAAATGGATGACCAAATTCCAAATTCAGATTCTTATGTAGCCCTGAACACTCATCCAATGTCTTTTAAAAAAAATGTGATTTTTAGATTAATTCCTCATATATTATAATAGTATCTATTCTTGACATTGAAAATCCAAAGGTAAATTGTTTCTTAAACAAAATTATGCTTGGTAGGTGTTCAAAAACCTTACCTACCATGTTTTAAGAAACTATATCTACCATAAACATAATTAATTAAATATGATCTCAATCAATTGAACGATTTTTTGGACTCTTTAACCTAAATAATTGAAATCATACCAAAGTTGAGGTTTAAAATGACCTCAAACAACTCCACATACACTAAAGGTTTCCAATAATAAAGGTATTTCATTATACAATTGGGGATACAAATCCTTTAATAAATCCCAAATATTCAGGTAAATATCTACCAAAACTATTGCATGACCATTAATACATAGGATATCCCACCCTAGAAACATATAACATCAGATCCACTATTGGTTAACCCTAAATCCTCCATAGGAAATAAATAAAACATTATATAGAAATTGTTACACATGAAATAAAATTTCTAAACATTATCTTTGAATATAATAAATGAAAAATGTTTGTGTAAGATGATGTAGAACTCTAAAACAATATATATATATGTATTCGTACCTAAATTTTCCCAACTCACTGTCAATCACTAACTTAAGTGCCCCATGATTTACACTATTTGATCCGGTTGAAAACAAACATTCATTTACACATAACATGAATTTCAACGCACTCACATATTTTAAATATATGTTTTATTGGGAACTAGGTATGTATTTTCTTCTTTCAAACAATAATATAAATTTATTTCATAAATTATGTTCCAAAATAGTATAATTTTAACATTTAAAACCATAATCTGTAATAATAATTACGAATTTATTAAAAACCAACTCACCCTTATATCCTAAAAAATTCTAAGAGAAAATGGGATGAGAATATAAATTCCAGTTGGGGTTCTTAAAAATACAGTAGTGAATCCGTTTATAATTCCCCCAAGAATAATTTTTTGAACATGACATAACCTATACTCATGAATATATTTCCAATATTAATGATATATATATATATATATATTAATAGATAAACCATTTTTGAACATAAGTAATCACCTGGAAACATAAGTAATCATCATGAGATATAGTTAAAAAAATTAGAAATATGGGAACATGTGAATTGAATATATCATCATGGAGGGTACATAATACATGATTTTTTTTTCATAATAAGAATTTTAGAAATATCATTATGTAATGCTTCAAATTAGACGTCATGTTACCAAGTACCATCACCAAGGAATCATAAAAAAATATTACAAAGGCACCATACCAATGTACCACAAACATTTTACTGAGGATCCCCAATAAGATATTATAATGAATTATTAAGGACTGAACAAATTTTATAATATTGTGCAATAATATGGGATTTTTTTGAATAAAATTAAATAGTATAAATCCAAAAATTTGAACCATGAAAAATGATATTTGGTGTTAATATATGGAAATAAAAAATCAAGAGATTAAATAATATTGAGAACATTTTCTATTAATCATTGAAAAAATATAGATAAGGAAGATACATTTTCTTTAGTATAATAACATCTTATAAAAAAACAATATGTGGGGGAAAATATATAATCTCTTGAATAATTGGTTAAAGGGATGTTAATAACATAGAAATATAATCCTGTTATTAAATGAAGATGAATTTTAATAGAGTTTAAGAAAAAAGAATCTCAAGTATAAATAAAATGAGAGAATTAAGAACCCATACATTGAAATAGTAATGTCTTATGAAATGGTTTGGATGATAGGTAATGTGTCACAACCAAATATTACTATTGTATTTTATTTATGTTTAATTGTTTAATTTATTTCAGTTCATGAATATCAGAATGGAATTGTGAATTTTTATTATATTTCAATGTTTTATGCTTGATGTAGGGTTTTTTAAAACATTTTTACAAATTATATAGTTGTTCCTAGGTTATCCAGTTCCTATTACATGGATTACATGATGTTCTAGAAACCAGAAACAATTTCTTATGCACCCTAGTGAAATTGTGCAGTGAAAAACCATATATATAGGTCCCTTGTACATAGTTAGTGAGTAGATAGGGGAAACTACGAGGAAGATGTTTTACATATCTCCTAGATGTGTCCAATGAGGGTTTCATTGTGTGGTAAACTATATAGTCTTTCATGAATTTTTTTTTTATTTTCAAAACTAAAACCATTCAATTAAAACCATCGTGGGGTTATTTCCTTGGAAATTATTCGATGCATCTAGAGAGGGAAGCTCTATAGGACTCCCTCTATTCACCTTTATGCCATAAATTTTATTCTACCTTGGTTTCATAAGGTTAAGTCTAATTTCTCCACCCTTTTACTTCTATTATAATTTCTATGTTATTATTAATTCATCTCCATCTTGGGTGTGCCATGTTGGTCAAACCCTCGAAAATGGTTTGTAAAAATATTATGAATCTTGATGTTTAGGGTGTAAAAATTATTTATCCATAATATATCGTTTCTATTTTGAGGATTTTTCATCATAAATTATTTTTTAAGGTAGGTGGTTCACTAAGAATTCATTAAAACCACGATATTCTATTATTTCCTAAATCTGTATTCCATAAACCATTCAAATTTTGTGATCCCTGTAGAATATTTAAATTGTTTATCATAGTTGTTTGGTTACTTGGTTCTAAAAAAAATTAGTTTCATTTTTGATTTCTTTTATATCTATATATTTAAAAGTTGGGAATATTATTTGTTTACCAAAATGTATCTAAGGATTCTTGAAATGGGTTGGTGACTAAATTAGTGTTTTAAATAATTCAAAATAATTTATATAATAGGTTTTATATGTATTAAATGGTTTCTCTATTATTACATCATACACATTGGAATTAAATGGGTTTCATTGACATTTTCTTATATTTATTAATGATAGTTCATATATATGGGGTTTTTTAGTTTTTAATGATGTTCTGCTTACTTTTATATAATATATGATATATTAGACATAGTGGATTTAAAGTGGGGGTTCCATTTGATTAAAAATGTGATTTACAAATGACATGTGGTTTTAGAATGATTTTAAAAATGGGGTTTTAATGTATTCTCATAACAGAAAAACAAAAGTCTCATTTGGAAATATCTATAGAAGGTATTCATAAAATGATATACACCCTTAGTTTAAGCCCTATAGAATAGTGTATTACATGTTATATGAATTTTTATAAAGTAAATTTTATTATTGTTGTTGTATATATAATCCAATTAGGTGTCTATTACATGAATGGTGTATTGAGGTTGGATGAGTTATAATATTGGGATACTTGTCCATGTGGTATGTTATTCATTTTATATTGATATTTGACACATGTTTACCCATGTCCCATATTTAGCATCATGGGAACCTTAGGTATCTAGGTGTGAGATTTATATATGGATTATTTTCTTGTAATGTTCAAATAATGACTACGATCATCTATTATATGATATTTTTTTACTATGGGTAGGTCCACTAGGTGAGGCTAGGTTAGATCAAGACGGTGAGCATATATGTTAGGAAATTCATTAATAAAATAAGAGATGGTTCCATCTGAGTATGATTAGTATCGTATCACTATAGGCATAGGATTTGAACCATATATAATTTAATTAAACATATATACTGTATCACTATGATTATATTTCCTTCCAATTTTCACTTATCATTTTTTTATAGTTGTCTTAGGATGACAATTTATTATTTTAATCATCGAAAATTTTGTTTATGTTATTTCTATTCCAATTTATTTTTTATGAAATTAAAAAATAATTTTCTAGGATGAATTGAAATTTCAATAAAACAAGGATCAATATCGGGAAACATGTCATCAATGTCAAAACATATACATCGACTACACGTCCACCTGATCAATGATGGAGAATATATGAAAAAAATCAAGTGATTTCAAAACAAATAGAGTGACCACACATTTTATCTCAAGATACCTCGGAGATAAATATTTTTTCCAAAGGCATAGATCAACCACATTTCAAATATACTAACCTTCCCTTAATTAACTATTATATCAACAACAAGGCCATTTGGATCGACCTCATGAGAAATCATGTTACATCAAGGCCCAATGAAATAAATTGTTAACAAAATGTGGACATTAAAAAAAGAAAATAATCAACTACATTTCCAAGTGAAGTTTTTATGGTCATTATACTCAATTATTAAATGTTTTAGACCAACTTTAAGTGCAAGGTGAGTGACTGTAAATATAATTTTATTGATCATAAGATCAAATGATCAACTGTAGGTACAAGTGATCCACCATACAACCTATAAAATAATCTAACCGAATTTCTCACAAATTTTTGAAGCCACCATGAATGTTGATTTGATAAATTTAAATATTCAATATTTAATGTTATGTATTATACTATTATATTATCAATTATATCAATCTAGACACATTTCTATGAAGAATTAAATATTGGTTAGAAGAATTTATTGAGACCAGATTATTATCTGAAGTATGCAGATCTTTAATGATGATTTATCAATAGTTGATTCTAGATAAATATTTTTTAATGTAATTTCAATTATAGAAAATGATATATGGATATAAGATAAATATATCATGTGTATGTGACACAAATTTTAATTTTCCATGAATGAGAAGGATGAAGAAGTGGTATATTTCATTAAATATCTATGATTCTCTTCTTGCTTGAACATCAACGAAACATCAAGTAACATATAAATGTTTCCAAACATCAATTCCAAATAAAATAATGATAATGAGAAGATATGAATCTCTTATAGAAACATAGATCTGCATACTCTACATTATAAAATTATTTCCCTTTTAATACTATTTTTTATTTCTTTTGATTTTCATTTGTTATAAATTATATATATTTCAATAATAACTCCTATAATGAATTAGAGTGTTCAAGAAACTATCTCTTATTATTTTAATTTATTCTCCCATGAATAAACATGGAAGAGGTTGTGTAGATAGGACTACTAGTGTGCAGTTATTATCATTTATATTCTCCCATATAGAACTACAAAGGAGGCTTTATATTACTTGGAAAAACATGTGTTATTTTATTTTTAAAACCCTATCCTTGTTGTGTATCAATTTATTTCTAAACAATTACTTGGTAGTGGGCGATTTCAAAGTAGAGTAGACTACATGACATCTTAATATTGAACCTATTTTTTTATTTCAGGTGTGTTATTTCCTATTTTTTTATTCTATTTTTATATCAAATATATTTTATTTTTCTTAAATATATAACAAAATAGTGATTTTATAGTTTAAATTAATTTGTGTTTTATATAAAATATTTGATATTAGTAAATCTCATTCGAAAGAAAAAATAGTTTTAAAAATGTTTTAATTGAGTTTTGATAAAAATTATAAGAATATTGTTGAGTAATAAAATTATATAATTCTACTTATTGTTTTTAACATTGATTTATTAAATAAATAAAGGGACTTGGTTTTTAAATCATTTATAAAGAAATGTTAATTGAAAACTCAATTCACCCCTATTAAGGCTTCCACTCTGACCAATATTGGTACCATATGAAGCTTTTACCCCTCTATGCTTACATGTAAACTAGATTAAATTATTTTTAGCAAGATATTATATGTATTTTATAATCTTTAATTATGGATGCTATGTATAATGGTTATTAAACCATTATAATTCATTATTATATTTGAAAAAATTAATCTCAATGTATATTTCAATTGAAAATCCATCTTGAGAGTATGAGTTTTGATATTTGGGAATCTATAGAAGAAAAATTTGATAAACCCAGAAATGATAGAAAATAATGGGATGCTACAATTAATACTACTAATGATTAGAACTAAAAATATACAAACACTTTATTATATGGTTTAAGAGAAGATTAATATAATTTAATGTATTCATAATGAACTACTTATCACATATGGGATACCCTCTTTGTATCTAATGAAGGAAATTTTAATGAGGAGGTAATTTGATTAAATAAATACACTATTAAGTATGATACATTGAAAATAAAACTTAGATAATTTATTTTTGATATGTATCTTAGGTTTAGTAAAATCCTAGAGACTATGATTACCTTCTAACAAAAAATTATGGACAAAAGTCCTGTAATGAGAATCTTGAGATGTCAACCAGATATATGGATAAGTGATATAGTTTCTATCCATGAATATGGTCTTATAAAAAAACAACCAGTAATAGAGCTTATTAGATAAATCATTTTGTACAAAGAAGAACTGAAGGTAAATAAATAAGGTGATTAATTGAAAGGAAAATTTGTTGCATTTAAATCACGAAAGCCAAAATAAAAATAAGTTGTTAATGATGAATGTAGAAGTGTAAGTGAAGGTGATAATAAAATTTATGATGAAATGGCTCCTCCAACTATAATATTTACCAACATCTAGAAAATGAAGAAGTTTATTTGAAATTATAACTACCAAGGAAAATACGTTAATACAGGGAATTGGAATAAATATTGAAAAAAGGAAGACTCATATAATGATATCACCTATTACAAATGTAAAACAAAATAACATATTATAGATGACTATTAGATAAATAAATACAAAAGGAAATATGAAGAACAATACCAAAGACCCAAAATAATAATGAAATCTTATTGGCGTTCATGTGAGGATATCACCAATAAATCTTATTCAAACCAATAAGATATGAATGAAAAATATAATCATTAATTTATTGATATTACTTCTATGAAACCTTCTATTTCATCTCATATTCCTGATGATGATGAAATTTATAAATAATAATTGGATGAAAATTATTTAATTAAAGAAAGATTTTAGGAATGAGCTGAAATACAAATATAAAAATATGAAAAAAGGATCTTGTGTTATGTTCTATAGAAAATATGCTCGTGGATTTGAAAAATAAATTAATTATAACATGGTAAAGAGAATAATTTTTTAAAAATATTAAATAAACAATTAAAAAGGTATGTTGAAGGCTTTTTTGGAGAATGGAAAACATAAAAAATATTTTTGGTAGTCAGGTTATAAAAAAACCAGGAGGTGGTTTTGGTTATTAAACATGACAAAAAAAATAAACTTTAAAAAATATTTTATTCCTAGTTATAAAAAATAAGATTTATTTTATAAAATCTTTTATTGTTTTTGAAATAAAACAATGAATTTTATACCTAAAATGAAATTATTTTTAAATATATTAAATAAAATTTAAATAAGCTTATAAAACAAATTCGGGTTCGAAAATCTTTGGTTTCTAACCTCTCTGGACCTGAATAAATATATGTACCAAAATATATTTGTATTTAATTTATTTCAGGAGAAATTATTATGTAGATAAATTAATAATAAGTGGTATATATATAGTGGATGTTCTAAACACAAGACTAGAGACTAATCAATATGTAAAATAATAATAAATTGGGATTGTGTTCATGTCAATTTTGGTGATAATGAAAGAGGAAAAATAAATGAACATAGACAAATTGGTAACTCAAAATCTATCCTTATTTCTATTATTTTATCTTTTAGGGTTTAAAATATAATCTTATTAGTATTTCTCAACTTTTTTATAATGGTTATCATTTCAAATTTGAAAATAATTCTTACAATGTTTTTTATACTAATAATTCTTTAGTATGTACTTCTTTTGTAATTGATAATGTTTATGTTTTTAATTTATATTAATTATTTTCAAAAAAAATTATTATTTGAGTGGTTTCATAGAGAATCTTGGAATTATAGAAGGATACTAGGGAATTGTAATATATAATCACTAATAAATCTAAATAATAATGTTTTATTTAATGATCTACCTAATTTAGAATTTCATAAAGACAAATTTTGTAATCCTAGTCAATAGGGACAATAACAAAAAATATATTTCAAACTGAAGATAGAGGTATATACATCTCAACCACTATAATTTTTTCATGTTTATTTATTTGGAATATCGAGAGTTTCTAGTTTAGAAGGAAAAAAATATACTTATGTTAATGTTGATTATTATATAAGATATACATTATTCTTATTCCTTTCTCATAAATTTAAAGATCCAACCATTTTTTATAAATATGATAAAATAATATAAAACCTTAGTATAAATACCATAAATACCCTGATAAGTGAACATGGCTGATATATTCAGAATCAACAGTTTTAATCTCTCTCCTCACAACTTGTATATACACACATTTTATCTTCCCCTCAAACACTTCAATAAAACGGTATTGTCAAAAGGAGAAATAAGAATCTTAAATAAAAAACTAGAAAAATTATTAGTAAATATGAAAGTACTATATATTTCTGGGACAATTTTATTCAAATATTATTCTATGTAATTAATAGATATATCATAAGGCCTATCTTGGAAAAGACTCCATATGAATTATTGATTAGTATAAACCCCAAATTAAATTACATTAATGTTTCTGGATGTAAATTTTATATTCATAACACAAAAGGGAATATATAAAAATTTACACCTAAAAGCTATGAAATAATTTTTATTTTTTATTCAACCAATACTAAATCCAATAGGGTATTTGATAAGAAAGATTATATTGTGTAATAATATTTCCATATTACCTTTGATTAGATTGATCCACATAAAGCCAAATTTGTTTTATAAAATATTGAGGTTGATAATTCAAATATGATTATAAATAATACCTTTAAGTCAACATACATTTATGTTGGTTTACTTATGAAATTTCCTAGGATATATCATCAATATCTTCTAGAAATTGATGTATAAAATTAAGTATGGATTAATTTTAACCCTAAAACAATTTTAAAACTTATAGAAAACCCTTAAGATGTTATTCTTGGAATTATATATTGAGGAAATCAAACTAGATCTTCACTAAGAAACTAGGTTTAACAACATGATTTCCAGTCAGAGAATAAACATAACAAAATAAATTATGTACTCAATGATAAACATTGGGAAGTAGACATTAAATAACAAAAGAAAATTTTTGAAAGGAACAAAGTCTATGAATTAATAGAGAGACCTAAACACTACCAAAATATTTTCACTAAGAGTGTGTATAGAAACATGGTCGATAAGTATAATAAAATCATTATAAAAATATATATTGGTTTCTCAAGGATACAATCCAAAAGAAGGTATTGACTATAAATAACCCTTTTCACCAATTTCTAGACTTGAGGCCATCAGAATAATTATTTCATATTCTACACATCTTAGTTGTATACTATTTAAAATGTATGTCAAGATTTCATTCTTAAATGGACATATTATTGAGGATGTATTTGTTGAAAACCTCATTGATTAGAAAAAAATCATTTTCAAAATTGTTTTATTAAATTATCAAAATATTTGTACGGTTTAAAGAGATATACTAGAGCTTTGAATTATTAGATCAACACATCTATTAATTCATACAGTTTTACGAAAAAGAATTTCCATCCAAATTATACTTATAAAAATAATTTGAAATGATGTTTTATTAGTTAAATACATGTTGATAATATTATTTTTTGATCACCCCTAAACACTTTATGTATTGAATTTTCCAAAATGATGAATAATTAATATAAAATATGTTTAATGGGTGGGTTAAAATAATTTAAGGGATTTTAGGGTTTTCAAAAAAAATAAGGAATTGTTTTAAATAAAATAAAAATTTAAAAGGATATTTTAAAATACTCTGGATTTGATAGCACGAAAAGCAGTGACACACCCACGATTGCAAGTTGTAATAGAGATATTGATGAAACTATAAATTTATCTGATAAAAATACATACATAGTTATAATTATACATTTATTATACTTAAAAGTTAGTAAACCTGATATTATATTCATTGTTTTCATGTGTTCATGTTTTCATAAAAATCCTAAAGAATCTCATTTAAATTTTGTTAAATGGATTTTTAAATACTTCAAGAATAAAACCAATTTTGGATTTTTCTACAGTAAAATACATGAATTTGAATTATATAGTTATTTGTATGTTGATGAGATCACCTATAGAAATTGTTTTCTTTTGGGAAAGTATTTAGTTTCAAGGTTTAGTAAGAAAAAAATTTAGTTGCATTAACTACATGTAAAGTTGACTGTATAGCTGAAGTTCGTTATTGTACATATATTATATGGATGAAACACACATTATTTGATAAGGATATCAATTTATACATGAATTTATTAATTGTGATAATACATGTGCTATAAAAATTTATAAAAATATTTGATCTCATTCAAGTAAAAACATACTGAGATAAGACATCAATTTTTGAGAGGCCGTTTTCAAAAGGGTGATATAACTCTTAAATTGATTGGTTCTAAAAATAATTTTGATGAAATTTTTACTAATCCCTTTAATATTGAGAGAAATAATTATATCAAATATCAATTAGGTATGATTAATTTTGTTTGAATTATTTTTTTTATTTTTTTGATATTTTTTTTAATATATTTATTTGTATAAATATTCTATTTTATTGAAACTTTATGTAGTTATTTTATTTTAAAAAATATGTTTTTGTTTATAGATATATTATATACTTATTATTATTTTCCATGTATTACTTTACAATTAAGTCCAAAAATTATTGAAATGTTCGATCAGAATCAAATAATCTAACTATGTCTAACCCAAACCAAACCCAATTTTTGAACCCTCTTTTGCAAAACATTATTTGAATACATAGCTTATAGAATTTGGAATATTATTATTCTTATTTGAAATGAGTATATATTTCGAAGATGATGCTCCAGAATAATCCAAAAGAGACAAGGCCAGTTTGAGAAAATCTAGAAATATTTGTAAGCATCATATCATATCTCATTAAGTGGTGTATATGATAAGATTTATTGTTGGGTGGTTCAAAAATAACCTATCCTTGGTATATATATTCATTATTCATCAAAATTGTACTATTTAGTTCTTGGATGAAAATCACCCCTCTTATCCAAGAAATAGAAAAATTGTTTTTCCTTAAAAAGTTGTTTGAATATGGAGATCATGAGGATGCGATTAAGATAGTTATCAATAGTCAAGTGTGTGAGTTCACTTTTGAAATATTCATCTACTTTTGTAAAAGTTCCACAACATGGAGAGTATGGAGTATATCAAAGTTCTTAAGTTATAAACCATACCCATTTCGATATTTTCAATATGCTATAATACATAATGGATTATAGAACCAACCAGAGAGTGGTTGTAAATTTCCTAAGTAAAGAATATAGGATATTGTTAAAAATTCATTTAGCATGCTACCTACCCAATAAATTGATTTTTTAGCATTTTAACGTATCATGATATGCTCTTTATTCACCCAATGGTTCACAATATTCAGATAAGCCTACCTTAATTCTTTATTACACATGTAGAATAGTTAACCAAATCATAATTGAGATTTAACACTCTTCTATACCCAATGATTTTTTTTCTAGAGTAGAAAATCTTAATCCCTATGGGTGTTGATGGAATAGTATTTTCTAGTAGTGTTTCTTTGAATCATAGAACTTAAAAAAGGGTAAATATTATCTCTTATACTTGTAAAATGACGTTGATTTCTAATGAGGAGATACAATATGAGAAATTAATTCTAATATTGCATCCTTATAGACCAATATATATCATTGACTTTGTTTTGGAACGATATGAGATTGTCATTTATTATTACCCATATGAGGAAGAATAATCTCAAGCTTCTATGGATATGGATGATGATGTTAGAGGATCTATCAAGGAGATATTTAGTGGAAATATATTTAATTAGGTTTCAAATGGTGGAGAACCTATAAGAGAAGAGTTATCTCATACTCATGCTATTCAATAGTATCTTGGTGTTCCATTTGATGCGACAAGAGGGAATGAAATAACTTTATTGGTTAAAATAGTAAGAGAATGATATTTAACTCCTGATGGGGAAAAAGTTTCAAGATATATGTTATTTGGATAATCTCTCATGAATTTACAAATTGATATGGATATGGATCTAGTAGTGAAGAGTCCAAATATTTTTTAGATAATGAGACATCCTATCTTTGAATTCTCACCATCTTGGGATGAATGCCCTCTAGACATACATTATTTGATATAGATATGTCATCTCCCATAGATGTTGATGGTAATGATGATAGATATGTTTATAAAGATAATAATAATGATAATGGTGATGAGGATAGTAATTATGTTGATGATAATAATCTTCCAAACCCAGAAGGACATGCTTTGATTTTTGTTTCAGGGGAATAAGAATATTTTGTTCTGAAGCTTAGTTGTACCCCTATATTATAAAGAACATTCAAAGCTAAGACTTGTGAGGATCTGTTAAAGCTTTTGGCTCTTCAACCTTATCCAAAAGATGCACCTAAAAATATTTATCATGATTAACCAATTTGTGACTCTTATCCCATAACTGAATTTGTTTTTAGGTAATAATCCAAAGCCTTCCATATATATATTAAGATGCCACCTTGTAAATTATATCCTAATGGATACTCTTTGATAAATTCTCTAATGTTTGGATATTATTCTTCTATTCTAAATGATTATATTCTTCCAAAATTTTCTACTGATCATGATTGAACTACTCTATCTCTTGAAGTTGGACCATCTTCTATACCTCCTTAAATAATCACTTTTATTGACATCATACTATTAAATAATTTCCTTTCATAAGTGTTAAAAAAGTGTTTTCTATTTTTAGTTATGATAAAACTCATGATATAGGGGAAGATATTGAAAAATCTACTGAATGTGTTATTGCACACATCCATCAAATGTTTTTTGTTAAAATAGAACATATATACCATGAGGATTGTTCATTTTTATGATAAATGTAATGTTTTTAATCATAAATTGGATCCATGAATGAATTTGTAATTGATTTACTAGATACCATGGATAATTTTTTTATCATAGTGATGAAAAATCCTTCCATACCTTACACATATACATCATCACATAATCCTACTTCATTCTATATTTTTATGTTTTTGATATGAAGCATGATTCATGATGATATTTTGAATATATTTTCTAGTGTAAAAAATATTAAAAAACAAGTTCAAATAGATATTTTTAACATGGAGATTTTTTTTGATTTTATTAGCGAAGAATCAATCAAGACAATCAAAGATGAAGGGGTAATCAAGGGTTCCATGAAATGTTATCTCAAAATGAATGACACCAAATATATTTCAATACATAGTTATATCAATTTTTATAGATTTAAAGATGTCTCCCGTGATAGTTTCCTTCAATGGAATTTTAGATAAGTTATTAGTAATGACTCCTCTACTCCATCATTTCATGTTAGATAAATAAGAGTTCCTTGAGGATATAGATCACGGGATAAGCATTGTTTTTGATATCACTATTATTTTAGAGACATTAGTGGATGTTTCTAATTCTAATATGATATCACAAATTTTTGTTCCCTTATACCGAAATCAATTCTCCTCTTTCCTAAGACTCAACCTTGTTTTCATTCTCCACAACATCATCTATTCTAAATTCTACCTCAAATTCGCATCCTATATGACTCTTTGGTCTCACGGTTTCTCAGGCCCTTGGATAAATATAGTCAATTTTCCTAGGAGTCTATATTCTAGGACCATCTATATTTGTTCAGACTCCTCCTCCTCTTATTTTTGGGAAAGGGAATGACACATCTCTTCCTGTGGACTCTAATTATAAGTATACTATGATATAACCTATATAATTTTTTTTAACAATTAATGAAATATCTATTTATTTTTATTTATATTCTTTTTATTTTGAATACTCTATTTTTTATTCAATATTTAATTATATGATCTTAATGAATTATTTTTGGAAAATCATAAAGGGGTAGTCAAATATATGGCATATAAAATGGAGGATTAAATTTGAGAATATAATTCATATATATGTTATAAGAAAAGAAGGATAAAATTATTGATTATGAGTAAAATATGGATTTTTAATAAATTGAAAATTATTATTCATTATTTATTATTTCTTACAATAGATTATAATAATTAATGAATAATCTCTAATCCATTGGATAATAATTTATTCCCTGATTTGTTATCATCAATGTGGTGGATGTTTTTGGATTTGTCCAACAATTAATTATTTAAATAATCAAAAAACGTTTTTTGTTTATTTTTAAAGAATATAATTTTTATGAATGTAAAAATCAACTTTTGGAAAGAATGGAAATTTCATTAAGTTTGGTATCGATTGCATGAAACATAAAATCAAATAGACAACATTTCCTTCAATCACAAGACTATTCAATTGACCATGTTGAATAAATGAAAAAATAAATTCATCGTATGACAAGATGAGTGACTATGAATTGTATCTAAATATACCACCTTGATTAGTATTTTTATAATACTTAATGATCAAACACATGTCTAATATTCTGAACATGGTTGTCCTTTAAAACAATTTTGGATCAACTCCATGTCTAGTTTGTTCAACCACAAGAAAAATCATGCTAATGAAAGGATAATTGAAAGTAACCATGTATAGAATGTGAAATTTTAGAACAATAATTAATCAAAATTATGATCAAATTAAGTGATCATGATCGGTATTCTCAACATAAAAAATGTATTATACTAAATGAAAGTGAAATATAATCGACAGTACGTGTAAGGTGATTGACCATAAGATCAAATAATTGACTATAGGTACAAGTAATCGAACATATGTCATATAAAATAATCCAACTAAATTTCTCAAAAATAATTGAAAAAACTGTGAATGATATTGTTGAACATTTAAAATCACCATATCTAAAGGTACGTATTATATAATTATATTAATAATTTTAATTTTCCTAAAAAAAATTTGTGCATAATCCAATACTGATCAGAATCATTTATTAATCCTAGATTTCTAACAGAAATGCAAGGATATTAAAAATAAAATTTCAATAGATATTTCTAAAAATATTCTTGTTGAAAGGATTAAAAAAGTTATAAAAAGATAAACAACTATATGATATTCAAGAGACAAACGTGACACAAATCATAATTTTTCATGAACTAAATATATAATCCAGTGCAATATTTCATTTAATGTCTTTAAATATGTTATTTACTAAAAAACAATGACACATAAGAGAACATCTAAATGTATTTACACATAAATTAAAAATTGAAATTATACAATAGGAATAAAATAATATCCTAATGAAAAATAGAACTATATACTCTACTATACTAAATTATTTCACTTTTTGTACTTTGTTTTTCTAATTTTGAATTGCTTCTGTGTTAGATTCGATATAATTTATAACTAACTCATGTATTGTATTGGAAAGTGTGATACAAACTCTCTATTTCTTTTCTTATATTATCCCATGTAGAAATATGGAATAAAATCTAAATATGGGACTGCCTGTAGGAAATTATTATCTTTTACTTCTCCCAGATAGAACTGTTGAAGAGGATTTATATAGCTTGGATATCCTTGTCAGTTGTTTTCTGTAAAAACTTATAGAGGTTTTGTATTTGTTTATTAAAAATAAATTATTCTAATGTAGTTTATTTCTATGTGAATATTACTAGGTATCAAAATTATATTAAACCTATTGTTTAATTCTCGTTGTTTGATTTCCCATTTTGTTTCACTCTATTTTTAAATCAAATAATTTTCATTTTAATAAACTATGTAAAAAAATTATACTATGATATTTGGAATTGATTTATGTTTTATATAATGTATTTTATATTTGTAAATCAGTTATAAAAGGAAAAATATTTTTAAACACGTTTTAAATAAGTTGTGATCAAACTTCAGGGAATATTTTGGAAAAATAAAATTATATAATTCTAAAAGTTTGTTTTACTAGAATGTATTTTTTTAATTTTGTAGTTTTATTTTGAAATATTTTCTAATATAAATTTTAATTGGTAACTCAATTACCCCCTCTTGAGTTTTCCCTAGAAATCATCATCTGTATTACATATCTTTTCCTATTTTATTGTTTGATTCAAATGTGTTTTTCATTATAGAATTACACACTGATTCTTGTTTTTGTTTTATACATATTTGATACTCAATATACATAGTTCTTTATTTTTATACCATGATGTTTATATTTACTTATTCACATAATGATTTATTTGGTTGTTTTTCTCCTTTTCGTTTCCCTATCAGTTTTATAAAATTAATTTGAAATAGGTTTCAGAAAGTTGTTTCTTAATATTACTTTTAGTAAAAAGATTAATATTTTGTTTAAATCATTTTTGTTCTTTAGAATGGATTTTATAAATTTTTATGAAGTTTATTTTCTAAAAATTGTATAACCTATACTTTCATGTACTATGTTTTAAACTATCATTTATATAATGTTCTTATGTCAGAAATGCAAGTAATATTTAGTGAAAAAATATTACCATGTTTAGATCACACACTACATATATCCCTCAGTGTTGATAGGGTCAATTATTTTGAAATTAAGGTTCTTATTTGTTCCTCATTATGAATTATTTTAATTTTTCATTCGTGTTGTGTGTTTTTTTTGATAGTTTAGGATGGTGACCTCAAGTCATGTAAAGATATTTGGTTTATCAATGTAGGTTTCTTTTATTCATTCTTATAGAAAGTATGTAACATCAATTTGGGAATTACAATATTTTTATACCCATTTTTAGATTCATTATAAGCTTTAGTATTCATTTTTCCTTGGAAAGAGAGTTGGACGTTTACTTTTAGTTATACCTTGTTTGGTTCACTTCATATTTTAAAATTATTTATTTGATTTTTATGATTGTCTAATTTATTGAAACACCATGTTTAATTCTTGTAAATAATTCTACTACATTTTTTCATTATTTATTAGGTGTAAAAGTGTTTATCAATACACAAATACTAGTTTACATCATGTCTAGATCAAGAAATCCCTTCCATATTTTCAAAGGGCTAGGTTGGGTATCCATTTATTATAGGTCATGTATTTTGTGTATACTTTTTTTTATCAAATAATTGTTTTTTATTTTGGGTGTTATGGAATATTGTATATTGATGCATCAAAACTAGAGAGGTATTTGTTGGTTGTGTCTTGTTAACTATTTCTCAAACAGATCCTCAAGTTACCATGGTCTATTTGGTTGTGAGTTATGAATATTAAATTCACCATTTATTTATTTTCAACGTATTTTGATTAGATTGAAATTGTTTTAAAATATAATAAATTTACATGGGTTATTTATAGTTTTCCATGTTTTAGGGTGAAAATATGAGTCAAACTATAGGATCATAATTATATCACATAGTGTGAAAACCATTTGAGAACAGTTCTAAGAATTTCTTTATGGAGGTTTTATAATTGATGTTTGTCCACGAAACCATGTGGCTAAAGAGCGCACAACCACTAACCTTATTAAATTTTAAGCTAAATCCCCTGATGTAATTATTTTTTTTTGGTTTTTGGTATTTAATATTTAATATATATTTGGGAGTTTCTTTATGATGTGTTGATGTCATTCTATTTGACATTATTGATATTTCAAAGTGGTAAATGTGACATTGAATGGTAAAAATATTGTTTAAATGGTAATGGAATGGTTTTAAAATTAATAAAGAATTTTTAAACAAATATTTTAAATAATATATGTGTTTAAGAAAACTAAAATTATTTCATCCACGAACATGAGGGTTTATAACTTTTTTATATAATATATCCTGATTTTGAAACAATTTAAAGATGAACTTTCAAATTTTTAAAAATATTCTATTTTTCATGAGTTTTATATAATGTTATACATTATGTGAGTGAAATATTTAGTGTCTATAATTGAATCTTTCACGTATTATTGTATTTAGAGTATACCTCTGAGAAAATTATTAATCAATCATTGGATGTCCATATCATTGAGAATTTTTAAGATTAATCTTTATTGGGGATCAGATGTAGTCTTTATAGTTATCGAATCTTCCCGGAATATTGGTATGGTAGTAAGGCTAAACTACTATTAAAATTAACTCATAAATGACCATTATAAATTTCCCCAAGAGCATATGGAGTGGCTAAAGAAGACTGAAGGAAATTTAATTCAATGAAAACACCAGAAGTTTTGAGGGTGATGAACACCTATAACTTATTAGAAAGATCGATAATAGAATGGTGGGTGTTGAAAATTCTATATTAGTTATTTAGTATTATATATTTGAATAAAAAATATAAGGCTGTATTGATTCAATATAATTAACCAAAGAAGGAATTTTTTTTGATGGTGATGAGGCTTTTGAGTCTACAGTAGGGTGAACAAATGGTGAGAGAGTATGTCACCTTGTTTATTGTGTTGTTTCCGTTATGTAGAGAGTTAATATTAGAGAACTCATTGAAATTTCAACTCTCTTTAAAAGGACTCTATCCATACCCAAAAACTAGATTACATTTTTTAACTTTTCATTGTTTGAAGATACAATATATAAGTCCTTGATAGTGGAATTGATCTATAGGGGCCAAACTAGAATGGATAGTGATCTTGTTCCTTTAAATATTAGATATATTTCATTAAATGTGGGAATTTAAATCATAATGAATCCAAGTTATATTGTAATGATGATTTAGGATAATATTATCATTCTATTATTATTACCCCAATGAAGTATCACCCCCTTATATATTATCAATATAGATTTATTGGGTATTTAAAGCCCTCTTATTTCAGTGTTACAAATTCCTTCCATAATTATGGTCAATTAGGTTATCTATATATGTTTCATAGAATATAATATTAGTGAAATATGAAATATGTACCACCGGCCATATTTAGGTGAAAGTCCAATGAAATTTGTTTAAGATTTCCCCTTATTTATTTATCTTTTTTCAAAATTCTATCAATTTGTTGATATATAACCACATATTTTTAGTATTTAGTCTATCATGTTCATTTGATGGGATTAATTTTTTTCTATGTTACTAATGGTGTTTTTTCTTGATGAATATTTTTTTTGAACTCCGTTGCTATATAAATTTCACAATTCCTTCTGATTATTTCTCTAATCCAAAATAGTATTGTTAATCAAGCATTCCACTGAAAACATTATATGGTAAAGAGAACTGTATATGGTTTCCACCCTAGGATAATCCACTTTGGATACCCTATTCCAATTCTTTTTTTTGGGGATTTATTTGTATTGTTCATAATATTGGGGAAGTGTTTTGATTTGTTGATTATAATTTTCTTGAGTGTTTTAAGAATCATATCATCTGGTGTTCGGGATATGGTTATATTTTAAAGTAGGTATTTATAGATTTTATTTGTGGATTGGTTTAGGTGTCTTAATATGAAAATATTGTTAGTTTTAAAATGGTTTATAAATCATTTCCCCTTATGTTTCTTCTTTTTTATTTCTAATTATATCCTCCCCTATATTCAATATATTAATGATCATGTCATTATTTGAAAACATCATTTACATTTGAGAGGGAAAATTTGTATGGTTGGTGGAATTTTAAAACATTAGTATCACTCTTTTGTTTTATTTATGTTTAATTATTTAATTTTCTTGATTTAGTGAATTTCATGTATTTTTTTCAATTTTTACAATAGTTGTATACACACAGGCTTAGTACAATTTATTCCAAACCATGAATTCAAACTCTAGTACTGTTATTTCGTGATTTATTTAATATTTAGTGGTATACAATTAGTTTATGAAACAACTTTTATTTTCCTATACACCCAGGATAAATAGTGTAGAGAAAAACCTTTTGTAAGGGTCCCTTGCACATGATTATGGGAAACAATGTAGTATCTATTTGGTGTGACCAGTGAGGGTTCCATGGTTGGGGAATAATGTATTAAATCATGTTGTCATCCTAGGATTTTAATTTTGTGAATTTTCGAAACTACTCCTATTTAATTAAAATCCCATTTGGTACTTTTGTTCCATTAGTTCATTCTAGATCAAGAGGGAAACTATAGGCCAATCCTTCATTCCTCCACCATGTCATTATGATTATTCTATAATAGTTTCATAGGATTATTCCTCATTTATCTCTTATTTTCATTCTATTCTTTTTACCCTTGGGTTTTTCTTTCATCTCCCTCTTGATAGAGCCATGTTGGAAGAACCCTATACTAGGATTTCTCCAGATATTATGATTATTTATGTCTTAGTGTGTATATTGTTTCTTTGATATCTATATTATATATTTTGAGGGTTTTTCATTATCCATAGTTCGTTAATGTAGGTTTCTCCATGTGACTTAATTTTCTTTGACAAAGCATGTTATTATTGTTCTTTTTAACTCTATTTTTCATAAAAACAATTCTTGGTTTATGATCATTGGGGAATTATTATACAATTATTAAAGCTTAATGATTACTCTTTTCTAAACATAGGAACCCATTGTAATTATTGAATAATTTATTATTTTTGTTTAACCATGAGTAAGAATCAAAGGAAGGATGTTTTTATGTTTATGAATTTTCCTTGACTTTGTTAAGATTACGTGAGGATGCATGAGTTAAATTGTGAAATTTTGGTATTTTAGGTTTCTTAAAATAAACTTATGTATGTGATACATAAAATTTTTTGTGTTGAAAATGTAAATATTAATTACATGTAATATGTAATGTGTTCAGGTGATCTAAGGTGGATAATTTCACAAATCTAGTGGATACATATTACGTTTGGTTGATAAATATAAGTTTATAGTGATAATTATGATATTTGGAGAGTACATAATATGTTCTCTAGAGTATATATAATTTTAAAAAAATTTAAAAATATTACATAACACATAAGGTAATTGGTTAACACTAGAGTGGAATATAAGATGTTATAAATCATAAGTTTATTTATATACATATCAAAATGTGTGGCTTTGAGAAGAAGATGAAAAAAATTTGTGGTGATTTTTTGATGATCTTCAAGGAATAATCACAACAATTTTTGGAAGGGTTAGATTTAATATGAGAATAAATAACATGTAACAACCCATTTTCAACTATGTATTTCACTATAAATAAATAAATTTTATTCCATATCTTATGATACACGCAACACCAATCAAATGTTGATAACTATTTTTTATCATAAAAAATAAAATACAATACAATATAACTAAATAACACTAAATTAAAAAAATAAATTATTTTATAATGTTAAAAGGTTCTAATTCAGTTATAAAAACAACATTGACACTAAAGACACTACTTTTATCTATTACATATTTTTGACAAAATTTATTATTTCTGAAGAATGATTAAAAAATGTATTGATAAAATTCCAAGAATGAGTAGTATAATAAATTATTAATTCTCAATAAATAATCATGTGACTCTAAGTAATTATTATTTAATTATTCATGAATATATTTTTTTGATTTTTTTAATATATAGTGTATATATTTTTATTTTAATGTTAAATTTATCATATTTATAAAAATAATTTTAATGAAATTAATTTTTAATATATATATTGAAACAATTTACCAATAATTTATTGAATATTATTTGATAATAAATAATAATATATTAATTTTCAAGTATAAAAATACATTTCCCAAAAAAATTATTTTCATGTTTTCTAACTATTTTTATTAAAATTAATTTTTATCCCATTTACAAATTAAATCTAGTAGAATTTTGTTTTATTTAGAATCATCATGTCAAATATTTTTTAATAAGGATAATTTCACTCTAGTTATAAAAATAAGTTACTTTGGTAAAAATTAGTCACCATGATAAAGGCTAAAATATGGTAAAAAATATTAATTAAAGGATATATCTATAGAATATCACAAAATATTATCATTAAATGAATGTTTGATGTGATTATTTACCTCTCCACATCACTTATATATAATTTTTTTCATCTTCTTTAACATTTCATTATAAAATGAAAACCTTATACAATATGTAATGAGTATTTGTGAAAATTCCATTTATTTCCACCTATTAAGGGAACCAACTTCTACCCACCTCAACCAACACCATTCTTTATAATTATTTCTGAATCAATTTATAGATTATATTTCTAAAAATCCCCTCAAACATTTGGTAAACAATGTTCAGAAGAAGGAATTGGAAATTCTTAATTTGCAAGAGGCTTTATAATAGGATATTCAAGTCCTCAACGTAATTATTTCCCTCTCTTGAATATTTCTTTTTTATCTTCATTATATAAAAAATCTTTAATTTGATTTACCACATTATGGATATGTTGTTGAAATAATGAATATTTTTTAAAAGTGATATTATTACAATATAATAAAATTTTATTACTCATTTAGTTGTTATAACGTGTTCCTATTTCAGTCAGTTTTACCACCTATATTAATTATGTTATATCATTTAAACCAACAATGTATAAGGAAACATAAATATTGGATATAATATTTATTAATGATGAATATAATTTTTTTTCATAATTATAGGATGGTAATATTTTTAAATATATATTGGTTTTTCTGGAAAACCTTTGGCTTCACCCAATAGAGTTTTCAAGATGAAGAAAATTAGTTGAATGTTTTCCTACCATATAGTTTAAAAGTGGTGGGGGTGGTTTCATTTTACAGAAGTGATCAGACAAAGGAATTATGTGGAGAGGTTTTCTTTACATCGTATGGAGTTCATTTAACATATATGATCATAGAATTTCATCATATGGAGTTCTCACAGAGTAAATTCAATGGGGTGGTGACACAGTGCATGGGATATGTGATTTGTAACCAGATATTGGACGTTTAGTTGGTTGGTTCAATAGTGTATTAGAATATTCCAAAGTAAAAAAGAGTTTGATAGTGAATCTTAGATGCCAGGGAAACATGTTCACCAGAATAGAACCTCTATAAATAGAGGTGATGGCTATTCTATAGTATATTTCATTCATTTGTAATTCTTGTGCCAAATAGAAGAGTATTTATAACTGAATTGTCTAAGAGTTTCATTAGAGAGTAATTGAGCTATGAAATTTTTATTTTCTTGTATCCCCTTAATGAAAATGTTTACAAAGTTATCTCATGGATGTAAGAATTCTTTTTGAACCGTGAATTATTTTTCAATTTGATTGGTTATTTTTGTGTGAAGTGTGTTCATGGTGTTTTTTGGGGTGATTAGGTTGGATCCCATCCTTATTCCAATTAACAAACATGGAAGAGGATGTTATTGAAAGAATATCAATATGGGAGTATTATGGATCTCTTATATTTCATGATATATTGTGATTGGATGAATTTCCATCAAGTTTATGGTGTGATTAATTCATCCCACCCAACAATATATTCATTAATACAATAATTTTTTAATGAATTAAAATTAAAAAAAGTATATTTTTAAACCTTCAATATTAAAATTTCAGTATAAAATCTGTCAGATAAACGTGAGACACAATAAATATATCAAAAAACATATAAAACATTTTCATTATAATTTTAGTGGTGATCATCCCATGATCAAGGAAAAATGATATGAACTAAAAAATTGAATCATCCATTGAAAATTGAATAAGTATCACCCAAATATTAAAATCAAATTTCAATCAATAATATTTTTGTAACAAGGAATTAAAAATTAATGGTATTAATTTAAATAACTATGAATGAGGTTATTTTTCATATTAATAACAATACTTAATTTTTTATTTAGGAATTCACAATAATTCTAATAAAGCGGACGTCCGAGGTAAGGGTTTAAATTCCAAAATCAATTTGAAAATAAAATTTGTTTTATTTAATGAGATTATATATGTTAAAATTATATTAGAGGTAATTATTTATAATGATACTATATAACCACATCTATATGGATTCTAATCTTGTTGTTTTCTTGGGATTATATATTTTCTTACCCTTTCAAATCCATTTGGTATGAAAATCAATTGAAATGATGTTTGTATGTGGAATTGGACTTATATCTTCTTCTCTTTATGAATCATTTTTATCCATGTACATATACTTTATATTGTTTTACGAATATTCTTCAATATAATTTTATTATTTCTTAAGGTCATTAACTATTATTTTTATTTTATTTAAATAAATTTTAATGGAATATTTTTTAACATTTTCAACATGGGTTATTTTCATGTGACTTTAACTCTCTTTACAAAAGTGTGAAATGGGTCATTCTTTTTAAAATATTTCATAGGATTGAGTTTTCATTATATACTCTTCATTTTTAATTAAAAATTTTCCGCCCAATATTTTTATATTTTTCCAAATTAATTTATATTACATTTTTTATAAATTATTATCTTTTAAAAGAAAATTTATCAAAAAAATTATGGTTATTTATTCTTAATTTTGAAAACAATTTTTTAATTCTCATATAATTTATTTTCAATCATTTAAATATCCATTACTATTTCTTCACTTGGGATATATTCTAATTATACTATCTACCATCTTTTACAGGATGGATTATGATCATATCTTGTGGAAGTTCTTTTGAAACTCATTTCTTTAACTATGTTAATAATTTTGTAATGGTATTATGAATATTTTTATCTTCATCTGAAACACATATTTATGGGTTTTCTTTATGCTATGGTTATAAAAAATTATATAATACTAAAATTCATTAGGTAAGGATTTATATCTCATGATATGACATGTAGGGAGTGAACCTAATCCACAATGTGATTATTTCCACTATTTGATGATGGGCTTGGCGGTGTGCCTACATATAGATATGGTATTTATATAATTACGTATATACCAAATACTTATTCTATTTTTATTTTTTAATGGATCATGAATATCAACTCTTGCTTCTACACTCCTATGATATATGTATTTTGTATTCCCAAAATCTATATTCACTAACTCATGGTTTATGATCTATGTTTTATTATTTTTTATTCCCTTATGTTATTTCCATGTACCTTGAATATGTTCTCATAAAAATATTTTAACTTTATTCCCACTTATTATCAATTATTGGAATCATTTGTGTTTACCCTTACTAATCATTTGATCTCACCCTTTATTATATTTACCTTCCTTAGGTGATAAATAATATTATTAATTATGATATATCATTAATGGTATCATGTGTGAAGAATATTTGTGGGAGGTATTGATGATGTTGTAATATAAGTTGGTTATGTATCCAGTCTCTCAATATGATAAATGTATTTGTTTTGGAGTGTGATTTATTATGATATGTAATGAAATTTTGTCTAAAATGATAAAATATGAACATATGTTATGGTTAGTTAATCCTGGAATAAGATGACGGTTTTTCTAAGGAATGAGAGTTATTTGTGTCATGAGGAGTTTGTGACACTAAAAATATATATTCATGGGATCATGCATGCTAGTTTGGAGTGAGTTTAAATTATCAATATATTTCAATATTATTTTTGAATAAAGAGACTCCTAAGTTGTCTAAAATTTAATGGAGATCTTTTTACTGATGTTTAATGGGAATTAAATTATAGGATTTTATTAACTAGTTTAAGAATAAGAGATGTTCTCATTACTAAAAATTATGTGAGATTTACATATTTAAAAAATGGGAAATATTATTCAAATACTTATATGAATATATAATATGAAAATGAATTAAAGTTATATGGTAATTGTGTTTTGAGATTTAAATAATTTGATACTATGAAAGAATATAGAATTGATTTATTGAGGAATTATATAATAAGGGGAAATTATAAACTAATTCAGCATCTATAATAATAAATTTTGTAGAGGTGAGAGAACATATTTTTTTTCCTTTTTTCTTTATTTTCGGAATGATTAAGAAGAATAACATTTATGTGTACCTTATCAAACATATATCAACTATTTCGATAGATTTAAAAGGATGATTATTGTGTATTCTTGTTATTTGATGTTATTTTAGTATTTAAAAGCCTAATATTGGGGAATATATTATTCTGAAATATAGATACATACTATAAAACTCTAAAGATCTGTTTGATTTAAAGGGAAGGAGAAGTTATTGATGTATTATTTTCCCATAAAAATATTTATCTGTTACATTCAAGAAGTGGATAATACATTTCTAACATTTTTGTGAAATTTTTAATAGCATATAATCACTAAAAATTTATATAGTTATATAATATCTGTCTTGGTAATCAATAGGACAAAATAAGGAATAGGTTTCTATATTGGATATAAAACTTTTAAATAATCCTCAGATTCATTTCATTTTCACTACTATTGTATATTTGTGAGGAAAATATTTAATAAAAGTGTATCATAACCCAAATAGGACATAGATTTTAATTTAGAATATTAATTATAAAAACATGTATCACTAACTCACCATGTCTCTCAATTGTGTTTCAATTGACATGGTCTCTTCAAGTAGTATATGCTCTAATCAATTACTTAAAAAAATAAAAAAATATTAAATTGTGAAACATGTAGAATATGGATTCTATAAATAATATATGTGTTAGAATATTTTATGGACATAACATTAATGGATGGAAGAATAAAATTATTCCCTATATTCTATAAAAGGTCCTTAAAGTTAGTGATGTTATGGTAGTTAGTTTTTTAGATCATAGTTGAGGTTCAACCATTAAATTTATAGACAAGTGAAATATAAAAATATATGTAAAATAAATTAATGAAATTATTTAAACCTTGACTAAGAAAATTTACAAACAATTAGTGGGACTCAAATCATGCACGTAAATGTGGGACAAGATTGAGAACATGTATTATAGAATTTTTAATGTTAAGGAATAAGAAAACAAAAAAATTAGTGATCTTAATTTAAATAAATCCAAATTTCTAAAGATGAGATAATTGATGGCTATTTTAATAAGGTGAGTGAGATAAACACATTAGTGGTTTTAGAGATACATTGGAATACTCAAATATGGTTGAAGGTATAATGAGTAGTTTTCTTAACATGATTTATCAAAATATATCATCATTAAAATAAAAATACGTATTATCCTTATATGAGTTACATATCACACTTCTAAATTTTAAAATTAGGAAGCCTCTTGTGTTGAAGAAAATTAATAAGTAGAAAATGGTGTTCAATGGAATAACAAAAATTAAAGACTAAATAGGAGAAATATGATTACCATAATGAATTAATGATGATGAAGAAAATTATGAATAATAAAATTTAATAATAGCCTTTATATTTAAAAACAATAAAGGATAATGTAAGTAAAAAAATAATACTTCCAATTAAATTCATTTAGTTGGGAGATCTATGACTCAATAATTTTGATTCCCCAAGAAATAAAATTATAGAATATAATGATAAATATAATGAAGAAAATACATTAAAACATAAATGGGGAAGATTTCATAGTGAGGGTATTAAGATTAGTTATAATAATCAATGATTTGATATATGAAAAAGGAGAACCATAATGACTTGGGAAGAGTGTGACTAATCTACCTCAAGTAGACATTTTTATGATGATTTTGTTGTAAAAGTCAGTTAATTTATGGATCATGTTGAAAATATAATGAATATATTGGATAGATATATATTCTTATGCAAAAAATTAATGATAAAGATAATATGTTTTAGGAGTTTGAGAAGATAGTTTTAGTAAAGGATTATGATATAAACATGGAAGAATCAAGGTTTAGTAATCATAATAAGACGTTATAAATAATGATATAATACTATGATAACTCTATATAAATAATGGTTGATCATTCTTAGGTAAATTATAATTACATTATAAATTCTCAGTTAAAAACTACACCTATGACACATGAAAAATGTAAAAACTATTTCATCCAATAGTACAGGTTCCAAGAGAATGTATAGGAAATATTTTCATAATAAAAACTCTAAAAATAACACTTCTATATCAATGGAAGCCAAAGGTATCCTAAAAAGAAAATATTTACTAAAACAAAAAACATAATTAGAATAGATATGTACTAAAATATCATGTTGTGATTGGTATACATACTCAAAATTTTAATGGACGAACTAGTTTTAATTGTATTTTTTATTCTTTTGGAATATTTAGGCATAACTTATATGTTTTATGTTACAAAATTTAACATAAATACTATTAAAAAAGTAAGTAATCTATTGGGATATATCCAATTAACAGGGTATCATGTTTGATATAGAGAAATATGTAAAGAATAATCTCAGTTACACGTAAAATATATATTTTATTTTCTAAATGTGTTCTATGGATAGTGTGACCATTAAGGTAAATGTGGTGAGGAATGTATGACCCTACTTCGAGGAGGGTCTCAATAGATCATTATAGGAAAATATATTTTTAAAATAAATAAAATAGATATTTATTCCTATTGTCAAATCCATAAAAACTAGATAACGGATAAAAAATTATATTTTTATGGGGGATACTTATTTAAAATAACTATAAATGTGAAGATCATAAAAACATAGATGAACACAATATAAGTACAACTACCATTTATTATAAAATATCCTTGGGGATTAATGTTAATTGTTCAACTCAAATTTAACTTTAAAATGTGAAATCTAAAAATATATTATCTATTGATTTCCTCAAACACAAATTGTTGTGTGTGAGTTTCATTTTTGATAAAGGTAATAACATTATTTATGAAAGAAATTTCTACCTCATCAATAGAATAAAATATACAATATTCATTACCAAAGGATAAATAATAAATGGTATTCTATTTCATATTGCGGAAATATGAAATTTATTCTGCCTTAGTAAAATAGAAAACAAATATCTAGAGAAGAAGTCTTATTCATCTTAGTTAAATAAGTTTTAGAAAAAATTGAAAAAAAATGATATGATATATCTAATACAATTAATCAGAGATAGAAATATTATTTTTGATCTTGTCAAAATGAGAATATGAAATATTTAATACCTAAAATAGTTGAAATAAACTGAATTAGGACACTTTTTTTAATTAAATTAGATTAATACAGACAATTAACGCATAAATATACTATAGATGAGTTATAATTCATCCCTTTCATTGATGAATTTACATGGTAGACTGGTGTTTTTTTAATCACAAGTAGTTAAGGTCAATAATATTTCCATATAGAAGGCTGAGAGAGATAATGGGGTTCCTCTCAAAAATTTGAGAACAAAAAATGGAAGGAATTTTACTAATAATCATTTTTAATTGTATCTTTTTAGGTATTGATTAAAGTATTAATAATATAATCATTTCTCTCCCTATTATAATGGTGTTCCTAAGATAAGGAATAGAATAATTAATTAAATGGTGTGAACAATTATATTTTTGTTCAATGGGTTAATGTTTTTCTAAATATAAGTTATATCCATAGATATGAATATTTAGAATAGGTGCTTATTGAGACTAAATTCCAACATGAATTGTTATGATATGTATTAAAAACATAAAAATAACTATTAAATATATTATAGTATTTGATTGTAATTTTTTGGAAGAAACTGAACGTAAAAATATGGGGATGTTTGATGTGAATGTAGAGGTATATATTTATATGGGATACATGTCCATTGGAGTATGATATGGATAATGGAATAGGAAGATTTAAATTATGGAGGATATATATGATGTAAAGGTTATTGAAAATAAATCCTATATTAATGTTCTAGATGAATAAATTTGGGAAAACATTGATGGATAATGTGAGTACAATTCCTAGAATGTCCATGAAGAAGAAGGAAATGAACCTCATGTTTCTAATATTAAATCTGAAAAATCTAGTGATGAAAAATAGGCTACTTGAAATGAGAAATTGAAAAACTAATATTATAAAATATATTGAAATAAAAAAACAATTAGATTTCATATTTATCGAGTTCAAATAGGATGGTTATTAAATATGGATAATAAAATATATTATAACTCAAAAAATTTACCACATTTATTTTTTGAGGTTATCAAACACAAAGATTGAGTAAATGTTATGATTGATAAAATGGATCTGATTAAGGGTAATATGACTAGGGGAATTTTAACTATTCCAAAATCAAAATATGTTATTAATAATGAAAAATGAAAAACATAAGGAAACAAATATTTAATTTTATTCCTTATGCTGTTGGGACTCCAAAACATTTAATCTTCTTATCCTTTATGCCTCCAATACTATGGGACATATAAGTGTTCCCTCTCAATACAATTGAAAAATAGTTTTTCCTTATAATAATAAATTTAATATCATTACAATAAGGGATAAAAATATAAATAAAACATCTTAATGATAAAGATTAAGTATTAAATAATAATGTTAAACTTGTATTCAATGGATATTAATATGTTGAACTTTTTTATCTTCAACATAACTTTGCAGTTACATCAAAATTTTAATCAATAATAATATTCCTAGAATTGGAATCTCACATGAAGTATAAAATATATCAATGGGATTTAAAATATAAAATCATAAATATAAGGATTTCAGAAGAATTATATATTGATAATCTTGACAGATTTATCATTGAATGTGATGGAGTAATGTTTTGAAATACCACAAAGGATCTTTATGGGATAAAACAGGCACCAAGATCATGCTATTTATAGTTGAATAGATTCTTCAGAGCGATAAAATTGATTAATATAAACGTTACTAATAACCAATATATAGTGTAATTGGAATAAAATACTCTTATTATAATTTCATATATCGATGTAATTATTTTTATATATGAAAAGAGATATCTATTATAATGATTTTTCTAGAAAAATGAATTGTGATTTTGATATTTCCATGCTGGGAGAATTGAAGTGTTTTCTAGGATTTAAATTTCTATAAAATGAAGAAATTATATTTCTTTCCCATGATTAGTATGCAGATAATTTATTGAATATGTTTTTAATTGATGAATCTAAACCAATTTCCACACCAATACAGGTACTAATAAAGCTTAGGAAGGTTGTTGAATGATAAAGTGTGAATCAAAAAGTGATTATAAGACTGATTGGTAGCTTACATTATCTCACTACATGCAAACATCATATTGTTTATATAGGTACCTTATATGAAAGGTATCAATGTGATTTTAAGGAATCACATTTAATAAGTTATAAATTAGTTATTAATTACATCCATGGAAACCTGAACTTTTACAAGTTAAAAAAAATATGTGATCACCAGAATCCTTCAAAATTTACTAACATTGTTTGAGTAGGAGATTGTGATGAAAAAAAGTTAACGTTAGGTGGTATATTTTTTAATATATGGAAGTTATATTAGTTATTATTGTCTGAAATTGAATTCAATTAAGTTTATCTCCATAAAGGAAGAATATGTGGCTTCTACATGTTCTTGTACCCAAATGATCTAGATGAAATAAACGCTTCAATATTTGATGGTGAAGATTAAGATAGCCCTTATAGTTTCATTTGAAAAACAAGGAAAACTAATCTCTCTAAAAATAAATTCTAACACTCTTAAATAAACACAATGATATCATATTTCACTTCATTAAAGAGAACATTTCCAATGGGGATATAAATCTATAATTCATTCCTTCCATAGAGCATCTTGTTAACATCATCACCATGGAAATTCCCAAAGAGGGGTTTGAGAAATTACGGCTGAATATGAATAGTAATCCCTTCACTCTCACTTGAGGTACATTGGGTATTACCCTTAAAATTAATTAAATTCTAGTTTAAAAGATGGATAATAATTACACAACACTTTTCCTTTTGTAAATATAGAGCTACTGTTGTTGAAAAAATTAGAAGAAATATTTCAATAGTTTTTTAAATTAAGGTGGAGTATCTAAGTCACTTTCCCAAAAGATTTTCATTAAGGAATTGAATTATATAAAAAACACTACATTTCAAATTTTTGTGGTGCTAATATTTTTATACTTGATAAGGGTTATGAATTAGTGTTTCTTAGATTTAGTTTCTGGGGTTAACAACAAATCTCAAGGGGGTGTGTAATAACCCAATGGAATTATTGAATAGTGTTGTAATTTTCTCCACCAAAAGTAAGAAACCTTGTGTGTAGGTCTATTATGTTTTTTAGTTGGCCTAAAGTTTCTTAATATTGTGTAAGTATATTGGAGTTCAATTCATGAATTATAGTATTTAAGGTTGTTTGAAATGATCCTATGTATGTGATATGTAATAATTCTTTAGTTAGGGAATTAATATTAAAAAGGAAACTAATATGTAAGATGATCCTATGAGATGAAGATAATAATTTTTCAAAGGTATAATATTCATATGATGTTTATTTGATATATATGATTATTTATTGACATGTAAGATGTTTTAAGTGATATGTGTGATATTTTAATAATACATAATATGTTCTCAATATATCAAATAATATTTGTAAAATATGAATTTTTTACATAATATGTAATATAATTTGTTCTCACATGAGTGAAATATAAGATGTTATAAATGATATTTAAGTTTTTAAACTTTTATAAAAGTGAGATTTTGAGAATATGTTTGAAAAATAATAGATATAATTCTCTATTTATCATAATTGAATTAAAACAATAGTGATTCATAAGGGTTATTACTTAGGCTTATAGTATAGAATACGTCAAAGTCTATTCAGAGAAATGAGAGGCAGCTACATTTCAAGGAGTTTTTAGGATGTAAATATTAATAGATAAGAGAATACTTAACAGAATTAAAATTGTTTAGAATAATTATGAATTTCATAAATTTTTTTAAGAAATATAATCCTAGGTATTCTATAATTAAATAGTTATACATTAACTAGGGTTTTTTTTAATTCAACTACGTGATTTTTTTACCTATTTAAAAATAATAGAATACCACACATCAGAAAATCATGGGATATTTCCTTATTCAAAATATGGTAAATGCAATCAACATTAATATGGTAATATGTAATAAAAAATTTATTAAGTGATATATAGTAATTTATTATCAATTGTTGATTAATTTGTTACTTGGTAATGTTACATAACTTTTTTATCAACGAAAAAGAGAAAAAGAAGATAATTTTAATTAGTTATGCATATATAATAATCAGATATATTGATATAAGTTAACTTTTCATTATTTATCATCTGTGTTTCTTTTGAGTATGAAAAATAACGCTGACATGTGTGTGCATTATCTCACGTATATTTCGACCATTCTGAAATATTGAGAAGGAAGGTTGACATGTATGATGTAATGTTGATATTATTATTAAGGTTAATGAATTGATTATAAAAAAGACAAATTTATTATTATATAAAAATATATCTTGAAAAAAATTAAAGATTGTGTTCATATTAAGTGTACAATTATTATTGAAAATTTGAGGTTTTAGTATAAAAAACACTTCAATGTATTTGGTAATTAAATGATACCTTCACTAGAAAGTTGATGGTACCCTCCCAGACATTATATGGGTTTTTTAAGAACTAGTAAATAATATAAATTTAAACAGTTATATGACATGTTTCACAATAATCAAACAAACATAGAAAATAGTAGGATTCATAATTGGATTTGATTCATATAAAAAACCCATGAGTGTTTTTTATGTTACTTAATATTATATATGGGTGAGGAAGAGATTTAAAAACAATGGATCATGACCCTAAAAATTCATAGACATTAATTTCCAAAATAAATTTTAAAAATATGTACCACTGATTCACCTCACATATTGGTTCTATATCATCCGACTTATGATCTTTGTAAATGAAAGGGGGTTTGGTTACTGTTTCATGTTATATTTACATACCTAGAATATAAAAATGTTATAACATAAAAAATAGTGTTAGGCTTATTCAAAAGTGTTGTTGAGTAAATTAGTTTTTTAAATCCTTGAAATGACTTTATATAGGATTTTTTATATGGTATTAAGGATTTCTTGGTTATTAAATAATTTTTATTTTATTTATACATTTTTCTTTGATATTATCTTATGTCTATAATAGAAATGTTATTTTTATGTGGTTCTATATTTTTTAACAATATTGTGATTATGTGTTTATAATACATGATATATTGGACCTGAAGGATTTAAATTGTGACATCCCTTGGTTTCAAAATTAGATTTCCAAACCACACATTGTTTCAAAATGATTTTTCGACAAAGGGTTTTAATTTTATTGAGTAATATAAAAAAGAAAAGTCCCATTTGGAACCTTGTATGAAAGGTTCTAATAAAATTAGTTAGACACTTGGTTTATGCTTCAAGGAACTATGTTTTACATGTGCTATGTATTTTTAGAACGAGAATGTAATTATTATTTATGTCTATATAAACTAAGAAGGATATTTTACAAGAAGTGTGTATAGAGGTGGGATAATTTTTGATATTGGAATACATTTCGTTGTGTCCTATTATTAATGTGTGATTGATATGTGGTACATATATCCCAACCTAAAATTTCTAACATCATGGGAGTCCTAGAAATTTATATAGGATATTGAGAGACATAATCTATGATAGTTATTCTTAGGTACTTACTATGATCCTCTAGTATATGATATTTTATTACTATGGATGGGTGCCACTATGTGAGGCTAGTTTGGATCAATCTATGACGGTTATATGATAGAATCTTCAATTATAGGCCAAAAAAAGGTTCCACCTGAGTATGTTTATGATTATCTCACTAGAGGTATATGAGTTTCCCATGATTATTTATACATTAATTCAAATTCTATACAATAGTTTTATGATTATGTTTCCTTCTTATTTTAATTTTCTTATTTTTTTCTTGTTTTCCATTACATGTCTTTAAATATTTTATGTTTTGATTCATGTTTTCATAAAATCTATAATTAATAATTTATTATTTTCATTTTTATACTTATTTGATACATTTAATTCTTAGTTTCCTATTTATGTAACTTTCTCATTATATTTACCTATTCATATGATGTTTAATTAAATTTATCATCTTCTTTTGGTTATCATATATTATTTAAAAAAATAATTTGATATAGTATTTGGAATGTGTGTCTTTTAATTGGTTTTTAGTGAAATGATTAATGTTTTATTTAAATAATTTATTGATATATAAAATGTATTTGGAAAATTTTATGCGTTTAGGTTTTCTAATAAATTTATGAACATACTTTCAATTACTATATTTAATACTATCACTTATGGGGTTTTATGATAAAATAAATGCATTGTGTATTTGTGATATATTATTGGGTTGTTCAGATCACACCCTAATTATACCACTCATTGTCGGTCAACTCAAGTATTCTGCTAGTTCTAGTTCTCAAGATTTCATCCTTGTGGAATCTTCTCTTTTATTTCCCATAGAGTAGTTTTTTGGAGAATAATTTGTATGGTGACCTTGGTTCATGTGATGATTTATTGTTTATAATTTAAAGTTTATTTTATTCATTATTTTATCGAGTATATAGTGGTAAATTTATACATTCCTATATTTTAAGACCCTAGTCTATATTATTTTTTTATTTTTTAGTATTCATGTTATATTGGAATGTGAATTGGTTATTTACTTTTAGTTATGACTTATTTGGATTGAATTATTTTTTAAAAATGGTTATTTGATTTTCATTGCATTCCAATTTATGGATGCACCTTGTATGATTTATAGTATAACTTTTGTTTTGTTTTATTCATTAATTATTGGTAAAAAGAATTATCATGAGTGTTTTCATTGATTATTAGAAACTAGTTTTCAGTTCGTGGGGATTGGGAACTCCCTTAAAATCAATCTAGGGATAAACTCGTGTTTTGGTCTAGGATTCATGATTTAATAGGTATTATTTAATTAATAATAGTTAAAAATGGTGACAAAAACATGGATTTATAATAATGGAAGTATATAAAGATGAATTTTTTAAGATATTATGTCAAAATAAATCCCAACAAAGGGGAAATAATTTGAATTCCTTTCTTGATATTGGATAGGACTCACATGGAGTGAGACTTAAGACTCCATTGGATTGTTTTTCTGTACTAGGTATCAAGAACATGCCTAGGATGGTTTAGACATGGATTCTATGTGATATTTGGAAAAATAAAATTCATTAGTTTTAAGGAGATATTGGTTAAGGAGGTGTTTTAATATAGATAGGGGAAATATTGGAATGTAATATTGATTAATTTATTATTTAATATAAATATTATAAATAGTATTGATAAACATAAATATATATCATTTGGATAAAAATTGAATACTTATTTAAAATTTAAATACAAAAAAATCGATTGGAGTCTTGGAAATATTTAATTCAAAGTAAAGAATAAAAAATAGCTTTTTATTATAAAAAAATTTAATTTTGAAATTAAAAATTGAATTATAGGGGTGAATATTAAGTTTATTTTTATAAAATGAACTATTTTACTCATTGAATACATTTAAATTCATGGAAAATGTTTTATAAATAATTTAGTACTTTTAAAATTATAATTATTTCATAAAACTCATTGTGTATGCCAAAATATATTTTTCACCACTAACCTAAAAATAATTCTTTTTTAGAAAAATAATAAAATATTTCCTTGAGATAATTTCGATGTTATAGTTCTAAATATGAGATCTTTTTTTTAAAATTAATCATCAAATTAATAGAATTTTTATGTTCAAATAGTACTAAAGAAAATATTTTTGATGATATAAACAATATTCATAATGCATACAATACTACATAAATTAAATTATTACTTTTCAAAAAACATCACAATTGAGAAGTAATAAGCATTTTGTCATAATAATACAATATCATTATATTAGTAATTAAATTTTCAGATAAAAATAGTAAATACTTTATAATATTATTTTAGTCTAAAAGATAATTGTTAATATTTTAAATTGAAATTTTTAGAGTAAAACAATATGCATAAATAATTGGGTAATAATCATTTAAACATTAAATGAGTTATTATGAAAATTTTAAATGACTAATTTTTTTCAACTTAAGAAAAATAATATAACCATTTATTTTAATATATGATACATATAAAATTTTATATGATAGTAAAAATTATTATTTTACTATATATGGTTATATATTAGAATTATATATGATTATACTCTAAATGTTGATAATTTTCAATGAATTTTGATGATTATCCATTAATTCATTATTCATAAATTAGGAGGTTATTAAATTTTACAAGTTGATCTTTATTTCTCAACAAGTTTGTAATTCCTTTTTCAAATTCATTAATTGTTTTGAAATTTTGTAACACCTCAAGAAACAATCAAGGATAAATATTTTAATTTGAAATTAGACTATCAATTTACTCAAATGATGGAGAATATTTATTTATTTTTGGGTAATGGAATATTCATAATGTTGGATGGATTTTTTGGGCCTCAAATCCAAAAAACTATTAGTTAAGAAAATTTAAAATCCAAGAAAGAAAATAGTTATAGAAACCACAATTCAATTCAAATGAAGATGAATTTCTAAATTTGTATAATTCACAGAATGAAAAAAATTTCCTTAAAATATGGAATAAACTCATTTTGAAGCATCAAAGGTGATCTTTGTCGACCATGATGAAGATTGATGTATGTGATGAAATTCATGGCCTAAAATGACAACCCATAATTTCGTGCATAGTCTCTTCATTGGTAATATAATGGGGATCATGTTTTAAAAGATTGTAGAAGAAATTAGCTATAACATCTCCTCATTAAATAATACACAAAAATCATTTATCGTTATTATAGATCATCCAAATTAAATAAAAGATAGATTTTTTTTCAATCTTGGGAATGATGGATATTAAAATTTCAAACTTTTTCAAACCCCTTTTGAATACCTAATTACTTTCTATGAACTTAATAGTTATAGATTTACTCAATCCCATAAAAAAATCTTGGTGTTATATATTTAGGGATGTAAATTAGAGTCTTTTGTTTATTTTTTATCTTTTTATGATGATGTTTTCATTTTATTTCATATTCTTATTCCTAATTTTTATTTTCCTCAATCCTATGTCATGTTTTATATTAAATTTTATCATATTAAATTTTATTCATATAATTATGTTTAGTAATAGAATATTTTAGTATCATGGTGTGTATATCATCACATAATGAGGGGTGAAGTTCTTCACAAAATGGATTATTTGAATGATTTCTCTTCCACAATCCCACTCATATTATTAAAATTTCCTGTCCAACTGAGAACCATGATTAAATGTATGGATATCCATAAAATAGATTTTTTTTATCAATTTCATATGTTGTATAAAATTTTATTATATGTGATTTAAACCTTTAATCAGTTATTTAATTTTATCTTTCTATTTAATTAAATATTTTCTTCTTCAACTTTTCCCAATTTAGTAGTTTCATATTTTGAGGAATGATAAGATCATATACCATAGAGTGATCAAGAAAATAAGCATTTGAGTGTTTAAGTTATTAGGCGTGGAATTATATATGGATTTTAATAGTTAGTGATAAAAGGATATGTATATTATTAAATTAATTCTTTATGAATTAATGAATGTGAAAGCATCTAAAAAAGCATATAACTTCCTCAACTCAGTTTACTCATCATTAACCCAATTGATTTTATACGTGACATCATGCATACCTTCCCATATAAAATAGGCTACATACTAGTTGTGAGGTTCAAAATAATATTACATGAAGTTTATAGTGCTGATTAAAAATAGAAATAACAACAAAAATCATAATAATATCATCCATCACATATCATCACAAACATAAATCACATAAATTGAAAAATAATATTAAATGTATAACCATGTGTAAACATGATGAAAGTAATAATTTATATATAAAAAACAAAATATAATACAAAATAAAAAATAAATACAAACTGGTTTTGAGACCATGCCTAGTCCCACTATCTTGGCGCAACATATGACATACCAAATCACCTATATATCAAAATGGTCATTCCCAAATCTAGACCAGAAATAAAAAAGTCTATTTGGGTTACAAAAATAGCCTAATAATGGTGTGAGTATAGCTTAGTAGGACACTAACAACATTTCGTTTATCATATATAGTCTAATTAAAAGTGTATAAAGATTTTCCAGAAATGTTAAATATGAAATAAAAATGTAAAAAAATATACCATTTACCCTCAAGACAGGGTTCGAACCTCACATCAAAAATTCCTACATCAACCAGTATTGGTTTCCGTTGTCCATAATACCATGATAATGAATTAAAATATATATATTCACACTAGATCCAAGGAACGCTGAATGAGGTCCCACAAAAATAAATAATTATGGGAATACTAGATCCAAGTATTAATGTCCAAGGTACCCCCATAATATGTACAAATGAGCACACTTGATCAAAAGAAAGTTTTTTAAGGTCAGAAAAACAATATATAATAATAGGTACACTAGATCCATGTAAATAATTACATGGTACCCCAAAATCTAATATTGATAATCACACTAGATATAAGGAATAATGTACATGGTCTCCCTACAATATATAATAATCGGAGCACTAAATCCAAATTTTTTTTTCCAAATTCCCCCAATAATATATAATAATGACCAAACCAAATCCAATGAAAAAATTACATATATCCCCAAAATTATATACTATTGGTCACAATAGATCCAATAAATAATTTCCATGTCCACTAAGCAATATATAATAATGGGAATATATTCAATTTTATAGTAACATGTTTTCTATTTCACATCACAATTTTATCATTTCCTTAGATGAGTATCCATCAAATTTCATTAACCAATGATTCCTCAATTAAACATGTAATTATATATCATAATTAAATTAGTTTATTCACCCTTATTTCATTTTGGATACACCATAATAATCTTTGGAAACCCCTTAATCATTAACAGTGTACATTGAACTACTAGGATTATCTCTTTAATTAGATTTAATTTCCATTTTGTTACCTTTCAATTCTCATTGGTTGGATCACCTTATGCAGTGGCATATATTATGGTCTTTACAAACCAATATAACACTCAGAGCTCATGGGAAGGTTGAACACCTTATATTTAGGGTTATACTTCATTTATTAATTTCATAAATCCAATCATTCACTTTGTTTACATAGTGGAAAATTATATACCTAAGGAAAATAATTAATACTTCATGGGATAGCTTGAGACCACTTACCCCAATCAAAATGAGCCCTAATTTCCTATAATCACTAATTTAATGAATAATTACATGGAATAAAACATAAACTAGCACTAGATTCATCAAATTAATGTTCTATAAATAATAACCATGTAGAATAATTGATTTATGGAAAATATGAAGTTATAATTACTCTTAGGAACCAAACACAACCACCATAAGTAAAAACTTCGAAGAATTAAGAAAGAGAGGATTCCAATCAACCAATGAAAGACCATATGCCAGTATAGGTTGAGTGAGGGATGGGGGAGAATACGTAAATTTAAAATATGGAATACTTGTATGGTTACAACATTTTATCCACAAAAAATATAATTCCAGTGCACATCATCTAGACGTTTTTATATCACTAGAGTGTCGATGGACCACTAGCTAAATGATGACCGTAGTCACGCAATAGGGAATATGATTTTTTCATCAGTCGGATGATGGCCTATACATGGCTAGCTGGGTTCCCTGTAGTAGACTAAACTATAATATTGGGTTTTTTTGAATTTCTGATACTTAGAATCCTAAAATTTTTCCATTTCTAATTCTATATGTGAAAATATACATAAGAATAATTATTTATTGTTGTTTAAGAAAAATTAAAATATAAGTAAAAATTAAAGAAGGGTTGAGGTGTCACAATATACAGACCTTATAATAGCTAATCCTCAATCTTCACTCACATGTATCACTGGGAATCATCAATGGATAACACGGGCCACAATGCCCCTATATCATACTCTCTCCCACATCTCCTACTAGATAAATTTTTGAGACCAAAAAACTCATTCGCAAGGAATCATATTTCTACCAATGTTATTTTCACATCAATCCACTCTATGAACCATACATTCCAAAAAATATATATCATTACCAAGCTCTCTTTAATTAGTGTTGATCACCTAAGAAGGACCAGGGTTACACCTCAAAAGATGTGACGTGTAATAATAACATTCATGAAACTAGAATTCTACGAAATAACAAATTTATATGAAACACTATCAATTCACTCCACAATATCAAATATACTAACAAGAATAATAAACAATGTTCCCTACATGTAAATATGGACATGTCCCATCCATGGTGATACTCAAAAAAATACATAATCAACAGCCTCAAACTCCCAAGGTATTCATCAAGGATCATTATATGGATTCTTCTTACTCTAGGTGGTTGTAAAATGCATCCTAATAAACAGGACATGGTTAGAAGTGTCATGAATCATAATTAATCTAACAAGAAATGAATAACCACCTTCCAACAAATATATAGATTAATTGATAATTTAACCATGAATATCCTTAAATGGATCAATTTGAACTGATCCATCGTAGCTATTATATAATATGAGCTCTGCCAAAGCTATGTGATCCTCCTAGGAACCACAAAAATCTTAGTCACATTCTCTCTAAATTCCCTCTAAAATATGAATAAAATAGGTAGAATATCCAATGATATTTTGATGAAAATAAGTTATCAGTTATACTTGAGTACGAAGTGCCTTATGTAATCCTTGCAAGAAGTATGATGTAAAGATGGAATTTTGACCTCAAAATGTAACTTTTTGGTACTCCATAAACATGTGAAATCTTATGAATATAAATATCATCTCATCCTCTGTGAAGGTCTCCCATATAATTATGAAATTGTATATATTTTTCAACGGATTGATGATTACCAATACAACTATATTTCTCCAGGCATCCATGATAATGCAATCACAAAGTCAATAGACACATTTTCCTATTACAACTCATGTATGGATGCAGGATAAAAAACTAATGTGGGTAATTGGTGCTCATACTTCATCTACTAATATGTGGAGAACCACATCATAATATATGTTATATCATTCTTCATCCCATGTCACCATTATTTTCTGCAAATGTCATGACACGTCTTGGTCAAGCCTGGATGTACCACCCATTTGGAGGCCTAAAATTCCCCTACCAATTCCTCACACATAAAAATGTAAACTAATATATGACCATGCATACTATGGATCTCATTACCATCAACAGTATTATTAGGTGGTGGATCCCCACTACATATGGGTTCCCTTTAGGGTAATAACCCTTTGTATGAAAAATAACTTATCTTTATACTATTATAAAGTAATTTAGAAATAGATAAATTCATAATATTTTCTCAACCATGATATTCCTAAAAAACCAAACTTGTCTTGGTAATATTTTTCATCATGAACCAATCACTTCTAGATAGATGTACAATCTGATTTTTATTTTTCCTGTTCAGAGCATTAGCATTGAAATTTCCTTTTCTATAGGTATAAACAATATCAATGTCAAAATACTAAATATATTCTACCCATATCAACTACTAAAGGTTTAAATGGGGTTATTAGAAAATTTATTTTTGGATATTATGTTGTACACTAAAAACCTTTATTCTAATAAGTAACACCACCAACATTTCATACTATTAACCGAAGATGCAAACACCAAGTCATTTCTCAGTAAATTACACTAATTTAGCCATAAATATCATGATTCATAAGAGACCATAGGACTATCTAGCATCAAGACTATTCCTAAAATAACTCTAGATGCATTTCATTAAATGGTATTCTCTTTACCCAATTTTTTTATTATTGCAATTGATGTTGAGGTTAAACATTATTTTATCTCTTGAATGGAATTATAACTGGCATAATACCACATGAAATACAACCCTTTCTTGGTCTAATTAAATATTGGTGCAGCCAAATGTGAGAATCATATAATGAACATTTGGTAGTACTTAGTAAACCCATAATGACAAATTTTTAAAAAATGTTTTTGGGACACAAAAATAATTATTTATCTCACCTTATAATGATTCACTAATAGTTATTTTATAGATATCACATGCTATAAAATGTGTAAATGGTCACTGAATATGCGAGACAATGATAGCTTGGTATATCAGTTATCCAGAATGTTTCCAAAAAAAATTCCATATATATTGTGTTTCCCTCCTTTAAAATAGAGTGCACTAGGATATCTATATGTACCGTGTTTTTCTAGATTGGAATTTTGGGTAAAAATTTTAAATTTTTCTTTAAGATGATTTTAGGTGTAAAATAGTCATTTCAACTTATCATAGGATCTTGGATAATTTTTCTATCCACTATATTGGTCCTATAATATGGTGTTAACCCTAAGAAAGGAGTTTGGATGAACTATGAGCCATTTTGATTTTAGAAAAATAATTAATATTTAATATTTAATTAAATAAATATTAATTTATTCTTATATTTTTGATTGACCATATCTTTATAATGGATCATTAGATTGAGTTTCTATATCTCTCATTGATTCCTGATCAATGAGTTTTTCTTAGGAAGGGTATAAACTTAGTTTGGGTGTCGGGGCTGGCCCGGGCCCCCTTTTTCTTTTTCTTTTTGTTTTCTTATTTTCATTTGTTCTTTTCTTTAATCCCCCCTGGATTCAAATTCAATCCCCCATGGGATATAATTATCCATTACCTAGATATATAGGGATAGAGAGAGATAGAAATAGTGGTAGAGGAAAATTGATATTGTAACAGAACTCAGGATGTGCCAGATCATCGTGAAACAACTGTAAACTTTTTAAATGGGAAAATATTTAGAGGATTACAACAAATAGTTAGTCATTTTTATTTTTTTTCTACAGATCTGAGTATATTTTTAATTTTATAGTTTAAACCAATAATTATGACTTTATAAGACCCCTTGTTGGTTTATCTATTGATTTTGGGTGAAAATCCTACATTTAAGTGATTAGAGGGGTTTCCCATTTATAATTCCCAATCAAACAACTTATAGTTTAGAAACACATGACATGTGTTCTTTATATTTTTGGAAGATGACCTTTTATAACTAAATATTGTTTATAATATATTGATGTTGTGTATTAGGAATCATCCTTGTAGCTGAGTACCAATCCGGAGCACTCGTTTAGGGGAACATGGTCATGAAGTGTACATGGCTGGACCACGTGTGTGTTTCATGTCATGTAGGGGTACACAACCATGTTATGTTTATAGAAAATCCATGTGATGTACATGGGAAGGAAACCTAGGTATGTTAAACAGAATGTACATGATAGAAAACCCATTTATATGGGATTCAACAAACCATTTCTAGATAGATTACACACCCAAGTGGGGATTTGGGGGAACATGTCGTGTACTGGGTATACACCTCATGTACATCCCCTTTTATACCATTTCACGTTTGTTTGTATCTTCCAGAATAGTAGTCATAATTGGACACACAAGTAGTCCATCATGAGTATCACTCTAGGTAGATCATGATGGTGGGACCCTTGAGGGGATTTGAGAACTCTGAGGAGGCATTTTCTGATTTTTCCCAACTAGAGAGGTTCTTATTCCATTAATAGAATTTGGTTATCTCCTGATAGTGAGACCTTGATTTGATATGGACAATGAACCATATCCTATAAGTAATTATTTTATAGCTTTCCCATTAGTATGTATCCCTTGTTAGATTTTCCCTTTTCCCCTATTAGGATATTAGGTTAGTTGTTTTAGAGGATCCCGTGTAGGATTCCTATACTTATGTTTCGACCTATAAGATCCTAGGTCGGATGAATCTATCTTTTATTATTAATAAGGGTACTAAGTGGGATTAATTTTCTTGCATGATGACTTAGGTAATCAGTTTTAGGAATACTCTACATTATTACCTTTATGAGGATACCATATTGGATGATTGCTCTTATGTACTTTTTTTATTAGGGGTTCTATATAGGATGCATTTTCTTTTGTACCATTCCAATGATCCCATGAATCATTCCTCATTTTACCTTCACATTTGAGGATCCCATGTATGATTCATTCCCCTATGTATTAACTTTGAGGATCCCAAGTATGATTCCCATCCTATTTTTTCACATGAGGGACTCAGTGGGTTTTCAATGTTTGACTAACCCTGAACTAGTACTATTATTTTGGGTAGAGATGGTAGTGGGTCTTACCTTAAAAACCATTAAAAAAATGTAATCCTGAGAGGCAGTGAAAATAGTGTTGGTTTTATGCATTTGGACATAATCAAAAGAAATTATGCTTCATCTGTTTACTACTGATGTAGCGATTATTACCAGAGGTTCTTCTTGGTATGAGGATGATGAGTCTACCACGATACGATTTATATGTTTGGGATTCCCAGACATATTTCTTAGGATCCATATTACTAATTATTTGAATGATATTTATTTCCATGGATATAAATTCTAATCCTTTTATTGTTATATTATATTTTTTGGTTGTCAATAGGTTTTTCCTAGAATATGGGTTTTGAGCTGTATATGTTTGGATTCTCTTCACATACCTTTTAATTCTATTAGTGATGAGTCTAATCTCCTAGATTTATAATATAATTAGGACTATTCCTCCCTCCTAAATATATGTTTTTTGGAGGGTGATTATATTATCCTTGATTTGTGCATGACATCACCATGATTATGAAATATCGGCATAGAATCCCCAATGATGATACTCATGGATGATTTTGCTCTCTCGACTGATCAGGATAATTATAATATCTCTATTTGATTACTGGATCATGGAGTTTTATATCAAATTACACATCAATGGTATATATATACTTGTGTATGATTACACTCTCCCATGTGATGGGGATTGTAATGCTCTCCCTCATCATAGACCTCTAGGGTTGTTCTCTCACCAGTGATCTCTTCTCATACATCACCTAAAGGTCAGACACTTTTGGATTATCTAAGTCGCAATATCAGGATCACTTATGGACTAGAAACTAGGGATTAGATATTGGAATGAGTTTATATGGATAGCATAAAATGACATCTATAAATGTGCTATCTTTATTGGATAGTCATTTTTTATTTGAAATCATTTATTATAGTGATTAGAGGTGAGTACTATTGAACCTATGAATAGGAAATCTATCCCCCGGTTGTGACATAGCTTTAAAAAAATATATCCAACGCTGTGTGAAGTATGTATTTTAGATTAGGATTATAGACCAAGAGATTAACATAACTATACATGGCTTGAGTGGTAATTCATCTAACTCAATTCCCTTTTTTCAAGATATCCACATGATCCGGATTATGGACCCAATGATTGACATCTGATGATTCATGTTATTTATTTCACATTGATCGTTTATATACATATTTATGTATATATAAATATATATACATATATATATTAATTTGAGTATATATACACACATATAAATATTGATATACAAGACAGTACATTTCTGAGTTGAATGGTATTATAGATCCAAGGATCGACTTTGGTTCCACATTATTTTTTAATTTAACTTCTATGGTTATGTCTCATCTAGGATAAGCATATTGCATGAGCATGAAATAATAATAGAATATTTAGATGTTCATCATTGGGGTGTCCTACTGAGATTGCTCCTCACCACTGTACAGGAACATCAGTGTGTGTGGAAACTATATGTTTTCCTTTCAGGGCAAGCACAAATACATGGTATTTAGGGTTGAGGCCAAGAGATTCTCGATCAAGCATGACCACTCATGTGGTTTCTTTTTATTGTGTTTTTGTAGTTCAAAAGTGCATGTAGACTGGGTATGTTGTCTCACTAAGATCTTTTAGTATAGTATTGTACTTTTATTTGAGTTTCTATAAATACTTTCAAATGTATGGTCATCCTAGTGTGTGACAAGTACTGTATGTATGACATGGTTATTCGATCTGTTATAGCATTTTCATTTTTATTAAACATGTTCTATTTTAGGTTATTTTCTAAAATAGATGATATCTAGCTATTTTCTATGTGTTTACTCTGGTATTAATGCATAGTCTCTCAAAAGACACACCCTAGTCCTTTACTGCTAGTCGAAAACCTCTGGCATATGGAGAGGCACGCTTGAGTCCTTGCAGTGAACCGGGTCGGAGCACCAACTTAGTAGATCCCTGGTTGAGATAACACAAATTGGTATTAGAGGTATTTTTTCCATTAACATACTACTTGGGATATGTTATATTAGAGTATTAGTAATGTTTCATAACCTTTAATTGATATAAGACTTATCCATTAATAACACATGTTCTGGTAAGAAGCCCTAGTTTCCAGGGTTATGGGTTTTTTTCTAATATGTGATGCTACAATGGTATAAAACATTCACTTTGATAAATGTACATGTGGTTTAAATGTTTTTATTTATTATGTTCTTCTGGATATGGGTCATTACCAAGAGGCCTTGTATTGATTGTTACTCTTCATTGGAAATGGAAATAAGGATCACATGCATCATATTTCTTATATAGGATTATTATGTTATAGGGAATCTACTGTATGAATTAACTAATTATAGAGGAAAATATTTTAATGTGTTAGTGAAAACATAAATAAAATTTTCTTGTATATGTATTTTGTGAGTTCTACTAAATTTATCTGACTTATATATATTTCATTCTGATGTATGGTGATGTGGATCTATATTGAGACGCATGATGGTGTGGATAATGACTTAGTCCTCATTCATGGGAGGTGTAGAGACCCTAGTAGTTTGAGTGGGCACAAGATTTCAAAATTTTATACCACTTTAATGCGTTTTTTCTTCTGTGTGGTTATTTAAACTCACAGTAACAAACTATAAATAATATTCCATTATAGATTGGAATGAAATTTTACACAATCAAACTTCATTTGTGGTAATCTAGTCAAGTCTCTTTGTATGACACATATAGACACTTATACTTTTCTAGTGAACTATACCGTTAAGGGTATTACCATTTACAGATTCCAGATGTGTGTTACCTCAATTTCTCTTTTATTCTCTTATCATGACATCCATGGAGAATTTTCTTACGAGGATTCCTGGAGATTATTGGGACCATGTATGCATTTTTGGATGTTTTGACCCTCATATGACGTTGTTGTTAATTACCTCCATTGGATAGGTTTAATATTTTGGGACAGGTGGTTAGACCTAGATACCCTCTTATCAGAATTGTTTGTTAGGGCTAGGTTGGAGACATAGTGGCCATTATTTTTTACTCATACCCTTGTAATTCGACATTAGATTTTATTGAGTGAAACCAATGTGTGAGTTTGGAATGAGTTTTTTGGATGCCTATTTAGCTATTTACCTTGGTTGTACACTCATTTTGGGACAGATCCATGGTTAGTGATTGGTTTTTGAGATATAGGTATATCGATAACATTGTATTTTAACAAAGCAACTGGGATGCTTATTTTTGAAGACTGGCCTTAATGGTCATGAATTTTTAGGTTTATATAACTATTAACTTTTATTTTTGTTTCTTATAATGTTGAAATAGTGTAGGTAGATGCTCGTGACTAGAATGAAATCGGGTGACAAACAGTCTTGGAATAAATCATGGAATAGGTAAGGTTATCGATTTTGAAAACAAGTTCCAAGGAAGATTTTATATTTTTGGGCTGATGTGCCATGTAGTATAGCCAATACATCCTTGTGATGGACAACTTACATGAGTGTGAGTTAGGGGATAAAGGTGTAAATTGATTACAAATGGCGTTTTTAAAACTATAAATCGGTGAGTGGTCATGTATGAGATAAGGACCAATTTTGTCATAATTTTTTTGAGGCATGGTTTCTTGGGAGTTATGGTTAAATGAAAAATGTCCCTATGTGGTTGGGGAGAAATAAAAAAAATTAGGTTTCGTGAGATGGTTGATACATGGTTGGACCAGGACACAAACTGTCGGGGGACGTGGTGTTATGTGTTGATTTAATGGAATTGTATTTTTTATGTGTGTGTGAATATATAGAGTTTTACATGCCTATCAAATGAACGATAGGATAATCCTAGTAATATATGATCATAATCCATCTTGACATTGTCTTGAGTATATTGATAGAGTGTTGACTCAAGTACATGCTTCTTTTCTTCTTAAATATATTTCATGGATAATAAAAGAACATATTGAGGTTTTGGTCATGAAGTCGTGTATGTTATTTCATATTGTGGGGAGTGCACCATTGAACATTTCAGGGTGGTAAACCTTGTTTTTAGTTGGGAATTAGTTTTTATCATGGGTTTTTGTGCTTAGAGTTTGGTTGTTAGATGATGATAAGTTTATTCATTTGATTGGAGTGAACAATTGGCCATTTAAGGGCGGTGACCCTCATTTTCCGTTTAAATTCAATGTTCTTTGGGGGTTTTTGGTTTTATTTTGGTTTTGAGATAACAATAAGAGTATTCCTATTGTGGGGAACACCAAATCTATTGATATTAAATTCCTTCAATGAGGGAAGAGTAATTGATGCAATGAGACTATTAATTGGTTAATAATTATTGAATGGTTATTAATATTCTTATGATGAATGTATGAATTCAATTTTCTACAAAATATTTTGGGGAAGATAAGTTTTATGGTGGGGAGATTGTAAGGAACCATATATTTCTGGACATGAATTTTGAGTTGAAATTTTAATTTCTTCTTCAAGATGATTATAAGAGGAAATATTCATTTAACCTTGTATGATGAACTAAAATAATTTTTATAACCACTATGTTTGTATTTCAATAGGTTTTTTAAAATAATATAGGAGTTTGGAAGAATTATGAGATGTTTGAATTTTAGTGGAAAAATTAATAATTAATAATTATTTTAATATTAATTTATTTATGAAGGTTCATTCAAAAATACGCTTAGAATATATTTTTGGATTGATATTCTATATCCTATATTGAATCTAGAATAATAATGTCTTCTTAGGCAGGGCATAAATTCTGGTTAGGCATTTGGGCAAGCACATGTACCCTTTTTCATTTTCTACTATTTTTCTTATTTTCTTTTAATATTTTATTTTCATCCACCACTGGATTAACATGCACTCACCTTTTTTATCTCCTTCATAAGAACCTTGAGATAAATGGATATTTAGGGAGAGAAAAAGAGAGGGATAACAAGAGAGGTTTTACTTTGGAGCTCAAGACATGTTAGACCTTTGTACAGTAGTCATGGACCATAGAAAGAGACAAAGCTTCGAATTATTCCTTCCAATAGCATGATTTTTTTATTTTTTATTATATATCCTTATAGATTTTTCATTTTATAGTTTTTAACCCCTATTATAACTTCTTAGTACCCATTGTGGGTTGATATATTTCTTTTAGGGGGAAACCATGGTTTCTAGCAATTTGAGGAGTTTCTCATTAGTTATTCCCGATAACATGATTTTTAGTTCAAGAACACATTCCTTGTGTTCTTCCATTCATGTAAGATTATATTTTAAATTTAAAAATCATGTATAGGGTATACAATCCATGTACTGGGACTCATCTGTATAGACGAGTACTTGGCCAGAAATCCCTTGTAGGGGAACATGGCTGTATAGAGTACACTGTCAGACCTTGTGTGGGTTGCATGCCATATAGAGGTACACAAAGAAGATAAATACATGACCAGGCCATGTTTGGAACATGGGAAGGTGCCCCATTTAGGGTAAAGTCCATGTACATGAATAACAAGTCATGTAAATTAGAATTGACATTCAATGTCTATCTAGAGTACATGTCCATGTGGGGATTTGGGAGAATATGCAGTGTACTAGGTATACAGTTCGTATACATCCCCATTGTTACGAATTTATTTTTTTCATTTATTCACACCTATAAATCATAATTAGAAACATTAGTAGTCTATATTTAGTATCGTTCCATTTATATTTTGATGGTGAAACTGTGTCGGTGAATTGATGACTCTATGGAGACGTTTCAGGCTTCTTCCCAAATGGAGAGGTTCTTCATCTAGTGATCAAATAAAGTTGTGTCCTGAGTGTGATAACATCATCTGAGATGGTTCATGATCTGTCTCCCCTGACCAAATATTTTATATATTTCCATTTTAGACATCTTCGATTCATGATGTTCCCTTCATTCCTAGGAGGTCATGAGGTTTGTTGTTTACAAGGAACCCATGTAGGATTCTATTGCTTTAATTTCTCCTAGAGGATCCCATGTAGAATGAATCTATATTTTACTATTACTAAGGGTCCCTTTAGAGATTCCTTTAGAATAATTTTGTCTTATGTGATCTATTTTAGGATTCCTCTACCTAATTACAATTCTAACGATCCCATGTTGGATTCCTCTTTCTACGTACTCTGTTATTAAGGTTCCCATATGGGACGCATTTTACAATGTTCCATTCTGAGGATACCAATTTGGATTCCTCCTTTTACCTTCACAAGTAGGATCTAATGTTGGATTCCTTCTCTTAGGTATAGAACATGATAACCCCATATAGGATTCCTCTATGATGTTTTGATATAATAGACCCAGTGGGTGCCTGATATTGACCAAACATGATCTAGTATGATAGGTTTGGGTGGATATTCCATCTTTTTTCACCTTATAACCCATGAAAAAATTAAAATTGAAGGAGTCAGTGATAGTAGTGGTGGGTTTAGGCATTTATCCACCCTCACTCATTATTTATGTTTTATCTTCTAACTGTTGATGTAATGAATAATTCCAGAGGTGCTTCTTGGTTTATAGTTGATGAGTGTGAAGCTTGTGAAATATATATTTGAGAATAATATATATAATTCCAAGGATTAGGCTTACACATTATTCTACCCATATATATATATACATAAAATTTTGGATCCTTATTCTAAGCCTTTTATTATTATATTACATTATTAAGATGTCGATATGTACTCTCTGAATTCATCCTTTTGATCTGAATATGGTTGGATTTTTTTTAAATCCCCATTGATTCTATTGAGGATGATTCCAATATCCTTGATTTATTTTATAATGAAGATGATTCATCTCTAATAGACTCTTGGTTTAAGAATAATGATCATATTCCCCACAATTTGATCATGGTCTCCATAAGATTTTGATATATGGGAATAACATCCCTACCGATGACATGCATGGATGATTACGATCTTATAAGTGATTGGAATGACTTTGGTCTCCTCAAAGATTATTTGATAAAGGTGGTGGGAATGGATTTTAAAATAGTTTATATATACATATATATACTTATGGATGATTACAGTCCCCATTTTGATGGGGATGATTTTTTGTCCCTGATTAAAGACCTCGAGGGGTGTGAATGATTTCTTTCTTGTGAAATCCTCTTATACATCGCCTAAGGGATAGACCCTTAGGTCTTATCTAATTCGTAATTTCATAAAGGCCTATAGATAGAGGCCTAGGTATCAGACATTGTACAGGATTTCTATGGAGATCATGGAATGACATCCAACTCTTTACCATCATTGCATGATTGTTTGTCGGTATACATCATCATTTATTATAGTGATTGGAGGCGAGTAGCTATTAAACCAGGGCTAGGACATGTATCCCATAATGGTGATATAACTTACCAAATTGAAATTTCATGAATTTTCAAAAGTAGGTATTTTTAATCAGGATTATATACCCAATGATCAACTAAACTATACGTTGACTGATTAGTATGACATCCATCTCAATGACCTTTTTACATGTTTTCTAGATGATCGGAATTACAGTCCCATGGATCAAATGCTGATGAAATATGTTATTTATTTCACCTAACTCGTTTATATACATATTTATATATATATATATATTTATTGGAATATATACACACACATATAAATATTTATATAAATTCTTGTACATTTCTCAGTTGATTGGGATTATGAACCCCGGGATCAACTACAGTTTCATGTTATTATTATTATTATTTATATTTTCTAGTTGTATCTATGATTGGATGAGCATATTTTATGATCATAAACTTATGACATCATATTTATAGTTTCATCATTAGGGTGGCCTATTGAGATTATTTCTCACCCATGTACAGGCACCTCGATGTGTTTGAAGACATTATGTCTTATTTTAGGATGATTGATGATGCATGGTGGTTAGGGATGATTCATAGTGTTTCACGATTGAGTGGGGAAACTCAAGTAAATTCTTAGGATTATGTTTTTTAGTTTGATAGTGTATGGACACCAGTTAGGTTTTTTGGATAGGAATTAGTAGTAGAGACTTTTAATTTTATTTCAATTTATTTATATACTCCTTTATTTTTAATCATCCTAGTGTGTAACCAGTGCTGAGTATATGTTGTGGTTGTTTAGGATTTTATATAATTTCATTTATTATTCAAAATGTTCTATTTAATTTTATTCATTTCTCCCACACTCCTTTTATTTATGGACATGGATGATATCTAGTTATTTCTGTGATGTTTACTCTGATATGAGGTCATAGTACCTCCATGGACACACCCTAGTCCCTCGTTTCTAGATAAAATTATCTATTGTATAGATAATCATGCTTGAGGATGGTGGGGAACTGGCTTGGACCACCCAATTATTGGCTCTTAGGTTAGGACGTTACAACATATTCAATAAAAATGACCATAATAGTATCCATGAACTAGTGGAAACCCCATTTAATTAAGTCCATAAACAACATGGGTACATTATTCAAGTTTGATGACATGACGAAGAACTCATACAAGTTATACCTACTCTTAATGGTGTTATGGGGTATATCTAGAGGAATCTCCCTCAACTGGTGATATCACAATCTTGATTCAATCTTATAAAACATTTGGGCTCCCCTGTGTTGGTCAAATAGATCAGCAATACATGGAATTTGATATCGATTCATGATCATCACCAAGTTCAACCTCAAATAATCAAAACAAAACATAGAAGAAATTTCATCCTTCCTAAATAATAAGATCACTGAAACCCATGGTGATGTACCCTTCTATAAAAATCCTTAAGATTATTAGTTATACTACTAAAACTTAAGTCCTCAATGCTATGTATGATCCATTAGATAAGGGTATTATAAATGGGATCTACCTGTAGCATGAGTTCTATAATATATTATACCTCATATGGGTGGAAATACATTGAAATAATTAGGAAAAAAATATTGAAACCAATAAAAACAAGTGGATATAAATTATAACATGATATATAATCATATAATACCTAAATGGTCACATGAGTAATAATTCCACTCATCCAATGATGATATGGCCCAGAACATCCAGCCTAAAACACCCGCACTCCCACATTATCTTAAAAATTACCATCATTAGATATTAAGAATTTTTTATGGTAGTAATAGTCGATATGATCTTGATACAATGCTAACTAATCTATCATAATAATTTAATCAATTCCATCCTTTTAAGTCATAAATAAATCTCAAATAATTTGATGAACTCCAACACAAACAAAATATTTCTTACAAAAATCAACACCCTTTGATCACTTCTCTATTTGAGTATCTATCATCATCACCCCAAAACTTTACTCTTGAAAAATATATAAACATTCAATAAAATGAACAACCATAATGTATTATGAGGTTCCTATATAAAATAGAATAGATTCTAATGAATAATCCACCAAAATAATACCTAAAACAATGGATGGTTTAATATCCTAATTAGTAAGAGAAGGTTCTGTTGATTGAAGTTGTCATATCCCATGAAAACTAGTTTTATCCTTCCAACCATTGATTTCACTACAATATTCTTCACTACTTACCAATCCCTATAGTATTTTATCCCTAAACTCATTCTATATATTCTATATAACTCCTAATTTATGACTATTCTAGCATAGATGATCCCATTCAAGAATCCTATATCTTTCTAAGTCCCTTATTATTAGACATTTATAGATGGAATTTATAGAAATCTTATGGGTTCTAAATCATTCCAAAATCTCGACATTGTATAAGTTGTCAGTCATGATAAGTTCATTTGTGTCCATCCATTCCAAAATAAAAACCTCACACCATGTTTCTATCCTAAAGAGTTGTACTAGTTCCCTCGATTACCTACCCACTACATTGCTAATAAAAATTCATTATGTGTAACTACCTACTATTAGAAGATCCACTAGTAATTCTCATGGATGAGACTTCCCCCCCCCCACCACCTAGGGACTCTATCATGTCTCCCTCAGTGTTGAGATCCTAATTCCCCACATCAAAACAGTTTATCAAAGAAGAATATATTAACCTATGATATAATGTCACGACCCCTTCCCCAGAAAGTGTACCCCTCTTGGGGCGGCAATATGAGAAGGGAGATAATGACCCCTGAGTCCCACCTCCAGTAGGCCCTGGGTTGGCGACTAGCATAAAAAGTATAGTAAACACACAAATGAGAGGCATTACCCTCTAGGAGAACACATGTGGAAGAGAGAGATAAGATACACACCAACCAACTCCATGTCAGAGAGAAATATAAATGAAATCCCATGAACACATATTTAATTTCATGAAAAACTAATACAATTGGAAGGGAAGAACTGAAAATACCCAAAAGAAAGTAAAACAACAGCAATAACCATCCTGAACAGCTCTTGCAACCCCAAGCTAGTAAAAACCGGCTTAATCTCCAACCTGCTCCAAGTGACCTAAAAATAGTTTATATATACATAGGGTGACTATAGTATTACACTTATTAGGATCCTCCCCGAAGCCTCTCGTGCAAAATTAAAGAAAGCATGTTAAAGCACAGTGAACAATAAGTGAGAGTAACTCTTCACCTAAAGATGTATACTATATTCCCAGCCTCACCATGGCTACTCTCACCAAGTAATGCATAAAAGAGTATATAATATAATAAATAATATCAAGGGTACCCTACAACTACTTCCCCACTGGTTTTCCACTTATCCCTAACGTCGCTCGTCCTAATCATCTCTCTCCAAAAAGGCTTGCCCGCAGACACATGGGCGAAGCACCACAACATGCAACTCGTGCAACGAAACCACCATGTCCATAGAGAATGTAACCTTGTAGTCTTTGGGAGCCACCATAGCTCGTATAATGTGAATCATATGTTAGGCATTATACCTCAAGGCATTATATCCCACACACCAACTAAGAATCCTCAAGCCATCACATCCTAAACATGTTAGGCCTATAGTATTCCATAGGATACTATATCCAGAATATATGTGTGTGAATAACCACAAGCCATTACAACCCTCTACAAAAATATATGGGGAAAACTAACCATTCTGCCTACCAGCACAAGTAACTACCAAGAGAAGAGAGTGGGGACAAAGGAGGTAGTCAGCCATCCATCCTCCCACCAGAATGTGGGGGAAAACACCCATAGAGCTCAAAATCCATGAGGTGTCAGTTTCCCTAACTGATGGGGTGGATTAGGTATAGAAACAAAAAATGTACAGAATATACTATAGCTCACAACCACACTATAGGCATATCCTATCCTTTGACTCAACTACAGCTAACGTCTCTCAGACTCCCAGCTGCCACTTCTAAGACTAAGTATCTTATAAGCACACAACCATATAAAGTGCTTTATTACATTACCTAATTCCCTTTCTTTATCAGTTCCACTTTACTTTAATTAATTATTTAAACATTAATTAACCATTAAAAATTCCACATTAAATTCATTAACATCACACCAAAATTCCATTGTCCCTTTAAAATTGTACCCTCAACATTGTGTCCCAGTAAGCTCCAACCCAATGGGTTAACATAATTTTTTCAATTATTTATTCACGGCATTACTTTCCCTTATTACCAAGAATTCAAGAAAAACATTCTATGTTACTAAACACAAGGGGGCTCGACATCGTGAGTAGATGAACTACCCGTTGAGTATTTTCCACCTATAACAAGAGCGTAGACCTATCCTCCATTGAGAATCTAGACACGGAATGCCCGTGGCATACCTTGTGCGTCGTCGACCCTCTTAGAAGAAGGGTAAGCAAGACCAGCTACCCTGAGCAGTGGGTAATGTAAAAGAAATAACCAATAAAAGAATCATTAAGCATCCAAACATTCACATCTAACCCGTTCCATCATCCTTGGTGTCCTCCCTAACACCCACATGCATAAATTGATGCATATCCCCACTCTAGGAATCAACTACTGCCATAACCAATATGCCTCCATGCCCCCACATATCACAACATCCATCCAGTCTCACATCACAACACAAGTAGCATGAACAAAAACATCCTTTCAATTGAGCTCTTGGCCCTTAAAAAATCCAGAGGGTAACTCATAACCCTACAAGAAATTATATTTTATCTAAAAAAAGTTCTTTAATGCATCTTGGATTAACTAATTTATTATTCATAGGTTCCAGATTTATAAAACATAACTAGTAAGCTGTCACAAATAAGTAAACATGCTTACTGAACCAATTTGATTAACCTCAGATTACAACGATAAGATTCAGATTCCTTTACATGCCTTCTTACCTTTAGCTAAACAATCATCAATCAATTATGGATTTAAATTCTTTACCAATTTCATTCATTAATGAAAGGATAAACAAAGCTAGCATAGATATCACACTATTTAGAAAAACAAGAGGCAATAACATACTATCGATATCAATTTATTTATCTGGTGAAAATATTTATTATTACAATTTCATTGTGATCTAGTGGGATAAAACATGTTAACTATATAGTTTCACATAAAATAAAAGAGAAGAAAAGAATCCCCTACCTCACATGGTTCTTGAAATTATTTATATGAGAAGGAGCCACACAACAGGTTATTATCTCCTCCCCCCATGACAACTGTATCCACGCAAGGATGCAGAGACACCACCACCACGGTCAACACCAAAACAAAACCCATTAGGAACATGAAGATATCATTCCATAAAAAGGAAAAGAATATAGATGGAGATGAACAAAAAAGAAGGATTATAGAACATATCTTATATTAACGATTGATCGATACTGATTGGTTGCATCAAAATAGTGGGGAACCATTCCAAGGAGGAATGTTTGATTGTGAAACTCTTATGGGATGTAATAAAAGGTTTGAGCATATAACATCTGAGAACAAGGAGGAAGAACTATGGAGGAAGTCATATCATCCATTTAGAAGATTTAACAAAGCATTGGTTTAAGATACGCTATATTTTCCATTAAAAGTGGATTGTAATTAACCATGTTGTTTGTCCAAGTGAAAGTATCATGAGCCTTAGGGAAATTAACATAGGAGTTATTGCCTTTCTATTGGACATATAGTCCTTAACACAAGGCTTTAAATGCATTTTACGTCAAAGGAATTGTCAAAGGGGGGAAAATGTAGGAAGGTGGAAACACAGTTTAGGAACTCAATATTTGGCAAAGGAAATAGAGGTTACCGATGGACCTCACCATTCTGGGAACACTGTTCTCGAACTCAAAATTTGGAAAAGGAAAGAGGTCATAGTTGGAACCTCACCATTCTAGAAACATTGTTCATGAAATCAAAATTTGTAAAAGGAATGTGGTCACCATTATAACCTCACCATTCATGGAAACACTGTTCATGAACTCAAAATTTGGAAAAGGAATGAGGTCACCATTGGAACCTCACCATTCTGGAAACACTGTTCATGAACTCAAAATTTAGAGAAGGAAAGAGGTCACTATTAGGACCTCACCATTATGGAAACAGAGTTCATGAACTCAAAATTTGGTGAAGGAAAGAGGTCAGCATTGGAACCACACCATTGTGGAAACACTGTTCATGAACTCAAAATTTGGAAAAGGAAAGAGGTCACTGTTGGAAACTCACCATTCTGGAAACAGTGTTCATGAACTCATAATTTGGAAAAGGAATGATGTCACCATTGGAACCTCACCATTCTGGAAACACTGTTCATGAACTAAAAATTTGGTAAATGAAAGAGGTCACCGTTGGAACCTCACTGTTCTGGAAACACTATTCATGGAACTCAAAATTTGGCACAGGAAAGTGGTCACCGTCAGAACCTCACCATTCTGGAAACATTGTTCATGAACTCAAAATTGAACAAAGGAAAAAGGTCACCATTGGAACATCACCATTGGATCCTCACCATTGCACTATTCATATAAGGCTACCGATGACACTGTTCACATAAGGTCACTGATGAAACTGTTCACCTAAGGTTTCCGATGACACTGTTCACAAAATGTCACTCTTACACTACTCTCCAAAGGTTACTATAGCATTGTTCACAGAATGTTACCAATGAAACTATTCATATAAGGTCCCCATTGCACTGTTCACCTAAGGTTACCATTTCACTATTCACAGAACTGGAAATTTTTCAAAGTGTTGGGGATAAGTCACCTTGACCTATTGAAACACCTCAGACACCAGATTTTTGAAAATTAATGGACTATAGAGGTCCAGGATATTACATCAGACACGTCTCAAAAAATTCTCTTCCTCAAAAATTCAAAACCAACCTAAAATGAAAAAAGAAAATAAGTCTGAACAACCACCCATCGAGATACCTCTCAAAAGAGTGCAAGCCACAAGAAGCAACCAAAGAAATCTGTCTTACAATCATGAAAGGTCTATAACCACAAAGGGGAAATCTTTTCCTAAAAATATTTAAACATCAAATAACTATGTGTACTAAGCACATATCTATGACTCTTGTTCCCATGTACTATCCTCAACACCACTGTGTCGCCACAAGACATGAACCACGGGAATAGAATGCACACACAACACATTCTCTTTTTGGTCTTGGATCACCAAAGGTCGCTCCACAAAGGCCGCATCATCATATACATCGATCTATATCCAATTGATAACGGGAGATTCATCATGAAGATAATAATAGAGTTGTGATACATGAAAAAAATAGTGTATCTGGCTCATATGTGGGGGATGTTCTACTCGATATTCCATAGCTCCAACATGAGCTAACACCACGAATGGCCCAACAAACCGGGGATAAATCATACTCCCATGACGAAACCTTCACTGCCCACAGTGGGGAGTCACCTTCAGAAAAACGTGATCCCCAACATCAAACTATAAGGGTCTCCTCCTTTGATCGGCATACGATTTATAAAGATCATGTGTTGTCTTCATCATCTTAAGAGTCACCTGAACCATCATTGTTGTATTCTTCACTAGTTCTGGTCTGAGAATTGCTAACTCTCAGACCCTAGTCCAGCACAACAGAGAACAGAAAGGTTGTCTATACAAGGCTTCAAACAGTTCCATATCGATGGTGGAGTGAAAACTATTATTTTAAGAGAACTCCACCTAGGGTAAGTTCCTAGTCCAAGAACCCCCAATATCCTGGACACAAGAGCGTAACATGTCTTCAAGAGTTTGGATGGATCCCTCTGTCTGACATTCCGTTTGCAGATGAAAAGAAGTGATAAGGCATAACTGAGAACCGAAAGAAGATTGGAGACCTCTCCACACCCTAGAGGTAAAATAAGGATCTCGATCAGAAATGATCGTCCTTGGGACTCCATGATGTCTCGCCACCTCCTCCAGATACTATCTCAAGGAAACTTCCACTGAGATCTACTCCTTGATTGATATAATGTTGGATGATTTTGTTTAACGATCCAATAACACAAAAAATAACATCATGTCCTACCGAAACTCGAGGTAAACTAGTAACAAAGTCCATTGATATGTCCTCCCAGTTCCACTGAGGATTATCTAATGGCTAGAACATACCACCAAGAACACAGTGCTCAGCCTTGACCTTCTGGCGGACCAAACGTCGATACACAAACTCCGCAATCACATTCTTCAACCTAGTCCACCAAAGCTGACTCCTCAAGGCTCGGTATATCTTTTATGTGCCAGGATACACCACTAAAGTTGAACTATGGAACACTTTCAGAACCATCTCGTGTAGGGAAAAAGGAACAAAAAGCCTTCTGTGATACAACACTAGGAGTTGTTCATCCTCAGACCAACCATCTGGGGCCTCGCCAGAAACAACTTCATCTCTCCAGACCTCCACCTCAATATCCCCCAACTGGGACTCTTTAAACCAGATGCACGAAAGATTATTTCATAGTCATCTGAAAAATACAACCTCTACACCCATCTTCTCCCATATCAAGATGTAATGCTAACATTTCATCCATTACTCTCCAAGAATCACCAGATTCACACACTACATCACCACGTCACTTCTTGCTTAGCGCATCAGCTACAAAGTTTCCATTTCTAATTGTATATGATATATCGAAGTCATATTACTATAATAACTACATCCACTGATGTTGTTTCATTATTATGTCGCGCTGGGAGAAAACCCACCTTAGGCTCTTATGATCGGAGAAAACTACAAAGTGCTCTCTAATGAGGTAATGTCTCCACAACTTTAGAGAAAACACCACAGCTGTCCACTGAAAGAAGTGGGTGGAATAGTTCCATTCATGGGGACGTAACTGCTGAGACCCATTAGAAACAACTGATATTTTCTACATCAGAACACAACCTAACCCCAGATCTGAAGCATCATAGAAAATATCAAACTGAACTCCCTCTACTGGAAGACAATGAACTGGAGCACTTACTAACTTCTTCTTTAGATACTAAAAAGTTTCCTGACATAGATCTGTCCATATGAATTCATGTACATTCTTAGTCAATGATATCAGAGGAGTTGGAACTCGAGATAAATCAACTACGAACTTCTGGTAGTTTCCTGCGAGACGAAGGAATCTTCGCACCTCTACCACCATCTTGGGAGATGCAAAGACACAACTACTTCTATATTCAATGGATCCACAGAAACTCCCTACTAGGACACAAAATTCCCTAGGAAACAGAATTATCTTGGCCAAAACTATCACTTCAACAACTTCCCAAACAATTGATGTTGACGAAGAACTCCCAAAATGGCGTGTAGATGCTCTACATGATCCTCCTCATACATGGATTACACAAGGATTTCATTGATGAAAATCAAAAAGAACATGTCTAGTAACTCAAGGAACATAGCGTTCATCAACCCCAAGAAAATAGCTAGAGAATTTTTCATGCCGAACGGAATTACAACGAACTCATAATTCTCATGATGATAATGAAAGAAGTCTTCGGGATATCCTCATCCTTCACACGCATATGATGATATCTTGACCACAAGTCTATCTTTGAGAACCAAATTTCAGCCTTCAGTTGATCGAATAAATAATCAATTTGTGGAAGAGGATAGTGATTTTTTATTATCACTTTGTTTAAGGGATGATAATATACACACAACTACAAACTGTCATCAGCCTTTTTCCTGAACAAAACTAGTGCACCTCATGGTGACATAGTCGGCTGAACAAAACAACATTGTAACAGACCATAAATATGTACATGTAGAAATATTAATACCAAAGGGACACATATTTTATGGAGTCATATAGATAAGAGATGCTCTTGTATGTAGCTCGATCTCAAACTCGATCTCTCGTCGAGGGGGTAATGCTACAACCTCTTATGGAAGGACATCAGGGTACTCTTGTACAACCCAAGGAAATGCCTACTGTTGAACCTCTGAAGAACTAAAAATATGCTCATACATCATGGATGATATGAACAGAACATTACTCTGACCAATCTGAGGGTCTCGCTCACCAATGAACGCCACTTGCTCCCCATCAACATAAAAGAACACAACCTATCTCCTAAAGCAATCCACGATATCTTGAAATTAATACAACCAACCCTTGCCATGGATTACATCATATGGTTGTATTCGTAAACAAAGGAAATCTCCCCAAGAATGGTTCTTCCCCAACACTATCTCATATTCTCTACATTCATCAACTAATTTAGCTCAGCCTCCAACGGGCGTAGTCAACGCCCAGGGCACTAGAAGCCTCTCTACCTAAATTCCCAAAGCATGGACAAGGGTAGGTGATATAAATAAGTGTGTCTCTCCTGAATCAAACAAGCCATAAACCAAATTAGAAAACAAGAAAATGGTGCCTCGAATGATGTCTGGCTCTCCTAGATCTGGAAACGCTAAAGCATGAAGCTGACCACGACCTCCTCCATGGCCCCTATGACCCTGATGATGAGCACCAACATGGCCGCACTCTGCTCTTTAAGGAAAAAGAGCATCACAGGGCTATCCTCTGTCTGCCCCATCTACCATATGTTGATCCAATGTGGGTGAAACCTGCTATTACTTCCTCAAAGAAGGATCCTGGAGAAGAGAACCTAGTGCAAGATGACTGCTCTGAATGGTCGGGAACTCTAACTACTGATGAACTTTACCACCATAAGAAAAATAGTTTCATGATCCCTTGTCAGAGGCCTGAGAGTTGCTACCTCTAGAGAAGTGATATGCGGAGGGCTATGACCTACCCCTGACTGAATGAAAACTCTTCTGCCCTAAAAATCAGAGACCTCGTACCACATCTCTGCTTCATGAGGAATCATGATGACTCCCCTCTCATGATGATCCGATTCTGGAAAATTTCCTCTCGACAAAATCTTCCCTCGGTAATACCTCAATATATTTATTCATCATAAATGGGGTGACCTGGTGCTAGATATCTTGACACAAAGCCTCCTCGAAATGCCTCTCCCAAGCCTCCTTATCGGGAAAGTTTTATGAAGAATATCGTAATAGGTTTAGAAAATAGATTCCAAAGTCTCGCAAACTGGAGCTCCCCTATTGAAGGGTAAGAAGCTCCTAGGGACTGGACACCTTCACGGTCGAAGAAAGAAAATAGACTCTCAACTTGTCTCAAAACTCCTCCCATGGGATCGTTGACTCCTCACGATCCCTAAGGAACAAGAACCACCACTAACTCGCTGCTCCATGAAACATCGTCACAACAAAGTACACCATGGTCTCCTTCCGAGCACAGATCGATGTGAAGCCTATCTTGAACTCCTCCAACCATTATTCTGTGACAACATCGAAATTGAGCCATCATACTTATACGGACTCTGGTACTGAAACTATCAGAGTATCCTCCTCCAAGTGTCATCATCATCAACCACTACCCTGCAGCAATCAGCTGGCATGACCTGCTGGACATCTTCTATACTATCCTAATGAGGACGTCAACCTAGAGCAGTACTTGTAAAATAAAAAACATTTAGAGCTCCTAAACTAGGAATATGGAAGACTTTTCACTAATTAATTAATTTTTTTCTTTTATTATTTTTAGGTTAACATATCCCATGGTCTACCCATTCAAACACAGGAACAATGAATAATGATGCATGATCCTTTCCTAGGTCACTACCCTAAAACTAGTATCACCTCATTTAGTATCCATTGTAAAATTAAACGTCCCACATTAGATCATAGGGGGGGGCCTAAATTATTATGTCTCAACAAGTATCCAATGTTCACATCACTTGATAAACATGACTGACATTATTGCCATACCAACCCATGAATCCTCACCTATGCCTAACACCAAAATCCATCCTATCTCTCAACCAGACCTCTGATAACACTCTATCAAGAGCCCCTCCCCAAAAAGTGTACCCCTCTTAGTCCAGGAATGTGAGAAGGGATATAATGACCCCTGATTCCATCCTCTACTAGGCCCTTGGTTTGCTACTAGAACTGAGGGTATAGTAAAAACACAAATAGAAGGCACTACCCTCTAAGAGAACACATGCAGAAGAGAGAGATAAGATAAACACCAAACAACTCTAAGTGAGACAAAAATATAAATGAAATCCCAATTACATATACATAATGTCATAAAAAAACTACTACAACTGGAAGGGAAAAAACTGAAAATACCCAAAAGAAACTAAATAATAACAGTGATAGAAGTCTGAACAGCTCCTACAACCCCAAGCTATTAGAAACCATCTTGATATCCAAACCTGCTCCATGTGTCCTAAAAAATATTTTATATATACATAGTGTGAGTATAACAGTATTCTCAGTAGGATCCTTCCTGAAGCGTCTCATGAAAAAGTAAAGAAAGCATGCTAAAGCACAGTGAACAACAAGTGAAACTAACTCATCACCTAATCATGTATACTAAGTTCATAGCCCCACCATGGCTACTCTCACCATTTAACTCATACTAGATTATTTATTATAATAAATAATATCAATGGTACCTCACTATTACTTCCCCACTAGTTTTCCAGTTTTCCCCAACATCGCACGTCCTAACAATCTCTTTCCAAAAAGGATTGCCTGCAGACACTTGCGCGAAGCACCATAATATGCACCTTGTGCAATAAAACCACCACATATACACAATAATGTGACTAGGTAGTTTCTGGGAGCCACCATATCTCACATAACATGTATCATACATCGGGCATTATACCTCAATCCATTACAGCCCACACAACGAGTAAGAATCTTCAAGTCATCACAACCTATACATGTTATTCCTATAGTAGTTCAATGGATACTATATCCAGAATATATGTGTGTGAATAACCCCAAGACATTAAAGCCCACTACACAGATATATGGGAAAACAAATGGTTGTTCCTACCAACATAAGTAATTACCAAGAGAAGAGAGAGGGGCCAAAGGGGGTAGTCATCCATCCATCCTCCCACCAGAATATTAGGGAAACACCCCCCCCTGGGGCTCAGAATCTCTGGGTTGTCAGTTTCCCTAACTGACTGGGTGGAGTATCATATAGAAACACAAAATGTACAGAATACACAATAGCTCAAAATCATACTATGGGCATAACCTAGTCTTAAACTCAAAGTCAGCTAACGTCTCTCAGACTCTCGGCTGCCACTTCTAAGACTAGGTATCCTATAAGAACACAACCATTTAAAGGAATTTATTACACAACTCCATTAAATTTTTTAACTATTCCACATTACGTAAATTAATTCTTTAAAAATTAATTAACCATTAAAAATTTCACATTAAATTTCATTTTCATCACACCAAAGTCCACTTTCCCATTAAAATTGTTTCCTCAGCATTGCGTCCCAGTAAGATCCAACCCTATGGGTTTTCATGATTTATTCAATAATATAATTAAAAAATTACTTTCCCATGTTCTCAGGAATTCTAGAAAAATATTCTATACTACTAAACACAAGGGGGATCAACACGGTGAGTAAATAAACTACGTTTCGAGTATTTCCCCATATAGAAAGAGCGTAGAACCATCCTCCCTTGAGAAGCAAGAAACTGAAACCATGTGACATACCCTGTGCATCTTCACCCCTTTCGAAAGAAGGGTAAGTAAGACCAGATACCCTTAGTAGTGGGGAAGGTAATGATGATAAACAATCAAAGAATCTACAAGCATCCAAACATTCACATCCAACCCGTTCTATTATCCCTGGTGTCCTCTATGACACCCACGTGCATAAACTATTTCATCTTGCCACTCTAGCCATCAACTACTGCCACAACTAATGGGCCTTCATGCCCCCAAATATTAAAATAGCCATCTAGGCTCACATCACAACACAAGAAATAGAAAAACAAATATCATATCAATTGGGATCTTTTAACTTAAATGATCAAGAGGGTAACCCCGAACCCTAAAAGGATTTATCTTTTATAGAAAAACCAGTTCTTTAATACATATTGGATTAACCAATTTATTGTTATTAGGATCCAAATTCGTAATAAATAACCAGTAAGCTATCACATAAAATTAAACACACTTATTGCACCAATTTGTTTAAAATCATATTACAAAAAGAAGAACCACATTCATTTACATGCCTCGTTATCATTATCCAAACAATTATCAATTAATTCTGGCTTTACATTCATTAACAATTTCCATCATGAATTAAAGGATAAACAAAGCATACATAGAAATAAAACTATCTAGCACAATAAGAGGAAATAACATACGATTAATATCAATATCATTATCTGGTTCAAATATTTATTATGCCTATTCCATTGTGATCCAGTGGGATAAAACATGATAACTATACAGTTTCTTGTAAAATAAAAGAGAATCAACAAATCCCCTACCTCAAACGGTTCATGACATTCTTTATATGAGAATGATCCACACAACGAGTTACAATATCCTTCCCACTGTGAGAACTGTATCCACCTAAGGATGTAGAGACACCACCTCACCGGTCAACACCCAAGAAAATCCCTTTAGGAACATGGAGAAAGCATTCCATAAAAGGGCGAGGGAAAAAAGGAGATGAACCTAAAAGAATGATGATAGAACATACATTATATCAAATATTGATCGATACTTCTGGGTTGCATCAAAACAGAGGGGAACAAATCCAAGGAGGAATGTTTGATTGTGAAACTCCTACGGGATGGAATAAAAGGTCCGAGTGTCTCACATTAGAGAACAAGGTAAAAGAACTATGGAGGAAGATATATCATAACTTTAAAAGATTTAACAGAGCAGTGGTTTAAGATATACTGGACTATCCATGAAATGCAGATCACATTAAAGCATGTAGTTTGACCAAGTAAAATTGTCCCGAGCTTTAGGGAAATTAATATAGGAGGTATGGCCTTTGAATCGGCCTTAGAAACAAGGAACTGAATTCATTTTATGTCAAAGGAATCATCAAAGGGGTGAAACTGTAGGAAGCTGGAATCACTATTCATGAACTCAAAATTTGGCAATGGAAATAGAGGTTACCGATGGACCTCGTCCTTCTAGAATCACTATTCACAAACACAAAATTTAGAAAAAGAAAAAGAAGTTACAGATAGACCTCACCATTCTAGAAACACTGTAAACAAAAACAAAATTTGGAAAAAGAAATAGAGGTTACCGATGGAACCTCACTATTTTGGAAACACTAAACATGATATCAAAATTTGGCAAAGGATACAGGTCACCATTGGAACCTCACCATTTTGGAAACACTGTTCATGAACTCAAAATTTGGGAAAGGAAAAGGGTCACCATTGGAACCTCACAAATATGAAAACACTATTCATGAACTCAAAATTTGGCAATGGAAAGAGGTCACCGTTGGAACCTCACCATTCCTGGAAACACTATTCATGAAATCAAAATTTTGTAAAGGAAAGAGGTCACCGTTAGAACCTCACTATTCTGGAAACACTATTCATGAACTCAAAATTTGGCAAAGGAAAGAGGTCACCATTGGGATCTCACCGTTCTGGAAACTCTGTTCATGAACTCAACATTTGGCAAAGGAAAGAGGTCATCATTGGAACCTCACCATTCTTGAAAGACCATTCATAAACTCAAAATTTGGAAAAGGAAGGAGGTTTTTGTTGGATCCTCACCATTCTAGAAACACTGTTTTTGAACTCAAAATTTGGAAAATGAAAGAGGTCACCGTGGGAACCTCAACATTCTGGAATCACTGTTCATGAACTCAAACTTTGACAAAGGAAAGAGGTCACCGTTGGAACCTCACCATTCTAGAAACACTTTTCATGAACTCAAAATTTAGAAAAGGAAAGTTGTCATCATTGGAACCTCACTATTCTGGAAACACTGTTCATGAACTAAAAATTTGGCAAGGGAAAGAGGTCAGCATTGGAGCCTCACTGTTGGGACCTCACCATTGCACTATTCACATAAGGCTACCGATGAAACTATTCACATAAGGTCACTGAGGACACTGTTCACCTAAAGTTACCGACAACCCTGTTCACATAAGGTCACTGTTGCACTATTCACCTAAGGATTCCATATCACTATTCACAGAATTTTACCAATGACACTATTCACATAAGGTCACAGTTGCACTGTTTACCTAATGTTTCTGTTGCACATTTCACATAACTGGAAATTTAGAAAAGTGTTGGGGATATGTCACCTTTACCTCTAGAAACACCTATTACACTATATTTTCACAAAGGAATAGACCAGAGAGGTATGGGACATTATATATAATCTAATATTTGAGTATGTTATAAAATAAGATCATTCTATCTATATTACCTTTCACCATAGTCAGAGAAAAATGATGTTGATATGTGAATCAGGTAGTGTAATTCATCACTAAACTATCACCTTACTAGAGGTGCATGAACTCTCTAACCTTGAATGTGCTCAACATATATGGAAATAAATAATCAAAGAATCTAGTTTGAAAGTACTTCCATGTTAACTCCAAATATTGGTCTACTTGAACCAAAATATGTCACCATTGCTTCACCGATCCTCGAATAATATACATGGAAATCTTTACTCTCCACTTCGGTGAGTCTATTTATGGTAAAAGATTTTGTTCATCGATTCCACCCAAAAATATTCTTCTTAAAGGTATCATTCACATAAATATGATAGTTGGTATTGACACAGAAACTCTTTAGTGATTCATAAATCCGTAGAACTACTCATTGAGGATCTCTTTATCTATAAACTACATAACTCAAAAATATATCACATATAGTTTTTCATTTTCTAAATTCTCTAGAACCAATGGAGTCTCTGGTTTAACAACCAGATCGTAATGCTCAGCATCACCCTCCTTTCACACTATCAAAAGTATTGATGGAGGTATTTCACTATATTTTCAAACATACACCTCTAACACATTATATTAATAAGAACATATTGTTTATTGAAATTCAAAACTGGGATTACATCAGGTTATTTACATCCCAAAATTCAGAAGTTATAATGGAATCACTTTTTACAAAATTACTTATCAAAATTAAGAACACAAAAAAATGTGGATTATATATGTTCCTATTGTGGTACATGGATATTCACCCACATTACTTACCAACTCGTGAGAAAAAACCGATAAAAATTATACCTAAAATTTTAAGTTCTTCTCTAATGGGTGAAAATATATCAACCATGGAAGTATAATAACATATAAAATAATCCTTCCCATGATAAATTGGAAATTACCCATACACGTGTTAGGTACTCCCTGTTATGAGTTTTATACCAACAACTGAAAACATATTATCCATTATCTATATTTCCCAAATATTAATACAAGAAAAATAGATCCCAAATTACACTATGTAATTTCCCTGACCCTATTCACTCATATGTAACCAAATCAATTCAATATATATCATCAAGTGAATATCCCCATATTCTAGAAGCAGGTCACTAGAGGAAAGCCTTAGAATAAATTCATGGGGAGACTATACCCTATATTTAGAGAAGTAATCATAGTAGAAATCATAATAATATCATCAACCACATATCATTACAAATAGACATAAAATTTTTACATATAACCAGAAATTTATAAATAGTGTGAACCAAAATGAAATTTATATTTCATACATAACACTCCATGAACAATCGAAAATAGAAAAATAATCACAAAATGGTTCTAAGTCCACACCTATTCCCAATATCAATACTTCACTCCTGGTATACCAAATCACACATCAATCGTTGGGTCATTTCCCTTATCCAGACTTGTAACCATGAAGTCTACACTAGTACCACTATAGACCCTAAAAGGGTATGATTATAACTCTATTGGCTCCCAAATATAGTGTCTGAATCATATCCAGTCTATGTTAAACTATATGATGATGTAAAGGAAAATTTATTAATGATATCATAATAAGTAAAAGAAATCTAATATAGACCCTCGGGTCTATGATAGCACCCTATGACAACTATACAAGCTTCGACTAGTGTTGGATGTCTTTATCTATTGTAAAATGATCATGAATAAAAATATATATGGGCACAATATATATAAGTAACAATGTCAATGGTCCCCCAAGAATATATAATAATTGTAATCCCATATTTAAGGGTTAATTTCAATGTTCTTCTAAAAATATTTAATAACATGCACACCAAATCTATGTAACAATATTTATGGTCTTGTAATAGTTTATAATAACGAATAAACTAGATCCAAGGAACCAGATCCAATGTACCCCAACAATATATATTAAGGGTAACACAATATACATCTATCAATTTCCAATATTATACAATAATATATAATACCATACCCAATGGAAAATGTCCATGGTCCACAAACAGTATATAATAATGGGCCAACCAGATCAAAGGAACTATGTACAACGTTCCCCAATAATATGTAATAATGGGCACACTAGATCCAAGAATAATTCCAAATTTCCCCAACAATAAATAATAATTTTACTATATTTAATTTTAAAATCATATGTTTTTCATTCCATGAAAAAATTTCAACATTTAATTAACTAATTAAACATTAATTTTCATTTACCAAGTATTCATAAATTAATAATTTAGTTATAGTTCATCAATAAATTAGTCAATATCTTTATCTTGTACATAGGATATACCCTAAAAATATTATTAATCCCATTAATCATTAATTAATTCCATTACACTACAATATTCATCAATTTAATTCACATTAATTTCTCCTTACTTCCCTTTTTATTCCCAAAGTTTATTATACCTTATGTAGTAGACTAAGTTACATTATTTACACACCAATAGAAAACCTAGAGATTATGGGAGGGTTTAGTATATTTTTTTAGGGACATAATTAATTTTTTAATTATATAAGGCTAATAATTCATTATTTATTTCACTCGCACCTCATGTACACAAGGAAAAGTACCAAGACATAAAGGGGTATCTTGGGACCATAAACATCTTGCATAAGGAGTCCTAATTGACTAGAATCATAGATTGAACCAAAATAAATTCCCCAAGAAACCCATAATATCCAAAAAAAATAATTAGAATAGATTTTTAAAAATAAAAAGCCATTGTAATTAGGGATTTATGGAATTGAAGAGGTTAGACATACCCATATGAACCAAATTCAACCAATGTCACATAAAATGATGTAGAATTGAGACAGAGGAGTCCAAAATTACCAGATAGGGGGCCTATTTCCACACTGGTTGAGTGTGGGTTATGGGAGAAGAAATATTTATAAAATTGGTTATGTAGGTAAAATTACATTACTCTCGCCACTATAAATATCATTTAGGTTCCCATCATCCAACCACTACGATCTCACTTGTGAACTAGTGAACCAACATCATTTAGTGATGAAACTCTCTCTAGTTGGTGAGCCCATAAGAGCTAGTTGGATTTTTTTACACCATGATTATAGTATCCTTTCACTTACTAGCTTGTGTCCCTACAACAGATCCATAAATAAGAATGGGTCCTTTTTATGAATCTTCGATCCCCATACCATTGAAATTATCCTTATTCTACTATTATTCATGAAATAATATCTATCAGAAAACATTTAATAGAGTATATAAAAAATAAAATGAAATTGTAAGTCAATTAATGTACAATGTTTTATAATTTTGTCCAATGTATCTCCAGTAAAAACCTATGATTGAATCATTTTCATTATTATTTTTATGTTGAATGTTAGTATACTTCATCCTAATAAATCGAAACATCCCAAAAATTATGAAATTTACATCCAAATCACTCCAATTTTTTTTTGTTTTAGTCACTTCTTAGTCCCTTATGGAATCAACAAATCTAGTTATTCTACAAGTTAAAACTTTAACCTATTGGGTAAATTTGGTCCCAAAAAAATTTGTTCCATTTTCAAGGACACAGTAAGTAATATTCGACACTCTTATTATATTCTCAACCCTATTTATTTATACTCACCACCATCCCTATTATCATTTATCCTATTAGTGATTCCATGTATGCCCTCATATATCTGAAACCATTGAAACTGTCTTGTTATGGTGGATAATCCCATGGATGGTGAATCAAGTGAACCTAGTGGTCATCTATATTTAAATCCAAATTTTCATAAGCCTCTAAAATCTAATTTTTAGTTTACTTCTATTTAATAACTTCAACATAACATCATATTATACTCTAATAGGAATAAAATATAAAATTAAAATGTGTTATACCCTAACACAGGTAATTTATTAAATAAAACCATTAGTTACTATCTCACACCTACATAAAACAATTTCCCTCATACATTAGACATTTTACCAATGTTAATGAAAATTTTATGTTCAAACCCCATTTCATAAACCATGTTCTTACCATTCACGAGATTTAGTTAAAGATTCCACACTTTAATGCCAATGAGTTTAATAAAATAATTATGAATGTTTACCCTTTTTCAAAATGATTTAGATAAGATTAGACTCCTCCCTTTTCCGTTAAAAGAATAATATAAGAATTGGTTAAATAATTTGAGACTAGTATCCACCAAATCATGGGACATAGTAGAAATATATTTTTATAAAAACACACTTTCTCTTTCATAACACATTAAACATAAAAAAAACTTTTAATGTAATATTTAAAATGAGTGAGAGTAATTATGTTAAACATGGAAAAGATAAAAATATATGGAACACATGGTACCTCTCCATAGTCCCTCCCATCGGCCCCTACCCCCTCCCCCAATCAAGGATAACTCTTAGAGTTTTCAACCAACATAGTAGGATTCAAGTTCCCTATGATCACTGATGGTATTTTGATCTTAGAGATTTACTCTTTATAAATTTTTTAATGTTGTGTCTCTTCTTGTCATGGCACAGGTTTTTTTGGTTGAAGATACCAATCCTTCCATAACTTTAGTCATAATTCCAATTTGGATTGGGGTTTAAATAACGCAATTTTAGTAAGTCATCTGAAATTATAAATAATTCTCTTAAATTTTCAAGGAGGGGATTATTTCGTAGGGTCATGGTCTAGACCATATTTTCTTGGATCATTTTTGTTTTTTATATTCAAATGTTTGACTGATGTCCACATGGGTTGAGACCCTAAAATGATATAGTTTTGGTGTACAGTCCTCGTTTTACCCTTCCTTTTTTCAATCATTTGATTAGGGAACGTTTGGGTAACACATGTTATTAGAATATTTTTTCATATTTGCATTCAAATTAATTTTTGTGATTGGATGATTCTATTCTATGTCTAGAAACTGATTTATCCAAAGAATGAGTTTATATGGATCATCATTTCATGTGAATATCAATTACGGAAGAATTTTATATATGATTCATTTCCATCCTTCTATCTTAAATGTGTATTATAAGGTCAATACATATACAAATACCATGGGGTCATTTTATTCATATTGGCCTTAGATTTTCTAAAGTGTTAGGAGACTCAAAATGGTCAGTAGGATGTCAATACTATTGGCGTTGATTCCCATCGAAGGGTAGTGAATCCTATTCCAAATAGATTTCTTCCTCTAGATTAAATTCATATAACAATTTGTAAGGTAAATGATTTATAGACACCATCATCATAATTAGGAGTTATCCAGTTTGGATATTTGGAAGCTTTTATCCAGATACAATAATTCATAATAGTTATGGTTCTCGGTCCTTCATGTGGTGATGTCAATACAAGAATTAAGATAAGGTCTTGAATCAGGAGTTGGGGGTCCTAGGATAGTGGACATTATTGATGGTACTAATATGTGTGATGGTCTTCCAATTGAGCTGAAGAAACACGTAAATTAGTAACAAACAAATCCTTGTGTTTTTGATAAGTTTTCAAGTGTTTTATTTTATTTTTAAGGAAATCATATCAAGTATATGGAATAGAATGGTCATTGGATGACAGCATATCTGGGAAAGGAGATGAGATATTTTATGAAAGTTATTGAGGATAAGGGTGTTCAAGGGAAGGCTCTTTGTCATTATAAAAATTTTGTTTTGTGAAAATAAAACTTAGGTTGTCTCAGTTGGATATCCCTTCGAGGGTTCTGATGTAAAAATAGTTTGGGATCCTCGGATGGGTCCCATTGAAAATAAATGATAAGGATTATTGTAATTATGTGGGATCCAGGAAATAAGTAGGCCTATGAGGAGGGGGTAGGAAAGGTGATGGGAAATTAGAATGAGATATTGTCTATAAAAGACACCCTTGTAGATGGAAGAGGATATGGTCAAGATTTTCTAGCAATATCAGAATTTTACGATGATATGAAGTTACAATACTTCTTCATGAGTGATAAGAAGAGAGGTAAAAAAAGAAATAAATTTCATGGATCACTCGATGTTAATTAAGAGGATGTTAGGATATCGAAAATATTACTCTTATATTTCCAAGACTGGGATGATTAGATCAATAGGGCGGATCATTTCTATCAGGAAATATGTATATTAGAAATCATAGAGATGTTTGGATGATAGTATGATTACTATGAGAGTAATATTAGATCCCCATTGGGATTATAATCCAAAGAATGTGGGAGATTACTTGGAATCCCTGGGGGGTCTATCCCTCTACACATATCTTTAATTAAAAGTTTATATTAGCTTATAACAATGTTAGAATGGAAATCAAAAAGGAAATCAAAAACAAAAATAGTATTAATTTAATTTGAAGGGCTAGTGAGATGTATTTGGGCAGGGGAGAGTCCTTGATGATCTGAAATTATTGAAATATAAATAATTTATATCAAAACTAGATATCTCTTTCCCAATAAAAAGCATTATCACCCATAACTATGTTCAATCCCAACAGTCCCATTTCTAATATCCGATATTTAAATTCTAACATCATAAATACCCTATTGGGATAAAACAACTAGATCAAACCCCTTTATAATATTTTCTTCTCCCATTACTTGACAAATCGTGAAAATAAATTGAGAAAACTAATTATAAGGTTTCAAACATAAAATTTGAATTGATAAAATTAAAATTAATGAGGATCCAATACCTATTCAAGTTTCACCTTCCTCAACCTTTTAGTGAGAATATTTTGTCTCTTAAACCTCTATCTAATAACACTATGTTGTAACCATTTTGTAGTGTGTAAATTCAACTAAAAACCTACACCAACTATTCCTAAACAATTTTATTTTCTTAACTCTATAGATCATACAGAAGAATCACATTTATAATTTTATAAATATATAGAGAATAAGAAGTAACCACTTCCTCCTAAGATAATAGAGTAAGATGTTACCAAAATCTAAACTTAGGGAAACATTTAGGGAAATATTCACTCATGTTAAAATAAATACCCCCTTTCATGATGAAATCCATACCATAAATGCATGATACAATTACCTAAAGTCATTATTTTCTTTTGAAAATACATTCTCCCATAAAAACCAAGACCTTTTAGTTGAGAATTTGACCACCACTACTTAGTGATCCATGCCCCTTATGTAAATGGAATCTTTTTATCCTCACATATATGTTAAAATAAGAGTGAAGAAAAAAAATTCCAATCCCTATGAGATTTAGTGCATAGTGTTAACCTCATTCTGTATGTCTTTATTCTTAGTGGGGGATTAATAATCTCTTGGTCACTTTTTTCACTCTCCAACACATTGATCATATTATTTGGGATCCTAATTTTATCTTAAATGATGTATTGGTAAAGGTTAAAAATTTATTTTCACTCCAAACATCATTAACTTTGATATTCTTCTAAACAATGGTATAAGGGAACAATCCATTATCACTCATGTTTATCCCATCCTAGAAATAATAAAACCATTCATATTAGGTTGGAAATGTAATATGACCATATCCATCAGGAACATCGCCTTGGATTTCAACATCTATAATCAGAGCTCCCAAATTAGCGAGGATGAGGTGTTTGAAGAGGAAAATTGGATATAAAATGTTGAAAATAAACCAAAGTGGCAACACGGAATTATTTAAGGGAGTTTAAGTTAAGAAGGGATAAATTTTCTTTATCCATATGGGAGAATTTTGTCGATATAGAACCAATCTATTATATATAGCTTTGATGATGATTTTTTGAGATCACTTGTAAAGACCCCTACCCCAGTAGCTCAGAGTAAGTGGTTATTTTATCACATTAACATATTATACAAGGAATCACATCCCAAAGGACCAAACAATTTAGTAGTTTTGGAAAAATAAAAACACACTTGAAACATACATTACAATAGAAATTATATAATAAAATATTATTATTACATTAAAACACCATAATTATCCTATATTATCAATATATGTTAATCATAATACACATCTTGTAATCCTAGGAAAAACAAAACCTATGAAACCAGTGATCTCAGATTCTATGTAAGGGTAAAAATATAGTGGAAGTTGTCATGAATAAATAATCATAAACATTAAGGTGAGGGGAATAACTGAAACAAAATACATTTAATCATAATCTGGAGAAAAATATGGTAAGAATAAATTATAATAAAATAATTCCATATACTTAATTACATGGATATTATACTTATCAAATTATAACATGTAATATTAATAATTAATCTCATAATGAGGAAATACATAATATCATACAATATAAACGTACCGTCAAGGCTTCGGAAAAAACACCATACACAAAAGGGTAATTCCTTGGTCAATACACAAAAAAGTGTTTCTCATGAGACCTACCGATGAATCAAGGAGATATAGTAGGCCCCAAACATTACTTACTAGTTCCAATGAATTCCTCATATTAATGGGGTGAAATATAAAGAAGATAAAGATTCATATTGAAAAAATAGCATACGAAATGTAAATACATTAATCATAAACCATGATTGGTATCAAAAAAGCACCCCCACAGTCAAAAAGATCATAAAAAACTCAATAAATATTTTATATGGTATCAAAAGATATCAAAATCAATTAATAATAATATACAACATAAAATGTTTATGTTTATTAAAACACTCTAATAAAATATTAGAATTTTTTTGAGAGAATTGCGCATTTTATATTAAAATCATTTAATTAAGAAGCTCCACAATTATAAAATAAAACATTTTCTTTGAAAATAAATTTGTAAAATTGTAAAATTAAATTCCAATAACTATATTATTATGACCACGGAAAAATATTCTCATTTTGTATAAGGGAAAACATTTCGTTTGTATTTTTTTTGAAAAATACATAAAGAACCTCCTTTGGAAAATGGAAATAAGATTCCATTCGAATGACCGTATAAAAAATAAAACCTGGATAAGAAGACATTAATTTTTTTTATAATAGTAAAATCCTGGTTGAAAATATTTTTATAAAACATATACATGGAAGAAAAATATTCCCCAATGGATACATAAAAGGAAACAATCTTGATTAATGATGAGACTATGAATTAAACCCTTACCATTTGTATAAATTCATCTGTATGTGTCCAAAAATCCATTAGTGTTCTAAAGCATATTAATAACTTATATAGAATTATAATAATATTTATTCATTCATATATGATCTCTTAATAACATTTTACCTTTCATTTATCACTAATATTTTATTCATTTCATACTTTCTCGTGTTAATTGACCTGTATTCTCATTTTTGTTTTTTTATTAAAAGTCCTATAACTATTAGATAGGATATAGTTCCATCAAATCGTAATATTAATTTTATATGTTTAATATTTAATATTTAAATAAATTTTATAACCGTTGATTAATGTAGAATATATATAATAAATTTCATCACTTTATGGATACAGTATGTTGTATGTATGTATGAGTGATGATATCATTTCTATATGCTTGAATGGTTAAGAAAATGGATGGTATATTAATTTTATAGAATAAATATCAGTCCATAATGATTCTATATATCCCTTATTATTATCATTATAATCATCCAATTAAAATGTGGATGAATGAAAAATTACACCATTGCATAAAGATTATAATTCGGATGTACTCACACGTGGTGTTTTGGTCTTTCGTTGGATGGATATAAGGTGGAATATGGCTATCTCATAATCATAAGAAAATATCATTATATATATGATACTGGATTTATTACTTTATCATGGAAACAACACATAAATAGTAAGTAGAATAAGAAATGATCTTGAACGAGTCGGTTAAAATTATTACCTCTTATTGGGTGGGATTCCTTTAGATCTCTTATTAAGAGATCTAGAGTTGGTCTTTTTGGAAGAAAAGGATATCTGAACATTAGAAAATGGATGTTTAGAAGAGAAATGAGCATTTTTTTATGATTTATAAAGCACAAAGTGGTGTAAAGAATTGAGGGAGGAGGTTCCCTTTTAAAATTAAGTTTAGGGTCACTTTTGAAATCTCTCAAAATAATAAATTAATATAAATAATTTTTCATTTAAAAATGTTCTCAAAGTGATTTATCTAGTATATAATATTTTTATGGTTATAAATATTCTTAACGAATAGTTTTTATAAAATTTATCCCACATTATATCCCATTTACATTGGTATTAATCAGTATTTAATCATCTTAACTTGTACTGTTAAAACACTGATCTTTACAGTTTGAGGGTCAAAATTGTTATTATAAATTGAAAAACTGACCATAAATAAATCATGGATAAAATTTCAACCTTATATAAATAATTAGGTATAATTTTATATTTTTATAAATCTTATATAATATAATAAAAGATTATTTATTTTAATATATCATCAATTACAATTTTGATACTATTCATTACATTATCTTTTACAAAAAAATCAATAACGAAATATATCTTTGAACCAATAATTTTAAGATGTCATTAACATGTAAAATTTATATAAATTTGTTTTGGATGAAGTTAATTTTGTCAAATTATGTTTACTTTAATATTTTTTATACATTTATTTAAAATTCCCTTTTAATTAAACATTTCCCGCATCATCATTGTTTAAGCATTTAAGTTTATTAATTATTTATTAAAATTTAAAAACAAATTTTCCTGGCTAAGAAATGAACTTTTGATTTAAATTTACTATTTGTAGTATAATATATGTTTTAAATAACCAAATATTAAAAGTGGATTACTTATTAAGACATTAGTTTGATATATATGACTTTTCTTAAAAGAAAATACTATAAAAGACTTAAATTCACCCAAGTTTATCCATGATGCCATAAAATTGTACCATCGATGATTTAGGTAGACACTCACTCATTAAATAAAATTATTATGAGTTTTAGGTTAATTTTATAATTTTTATCAAATTATTTCTACCCTTAGTAACCTGAATTACCCTTACCTATTGTAATTAAAATTATTAAAGTTACTGATCATGTTGAAAAAAAATAAAAGTGACATATTTAAAAAATTGTAAACTTATGATTAAAAATATTGAATCCATTTTTCAATATTCAAAACACATAATTGGACCAAATTAATTTAAAATTAATCTCATAGATGAGGTGATAAAATGATTTTTTAAAGTGAAAACGTGGAGAAGTTTGCAATGTTTTTATTTCCACATTTGATATGAATAATTAAAATCAAACTCATTGAATTAATAGATTTATTATTTATATAATGTTAAATTAAAACCAATTTAAAATATAATTTATTATTAGAATATTTTTAGATGAAAATTCAGTTTTCAATTAAAACATATTAGTATTTTTAATATTCATTAAAAATGAATCATATCAAAAAATACTGAAAATTTCACCATAGTAAATTTTTATGTTCAACTATAATAAATTTTGTTTTTTTTTCAAATATAATTTATAAAAGTTTCAAAATTCAGTTTTAAAACATTTGTGCCATTAAAAGGTGATAAACATGCCTTTAGAAAAATATAGCTTTTAATTGGTAAAATTGGAATCATTCTTATCTTATGACTATAAAATATTTTGGATGAATGTAAAAATATTTTATTGAATATATAATAAATAAATTTCATAATTCGTTTCATATGATTTATCTCATCATTTTAATGTCTAGGTTATAATAAATTTTCTACTAAAACTGGATTTTGTTATCAAACTCCCCAAAATATCAAAAGGTTATACTACTATTTGTGATATAGTGAATATCATTAGAAATTGATCACACTAAATTGATTTAATAGAATATTTATATCTTAATCAAATTTATATAATATACATTAAGGTAGTGAAAAGTTTTCATAGATTACCACATTATATTATACCCTTTCAGGATCCGATGATTACCTTGATGTTTTAGAAAACTCTTTATAGACCTTTGGATACAGAGTTGGGTTTTATTACTACATATCATAATTAAAAATATTTTTAGTTTTAGAGGACAATTTAAACTCTATAGGTAATGTTATGATATTATTCTATGGATTTTAATGTTGGTTGGGATCAAAACATTCCTCTAGTTGAGTTTTCTTACCTTGGTAGCTTTCACTCGATTATTCAAATGAATGTTTATGAATTCCTATATGTAAATAGGTGTAGAACTCTGAAATTATAGGATGAAGTTTGTGAAATAAATATATTTATACCTATTATATCTGAGGAAATGAAAAATAAATTCAGAGCCATTCAATAGCATGACAAGGAAGCATAATGCTGATATAAAAGATATACTGGTAATCACTAGTGAGACATTGAGTTTTTAAGTTTTTTCATAAGTTTTTCTATTAATTTATCTATGGAAAAAGTTTATAAAATTAAGAAACAATGGAAATATGATCCCTCGGTATATTGGACCCTTGGATATTCTTGATTAAGTTGAGATGGTATATTATCTCATTGATCTTCCACCGAACTTCCCTCAAGTTCATGATGTGTTCCATGTATACCTCCTAAGGATATACATACATGATCCATCACATGTATTTAACTCATAGGTAATTCTAAAAGATCATTATATTCTATATGAAGTACTATTCTTATAAATTTTAGATCATAGAGATAATGTGTTATAGAACCAGACTATTCATACTATTAATGTTCTCTAGAGTAATCGAAAGTTAAAAGAATATATGTGGAAACTTGGGAATGTAATGAGGAAGATATATAATCATTTATTTATATCATTATAATTTATTTTCAAGTTAAAATTCAATTAAATTTGATTATTATATAACAACTAGAGGCTTTATGATATATTTATTTTCAAATGAATTTAATTTCTTCGATAGGTTGTGATACATGTAGCCCCGAGTCTAAATTAACTATAATATAGTAAATAAATATAACCTAGAAATACATTTGGAAATTGTAAATAATACTAACTACATTATAAAAAAATAAATTTAACCATTTCTAAAATGAACTCATTTTTATTCAATTGATTAGACATAATAATTAAAACTATTTGAAATTTTAAAAATAGTTTTTCAGAAAACATTTTTTATGAGTGTGAGGTTTTTTTATATTAATAAATTAATATAATAAATATTTTTAAAATATATAAAATAAATTTGAAAAACATATTTTCAAAAAAAAGTTTATTATTTTTCTGAAATTTTTCTTATGCATGGGATACAATTAAAACCATTTTTTGGGTAAAAATGTTTTTTCTAAAAAGAGTTTTTTTTAATTTTTTCCACTTATTTTAAAATTATTTTCTCCGTATTAGTGTAATTTTATTTTTAAAAAATTATTCTTTATATTTATCTGAGAGGTAAAAAAAATTTAAATGGTTTTTTTTGTTTTTAGAAATTATGAATAGTAATCATGGTAAAATTTATCCCCTCAATAAAGGGTAAATCATGCTTACCAGGGTTAAAACAAAGTGATTATGTCACATATTTTCATATTAAATATTATTATATAAGTTAAATAGACCCTTATCACCATTGTATAAAAATTTAATGGCGTATGGGAAACTTATTCAAGAAAATGACCCATATAATATTTAAAGAAAAGATAAATACCAAATGTCACTATTTTACTTTTAAATATATAATATGTGTTCACATAAGGGAAAAAGAAATTTCTGAATGAAAAGAAATTATTATTTTAATAACAATAAAATGATTTTGATATGTTAATTTGAATATACGTTTTAATGATTATATAATTATCTTAAATTCTTACACAATTTTGACATAGTATTTATTTATTTAATAAAAAAAATATGACTTTAAAAATATTACAAGTAATATAATTTTAGTTTTTTAGAGTGTTCCATGAATTTTATAGATTAATATATGGTATTATTGATTTGTAAAAGTATTATATTTTAATTATATCTATCATTAGATTTTTTAATGTCAAATTAAATGAATAGTGTGAAAAATGATATTTTCAGAAAATAATATTATACTAAATTATTTGAAAATCATAAAAATTTCATAAGAGGAAAAATAGAGATACGGTATGGGCTAAATTTTCATTCCATTCCCATTTAGGGTCCAATTATTAAATTATAAGTCAAATTATAGCCTTTTATGATTGAAAAAATTATAATAGTGGTTAACGTTAAAATATGATAACTAAGGGGTTAAACCAAATTATAAGGTTTAAAATACAACATAAACCTATCCAAATTTAATTTTACAATCCAATTTAGACCATATACTATATTATACTCAAATATATATCCATTTTGAAGCATTTTTACTGAGACCGAATTAGTAATAGTTTACTCTTTTTAGTAATTTTATGCGTATCTTTTCCCTCCCTTATAAGAGGACACCCCATCCCTCTATTCTTTACACTACGTTGAGAAATATAAATCAACCAATACCTGACTATTTATCATTTTAATATGAATATATAGATTCAATATACATTTTTCTCCACAAATGGCCAACCCTAGTGTCCTTAAGAGGATATATAATTGAGTTCTCTCAAAGAACAGGTAATCTTGTTAATCGATCACATTATTATTTTTATTATATTTCCCCCTATAAATAGGTTATATTTTCCATAAAATAGTACATTATGTATTATAAATATACTGAAATTTTATTATTAATTTGATACCACCATTATCAACCATATTTTACATCAAATAAAAATGATTATCTTGCTCGCACATACGCACAGATTACCACCTCCATGAAGTGATGTGATTCATTTTTTCATCTTATTACATGAATGTTATTAAATAAAATTTAATAAATAAATATGATATATATGATATAATAATTATACTATAAAGGACAATTAATATTTACCATTCTTTTATTCCATCCTTTGAAAAGTAAAAACCGCACTCATGCATACGTATAGTCTACCGTCTCCATGAAAAGTGTCGTTCAATTTTCAATATAAATATATTATAGATGACTATAAATAAATAAATATATATATATATATGGTATTCATATCATGTTTAAAATTCTATGCATAATGGAACCGCGATCAATATAAAAGGACCAGAACAACCAAACCGAAACATACTCGAAAAAAAATCATTACCTAAAACAACAATTTTATCAAATAATTTTTTATAAATAAGTGACAAAATATTATAATTAAATCATATATTTTATGATATATATGGGTATGGTTATCAAAATAATAATAATAAATCTATATTTATTAAAAAAGAGGTTCAAATATATATGAAATAAGTCGGACCCGAGGTATGGATTTATTTCATAATCACAACATTATTCAGAATTATTTATTTAAAAGTATTCAGTGGGGGAATTATTATATCTTACTATATTAAAACCAATTTAATTTACTTTCCTATATTATTTTATGTAAATTAAATTTTTTCCTTTCTTATTTATCACTTTAATTACACAAGATACCGAAATACTTTATATAAGGAAAACTGACCTTGTTTTTATTGTCAGTGAGGTAGCCTTCTCTTCCATATCTATATTTTATAGAAAATATATAAAAGGATGTTTCCAAAATTCTGAAATAATTTATTATAGAAATATTTATCCATGTTTTAATTTTTATAAAATTGGTTTAAAGGAATCTACTTTTCATTTTCCAAATGAGGTACTTATTAAATGGTTTCCGTAAATTTTTTTATTTTTTTATTTTAAAGATTAAATTTAAAATTGAATAAGTGTATTTTCCAAAAAAATGTGATCTTTGGAAAAATTTTTCATTTGTATCAACATCCATTGTTAAATATTATGATTTAATGAGGTTATTCTTTTATGATACCATCAACCATATTTATTTGGATGGTTAATGATCACCTAGATTGGGGAATGTATTGACATTCTATATTCTAGTTCTTCCAATATGGATAGTTATAAATTTTTTAGAGATCTTGATTAAGTTATATTATTTATTCATATGATGATCACACTTGATATATTATGTGATAGGTAGGGACTACAACTACAAATATCCTTGATGAATCGGTAGGTGTTATGAGGAAATCTTGATTGGTTATTTGGCCAATGCCTTACCAGTTTTTTTAAGATGTCTTGGAATGAGGCATCAATGGTATGTTTCAAATGTCTACCATTTGGAATTAAATCCTTATGAAATAAATTATTATTCTTTGTGTGATTATTTGAATAGTCATGATATCCTTGGATATGTTTCTAGATTATGTGATTATTTATATGGAATTATTTTATCATCATTTATTCTTTCAATATTTTTCATGACTTTTGAGCATTGATCGTACGCAAACCCTTACTTAGCATTTGAGCTCACCCCTTTCTTATGTTTCATTTCCACCTGATGCCCAAAATTTTATAATGATCTCTATATAAAGATATGCTAAAATGAATAATGGTGTTCTCAAATAAAATACATTATTGTATTTTATGTTTTCAAATTTTATGTAAAATTGAGGTTTGTATCTAGTTTTCCCAAACTATTAAACTATTCGGTCCTTTGGGATATGATCACTTGTATCTTGTACTAATGTAACAAAGTAACAACTAACTCAAGGTTACATGGGTCAAAGACCTTAATTAACCCTCTAGGATAGTTTTTTTCATGATTCTCTTAGATTCACATAGGTAATATCTATCCATATAGAAAACCATCCCAGTTATTTCATTAGATTAGTTCGTTTTTAGAAAATAATTCATTGTACATATACAACATGGGCATAAAAAATCTCCTGAAATAAAAAAACAGAATTTTTAAATTTTATTATCTTAAACAAAGGGGAAATTGTACCTTAATTAATTTGAATAATTTATAATGGAGACTTATATAAAATTATATATTAATAAATATAGATTTTGAGTTTCTAAATCTAGGAATATTAATGTTAATCATTTTGAACTTGGAAAATGTATACTTCGTTACACATCCAAACTTTAATTTCAGAATATGAAGTTGAGGTTGGGGTTGTTAGGGCCTTAAATATTATATTTTATATTCCCTCATGGGTTTTTCAAGAGTCAATATCCAACTAGTGGAAATATATTTATTGTAAAAGTTCATAGGTTAAATACATTCCTATAATTATACCATATACATGAAACTGAATAAATGTTTAATGACCTAATCATTGATAGAGATTACATTAGATAAGTTGGGGACTATGTTACAGGTTTTTTGGGACATCTATTTACAAATATTTCACGAATTAAAATCTGAATTCCATACCAAGAGTTAACTCTATGATAGAAATATAGAATAAATGATAAAATAATATACCATACAAACTTCAATATTGAATATTTTCATATTCATTGGTGGTGATTTTGATTGAGTTCCTTAAGAATCAACAATCATGTTTTATCTCTAATGGAATCTTCTATTCACTATAATCTTTGAACTCTTTAGTTGGACCTCCTATTACCAAATAGTGTGACAAAAACTCCTTAAATAAAACAGAGAATCAAGAGTTTGAGAGAATTTTATCTGTTCCATAATAAACTCTAATAACTTATTTATCATCAATTAAGTTATAAAAATCCATTTTATTTGTCTCATGAATCCAATACATATTCTTGTGGGAGTTTATAACATGAAAAATGTTATATAACAGCCAAAACATTTTGGATATCCATCATTGATTAACCTGAATATTGAAGAACATTCAATTTTTAGTTCAGTTCAATACAATATCTCATTATTTGAGTATAGATGATGGTAAAGGATAATCACACTAGAATAATTGGTTGAATTTCCTCTCATACCATTCTCACATCCACCATGATGTGGTTTAAGAAACCACAATCAAGCATCCACCATGACATTGTGACCATCACCATGACCTAGTCTATAAAATAGAACATATTTTCCAAAAATATCCCACATATACTAAAGTTTTATAGACTCTATGAAATTTCATCAAAAAACTTTGTGAACATATCCAAACTCTTTTAGACATGATTATCGTAATCTTTATGATTTTTTGGAAAAACTGTTTATAACTGAATAAACCCTCATTCCATGATCATATCATCAAACCATCATGACTCTTTAGTATTAATTATATTTATGAATTACTTAATATAAAATTGAAAACAAAGAGTTTCTTATAGGAAACATTTGTTCAAATAATGATACAAATGGTTCAAGCTTGATCTCGATCAAACACACTAATATCTTCATGTGAACATGTCCATCCAAATATGTATCATATACATAATATAAATTCTTATATAGTACATTTTTCAATAATATCGAGTGACCAATTGACATGGAAATAGTAAACATAGTATATCCAAACTCATATAGTTCCCATTCACCAAAATAGACTGGCCAATTTATATATAACATGTCAATCTACTAAGTAGTTGGGAATATAACCTATCACTCATCTAGGAAGGGTTATTTATTTCCTCATTATAATTAATTCAAGGGTTAAGATGTATTTACTTATAATAAAAGTGGAAAAATACTATCATGCTATACTAAAGTGGATATAATGAATAGATATATGCACAATAACCTCCTGATTATCTAAAACTTGTGATTTTTTTAAGCAAGGTATTAGTGTTTGTATGATATCATATTGGGTATCCTTCCGACCTAATGTTTTTAGATTAATAATAATAATACTACATTATTTATATAAAGTACTATATAATATTCTATGTGATATAATTATTAGTTCAGTTTATATAATAAGACTCAAATTATTATCTTTTAATATAATCCTTTATATCACATATACATATTTTTACTGTGTGCATCATCCTACTCATGTTGATCTTAACATATCATCCTAAGCCATAATACTCTTTTATGATTATAGATTAGGGAACATTCAAATAATTTACTTTATTGGGATATTTTCATTCCATTTATAGTTTAATATAAATTAATCACAATTAAATGAATGAGAAATATAAATTTCCTTAATTATAAAATTGTAATAATTTTTACAATGATTAAATACAGTCCATCATGTATATAATACAAATAGATTCAATAAAACCATCTTTATTTTATTATTTTTTTCAATAGTTGTTCTAAAATTTCATATATATCCACCCAATATTTATTTATATCACCCCTCTCCATTATCCCTCTATTGAGTTGACATTTTCAAATTATTTTCATGTTCCTTTGGAAATAGTGGTGTTCATTTCCCTAAGAAATAACTACATTATTATGACATTAAATTTCAAAAATTCCATCATTCTAGGAGCCACACTATGTTTAATAATTAACTTATTTATCCAAATATATTATATTATAGAATTTCAGAGAGTGACATACTCTAATTCAATTCATGATTTCACTATAGTGGATTTTTTTGTAACTCTTCAGGTAAAACCTGAAGATATTTTGAGATCTCATGTTATCATTATCATAGTAGAAACTAGTCTTGGTGTAACCCCATATAATTTTCTAATCATAAAATCCCAATAAATAAAATATATCCTTTCATATTCTTATGTACGTAAGTATATTCTTGACAACAATCTGGTGACAATCCTTATGATTGGACCAATATATATATTTTATAATCCAATCATAAGCATCATCAGGCTGAGTACATGAAAAGAAATATATGAAAAATCCTATGATAGATGGGTAGTAAATAAAATTCACCATTCATAAATCTTTATAATGATCTTTAATATTACTAATATTTGTGCCATGGAACCCAGGTAAAGACACCCGCTTGTTATTCTTGAATGCTAAAATTCTTTATCACTTTATCAACATATGTGTTTTTAATCAGCATAAGAAGCCTCCTTGATCTCTCTCTATATATCATGATACATAATATGTGGGCTACTTCACCCATTTCTTTCATCGAGAAACATTTTACCATCATATTAATCAAATAAAAATTTGGCATATCATTTCATATAAGAATTATATCATCCATATAAAACATGAAAAATTTCACAATAATCCTAATAACCTACTTCTTTAAACAATAAGGATCTATGTACTTGATGAAACAAAACTCTTTGATTTAACCATTAAACCATATGATCCAACTCAAAGAATATTTCTTTTATCCAGAAATGGATCACTACAACTTACAATCTTTAGGAAATTCATTTGGAACATCAAAACAATTGGGTTATATAATCTACACATTCTTGACTAAATTCCCTTCAATTAAATTGGTTTTCATATCCATACGATAAATCTCATAATCATAATGAATTAATATAGTTAAAAGTATCCAAATGGACTTTATTAATTTATATAGAGAAAATATTTCTTCATAATAAACACCATAAATTTGATTGCGTCCCTTTCTACCATGTGACACTTATAATAGGGTCCATCAGTCATGGCCCATGTCATCCAAGAACTATCACCATGGTGTTACTTGACATAGCATACAAAAGGAAATGCCTCATCGAGGACAATGAACTAACCCCTCTAACAGTTCTCAAACCAACCCTATCAAGATAAAATCCATCACACAACCCAAGATACTCATGTAGGTTCCATTAAATCACATTGACTCATAACTACAAATCAAGGGAAATCCAAATCATTCTTATACATCAATAAAGACACTAGGGAAGTCACTGGAACACCAAAACATCTCTCTATGTAAATAGATATAAACTCAAGCACATGATGATATAACCCATCACATAAATCTTCAGATAATCCTAGGACAATAGTCTTTTTAGAGAATTCCCCTCATTGAAATACATCGTATCTCTCCCATCAGATTATATATTAGGTCCTCTAGATATATCAGAACCACTTCTTGATGATACAAACTCATATTAATCAATTACTAGTGACAACACTTCCTAATGTAACTTTCGACCGAGACCACATGGCCTGGTCAAAATCCTCATCATTTTCCATCAACACTCTTGCCCTTGATACCCATGGACCATCCCAAGGTACAATTCTCTAAAACACATGGAATACCAATTCCAAGTGCTAAATGAATCCCATTACCTGCACCATGGTCTCATCTCGTCTATCTTAATAGAGGTCTCTCAGTTTTAATTAAAAGGGAACATCTCTCTACCACACCATGTCTAGTCTCTAAGGAATTTTCTTACTCACACCACTCATTGATCCATTGACCACCCTTATGTGGGTGTTACTCAATAAGAATTATATGAACAATCATCTCACCATCACCAAAAATCTTAAGCCTCTTGAAATCATTGAACTATCCCTATGAGAACTATCCAAGGATACCCACATCACATATCACATCTCAAAATTACCATATGACTATAATCAACTCATGCATTTCTATCATCCCTTAGATACATAGTCACAAGGTTATATTAATTCAAATAATTTATTTCCTGAACACGTGGTTCCAATATCCTTTTCCAAAGGTATCCTTGGTTATTATCCATATTCTTAAACCAATTTTGCATGTATTCATCTTAAAATCATGCATAAACATCCATATGATCTTTTATTAAATAGGGAAGCTACCTCTGTTAAGAAGTTAACAACATAGCCAAGTTCAGTAACACCTCATCCTAGCCCGTCCATGCTTTGTACAAGTTCATACCTCCCACCAATCTCATATCTCTAATCATACACTATAAATAATTTATTAATAAAAATTATAGTTAATTATTTTATTTTATCAAAAGGGGTATATTGGGATGAAATATTACTCAGAACCACTATCAGACTAAAACCATGACCAACCACCCACATAAGGTTGAAAGATAACCACCAAAACCATACTGAAAAAATTCCTTATTATGTGATACCTGTCCATTAATAAATTTAATAAAATTTCTCTAACACCAATAAATAAAACCATTGGGTCACATAACATAATTGAAAGGACATGTTATTGATTGAAAATACTATCATGCAACATCCTCTATGAGTTCCATGAAAAATCCCCATCTATATCCATCAATTCTACCATGCTCCACTCAAAACAGAACCAATAACCAAAAAACCCATAAGAAATAATTTAATATGAAGGAAAAAATAAAACATGGATAATTTTGCCCAAAATAGACACAAAAGGACACTAAGAAACATCTCAAATCATGGAAGATTAAGAGAGGGGTTGGTGTTGTCTGAACTACCCTCCCCATACATTGTCCTGACCAAAAAAAGGAGGGTGAGAACATATTTTCTTTAAAAAATAAAACCTGAACCTTTCATGAAATGAACCATAAGTTCACTCCATGAAACTTCTAGGTATCAGGATTACCATTTTACTGAAGGTATATAAAAGTGTGAACACTTGTTCATGAAATGAATAGATAATGATTCTATACATTGGTATCCTAGGCCTCTTACCCTCCTATGATTCTATATTAAACCCCCATGACAAATATAGGTTATAAAACAACATATGATAAAACCATTTATATATATTAAAATGAATGGAACATTAATCTAAGAATTAGATTTCAAAATAAAATCTGCATCAAAAAATTCCTTATTCCAAGTGAAAACAATGACCATAGAATCTATTGTTCATTAAAGGCTCCCCATAATAATTATTTTGATTATAAAGAAGATGGGGTGGTCCTCAAACCATATCTAATTACCTATTTTAGTCTTCAATTGATCTAAAAATGGCCACATTCCATTATAGAAATCCAAATACACATTATTTATGAAACTCCAATAACCAATCCTGGATACACCAAATTATTTTCAAAAAAACATAGTTTGATCCATAGACCACCTCAACCACACCCCCACATGAATTGCTCGATATGATTCTCATATCACCGTATCCCATTATACATCAAATTATAGTTGGAACTCCTCAAGATGATATTTCCTAAAGATATCATGTCACTCTAATCAATATGTTCTAAGATGGAACAAACCACCAACATAGAATCTTCACTAACGTCCCTCACATGTAAGGTTATTCTTATTCCCTAAACCATGAAACTAACTATTCATTCATCCAAATAATTTTTATTCTAATTGGAATTTTCACTATGATTTTTCATGTGATTTACCCTTGGAGTCAAATATCAAATTACATTTCACCCATTGTATTACATCATGAATCATAGTTTAGCCTATAAATAAAGATATGATCCGTGATTCCCCACAAATATCATGACATGAATCATGGTCCACCACATGAATAATGTCTTTATTTTTGGTTCACTTAACACCTACCCAAAATTCTAAACCTGAACATAATTTTACAACCATGGTTAGAACACCAACTAACCCATCCTTTCAATATGTTCTCAACCTGAGCACCAACTCACACCCCAATCAGACTCTTCCTTAGATCACATCTAAAAAAACCTTGAACATGATTCCAACACACTTACCCCAATCACCACATCATCAAAATCATGAATCTGATATTTAACAAGTACCATGATCACATTAGATATTTTAATGCACATAAAACCTAGTGAATCCTCATTATTCCACTGATCAGCCTCACTACATCCACATACCTCCAAACATGAAGGCCATTCACCAATGACCAAGATGATTCTACCCATCATAAGAGTCTATATATTTTAGCTCATTGAACTAAAATACTAAACCTAAAATCCCTATTCACTTTCTACTATTGTATATAGTGACTGGACATGGTCATCTCTCTCATACCCAAGCATTAAAATAAAATTCTAATTATCACCCAATATTGTCTCACTAGGAACATCATTATCAATGTTCGAAAATCCATTATCAAAGTGGATAACATCCTATAATTACAAATGGTTCAATCCCCACCCCATGGATTCCCTTAAATTGATCCCCAATCACTAGACCAAACTCATCCGAACATTGAACATGTTTCAATACTTTCCATCCATGCTCACATCCACCACATTGACCATTGACATGATGCCTCCCAAATGGACCATGTTAAGGCACTCACTTGGGTCAACTATACCATGGTACCCTAACCCATTTTCCTTATCACCTCTCACCACATACAGATATCTCATGTTTCACTAAACCTTGAGTCACCATGCCCATGAGTATCCCACAACTACACTATCACGGATTCCCTTCTATGGAGCATCCACAAACTGAAAATCCACAGCATCCCACAAAAAAATTGTTAACATCTCCACAACTAGAATGGGAAATGTGTATAACCACTACATTCCTTCCCTCACATATTGAGGATTATCTTAAAAATACATGTTAATTCACACTATCCTCATATGTAGAGTGTGATCCCCCATGAAACCATTGTAATGTTATTTCCCAGTATATACTTCAATGTCACTCCATCCCATTGAGTGTATAGACTTTTATAACCCAGTCACACACTTAGTCTCACACTCCAATGAGTTGCATCTCACTGAACCAAAGCTCAAATGCCTAACTCGCTGACTGTATCCCACAAGAATGTATGTTTCACCCGATATATCGAGTAATATCATTGTTTAGGGCTAATTTAATTTTAAATTTCCACACTATCACCATTCAAAATCCATTAGATAAAACCCATGATCTCATTGCCCTGCACATAATTAAAACTGAAAACCACAGGGTTAGGAATCTAACTAATCCTATCTTCTCATAATTCCTTCATACTAAACACATGGAATCCACATCTCTTTTCTCAATCTTCCATTCTAGTTAAGTAGAAATACACAATGAAATTAAATGGTAAAACCCTATATAGGTTGTTTTGACACAGTAAGTAACCAAACCCACATCCTCAAGGAAAATCAAGTCTTATAATGGATCACTATTTGGGAATGAAATTCCAATACTAAACCCAAAAAATTTCCCATATTTAGGCATCAAATACCAACATCGACCCTTTAAGGGAAAACATGTATCACTTATTGAAAATATTTTATTTTCATCACTGATGAACCTTATATCATAATTATATTTTATACAACATCATCCATGGAAAGAGGAAAAGGATCCATTTTATTTAAGACGAAAATATATTGATACCAAATTATTTATAAGTATTTAAAATGATAATTTTTTATGGATGTGAGAATGATTTATTTTGATATCATAAAGGAAATGAATTCTTTTTTATGTGATAAAATAACTAACTAACAATCCACCCATGAAAAAAACAAGGTGGCATAATTGGATGATTTCGATATATAAATGTAGGAGAAATAAATGAAGGAGTAAAATCACCCAAAATTGCATATTGATAAGGATATATTCTTATGTTTTGATCTTTATTATATATATTATCACAAAAATAGTTATAGAATAGTTTATTTGATGATTCATATAAATAATTTTTCTCTATTCACCCAGGAAGAACAAAAGTTTATGAAAATCCTCAAAATCACTTTTTTACATTGAACTGAAGAAGAATATTGTGTAATATACATCCTGGTATATATTATAATAATAATTTAAATTAAAATGTAAAATATTAATGGGTACGACACAACCATTACTCATAAAAACATAAAAGTGTGAGAACATTGCTATGGATTTCTTCATGGTTTTTGAAATGAACATTAAAGGAAAAATAAAAAATAAATAGTTGTTTATTAACAAGAAATTCCAATAAAATTCATCTTAATTTTAGAATATTGTTCACTTGATAAACTTTTAAAAATATACATCAAAATATTGTTGAGATTACATAGGGTACCAATTTTTATTATATTGTTTTTAAGATGTGAATTTCACAATAAATATATAGAGTATTATCCAATAATAATTGACACCTATGAGCCCATTACTGTGTCATATTATCCTTAAATAGATATTAAATATGGAATAAATATTCATAAATTGAAATAAATTTTTATAGCATGCTCGATAATATTTAATGGTTTTATGACCCATGTATTTATTTTAATAAATGAAATTTTTATTTTTAGTCATATTAATTTTATGGTTGATATTAATAGTTAATATTATAACATTATAAAATAATTTTATTATTTAATGGAAAAATAATAAAATTTAACATTTAGAAAAGGATGTACTTTTTCTTATGACTAAATTCTTTTTTCGTGTGTTATAAAGTTTGGTTTAAAAATTAATTTACAAAATTTTCTAATTTTATTTTGGTAAAATAAACATAATTTTCATACTCATCAAATGAAAATTATCTTTGTGTAAATTTTTAGAGTTTTTAAAAACATGATTATTTTTTGATGAATAATGAAAAATACATTTTTTTTACAAATATAGTAACTTTTATGACTTCATTAAGATATATGCATTGAAAAAATTTAATGAAAACAATATACCAACCAAAAATTATTTTAAAGAGAAAAATAATGTATTATATATTAATATGATAAATTTATAAATCTATTCTTGACTTTTTTGTAAAAAAAGTTAGATTTTCTTCTAAAAAACTTTTTTAGTCCATTTTATTTAATGAAATTATCACAATGATGCATTTGTTTTTAGCATTATTTGGAATTCAAATAAATCTAAATTTTTAACCATAAACCAATAAATTTTATGAGAAACAATACTATAAATTATTTTAGTGTAGATTATTTTTTATTCCTAATAAGAAATTTCTATACAAAATATTTTTCTATAATTACATATAATTTTGTTAAAATTAATTTTTAACACCTCCATGAATTTAATCTTGTAAAATGGTTTTAAATTTTGGAATAATATTTTTTAAATTTGGTAATAGGTTTCATTTCATTTTAATTCAAAAAAAATTAAGTTACCATAGTAAAATTTAGACACCTTAGTATGGGTTAAATGTGGTAAAATAGATATTTTATTATATAATGTCAAAAATTATAACAAAATATTGTCTTTAGTTGGTGGATAGTGGTATTCTCCAAATTTTCCTTATTTATTGTAATTTTTTATCCATATTGGATCCACTGTCCTTAAGAATCACTTCCCCTTTTATATTAAGAAATTAATATTATAAAAATGACACTCATATCATCTATAAAAGGACTACTTCACAACCACACTTATCTAGAAACCTTGTATAGCACTGGAAATTTATTTTAAAATAATACTAAGCTCAATATCTTTCTTAACATGCAACACCAAGTTAAAAGTGAATTGGGATATACTTTAAAAATATTATTATTTAATTATGAATGTTATAACAAGTTATTTGAATTGGGGTTATGAATAAGAGTAACAAAGTTATGAAATATATATGTAATATTCATAATTTAAATAATTTTATTAATTAATGATTAGAAAATAAACACTTACATTTTTGTAATGTTCTATTAGGCATCAAAAATATTTTTTCTTAAAAAAATTATTGATTTTGGTGAATAAATATTAAAAATAACATCTTATACTTTTAAAAATTATATTATATATATATATTATATAATTATTTGAATCAATATATGAATATTAGCTTACAGTGGATTTTTTTAAAATTAATCTAAAATGATTTATTTTTCACTTAATCGTGAAAAATATTGATTTTTTTTATTCTTTTCATGTATTTAAAGAGTGAAACTTTTTTATTGTATTTAAAATATACTTATATAATTTTGATAAAAAATCCAATTAATTTCATTATAATTAAATTTTTTCTTAATGTTGGTATCAATGAATTTGTATACAAAAAAAATATATTTTTCTAAAAAAATGTTTTAATTGTGTTTTACGTGTTTATATTAAAATTAATTTCTATAAATTAATTGGTTTAAATTAGGTATAATTGATTTTATATTTTCTAAATAGTTCAACTTTATTTTTGTTCATAATGAATAGTAATTGTGGTAAATAGTTTTCATGTTAGTAAGGGTAACTCGAGTAATTAAGGTTAAAAATAAAGCGAGATAACTTTAAAAATATATCTAACACGCGCCTTATTTCAATTAGATGAGTTTATTTTGAACACACTCATTAAATATTAAAATATATTGAAACCTTATATCATTTTTCAATAATAATGAAATTAATATTATTTTAAGTAAATAATATAGACAAAATACCGCTCTCTTTGTCTTAATATCTGTAATATTTCCCCATGAGATTAAAAAGAGGTTATATTTGGTTTTAAATGTTTTTTTAAATGTTGAATTATTTATTTTGTAATGTAAATTTATTTTTTAATTTTTAGTGATTGAATAATTACCATATTCGCTTATGAAATGTTGATATAGTGATTATGCAAGCAGTGGAAAAAAATCAAGAAAATTATTTTTAAAAAATAAAAAAAAAATTGTACGATCTCTCATGTTACAAAAAAAATTGCAAAAATATAATGTATTAATGATTTTTTAAAATTATATATTAAAATTAAATCAGAGCCTTTATTTTTTTTAAGAGAACTATGTAAATAGTCTCAAATATTATTTTAATGGTTTCTTATGTTAAATAATAGTATTATTAAATGAATTAAAAATTACAAGAAATATTATATTTTTAAATGTGAATGGGTTATGTTCTGTAATATTAGACATTTTTAACTTATATGTAACTTTTTATTTTATAGTAACATTCATGAACCCTAAATAGTAAAAAACTCTAATATCTTGGTAATCATCCAAAGGATTAATGTGGGTAAAAATTAAAATATATGTTTTAAAAAATAACCTAAACATATATGAATATTATATTATGAGTTTATTTTGAAATATATTCATCTTATATTAAAAATAGTTTAATTTTTATCCACATTAACTTGAAAATTAATTTATATTAATTTAATAATTTAAATAATTCCAAAGGTTCCCCTCTCCTCTATTATATAAGGACACTACATATCCTATATTTCCCATACATCTTGACCTTTTTTGATCAAATAACTCTAGAAACCTCTTAATAAATTCCTTATATACATTTTATTGGTTCTATTCATCTTAGAAAACCATCCCTATGGTCTTTAAGTAGATATCTAAAAGATGTTCTTCCAATTGGAGTTAATCACCTTAACTGGGTTTTTTTATATTACTTCTTCTCCTAACTCCATAATTATTTCCAAACCATTATAATATAATAACATATTTACCTCAAGTAAAATTATACTTTTTTATGAGGATGTAATATCCTGATTCATCTCCTTTTTCCATCAAAGGAGAAATGAAAGTATTGCTCATGCGTTTATGTGAACTATCACCTCTATAAAGCGATATGATTAATTTTCCATCACTGCCCCACATGTATATTTTTTACAATGAATTAAATAAATATATTTATTATATTTATGATATGATTATTTTTAATTAAAGGTTAATTATAATTTTCCTTTCTTTCATTATTTCCGTCAAAAACCTAAAACATCACTTATGTGTTTGTATTGACTACCATCTACATGAAATGATGTAATTTATTTTTAATAAACTATTTATATGAATATTTATATAATTTTATACAATTACTAAATATTATACTAACTACATTATTATAATTTGAGATATTATTTAATTGGGAACAAACTAAAATTACTAAAATTTATTAATGGAATCTTACATGAAAAACAAAACAGTTAACACATGAAAATGATGATCTTAATAAATAATTATTAATAAATGGGCTTTAGAATGTTATAATTGGATAATACATGATATTATAATTATTTATATTATTTTATTATATAATTTTACTAATTTTAAATATATTATTAATGATTTTATATAACTTGTGATGAAAGTCTAATATGAGGTAAGGGTTTCTCAACTCACAATTATTTCGATGATACATATGACATATTCACTACATAATTACTTATTGTGGTGTATAAATTATCAGTCAAGTTATATTAATAATATTTTCATGAAACATATGGGGTTATAACAATCTATATAAGGTTATCTATTTCATTTGGTGTTGATTTATAGATTACCAATGTTAATGTTTTCTTCCTCCGAATATATTTTTGTTGAGGAAAATTAGATTTTATGAACCTATTTATCATTATGAGGTGTATATAAATCACATTTTACTTGTTATAACATGTATCCATATTAATTTAGGGTATTTATTGTTAAAATTACTGTTATTTTATCCAATAGGTTTTCATTCAGCTGTTACCAATGTTTTAAGGTTATATCATCTCAAATCATCTTCTTTGGGGCATAGGTTAGGTTATGCACCGATATTTTTTATAAGGTGTAAATAATTCCCATTTTAAGAGTTATATGAGGAATATCATTATATTCATTATATTTAATGTTTCATTTGAAGTTACTCTCAAATGGTTTTTCTATTCAATAGTTACCAAAGTGGTAAGGGATAATTGATTGGTTGCACATTTAATTGGGATGCTTTATCTTTTAATTTTGTTTTGGGGAATTTTATGATTTCACTCATCTAAAATTACTTTTATTTTCTTACATTATAGATATTTATAAAAAAATTTGTGTCTATGTACTATTTTCATCACTTTGTTAACTAAAATAATTGAGAAAATGTTTTTAAATATATGTTTCCCTTAATTCCACTTTGGTTTATTATTTTTTTCTTCCATGTTTATAATCATTAAAATTGTTTTGTGAAATTTTATAAATATACCAAAAATATTTTAAGAAATTAATCTTTAGTAACTTTTAATTTATTCATAAAGGTTTAAAAAGGAATGTTTTTTAATAAATTCCAAACATGTTGTTTTTGAAATTTTACAAGGGTGAAAGGTTTTTTTAACGTAGACAACTTGAAAGAATTTTTACACCACAATGACTATTATTTTATTTAATGATTCATTTTATATTTTACATGGTTATTTTTAAAGAAATAATTGTAATAATATTCTTTAATATTTTTAATAAAATATTATGATAATAAAAGGATATTTTCTAAAGTTTTAAAATAATGTTTTGAATGATTTTTAAAGATATTTTTTATCTGTGTAAATATAGTTTAAGTATTATTATGCTTCACCAGTGATATGATATTATAATACCAACCACTTTATTTCTCTAGATGGATTATAATAATGATTATTTAAGGTTGATTCTATTAAACCAATTTATTTCCCATTTTTTAATTATTTTATGTTTTAACCTTAATGAAAATAGATTATTTTCCATGTACAATGCTATTATGAAATTATAAAATCTCTATAAAGATTTTTTTCCTTCCGTTGGTTATGAAAAGATGATATGATGAATGTTTTATAATCCTATGGAACACACACACGTATATATATATGCTTTACATTATGTGATAGGTGTTATTTTAATTATATATGTATCTAATACATTAGGTAATGATAACAGAGTTAATTGGTTGGAAGCTACTCCTAAGATAAAATCAGAATTTACAGGCTGTGATTTTCCATAATGTTTTTATATCTCATAATCAATGATGGAATTATAAGTGATTCATGATATAATATTTATCTGATTATGATTAATCCACACATTATTCTCCTCTTTTATGATTTGATAATTTTCATATGATTTGTTCTAGATGATCATGAATTTTGATTCTCTTATGGTTTATATCTTATAAACTAACAAGATTTAAAGTATGTCTCATGATTATGATCTATGATTATTGTGTATGATTTTATATTTTTCTCCAATTTTATCATAAATATTTCCCCATGATATGCTTAAAAGTGATCATTTACTGATATCCTCCTTTTTTACCCTTAATGAGAATCTCATCACACACTTTATTATGTTTCTTTTACCCAGAATATGAATAAGGGTTTTGTGTATGATATATCTAAGAGGGGTTCAATTTATGAATAATTTTTTGTGATATTTTGTAGGTATTTTATGAACTAGTTATTTATGTATCCTTGTATCCCAATACACTAAATATATATGGTTCGGTTGGGGATCAGAATGATATGTAATGAATAATAATCTAAAAAGATGGAAAACTTTTAATTTTGTATTTTTTCACACAAGTTGTTATCAGAGTAGGGTTTACTTATTTTTAGAAACAATGATGAGAAAAAAAATTTAACAACCCTTAGTATGATCATATATATAGGATAAAATCCAAATATATGGTTAAGAAAGGAGTGTGGTTTTTCTAAAAATACATCCTCATCTAGAAACTAGAAAATGGTCGTAGATATTGAATAGATTCCCTAAGGGGTAAAAACTCTAAATGGGGTTTATTGGTTATTAATACACTGTTCTCTAGTGCGTCATTATTTGGAAGAAGAATGCACACCAGGATAAACACTTGTGGGCAATATTCTTGGGTTAATTCACATTTATTAATGATTCATTATAAATGAGTTGAATAGATAATAACTATGGATGACTGAGGTTAAAATTAACGTTCAATATTCATCCAATGATTGATTTTTCATGATTATATGATTTATCTATTTTTTTATTTTTTATCAAACTTTTATTTTTTATTTTAGTAAATTTCTCGAACCAATAAGAATTTTATTAATACTTAGTGTGATAGATAATAGAATGTCTGGCCTCATGATAAAATAATTGAAATATGAGCTAGAATGTGAATGTTTGTGATTATTACTAATAAAATATCTTATTATATAATTAAAAAACTCAAATTGGGTGAGTTTACCAACACACATATCAATATAAAAAATAAGTTTATATCAGTTAAATTTTTAAGGACTATAGAGAAATAAAGATTCATCTTCCAACATATCAAAAATATGGGATGAAGCACTCAAGTAAATGTCTCAAAGGAATTGGGAGATTTTTTATATGTATAAAATAAGGTCATAAAGCAACTAAATTCCAAAGAAATATGAAAAGTTCTATTGATTGAAATAAATTAAAACCTAAGTATCTAGTTATATTTTTATTTCTTATGTGTGCGAAACATTTACACTATCAGATTCAATCAATTAATCTAAGGGTTAATTACCATATCAAGGAAGGGCCTATATTATGCTAATATTTTATATAGAATGGTTGAAGTGATTATGTATTGGGGTTTGAGAATTATATTATAAGATTTTTAACAATGATATTCTGGTTATAAGAATCAAGAAATATCTAACAATTATTCTATAGTATTTTTTCATTATGTATTTTCAATCATATATTGAATGGTGTCACTAAACTAGAAATTTGATTTTTCTATAAGGGATTATATTTATAAAATATGTTAATGATAGATAGATAAGTATTAATATATTCATGATGTTGAGATAACATTGATTAGCTTTAATAAATAGATGATATGTATTGATAAAGTAAATTATATGGTATTGGGGTCCTTGAAATTGATTAATGATTTGATAATAAAGTTATTTATGTTATCTTTGAAAAAGTTTATTAAAATTTTAGATTAATGAAAAATATTTGATATTATCTAATTTTATTTTAGGAATAAATACAGAGTTTGTTTTTTGGAAGATTATTTTTTTCATTGAGGTTTTATAGTTATTCAGGTTGTTGTCACATTTTATAAGAATTCATGATCCATATAATCATGTGTTTGTATGCGAAATTAGGTTATACATTATGTTGTTTGGGGATTAAATTTATGTTGATATTAGAAATTTTTCTAACTATTTTTTTTATTTTTAACGTAGATAATAAATTTTTATGAGTTTTAGAATTTAGTTATTTATGGAAAGAATTAGGAAGATCTTTGGTTATTATTATTAAGACATTGAGAATGATCTTTCAAATAATAATTTATTATTATTAGTTATCTTAACATGAACTAAGAATTTTTTATTTCAATTACTAAATAGTGATAAGAGGAATCAGATTTAATCATTTTATAAATAATAAGATCTATTATCTGTATATCTTAGTGACTCAAGAAATAATAATTTACATTTTTCTTTTATCATTGGAATATGGGACAAAAATAATTGAAAACTAATTGAAACACATACCAAAATGATAAAATTACATTTACAGATTTAAGAAAAATAAAGAATGTATTTTTTCACATATTCACTATTAAAAAAATTCGTTAACACTTGGAAATGGATATGTAAAATTAAAATGTTTTATTATTTAAATTTAATTTGAAGAATTGATGGTTATTTTCACCCCTTAATGATTTGTTTTTTTCCCATAAAATTTTCATGTCAATTATCTTTATCAGCTTATATTTTCCCTTGGACATTATTTTTCTCATTAATTACATTTTATAACTTATCTCCAATTATATCCCTATATATAAACCCAATTATGTATTTTTTAGGTAAATTTTATGTTTCTAACTTCCCCTTTTCAAGGGAATTTTTATTATCCCTTTATACGATGTGTGTTTTCTATAAACGTATTTAAAAATAATGCACCATTCTTGACCAAGTTCAAACTATGATGACAAATTTAATTAAGGGGGGAAGAATTTTAATCCACAAATATTTATTTTAGTGGAATAATAATCTTGAAATTTTTTATAATATACGACACAAATGTTTATGTGGATTGCGATGTACTATACAAATATTATAATTTTAACATGACCTTTATTACAAAGATTTTGAATTGGTGGAAATTATAGGATTAAGTTCATTATGAAATATAAGTATATTGGTTATACATAATAATTTTTTTGATTAATTATTAGTAAATAAGAATTCTATTTTTTTTAATGTACTATTACGCAAAAAAAAATATGTTTTCTTCAAAAATAATTTTTATTAATTTTTGTGAGAGAATATTATAATTAATTTCAACCAATTTTAGAATTTTTTTTCTAAATATTTTATGATTTCTAAATCAATATATAAACATTATCTTAGGGTGAAATTATGAGATATTTGTGAAAAGAAATATATTTTTCAATTAATAGAGAGAAATACTTAAAATTTTCGTTTTTTTCATGTATTTATAGAGAACCATTTTTTGTATTGGTTTTAAAATATTATTTGATAATTTTTTAAATATAATCCAAATAATTTAAATATAATAAATTTTTTCTTAATTGAGGTATAAAAACTTTTTTATATATAAAATTTCATTTTTTGGAAAATCGTTTTCAGCATGTTTTGTTTGTTTGTATTAAAAGTATTTTTTTTGTAAATTATAGGGACGTAATTTGATAAAATTGATCTAATACATGGAATAAATTTTTTTTAATTTTTCTAATTTTTCAAATTAATATTTTTCATAATAAATTGTAATAGTTTTATATATTTGTTAACTTAGTAAGGTTAAATTAGGTAATTAATGACACTAATAATGTTTTTTCGCTTTAAAATTTTATCTAACACTTGAATTATTTCTGTTTAGTGAGTACAATTCAACAAAATGTATCTTATATTTTTATATATAGATACTTAGTTCCATTTTTCTTTGATAATTACCAAAATATAATTTTAAGTTAAAAATAAGTACAAAATGTCACTCTCTGAGTTTTAATATCTCTAACATTTTTATTGGATAAAAAGAGTTTATGTTGAGGTATTAATTTTTTCATGAATGATTAATAAATTTTCGTGTATAATTTTAATTTTTTTTTAATTTTTTTTATTGAATAATTAACTTAAATTCTTGTGCAACGCCGATACAGTGCTTGTGCAAATAGTAGAAAAATCATGTAAATGATTTTAACAATAATCTAGGTAATATTTTATTGAATAATCTATGTTTTTTCAAAAAAGTATATAAATATTATTTATTATGGCTGTTTTAAAATTTTATATTTTAATTACCACAATATATTTATTTTTTAAGAAATTCAACAATGAGAATAGTCTTGAAAATGACTTTAATGGAATCTTATGTTAAATAATTTTTTTAAATCAAGTACAAATTTCCTAAAAAACTAATATTTGTCCAAGGTAATGAGATATATTATATAATAAGAACCATTATCCCATTATGGGTCGCTTTTACCAAGAAGGCTCGATCATGGGCATAAGACCCATGACCCCAAAATTTATTCAAAGAAAAATAAAAGTTGCTGCAAACAACAAGGGGGAAAAGCTACAGTCCAACAGACCACGCCAACAAGAACAAACATAGCAAAACAGAAGATCACCTTTTTCGAGGATGACCTCGACCCCTAGATCCCCCCCGACTGGCCGAGAGGCGACCACGCCCACTCTGCTGTCCAGCTTCCATTGCCATAGTCAGATCCTCAGTATTTTCCATAGGGGAAGCTTCCCCATGTAGGCCAACATCAGTGCAAGTGTCTTCCTTGTGATCGGCAGCAGCATGATACTCTTCATGCATTGGCCGAACCTCCTGTGTATCCTGGACCACCTGCATCTCAGAAGAAGAGCAAACAGTATTATAAGCAGTGGATTCCACTACCACTGGGATCTCCATCCCCTTATCAGTAGCAGGTATCAAAGTGCTATCTCGATTGTTGCTACAGCCTGCCTTCTTAAGCCCCTCCAGATTAATCATATCAAACTCCGGAGTATTAATCGACTCCAACATAGAAAAGAAATTAAGTACTGGCTTTGAAGATTTCAGCTCAGCACTCAAAGTATCCTTTGGAGCATCCTCCATATCAGCAACATGCAGAGTTGAACTCTCCAGAATATTCTCTGTCCCAATATTCTCTGTCCCATTATGGGTCTCTTTTACTTTTATAATAACATTATTGACCCCTAAATGGTAAAAACATTGATATTATGGTAGTCATATAAATGGAGAATGAGGGTTAAAAATAAGATATAAGAGTTAATACCTCATATAAAATTTTATAAAAATTAATGGATGAGATTATTTCAACTTATATTTATCCTATATTAAAAATATTTAAATTATAATCCACTTTACTATTAAAATGAATTTATATTAATTTAATACTTTAAGTAATCTTGAGGGTTCCCCTCTCCTCTCCAAAATAAGGACACCACATATCCTCTATTACTCACACTAGTTGAGAAACTCTTCTCAAAAACCACAAAAAATAAGTTCCTAAAATTATTTTATAAATTATATATGTTTTTTCTTCTTAAGATACCATCCCTATGGTCCTTACAGAGAGATCAATATGAGTTTCTTCAAGTGGAAGTTAATCATCTTAACTGAGTATTTTCATTTTACTTCATCGTCTACCCAATACAATTCTATCCTAACATTTATAATATAAATAATATGTGTCTATAATATTATTATATGTTATTATGTTAATAAAAAACATTTTATTCTCATTTTTTCCTCAAATAGTAAATGAAAGTATCGCTCATGCATAGGTGCAGACTCCTACATCCATGAAGTGAAACAATTAATTTTCAATCACCACCTCACATGTCTGTTTATAATGATAGATTTAATAAATATATATAATATTTATTATATTATTATTTTTATAGAGAGGTGTATTATTGTTTACCTTTATTTATTTTTATCCACAAAAATGGAAACAATACTTGTGTATATGTATGAACTTTTATATCCATGAAGTGATGTAATTTGTTTTTTCATCACCTATTTATATGAAAAGTTATAAAAATGTATATATTTATTAAATATGATAATAATAAAATTATTTATATTCTGGAGATTCTGTAACTATAATCAAAATACATGAACCAAAACTAATGAACTGTAAAATACAAGAAAAACCAAAAACGTTAACGTCTTGAAATAACAATTTTAATATATAATTCTTAATAAATAGGTGTATAAATGTTATAACTAGATCATATTTCATACTATAATATTTTAAATGGTTCCGGTATATAATTATAATATAATTAAATTTATTATACAGAAATTTAGACATCTTATAAATAATTTTTAGTGTGGGGTAAGAGGTTTTCACCTAACTTTTATGTCTGTGAGAAATTTCCCATATTCCCAACTTTTTTCCATTGTGTGAGGTATAAAATTCCAAGGAATGTATTTAATGATTTTTTTCATAAAAAGTAGGGTGATATTGAAATATATATACATTTCTCTCTTTCATGTTTTTTATTCATAGATTACCAAAGTTGTAAGGGTTCTCCCTCTCAATGTTATTTTGTTGGGAAATGTTTCATGTTGTGAACCTATTTATGTTTATGAGGTGTATATACTAACCCATTTACATTTTATATCATGTATCCATTTTAATTAATTTTATTTAAATTCTAAATTGATGTTACTGCATCCATTGGTTTTTGATACAGAAGTAACCAAAGTTGTGCAAATTTATCATCTCACAACATCTTATTTGGGACATATATTATGTTATGAACTTCTCTTATTTTATGAGTTATAAATACAAACTATTTTATAGGATATATAATTATTATAATTATTTTAATGATAATTAATATTTCTTTTTATGTAATCATTTCATGGTGATTACGATTGAAAAGTCACCAATGTAGTAAGGGTTAATGAATTAAATAAAAATTTAATTAGGGACATTTTTGTTTTAGTATATTTGGAGAAATTATATGCTTTAACTCTTATAAAAGTCCATTTATTTTCATTTCTAATGTTTATTTTGGGTATTTTTATGTATTTTCTACATATTCCTATTTTTGTTAATTAAAATTTTTGAGAATATGTTTTTAATAAAAAATGACCATATTTAATCATTGGTCGAAAAATGTTCTCTTCCATGCCCATGATTATAAAACATATTTTATTAATGTGCATACTAATGAATGATTTTTTTTAAAATGGTAATTTTAAATACCTTTTAATTTATTTACAATGATTAAAAAATTAATGTTTCTGAATTTTTTCCAGAAATATCATTTTGCAGTTTTAACAAAAGTGTGAAAGGAATATTTTCTTTAAACATATACAGTAAGAAACAATTTTCTCACCATCATGTCCATTATTTTATTAAGATTTATTTAAAATATTTATTTTTTATTTTATAATTAAATTATTTTCTCAATATTTTATGAATTTGTTATTTAATTTTTTTTCAAAATATAAGGTTATTTTTTATTATTTTAAAATAATTGTTCAATTGATCATTTAAAGGTATTTTATATTTATGTAAACAATTATTTAATGGTTATTATACTGAATTGGGGATATAATATTATGGTACCACATGATTTCTTTATCTATATTATTATGTTTATTTATGTATGATTCTATAAAACCTATTTATTTACTAAAGGGTAATTTATTTATGATTAAACCATTAATAAACCCATTTCTTAACCCTATGTTATTCTACAATGAAATGGTGAAATTCTTATTAAATCCCATTTATTTTTTATCAGTAATGATATGATTATATGATGTATTTTAATGATATTTTGGAAAAAAAAATTATTGTTTTTATTTTGTGATCAGTGATTTCAGAATTATATAGCAATCCAATGAATTGGGTATTGATGATAGACATTACTGGGTGGAAGTTACACATTAGAGAATGTTGGAATTGATCTGGTATGTTTTTTCATAATGAGTTTTTGTACACTAATAAATGATGGTATTGGTATTGATCCTTGAAATAATATTTATATGATTATGATTATTCCTCAGTATATTCAAGTCTTTTATTCTATGATCATAGGCTTATGATATGTTCTCATGACATGTGAATTTTTATTCCCTTAAAATTCATGTCTTATAAACTGTCAATATTTATTTCATGACTCATTATTACGATCTATGAATTTATAGGTATGATTTTATATTGTTATTATAATTATTTTCATACCTATATTAAAATTTTATTCTTATAAGGGATGATTTTATTATATCTCACATTTTTACACTTATTAGGCATCTGAGATCATCCTTTATTTGGTTTCTTTTCCCCAAAATATGAAGAAATGTTTTATATATGATATTTTTAAGAAGGGTGATAGTTTTAAGTAACTTAGAGGTATATGATTTAGATATTTTGGGAACCATTCACTTATGTTTCCAATTTTCCAATTACACTAAACCTCATGGTTTTGTCAAAGGTTGTAATGATATTTAATGAATATCCATCTAATAAGATGTAATATTGATGTTTGTACGGATTGATTTTCCTAAACTTAAACACAATAAATTAATCAATACCAATGGATATCCTTATATTTTTCTATTTACCATGTCTTTTTCTCTAGTCTTACTGAAATTCCAATCTAATAAGGCTTAAAGAGAGTCATAATGAACGATATCCATGGAAGAGGTATTTGAATTAACCAAGTTCTTTAAGGTTTGTTTCTACTTCCACCTTCACTAAATATACATTTTCCAAACTAATATAATTACATATGTGTTGTTATTATACTTAAATTTTATTATGTTTATGTAATAACCATTATTTCCCTTCCTCCCAACCATTAGAAAATGAAAAACATCACCTGTGTTATGTGCAGACAACTGCCCTCATCAATGATGTATTTCAACATCCATCACTTCCTTAAATGTAATGTTATAAAATTAAATTATATTAATAAAAAAATATTTATAACATTATTAAGTTTATATAAAGAAACATTTTCTATTTTATTAAAAATATTAAAAAAAATAGTGATAATTAAATTTTACCACCTAAAATGATCATATCAGGACACTTAGTAAGTAATACCTTCATACCATTCTCTTTAATTTGACTAATTAATCAACCTCATATGGAATATAATTCATCAATTTTAAAAAATTAATCATTAATATTATTTAACAATGATTTTATTAATATATGGTTATATATTCTTACTCATTTGTTCATTATAACTTGCACTTTTTTGGGTCAGTTTTACCATCTAAATGAACAATGTTATAATTATTATATCATGAATGATTGATAAAACCTAAATACCAATAATTTTATGTAAAAATTATAAATATAAGTTATTTTAATGTTTATATAATCAATATATATATGTAGATAAAATCATTTGATTTTATAAAATCAAAATTTACAGAGAGAGATATATATTTTTAGTGTTCCATGAAAATAATCATTATAAGATCCATAATATGACCATGTATATCCATAAATATATAAAAAATTATTAAAATTATTTAATTGTGAAATATCCATCATAAAAAACTAATTAAAATTGAGAAATTGTGATTATTTTAATCCATTAATAGTAGGCTTATCAAGGATGATTCGTGGAAAAGAAAAAATTTCATAACCTATAAAAATTATATATTTTTGAAATTTTATCATGTTTATAACAAGAAAAATATAGATCTTATCCAATGAATGGAAAAAAATTCCCCTTACTAGTAAACTGATCAGTTTTAGAGATTATCAACCGAATGAACCAAAAATGACCTACACGAACTATACCGTTTTATTTAATAAATGAATCATGATAATAAATTAAATAATATGAATAATAATATGTGAATAAAAATATTTGTTTTTATTAATCAAGTAAATAATTAATATAATTTTTTACATAGTAGGGTGTAGGACATACGAATCCAGTCGAGACTCACAGAAATGGCTTTTTCTAATAAAACTTATTTTCAAAGTTTCCTTTCAAAAATTTCTCTTTAATAAACATATTATTTGAATAATGTTCAGATATATAATTGAATGTTTTTTTTAATTTATTTTCTATTATAATTTAATCCCTTTATATATTTTTAATAAGGGAATGATTTTATCATTTTCGATATGGTTCATTTTATACTTTCTTACAATGGTGTAAAATGAGTGTTTTTTTAATGAATACCTCTTGATTACATTATATTGTTGTCATGATAATCCTTAATTATGAATAATAACCAACATGTTTTTATATTTTTCATATATAAATTCAATTTAAAATTTTCTATAAATTTTTCATTTTAATAAGTTATCAATGAAAATGATATTTCTTCTTTTTATAAGATAGATATTTGTTATTGTGATTATGGGTTAAAAGGAATGTTTTTATGATTTATATGATTAAAGTTTTGGACCCTATTTGTTGTATTCATGTGGTATTTATTGGACACTATATATGATAATGATTGGTTCTAACAGAACCCTCTAATTCTTTATTAAATGGTTTGTTATCTGTAGAAATTATATTGGAATTAACTAGTGGTGTTATTTCATTATAAGGGTGACAATAAGGGTTCTTATAAGATTGATTTTAATATCATGTCCCATGAAAACATGATGATAATTTATTTTTCTTTATAATTTCATATGATATTATTTATAAAAATATTTTTTAAATTAAGTAGATTTCATGAGTAAGTGATTATTTGACCTTAAAATATATTATGTCACTTGGCAATCATTCTCAGAGGTTTTCATGTTATATAATATACTAAATAGTTTTATTTCTTCTTATATCGCATACCATGATTTATATAATCATTCTAAATTTTAAAATGACATTACAAGATTTAAGTATGTACAGAACTATGGAAAGGTAAATCATTCAATTATAAAGACACACCTTCAATAAATAAAGCCTATCATGTATGAAACAAGACAGTGAAATTAAGAAACTAATTTTTAGAAAAAACCTAAGCTGTATGGTAGTGTTATATTTTCTCATTAAATGGGTTTCATAATTCACTTAAACACAAGATATAATGGTTATGGGAATGTAGACAAATTAAATCATTTTTATAATTTAGGTTATTACGATTTTTTATATATATTTTGTTATAATTTTGTATCAAAGTAGTTTTTAGATACCTTTAGAGGATATGAGGATGATAAGAAATGATTATATAGAATTTTTAATTTACAATCTTACTATTACAAGAGTGTTTTTTGTTATACTAATTTTTTCCATGTTACTTCATCTAATCTATGTCTATTTTATAATTTTTTATACCATGGTAATTGAGTGAATAATGAAAGAAGGAAACATGGGTACAATATCCATATGATGGAGAAGATTTAAGTGGTTTTAGTTAGAGATAGGTATTTTATCGTATTGTAAACTCAATTGACATGAGAAATAAATAGTGTTATCTATACAAGTAGTCACTAATATTCTCTATAAGGTAATATGCCAATAGTATATCATTTCATTAAATAGAACCCTCTATTATTTGTTGGAACCTCAAAAACCATGGTCACATAAGGATATATCAGTTCTTCTGTGAAAATATTTTATGTTTTGGTTTGTTTAAAGAATCAAAAGTTAACTCCATTTATGTATTATCATGAAGGTGATCTCCATTAGTGGTGGTATTTTATTAATAATTCCATGGAGGTGAACTATATTGATATAATGGAATGGATGATATTTAAAGATTTTTTATTAAAAAATATTTTACTAATGTTCTTAGACTTATCATACAAAGAATGTTTATAAATTTAAATTAGATTGATAAGGATTCAGTTTCTTATTATAAGATCTCTGACTTTTATTGAGATGTATCGATCTTGGTTTCAAGTATTATTTTCTGATTTTTTTAATAATTTTTTATATTTTTTATCTTGGGTGTGTTTGGGTAAAAATTTGATAAAATTTTAAGGATAAAGGGAAGTGAACAGTTAGTTCACGATTTACCCAAACCATGCACCCTGTCCAACAAAACCATGAAAACCCTCACAAATTGGGATTTCATGTCCATCAAATTGTTTTTCTAACCATGCCCCGGGCAAGAAGTTCATGGTTTAGGTACACATTTTGGAATACTTTGTGCCCCTTCCTAGGAAACTGTGCACAAGCTTTTAATTACATTAAAAAAGATTTAAATATCTCAAACCACCCATTTTCACCCCTAATTAGTCCTATCTCAACATAAACATTCATTTTCATTTTCCAGGCTCCCAAAAATATTCCAAGCACTTTTGACCCATGTTCTTGATGATTCAATGCCCTAATTGAAGATATTCTCCACCCCAAGTGTGTGGTTACTTCCCAATTAGATCCCTCTCTCTCTCTCATCATCCTAACTAAAATAAAGATGTCTATATGTTATTTGTTATACATATAGATATAGGTTTTTTATATCTTGATTCATTTAATCATGTATCTAGTATTCAGATCAAGATTATGTTCTCTGTCCTTGGTTTGACCAATATGGTTCAAATTGGGGATTATCATTGGGAAATCTCTCATCAAAGAATTTAGGTAGGTGTGATATTATTCAAACCTAGAGGTATTTATTTCAATTACTTGTATGTAATTTTAGAACTCATTATGCATGATTATAAATTGAGTTTCATAGATTAAATTAACTAATCAAAGAATTTTGAAAATTGGGATATTAAATTGATTGAATTGGAATATTTAATTTCTGAATTAATTAGGGGTATATTAAGAGTTTGAACTATATTAATTAATTTTTTAATTAATTAATGGATAATGTTGTAGTTATATAATTGATCAAACTGGATTAGTGAATTTTTGAATTAATTAATAGAGATAGTTTTGATTATGTAATTATTTTAATTTTATTAATTAATTTTTTAATTAATTAATGGAGGTTTTTGTTATTATAAATAATCTTGATGTTATTAATTAGTTTTTTAATTAATTAATGGAATTTATGAGATTAATTATCTATTGAATTAACAAATGGAATTGATGTAAATATTTAATTATTGAACTAATTGATGGGATGATATGAATATGAAATTATTGATTTGTATTAATTATTTGGTGAATTACATAATTCTGATATTGTGATACATCTGATATATGTTATTGATTGATATATGGGGTGTGAGACATAGGTTGACACTCTAAATACCCACATAGTCCTAGACATGGCATTCTAGGACCAAAAAAATGCATGAACATATTATTGTATGGGACATGGATTGATGCTCCAGATACCAATGGGGTGTGGGACAAGAACTGATGCTCCAAATACCCACAGATTTCTATACATGATGTTTTATTCTCACGATATTGGAATTGGGCTATTTTTCTTATTAGACGTAATAATTAATTGAAATGATATGTATAATTAAATCCAATGTTTTATTATAAAATCTAAATTTAATATGTTATATGGGTCAAAATCTAGAAGGGGGTGATATAGGTATTGAGGTTTTCATGTCCTCAGGAACATACGGGTCATTTAGTTAAATAATGAAAAATTTAATAAATTTACAATATTTTCTTTATTTCTTTCATTTATTAGTTATACAACTACATACATTGTTATTAATGGATTTTATTTTAGACATCATTGGTGGTGGCCTACTAAGTTTTACTCACACCCTACTCAGGCTGCCTAGTCAGTACCTAAATATATTTCATGGTTGCAAGATAGGTTAGTGGAAAGGTTCTTTTTTCAGATAGGTTATATGGGAAGGATTATGGACAAGGAAAGCATACTTTGTGTCAGGTCCCACTTGGGATTTATTAGAGTCTTTATTTATTTTGTATTTTTCATATTTACACATGGCTTGTGTTTAATAGTACATGTGTACTATTTTGTTTTGGATATTTTATTTCTTGTTTAGTCTATCTTATGATATTGGTTTTTTCAAGTTATGGCTATATCATTTGGATTTTGTTTATTTATTTTTATTATTGTACTACAATGATAATTAGGGTATAGTACCCTCGTGTTCGATATTAGACACTCACTCCTAGTCGGCAACCCTTGGTGTACGGGGAGGCGCACTCGGGGTCGTGTAGCGGTCTTGGTCGAGGTAATGGTGAGTGGAACTGGGTCGAGAAATTAAAATGTTGTATCAGAGTCCACTTTTCATTTATTTTTATTATGTATTACTATTTTAGAAAGGTATACAAGAAACTAGTATGAGTCTGGCATTAGACATGATCTCGTTTATGGGAGTAACAACCCCATGAATGGGGTAAAACCAAAGTACCCATGGTGGGATTATAGTTATGATGTGTGTTGTTATAGTTGATATTATTTTACCTTTGGTGAGGCACTTGTTGGGTGATGTGATAACTATTTTTTAGATTTTATAATATTTGGCTCGTAGCCCAAAATGGAATAGGATTTTTGAATACATGAATCATTCAAGGAACTCAGGATTATTTTGTGACATGAAACATTCTAGCCACATACGGGAAAATGAGTTTTTGGTTAATTTTTTAAACTTGAAATGTATTTTCTTTCTTGTGAAACTGAAAAGAAAATCTACCTAATATGAAACAAAAAATTGGAAATGATTAAAAAATATAGAATAAGTGGGTGTTTAATGAGAAACTTGAATAATCATAATGATTTTACCCATTTTTAACTGGTACAAAAATTTAAGATGGTTAAGGGTAGTGACAGAGCCTCAGTTTTGACATTGTGGTGGGGTTTGGGGGATTGAGTTGTAATGGATCATTGTGAAACCCTCTTTTTAAATGTGTTAATGTGTCTTATGTGTCCTAAGACATGTTTTTTCAATTGTATATATATGCCTCCATGATAACTTTTGTTTAGATAATGATATGAGGACATGGATTGAAATGATCCTCTAGTAGTGGAACATGAGGCACTGATAGTGCCAGTTGAGAAAGATTAAAATTTTAACCAAGAGAAAATTTCTCATTTCATACATTTCATGGAAGGAGATCCAATGAAGGCTGTGAGAATTATGCATGATCTAATGAGGGAGTTCCAGTTGCAGCACCCTTTGACGTTTACTAGAGATGGTAGACCAAGGGTGGTTGAGTTCTGGATTGATTCCATCTAGACTATACTCTTCCACAGGGAGGCTCCTACTGAGAATATAGTCAAATTAACTGCATACATGTTACTTGGTTAAGAGAAGTGAAGTTGGGACATCCAGACTCAGGTTGGAAAGCTGGAGACTATATATTGGATGAACATTTAGGATAATTTCATGGAAAACTTTTCTCTATAGAGGTTAAGGTATGGGAGAGCAGCTGATTTCAAGAGATTGACTTAGTGTATTTTTTATGTGATGGACTATTCTAGAAAAATTAAAGTTTTGTTTTGTTTTTTTCCATAAATGGAAGGAGATGAGGATACTACCACAAAAAAAATTTAAGATGGGATTAAATGTGAAATTATGTTCGCAATGAATATTTGAGGGGAACCTAAATGAGGGTTATAATTGAGAACCAAAGATTCCTTTTTGATGTTTTAGATGTATGAATTCTGAGAGTATGGGAATTCTATAAGATAATTTCATCAAAAGAAAAAACAAGTAGAGTAGCCACATAAAGGCATCAGTTACTCGGGATCTTACACGATTGATTTTCCACTAGTGTTGTAAGCTGAGACACGTTCATTAAAACTATACCCAACCACTGGTAGAGTATCGATATTTCTATAGGATGGGTAATCTATATAAATTCTATAGGAATCCATGAAAGATGAGTGTGGATGGAACAGTGAGGTAGAAGCAGAGTGTGAGAAGGGGATATTCCACACCATCGAAATATGGATGTTAAGGTTATACTAGCCTTGGTGGTAGAGGAAGTGAATGTGATGCTTTTGGGAAAGATATCATGTATCATTAGAGTAGTGGATCTCATGGGACATAGACTATATCATAGGGACCAAGGGTAGGACAATTTCATGTTGTTCATCCTACACTAGTGGGTAGCGAGGCTTGGCCATCGACAGTTGTAGGATCTATTCTTGTAGCTTCTATGCTAGCTAGTGTCTTATTTGATACTGGTGTCTCTCATTCCTTTACTTCTTCCTTGTGAATTGTTTGAGCCTATTGGTGGAGTTCATGAGAGGTGTTATGATTATAGACACAACATTTGATGTAAGATTTAGAGACTTATATTTGTGCAGGGGGTGTCCTCTCAATGTTTTCGAGTATCATTTCAGTTGGGATATTTACATCCTTGAAATTTTAGGGTTCAAACTAATTATGGGTATGGATAAGTTAATATTATATCAAGACCATATATATGGATACAATAGGATAGTTACATTAAAGTCTCAAGCGAGTTAATATTTTATTTTTCATGGAGAATGGAATATCAAGAAAGGTCGAGCCGGGATAGTTCACCAGCAATTGGGGGAGCTTACCACCTAGATTGAATGATTGTTCCTGTCACGACCCATCCTCGGGGCCCGTGCCGTGACTACCCCAAGCCCGCCTTCCATAGGCCAGGGGCTGGCGACTAGCACCAAGGTGTAAATCCCAACAAAAAGGGAAGGCATTGCCTTTGAAAGTAAACAAGCAGAAAAGTAAACACTAAGTAAAAACTGTACAAGCTGTGCTGAAAGTAAAAGGGGCTGGAAATACAAGCCCAACTGTAAAGTACAACTGAAAGGAAAAACAGCAAATGAAAAGGGAAAACTGCAGCGTCGAGCCGTCCTCTGGAAGTCCCACCTGAAGGGTGGGTACAGATAGCCTCCACTGCTCCTCGGGTCCACCTGACCGCTCCGAGTACGTCCCGCCCAGTGGTCCACCTCCAAGTATTGTCCTGCTCCGCACGCCTCCACCACGGTCAGCGCTGTCCATCGTCTGCAACCAACACAACGTAGTGCGGGCATAGCCCGTGCATGGGTGAGTATAACGATACTCAGTAGGGACCCCGAGACCCTCAAGGTCTCACTAAAACCAACAAAGATAACCACAAGAAGATCTCAACAGATAACCTCTACTTAGATATATGCCCCTACATATACCTAAGTTATCAAGTAACCCATCTAAATCATGAGGCAAACACAAGGTCAAAAGTCTCAGCTCAAACCAGGATTTTCATCATCGAAACCGTAACTGCTGAAGAGCTCCGTCTCTGGAGTGTACAGTGGTCCTGTCACAACTCCGAGGTACTGCTCACTAACTTAAGACTGCTGTAGTACTCCACCTATCGAGTATTGCGGGCCAGCCGCTACCACCAAGCGCTCCCATGTGCCGCTACAACCAAGCGCACCACTGTCGTGGGTCTGCCGCTACAACCAAGCGCTCCCATGTGCCGCTACAACCAAGCGCACCTCTGTCGTGGGTCTGCCGCTACCACGAAGCGCTCCCATGTGCCGCTACAACCAAGCGCACCACTGTCGTGGGTCTGCCGCTACAACCAAGCGCTCCCATGTGCCGCTACAACCAAGCGCACCTCTGTCGTGGGTCTGCCGCTACAACCAAGCGCTCCCCTGTGCCGCTACAACCAAGCGCACCTCTGTCGTGGGTCTGCGGCTACAACCAAGCGCTCCCCTGTGCCGCTACAACCAAGCGCACCTCTGTCGTGGGTCTGCCGCTACAACCAAGCGCTCCCCTGTGCCGCTACAACCAAGCGCACCTCTGTCGTGGGTCTGCCGCTACAACCAAGCGCTCCCCTGTGCCCCTACAACCAAGCGCACCTCTATAACGCACCGGGTCATTTCGATCACCAGTCGTCAGGTCTTAGTCAGCTACACAGTCTCCGTGCTCCGCCCGCTCGTCTCCGGGAGGGTCCGCTCCACGAGCTACTGGTCGATACTCCAAGTATCACAAAGTCCCGCAAAGAAGTATCTCGAAGGACCACCTCGTCATTGGGGTCTCAACGCAACAGACGGCGCGTCAATCGGACGCCCGGTCTGTGAGTTATTAGCCTTTTCGTCCCAGGGGTCCGGTTGGTTTCGTGAGAGAACCAATCCGGCTGTAACTCAACTATACCCCGAACACTCACAGGGTATACTCGTAGGGACCATTTTTCAACGTGATCACCAATGCCGCTGACGGTTCGTCAAACGGATGTCCGGTCTGAAAGATATCAGATTTTCCGTTCCAGGGGTCCGGTTGGATTTCAGTGCGATCCAACCCGGCCACTATCCATCTGCATCCAAAACTCGGGCGGAGGATGCCAAAAGTTCTGTCTTATCAAGAGGAACTCAACGCAACAGATGGCGCGTCAATCGGACGCCCGGTCTGAGAGTTATTGGCTTTTTCGTCCCAGGGGCCCGGTTGGTTTTTAAGGAAAAACCGACCCGACCGTACTCCACTTGCGTCCAAACCTCGGGCGGAGTGAGCCAAAAGATCCGTCTCACTAAGAGGAAACTAACAAAGCTGACGGCACCTCAATCGGACGTCCGTAGCTCAAGATATGAGCGTTTCCGCTCCGAGGGCCCGGTTGGTTTCGTGTACGAACCAACCAGGCCGAACCCAAAGTATTCCAAAACTTTGAGTGCGATAAACAGAAATAACCGACTTGCTCCAAGGATTGCGTTGCCACTGACGGCGAGTCGTTTGGAGGCCCGTAGCTCAAGATACGGCCATTTGAACGAAGTCCGTCCGAAGAAGGGGGGGTTCGGGCCTGGGTCGACCCGGCCCGACCCCCCCTGGTTGGCCCGAACTGGGTCGGGTCCGACTCGGTTGGCCCGGCCCGGCCCGGCCAGGGCCGGTCCGGCTCGGCTTGGCCGAGCGGCCGACGCGGGGGAAAGCCGCCGCCCCGCGTGACACCCCCGCGGCACCCGCGGGGTGTCGGCCAGACACCCGCGGGGTGCCGCGTGACAACCCCGCGGCACCTGCGGGGTGTTGCCCTGGACACCCACGGGACACCCGTGGGGTGGCGCGCTGGACACCCGCGGGGTGTCGCGCGGGACACCCGCGGGTTTGTCACGCGGCACCCCGCGGGTGTCGGGCCGACACCCCGCGGGTGCCGCGGGGGTGTCACGCGGGGCGGCGGCTTTCCCCCGCGTCGGCCGCTCGGCCGAGCCGAGCCGGACCGGCCCTGGCCGGGCCGGGCCGGGCCAACCGAGTCGGACCCGACCCGGTTCGGGCCAACCAGGGGGGTCGGGCCGGGTCGGCCCGGGCCCGGACCCCCCCCCCCCCCCGTCTTCGGACGGACTTCGTTCAAATGGACGTATCTTGAGCTACGGGCCTCCAAACGACTCGCCGTCAGTGGCAACGCAATCCTTGGAGCGAGTCGGTCGTTTCGGTTTATTTCACTCAAGGTTTCGGAATACTTTGGGTTTGGCCGGGTTGGTTCGTACACGAAACCAACCGGGCCCTCGGAGCAGAAACGCTCATATCCTGAGCTACGGAGGTCCGATTGACGTGCCGTCAGCTTTGTTAGTTTCCTCTTAGTGAGACGGATCTTTTGGCTCACTCCGCCCGAGGTTTGGACGCAAGTGGAGTACGGTCGGGTTGGTTTTTCCTTAAAAACCAACCGGGCCCCTGGGACGAAAAAGCCAATAACTCTCAGACCGGGCGTCCGATTGACGCGTCATCTGTTGCGTTGAGTTCCTCTTGATGAGACGGAACTTTTGGCATCCTCCGCCCGAGTTTTGGATGCAGATGGATAGTGGCTGGGTTGGATCGCACTGAAATCCAACCGGACCCCTGGAACGGAAAAGCTGATATCTTTCAGACCAGACATCCGTTTGACGAACCGTCAGCGGCATTGGTGATCACGTTGAAAAACGGTCCCTACGAGTATACCCTGTGAGTGTTCGGGGTATAGTTGAGTTACGGCCGGATTGGTTCGCTCACGAAACCAACCGGGCCCTTGAGACGAAAAGGCTAATAACTCACAGACCGGGCGTCCGATTGACGCGCCGTCTATTGCGTTGAGACCCCAATGACGAGGTGGTCCTTCGAGATACTTCCTTGCGGGACTTTGTGATACTTGGAGTATCGACCAGTAGCTCGTGGAGCGGACCCTCCCGGAGACGAGCGGGCGGAGCACGGAGACCGTGTAGCTGACTAAGACCTGACGACTGCTAATCGAAACGACCCGGTGTGTTACAGAGGTGCGCTTGGTTGTAGCGGCACAGGGGAGCGCTTGGTTGTAGCGGCAGACCCACGACAGAGGTGCGCTTGGTTGTAGCGGCACAGGGGAGCGCTTGGTTGTAGCGGCAGACCCACGACAGAGGTGCGCTTGGTTGTAGCGGCACAGGGGAGAGCTTGGTTGTAGCCGCAGACCCACGACAGTGGTGCGCTTGGTTGTAGCGGCACAGGGGAGCGCTTGGTTGTAGCGGCAGACCCACGACAGAGGTGCGCTTGGTTGTAGCGGCACAGGGGAGCGCTTGGTTGTAGCAGCAGACCCACGACAGAGGTGCCCTTGGTTGTAGCGGCACAGGGGAGCGCTTGGTTGTAGCGGCAGACCCACGACAGAGGTGAGCTTGGTTGTAGCGGCACATGGGAGAGCTTGGTTGTAGCGGCAGACCCATGACAGTGGTGCGCTTGGTTGTAGCGGCACATGGGAGCGCTTGGTGGTAGCGGCTGGCCCGCATTACTTGATAGGTGGAGTACTACAACAGTCTTAAGTTAGTTAGCAGTACCTCGGAGTTGTGACAGGACCACTGTACACTCCAGAGACGGAGCTCTTCAGCAGTTACGGTTTCGATGATGAAAATCCTGGTTTGAGCTGAGACTTTTGACCTTGTGTTTGCCTCATGATTGAGATGGGTTACTTGATAACTTAGGTATATGTATGGGCATATATCTAAGTAGAGGTTATCTGTTGAGATCTTCTTGTGGTTATCTTTTTTGGTTTTAGTGAGACCTTGAGGGTCTCGGGGTCCCTACTGAGTATCGTTATACTCACCCCTGCACGGGCTATGCCCGCACTACGTTGTGTTGGTTGCAGACGACGGATAGCGCTGACCGTGGTGGAGGCGTGCGGAGCAGGACAGTACCTGGAGGTGGACCACTGGGCGGGACGTACTCGGAGCGGTCAGGTGGACCCGAGGAGCAGTGGAGGCTATCTGTACCCACCCTTCAGGTGGGACTTCCAGAGGACGGCTCGACGCTGCAGTTTTCCCTTTTCAGTTGCTTTTTTTACTTTCAGCTGTACTTTACAGTTGGGATTGTATTTCCGGACCCTTTTACTTTCAGCACAGCTTGTACAGTTTTTACTTAGCGTTTAATTTTACGCTTGTTTACTTTCCAAAGGAAATTCCTTCCCTTTTTGTTGGGATTTAAGCCTTGGTGCTAGTCGCCAGCCCCTGGCCTATGGAAGGCGGGCTTGGGGTAGTCACGGCACGGGCCCCGAGGACGGGTCGTGACAAATTGGTATCAGAGGTGGTCGGTTCTACCGCAGACTCTGATCTTTCTTCTTTGTGAAGTAATAGAGTTTAGCGTATTGGGTGTGGTTATCAGTCCAGGGAGTCCAGTGTTGGTGCGGCGGCCGACGTATCCGTACACCAGGACCCTGACTTCTGATTTCCGACTTAATTCACGAAAACATTGATTGCATGTGTGTTTCAAGTTTTCCTTGTGATTACTTGTGTCAGCTCACCAGGTATACTGTCCTGACCGTGGCGCACCTGTTTCTTTCAGGATGGCCCCACGACGACTGCCAGCTAAGATTCCGAGAGTGGAGCGTGATGACAGCCCACCGAGCGTCGAGGACTCGGTACAGGGCCCTTTGACAGCTGAGGCACCGGCGGTACCTATACCCGCCGAGGCACCGATGCTACCAGCCCCAGCCGCTGACGATGCACGTCGCCTTAGTGCACTGCATGAGTTCCAGTGCCAGCGACCGCCCAGGTTCCGCAGGGAGATAGACCCTCAGGCCACCGAGGACTGGCTGGAGGCAGTTGTTCGGGTTTTCAGATTAGTGAGGACACCAGCAGACCTCATGGTGATCCTCGCAGCAAGTCTCCTGCACGCAGCAGCAGGCAGATGGTGGAGCTTGATGCTCCAGGTGCACGATGAGGCCTCCCTCATCTGGACGGACTTCGATAGCCTCTTCCGCTCAGAGTTCGTCCCGGCCACCCTCCGTGCGGTGCGCATTTAGGAGCTTCTTCAGCTGCGGAAGGGCAGCTTGACGGTAGCCCAGTATGTGGCGAGGTTCACCAACCTTTCTCGCTACTCGACATACATGGTACGGGACCCCTTCTTCCGGGCCCGGACCTTCGAGCAGGGATTGAGACACGAGATCATGGCATCGCTGATCTCCCTCAGCATCCCGATCCAGGCAGGAGTGCTAGAGCGAGCCCTTATGATCGAGAGATTTCTGGCTGAGTCTATAGCGAGGCCTACCGCAGGGCGGCAGGTGGCGGAGTCTTCGGCAGCAGGTAGCCGACGGATGACTCAGGGTTCCGGCAGATGACCTCGGGACACTGGCTCAACAGTGCGGGGCACACAGCGCGAAGCCAGCCTTCCGAGAGGCAGGTAGTGCTACTCGTGCGGCGGACAGGGCCACATGGCTCGTGACTGCCCGACCCGCCGTACCGAGGAGCAGCAGACGGTGGAGGGGCCACCCAGGCAGAGGCAGAGGGTCGTGACAGTTCCTGGATGATGGAGGTGTAAAGAATGATTTATTTACTCTAGTATTAGACAAGTTTCAAGATATTTTTCCTGAATACTTATGAGGGATTATACCTGAGAGAGAATTTGAATTTTCCTTTGAAATAATACATGGGGATAATCCAGTTTATATTCCATTATAAAAAATGTCTGAAGAAAAGCATAAAGAGCTCAAGAATCAACTGGATGATATGATGGATAAGGGGGTTATCCTTCTGATTACGTTGCATTGGGGATATTTAGTTTTGTTTGAAAATAAGGATTATAGGACTCCTCATATATGGGTTGACTAACAGATGTTGAGATGGATGACTTTGAAGAACCAATATCCCCTTCCATGCATTGATGATCTATTTGACCAGTTGAGGGTAGCTTTTTTTCTCTATGATCAACTTGAGATCAGGGCATCTTCGGTTGAGAGTTTGACTATCTGATATACAGAGGACTGGTTTCGAAAGTAGGCAGGGACTTTTTGAGTTTTTCATGATGTTGTTCGGGTTGAAAAATTCACCCATAGTGTTTGTGTCCTTGATGATAATAATCTTCCATACGTACCATGAACAATTTTTGGTAGTGTTTTTGGATGAAATATTGGTGTACACCATGTCTCATAATGATCATTCTCAACATATTGATGTCATTCAGAGTACACTAAGATAACATCAACAATATTCCATTCTATTTAAGTTCTAGTTTTGGAATTATCAGGTACACTTATTGGGTCATATCATTTATGAGGAAGGTGTGTCAATGGACCTTGAGAAATTTGAGGTCGTTGTTTCTTGGGAGTAGCTGAATAATGTTTTTGGTGTTCATAGATTTCTTGGATTAACTTGATATTATATGAGGTTCATTTAATAAATTTTCCACTTGGATGTGCCACTTTCATGCTTAACCAAAAGGGGAAAATATTTAAATGGCCATGATCAGGTAAAAATTATTTCAATAAGTTGAATAAGTGATTGAAAATGTAACAAATCTTGATGCTACTAGAGATGGGTGAGGAGTATACAATTTTTTTGCTGCTTTGGGGATTAGGCCTGGAGTTATTTTTATACATGGTGATAGATTTTTAGAGTATTGGAATCAAAAATTGAGGCCATATAACCAGAATTACCCTAAACATTTCCTCGAGTTAGTAGAAATTGTTTATGATTTGAAGTGTTAGTAGAATTATCTATTGGAAAAAAAATTACTTGTATACTAATCACAAGATCTTAAAGTATATATTTTTGAAGAGAGGTATGAATATCATGAAGTAGAGGAGGTATGAGTATATGAAGTATTTTGAATTTGATTTGGAATATATGTATATGAAAAAATTGGGTTTTAACAATCTAATTAGAAAAAATCATACTCAAGTAGTTCACAAGTCTAGTGCTGTGTGGAAGATGATGACCTTCCTGGAAGAAATACATGATGTGGTCTAGGAGAGTTAAGAGAATATGACTCTCATATCAATTTTAGTGGAGTTTACACTTTTGATCCATATTAGAGATAGGTAGTATGAGGATCTGAGTTGTTTTTCCTTAAGGTAAAGCCATGAATGTATGGAGTTAGCTTCTGATTAGAGAATATATGAGGATAAGATCATACATATGAAGAATTAGATATTTTGTTCCTATAAGCATGTGGGAGGAGATGATGCATGCTTTTATGCCTCAAAGTGTGTGGTACATCTTAGGGAGACCAAAATGTACTTTGACTTATGATGACATTTTTTGTCTCTGAGCAAGAAAAGGGAGATAGCAGGGTTCATGACATGATGTACACCTGTCAAAAGGTGAAGGCATAGCATCAATGACTTAGATGTTTACTAGATCTATTCCCCACTACATAATGAAATTGTAAAGGTTAATATGTATTTTTTTGGGTGTCCCATGGATTCCTTAGAGGAATGACACTATTTGGGTTATTATGGATCATTTGACAATGTTAGAACATTTCTTATTGATACAGGAGACCTTCAAAGTGGATAGGTTGGTAGACATATATGTTTGGGAAATTGTCTATCTACATGGGGTGCCACAGAGTATTGTTTTAGACCATAACTCCCTTTCATTACATCATGCTTCTATAACTACTTACAAAAGGCAGTTGGTACATATGTTTTATTGAGTATGTCTTTCCACCCACAGACAGATAGGCAGTTGGGATATACTATTTAGGTGCTTGAGGATGTGGTATGCATGTGTTCCCTAGACATCAATAGGTCTTGGGAAAACCACCATGATTTGATTAATGTTTTCTAGAAAATTAGTTATCAGTCAACTATTTAGAAGGTATTATATGAGTCTCTTTACGGTAGGCCGTACAGATCACCTCTATGCTTGATGGAGGTAGGTGATTTAGAGTTGTTTAGACTGAGTCTCATGCATGAGATGTAAAAGAGTGTTCAATTGATTTGAAATCATATGATATATATTAGAGTATATAGAAGGTATATACCAATATAATTTCATAAACTATATATTTTACAGAGGGTGACCATACATTACTTCATTTTTCACTTAGATTTGTTCACCGTAGGATACCAAGACAGGGAAAGTTGGCACCTAGGTTTGTTGGACCGTTTTTGCTAGTGGATAGAATCAGGCGGATACAATAATCATTTTCTCTCCCATAGAGGAACATTTCTATGCGTGACATTTTCCATGTGTCGCAATATCAGTGTTATCACCCAAAACCTTCTCACATGATCGATGTGGATGATATAGAGCATGAGACAGTTTTTTCCTTTGAACGTCATCTGATATGTGTGTTGGATCACAGTGAGAATGTGTTTTGGGGACAGACCATGTCTATATTTTGTGTGATGTTGAATCTTTGGAGTGTTTATAAGGATACATGGGAGAAGAATGTGGATATGCAGGCTAAGTGGTAAAATATTTTTACTTAGGATTCTTAGAGATTATTGGGAGTATAATATGTGGAAGAGCTATTATAAGATATGGAGATATTAAGATACCAATCATTAATGGAGATGTATCGATCTAGGTTTCAAGTATTACTTTTATTTTTTCTTTTTTTGATTTCTTTTAGATTTGGTTTTATTTTGGGTGTGTTTGGGTGAAAATTTTAGACAATATTAGGGATGAAGGTATTTCACAGTTGGCACACAATGTCCCCAAACCGTGTGTGTTGCATCAGAAAACTGTGCAACCCCTCACAGAGAGGGATTGAACAGCAGGCACATATTTTTTCAAACTAAGTGCCCTCTTAGCAGTAATTATAACCCCCCCAAGATGCACATTGTTTAGGCGAATCGTTTGGAAAAACATGTTCCCCTACCCATGAAACTAATCATGGGTTGTTAATTGACCAGAAAATTAGATTTCAATTTTTATAATCTCTCATTGTAACCCCTAATCAGCCCTACCTCAACCCTAAACATTCTGTCCCATTTTTTGAGGCTCCTGGATAGATTCCATGACCTTACAACCTCTATTCTTGATTAATCAAATCCCATATTAAAGATAAGTCCCACCATATGTGGTTTCTTCCCAATTATCTCTCCCTCTCTCCCTCTCTCTCCCACTCCTCTTCCCTAATAAAAGAGGATTTTTTTATATAGTATTGGTTCTATATATAAATCTAGATTTTTCAGATCTTGACTCATTTAATCTTGGATCTTGGTTTTGGATCTAGATCATGTTCTTCATCATGTGTTTGACCAGTCTATTTCAAATTGGGGATACTCATTCAGAAATCTCTCATCAATGAATTGAGGTAGGTATTCTATTATTCATAGCCCAATTTCCTTATTTAAATTACATATATTTAATTGTCGAATTTATAGTGGATGATTAGAAATTGAGTTTCCTAGATTTATTAATTTAATTAGGTAAATTAAAGGGATTGTGACATTGGAGATATTTAATTGATTAAATTAGAATAAGTAATTATTATATTAATTAGGGGGGTTTTGAGATTATAAAATTGGACTAATTTATTTTATAATTAATGGATGGATAATTCTGGGATTATATAAGTGAAAAAATTGTATTAATTAATTATTGAATTAATTAATAGATATTTTATTGATTATTTCATTGTTTTAATTGGATTAATTAATTGTGGAATTAATTAATGGAATTTATGTGATTAATTAATTTTTTAAATAATTATTGGAATTTATGTAATTAATTAAATGTTTATTAATTTAATTTAATGTTATGAATATGAATTTGTTGAGTTGGATTAATAAATTGGTTAATTAATTAATTATTATCTTTGGTTAGATATGATATATGTTATTTACTGGTATATAGGGTTTGGGACAAGGACTGATGCTCCAAATACCCATGGGGTCCTAGTAATGATGTTCTAGGACCAAAAGCGTGCATATATATATATATATTATTGTATGGGATAAGGGCTAATACTCCAAATACCCAAGCAGTGTTGGATAAGGACTAATGATCCAAATAACCATGGGGGGATTGACATGATATTATATTACCGTGATATTGGAATTGGACTATGGATCCAATTGTCCATAATAATTAATTCAAATAGCTTGGATAATGAAGGCCCATATGTTATAATAAAATTTGAATTGATTATCCGATATGGTTCAGACTTTGGCATGATCTGAAGTAGGTATTTAGGTTTAGGTGTCCTTGAGAACACATGGGTTATGTTGTTAAATAGAGAGTAATTTAATAAATGTAAAATATTTAATTAATTTATTTTATTTATTCTTTATAAACTTCCATTCACTGTTTTGACTATATATTGTTCTAGAAGCCATTGGTGGTGGCCTTCTAAGTTGTACTTGCACCCTAATCAGGTTTCCTGATCGGTACCCAAATAAATTTCATTGTTGCATGACTGGTTAAGGGAATGAGACCTGTGTTATATTGATGATATGGGATAGAGGATGGATGAGGGAACTAGACTTGGTGTCAAGACCCTCTTAGGAGTTGTTAGTGTTTTTATTTATTTTTTGCTTTTTCAAATTGAAAATTGAAAATTTTTTGGGATGCCATGTCTACTATTTAGTTTTAGATATTGAATTTCTAGTTTCTTTCATCTTTTGATATTGGTTTTTTTAGTTTATGTTTATATCATTCATTTATTTTTTATTTATTTATGATATTGTGAAACTTTGATCAATATTAGACCCTTGATACTTTGACCAATATCATTAATCTATGGTTATATAGTCTCCCCATGGTCAATATTAGACCTTTGCTTCTAATTGGTAGCCTCTGGCGTATGGAGACTCATGATTGAGTCCATGTAGTGTTCTAGGATCAAGTACAGATGTGTGGCACCAGGGTGGGATTTTACACTTATTATGAAGAAACATTTACTATAATTGTCTGGTATGCACTAAATTTAATTCTAGACCATGCAAGTAAAATTGATCACGACCCATCCTCAGGGCCCGTGCCGTGACTACCCCAAGCCCGCCTTCTATAGGCCAGGGGATGGCGACTAGCACCAAGGCATAAATCCTGGTAAAAAGGGAAGGCATTTCCTTTGTAAAGTAAACAAGCTCCACAGAGTACAAGCGGAAGAAGTAAACACTAAGTAAAAACTGAGTACAACAGTAAGTACGGAAGGAAAAAGGGGCCGGAAATACAAGCCCAACTGTAAAGTACATCTCGAAAGGGAAAAAAGCAACAGTAAAGTAAAGCCGCTACACCGAGCTGTCAACTGGAAATCCCACTTGAAGGGTAGGTACAGATAGCTCCTCTGCTCCTCGGGACCCGCCGTCCGCTCCGAGCACGTCCCGCCCAGTGGTCCACCTCCAGGTACCGTCCTACTCTGCAAGCCTCAACCACGATCAACGATGTCCGTCGTCTGCAACCAACACAACGTAGTGCGGGCATAGCCCGTACATGGGTGAGTATAAGCTACTCAGTAGGGACCCCGAGACCCCCTAAGGTCTCCCAAAATCCACAAAGGATAAACCACAAAGAAAAGATATAATCACGAAGTAACAACCGACACTGCTTAGGTATATGCCCATACATATACCTAAGTCATCAATTCCAATACGCTCCAACCTCCGAGCCCAAGCACAACTTAGTCCACACAGGAAAGTATACGTATTTCACACAGGAAAGCAAATGTAATCCACACAGGATAGCACAACACAATCCACACAGGAAAGCAACATGATTCATCTCACACAGGTATACTTCGTCTAAAGGTGAAAGGGATGATCAGATACAGATACTGAATCATCTAAGCTGGGACCCACATAGGATACAAGACCAGTTGTCTTCAATGTATCATCTATGCTGGGACCCACATAGGATACAAGACCAGCACTGAACCATCAAAGCTGGGACCCACATAGGATACAAGACCAGCAAAGCTAGGACCCACATAGGATACAAGACCAGCTGTCTTCATTGATTCATCTATAATGGGACCCACATAGGATACAAGACCAGCACAGCTAGGACCCACATAGGATACAAGACCAGCTGTCTTCATTGATTCATCTATACTGGGACCCACATAGGATACAAGACCAGTATTGAATCATCTAAGTTGGGACCCACATAGGATACAAGACCAGCACAGCTAGGACCCACATAGGATACAAGAACAGTTGTCTTCATTGATTCATCTATACTAGGACCCACGTAGGATACAAGACCGGTATTGAATCATCTAACCTGGGACCCACATAGGATACAAGACCAGCACAGCTAGGACCCACATAGGATACCAGACCAGCTGTCTTCATCGTCGCAGTCCACTGAGGATCTCTGCACAATCGTCGTCGTCGAAGTCACATCTAGCACTAGGGTTCCTGCACACATCAAGCTCGTTCGGGAGGGTCCGCTCCACGAGCCGAGAGGCTGATACATCAAATGTCACATAGTCCGAAGTTTATGTATCCAAAAGTTCCGTAACGTCAACAGGAACTCAACGCAACAGACGGCGCATCAATCGGACGCCCGGTCTGAGAGTTATGGGCTTTTTCGTCCTTGGGGCCAGGTTGGTTTTTAAGGCAAAACCAACCCGACCGTACTCCACCTGTGTCCAAACCTCGGGCGGAGTATTCCAAAAGATTTGTCTCACTAAGAGGAACTCAACAAAGTTGACGGCACGTCAATCGGACGTCCGTAGCTCAAGATATGAGCGTTTCCGCTCCGAGGGCCCGGTTGGTTTCATGTACGAACCAACCTGGAAGAACTAAAAGTATTCTGAAACCTTGAGTGAGATATACCAAAACGACCGTCTCGATCCAAGTATCATATCGCCGCTGACGGCGCGTCGTTTGGAGGTCCGTAGCCCGAGTTATGGGTATTTGAACCTAAACAGTTCGGTAACGGGGGTTTCTGGCCCGGGCGGACCCGGCCCAAGACCCCCCCTGCTGGCCCGAACTGGGTCGACCCGCCCCGGCCCAACCCGGCGTGGCCCGGCCCGGATGGGCTCGGCCCGGCCTGGCGGACCAGCCAGGCGCCGGTCCGGCTTAGCGCAGCGCGCTGGGCACGCTGCCAGCTCGTCTTCGGCCGAGCTGATTGAAAAAAAAACGGGGGCGCCTGCCCCCCCTTGTGAACTGCGGCCCCCCCTCATTATGGGGGGCCTTTTAACTGGCCGGGAGAATTTAATTCCCCCAGGTTTCTCCTTTCCGGCCGGCCCGACCTGGCCGGCCGGCTCCCTCTCAACGGGACCGGCAAAGGCCGGTCCCCTTCCGGCTTCCGACACCGGCGGCCCGGCTGGCCACCGATCATCTTGATCCGCCGCGGCCTGGAACCGGACGCAGCCTTTTCCATCCGGCACGGTGCAACGGCACCGCGCCCCTCTGCCGCGGCCCCGCTCCGGCCGCGGCGCCTTCGACTTCCTTCGACGCGACGCGACGACATCGCGTTCTTGAATTTCTTTCCACGGCGCGGCGCGACGACGCCGCGCAATACTTGTCGTGTGATACCCACATGGTGCAATGGCACCACGCCATCCCGTTCCATCCGCAAGAAACAATCATGAACAAAGGAGGGGGCTTGGCCATGTTTGTGCGGTCCGGCCCCCTCTCGTTAACGATAACATTTTAGCCGATTAACCACAATGTTCGACATGCATGAATCAAGAACGGAAAAATTTAATAAAATAACAATAAACCCCTACCTCGGTTTCAAGTGCGGAGCATGTCAACAAGCCACGGAAGACAAGCGTCGCAGAGGTCGGGCGTCGCGGGAATCGAACGTCGATTCCGTTGACGTCGAGGTGCGTCCGAAGAGGTAACGTCGCTGGAGAAGCTTCGTAAGCTGACGAAGAAAGCCCGAGGAGGAAGCGGCGTCTCCTTTCGTTGACACGGGAAGAATATTGAAAGAAGCGGCGTCGTCGATCTTCGGAAACCCACCGGCTGCGAAGAAGAGAAGATACGACACGTCTTTCTCTTCTTATGGTGACGGCGTTCTTCATCGGAGCCTAAGTGTTCTTCGCGTTCTTCGTCATGGTTGAAGAAGAAGAAGAAAGCTTCCCAATCCTCTCAAGGTGGAAAAAGAAAACTAAACAAAATAAAATTAATCTAAGGCTTATTTTATTTACACAACTAAACCACTTTGAATTTCAAAAGTTTGAAATTAAGACACTCATCTTATTTAATAACACAAGTTGTCAAAATTAAAAAGAGAGGAGTTATTGGGAGTTTTAAGGGGAGTTGAAGAGTTAGGGTTTGTGTGGGCCCCACCACACTTAATCCTCTCAAGGGAGGTTAAGTGGATGTGGGTCCCACCTCTAACTCCCTTTGGGAGGAAATAACCAACATGGATAAAAATTAATTGTGTTTCTACAATTTATTTAACTTCATTTAATTTCCCCCAAAACTAACTCTCAACCCGCATAAAACACAACCTCAGAAAAGGTCTCCTTAAGAGAATATCGGAACTAAAAGTTCATCAGTTTCCTCGGATTTCAATTCCGAGCACCGGTTCAAAAGTTAGAAAAACCCGCTCGTACGTTCACTGAACGTACCCGAGCCAAACTTCGGAAATTGATTCCGGGCACACCGGGACTCGGAATCAGGTGTCGTCAGAAACTGCGTTCTTGTAAAATCCCAAAGAAAAATTAAGAAAATCTTTCCCTTGAATTTTACGGGTCTTTACATTACTCCCACCACAGGGCTTTACGTCCCCGTAAAGCTTCAACACAAACTAGGGATACAAAGGCGGTAGAGCTAGGCGGTAAGCCACCTCGCCAAATCTCCGTAATCCATGTCGAGGTGAGACCCACATGAAGACGTGGTCGCCATCCTCGAACTCTAGTGGCCTCCGCCTCCTGTCAGCACAAGACTACTGCCGGTTCTGAGCCGTCCCCATCTGCTCATGGATGACTTGGACCTTCCTGGTCCTACAAGAGCTGCTGAGATTTCTTCCTCACCGATAAGAGAAATCTGGTCTCATCCCCTGGATGAACCATGTTCTTTGCCTAATACAGTCAATCCTGACTTGGATGATACTAATCCATACCAAGGATGACGTCGTAAGGCCTCGATGCTACTACCAAGAGATCCAACCGTTACTCTCGCCTCCAAGGGTTGAGTCACACTGTCGGCATCGGTGTGTGGTAACTGGGTCTCCTCCAGTAGATGTCTCACAAGTGAGGGTCAAGTCAACAGTCAAAACTGGAACCTCTTAGTAACAACACAAAAGAGGACAGGAATTAAAACATCTCAAGGGTATGCGTCTTTTATTATTGCAGCTCATAATACAAAGACGCTACATAATAGCAACAAGGAACTAGAAGTACAAAGGACGTATCCACTAGTTCTGCTCCTGTCCATTTGCTCCCAGAGCTCCATGATCGAAGGCCTCAGCTTCCTGAAGCTGAGCTCTCCCATGTCCACCAACTTCCTACGGTCAGGGCGGACCTCCTGGTGGTGGCGGTGGCAACACCTCAAAGTGTCGCCCACCATCTGCTACTCGGTCAGCTCCTCTGCCTCGTCCGCCTGCACTCTGCGGACCTCCATGGCCGAACCTCTGTCTGGGAGGTCCCTCTACCACCTGCTGCTCATCTGTAGGATGAGTCGGGCAGTCTCGAGCCATGTGACCTTGCCCGCTGCATGCGTAGCAATGCCTTCCCCTCGTGTAGCTGGCTCTCCTTCATGTTCCCCGCACAACTGAATCTTCATCCAGTGACTGCCCATCTGATGGTCTGGCCCGTTTGGACCTCTGCGTCACCAGTCTACTGCCAACTGCAGAAGACCCTGCTACGGGCTGTCCTGCGGAGGGCCCTATCACTGGAGCCTGCTTGGCGAGAAAAATTTCCACTAGATGGGCTCTCTCCAGCACCTCTTCCTGCGTCGGAATGTTGAGGGAGATCATCGAAGCGCTGATCTCATGCCTCAGTCCCTGCTCGAAGGTCCGGGCCCGGAAGAACGGGTCCCGTACCATATCTGTGGAGTAGCGCGAGAGATCAGTAAATCTCGCCGAGTACTGGGCTACTGTCATGCTGCCCTGCCGCAGCTGTAGTAGCTCCTGGATGCGCACCGCTCGGAGGGTGGCTGGGATGAAATCTGAGCGGAAGAGGCTCTCAAAGTCTTTCCAGAGTAGAGATGCCTCATCGTGCACCTGGAGCATCAAGCTCCACCATCGTCCTGCTGCTGCGGGCAGTAGGCTCGCCGCGAGGATCACCATGAGGTCTGCTGGTGTCCTCACTAGCCTGAAAACTCACACGACTGCCTCCAGCCTGTCCTCGGCTGCCTGGGGGTCCGTCTCCCCACGGAACCTGGGTGGTCGCTGGCACTGGAACTCGTGCAGCGCGCTAAGGTGACGTGCATCGTCAGCGGCTGGGGCTGGTAGCATCGGTGGCTCGGTGGGTAAAGGTACCGCCGGTGCCTCTGCTGACAAGGAGCCCTGCACCGAGGCCTCATCGCTCGGTGGGCTATCGTCATGCTCGACTCTCGGAACCCTAGCTGACTGCCATCGTGGGGCCATCCTGAAAAGGAAACAGGTGCGCCACGGTCAAACAATATTCCTGGTGAGCTGACACAAGTAATCACAAAGAAAACTTGAAACACACACGCAATCAATGTTTTCATGCATTAAGTTGGAAATCAGAAGTCAGGGTCCTGGTATATGGATATGTCGGCCGCCGCACCAACACTGGACTCCCTGGACTGATAACCACACTCAATACGCAAAACACTATTGCTTCACATAGAAAAGATCATAGTTCGCGGTAGAACCGAACTCCTCTGATACCAATTTGTCATGACCCGTCCTTGGGGCCCGTGTCGTGACTACCCCAAGCCCGCCTTCCATAGGCCAGGGGCTGGAGACTAGCACCAAGGCGTAAATCCCGGTAAAAAGGGAAGGCATTGCCTTTGTAAAGTAAAAAAGCTCCGCAGAGTACAAGCGGAAGAAGTAAACACTAAGTAAAAACTGAGTACAACAGTATGTATGGAAGGAAAAAGGGGCCGGAAATACAAGCCCAACTGTAAAGTACAACTCGAAAGGGAAAACAGCAACAGTAAAGTAAAGCCGCTACACCGATCTGTCCACTGGAAATCCCACCTGAAGGGTAGGTACAGATAGATCCTCTACTCCTCGGGTCCCGCCGTCCGCTCCGAGCACGTCCCGCCCAGTGGTCCACCTCCAGGTACCGTCCTGCTCTGCAAGCCTCAACCACGATCAACGATGTCCGTCGTCTGCAACCAACACAACGTAGTGCGAGCATAGCCCGTGCAGGGGTGAGTATAAGATACTTAATAGGGACCCCGAGACCCCCCGAAGGTCTCTCCAAATCCACAAAGGATAAACCACAAAGGAAAGATACAATCACGAAGTAACAACCGACACTGCTTAGGTATATTCCCATACATATACCTAATTCATCAATTCCAATACGCTCCAACCTCCGAGCCCAAGCACAACTCAGTCCACATAGGAAAGTATACGTATTCCACATAGGAAAGAAAACGTAATCCACACAGGATAGCACAACACAATCCACACAAGAAAGCAATAGGATTCAGCTCACACAGGTATACTTCGTCTAAAGGTGAAAGGGATGATCAGATACAGATACTGAATCATCTAAGCTGGGACCCACATAGGATACAGGACCAGTTGTCTTCAATGTATCATCTATGCTGGGACCCACATAGGATACAAGACCAGAACTGAACCATCAAAGCTGGGACCCACATAGGATACAAGACCAGCACAGCTAGGACCCACATAGGATACAAGACCAGCTGTCTTCATTGATTCATCTATACTGGGAACCACATAGGATACAAGACCAGTATTGAATCATCCAAGCTGGGACCCACATAGGATACAAGACCAACACAGCTAGGACCCACATAGGATACAAGACCAGCTGTCTTCATTGACTCATCTATACTGGGACCCACATAGGATACAAGACCAGTATTGAATCATCTAAGCTGGGACCCACATAGGATACAAGACCAGCACAGCTAGGACCCACATAGGATACAAGACCAGCTGTCTTCATTGATTCATCTATATTGGGACCCACATAGGATACAAGACCAGTATTGAATCATCTAAGCTGGGACCCACATAGGATACAAGACCAGCACATCTAGGACCCACATAGGATACAAGACCAGCTGTCTTCATCATCGCAGTCCACTGAGGATCTCTGCACAATCGTCGTCGTCGAAGTCACAGCCAGCACTAGGGTTCCCGCACACAGCACGCTCATTCGGGAGGGTCCGCTCCACGAGCCGAGAGGCTGATACATCAACTGGCACATAGTCCGAAGTTGATGTATCCAAAAGTTCTGTATCGTCAATAGGAACTCAATGCAACAGACGACGCGTCAATTGGACGCCCGGTCTGAGAGTTATTGGCTTTTTCGTCCCAGGGGCCCGGTTGGTTTTTAAGAAAAAACCAACCCGACCGTACTCCACCTGCGTCCAAACCTCAGGCGGAGTATGCCAAAAGATCTGTCTCACTAAGAGGAACTCAACAAAGTTGACGACACATCAATCGGACGTCCGTAGCTCAAGATATGAGTGTTTCTGCTCAGAGGGCCCGATTGGTTTCGTGTACGAACCAACCCGGCCGAATTCAAAGTATTCCGAAACCTTGAGTGCAATATACCAAAATGACCGACTCAATCCAAGGATCGCATCGCCGCTGACGACGCGTCGTTTGGAGGTCCGTACCCCGAGTTATGGGCATTTGAACCTAAGAAGTTCGGTAACGGGGGTTTCGGGCCCGGGCGGACACGGCCCGACACCCCCCCGGCTGGCCCGAACCGGGTCGACCCGCCCCGGACAGGGTCGGCCCGGCCCGGCCCGGCTAGGCTCGGCCCGGCCTGGCAGACCGGCCAGGCGCCGGTCCGGCTCGGCGCAGCGCGCTGGGCGCGCTGCCATCTCGGCTTCGGCCGAGCTGATTGAAAAACAAACGGGGGCGCCTGCCCCCCCTCATTATGGGGGGCCGTTTAACTGGCCGGGGGAATTTCATTCCCCCGGGTTGCTCCTTTCCGGGCGGCCAGACCTGGCCAGCCGGCTCCCTCTCAACGGGACTGGCAAAGGCCGGTCCCCTTCCGGCTTCCGACACCGGCGGCCCGGCTGGCCGCTGGTCATCTTGATCCGCCGCGGCCCGGAACCGGCCGCGGCCTTTGCTGTCCGGCGTGGTACGACAGCACCGCGCCCCTCCGTCACGGCCCCGCTCCGGACGTGGCGCCTTCGACTTCCTTCGACGCGACGCGATGGCGTCGCGTTCTTGAATTTCTTTCCATGGCGCGGCGCGACGGCGCCGCGCAATACTTACCGTGTGATACCCGCATGGTGCGACGGCACCACGCCATCCCGTTCCATCCGCAAGAGACAATCATGAACAAAGGAGGGGGCTCGGCCGTGTTTGTGTGGTCCGGCCCCCCTCTCGTTAACGATAACATTTTAGCTGATTAACCACGAAGTTCGACATGCTTGAATCAAGAATGGAAAAATTTAATAAAATAACAATAAACCCCTACCTCGGTTTCAAGTGCGGAGCACGTCAACAAGCCGTGGAATGCAAGCGTCGCGGAGGTCGGGCGTCGCGGGAATCGAACGTTGATTCCATTGACGTCGAGGTGTGTCCGAAGAGGTAACGTCGCTGGAGAAGCTTCGTAAGCTGACGAAGAAAGCCCGAGGAGGAAGAGGCGTCTCCTTTCGTTGACACGGGAAGAAGATCTAAAGAAGCGGCGTCGTCGATCTTCGGAAACACACCGGCTGCGAAGAAGAGAAGAGACGACACATCTTTCTCTTCTTATGGTGACAGCGTTCTTCGTCGGAGCCTAAGTGTTCTTCGCGTTCTTCGTCGTGGTTTAAGAAGAAGAAGAAAGCTTCCCAATCCTCTCAAGTTGGCAAAAGAAAACTAACCAAAATAAAATAAATCTAAGGCTTATTTTATTTACACAACTAAGCCACTTTGAATTTCAAAAGATTGAAATTAAGACACTCATCTTAATTAATAACACAAGTTGTCAAAATTAAAAAGAGAGGAGTTATTGGGAGGTTTAAGGGGAGTTGAAGAGTTAGGGTTCTTGTGGGCCCCACCACACTTAATCCTCTCAAGGGAGGTTAAGTGGATGCGGGTCCCACCTCTTACTCCCTTTGGGAGGAAATAACCAACATGGATAAAAATAAATTGTGTTTCCATAATTTATTTAACTTCATTTAATTTCCCCCAAAACTAAATCTCAACCCGCATAAAATGCAACCTCGGAAAAGGTCTACTTAAGTGAATATCGGCACTGCGAGTTCATCGGTGTCCTCATATTTCAATTCCGAGCACCAGTTCAAAAGTTAGAAAAACTCGCTCGTTCTTTCACTGAACGTACCCGAGCCAAACTTCGTAAATTGATTCCGGGCACACCGGGCCTCGGAATCAGGTGCCGTCAGAAACTGCGTTCTTGTAAAATCCCAAAGAAAAATTAAGAAAAAATTTCCCTTGAATTTTACGGGTCTTTACATTTTAGATAGGACTAAAATCAGGTTTATTAATATATTTGGATACTCATTAATTTCAAATTTATGAGGAAATTGATCAATGAACTTGGAAGGTTGAGATGGAATTTTTAAAATTTTATGAATTTGATAATAGTTAGGATAAAAAGAATTCAAGGTGGAAAGATGTGGGTAATCTGTATAAAATTAAATATAATTGTAAGGGAGTCTTTTTTACTTATTACCCTATATATAGTAAGAATAATTCTCTGTAGTTTTTCAGAAGATTGAGAATGTGTTTTTGGTGTGGTAAAGTAGTATATTTAGCTCTTGATTAAAAATATTTATGCATTAAAAAGACTAATAATAGTCAGATGGAAGTATAAAAATTAATAATTAAAATGAGATGGAATATAATATAAATGTGTGTCTAGAGATAAGTATGAAAGGTGGAAATCATCAAGACAATAAAAAAAAGGTGTGGAAAGGTCATTCTCAAAATCCTTAAAATTAATTAGATTAAAAAATGAAGTGGTAAAGGATGCATTACTTTTTAATTCAATTTATTTCAGTGACTTGTGTGATTATGGATCTATGAATTATTTTATTTTTGAGAATTTTTATAATAAAATAAAAAACTCACCTCAATAAACTGATATATAAATTTTGGAAGAACTCCTGGAGGAAATATTAAAGAGATAATGTCTTATTGAAATCTTCATATTGTTATCTGTAGAATTATTTTTTCTAAAAATATTGTTGTATTACCCATAGTATTTTGATGTTATTTTGGGTATGAATTATCTTTTGGTTTATTGTGATAAGAAATATTTAATATTTAAATAATTCATATTCAATTTTCAGAATGAGTTTCAATTTTTATAAAATAACTAGTTCATATATTGGATAACATATCAAGAAGCTACGAAATTGATTATATATCGGGGTGAAAGTTATATTTCACGTGTCATTAAAAATAGAGGAAATTTTTATATTTGTTATGGGTTTGTGGTAAATGAATATTTAGATATATTTCATATTGATTTTTTATTTTTTATTTTAGATTAGGTTGTTAAATTAACCATTTACACAGTTTTTAATGCTAATATGACTTCAAATCCTCATTATCAAATGGATCAAGTGGATTTATTGGAATTGAATTCAATTAAAAGAATTACATGATAAGGGATTCACTCTCCCTAGCACTTCACCTAGGGTTACACTTATTTTATTCAATAATAAAGATGTTCCATGAGGATAATAATTGATTATATATCACTAGATATCATTATTATTAAGAATAGTCATCATTTTCCTCATATAGATGACTTATTTGATTAGCTCCAGGGAGATCATTATATTTCTTGGATAGACATCAGTTTGGATATAATAAATTTAATTTTAAAGAAGAAAATAGTAAAAATAAATTTTTTTAATAGGGTATAGCCATTACAAGATTACAGTTAGTTAATTTGGGTAAACTAAAGAACTTATTGTATTAAAGATCAAATGAATAGTTTTTTCTTTGATTTTATTGGTAAATTTGTGGTGGTATTCATTCATTATAATTTTTTATATTTTAAATGTTATTAGGATCATTTGAAACATATAAGGATTGTTCAAAATACCCTTAGAGAAAATATTTTTTTTAGAAAATTTTGTAAATATGAATTTTTTTTGCAACTAATTTCATTCCTTGTGAATAATGTAACTAAATATAACATAACTGTAGATAAATATAAAAATATCATGGTGGAAAATAAATCAAAACTATTAATGTCATTGAGATTTAATTTTATTAATAGTTAGTTATTAGAGATTGTTTGTTGAAAAATTTCCTCTATTAAATAATCCACTAACCAACTTAAATCAAAATTATTTGGATTAATTTAAATGAATGATTATAAAGAATGTTTTTGTGAATTAATAAAATATTCGTTAATGCTCTGGTATTTTCCATTCCATCAATAATTGATGAAATTCAAATTTATTTTAATGATTTATTAAATTTACTTGTTTTTAGGAAAAAATATTGGGTAATTTCATATGAAACCTGGAATTTGATACACAATAAGAAAAATTACCGAAAAAATGATATAGGACTTACAGTGGTAATATTTTATTCAAAAATTTGGAGGCATAATTTCTATGGGTGAAATGTGATATATATACATATCAAAAAATTTAATAGTATATATTCAATCAAAAAAAGTAAAACATGGGGAAAAGAACAAGGCTAGAACTGATAAAGGATTTGATTGTACAAATAGTGGTCATCTTGGTAAATAAAATAAGGTAGTGGATTATTTGAGTTGAAAAAATAAAACATCATTACCCATGCTTATAGTTGAACATTATCTAATAGTAAATGATTTAATAAATGTTGAATAGGAAGTTATTTATCTAAAAATGTATTCTCTTTTGTCTCAAGTATCATTATAATTATTCTTTCTAGAAATAATTAAATATGCTCAAATGGAAAATAATACATTTCAATGAATGATAAAACTAGTGAAGGAAAGAAAGTTTCATGAGTTTAATTTTGATAAAGAATCTGTTATATGATCTGGAAAGAGGTTATGTGTACAGAGTGACTCTATTAAAAAAATTAAATTATATATTTAGGTTCATAGCTCTCCACAATCTATCTGAATTGCTATCAACAAGATGTATAAATATTTTTAGGAATATTGTTGATGGGAATTAATGATGAAATTTATTATTGATTATACCTTGAAATATTTTATTTTTCAATTGGTTAAAGCTGAATGAAAACAATAATAGGGAATTATTCAGTCATTGTCAATTATAGAATAGAAATGGGTGTGTGTATATATATTCATTACATTATTGGATTACACAATAAATCTTAAGGTAATAATAATTTATGGGTTATTTTTTACCATTTGACTAAATCTACTAATTTTCTTCCTACTAGATATGATATTTTTATCACTTTTTGAACATTATCATGAAGTGATAGTCATGTTATATGTATTTTCTATCACTATATTATATTATAATGATATAATATTTATATAAAATTTTTGGAAGTGACTTTAGAATTCATTATCTACTAATTTATGTATTAGTACATATTTTTATCCTCAATATGATATCCAATTAGAGATAAAGATTCAGAATTTATAGAATATGCTCTATTTTTTCTCATGTAATTATCATAGAGGTTGGTGTCAATAAATTTTAATGGAGGGATTTTCATAAAATAATGGTCTTCATGTTTGTATTCAGAAGGAACCACTTGATGAATTATATGGAAATCAATGTCAGACCTTAGTATATTGGGAAGAAGTTGGGAGAGAAAACAACTAAGACCTAGACTGGGGAAACATAAGGATGATAAGGTAAATATGACTCAATATCATATGAGGGTGTCATAGAGTATACATAAGAGCTCTATTTATAATAGGAGGAATGATATTTATTTTGATGTATGGGACTATGTTTTTAATAAAATATCTCTATATAAAGGGGTGATGTGTTTCAATAGTAAGGGGAAATTAATCATGTGGTTTATTAGTCCATATGAAATTAAGGATAACAGGTGATTGGTTTCTTTAAGATTATTATTAAAAATGATTTTTTCCCAATTACATTATGAGTTTCATGTTTATTTTTAAGGAAGTATGTACCTAATTCATCGCATGTATTAATCTATACAGTGGTATAGTAAAGGATAAAATTTTTTATAATGGGAAACCAATAAATATTTTTGATCATATAGAGTAGGTGTTGTAGAATAAAGTTATATGATTATTTTAAGTTTTGTGAAAAAATTATATTATTTAAGAAGCAATATTGGAACATAAAAATTATACGAGATAAAAAAATACTCAGATTTTTATCAATAAACAAAATTTTGTGGAAACAATTTCATTAAATGGGGAGAATGTGATGACCCAAGTATTTTTTTAAGGAATTAATTAAATGTTTATATTTATATTAATTTATTTAAACATATTAAATTTTATTATTATAACCAATGAAATAATTTTATTACATTATAGAATAAGAAAATGATTTATCAATTTAAAAGTAGTAATTTTTCTTCAAAATAAATTTTTCTCAATGTGTTATATGGTTTTGTTTAAAAATTAAATATCAAAATTTTATAATTTGAATTTAATATAAAAAAATTCATTTTTTGATTAATCATATAAAAATTATCTCTGGTTGAATTTTGGATATTTTTCTAAAAAGGATGATTTTAGGGTGAATAGTGAAAAATTATTTTTTAAAAAAATAACATAACATGCTTTAATCATTATTAATAAGAATGAAAAATATATATAGGAATAACTTTTATTGAAAAAATAATAATTTGATGATTAATATAAATAAATTAAAAATAATATGTCCAATTTGTAAGTCGGTGCTTGATTTTTTTGGATCAAAAGTAATATTTTATTAAAATAAAATACTATTTTGGTGATTTTCCTTTATATAAGTATTCAAATTTCACTATTAATTTTTGGATGGATTATAAAGTCACACAAAACATGTTTTTAACCATAAACTAATACATTTTGTTCAAATCAATACTATAAATTATTTTGGGTTAGATTCTATTTTATGCAAAAAGATGGATTTAAAAAAATATTTTTATAGCGTTATTCATAAATTTATTAAAATTTGTTTTTACAACATCTAGAATTTAAATTTTTTATAATGATGTCAAATTTTTTAATTATAATTTTAAATATATATATATAAATTCAATTTCATTTTTAGTTGTAAAAAATATGTTTTCATTGTAAAAGGTATTCAACTCGATAATGGTTAAATGTGGTAAATGGTTTAGATTATCAGATAAGGTTGAAAAAATATAAAAAATATTATATTTAAATGGGTGTGTAGATTATTTCAAATTATTTTCCTTATATATTTCAAATTCTTATCCATATTGGATCCACTTTCTTTGATAATTACTTCCCATTTTTATATTGAGAAATTAATATTAAAAAAATGTCAACCCTCTAATCTATAAAAGGACCCCTTCACCACCTCACTTCTCCACACAACTTTAGCATATTATATTTTCCAATAACTATGAATATCCTTCCAAAAATATTATTTACCACATTATAGGGTTTTAATTCATAACAAAATACCAATCTAGGAAGGCTTAAAGAGATTACTAATAAAGGATATCCAAGGAAGAGGAGATTATATCAACTAAGTTATTTCAAGTTTATTTATTATTAAACCTACTATAAATCTATTATAACCATAATAATATAATGAAATAATTATCATTATTATGAATTTTTTTTATTATTTTGATGGAACAACCTTTATCCTCCTTTCTCACTTCCAGCGAAAAATGAAATGGTCACCCATGTTACGTGCAGACTACCACCATTATGAATGTTGTATTTCATTTTTCATCACCAAATTTTATGGATGCCTCTATAAATTAATTTCATTAAATAATATTATATTTAAAAATTTATTACGGGTTTTAAAATATAAATTGGATATTCTATTAATAATAATAATAATAAATGGATATCATACAATTTAACCTCCTAAAATGAGCATATCGATGGGTGGAAAGTGAAAACATGGACAAGGAAGAAAATCATAAAAAATCACATTCATTGATAAATATCATTGACCAAAATAATTTGAGTGATCTATATAAAGTTAATAGTAAACTGAAGAAGCAAAAAAGAGGTCATTGATATCATAAAAAATTATTATAATAGGAAAACATTTTATTTTAAGACCCTTTTCATAAAGTAGATAAATCTTTCACAATAATATATAATTATTTTATTTAATTCCATTTAATAAGAAGAATATCACCCTTTAGTAGTTCCTTGAACAATTCCTATTACATCCCTGAATCTCATGAATAAAGGTGAATTTGTGATTCCTAAAGAACTATCATATCATGTGATCCATAAATAGAAAGATAATTAATTACATATATCATTTGTTTTAATAAGAAACAAAAAGGTTTGAAAAGGTAATCCATATGCATAAATCCTGATATGGTGATATAATACCTTAATATCTAAAACCTCATCTGAATTTTATCTTAAACCACCTAATAAATGGTCAACTTTATAACACTCTCAAATGATGAAGTCGATAACAATATAAAGATGGTTACTAAATAATATTAACATTGATCCCCCATATCTAATAAAGTATCTATTTTTGTCACATTCCAAACATTATATTACGTTCATTGTATATTCCTCTTTAAACATGGTAATAACCATAATTACAATAAATTATTTTGGAAAACATGCATGCTTCCTTATTCCAGAGATTAATAGACATATTTATTAAATCCAAGAATTTTTAACATCATTCATGATAAACTAAAACACTTTTTTAGAAAATCCTTAATCGGTTTTAAGTTCATATATAATATCCAATTTACATTATCAATATCAATTAGATCATTTTCCAATATAAACTCAATTTTATCTATTTAATGGACATATTAAAGGTAACCTTACCTTAATAAAAATATCACCATTTCATTTAATCACTTTCTATATCATAAAAACTATTTAATATATCTTTTAAAATACCTAATTAAAAACTAATACTGAAAATAATTATGTATATCATGATTCATATAACATAATAATTGAATTCCAAGACATAAATAATTCATTAATTAAACATTATTCTTAAGACATTACTTAGACTTCATCATCTTATTCCTCAATACCCCTTTCCTATAAGATGAAATATGAATAATTTTATAAGATTCTTTAACCAAAATTTAATCATTCTTCTTATATTGAATGTAAATAAATATTTTTAAGACATATAATACATTAAAACATCATTCTTTTTTCTATTTATCATTAGATGTATAACTAATACCCATACCTCCATATAGATTTTATTCAAGAGATTTTGACTTAGGGTATTGATTTTTATAATCATCATACTTTCCACATATAAAATATTCAATGTCAACATAGTTCCTTCAAGTTACCACTATTAACTATGATTGGAAAGCACAGTGTGAGAAACACTTATCCTAAATGAAAACCACATAATCATGAAAATTCACTTATAGGATGTGTAAATCATGAAACCTACTTTTAAAATGATTACACATAGGATTATCCTTCAAGAAATCCCAATACATATCCTTATAAATATCCCTATAGATCTCACTAATGCTTTCTCATCGTAATATCCAATGGTTAAATAAAACATTCATCTCCTACCAACTATAGAGATCTAGGCATAATATACATGGATATTTATATCATTTTTGATAAATATTTATCACATTACCAAAAAAACATAAGCAAGGATATTAAGAGTTTATTTTGTTGTGAAAATTGAAATCACAATCATCTAACTTGGTGAAAAATCCTCAATAACTCCCTTAAATATCTTTCCCTTTGTTACTCCTACATGAAACCTTTCTTCATAACTCCGGGAAAGAAAAAATAAGAAATAAGTGAGCTAATATTATTAGTAAGGTTAATCAAATGATAAATATAAGAATAATATGAGAATGAGGGAATGATAACATGATCATAACATTATAAGATCATGCCCTACATATAAAAGATCACAATTAGTGTTCATGGAAGAAACATTGGCATTTTATAAGACATGAATCATAAGTGAATCAAGAGACCAACCCATGAGATCCTAACGGGGTAATAAGACTTGGAATTGTGAAATACACATAATAATAGAGAACACTATTTTAATGAAACCAACCATGTCCTTGATAACAAGTTAGTATTAAGTTAATCACCTATGTACCTTCTTCAAGCCTGGGATGCCCTCACGTGTACCCTATTGTTTAAATAATGTGATGCCCTCTCATACACCCTATGGTGTGGGATTGGGATTCCCTCCAATTCACCATCTAATTTTGGAATTTTTATACCCTCATATGTACATTGTTGTATTGGACTTGGGATTCCCTCCTATGTACCCTCTTTTTTCAGGCATGGGATGCCCTCCTGTGTACCCTCTTGTTTCTGGATTGGGATTCCCTACCACGTACCCTCTTGTTTTGGGCTTGTAATGCCCTCCGATGTACTATTTGAGATCATAAAACATTTATCGTTACCCAATGTAGTGTATGGAGATATCAGTGCCACTCATTACATAATAAAATCATATATACATTCTCTAAAAGATAATAAATCTTTCATCAAATCCTGACATATAAAATGAAATGGGTTTCATAAACATCATATCACAATCAATGAAATGAAATTGGTATCATAAAAATTTAATCATATAATATCCTCTAGAAAATATATATGTTAAAAAATCATTTAATGGTATAATAACCCATGAAATAAAGTGATTTTTATAGGCATTATATCATGGTATTACCCATTGAAGAGAAATGAGACTTATAAACAACCTTTCATCAAATAATAAACCATTGTTATGAATAATAATCATGTTTATATTGGATAATATCCCCAAAAATTAATAAAATAATTAAAATTATGTCATCTTAGAAGCAATATAATTTTGAGAAATCATTTAAAACTACTCTTGAGGAAAATAATCTTTAAACATTACAAAGGGTCCCATACCACTTTAAAAAAATTGAATCATAATCCCCATTAAATAATAACATTACATGAATCTTATAATATCATTAAAAGAATTATATTAATGATATAAAATTTCAATGGAAATTATATACCCCTCCTGAAATACTATTGGTTCATAACATAATATGTGTCTCAAAGAAGGAAAATTAAGACAATATTTCTTTTCATATTTGGTAACTATTAAATCATAAAGCACATAAATTAATAAAATAAAATGACACTTATAAAATCATTAAATTATTTATATTCATGAGATAACATTTCATAGTTCAGTATATACACCAAACAATAAAAATAAGTTCTGAATATATAATATATATTCTAGAAATACAAGTGAGACAAGAAAACCCTTTCTTTAAGTCCTTAATTTCAGCATACATGTTATAACTAGTTTATAATAGGTATAAGTTTATTATAAATATAAAAAATAACTATATTATTATATATAATACCATATATTATTTTAATGTCACTAAATATTAACCATTTATTGACAATTCTTTGTTAAAGTTACATTTTTCCAAATAAACACTTTTTTTTATCCGTATATGTTTTGACATGTTAATGTTGATCCTATTACTTATATCATGATATAATTATTTAAAGAATTTAACAATGATATTAATATCATATATATTAAATATATAATTATTTATGAAAATATATAAGACATATAAATATGAAATGGAAAACACTATTCTGGGGGAAGGTAGGTCGTACATACGCATGAATGTTATTTCTGTTTTCTTATAGTACTGAATGAAATAAAGTAAATAGAAAATATGTAAATATATATATATATATAACAATAAAATAGAATTATTTTTTCATATATATCATATATATTATCTAAACTTATCTTTAATAAATTCCATGTAATGTGTGAATGAATCACATCGCTTTTAGGAGGTGGTAGTCCACACGTCCACTAACGAAGTTATTGTATTTACAAAAAAGGGTAAATCATAATGTCAGGGTTATATATTTATTAAAAAAGTATTATTACATCATAAATTACATATATATAAAATAAAAATAATATTTCCATCATAATTCCCAACTATGATAGGTGGTAAAAGAAAAATAGACATTGTTTCACGATTTGGTAGTACGCCGTACACACGAATGATGAGTTATTTACCCATTTTTTGGATGTGTGTGTAGGTGTAGGTAAAACCCTAATAATAAAAACATATTAGAATATTTTGGATACTGAGGTTATTATATAACCATGTAATAAGATAACTGAATGGGTGGAGAAAGAAATAAAACAGAAACACCCATTGAAGAACATTACCACTTTTTTAGGTAACTCCTTTTGGATTGCACTAAAGGGGTTCCTTGGTTGGATTTATAACAAAATTTAGGCTTTTTATATGATATTATTAATTTTGGGATGTTATTTGAGTAGATATTCAGTTATAAAAAGTATCATGATAGGTGTCAGGAAGGGGAAGAGTGAATGCATTTTTACAGGGGAGAAGGAGTAGCATTCTTTTAAATACCAAAAGGTAAACACTATTGGGAGGTCTAACATACATAATGTGATTTAATAATATTAATATAATATATTAAATTTCAATTATGTTTGAGAACCCCCCCTACAACAAAAATAAGTGCATTTTTATAATTTTGTTTCTTAACTTCTATGTTTCCCCACTTTTAGCATTTTGGTTTTTATTAAGTTAACTAGTTTTCTAACATATGAATTTTAACAATTAATACTAAATTAAATTGATATTTATTATAAAATATATTCCCACTTAATAATAAATTTTATATCAAATTTCAAAAAACCCCATGTGTTTTGGAAATTAATTTTTAAATGAGTGCATGTAACACACAAAAATTCTACTTTAACTAGAAATGTGATGATAATGTTTTTACTATTTTAAGGTCAATATATTAATTATAAATGATCAATTGGTCCAATAATAGACACTAGTTTATATTTATTTACATTTAAAACCCATTATAAATAATATAAGTTTTCTCATAAATTTTAAATCTCTTAATAAAATATCATTTTTTATAAAATAACATTAATCCCAACTTTGAAATTATTTACATAAATTAAATTCATATATATAAAGAAAAATATGGAATTTAAATTAATAATTTCACATTTCATTAAAATTTTTTATTTTTCTAAAAAATTATCGCAATAATTCAATCAATCTACTTCACTTTTTTTATTTCTTGTCTTATTTATTGTAGTTAATTATTTAATAAATAATTATTGTATTTGACATTCCTGAAGCAGTCAATCTTACAAATTCATATATAAAAATTGAATATAAATTATTATGATTAAAAAAATATTTTAAATTTCAAAATAATTTATAAAACCAACTAAATTATTTTTTTCATATCTCAATTATTTATAAATTTTAAAGGTAAGGAAGGTTATTTTCTAGTCGCTTACCATGCTTAACATATTATATAGGTATCTTTCATAGAATAATATCCCAATTAATAATGAGAATATATAATAAGGTTGTGATGGTATAAATATTTCAATAAAATGGATTTTGGAAAGTTGTTGGTTTATTCAAACACCTTATATTCTAAGTTTAATCATTAATTAAGATTGTTCTTACCTTAATTGTTGTAATTAATTTTTACTATTCTCACTAACAATTTTAGTCAAAAACTTAATTATATATTATTATACCTCACATTTCATACTTTTCAGAAATAAATATATCATTTTTTCAAAATTAAATTCATATAAGTCTGTAGAATTATTTTAAAATTAATCTCACAGACGATGCGAGACAATAGGTTATGAAGGAGAAAAGTTATAAATTTTGAACTATTTTTATATACAATTTCGCATTAATTTTTTTTTTAAATATACAAAATTAGATCATTTTTTGTAAAATTTACCTCATTAAACATTAAAATAAAATAAAAAAATTATTTTAGTATAATAATAAATTAGATAAAAAATTAGTTTTCAATTAAAATTTAGTATTTTTCACTATTTATCCTAAAAAATAAATATTTAGAAAAATACAAAAAATTCAAACTCTGATAAAATTGAAATTAATAATTCAAAAAATAATTTTATTTTATCTAATTAAAATTTTCAAATCCTCAAAAATTAATTTTATTATTTTTCACAGAAAGAAAAAATGAAGTTTTTTAAGAAAACAGTATTTTTTCCAAACACAAAGACTTTACCGAAAATTATATTTTTCATTATCAATATATATTTAATATATGAAAAAATTAAGAATAATATATATAAAAATTTATTACTATTATTATTACTATGTTTTACAACTATCTTATAACAATTTTTTTAAAATAATAAAATCTGCTTTCATGGAAACTCAGTGTTACGTGTAACCCATGCTAAGTCGATATTCCATGTATAATAATCATAAATTATTTTATTATATAAATAATGTTTAGCTTACATTATTGTGGAAGAAAATAAATCTTATAAATTTAATTTATTCCAAAAATATCATAAAAACTTAGGGTGATGCATTCTTCCCCCCTAAAAATGAATTTCTCCCTTCTAAGTCATCTATGTTATCAAAAGATTAATAATTAAAATCTATTTTCATATAAACCCTATTCTTAAAAATTAATACTATAAAATAATTTAAAAATGAATCTTTTGTAACATGATGGTTATCCAAAGTAACTCATAACTAGGTTTCCACATATGAGAACATAGGTTGGAAGTGAAAACATAGACATGGAAGAAAAGCATAAATAATCATATAGATTGATAAATATCACTAATCATAAGATAGTGGGTGATCCAAAAAAAGTTAGGAATAAAAAATCCATAAACTAAAGAATAATGAAATAATTAATTGATATTATAAAAATTATGATAATAGGAAAACATTTTATTTCAAGACCCTTTTCTTAAAGTTGATTAATTTTTCACAAGAAGATATACTTACTTGATTTCATTTCCTTTCATAAGAAAAATACCTCCCTTTGGTTATACCATTAGAAATTTCCACATAATCTCTTAATCTTGGTAATTAAGGTGAATTTTTTATTCCTGAATAACTAAAAGATCATGAGCTCCACAAATATAATTATAAGTCATTACATTCATCTTTTTTATCATCAGACTAAAATGGTTATCTCAGGTAATCCAATATGTATAAATCTTTATAGGGTGATATAATACCATAATCTGTAAAACCTTGTCCAAAGTTTAACTTAAACCATCCGATAATTGTTCAACCTTATAACCATTCCATGTGATAAAAATACAAAACATTATAAAGTTGGTTACTAAATTATCTTACCATTGATGTCCCATATATCAAAAAGTTACTTTTGGTTGTCATAATCCAAACATGTAAATAAATTCATCATATATCAATATAGACATGTCAATAACAAAAATTACAATAAATCCTATTAGGATAAATGAATTATTCCTTATTCTAATGATTACTAGATTTATTGGTTAAATACAATAAAATATAATCTTAATCCATGATAACATAAACCAATTTGTAAAAAAATACTTATTCGGTTATAGGGTCATCGATACTATCCAATTTACTTTATCCAAATCAATCATATATCTATCCCTAATGAATATTACTTCCTTTATATCTTGAACACATTAAGGGTTCCCTTAACTTTATAAAAATATAAAATTTTTATTAAATAACTTGTATATGTCATCATCACTATTTAAAATATCCTTTTCTAATCATTAATGAAAACATATATTTAAAATATATATATATATTTTATGATTCATATAATATATTCATTGAATTCTAAACCTTAAGGACTTTATTCATTCAACATTATTCATAATCCATTACCCGGGATTCATCATCTTATTCCTTAATACTCTTTCCTATAATATGAATTATAAAATGTTTTTAAGGTTCATTAAAATCAATTTAATCATGCTTCATACATTTAATCTGAAAAATACTATTAAAACATCTGATACCTTTCATATATTGTTTTCAGTATCTTTATCATTAGTAGTATAACCAATACTCATACCACCTTTAAGATTCACTTTATAATATTTCCACTTTGGGCATCAATTTTTATAATGACCATACTTTCCACATCTGAAACATTCATTTCTAACCAATTCCCCTCTATTTATATCTATTTAACAAAACCATAAAGTATAGTGTGAGAAAAAATTATTAAAAAAGAAAACCACATAATCATAAAAAAGCACTTGCATGGTTCCTAAATCATGAAACCATCTATTAAATAGATTAAACCTCTTGTTTATCCTCAAATACATCCCTGGAAATATCTTTAGAAATATCCCTAGGGATCTCAGTAATGTTTTCTCATCCTAGTTTGCAAAGGATGACTGAACCTTTCATTTACTACCAACTGTAGTGACCAATGCATAACATACATGGATATTACATCATTTTAGATAAATATTAATAAAATTAAAAAAAATCCTCAAGGCCAGTAATTGTTTAGTGTATTTGGAAAATTTAAAATATAATCTTCTAACTTGGTGAAATATAATCAATATCCCTTAAAGATCGTCCCCTTCAGTACACCTACTTAAAACATTTATTTATAATCTTGGGAAAGGACTCACAAAAAAGTGGTTATATCAGATGATTAGTAAGTGTATAAAAAGGATATATATAATCATAATAGGATAATAATGTTTTCCTAACATCATCATTACAATTTAAGATTGTACCATGTATCAAATATCATAATCAAGATTCATTTCATAGTGATTGGATGTTTATAAGATTTGAATCCTAAGGGAATCAAGATAATAAACCATGATAGAATAAAAAGATAACAATACATGGAATTGTGGAATGCACATAATTTTAAAGAAAACTATGTCAAGGATGCCTACTAATAACTTTATAACAATTTATCCCTATGTTAATCACTTGTATAACTGCATCGGACTTGTGATTCCCTCTTCTCTACTATCTTGTTTCAAGATCGGGATACCCTCCAACGTGCCCTCTGGTTTGGTCATTGTATGAACTCCTATCCACCCTCTTGTTTTTGTCTTGTGATTCCCTCTCATGTAAACTCCGGTTTTGGGCTTTGGATTCCCTCCCATGCACCCTCTTGTTTTGGGCTTGGGCTGCCCTCCCTGGTACCCTGTTGTTTCAGGCTTGTGATGCCCTCTAGTGTTCCCTATTATTTTGTGCTTTTGAATCTCTCTTATGCACCCTTTCATATCATAAAACATTAATCATTACCTAATTAATTGTAGGTAGATATGTTTTCGACCCATTATATAATAAAATTATACAAACAGGTGACAAAAGATAATAAAACATTCATCAAATAATGAACCCTAAAAAGGGAAATGATTCATAAAAATTATATAAAAATACATGAAATGATATGAGTATCATAAAAATTTAATCATTTCAAAATATATGGAAATAATAAAGGTTTCATAATAATTTTATCCAAGAATAACTCCTAAATGTAAGTGAGTTTCATAAAGATTTTATCATCGTATAACCAGTGGTAGAGAAAATGGTCTTATAAATAAAATGTCATCATATTATTAAACCATTAAATGAAAGAATAATAATATTACTATTGTATTATAACCCCATTAAATAATAAACTAAATAAAATTATATAATGATATATGGAAAATAATTTTGAATGATCATTTGAAACCATTCTTGAGGAAAGTAATCATTAAACAATTCAAAGTGTTTCATACCAATTTGAAACATTTGAATCATGATCCCCATGAAATAATAACATTTCATGAAACTTATAATATCATTAAAATAATTTTATTCCAAATATAAAATTTCAAATGGAAGTATATACACCTCATAAAATACTATAGGTTCATACGTAAGATGTTTCTCCAAGATGGAAAATTAAGACAAAATTCCCCTGCCTATTTGGTAAAGTTTGAACCATAAACCCCAGGAAAGAATAACATCAATTAAAACATTCAATATGATTAAATAAAGTAAATTAATTTTATAACATGTCATAGGGAATTATATACACCCCAAAACAAGAATAAGTGTTGAATATATCATAAATCTGATAGCAAAAAAGAGAGATGAGAAAAACCTTACATTAATTCTTGGCTAACATCACACTTGATAAACCTCTTATATAATAAGTATAAGTATTCTATACATATTCCAGAGAAACATATCCTTATATATCATACCATATATTATTTTATTATTATTTTATATTCCCTTTTTATAATAATTTCATGTTAAAATAATGTTTTGGGTAATAATTGCATTGTTTTTCATATATGTTTTGACATATAATTCTTCATCCACTTACATATATCATGATTTAATTATATAAATAATTTAAAATATTATATAAATTTAATATATATTCATTATATTATTATTTATAATATTCAATTAAAGATAGAAATATAAAATTAAAAACACCGTTCATGGAGACGGTAGGTCGTATGTACGCATGAACGATGTTTCCGTTTTCTTGTCGAGTTGAAAGGAAGTAACTAAATGACATATATGTGTATATATATATAATATCATTACTGTATCATTATTATTTCATATATATATCATATAAATTCACTAAACCCTTCTTTAATACATTTCATGTAAAGTGTGAAAGAATCACATTGCTTTAAGGAAACGGTAGTCCACACGTCCACAAACAAAGTTATCATATTTACAAAAAAATTGAAAGCATGAAGGTATGTGCTATATAATAATTAAAAAATAGTAAATACATAAAAAATAATAAACATATATATATAATAAAAATATTATTCCCATCATACTTAACAACCCAGAGAGGTGGTAACGGAAAAAACGAACGACATAGTTTTGTCAGGTGAACTACCACAAAATTTGGTAAGGGAAGTGATGACCTTTATCAGTGCTAAACATAAAGCATTGATAAAGGGGGTGCTTTTATCATTGCTATCTATAAGCACTGATAAAGTTAACCTTTATCATCACTAAGACAAGAATTGATAAAGGGTATATTTATCAATGCTATTATTAGCACTGATAAAACTTTTTATTATTAATTTATATAATATTATTATATTTATATTCCAAAATAATGTTTTTTATATTCATTAAAAATTATATACCAATATTTGTAAGTATATACTATTAGTAGTTATAATTATTATTATTATATATATATAAATTTATCCAATATATCATTTTAAATAAATATATATGAATATAAATTAATTAATAAAATTATACTTCTATAAAATAAGTATTTATAAGTGATATAATTTTAACACTGATAAATAGATGCTTTATTAGCACTAAAATTATAGCTCTTATAAATAACTAATTTTTCAACACACTGATAAAGGTGTATCTTTATCAGCGCTAAAAAAGCACTGATAAAGGTATGTTTTATCAGTGCTTTTATTTTAGCACTGATAAAACATACCTTTATCAGCGATTTTAACTAGCACTGAAAAAGGTTCCATAATTTTTTATAAAAGAACCCTAACAGGTCCCTCCTCTCTCACATGCGTTCAAGCCTTAATGAAAGCTGAACCCAACCCCTCTTCTGTCGTGACCCCTCTTCCTCCTCCTCTACATCCTCTGCCGCTGCTGCCTCCTCAACCACTGCCTCCACCAAAAAGTTATATTCTTTGAGTTTATCAGAAATTATGGATGAGATTAAATGAGTTTTATGAAGGTAAAATATGTTATGGGTTAACCTAGACTTGTGAATTCTTTATAAACATGAAGCAAATGTATATTCCTTGAGTTATTAATTGCATAAGTGGTTCCATACCAAGTATGGGATATATGCATGGTGGTGCCTTAGAAAATGGGATGTGGAAGGTATCGGTAATTTCCTTGATTTGAGATTGTATAGGCATTGAGATTCCTAGGAATATTTTTGAGAAGGGTTCCTTGATTTTAGATTTGTTTGGTATCAAGGTATGTTTCAAGGGTAATATTAGTATGATTCCTAGCCCTGTGTTTTTTATGTGTTTCTTAGTGGAGTTGCTACTATATTATGGATGGACAGATGTTATTTTGAGATGATACTGGTTGAATGGAATTAGTGTGGTTTTCATGAAAATATTAAGAATGTTAATCTTGTTGGAAATTAGCATGGAGGATATTTATTTTGATGATTGACATACCATGGAGCATGGTCATGGGTTTAGGTATGTGAGCCTAATATATTTGAGATATGACTTAGGTTATTCCATGTGGGGTGATAATTTAAGGTATCATAGAGATTTACACATGTCTAGACATGCATTATTTCGATAATAAGGGTTGTTGATCAATGTTCTAGAGATTGGCTCATGCAGTTTCATGGGGTGTATATCGGTATGTTTATAGATCAGGTTAATTAGTGTATCTCATGAAGATGGTATTTTTGTATAAAAAAATAGTGTTTGACTTGCGGGATCATGATTCATGTAATTTTATCAGGTTGTACAATATTGTACACCCATTATGTTGGATGAGGTGAGAATGGTACACACCGATTATGCATGGTACCCATTTAAATTTTAAGTTGGTGAGATATAAAGTGTGATCCGAGGACCAATGGATTTGGAGAAATTATTTTAGATTCGATTTCTTATGGTTTGGATGAAATAGAAAATTTCAATCTATGGTAGAGGATATTCCACAAATATATCAAATATAGTGTCATGTTTGATCTGAGAGTTGATCCCAAATACATGTTTCTTTGAATAAATGATAATCGATCAGAATAAGTAACACACATTTGGTTATATAACATGTTTAGGTGATTCTCGATAATAGGTATAAGGTAATAATGTAGTGGGCAGTGAACCAATGGTTGTTGACGGTGGGACTTTCATTTCAGATGAACTTCAATGGGTGATGGGTATAATATTTCAGTGATCGGAGAATATGTGGAACTTGTTATTTAATGTTAGTGATTAGGTATGATAAATATGATCACATATATTAAATATGTATGATAATAGATGGATCACTCACTATAGAGGTATGACCCTCATGCTACAAGGGTCTTCAGTATAATGGGACTGGTTATTGGATGGTTGATATGACATTTTTATATCGTTGAGTTGGTGAATTTTATTTATATGGTCCCACATAAATACTATATTTATATTTTAAATGATGTACAAGATAAAATATATATGTTTACAGAATGGTCAAGAAAATCATGATGTGATCCAATGGTGATTCATGACGTAAATCATGATTCATCATGTGGTTTTTGGAGTAAAACCAATTGATCTCATTATTTAAGGGGTGAACCTATTTCTTCACATGATTCAAGGATTGAATCATGTGAATAAATGTAGTGGTGGTGTTTTCCCTATGATTATATGTTCTAGTCAATATAGGGAAATGGTCACTTCATATTGGGTATGACAGGTTCATTATGAGGTTTGACTGGTACTTTTGAGGGAGAGTCAGCGTTTTAGGGCCTTGTTAATAAGTTGTAGAGACTTGTTTGATTCTCTTTGGAAACAAATATGACAAAGAGTACTAGATTTTGGAGGGTTTTTTCATATGTGTTTTGGTTTGTTTAGTTGTAAACCACACCACATGGTTATTGGACTACTGGATTATGTGTTACAATAGGAGTTTATAATGGTGGGGATCACATTGTATGAGGATCATGGTGGGTATCACCATGAACTTGATGATGTGTTTGGTGAAACAAATTGTGCCCTTGAATGGATGGTTTTCACAGATCATCATATATAGGTTTCAATGATGTTTAACCAGACATGTCCCATTCCTAAATCTCATTAGACATATTTTGGATAGGTAAAACATGTGAGTTCTCATTTTATGTCTTCTTTTTAGATGGAAATCTCCTATATTGCATGCCTCTACTCTATCGCAAAAGCCCCTATGTTGCTCAATGAATGAAACCTTTGTAGTGAGTTTTGTCCTATTACTCATTTGTTTCCTCTTGTTCACATGTTATTATTGTTTGATATTGATGGTAAAAATGTAAAATGTAAGGGCTAAATGCCTCGCTAAAAAACATGGATGTTGGTGGTCCTTGTTTGTGCACTAATTGAATTGCATTTTGGTTGGTTCCTATTGAACATTTCAATATAATAATTGGTAATTTATATATACATAACTTATGAACGAACGCCTCATGATGATAAAACTTCTATGATAACCCCTGAATTAGCAAACAAAATTGAATAAAGGATGCTTTGAAAAATCTGAAATTGTGATTGCTTGGTTTGTATGGTGTTGTTATTTTGAGCACGATTGTTTGTTTGTATGGTGTTTTGGTTGTTGGAATGATTGGTAGGAAATTATTTTTCCTTGTTGTAGTTCTTCCACCAATTAATATCAATCCAAACTTTACCCATTTCAATGGCACCACCACTTTGTTACATGTGCAATTCCATTGAATCCTAGAAAACCACTTCACTAGAGGACTCTATGTGACACTTTATAGACACCCTATGTTGAGTCAATAGTTCTCTTTTGACATTTATATCCTGTTTTGGAAATCACAAATGTCTTTTAACATGCTAATCGTACTGATCATACTAATCATACTGACCATGATGATCGTACTGACCATGCTAATCATACTGACCATGCTGATCGTACTGACCATGCTGATCGTACTGACCATGTTGATCGTACTGACGATGCTGATCGTACTGAAAATGTTGATCGTACTGACCATGCTGATCATACTGACCATGCTCATCATACTAACTATAATTTTTGTACTGACTTTGGAAATTGTATTGACTCTTTTAATCATACTACGTTTTATAAATCATTCTCAGTTTATATCATACCAATACATTCCACTAAGGAATACTCTTAGTACGCATACTTTACTATCATTACATGCTTGTTTTGGTCCTTTATAAAAAACACATGATTCATATTAATTGTACTCATGTTTATCATCCTCATATATCTTTTTTTAACCAAAACGATGTCATGGAGTTAGATATAAACTAATCAAAATGATGTCATGTTTTCTGTTTCAATATGACCGTTATAATTCCAGGTGTCCAAGTCCATCCAAGTTTTCCAGATAAATATGACCGTTGGAGGAAATATGATCATTGGAAGCTAAGTCATATAAATTGGAGGTCATTTAAAGCCAAGAAATAACTTTGAAAAACTGTGAGACTTTCTATTATCAAGTTATAGAGAGAGACACCGTGACTTCTCTCCTGCTTCGTGTGAAAGCCTTGAGATTACAAAACGTGAATGGCCTATTCTTAGTTTTTGTATTCCACTAAGTGCTTTGTTTTGCTTTATGTGACCGATTAGGTAATAATGATTGAGGGCTGCTGGGGATATGCAGACGGTGCTACCGATCATCGTATCGAGGGCTTTCAAGTGATTAAAAGACCGAGGTGATGATTACCTACAAAATCGAGGGCTTGAGGGGATAGAAAAACAGACGTACCGATTATCGTATCGAGGTCTTGTGGGGATAGCAAGTAAGAGGTACCGATCATCGTATCGAGGGCTTGCGGGGATAAAAATACATACGTACCGATCATCAAATCGAGGGCTTACCAAAGAGGTGGTAAGAAAGACCTATTATACTAGGTGAAAGGATAAACCTTCTCTTTAAGTCAAAAGAATTGTAATACTTTTACATTTCCGCCGCTATTTGTTTTAAGAATGGGAATTGTATTGTTTTCCTTTCTTCATTCCATATTCATTTATAATTGTTTCAATTACAATTATTCTATTACATATTGTATCGATTGATTCTATACGCTTTATGGTAGAATCCTTCACTATTGTATTACTCTGATTATTATATTCATCTTGAATACAACTGCTTTACTTTTCTTATAGTATTAAACCATTTCATACCTTTATATTCAATACAACTATGGTTGTTTGTTTTTGTTGGGAATTGTATTAGTTTAAGATCTTTTAAACTAATTTCTTAAGTGTTTAAACACAAAGTTTTTAAACCTACAATTCACCCTCCCCCCTCTTTTATTGTTCCATATAATATACATATACATATACACAATCGATCCAACAATTGGTATCAGTGCAGGTTTCTACTAATTTGTATTACTAGCTCTATTGTTTCCAAATTTCAGTTTCAATTATTTACTACACTAACGTGTGAAGTGGAATAGTTTTTGTTTTTATTAGATGGCAGGAATGAATATTGGGTCAATTGATAATCTAAATCCTTGTAGACCACCTATCTTTTATGTGAATGATTATGAGTACTAGAGAGATCGAATGAAGACATTTGTTATCAATAATAGTGTAGACAATTTTACTATGCATACTGGAGGTTACAAAATTCTTGACAAAGTAGTCAGTACTTTCACTAATCAAGAGAAGCAAGAATATCAATTGAATTACAAGGTATGCAATACTTTACTATGTTCTATGACCAGGAATATATATAGTCAAATATATTCTTGTGAAGCATCCAATTGTATTTGGATGAAATTTGAAGTCACAAATTTCGGTACATCTATGGTTATAGAAACAAGAAGAGCAATGCTTCAAGCAGAGTATCATGGATTTATTTTTTCTTATGGAGAGCCTGTATGTAAAGTGCAACAAAGATTTATGACAATTGTCAATAGTTTACAATATATGGGCGAAAAAGGTCTTGATGATGAATCTCTTATTGACAAAATTATTGATATAATGCCAAATTAATGGGAGTCAAAAAGGACAGATATTGATGAAAACAAAAAAGTTTCCCAGATTACACTTGATGAACTATTTGGAACTCTTCTACAGCACGAGACAAGAATGAAGAGAGATGTGGATTTCAATAAGATGAAAACTGGAAATGGAAGTGTAGCTTTTACTACTATGTCTAAAGCTAAAACACCTGAAAGGATAACAATATCCAATTCCAAGAATGTTGTTATGTCTGATTGAAGTGGTTGTGATCTTTCAGATAATGAGTTAGGAAATCTTGCTTGAAGGATGAAAAAGATTGTGGGAATTAACGACTTCCAATATAGATTCAAAACGAAATATTGGAAGGATAAGAAAGATTCAGAGGTAACTTGTTATGAATGCAAGAAAGCAGGTCATATAAGGCATGATTGTCCTTTAAGGAAGAGAAAAGACAGAAAGGAGAAATATTCTGAAAGAAACAAGAAAATGAATTACAAGACAAAGATGAAGAACGCCTTTAAAGAAAATGATACTTGGAGTGCAAGTGGTATCGATTCGTTCGATAATTCTTTAGAATACGAATCCTCAAGACAAAGGAATATTGGACTAATAGCCAGATTACCAATTGAAGATCATTGTCTCATGGCTAAGGTACACAATGCTGAAGCTATTACAAATGTTTCTTTGAATTCGAATTATACTGATAATAAGTATTATGAATCTTCATATGAGTCTTCATCATCAGAAGATAATACATTACCTTATTTTGAAGAAGTATCTAGTTTTTCTAAATTACTTGAGAATGAAAATTATAAACTCAAGAAAAATCCTGATAAAGAAAATTATAGAATTTCGATTTTAACTAAAGAAGTCTCATATCTTTATAAGGATCTTGATACATAAACTTATGATTTTGAAAGTATTTTAAAAACCCTTGAGAAAGTCAAATATGATACGGATAAACCTTCTAAGGATATTGAAAATGTAATTTCTAAGAAAAATGTTTTAGAGCCTAAATCAAGTTCAAAATCAATTATTTTGGAGGATAAAAACATAGTTTTAAATGTAAAATCAGAAATTTTTTCCTTGAAAAAGTTTATGTCCAAATTTACGTATTGTAAGGAAAACTTTGATAAAATGTATTATCAAATTACACCTTTGAGGAATCTTTCTGGTATTGGTTACACTCATTCTAAACCAATTTTTAATAATAACTATTTTGTTCCCCAAAATACTCCTTTTTTGTTCTAAGTGTCAATGTGGAGGACACTGGAAAAGAGATTGTTCACATAATAGAACCCAGTCTTTCGGATTTCATAAAGCCCATTTTAAAAAACAAATGTGGGTTCCTAAAATTCTTTTATCTAACCATTCTGGATCCAAAAAAAATTAGATTCTGAAAAAATAATTGTTTCTTTTTCAGGAAAATAAGAAGTGTACCAATAAGAACATTTGGTACATGGATAGTGGTTTTTCTCGACACATGAAGGGAAACAAAGATTTATTTGAAAAGATCATTTAAAAAAAAGGTCAAAAGGTTACCTTCAGAGATAATGCTCATGGGAAAATTATTAGAATATGTAATATTGTTTTTTTGGAAAAGTTCTTATTTCAAATGTTTTGTTTGTTAAAGGTCTTAAGCACAATCTCATCAGCATAAATCAATTATGTGATGAAGGTTACCTTGTGAATTTTAGAAATGATAAGTGTCTAGTTCATAATTCCAAGGATGAGTTCATTCTATCTTCCCATAGGCAAGAGAATGTATACACTATTAACTTAGAAGACCTCAGGATCCAATATTTACCCTGCTTAAGATCAATAGAAGACCAATCATGGATATGGCATAGAAGACTAGGACACTGCAACCTGAAAAACCTTTGTAAACATTCAAAGAAAATACTTGTTAAGGGACTACCAGATCTTAGATATGATTTTTCAAATGCATGTGATCCTTGTAAATTTGGAAAGAAACATAAAACTATCTTTAAATCAATTAATGAAGTTTCAACTTCTAATGCATTATAGCTAGTGCATATGGATACCTTTGGTCCTTCACAAAATGGGAGCATTGGAGACAAATACTATGTATTTGTCTTAGTTGACGACTTTACTAAATTTACATGGGTCTATTTTCTAACAAAGAAATTTGAAGCCTTTTTATATTCCAAAACATTTAGAGGCCAAGTTAAAAATGAGAAAAACCTACCACTGATAACTATTCATAGTGATCATGGTGGTGAATTCAAATTCTGATTATGAAAATTTTTGTAGTAAGAAAGGTATTACTCACAATTTCTCATCTCCAAGAACTCCTCAAAAAAATGGTGTTGTTGAGAGAAGAAATCATATTCTTCAGGAAATGACAAGAACCATGTTGAGTGAATACTCAATTTCTATGCACTTTTGGGTTGAAGCGGTATGTACTTTTTGTTATACTATAAATCGTGTTTTCAATAGACCTTTTCTTAATAAAACACCTTATGAATTGTGGACTGGAAGAAAACCTAAAGTTTCATACTTCAATGTTTTTGGGTGAAAAGTATTCATTTTGAATACTAAAGAGAATCTTCACAAATTCACACCAAAATATGATGAAGGAATATTTCAAGGCTATTCTACAACTTCTAAGGCATATAGAGTTTTCAATAAAAACAATTGTACTATTGAGGAAATAGTACATGTAAAATTTGATGAAATTGATCCTTTTGTTTTTAAACTATTCCAACCTACATCCTCAGATGTGTTTTCAAAAACAGATTATCAACCTCTGTTAGAAGATTCTTATGAAAAGGAAAATTTTCAAGAAAGACTTCCTGAAACTTTTACCCCAGAATAATTTCTACTATATGCTGATGAACAGGTTTCAGAAAACCCAAATCAATTTTTTCTTAGGAATCAACCCAGTGATAAAATCATTGGTGATGTAAATCAACCTATAAAGACCATAAATTCCTTGACAAATGAAATAGAACATCTTTCCTTTCTTTCCCAATTTGAACCTAAAATTCCAAGTGAGGCTTTAGGTGATGAATATTGGATCAAAGCAATGCAAGATGAACTAAATTGATTTGAGAGGAATCAATTCTGCACTTTAGTTGAAGGACATAAATAAACAACTGTAATTGGTGTAAAATGGGTTTTCAGAAACAAATGTGATGAAAATGGAATCATTGTATGAAATAAAGAAAGACTTGTTGCTGAGGGATATAATCAACAAGAGATAATAGACTATGAAGAAACATATTCTCATGTACCTAGAATTGAATCTATTCGTATTCTATTATCCTTTACAGCATACTTCAAATTCAAACTATTTAAAATGGATGTTAAATGTTCTTTTCAAATTTTTTTTGTTCAAGAAGAAGTTTTTGTCGAACAACCCCCTGGTTTTCTTGATCCAAAACATCCAAATCATGTTTTTAAACTTACGAAAGCTCTATATGGCCTTAAACAAGTCCCTAGAGCAAGGTATGATAGACATACAATATTTCTTTTATAGAAAAATTATAGAAAAGTCACAGGAGATCCACCACTTTTTATAAAAATGGAAAATAAAAATGTTTTGATTGTTAAAATTTATATTGATGACATCACATTTGGGACAACTCAACAATCTTTAAAAGATTCTTTTGCTAACTTAATGAAATCTGAGTTTGAAATGAGTATGATGGGTGAGTTAACATTCTTTTTAGGTTTTCAAATTTCACAAAAACCAGAAGGAACATATATATCTCAATATAAGTATATAAAATATATACTCAAAAAGTATGGTTACGACAAGACTAAAAGTTTTATCACTCAAATCGGTACCCCAAATACACTTGATCTTGATGAAACTGGGAAACCAGTAGATCAAAAAACTTTTAGAGGTATGATAGGAAGTTTGTTATACTTGACAACTAGTCGACCAGACTTAATTTTTTTCATATGCTTATGTGCGAGATAACAATCTAATCCAAAAGAGTCTCATTTAAAGGCCGTAAAGAGAATATTTTGGTATTTAAAAGGCACTATGGATTTAGGTATTTTTTACTCTTCTGGAAATGATTTTATTTTAAATATTTTTTAGATGCTGACTTTGGTGGTTGTAGAATGGATAGAAAGAGTACATCTGGAACATGTCATTTCTCTAAGAGATTCCTTGGTTTCTTGGTCTTGGAAGAAACAACAATCTGTAGCACTTTCCATTGCTGAAGCTGAATATGTAGCAGCTGGAAGTTGTTGTGCTCAAGTGTTGTGGATGCAACACACACTCACTGATTATGGATTGATTTTTTCCAAAACTCAAATTCATTGTGATAATATTAGTGCTATAGCTCTTAGTAAAAACCCAACACATCACTCTCGTGCAAAACACATAGATGTTAGGCATCACTTTCTTAGGGATCACACATAAAAAAGGAGATATTATTTTACAATTCATAGGAACGCAAGAACAACTCGCTGAAATTTTCACAAAACCATTACCTTCCCATAGATTTGAGTTTATAAAACAAAATCTAGGAATGATTACATTAAAATAATCATTCATATCTACTTCATGTTTTATACTTCTTCTTACAATAAAAAACTCCTCTTAGAAAGGGGGAGAAATTTTTTTATGGTGTTTATTATTTTCTTATGATCTTTATTTGTTTATTCACTTCGTTTTTTATTCAATTTATCATATTGACTATTTTATCGTATTATTTACCTTTATGTTTATCGTATTAACTGATTACCGTAATGAATTTATTTCCCATCAGCATGTCATTTCATGGTAATGAATTTATTTCCCATCGGCACGTCATTTCAGGGTAATAAATTTCTTTCCAATCGGCACGTCAGTTCATGGTAATGAATTTTTTTCCCATCGGAACGTCCGTTCATGGGAATCAGTTTCTTTCCCATCGGCATCTCCATTCATGATAATGAATTTCTTTCCCATCGGCATTTCCGTTCATGGTAATGAATTTCATTCCCATAAGCACGTCAGTTCATGGTAATGAATTTATTTCCCATCGGCACGTCCGTTCATGTAAATGAATTTCTTTCCCATCGATACGTCCGTTCATGGTAATGAATTTATTTCCCATTGGCACGTCCGTTCATGGTAATGAATTTCTTTTCAATCGACATGTTCGTTCATGGTAATTAAATTTTTTTCCATCAGCATGACAATTGATCGTTTTTCTCCTCATTCGTTTGTATTTTCTCTCACTTGGTTAATACTACTTAAACCAACAATTTCCTTAAGATATCCATAGGTACATACTTTCCTAATTTTTTTTAAAAAAATTGTTTTAATCCTATCCATTGATTTCTTTTCTTCTAATCTCAGTCGTAGAAGACCAATGTTCATTTCTTTGTCACCTATAAATAGACCCCCTCTCCCCAATCCCACACTGGTTTTTCAGATTTTGTGGCTCTTTCAGACGCTTTCTCCAGGGCACGCACATCTGTCTGTGAGGGCGCGCAGCTATGGCCCTGCATTCCCGCTTTCCAAAGGCAGGCGGCATTCGCTCCTTGTTCAAGGACGTTTGCTCCTTGATCGAAACAGGATGATGGGATGTCGGTTCTTCCTTCTGTGGATTCCTCCTTGGAACTCATCACCTAGTCCGGGTCTCCCTCATATATTTAAGACATTTTTCGTGAATCTCATTCCCTGTGCCATATCTTCATGGACGCCGGTTAATTACACTACTTCCGTCAAGACATTCAATTGGGTCATGACATGGTAGCGACCTTCGGTCGGAGTAAATGACAAAATCAAGAATGTCAGGGAATCTCTAGGTGCATGGACATTGGGGAACCTATATTCTTCCTCATGAGAGGGCATCTCAAGAGTGCATAACCTGAGCATCCCGCATCGAATGTGGGGAGTCATATGCCATAGGCATGTATCTGAGGTTTTCCTCAGCTTCCTGTGTTTAACACAGGGTATGCCGCGAGTATAATGTCTTGCTGAGACGGTTACACCAAAGGCGTGCATCCGAGGTTTTCCTCAGGAATCTCATGTTTATCACGAGGTAGGCCGTGAGTTTAACATCTTGCAGAGAAGAAATGAGGCTGATCAGAACGTCCCATAGAGAGGGATCAGATTGGTATATCCTTAGGAGAGAAAACCTGGAAGGTTTAGCAAGGGGATGGATCAGAATGCCCAATGAGGGCGGATCTGAGGTGGTGCGCCCCATGGAGGGGAGATGTCACACCGTAATGGTTGATTTGAACACCACTAAGGGTGGATCAGAGAGAGTACACCCAATAATGGGGGACACTAAGGTCTACCATTGGCGGGGTTGAACCTCATGAAGGTTTCCTACGTACCCTGTGTAGAGGATAGGGATCAAAACCCATGTAGTTCGAAGGGGTGATGAATAAGGGTGTACACAGAGGACAACGACCCGGAGACATGTTGGGGATTACGTGTGGATAGCGGCCCAGGTGCTGCTAGGAGCTGCGGGGAGGGTGGATGAACTGATCCCACTGGGATGTGGCGGCCTGGATGAGAATCAGGATGGATGCTGGAGAGTTGAATGAAGCAGAGGGGGAATGAAATGGGACCATCGCAAGGGCGATGGTAAAGTTGGGATTGAGCCTCGAAGAGACTTCCTACGTATCCCTGTGGCAGGGAATCAAAGTCCGCGTAGTTCGGGATGGTGCGTCGGAGGACCGACGTGAAGGTGAACTCGTGGGTCCACTGGGTGTTGTCAGTGAACCGACGTGATGGTAGACCTTGGTGAAATGGGTATCGTCAGCGAACCGACGTGAGGGTGGACCTTGGTCCGATGGGTGTTGTCAGCGAACTGACATGAATGTGGACCTAGGTCCGATGGATGGTGGGCTTGAACCTCATGAGGCTTCCTACGTACCATGCCTTGGCACAGATCAAAGGCCACGTAGTTCAAAGGGTGTGTCGGTGAACTGACGCGAGTGAGGACTTTGGTCCAGATTGTGTGGGGCTTACACACTAGGCTTCCCAGGTGTTGGTGAACTTACGTGAAGAGGGTCGGAGTGACCAACAGGTGGTGGGCTTGAACCTCTGGGAGGCTTCCTACGTACCATGCCGTGACATGGATCAAAGACCTCGTAGTTCAAAGGGCTTCGTCGGTGAACCGACATGAAGAAAGGAACTGGGTCCGATGGGAGATGGGCTTGATCCTCAGGGAGGCTTCCTACGTACCATGCCTTGACATGGATCAAAGACTTCATAGTTCTGGTTGGTCACAACAGCTTTCCATTGGACTGGAATACAGTTCAACGTCATGCCGGACGAGGGTGGAACCTGACGTGAAGAAATGATGGGCGGTCTTGAACCTCGTGGAGGCTTCCTACGTACCATGACTTGACACGGATCAAAGACCTCATAGTTTAAATGGATGTGCAGTTTAACGTCATGCTGGATGGGGGCATACAGTTTAACGTCATGCTGGATGACATACAGTTTAACGTCATGCTGGACAGGGGCATATAGTTTAACATCATGCTGGACGAGATATTTTCATGGCCAATGCTTACTCTAAGCCCACGTGAGTCATGCTTGGTGTGAGAAACAAGAGGCAGCAAGGACCTGACGATCACGTCACGAAGGGTGCGTCCGTGAGAAGAGAAGAGGGTCTTACGCGTTAGGCGGCCCATGGTGCTGGGACTTACTCCAGGATGGAGGCCCAGAAAAAACCAAAGATATTTCCAGGCATGAGCCTTGAAGAGGCTTCCTATGTATCCCCGTGGCAGGGAATCAAATTCCATGTAGTTCTTCTGATGACGGCTTACCGCCGATTAGGGGTTTCAACGGATTACTGCTGGATTGGGTCATAATGGCTTACCGCTGGATAAGGATGTGAACGGATTACCACTAAATGGGGTCGCAATGGCTTACCACTGGATTGGGTCACAACGGCTTACCGCTGGAGAAGGATGTGAACGACTTACTGCTGGATTGGGTCACAACAGCTTACCACTGGAAAAGGATGTCAAAGGCTTACCACTGGATTAGGTCACAATGGCTTACCGCTAGAAAAGGATGTCAACAGCTTACCACTGCATATGATCACAATGGTGTACCATTGATTGGGATCACAACAGTGGGTGGGGCTTACGCGAGGAAGCTGCCCGGGTGCCGCTATAGAGCGGCAATGGTGAATGGGGCTTACGCAAGGAGGTTTCCCGGGTGCCGCTATGGAGAGGCACTGGTGAATGGGGCTTATGCAAGGAAGATGCCCGAGTGCCACTATGGAGCAGAAATGGTGAATGGGGATTATGCAAAGAAGTTGCCCGGGTGCCGCTAAAAAGAGATACTGGTGAATGGGGCTCACGTTAGGAAACTGCTCGGGTGCCGCTATGGAGCAGCAATTGCGGATGGGGCTTATGCTAGGAAGCTGCCCGGGTGCCGCTATAGAGCGACAATGATGAATGGGGCTTATGAAAGGATGCTACTCGGGTGTCTCTAAGGAGTGGAAATGGTGAATGGGGCTTACGCAAGGAGACTTCCAGGGTGCCGCTATGGAGCGGCACTAGTGAATGGGACTTACGCATGGAAGCTGCTCGGGTGCCACTATGGAGCGGCAATAGTGATTGGGGCTTACGCAAAGAAGTTTCTCGGGTTCCACTAAAGAGAGGCACTGGTGAATGGGGCTCACTCTAGGAAGCTTCTTGGGTGCCTCTATGCAGCAGAAATTACAGATGCGGCATACGCTAAGAAGTTGCCTGTGTGCCGCTATAGAGCGACAATGATGAATGGGTCTTACACAAGGATGTTGCCCGGGTTTCGCTAAGGAGTGGCAATGGTGAATGGGGATTATGAAAGGATTTTTCCCGTATTTTCTTCGTCATGTCTGGCCATGAGGGCATCCCAACTCACTGGTGAATTGAGGCCCTCACCTGTGCACTGGTGCACAAGAGGGAGAATGCCAAGGGGTGTTGGAGTTATGCCACTGTAATCATGGCATTAGGCGTCTTACACTTGGAGCATAAGGCATCTCTTGTTTAGTGCAAGAGGCATCCTATGATTGGAACATAGGGATTGCTATAGTTTAAAGTCATGTAGATAGGACTATTGGCATCTCATGCTTGGAGTATAAGGCATCTCTCGGATAGGGAAAGAGGCATCCTATCATTTGTTAGACAGGGGGAACTACAGATTAAAGTCATATAGACAGGACTATTGGCATCTCATGCTTGGAGCATAAGGCATCTCTCGTATAGGGAAAGAGGCATCCTATCATTTTTTAGATAGGGGGAACTACAGTTTAAAGTCATATAGATAGGACTATTAGGCAGCTTACGCTTGGAGCATAAGGCATATCTTGTTTGGATAAGAGGCATCCTATCATTTGTTAGATAGGGAGTACTACAGTTTAAAGTCATATAGATAGGACTGTTAGGAAGAAGGTGCCTAGAAATGGTTGGTGTCGGGACTTACGCAAGGGAGGACCTTTGTGGTTCAACCTAGCATAGGAGCCAAGTGATAGTGATTGGAGGAGTTTCCTGAGGAATGGTTCGACTCAAGGTACTCGGGGAATTGATGATGAGAACCTCAACTAACGACATAGGAAACAAACCAAGAGGAATACATCAAGTCAAGGTGTTTCATGGTGTGTGGAGGAGTGTCTCAAATCATGGTATTCCATATGTTGAAGGTGGGTGTGCATGAGGGCGCAATGGAAAATCTCGACATCCTAGCCCGAAAAGCTCATGGTGCGACTCTCCATTTTTCATGGGGGTCTGTAATTGTTGCGAAGGGACCGGCCCAGAGGGCGGGGACTGCAGCCCGACACTGACCCCGAGCGGGGGTGTGGGGGCTACACCCCCGCAGTATGGACCGGTGGGAACGAAGGTAGGATCCTCGCAAAGGATAGGTCTTCACGAAGTAGCTTCGCGGAGCATGTCCTCGCGGAGCAATGGTCTCTCGCGGAGCAAAGGGGGGTCACGGAGCTTGGTCTCGCGGAGCAGCATCGCGAAGCATTAGCTCACGGAGCATGGAATCATAGAGTATGGTCTCGCGGAGCAGTATCACGGAGCATGGGCTCACGGATCATGGACTCACGGAGCATCGGCTCGCGGAGCAGCAACGCGAAGGAAGCTGCTCGCGGAGCATGGCCTCGCGGAGCCGCAATGTGGAGCTCCGCTCGGCCGCCCAAGGGGAGAAGTGGTCGTGGCCATCCATTCTGAGAAGGGGGTGAGCTTGGTATTTATAGGTAGGGGCACCGCGAAGCAGAGCTCATGTGGCACGAAGGGGCGGTGGTTGCTTCACGGCGGGTCGCAAAGGTCAACCGGGTTCGCGGAGCGTTCCCTCCCATAGGGCTTCGATCCGGGCTCACAAACGTCAGGGTGTTCGCAGAGCGTTACCTCCTCCTATGCTTTGCAGCGGGTCTTCGCAGAGCGTCACGAATGTCAAACGGGTTTGCGGAGCCTCTCGCCTCATTACTTCGCGGCGGCGCTCTGCGATCACGGAGGGGGCTTTGCGAATGGGCTTCACGAACCATATTTCTAGCCCAACTTCAAATGTCCATAACTCCTAATCTGTAGCTCCGTTCGGGCCCTGAGACCTACCAAATCAAATCATGAGAAATGTTCTACAATCTTGGATTGTGTATGGAAGCATTTGGAAAATTTCGGGGATGCGTTTTCCGGGGTCTATAGATGCAACCCCTAAGAACGGGGTCCAACGAGGATGAGAAGGGCGAGGCGGACCGCGTTCTGAGGAAACGACTGAGGAAAACACGTGCATTGGGGTCCATTGTACCTCGATCGCATTGAGGATAAATTCAACTAAATCTGTAAGCCTAAGTGAGCCATGCTCTGTGCAGGAAACAATAGATAATAGGAGCTCCTGTACAAGAGTGTTTAAAAAAAGGATGGTGTGAGGGGATCGACATGTCACATCAATCACCATTTGGGGGAATCCAAGGAGAGAGAGGGGTCATGGCTGGAGAGCATGGCTCTCTAAACAGCTGACCTACTTTTCCAACCTTGCTCTAGTGCACGAGCGGGGTAACTCCAGGGGAGTTAGAATCAATCCAAACAGAGGGAAGTGGGAGGTGTGAATCACGATACCCAAAATCCGGAACACTATGGAGATGGCATGACAATAAAGGACAACCATTAACTGTGGCGGAGAAACGGTATCCTTACTGCGTTAGCCTGAAATGGGGATAAAAAATGAGGGTCAACCATTGACCATGTTTGAAACACGGGACCATGTCACAAATGTTGTCGATCAATCTTTCGGGACGTTGGCCCAGGACAGTAGGCGGACCATAGGTCAGGCATCCATACTGTTAGGGGATCCTTCCAAACATGACCAGTCTTCCGGGACGTTGGCCCAGGATGGTAGGTCACCCGATGCGGCCTGAGACCAGGCCGTTAGGGGGTCCCTTCAGACATGAAAGGGGACAAGGGTCCGTATAAGGGGCATGCAGAGCGTGGAATATGGAGTAATGGTTTTTCTAAATATAATACAACACTCATGTAATTACACCATCGTGGTTGGAGTACGCCATATGGGCGCATTGGTTTGATCATAGATCATTCTTTCTTTGGGACATGGCCTCTCTGGCGAGGGGGTCTGTCACTTCCCAATGGGATCTTGGGGCATCCTGAACATGTTCATGGAAAAATTGCAGCTACATAGTTCCCCCCGACGGGTCAGGCCAGAGGGCCGGAAATGGGGAGGAACATGATTTTTCGATTCTTGGGGCTGGACCTGAGGAGAAATGTTTGGGTGTCTCTACTTATCCCATAAGGATGGGAATCAAGCCACACATAGTTTTGGATCAGAGGCTCTGATGCATCCCATGACTAACACGGGGCATCCTGAACTTGTTCAGGGTAGAACCGCAGTTTAGTGACATGCGTTGAGGACATATGGACTCCTGTTGTTTAACATCATATGATAGGACGTAGAATGAAAGGGAAGATCCCAGGGAGTGTGTGGTGCGGTAGATATGAAACTAACATGAATGAGGACTTAGAGTCCAAATCACACCATGTACCCCCAGAGGAAACTCTTCAAGTCGAGGGACCAAGAGCGAGAATTAGGCTGGGCCTGAAGCAGAGTGGTTGGACGTTCCTACGAACCCCATGAGGATGGGAATCAAGCCATTCGTAGTTCTGAAAACACAGTTTAACGTCATGTGGGATGATGAGAAGCATGGTCGTGTTACTACACATCCCACCAAAACTACTAAGCCCACGTGAGTCATGATCAGTGTGGGAAACAAGAAGTAGTGGTGGGACTTTCTCGACACCGAAGGGGGAAGGTTAGGGAGAAGGGATGCTCAGTGAATACTGGCCCAAAAACACTAACACGGCCATGTGGCACACCTAGATGCGTGCAGAGATAGAGCCGAGAATGTTGGAATTCCACCTGAACATGAGGAAGTGGAAATGTGTGAATCATGATGCTCAAGATTTGGATCACACTGACGGCGACGTGACGATAAGGGATAATTGTTAATCGTGGTGGAAACACAGCATCCAAATCGTGTTATCCTAGAATGGGGATAGACAAATGAGGGTCGACCGTTGACCATGTTCAAAACATGGGACCATGTCACAAATGTTGTCAGAGATCCGTAGGGACGTTGGCCCAAAACGATTGGAGGGGCCTTAGGTCCAGCATTCATGGAGATACCTTAAGCCTAGCATCCATGTCGTCCGAGGGTCCTTCTGGATGTGGAAGAGGATGAGGATCCAAACCTCGAGCACACAAAGCTTGGTCATGGGATGAGGGGAATGTCCCCATAAAAATCCCACACTTCGGGATCTTTGTCAAAACGCATCTGAATATGACAATGAGGAATATTAGATAGAGGGAGCAGAGTCCTTTCCCATAGGGAGATATTAGTTTAGGGTTGTATAATTCGGACCATGGGTGGGAGGAAGCACAGGAGGCACGTGACGGGTATTTAGGAAAACCCTACATGGATGGGAACCGGGGGTTCCGACCACCATGTGCTTCTCAGATTGTTTTAGTTCAAGGGACAGAAGATGAGAGTTGGGTTGGGCCCGCGGGGATGTGCCCGGACGCTCCTACGTATCTCATAAGGATGAGAATCAAGCCTCACGTAGTTATTGAATGTGGCACGGTAAGGTACCAGTTCCAGGAAAAAGGGGAGTGCAGGCATGGCCCTTGCACTTTCACTAAAAGAAGTGGAATTTGATAAATCTTGTTTTTCCTTTAAGGTGAGTGTTTTTTTTGTGAAGCGGCAGGCCTAGTGTAGCAAGCCCTGGTTTCACCACAAGAATCAAGCCATGATAGGTGTTGACAAATGGCATGGAATGTGACCAATAGCCAACATGATGTCCTCCACAACGAGGCCATCACAATGTAGTGTCGTTTTTCGTCGTGCAGCCAGGACGATAATGTCACAGCTTAGGGTTGTGTGATAGGACCAAGCATCCATTTTAACTTCATGCAGCGCAGATGTAGCAGAGACAATTCTTGGCGGGGAATGTGTATGGTGTCATGCGACATAACCGACATGGATGGGGATATGATCCCTCATCACACCGTACACAGTCCCGAGAGAGGAACCTCAGGCCGAGGGGCCCACATAGAGGTGAGAGGTGAAGGGGGAGAGATGAGCTCCCAAATGAGCTGGACCCGAAAACGAGACGTTTGGGCGGTCCTACGTATCCCATGAGGATGGGAATAAAGCTGAACGTAGTTCTGAGGAGATCTTAGTTTATGGTCTTAGATTTCGGACCATGGGAGCTCCAAAGGACATTGTATTGCAGCTTTGTCCCCCTCATACACAAAAGTGAACCGAGGGGGTAGCGCCAAGAGTATCGAGATTCCACCTGGACACGATGGGGTGGAACATGATGTGAATCATGTAACCAACATTCAAGGCTGAGAGGTGATGGCGTGACGGCAGAGGATTACTGCTGACCATGGTCGCAACACAGCATCCTGTCGCGTTAGCCTGAAATGGAGACAAACAAATGAGAATCGACCGCTGACCATGTTCGCAACACGAGATTTGTATCAATTTGTTATCTAAAACCCTCGGGGGGCATTGGTCCGTAACGGTAGGAGATCCCTTGGGCGTAGTATCCAGTCCATTCTTGGGGGTCCCTCTAGGTGTGAAAGATGATGGAAGCCCTGATGAAGGGATACACAAAGCCTGGAAAGAGGGTGCGGACGTGTCCAAGTAAATTCTGGCAACCTAGGTAATAAACCGGAGTTCCCTTAGGCACATTTGTGAACCGTCAGAAAGGGTTGACGAAACAGCTCGAGAATGAGAGGTACATGGCGTGGTCATTAGAAGACCAATGTGAATAAGGGATTAATCCCACACCACACCATATAATACCCCCGTGGATGAAGAGTAGGCTGAGGAGCCGAGGTGGGATAGAGATTCCCAAGAGATGGGGCTGGACCCGAAGCCTAGACATTCAGGTGATCCTACATATCCCATAAGGATGGGAATCAAGACAGACGTAGTTCTGAAGGGATACCCAGGGGGTAGAATATCCTAACAAGGAGCTGTACGGCGCAACGGGTAATGAGAACATAATCCCAGACCATACCACGTAGTTCTGTAGGAAAGAATATGGGCCAAGGGGCCCAAAAAGGCCAAGGGGCCTGAGGGTAGGCCTTAGTCAGGAAGGCCTGACTGGCTTATAGTTTAATGACTTGCATTGAGGACGAGGGCCGAGGCCCAGAGAGGCCAAGGGGCCTAAGATTAGGCATTGGTCAGGGAGGCATGGCTAGTTTTCAGTTTAACGTCTTGCAATGAGGATGAGGAAACACATAACTGCATCTCATCCGGGGAGGTGTAAGGCATGGAAAGTAACATGACGTGAAAGAGGACGTAATTCTACACCACGACGTACCTCACTTATAAGAGAATCAGGGTCGTGGGCCCGACTGTTGGCGCCACCCGGAGGGATGTTTGTCACTTCAGGATGGGGCAGAATGAATCACTGCACTCGATGTTTGGGACATCTTGGGGTGGACTCGAAGATCTAGGACACTGTTGACCATGTTCAAAACATAGCGTTCCTATGGTGACATGATATGGGAGCAACAAATGAGCGTCAACTATTGACCAAATTCACAATGCGGGACTTGTATCGTCTTGTTACTTGGAAACCCTCAGGGGGGGTTTGCCCGTATCGGTAGGAGAGCCCTTGGGCATTGTATCCAGGCCATTCGTGGGGGTCCCTCTGGGTGTGAAAGATGATGGAATCCTAGTCATGGAGTGGGTGAATCATAGCTGTATCCATCCATGAAGGAGGCGAACATCTCCAGGGTGGACGTGCAGCCATGTTGAGGCTTGCTTGACATGAGTTGGGGCGAAAGGGTACACCCTGCCGTATGTCTTGACCTGAGGGGAAGATTTTCGGCTTTTGGATCGGGCCAACAGACGAAATTTTTGGGCGTTCCTACGTATCCCATTAGGATGGGAATCAAGCCATATGTAGTTCTTGAAGGCCATGCAGTTTAACTTCATGCGGTAAGGACGTGGGAGTATAAAAGAACGGGAGTGGGCACATGTTGCAACCCTTATAATCCTTGTACGATCGGGGCTAATAAATCCCACTCCTAATCATGCAAGGATCCTACAAGGAAACTATACCCAGGGGTAGTGGGAGAGAAGAGCTCGGGGATGAGCTCAAGACGAGGCATCTGAGAATTCCTACGTATCCCATTAGGATGGGATTCAAGCCACATGTAGTTCTTGAAGCGCAGTTTAATGTCGTGCTGGAAAAGAGATGCATCTCATTTGGGGATATGTATGGTATGGCAGGCAATCCGATGCGAATGAGGGTGTATCCCACACCACACTGTACGATCCCATAAGAGAGCCTGATTCGACGAAAACCAAGGGGCCTGAGGCCGAGCAGCAGTCAGGGAGACTTGACTGTCATGCAGTTTAATGTTTTATAGTGAGGACAAAGGCTAGGGGCCCGAGGAGGCCAATGGGCCTGAGGCTAAGCCTCGGTCAGGAAGGCCATACTGGCTTGCAGTTTAACGTCTTGCAGTAAGGATGGGGGTCGTGGGCCCGAAAAGGCCAAGGGGCCTGAGGCTAAGCCTCGGTCAGGAAGGCCTGACTGGCTTGCAGTTTAACGTATTGCAGTAAGGATAGGGGGAGATCTTATTTTAAGGTCATAGAGCTCGGACCATTTTGCAGTTTATCGTCTTGCAAGATGATGATGCAGGTTAAGGTCCTGCAGGACCATTTTGCAATTTATCATCTTGCAGGACGGTGGTGCAGTTTAAGGTCGTGCAGGACCAAGGTGTAGTTTAAAGTCTTGTTGGACGATAATGTGCAGTTTAACGTCATGACGGATGAAGATGAACAGTTTTATGTCATGCAGGACGATGATGCAGTTTAATGTTGTACAGGACGATAATGATCAGTTTAACGTCATGATGGACGAAGATGGACAGTTTAACATCATGTAGGATGATGATGCAGTTTAATGTCGTGCATGACGATAATGATCAGTTTAACGTCCTGACAGACGAAGATGAATAGTTTAACGTCATGTAGGACGATTTTGCAGTTTAATGTCACGCATGATGATAATGACCAGTTTAATTTCATGACAGATGAAGATGAACAGTTTAACATCATGTAATACGATGATGCAGTTTAATGCCATGTAGTATGATAATGATCAGTTTAACATCATGGAGGACGAAGATGAACAGTTTAACGTCATGCAGGACGATTGTGCAGTTTGTCATGCAGGACAATAATGATCATTTTAACATCTTGACGGACGAATATGAATAGTTTAACGTCATGTAGAATTATGATGAAGTTTAATATAGTGTTGGATGATAATGATCAGTTTAATGTCATGACGGACGAAGATGAACAGTTTAACGTCATGCAGGACGATGATGCAGTTTAATGTCGTGCAGGATGATAATGATCAGTTTAACGTCATGACAGACGAAGATGAACAGTTTAACGTCATACAGGATGATTGTGCAGTTTAATGTCATGTAGGACGATAATGATCAGTTTAATGTCAGGACGGACGAAGATGAATTGTTTAATGTCATGACAGACGAAGATGAATAGTTTAATGTCATGCAGGAAGATGATGCAGTTTAATGTCATGCATGACGAAGATGAACAGCTTTACGTCGTGCAGGATGATGATGATCAGTTTAACGTCACGACGGATGAAGATGAAAAGTTTAACATCATGCAGGACGGTTGTGCAGTTTAATGTCATGAAGTATAATAATGATCAGTTAATGTCATGGCGGACGAATATTGTTATGCAGTTTAACATCTTGCAACAAGGACGTGGTTGTATCGCAGTTTAACATCATGCAACTGGGACGTGAAACCACAAGGATTATGTCGGTAGAGGGATGGTCATCTCTACCCCATTCCTGTGGGTTGGGATGAGGGGGGAATCATATTATGGGATTTTCCTAGAATTCCCTGATCATAATGAACCTTCCACGAGCTGGTTTCAAGGCCAAAGGGAGGACAACTATGGTTGATGCAACGTGGTAGTTGGGATGACATAGAGAGTCGCAAGGGTAGTAGGGATGACTAAATTACCTCGATTTGGAGGGGCGAAGAAGTCAGGATCATGGGTACGACGTGGTGATGGAGCCCTAAAGGCATCGAAACCCAGAACGTCCGTACGACGGGGGCAACGGGGCCCGGGAGGCGTGAATGCCTGGAGAGTCGGTAAGACGGGGCCCGGAAGGCGTGGAAGCCCGGAGATTCGGTACGAGAGGGCAACAGGGCCCGGAAGGCGTGGAAGCCTAGAGAGTCAGTACGACGGGGCGACGGGGCCCGGAAGGCGTGGAAGCCTGGAGAGTCGATACGACGGGAAAACGGGGGCCGGAAGGCGTGGAATCCTGGAGAGTCAGTACGACGAGGTGATGGGGACCAGAAGGAATGTAAGCCTGGAGAGTCGCTATGATGGGGCGACGGGGGCTAGAAGGCGTGGAGGCCTGGAGAGTCGGTATGACGAGGCGACGGCGCCCGGAAGGTGTGGAATCCTAGAGAGTCATTACAATGGGGAGACGGGGCCCAGAAGGTGTGGAAGCTTGGAGAGTCGGTAAGATGGGGCGATGGGGCCCGGAAGGCGTGGAAGCCTGGACGTCGGTATGACGGGGCGACGGGGCCCGGAAGGCGTGGAAACCTGGAGAGTCGCTACGAAGGGGCGAATGGGCCTGGAAGACATGGAAGCCCGGAGAGTCGGTACGACGGGGCGACGGGGCCCTGAAGGAGTGGAAGCCTGGAGAGTCGGTACGACAGGGCGACGGGGCCCGAAAGGTATGGAAGCCTGGAGAGTCGGTACGACGGGGCGATGGGGCCCGAAAGGCATGGAATCCTGGAGAGTCGGTACAATGAGGCGATGGGGCCCGGAAGGCATGGAAGCCTGGACATCGGTACGACGGGGCGACGGGGCCCAGAAGATGTGGAAGCCTGGAGAGTCTGTATGACGGGGCGACAGGGCCCGGAAGGCGTGGAAGCCTGGAGAGTCGATACGATGGGGAGACAGGGCCCGGAAGGAGTGGAATCCTGGACGTCGGTACGACAGGGCAATGGGGCCCGGAAGACGTGGATGCCTGGATAGTCGGTACGACGGGGCGATGGGGCCCGGAAGGTGTGGAAGCCTGGAGTGTCGGTACGATGGGGCGACGAGGCCCAGAAGGCGTGGAATCCTGGAGAGTCTCAACGATGAGGGGATGGGGCCCGGAAGGCATGGAAGCCTGGAGAGTCAGTACGATGGGGCGACAGGGCCCGGAAGGCGTGGAAGCCTGGATAGTCGGTACGATGGGGGGACGGGGCCTGGAAGCCTAGATGTCAGCACGACGGGGCGACGGGGCCCGGAAGGCGTGGAAGCCTGGAAGTCCGTACGATGGGGAGATGGAGCCTGGAAGGCGTGGAAGCCTGGACGTCGGTATGACGGGGCGACGGGGCTCGAAAGGTGTGGAAGCTTGGACGTCAGTATGATGGGGTGATGGAGCCCAGAAGGCGTGGATGCCTGGACGTCGGTACGATGGGGTGACGGGGCCCGGAAGGCGTGGAATCCTGGAGTGTCGGTAGGACGGGGCGACGGGGCCCGGAAGGCGTGGGTTCCTGGAGAGTGGGTACGACGGGGCGACGGGGCCCGGAAGGCGTGGGTGCCTGGAGAGTTAGGACGATGGGGCGACGGGGCCCGGAAGGCGTGGAAGCCTGGACGTTGGTACGACGGGGTGAAGGAGCCCGAAAGGCGTGGAAGCCTGGACGTCGGTACGACGGAACGATGGAGCCCAGAAGGCATGGAATCCTTCGTGCCAAACGGTGGCAGTACGGGGAGCACCTCCATATTGGCTGCTGATAAAGGTGTAGGGTCGACAAAGCGCCAACAGAGTTGGGGGATGATTCCCCATGCGCGGCCTCTTGAGGCGATGGAGTCGGCGAGGACCCGATGGAGTCGGGTGGCGGATTCCACCTGCGCGGCCTCTTGAGGCGGCGGAGTCGGCGAGCGGCCGATGAATTCGGGTGGCGGATGCCACCTGTGCGGCCTCTTGAGGCAGTGGAGTCGGCGAGGAGCCGATGGAGTTAGGTGGAAGATGCCACCTATGTGGCCTTTTGAGGCGGCGGAGTCGGCGAGGAGCCGATGGAGTGGGGTGGCGATGCCACCTGCGCGGCCTCTTGAGGAGGCGGAGTCAGTGAGGAGCTGATGGAGTCTCGTGGCCGATGCCACCTGCGCGGCCTCTTAGGGTGGCGGAGTCGGCGAGGAGCCGATGAAGTCAGGTGGCGGATGCCACCTGTGCGGCCTCTTGAGGCGGCGGAGTCGGCGACGAGCCGATGTAGTCGGGTGGTGGATGCCACCTGCGCGGCCTCTTGAGGCAGCGGAGTCGGCGAGGAGCTGATGATGTCAGGTGGTGGATGCTACTAGTGCCGCCTCTTGAGGAGGTGGAGTCGGCGAGGAGCTGATGGAGTCGGGTGCCCGATGCCACCTGCGGGGCCTCTTTAGGCAGCGGAGTCGGCGAGGAGCTGATGAAGTCAGGTGGCGAATTCCACCTGCGCGGCCTCTTGAGGAGGTAGAGTTGGCGAGGAGCCGATGAAGTCGGGTGGCGGATGCCACCTGCATGGCCTCTTGAGGTGGCAGATTCCGCGAGGAGCCGATGCAGTCGGGTGGCTCATGCCACCTGCGCGGCCTCTTGAGGCGGCAGAGTCGGTGAGGAGCCGAAGGAGTCGGGCGGCGAATGCCACCTGCGCGGCCTCTTGAGGCGGCCGAGTCGGCGAGGAGCCGAAGGAGTCGGGTGGCGCATGCCACCTGCGCGGCCTCTTGAGGCGGCAGAGTCGGCGACAAGCCGATGCAGTCGGGTGGAGGATGCCACCTGTGCGGCCTCTTGAGGGGGAGGAGTTGACGAGGAGCTGATGGAGTCAGGTGGCCGATGCCACCTACGCGGCCTCTTGAGGCAGCGGAGTCGGCGAGGAGCCGATGGAGTCGGGTGGCCGATGCCACCTGCGCGACCTCTTGAGACGGCGGTGTCAGCGAGGAGCCAATGAATTCGGGTGGCGGATGCCACCTGCGTGGCCTCTTGAGGCGGCGGAGTCGGTGAGGAGCTGATGAAGTCGGGTGTCGGATGCCACTTTCGCGGCCTCTTGAGGTGGAAGAGTCGGTGAGGAGCCGATGCAGTCAGGTGGCTGATGCCACCTGCGCGGCCTCTTGAGGTGGCACAGTCGGCGAGTAGCCAAATGAGTCAGGTGGCGGATTCCACCTGTGCGGCCTCTTGAGGCGGTGGAGTCGGCGAGGAGCCGAAGGAGTCGGGTGGCTGATGCCACCTGCGCGGACTCTTCAGGCGGCGGAGTCGGCGAGGAGCCGAAGGAGTCAGGTGGCAGATGCCACCTACTCGGCCTCTTGAGGAGGCGGAGTCGGCGAGGAACCAATGAATTCGGGTGGCGGATTCCACCTACGCGGCCTCTTGAGGTGGCGGAGTCAGCGAGGAGCCGATGGAGTTGGGTGGCTGATGCCTCCTGCGCGGCCTCTTGAGGCGGTGGACTCAGCGAGGAGTCGATGATGTCGGGTGGCGGATGCCACCTGCGCGGCCTCTTGAGGCGGCGGAGCCGGCGAGGAGCAGATGAAGTTGGGTGGCGGATACCACCTGTGCGGCCTCTTGAGGGGGCGGAGTCGGCGAGGAGCTGATGCAGTTGGGTGGCTGATGCCACCATCGCGTCCTCTTGAGTTGGCGGAGTCAGCGAGGAGCCGATGCAGTCGGGTGGCTGATGCCACCTGCTCGGCCTCTTGAGGCGGAGGAGTCGGTGAGGAGCCGATGCATTCGGGTGGCTGATGCCACCTGCGCGACCTCTTGAGGTGGCGAAGTCGGTGAGCAGCCCAAGGAGTCAGCTGGAGGATTCCACCTGCGCGGCCTCTTGAGGCGGCAGAGTCGGCGAGGAGACGAAGGATTTGGATGGTGAATGACACATGCGCGGCCTCTAGAGGCGGCGGAGTCGGCGAGGAGCCGAAGGAGTCGGGTGGTGGATGCCACCTGCGCGGATTCTTGAGTTCGTGGAGTCGGCGAGAAGATGATGTAGTTGGGTGGCTGATGCCACCTGCACTGCCTCTTGAGGCGGCGGAGTCGGTGAGGAGCCGAAGGAGTTGGGTGGAGGATGCCACCTGCGCGGCCTCTTGAGGTGGCGGAGTCGGCGAGGAGCCGATGCAGTCGGGTGGAAGATGCCACCTGCGCTTCCTCTTGAGGCGGCGGAGTCGGCGAGGAGCCGAAGGAGTCGGGTGGCGGATGCCACCTGCGCGGCCTCTTTAGGGGGCGGAGTCGGCGAGGAGCTTATGCAGTCAGGTGGCTGATGCCACCTCCGCGGCCTCTTGAGGCGGCGGAATCGGCGAGTAACCGATGAAGTTGGGTGGAAAATTCCAGCTTTGCGGCCTCTTGAGGCGGCAGAGTCGTCGAGAAGCCGAAGGAGTTGGGTGGCGGATGCCACCTGGGCGACCTCTTGAGGCGGCGGATTCGGTAAGGAGCCGAAGGAGTTGGGTGGCGGATGCCACCTGCGCGACCTCTTGAGGCGGCAGAGTCCGCGAGGAGCCCAAGGAGTCGGGTGGCGGATTCCACCTGCGCAGCCTCTTGAGGCGGCGGTGTCGGCGAGGAGCCGAAGGAGTCGGGTGGCGGATGCCACCTGTGCGGCCTCTTGAGGCGGAAGAGTCGGCGAGGAGCCGAAAGAGTTGGGTGGCGGATTCCACCTGCGCGTCCTCTTGAGGCGGAGGAGTTGGCCAGGAGCCGATGGAGTCGGGTGGCCAATGCGACCTTCGCGGCCTCTTGAGGCGGTGGAGTCGGCGAGGAGCCGAAGGAGTCAAGTGGCGGATGTCACCTGCGCGGCCTCTTGAGGCAGCGGAGTGGGCGAGGAGCCGATGCAGTCGGGTGGCTGATGCCACCTGCACGGCCTCTTGAGACGGCGGATTCGGCGAGGAGATGATGAAGTCGGGTGGGGGATTCCACCTACATGGCCTCTTGAGGCGGCAGAGTCGGCGAGGAGCCGATGAAGTCGGGTGGCGGATGCCACCTGCGCGGCCTCTTGAGGCGGCGGAGTCAGCGAGGAGACGAAGGATTCGGGTGGTTGATGCCATCTGTGCTAACTCTTGAGGCGGCGGAGTCGGCGAGGAGCCAAAGGATTCGGGTGGCGGATGCCACCTGCACGACCTCTTGAGGCAGCGGAGTCGGCGAGGTGTCGATGCAGTCGGGTGGCTGATGCCACCTGCGCAGCCTCTTAAGGCGGCGGAGTCAGCAAGGAGCCGATGAATCCGGGTGATAGATGACACCTGTGTGGCATCTTGAGGAGGCGGAGTCGACAAGTAGCTGAAGGATTCGGGTGGCGGATGCCACCTGCGCGGCCTCTTGAGCCGGCGGAGTCGGCGAGGAGCTGAAGGAGTCGGGTGGCGGATGCCACCTGCGCGGCCTCTTGAGGCGGCGGAGTCGGCGAGGAGCCAATGAAGTCGGGTGGAGGATTCCACCTACGCAGCCTCTTGAGGAGGCGGAGTGGGCGAGGAGCCGAAGGAGTCGGGTGGGGGATGCCACGTGCGCGGCCTCTTGAGGCAGCGGAGTCGGCGAGGAGACGAAGGAGTCGGGTGGCGGATGCCACCTGCGCGACCTCTTGAGGCGGCGGAGTCGATGAGGAGCTGATGCTGTCGGGTGGCTGATGCCACCTACGCTGCCACTTGAGGCGGTGGAGTCGGCGAGGAGCCGAAGGAGTCGGGTGGCGGATACCACCTGTGCGGCCTCTTGAGGTGGCGGAGTCGGCGAGGAGCCGATGCAGTCGGGTGGCTGATGCCACCTGCGCGGCCTCTTGAGGCAGTGGATTCGGCGAGGAGCCGATGAAGTTGGGTGGAAGATTCCACCTGTGCGGCCCCTTGAGGTGGTAAATTCTGTGAGGAGCAGATGATGTCGGGTGGCAGATGCCACCTGCACGGCCTCTTGAGGTGGCGGAGTCGGCGAGGAGCCGAAGGAGTCGGGTGGCGGATGCCACCTGCGCGACCTCTTGAGGCGGGGGAGTCGGCAAGGAGCCGAAGGAGTCGGGTGGCGGATTCCACCTGCGCGGCCTCTTGAGACGGCGGAGTCGGCGAGGAGCCGAAGGAGTCGGGTGGCAGATGCCACCTGCGCGGCCTCTTGGGGTGGCGGAGTCGGCGAGGAGCTGAAGGAGTTGGGTGGCGATGCCACCTGCATGGCCTCTTCAGGTGGCCGGAGTCGGCGAGAAGCCGATGGAGTTGGGTGGTGAAGCCACCTGCGCGGCCTCTTGAGGCGGCGGAGTCGGCGAGGAGCCGATGGAGTCGGGTGGCGGAGCCACCTGTGCGGCCTCTTGAGGCGGCGGAGTCGGCGAGGAGCCGAAGGAGTCGGGTGGCGGATGCCACCTGCGCGACCTCTTGAGGCAACGGAGTCTGCGAGGAGCCCAAGGAGTCGGGTGGCTGATGCCACCTGCGCGGCCTCTCGAGGCGGCGGTGTCAGTGAGGAGCCGATGATGTCGGGTGGAAGATGCCACCTACGAGGCCTCTTGAGGCGGCGGAGTCGGCGAGGAGCTGAAGGAGTCGGGTGGCGGATGCCACCTGCGCAGCCTCTTGAGTTGGCGGCAGTCGGCGAGGAGCCGATGGAGTTGGGTGGCGGAGCGACCTGCGCGGTCTCTTGAGGCGGCGTAGTCGGCGAGGAGCCGTTGGAGTTGGGTGACGGAGCCACCTACACGGCCTCTTGAGGCGGCGGGAGTCGGCGAAGAGAAAATGGAGTTGGGTGGCGGAGCCACCTGCACGGTCTCTGGAGGCAGCAGGATCGGCGAGGAGCCAAAGGTTTTGGGTGGCGATGCCACCTGCACGACCTCTTGAGGCGGTGGGAGTCGGCGAGGAGCCAATGGAGTTGGGTGGCGGAGCCACCTGCGCAGCCTCTTGAGGCGGCGAAGTCGGCGAGGAGCAGATGGAGTTGGGAGGCGGAGCCACCTGCGCGGCCTCTTGAGGCGGCGGGAGTCGGCGAGGAGCCGATGGAGTTGTGTGGCGGATGCCACCTGCGCGGCCTCTTGAGGTGGCGGAGTCGGCAAGGAGCCGAAGGAGACGGGTGGCAGATGCCACCTGCGCGGCCTATTGAGGCGGCGGGAGTCAGCGAGGAGCCGATGGAGTTGGGTGGCGGAGCCACCTGCGTGGCCTCTTGAGGCGACGGAGTCGGCGAGGAGCCGATGGAGTTGGGTGGCGGAGCCACCTGCGTGGCCTCTTGAGGTGGCGGAGTCGGCGATGAGCCGATGGAGTTGGGTGGCGGAGCAACCTACACGGCCTCTTGAGGTGGTAGGAGTCGGCGAGGAGCCGATGGAGTTGGGTGGCGGATGCCACCTGCGCGGCCTCTTGAGGCAGCGGGAGTCGGCGAGGAGCTGATGGAACATAGTCTTCAAATACCGAATGTTACTCATCCACTCAAATATAATGGAGAGGGGATTCACATGGGTGATTCCTCAAGTTTCCCGACACATTCGGTCTACTCGCTATTGAAGGAGAAGAGATTCACGTCGGGTTCACCATTTCTGTTTCCGACACTTTCTCTGGGGCGCGCGCATCTGTCTGTGAGAGCGTGCAGCTGTGGCCCCGCATTGCCGCTTTCCAAAGGCGGGCGGCATTCTCTCCTTGTTCAGGGATGTTTTCTCCTTGATCAAAACAGGATGATGGGATGTCGGTTCTTCCTTCCGTGGATTCCTCCTCGGAACTCATCACCTAGTCCGGTTCTCCCTCATAGATTTAAGACGTTTTTCATGAATCTCATTCCCGGGGCCATATCTTCATGGACACCGGTTAATTACATTACTTCCGTCATGACTTTCCATAGGGACTTGACATGGTAGGGACCTTCGGTCAGAGTAGATGACAACATCAGGAATGTCAGGGCATCTCTAGGTGCATGGACATTGGGGAACCTGTATTCTTCTTCATGAGATGGCATCTCAAGGGTGCATAACCCGAGGCATCCCGCATCGAATGTGTCGAATCATATTCCATAGGCATGTATCTGAGTTTTTCCTCAGCTTCCCATGTTTAACACAGGGTATGCCGTGAGTTTAACGTCTTGCCGAGACGGTTACGCCAAAGGCATGTCATCAGAGGTTTTCCTCAGGCATCTCATGTTTATCACAAGGTAGGCCACGAGTTTAACATCTTGCGGAGACGAAACGAGGCTAATCAGAACGTCCCATGGAGACGGATCAGATTGGTATATCCCTAGGAGGGAACACCTGGAAGTTTTAGCAAGGGGATGGATCAGAACGCCCAATGAGGACAGATCTTAGGTGGTGCGCCCCATGGAGGGGAGATGTCACACCATAATGGTTGATCTCAACACCACTGAGGGCAGATAAGAGGTAGTGAACCCTAGAATGGGGGACCCCAAGGTCTACCATTGGCTGGGATTGAACCTCATGAAGGTTTCCTACGTACCCTGTATAGAGGAAATGGATCAAAACCCATATAATTCGAAGGAGTGATGAATCGGTGTGTACACATAGGACAAAGACCCGAAGACATGTTGGGGATTACACATGGATAGCGGCCCAGGTGCTTCTAGGAGCAGCGGGGAGGGTGGATGGCATGATCCCACCGGGATGTGGTGGCTCAGATGAGAATCAGGATGGATGATGGAGAGTTGAATGAATCAGAGGGGGAATGAAATGGGACCATCGCAAGGGCGATGGTAAAGATGGACTTGAGCCTCGAAGAGACTTCCTACGTATCCCTGTGGTAGGGAATCAAAATCCGCGTAGTTCGGGATGGTGCGCCGGAGGACCGACGTGATGGTGAACCCATGGGTGTACTGGGTATTGTCAACGAACCGACGTGAAGGCGTAGCTTGGTCCGATGGGTATCGTCAGCGAAACGACATGAGGGTGGACCTTGGTACGATGGGTGTTGTCAACGAACTGACGTGAAGGTGGACCTTGGTCCGATGGATGGTGGGATTGAACCTCATGAGGCTTTCTACGTACCATGCCTTGGCACGGATCAAAGGCCACGCAGTTCAAAGGGTGTGTCGGCGAACCGACGCGAGTGAGGACCTTGGTCCAGATGGTGTGGGGCTTACACACTAGGTTTCCCAGGTGTTGGTGAACTGACGTGAAGAGGGTCGGAGTGACCAACAGGTGGTGGGATTGAACCTCTGGGAGGCTTCCTACGTACCATGTTGTGACATGGATCAAATAACTCATAGTTCAAAGGGCTTCGTCGGCGAACCGATGTGAAGAAAGCACCTGGGTCCGACGGGAGATGGGCTTGAACCTCAGGGAGGCTTCCTACGTACCATGCCTTGACATGGATCAAAGACATCGTAGTTTAGGTTGGTCACAATAGCTTGCCGTTGGACTGGAATATAGTTTAACGTCATGCCGGACAAGGGTGGAACCTGATGTGAAGAAATGATAGGTGGGCTTGAACCTCATGGAGGCTTCCTACGTACCATGCCTTGACATGGATCAAAGACCTCGTAGTTCAAATGGATGTGCAGGTTAACGTCATGATGGACGGGGGAATACAGTTTAACAACATGCTGGACGACGTATTGTCATGGCCAATGCTTACTCTAAGCCCACGTGAGTGATTCTCGATGTGAGAAACAAGAGGCAACAAGGACCTGATGATCATGTCGCGAAGGGTGAGTCCGTGAGAAGTGAAGAGGGGATTACACGTTAGGCGGCCCATGGTGTTGGGACTTACTCCAGGATGGAGGCCCGGAAAAAAATGACGATAGTTTCGGGCTTGAGCCTTGAAGAGGCTTCCTACATATCCTCGTGGCAGGGAATCAAAGTCCACATAGTTCTTCTAATGAAGGCTTACCGCCAATTGGGGGTTTCAACGGATTACTGCTGGATTGGGTCATAATGGATTATCGATGGATAAGGATGTGAACGACTTACCACTAAATGGAGTCACAATGGTATACCGCTGGATTGGGTCACAACGGATTACCGCTGGATAAGGATGTGAACAGCTTACTGCTAAATGGGGTCGCAACGGCTTACCGCTGGATTGGGTCACAACGTCTTACCGCTGGAAAATGATGTCAATGGCTTACCGCTAGATTGGGTCACAACGGCTTACTGCTGGAAAAGTATGTCAATGGATTATCGCTGCATAGGATCACAATGGCTTACCGCGGATTGGGATCACAAAAGTGGGTGGGGCTTACACGAGGAAGCTGCCCGGGTGCCTCTATGGAGCGGTAATGGTTAATGGGGCTTACGAAAGGAGGCTGCCCGGGTGCCGCTATAGAGCGGCACTGGTGAATAGGGCTTATGCAAGGAAACTACCCGGGTGCCACTATGGAGTAGCAACGGTGAATGGGGATTACGCAATGATGTTTCCCGGGTGCCGCTAAGGAGAGGCACTAGTGAATGGGGCTCACGCTAGGAAGCTGTCCGGGTGCCGCTCTGGAGCAGCAATTGCGGATGGGGCTTACGCTAGGAAGCTTCCCCAGTGCCACTATGGAGTGACAATGATGAATGGGGCTTACGCAAGGATGCTTCCCGGGTGTCGCTAAGGAGCGGCAATGGTGAATGGGGCTTACGCAAGGAGGTTGCCCGGGTGACGCTATGGAGCATCACTGGTGAATGGGGCTTACGCAAGGAAGCTGCCCGGGTGCCACTATGTAGCAACAACGGTGAATGGGGCTTACGCAAAGAAGTTTCCTGGGTGCCGCTAAGGAGAGGCACTGGTGAATGGGGCTAATGCTAGGAAGCCACCCGAGTGCCGCTATGGAGCAGCAATTGTGGATGGGGCTTACGCTAGGAAGCTGCTCGGGTGCTGCTATGGAGCGACAATGATGAATGATGCTTACGCAAGGATACTACCTGGGTGGCACTAGGGAGCGGCATTGGTGAATGGGGCTTACTCAACGAGGCTGCCCGGGTGCTGCTATGGAGCGGCACTGGTGAATGGGGCTTACGCAAGGAAGCTGCACGGGTGCCACTATGGAGCGGCAACGGTGAATGGGGCTTACGCAAAGAAGTTTCCCGGGTGCTGCTAAGGAGAGGCACTAGTGAATGGGGCTCACGCTAGGAAGCTGCCTGGGTGTTGCTATGGAGCAACAATTGCGGATGGGGCTTACGCTAGGATGCTGCCCGGGTGCCGATATGGAACGACAATGATGAATGGGGCTTACGCAAGGATGTTTCCCGGGTGTCGCTAAGGAGCGGAAATGGTGAATGGGGATTACGCAAGGATGCTTCCCGTATTTTCTTCCTCATGTCTGGCCATGAGGGCATCCCAACTCACTGGTGAATTGAGGCCCTCACCTGTTCACTGTATCACAATAGGGAGAATGCCAAGGGGCGTTGGATTTATGCCACTATAATCATGGAATTAAGCGTCTTACGCTTGGAGAATAAGGCATATCTTGTTTAGGGAAAGAGTCATCCTATGATTGGCACATAGGGATTGCTAAAGTTTAGAGTCATGTAGATAGGACTATTGGCATCTCATGCTTGGAGCATAAGGCATCTCTCGTATAGGGCAATAGGCATCATATCATTTGTTAGACAGGGGGAACTACAGTTTAAAGTCATATAGATAGGACTATTGGCATCTCATGCTTGGAGCATAAGGCATCTCTCGTATAGGGAAAGAGGCATCCTATCATTTGTTAGACAGGGGGAACTACAGTTTAAAGTCATATAGATAGGACTATTAGGCATCTTACGCTTGGAGCATAAGGTATCTCTTGTTTGGAGTAAGAGGCATCCTATCATTTGTTAGATAGGGAGCACTATAGTGTAATGTCATATAGATAGGACTGTTAGGAAGAAGGTGCCTAGAAATGGTTGGTGTCGGGACTTACAAAAGGGCGGCCCTTTGTGGTTCAACCTGGCATAGGAGCCAAGGGATAGGGTTTGGAGGAGTTTCTTGAGGAAGGGTTCGACTCCAGCTACTCGGGGAATTGATAATGAGAACCTCAACTCACAACATAGGAAACAAACCAAGAGGAATACATCAAATCATGGTGTTTCATGGTGTGTGGAGGAGTGTCTCAAATCATGGTATTCCATAGGATGAAGTTGGGTGCGTATGAGGGCGCAATGGAAAATCCCGACGTCCCGGCCCGAAAAGTTCGTGGTGCGACAGTCCATTTTTCATGGGGGTCTGTAATGGTTGCGAAGGGACTGGGCCGGAGGGCCGGGACCATAGCCCGACATTGACCCCGAGCTGGGGTGCGGGGGCTGCACCCCCGCGGTATGGATCAGTGGGCGTGAAGGTAGTATCCTCACAAAGGATAGGTCTTCATGAAGTAGCTTCGCGGAGCATGGCCTCACAGATAAATGGTCTCTCGCGGAGCAAAGGGGTCTCGCGGAGCAGCATCGCGAAGCATTAGATCATGGAGCATGGACTCACGGAGTATGGTCTCGTGGAGAAGCTTCACAGATCATGGGCTCGCAGCGCATGGACTCACAGAGCCTCGGCTCGCGGAGCAGCAACGCGAAGGAAGCTGCTCGCGGAGCATGGCCTCGCGGAGCCGCAATGCGGAGCTCCGCTCGGCCGACCAAGGGGCGAAGTGGCCGTGGCCATCCGTTCTAAGAAGGGGGGTGATCTGGGTATTTATAGGTAGGGGCGCCACAAATCAGAGGTCACACAGCGCGAAGGGGCGGCGGTTGCTTCGCGGCAGGTCACGAAGGTCAACCGAGTTCGCGGAGCGTTCCCGCCCCTGGGGCTTCGCGGCGGGCTCCCAAACATCAGGGCGTTCGCGGAGTGTTACCACCACCTCTGCTTCGTGGCGGGTCTTCATGGAGCGTCGCGAATGTCAGAAGGGTTCGTGGGGCCTCTCTCCTCATTACTTTGTGGAAGCGCTCCGCGATCATGGAGGGGACTTTGCCAATGGGCTTCACGAACCAGATTTCTATCCCAACTTCAAATGTCCATAACTCCTAATCCGTAGCTCCGTTCGGGCCCGGCAACATACCGAATAGAAGCTTCAGAAAAGTTCTATGATCTTGGATTGTGTATCGAAGCATTTGGAAAATTTGGGGATGCGTTTTCCGAGGTATACAATGTTGAATCTCGGCCTCTCTGTTTTAAGACTCTGTATGATCTTCCATCGACTTCATCTATATGTCTCAATCCTCTGATAATACTCCCGTTGAAATGTCTTCCAAGACTTTTTCAGAAAAAGTCATTTTTAGAGAAAGGTTAGTTTCTTGAGGATTCTTTTATTCGTACGGTTCTACATTCAAAAGAATTATTTTGTTTCAAGGCTGGGAGCATTTGTGTGTTGAAAAACCAGTGTCTCAAGATCCGGTCCTTATTGATGAAGTCAGTCTGTTCTACAAGACCGTGTCTTTCGACAAAAACATGACAATAATATTTTCAGTGTATGATAGAAGTATTTCAATGTCATTCAAGCAAGCATCCCACTTTCTATGTGTTCCTGTAGAAGGTTATTCTTTTTGTCCTTCTCATAAACTACCAGTGGAAGTTTGTACGATTAATAAAGAAAGTTCCGAAAAGTCTTTGTTTCTTGTAAATGATGAGAAGAGTAAAGTGGCTCATCTTTCTCCAGAAAATAGATTTGTGGCTCTTTGGATGCACGGTTTTCTAATCCCATGGAAAGGGGATAGAGAAACTTTGAAAGTTTCTGATATCTTTATGCCTGACTATTTTGTGAACATGAGAAAAGTAAATCTCATGGGATATGTTTTTAAAACAATCTAGAATATTATGTCAGGAGAAATTAAGTCCCATTTGATCATGTATCCATATATTCTTAAAAATTTCATTCTTGACAGCATGAAGTTTTTCAATATTCCTTTTAAAGGAAAATTGAAAGAGTTAAAGCCTTCCTGGATAAGTAATAGTATGATGAAAAAGTTGAATGTATGTTTTGATCAGAATTCAATGCTCTTTGTTAAGGATTTAAAAGCTGAATCGACACAGAATCAATGGCACCTATGCCAGCCAAAGACAATCCATCTGTTTGTGTTCCTCAAAAATCAGATCCACAAACCAGTTCAAATCCACAGAAGAAACCTATGTACAGTAAGGAGGTTGTGGAAAAGTAGAGAAAAGAAAGAGAATAGAGAAAGGAAGGTGATCCGAAGTTTGGTCTTGACCCAGCTGAAGCCTTTGCTGAAAGGATAAGGGTTGAGGATACCCTTCATGTTGAAAATAAAAAGAAGACACTTTTAAAAAGAAAATCTCAAGAGTTTGATGTTTCAAAACTCATGAATATGGTTGAGGATTCTAGTGCTCAAGTAACCGAAGAAGTATATCAAGAGCCTATCATACAGAGACCTCCAGAGTCAGAAAAAGGGAAAAAATTTGGATCAAATTGAGGAAGTTGAAGAAGAGGAAGGAGATTTACTTTTGGAATTCCTTTAGAGCTCAAAGAAAAGTAGAGAAGAATCAGTTCAAAGACAAAGTGAAGGGATTCAACAAGCTCCTCATGCCAATCAAGCACCAGCTGAATATTTTGAAACTCCAGAAATATTTCTTTCCCAAGGGAATAAACTTCCTCAATATTTGAAAAAAATCGTTATCAGTGACAGAGTGGAAGAATTAATAAAGGGGATAGAAAAAGAAAAAGGAAAACAACCAGTTGTAGACTCAAGCTGATCAAACGAACTGGATTCATACGATGAGGATACCGATTCAGAACAAACAATTTCTCTTAAGAAAAGTGATTACATTGTTCATGTTTTAAAGAGAATTGAGAATACCATCCCTTATTTTCTCAGGCGTGAAGGAATAATTGATTACATTATTGAAAATTAGAAAAAGTAGTTTGGTTCTGTAAGAGAATTTAAAAAGAGAGTTTTGTCAGTTGAAGCTGATTTGAAAGTTCTATCTGAAAGTTCGGCTGCTCATAAAAAGTCTTGAAAAATAATGACTAAGTGGTCATACAAAACAGAGATCTTGGTGAATGATCATGAAGTATCAATTAAATACTTAAGGAGACTTTCAAATGATCTTTCTATTGATTTTAATAAGCTTGACAAAGAAACTGTTGAAAGACTGAATCAATTGTCAAATACCCATGGAGCCGATATTCTTTCAGTGAAAGAGTTTCAAGAGAGAATGAATGATTTTCAGTATGAGTTTTTGAAAGTTTCATTTTTCAAAGATGAATTAGTCTTGTTGAAGAAACAAAATTCTGTGTTATCTAAAGACAACAAGAATCTGTAAAACAGAATTGATACTATTGAAGAAATAATCAGAGTCCAGGTGGAGACCATCAAGAATCAGGATCATCTTTTTACCGACCAACAAGAGCTTCTCATATCTCAGGGTGATTCTATATCTGAAGACAAGAAGGAAATCAAAAATATGAAATCTGTTCTTCATGAGCTGATAATGAAGGAAAAGTAAATAGAAAACAAATGACTATTGAATTTGTTTTCTTTTCAAATGTTTTTTATCGTAATGAGATTTATGATACCTATCTCATTGTCTTGTATTTTATTTTCTAACTCTTTAAGGAAACTAAAGATTTTCCCATTATTTTTGTAAATCACAAAGGGGGAGAATGTTTTACAAAGGGGGATAATGTTTTATAAAGGGGGAGAATGTTTTAAAAAATGAGAATGTTTTGAACAAAAAATTCTAAATAAAGGAAAATCCATGAATAAAATCCTTAAGAAAGTACACACCCAAGGGGGAGTTAGTTGTATTCAATTTCTTATTCAGAAGAGTTTCTAATAACTCATGGGAAGATAAGTATTTATTTTTGTTTTTACATTGTGTTTTGTGCATTCCAAAAGGGGGAGATTGTTGAGTTAAAAGTTCTCTTTTGACTTTTATATCTTGTTTTGGAAATCACAAATGTATTTTACCATGATAATCATACTGATCATGCTAATTCTACTGACCATGCTGATTGTACTGAACATGCTGATCGTACTAACCATTCTGATCATACTGACCATGCTGATCGTACTGATCATGCTGATCGTACTGACCATGCAGATTGTACTGACCATGCTGATCGTACTGACCATGCTGATCGTACTGACTATACTGATCGTACTAACCATGCTGATCGTACTAACCATGCTGATCGTACTGACCATACTAATCGCAATAACTAAAATTTTTGTACTGACTATAGAAATTGTATTGACTCTGTTAATCATACTATGTTTTATGAATCATGCTCAGTTTATATCGTACCAATACATTCCATTAAGGAATACTCTTACTGTTGGGAAAAAATCCTTCAAGGTAACATTGAAGTATTTTTGGGTTGACTATGTTTGCTGACAAAGAAGGTTTCCATGAAGAAATTGTAGAGTTCCAAAGAAGTTATTGACAATCCATGTTGACAAAGGACAATGACAGAGGAATGGACGATCTGGAGGCGGTACAAAAAGAGCAGTACAAGGTGGCGCCGTTTTCTAGTGTTTGCCAAATTTTTGGTGTCCAAAATTTCGAAGTTTGGTGAGCATCGAGAAAAGTGGATATCCTTGAAGATCATATTTTTATATGTCAAAGGAATGAATTTCACGAAGATAGGATGCATGTTTTGGAAATCACGAAGACCAAAATAATGGAGGCGGTGAGTCTTCGCGATTATGTCAAAGTTTCGCGAACGTCAGAGTTAAAGCGCATCGCGGCGGTGAAGGGATTTGAGAGGGAGCTTCGCGGAGAATTCGCGAAGTAATGTTGACGGTAATGCTCCACGATTATGACAAGCTCCGCGAACGGAAAATTTCCGTGGTGCTTCACTATTTGGACAGAATTCCGGCGGAAAATTCAGAGCTTCGCGATTTGAGATGACGTGGCGTTAACTTCGCGCGGAAGGGTCGAGGATCGGTGGAATCGCATATAAATAGAGGCTGACCCCCTCGAGAGAAGTAGAGAGAATTTTCAGAGAAGATCATTTGCTCTCGTTTTGCGAAGTTGGTTCGCAGAGCCAGTGTGCTTCGCGAAAGAGGAGCTTTGCGGTGGCTATTGTAGCTCTACGAAACCTGCGAGCTCCGAGTTGGCTTAGTAAGCTTCGCGAGGGACGTTGCATTGCGATGGCTTGAGCTTCGCGAAAGTGCTTCGCGAAAAGGCAGGAGCTTCACGAAGGCTTGTTTGAGCTTCACGAAATTGGGAGCTTCGCGAAGTAGGGTGATTTGCGAAGGTGTTTCCAAAATGAATTGCCCAGTGTTCAGAGGCAAAAAGGTATTCATCAGTGGATGAAAGTTGGACTTCAATAGAGAATCTATCAATAGTTGAGGATGCATTATTTCATGCAAATGAAGAGACCTATAGGTCTATAAACTTTGAGTGGATCCCTTCCAAGTGCAGTGAGCATAGGAAGAGGAAAAAGGTGATCCTCTCCACCAGCAGTGATCCAGAGAGAGAGAAATAGGAAGTGACCCTTGGGAAAGCAGTGAGCTGACCCTAAACCTTGTGAAGGCAGTGATCCTGGGAATAGAGGTTCTCTATCCCGAATTTTGTATCCACATCTTTTGAAGATTAGTGGGATTTGATACGCACGAAAACTTTTCGGCATATGCTCCTTGGACGTATCCCAGTGAGGGTGAACCAAGTAAAAATCTGCGTGTCTGCCTGCTTACTTCCCTGCATTGCATTTGAAGCATCATCATCAGGCAAAGAAGAAAATAAGTGATCATAATAAACACAAAAGTGAAAACAAAGTGACCCTTGTAATAAAGAGGTCAAGATCCAGTGGGGAAGGAATAATTTTGAAAATAATATCCATACCCTGATTCACCCCCCCCCCATCTCAGGGTATATAGGCCCCTATTGGTCCTAAAAATTGGTATCAGAGGGATAGGTTGATTTTATCAGATTTGTTTGCTCAGACTTTGTGTAGTTGATTTGTGTTGATAAATCAATATTCTATTATCTCGGTGTGCCATGGCAAAGGGAAAACTTCAAAGAAGAATCAGAAGTCAGGTGGTATTCCATAGTGCAGAAGTGTTTATGGAAGAAGTGTGATTCAACTAAAGGAATCAAACAGCTTGCTGAAGGAAGGCTTGGATGAATCAGATAGGGAAAAGATAGATTCAATCAATAATGATGTTGGAACGAGTTAAGTAATTAAAAATTCAAAGTGATGCTGAAACAACTGATGATGATGAAGTTTCAAGGAGGACACCTGTTGATGTAATTAACATGACAAAGGAAATGGACCGCAAATCGGATGAAGAAGTCAAATCTAAAGAAATCCGGATCAAATTATTGGAGATTGAGGTCAACAAGCTAAGAGGCTTAAATCAAAGCCTTGTTGATATAGTTACTAACCTAACAGAGAAGAATGATTCACATGATGAAGAACAACAGAAGATGGCTAAAATGAAAGGAAAACAAAAGGCTGATGATTATGAAGAGAGTCAAAAGTCAGATGAAGTTCAGAATCTGAAATCTAAAAATGATGATCTTGTGACACAGCTTTCTGAACTAGTTTAGAAGAATCAAAGGCTACAACAAGAGAATTCATGTTGCTCAGATTCAATTGTTCAAGAAAAATTGAAGGTAAAGGAGCAAAGTGAAGTGGTGGAAAAGCATACATGAGAATTGGAAGTTGAGATGAGTAGAGGAAAGTATCTCAAGAGAGAACTTGATGCTCAACTTGAATCAAGTAAAGTAAAGATTCAGAAGTTGAAAGAAGAGCTAGAATCAGTGAAGAAGGAAATGAAAAAATCTAAATATGAAGATAATCCCAAGATGAAGGATACACTGCACTTATTATTTGACCATCCTTTGGCGGGTGATGATAAAATGAAATCCAAATATGCTACATCATAGGAGAATCAAGAAAGGATTGTATCTTCCCAAAGGCCATCCTTTTTGGGAAAATCTAGAATTGGATATGATGATCCCACTCCTATACAGAATAAGAAAAACACAATGAAAATCTCCAGTGGTAAGAGAGCTGTGAACAGTTCCAGATGTGAAAGAAATCCTATAGGTGCTGGAGATAGGCCTAAGAGGACAGTTCCAAGAAGTAGTGACGACATGTGCTATTTCTGTGGGATTCATGGCCACACATCATGCTTCTGTTTAGAGGCCCAGGAATACATTTCAGGATGTTTTAATAGAAGAATTGCTAAATCTGAGAATAAGAAGAAGCATCATGATAAATCAGAGAGAAGAGTTTCTCAGAGGAGAACATTCATGAGATGATACTAATGTGGAAGGATGGGACACACCATGAGTATGTTTCAGGAAGCTCAAGAGATCGATGCTGGGAGAATAAAACAAGTTGCATCAACATCTCAGTAGAGAACTGATGAAATGAGGAATGCCTTTAATAGAAAATGTTTCATATGTTCTGATCATGGGCATTTGTCCAGAGAGTGCAGAAAGAATAAATCAGGGAAGGAAAAGGAACCCATAAAGAGATTACCAACTCCAGTGATGCATAATGAGAAATTATACACTAGGAGACAAATTGGTAAGGTAAAGAATAGGCCTAGAGCCTCTGGGGAATCACAAGGAGCTGGTCGAAAGGTGAATCAGTCACCTCCTCTGTCACACTAGCAACATATCTCTCAGAGGGAACATGAACAAATTTGGAAGAAAAAGGGTGGAGATGCTACAATTGTGAGAAAGAAGAATTAACATTCAATGGAAGACTCACCACTGGTGAAAAAGAGTGTGGTGACTCCGATATCTTATAAAAGGAAGATGAACAAAGAATGTGATGAAAAATTCGCAGGTCGTATTGCACAGCGAAAACTAGAAGAAGATGCAAGATCCTAGCAATGGTGGAAGAAGCAAGGGAATATGGAAGGAAAAGATATTCCTGATCCAAGAAATAATCAAGGAAAATGGAATTTTGGTAGAACCTCAAAGAAGGAAATGTGTACTAGTGGATTTATACCCCAAGCAGTGAGAAAGGCCGAGCCTACCAAATCTACGTATCAGAATAAGGCTCAAAATGTGGGCAATGAAAGCCCTATCATATGGCCAGAACAATTGAAGTTGGCTAGGCAGCTGGAGGATGCAAGAAAGGAGTGTGATTCCTTCCAAGAAAGAATCAAAGGGTTGACCCATCAGGATCAACCACTATCCTCGTCTTGAGGATTCTAGAAAGAAACCCCTCTCCCTATATATGAAAATGCAATTAACTGATGATTCATGTGTTTCAAGTTCTAGGGAGATACGATCCAAGGGTAAGTGGCATATAAGGATGCGAAGTGGATATGTGATATGCTCTATAGTTTCAATTGATTCAGATCAGGTACCAGAGTTGAAGAAGAAAGGGAGAAATAGAGCACAATATAATGTGATTGTGTTGTTAACTTTGTCTCTTGTTTCCTACACCGAGTTTCAACTCAGTAGGCTTAGAGATTTTGTTAATGGATCAACTCTGAGTAGAAGATTAGAACAAATTATGCATGAGGAAAAGACTAGTTATAGGTCTAAACTTTTGGGCCTAACTATGGGAAGAGTTTCATAACACAGGGGGAGCATTCTATATCCTAATCAGATGCATGGTCTCAATATGATATGAAGGATGAATGTTTATGCTCATGAAGAATGATTGGTGGAAAAGTAGTAACACACAAGTTTTAATGATTATCAATTGTGTTCTAACCATGTGGTATCAGCTGACTGCTTTCTGGATACCAAGAAGCTGCGAGAGAAAATCAAAGGTGTGTCAACAAAAATCTAAGAGAATATGTTCAAAGAAATGACGTCATTGAACAGTGACACAGAGAAATGTAGCTAAAAGAAATGAAGCCACTAAAGAATGATTCAGTGAAAATTTTCCTGATGAATGTGTTGAGGAAGAAACAAACACAAGGGAGAGCAGAATTGGATGATACTGATTCAGAAGAAGACATTGAAGATGAACAAGAAAGTTTCAAGTCTGTGTCTACAAGGAATCCAAAGAGCTAAGCTGAAATTGATAGACTGAATATCATTGGTGGTCAGTCAGATTCAGTTCAGACAAAGAAAATTAAATCACTATAGAAGGCATCTTTTCTATCTCAGGTTGAGCTTAAATGCTTTGTTGATGCAGCTAAAGATGAAAACCTGCGTTCAGGCCATGAATTAAGAGCTAGATCAGAATTGAGAAGAATCTGACATGGGAAATTGTTTCGAGGCTAGAAGATAAAAACGCCATCAGGACTAAATGGGTCTGTTAAGAAAAAAATTGAATGAATATGGCACAGTGATTCAGAACAAAGACCGACTGATGTGCAAAGGAGACTCCCGGATAGAGGGAATAGATGGTGATGAGACATTTGCACCAATTTCAAGGCAGGAGACAATCAGATTATTCCTAACCATTGTAATGCAACGAAAGATCAAGGTATTTCAGATGGACGTCAAATCAGCATTCTTTAATGGGATTCTGGGCGAAGAAGTGCATATCGAGCAACCATATGGTTCTCTTATTCATGAGGATGAGAACAAGGTTTTTCGGATGAAGAAGGAATTATGTGGGCTGAAACAAGCACTGAGAGAATGGCATTTAATGCTGAATCAATATTTGCAGAATCAGTGATTCAAATGAAGTATAGTGAAGGTGTCTTTCAATAATATGAAAAAAAGGTTCTGATGAGGTTTGGAATGGAGAAGTCCAAGGATATGAAGACTCCGGTTTCTACCCGGATGAAATTATAAAAAGATGAGGATGAAAAGGCAGTTAATATAACAGAATACAGGAAAATTATTGGATGTCTGTTGTACTTAACTGCAACAAGGCCTGATATTGTTTTCACCACATGCCAAGCAGTGAGATATCAGAGTAATCCCAAGGAAAGACACATGCTTTCAGTGAAAATAATACTTTGGTAGATCTAGGGCACAATGGATTTTAGCTTGACATATACTTATAAATCTCAGATAGAGTTATTGGGATATACTGATGCAGACTGGGCCGGTTCAGCGGATGATAGGAAATCAACGTCAGGTGGTGCTTTCTATCTTAGTGGATTTTTTATTTCATGGCTAAGCAAGAAGCAAGATTGCATTTCATTGAGCACCGCAGAAGCTGAGTATATTGCGGCCACCCAATCATGCACCCAATTATTATGGATGAAGCAGCAGCTTGAAGATATGGGAGTTGAAGTGAAGTATCCAATCGGAATCTAGTGCGATAACTCAAGTTCTATAAATCTCAGAAAAAATCCCATCCATCACTCACGGACAAAGCACATTGAGATAAAGTATCATTTTATCAAGGAGAAAGTTGAGCAGGGAATCGTGAAGTTGGAGAATGTGCCTACAACACTAGAGGTTACAGACATCCTGACAAAGGCCTTACCCAAGGAAGCATTTGAAAGGCATCGACTAGCTCTGGGAGTTCAGTCGATTCCCCGCACTTGAAATAGTGTGGATGTGGGACCCCCCCCTCCCCGAGGTATGATGTGTTTTTCCCTAATGTGTTGATATGTGTTCTCTACTGTGTTACAGACTACAAAGGAGTAACCTTTGGGTTCATTGACAAAGGGGGAGAAAATAGTGATAATTCAAGGGGGAGATAGTGTGGCTATTTGAGAAATCATGACAGATACGGGGAGAAGCTGACCAGTGGAGCAACCAAATAGGAGGAGAAATGAGAAAGGGGGAGTATTTTAAATCTAACGATGCTAGAAGTGATCGATCAAAGAATAGATATCACGACTGCTGAGGATCGTGATACAAGCAGAACAGTGGTGTTGGAATGGTGAGCGAAGGTATCCAGCTATCACCAATTGGGATCAGTGTGATTCAACAATTGGTATCAATTTAAGAATTGGTATCAGGTTGGAATCGACAATTAGTGTTTGACATTAAGTGATTCATTGATGAACTTTTCATACTACTCTTGTTTCTCACATCGAGCATTGGTCATGTGGGCTTCGAGTACGTGTTAAGTGAATCCTTGAATGCAATCAGAATCGCAAGAGGCGAATGGTGGTAGCGACTGGAAGAAGACTCAGTGAGGTATCAACGTGCATAAAATCATTCTGAGAAGAGTTATGAAGACTTGTCAACAAACCCAAAGGGGGAGATTGTTGGGCAAAAATCCCTCAAGGTAACATTGCAGTATTTTTGGGTTGATTATATTTGTTGACAAAGCAGGTTTCCATGAATAAATTGTCAAGTTCTAGAGAAGTTGTTGACAATCCATGTTGAAAAAGGACAATGAGAAAGGATTGGATGATCTGGAGGCGGTACAAAAAGAGTAGTACAAGGTGGCGTCGTTTTCCAGTGTTTGCCAAATTTTTGGGGTCCAAAATTTGGAAGTTTGGTGAGCATCACGAAAAGTGGATATCCTTGAAGATCATATTTTTATATGGAAAAGGAATGAATTTTGTGAAGATAGGATGAATGGTTTGGAAATCATGAAGATCAGAAGAATGGAGGCGGTGAGTCTTTGCGATTACGTCAAAGCTTCGCGAACGTCAGAGTTGAAGCAAAACGCGGTGGTGAATGGCTTTGCGAGGGAGATCCGCGGCGAAGGCGCGAAGGAATGTTGACGGCAATGCTCCGTGATTACGACGAGCTCTGCGAATGGAAAATTGTCGTGGTGCTTCGCGATTTGGATAGAATTCCGGAGGAAACTTCGGAGTTTCGCGATTTTGAGATGACGTGGCATTGACTTCACGTGGAAGGGTTGAGGGTCGGTGGAATCGCCTATAAATAGAGGTCAACCCCCTCGAGAGAAGTAGAGAGAATTTTCAGAGAAGATCATTTGCTCTCGTTTTGCGAAGGTGGTTCACGGAGCCAGTGTGCTTCGCAAAAGAGGAGCTTCACAGCGGCTATTGTAGCTCTGCGAAACCTGCGAGCTTCGCGTTGGCTTAGTAAGCTTCTCGAGGGACGTTGCTTTGCGACGACTTGAGCTTCATGAAAGTGCTTCGCAAAAATGCTTCGCAAAAAGGCAGGAGCTTCGCAAAGGCTTGTTTGAGCTTCATGAAATTGGGAGCTTCGCGAAGTAGGGTGCTTTGCAAAGGTGTTTCCAAAAGGAATTTCCCAGTGTTCAGAGGAAAAAGGTATTCATCAGTGGATGAAAGTTGGACTTAAATAGAGCATCTATCGACAGTTGAAGATTCATTATTTCATGCAAATGAAAAGACCTACAGGTCTATAAACTGTGAGTGGATCCCTTCCAAGTGCAGTGAGCATAGGAAGAGGAAAAAGGTGATCCTCTCCACCGGCAGTGAGCCAGAGAGAGAGAGAAATAGGGAGTGACCCTTGGGAAAGCAGTGAGATGACCCTAAACCTTGTAAAGGCAGTGAGCCTGGGAATAGAAGTGCTCTATCCTGAATTTTGTATCCACATCTTATGAAGATTAGTGGGATTTGATACGCACGACAACTTGTCGGCATATGCTCCTTGGACGTAGCCCAGTGAGGGTGAACCATGTAAAAATCTGTGTGTCTGCCTTCTTACTTCCCTGCATTGCATTTGAAGCATAATCATCAGGCAAAGAAGAAAATAAGTGATCATAATAAACACACAAGTGAAAACAAAGTGAACCTTGTAATAAAGAGGTCAAGATCCAGTGGGGTAGGAATAATTTTGAAAAGAATATCCATACCCTGATTCACCCCCCCTCTCAGGGTACATAGGCCCCTATTGGTCCTAACACTTAGTATGCATACTTTACATTCATTACATGCTTGTTTTGTTCCTTTATCAAAAACACATGTTTCATATTAATTCTACTCATGTTTATCATCCTCATATATCTTTTATTTTAACCAAAATTATGTCGTGGAGTTAGTTATAAAATAATCAAAACGATGTCGTGTTTTCTGTTTTAATATGACCGTTATAATGCCAGGTGTCCATGTCCCTCCGAGTTTTCTGGAGAAATATGACCGTTGGAGGAAATATGACCGTTGGAACCTGAGCCCTATAAATAGGAGGTCATTTGAAGCCAAGAAATAACTTTGGCAAAAATGTGAGACTTTACTATTATCATGTTCTAGAGAGAGATGTTGTGACTTCTCTCCTGCATCATGCGAAAGCCTTGAGATTACAAAACGTGAACGGCTTGTTCTTAGTTTTTGTATTCCATTAAGTGATTTTTTTTGCTTTGTGTGACCGATCAGGTAATAACGATCGAGGGCTGCTAGGGATAGGGAGACGGTGCTACCGATCATTGTATCGAGGGCTTTCAAGTGATTGAAAGACAGAGGTGTCGATTACCTACAAAATCGAGGGCTTGCAGGGATAGCAAGACAGACTTACCGATCATCGTATCGAGGGATTGCAAGGAGAGCAAGACATACATACTGATCATCGTATCGAGGACTTGTGGGGATAACAAGATAGACGTACCGATCATTGAATCGAGGGCTTACCAAGGTGGTGGTAAGACAGACATGTTATCCTAGGTGAAAGGATAACCCTTCTCTTTGGGTCAAAATAATTGTAATACTTTTACATTTCCACTACTGTTTGTTTTAAGAAAGGGAATTTTATTGTTTTCCTTTCTTCATTCCATATTCATTTATAATTTTTTCAATTACAATTATACTATTACATATTGTATCGATTGATTCTATACACTTTATTGTAGAATCCTTCACTATTTTATTACTCTGATTATTGTATTCATCTTGAATACAATTTCTTTACTTTTCTTATAGTATTACACCATTTCATACCTTTATATTCAATACAATTGTGGTTTTTTTGTTGTTGTAAATTGTATTAGATTAAGATCTTTTAAACTGATTTCTTATGTGTTTAAACACAAAGTTTTTAAACCTATAATCCCCCCCCTCTTGTATTGTTCCATCTAAAATAAATATACATCTACATATTTAATCCAACACCCTAGTCAAATAACTATACCAACACATGTAATGAATCCTTCCACCCACAAGAAGTATATTGAAAATCATACCATATATTATTAGTTTTGTACCATAGTTCTTGACCAGACACTTTATGTTTCTAGAGAAACACTAAAAAACTGGTTTACAACAATGTATATAGATCACATGTGGGATACTAAAACCTTCTAGTGCAAGGGCTATTCATATCTTGTTCAACATATTTTGTGAAATTATTTTTTTATATATTAATATTAATTTATCAAATAGGATGAATATAAATAAATAATGGATGAATTCCAATCAGTTAACAAAAGAGTATGAAGATGGTGTGAAAGTGTTTATCAAGTTTTCAGAAGATCATTCATGTGACCCTTATCAAATATTTTGTCCATGTTTACGTTATTGTTATTCAAGAAACAATATTCTAGAGGAGTTGGAAGAACATCTGATTTGTCAGGGAATAGATCAAAGTTATACATGTTGGAATAAACACCGGGAAAAAACAAATTTAGGTAGTGTCTCGGATAAAATAGAATTCTATGGATCATCTAATATGGTCACATGCATGAACAATAAAGATGATCGTATGGAGGATTTTATAACAAATGTGAATGATGATGAAGATAATATTGAGGAAATGACAAGGTCAGTTGAAGATGAAATTCGTGATTACCCAAAATTGTTTGAGAAGATAAAGCATATTGCAAAAATACAATTGTATACTTGTTGCACTAAATATACATCATTGTCAGCCGTACTAAAGCTGTATAATTTGAAAGCATGAAATGGGTGGAGTGATGGCAGTTTTAAAGAACTACTTGCCCTCTTGAATGAAATTCTCCTATAAGATAATGAGCTCCCAAGACGAACGTACGATTCCAAATGAATACTACTCTCAAAGGGTATGATCTATAAATGAATACATGCCTATGAGGATGACTGTATATTGTTTCTCAAGGACCAAAAGTCACTTGAATAATTTCCAAATATTGGTGATTATCAATAAAAGAAAGATGATTCCAGTCCTACGAAGGTTGTATGGTACTTTCCAATCATTCTAAGGTTTAAGAACCTATATGTATTTGAGCAAACTATAGGAAAATTGACATGAAATGTAGATACAAGAATTAAATTTGGGAAACTACGTCACCTGAATGACTCTCCACATTGGGAGAGAATTGATCCTGAGTATCCTGAATTTGAAAATGATTCAAGAAACCTTTATCTTGAGTTATCTATAGATAGAGTGAATCCTTTTGGTTTTTTAAGAAGAAGTCACAGTACATGGACGGTTATGTTGGTAAATTATAACTTACCACTGTGGTAATGAATGAAACAAAAATACAACATGTTATCTATGTTTATATTAGGGCCAAAACAACCATGTAATTATATTGATGTTTATTTGGCTCCATTGATCGAGGATTTGAAATTATTGTGGGATTCAGGTGTTACATTGAATGCGGGTAACAAAAATGAAGATTTCACCTTGAAATCCATGTTGTACGGGATGATAAATGACTTTACTACTTATAGAAATTTTTCAGGATAGATAATTAAAGTAACTCAAGGGTGACCTATTTGAGAACAAGTTACAAAGTCAATTAGATTGAAACATTCTTCAAAAACTGTGTTTCTTGGACATCAGATATTTCTACCCCAACGGCATAACTACCAATCTTGTACGATATCATTTTACTGAAGTTCAGAAGAACCTACAAAATCATCTTCACTAGCAGGTGATCAATTGTTTTAGAAAGTAAAATATGTTGACAGTACGTATGGTAAACCATTTTCAAAAAACCTTATGAAAACTAGTTGGTAAAGGAGATAAGTTTTTTTTGAATTACCATAATAGAATTGTCTGTATATAATACATTTTAATGATGTTATGCATGTTGAAAAAAATGTATGTGATAGCGCCATCGGAATGTTTCTAGATGCACCTGAAAAAAGTATGGAATTATAGCTAGATTAGACTTCGTGGAGATGGGAATATGAGAATAGTTGGCACCAGTTAAGGGTGGAAAATGAACATTTCTTCCTCTTGATGCATACACTCTTTCCAGGTAGCAGAGAAATCAGTTTTTCAACTTCTTGAATGGCGTAAATGTTCCAAAGGGGTATTTCTCAAATATCAAGATCATCGTGTCAATGAGTGATTTAATATTAAAGGGTCTGAAATCACCTGACTACCATGTTTTGATACAAGATCTAATTCCTATATCTTAACATTGAATTTTTTCCAAGAATGTCCTCCATACATTAACGAAACTATGTTTCTTCTTCAAATATATATGTAGAAAAGTTATAGACCCAGCGAAATTACCATCTAAGGAAAGAGAAATTTTCGTTATATTATGTGAATTTGAAATGTTCTTCCCACCAAATTTTTTCGATATGATGGTTCATTTGATGGTTCATTTGGTGAGAAAGATTCAATGATGTGGTCCTGTACATTATAGATGGATGTACCCCATTGAATAGTATATGAATATTTTTAAAGGGTATGTCAAAAATAAAATTCGGACAAAGTGTTGTATTGTGGAACAATATATTGTTGAATAATCCTTTGAATTATATACCGAATACCTGTCTGGGGTGGAAAAAGTTGGCCTACCAAAATCTTGTCACACTTAGAGGCTTGAGGGTGAAGAAATTCTTGGAAGAGAGGTTTCCACAATCAATATTACAGATCAAGAGTAGGTCTGCCTTTACATTTTGCATAAAATTTTTGATGTTGACCTATATGTTCAAACCCAAAAGGAGGTTCTTAGTCATTTTAATCCATATAGGGTGGAAAATGGATATCAGATACACATAATCAATAGTTTATAGGATTGTTTCGGGACCATATTTTTAAGAAGTTAGATGAAAATATGGACTCAATTTCAGAACGACTTCGATGGATAGCAGGAGGAGCATGTGTGTAGTTATTATCTTACAATTATTATGTAGTTAATGGTTATACATTCTATACTAATGAACATGATGAAGAAAGTACCATGAAGAATAGTGGGGTTACCGTTGTTGCTGAAGCACTATATGTTTCTGGTGCTAAGGATAGAAACCCAATTAATGAAAATATGTCATACTTTGGCATCATTAAACAAATATAGGAGTCTGATTATACTAAATTCAATGTTCTGATTTTTTAAATGAAAATGGGTTTATAACTGGAGTGTTATTAATATAGACGAATTGGGATTTGGGAATGTTGATTTCAGTAAGGAAGTGGAGAAAGACGAACCATTTAAAATGGAATCATAGGGAATAAAAGTATTTTATGTTCTAGACCCCACAAACCTAAACCGGTCAATTATTCTGTTATTGACCAAAACAACGGAAGGGTCATATGAAAATTAATCATAGGATTACCCTTTGATAGGGACTTCACAATAATTTAGAAGTAGTCCCAATGTAGATGGATTTTTTATGTCATAGGAGACCACAATGAAGGGATTTTCATAGTTGATAGAGTGGTCAAATCTCTTAATCCTTTAAAAAAATAGATTTTAATAATGAGGTTATTGTTTATTGTAATATACAATGTGTTACAATATGTTATTATCTATTCCCTGTGGCTTTTATGTAATATAAATTAAATTTTAAACCATATATACATATAATGACTTCTTCACCTTCTGATGCGCCCAATCTCGACGCACAACAGGTTTCTCAACCTGCTGCAGCTAGTCCCAATGTAGAGCACCAATAAGTTTCTCAACCTGTTGTTACTAGTCCTTGTGATGAGGTACAACAGGTTTATCAACCTATTGCAATAGGTCACAGTGCCGATGCTAGAACTCCGAAGGAACAGAATGAAGATGCTTCTGGGAAATGGTAGGAAATGAAACCCTAATAGTTCAAAAAACAATAACACCATAGTTTGACAGTGTCAACTAAAATCCATAACGAAAAAACAAAAAGGCATAAAATTTGAGGTCGGATAAAATAAGTGAGTCCAACATGTTAAGCCCAACAAATCCATTGTTAGTTGCTACATTGGATTCATCACTTGACAATGCAGGCCGATTGATGTACAGTCATGGAACCATGTTGTCACTGGGCTTAAGACACTAATGTGGGAAGAGATTACCGTAAAATTTTGATGTTATTTTTAATTTATTAAAATAAAATAAAATAATAAAACATTGACTTACTCTTCTTCATCCATTACATAGTGTATTTATAGTAGATTCCTCAGATAAGGAATATGAATTAAGAGTTGCAGGAAGGTTTCATAGAGGCTTCTGTACAATTTTAATGAAATATCATCTTAAAGATACTAAAGGGAAAATCAATCTTCTCCCACCACCAAATTACACATAATTGATATCCCAAGGATCTTGGGATTCATTTAGCAACCATCATGGGGAGAAGACTTTTCAATTACATTTTTTTGGTAATACGTTGTTTGACGTTACTTGTATTCGTCACTTTGATTGACCGTTTTTTAATTATGAAACAAAAAAATGAGTGCTAAAAATAAAGAACGTGCAACAAAACCAGCGTACCCCTACCGTAAATCAAGGATGGGGTACACTTCACCTGAAAAAATTGGTATGTCTTTTAAATATATCGCACTACTTTTATGTGACATAAAACAACACCATAACCTTGTTTCTCTATTTATATGCAGATTGATGAATCGAAATCAAAATCCATATCCATCTCATGCCATGGGATATGGAATGAGGCTCGTGTAAATAAAGAGGGGATACATATAGATGAAAACCCACAAAAAGTTTGGGAAATATGTGTAAGTATGGAATAATATAAATTTCATTTGCTTTAAATCTCTCTTACATAACAATGACTACTTATTTTACAATATTTTCTATCAGACATAGTCACAGGAATGAATAACACCTACACCAGATGCAGACATACTTTCAACGGCCTTGAAGTAGCTAGAATTGTATGGCCATGTTAGATATTCGGGTTTTGGGTTGACACCATGAACATATTTTCAAAAACAAAAACTATTAGAAGATCAAAATGAGTAAATGAAAACAATTCAAGAAAAATTATACATTTTTTAATAACAATTACAATACCAGAGAGAGATGATGGCAAGTTTTATGGGGGGAGGAAAAGAGAAGAAACAACTCAACAACAACCCAAGCGTGAATATCACGCCCCACCCCCACCAGCTTTGAGGTGAGCCATTCCTCTAAATAACCTGACTTAGTTGAGGTAATCAATGTTCTAATAATTGTTTCTATGAAATGTGAATCACAAAGACACTGATACCTTTCATGTACCAATATTCTACAGGGTGAAAATGACTATGATTTATATCTATCAAATCCCACCTATTACCGTGTTGCGAGGGCTACAGTGTTCAATATATATAATGGAAAGCTACACAATAGAAAACTTCCAACAGATCATTTCATTGTGTTAATTAACATAGAAAATGATCTGATTACTGAGCTACCTATTCAAAATGACAATGATGACATTCATACGGTTGAACAAGTTTTTGGAACATCCAACGAATGGCAGTCAATTATTGTAAAAAAAATGTCAACAAGTAGGTATCCATGTCCAATTTATTTTTCAAGCAGGACCTTTAACATTTATTGAAAAAATCCTAAACCGATGAATGTTATTACAAAGAGACAAAGAGAAGGGTTGGAATGAAATATCATCTCAAAAATATCTCAAGGATCAACCAACTGATTGAAATGGTCTACTGAGAGCTCCTTCACCCCACCTGTTCTAAATCCACAGTTAATATCATTGCATGCCCATTTGGATACAAAGTTTATTAACAAGAATACTAACACAGTTGATTTTGAAAAAAGTATGTATGAAGAGGAATAATAAGATTTCATTAGTGATGAAAATATAAATCAAATCCTCAAGTATGAATGGATAGGCACCTCAATTATAAATGTATACATGAGGTATGTTTTCAGGATTTGAGTTTTCAAAAGCAGATATACTCTGATAATTATGACTAAATACAATTTATATTTTTCAGAGGAATATATATGAAAAAATATTGCAGGGATTTCCCAATGAACAAAAATTTGGACTCATTAGTCCTCACATCACCTCTTCAAAATTAGAAATATATTCTGAAAAAGAGGTTGCAATAATGTCATCCTTCCTCAAATCATTCGAAAAAAATGGATGAATGACTATTTTTAATACCAATGATGTGGGGGTAAAACTCTACAATTTAATCATATAAACTATATTTTCATTTCATTCATTACTTATTCATTTATGTGTTTTTAGGCAACATTGGATACTGATTGCAGTCAATTTGGATACTCCAAAGTTTTATTTTCATGATTCAATGCATGGATATGCAATTTTCCGACCAAAATTAATGGAATTTGTTAATTTTTAATACATTAGATCCAACATTTTAGAACTACACATATAGTTATATAATTTATATTAAATTTTAATGAGGATTCTATTATTATAGGGTAGTTTATCAATATCTTCTACCTCATAGAATGAATCTAGAGCCTAAGGACTAGAATTCCTACAAGATCAAAAACTAGAAATGTATCCTAGTATATATAATAACATTTCACTATCCAAACACATATCAATAATATTACTTAATTTTCTCAATGTTTCTTTAGTGTCCAAAACAAACAAATGGAAAGGACTGTGGTTATTATGTTTGTAAATTTATAAAATAGATTGTATCTCATCAATAAACTAGCATCCTGAAAGAGGTATTTTCAAAAAAAAAATTACATGTTCATTTAAAATATTCATTAATACTTTTTGTATTTATATTTTTTTCTTTACTACCATACTTTCACAAAAAATCATATTCACAATAAGATATGGATCTGTTTAGAAACAAATTGTCAGTATACCTGATGGAATATTATACACAAATAGGATGAACGTGAATTCCTACTACTTATGTTATCATTATATGATCATTGATATCTACCTTGTTTACACTTATTGATCATATATGATCACCCTTTATTATGTTTTATATCCTTAGGTTATGAAGAATGGTTTTAGAAATGATTTGTCTTTCTAGTAAAGAATAACATAATGATAGACTCTTATGAACTAGTTCTTTATGTTTCTATGTTTCCAAAATCACTAAACCTAAACTATTATGGAATGTATAATTAATATTATGTATTTTGGTCATTTATGTAGTTTTTTCAACTAATGTAGTGTGTTGGAAGAATTTTCGTTGTTTAGAACTCACAAATTTAATATCAAAACTAAGGATTCCTCACTACTGTTTGTGTAGCATCATGAGGATGCCAGATCAGAAATTCAGATCAGATTATATGGTAAGAGGTAGTTAACCAACAATATTAAAGTGAAAAAATAATCATTAGTTTCATTATTATATTATATCTGGACCAAATAAACCATTCAAAAAGATGTAAAGGTAATGTTACGATATAATATGTCTATTTTATTGAAAAATTATATAATGAAACGTTGACTTTATTTTCATTATTCCATGGTGAGATTGTTTATTTTAGAAAATTATGTCCATGTGACATGACCTTTTCAAAAGAGCAACGACGTTGTGTCTGCTCAATCACAGAGGTAATTGGAAATCTATTTCACTAATTACTTAATATTTCATAGCTCTACAAGAACTCTTAGGGTTTTTCTCTACTTCACATAATCCTCTTCACATGATCATGTCACATATGCTCCTTTGTATGAATTCTTCATGTGAACTGAACATGTGATCTCATCACATGATCAAATCACATAAACAAATCACAAAATCAATTAAGTTAATTCACTTGAACCATGATTCGTGTATTCTTGTCTTATTTACATGATCACATATAGCTTCAAGGGTCGTGTAATCATATAAATCTCCTAGGTTCATTTGATCATGTGATTTTATTATGGTCATGTGATCACATGAATTTGAAAAATTCATGCACTTAATATGATATTTATAATTATTCATGTGTCCCTCTCTTATTGAAGTACATTTTCTAACCCAAAATCCTCTATTTTCATAATTAATCGAAATTTTAATTCTTATGATACAGATGAATTCAAGAATTTAACCTCAGGAGGTTGTTGTTAATTGGACTAAAATGGTAGATAGTGTGGAAGTCGACCAATGGATAGTCATTCAGACCACTCACAAGCATATTAAAAGCTTGAGGGGATCCAATATCTTGGATTTTCAATTTTCTAATTAGTTTTTGTTATATGTGGGTGGGGGTGTCCAGGAGGGAGGGGTGTCCAAGAGTGGGGTGTCCAAGAGGGTAGGGTGGTGTCCAAGAGGGGGGTTTCTAGGGGGTGTCCATGAGTGGGGTGTCTAAGAGGGGAGGGAGGGGTGTGTTCAAAAGGGAGGGGTGTCCTGGAGGTAGGGGTGTCCAGGGGGGGTCCGTGATTGGGGTGTCCAGGATGGGAGGGAAGGGTGTCTTCAGAAGGGAGGGGTGTCCAGGAGGGAGGGGGTGTCTAGGTGTGAGGGTGGTTGGGGGTGTCCAGATGTGGGGGTGGGGGTGTCCAGATGTGGGGGTGGGGGTGTCCAGGAGGGGAGAGAGGTGTCCAAGGTGTCTAGGAGGGAGGGGTTTCCAAGAGTGGGGGTGTCCAAAATGAAGGGGAGTGTCCAAGGAGGTGTCCATGAGTGGGGTGTCCATGAGGGGAGGGAGGGGATGTGTCCATAAGGGATGGGAGTCATGGAGGGTGGCGGTGGCTAGGTGTGAGGGTGGGTGGGGGATTCGAGGAGTGGGGGTGTCTAGGAGGGGAGGGAGGTGTCCAAGAGGGAGGGGGTCTCTAGGTGGGAGGGGTCTCCAGGTGGGTGGGTGTGTCCAGGAAGGAGACGGGTGTCCATGATGGAGGGGGTGTCCAGAGGGTGTCTAGGAGTGGGGGTGTCTAAAAGGGTGGGGGTGTCCAGGGATTGTCCATGAGTGGGGTGTCTAGGAGGGGAGGTAGGGGTGTGTCTATAAGGGAGGGGGTGTTGAGTCATAGATCCATTCAATTCCGTATAATACTAATAATATAAAATGGTTTGGTCACTTCTAGAGTATCCTAATGTGGGTCCGTAGTGAGGCATCAAAAGATCCAACCAACCAATCCAATTCCAATCCCATGTAAAGGCCCAAGAATTATATTCTAGTTCAATTTGTTGCCCAATATATCTTATTTAATGTCATAAAGACCCAACATATACATCATTTGCCTTTCTCACGTTAGATTTCTAAGAAGTAAACTTTTTCTCTACACCAACGTTGTAGTAGAATACATCTTCTTGAAAAATTACAATAGATATATGAATTTGATGGAAGGAATAATTTATGATCTAAAAGAGTTTTGAGGACACTCAACTAAATCAATTTTGACCCTCAATCCTGGCATGTGGATGAAATCTACGAAATGAGATGTTTTTTACCAAAAATTGAATTCGAGAAGATGTATCCCTACTACTTATATATATACATATCCCTTCTCCCACTTTCCATAGGATTGGCATTCACCGGTTGTGTCATAGAATCTCTAGGTTTTTGATTTATGTATTTTTAAATTATATTTTTGATAATGTTATGTGAAATTTCATTCCTATTCCTACAATATATTTTCTGTTTGGTGTTTTTCCTTCATTTTTTGACTGTATCTATTCAAAATATATATGATTTTATAATTCATATTAGTGAATAATGGTGTATGAATAGTATTTATTCCATTATCAAACAGATCGTGAAAATATAGTTGGATAAATAAGGTTTTTAATGGGTATATTTTTGAAGCTTTTTTTGTGACAGAGTCCAAAAAATGGAAAAGGGGAATACCTAATTCTCAAAGAGGGTCACCCTTTAATGAAAATCAAAAAAAATTGACGAATGCATGGACTAGGAGCCCATTTGGAGTGAGGCGCACAAGTTACTTGCGCACCACGCAAGTCACTTGCACGCCACCTATGGGTCATGCATCTCACTTGCGCGCCCTATTTGATTTTTTTCCCAAGGTGCAAGGTAGCATATAAATAGACCCTGTGGGCCCCCATTTCATGGATGGATTTTCCAAAAGTCAAATTCAAGCTCGGGTCACGCTAGTATTTAACTCAACTCTTCCAAAAGATTATAAGGTAACTTTTTACCTAGAATGGAAGACCTGAAGGAGTAGAATAAGGTCTAAGTGTTTAGAATTCATCAAAACATGTGCGCCTAAGTGTCCTGACCTCCTTAAAATGGAAACACTTGCACACCGCCCTACCCTTTCGATGAAACTTGCACGCCGCCCTTTTGGAAACATCTTAGGATAATACTAAAGGCTTGAGTTAAGTCTTACCCAAGTGTTACCCTACAGAATCTTCATCTCCCAGGTAAACCTATGTCGCGCAAGTACACTTGCACAACCAATACTTGTGCACCAACTTCATTTGTGTGCCTCTCTTCAGTTCACCTCTCCTCTTCAAGATATTAGCCCTCGAACCCCTTTTCAAATCCATTTATGGCATGATTCTTTTGTTGGCTTCCTTATCTGAAAGGAATTATATGAGAACCTCTCCCAAAACCTTGTGACTTATATGCTTTATGTCACTATGGTTAGAGGTTTCCTCCATATAACCTCATCCTTTAAGATGATAAGATCTTATGATTTATGGAATCCTCCTCAAGATTAAGTCCCAAGTTCCCTTAGTTTGGGCCTCCTTCTCAGGAATAAGCCCCAATCATAATTCTATTAATTAAGGCATCCTCCTCAGGAGTAGGCCCCAAGTCCCCTTAACCTGGGCCTCCTTCTCTACTGTAATCGCCAGTCATAATTTCCTTTAACATTGGGCATCCTCTTTAGGAGTAAGCCCCAATCTTAATTTGTTTTTCTTTGGGCCTCCTTCTCACGAATAATCCCCAATCATAAGTCCCTTTTCATTTGGTCCTCCATCTCAGGAGTAAGCCCCAAGTTATAAGTCCCCTTTAATTTGGGCATCCTTTTTAAGAGTAATCCCTGGGTTAGAACTCCAAATATTCATAATGTTCAAATAACTTTATAGACCCTTCTCTTGGGCTTCTCTCCTGAAGTATGTACTGGTCTTCATCTAATTGGGCAGTCATACATACGTAAGACCCACATCATTTCTTGTTACTACATCTTTCATGGAACAATCTTCAAGTTTACTGATACCTCTTGTTTCACACACTAATCATGACTTATGTGATATTTTAGTGTAAAAGTAATCATGACATCCCTTTTTGGGCCATTAACCATGCATAAGCCCCATATTTATTCACCTGAACTACATGGACTATGATCTCTTCCTTAAAAGTAGAGTACGTAGGAAGCCTTTCTAAGGTTCAATCCCATCATTCATTAATCATTTTCTGTCCCATATGAAGTTAAACTATATCCTTATTATCGAACTACGTGGGTTCCAATAACATTTTAATGATGATACGTATGTTTCCCATCTACAGGTACGATCCCAACTCTAAAATAATCCATGTCTTTATGAATTAAAATAAACTTCAAGTGCCCCATTGAGTGGATTTAAAACCAGTATAGTCATCATAATGACCAAGAGATTTCTATATAATGTATTGAAGGATACCATTGACTAAGGATCTCTAATACATATGGATAATTATCCATCGATGAAGAACCTCAAATACATATAAAAGATTCTCTAAATCCCATACATATCAATCATCGATTTCCAAATCTAAAGGAAAACTCATTTTTATGATTTGTGAATTAATAAGGATTCGTGAACATAACTTAAATCTATAAGAGAGTCCCGGAGTAAACAATAATTCCCCCAAAAAATGTGTGATGAGCCTGAACTTCCATCCTCTCAACTAATGCAAATTCTCAAGCCTCATTGGTCCAAAACTAATGATAACCTGACATTAGAAAGTATGTCCAAATGGATATAGAATCATTGGGTATTTCAGGTTCTATGAATAAACCCATTAGAAACCGATTGGAATGTTTGAACCATAAACAAACAAAGTCATTCCCATTTCCAGATGAAACAAAAAAATGGTGAACCCGACGTGAATCCTTAAACATGTTAAATAATGTTTTACTTATTTTTTAGGCCCCTATTAAACTCAATATGAGGGCCAACAAAGCAATCAATAACATATGTGCTCATCCAAAAGATGTAGTTTGTCCAAACTTATCTTGATTATGTCTGCTATATCAAACAGTCAAACTTTTCCAAGATCTCTTTGAAACACAAAATTGCTTCTTTAAGGTTCACACACGTGAATGCCACGGCCACTACTCCTACTAGATCCTCGTCCGCTCTGAGGATGAAATCACCTACTCAGCATCTTAAACGATGGGTCTCAAATGAACTGGTGAGGGAATACCATCAACACAGTACCATCTCGACTCTGTAGGCCACTCAACAAGCCATGCATGTTAACAACTCACCCTGGTTGTCCGGACAGTGATGACTAGTGGTCAAGAAGCAGGTGGTGCCAACCACCGTCTCCAACCATTTCTGGTCTCTATCCCCAGAACACAAAAAACAGTCCCTCCCATATTACAGGGAGGTGAATCAGGAGGTCACTCAAGGCCTCAGTTCAAGAAGACATGAGTCCTTCCTGAGGACTCCCGCCAACAATCACCGCTAGACTTTTGTGGTAGTGCACCCTCAACAAGATGGGGGTATCACCTCTAGGAGTTCAGATTAGGTTCCTCAGAACCAAGCACGCAAGACGATCCATTAGAGGTGAAATTCGTCCAACAGAGAGAAGGTGCCTACCTCTTCCCCTCAAGATAAGTCCACCAACCTAACTTGATGGAAAAGAATGAGCAGACATATACACCATTCCATCCTAATTTCACATCCTAGTAGACTCGTCTTGCAGTAACACACCAATCCCGCTAGGAAATTCCGGCGGAGTACTATAGGTAGGAGCATATACCAGTTTATAAATCATCAGCCAGTGTGCAGGCTCGTCTGACTATATCCAAAGAAGCCTGTCAACCAAATGTGGTGACCACCTATAAACAGGCACACACACCTGCTTACACTCATCAATTCTTCCAGTAGTCTCGTTTTCCAGTATTGAAGGAAGTTTGTCAATCATATTCAGTGGAGAACAATCATTAGATCTAAACACCTGCAATTCATCAAGAAAACTAACAATCTCGTTTTCCAGCACCCAGAGATTTAAATTGGAAAACTCCAATGACAAACAGGAGGCAGACACAACTTTCTACCCCCACACATGAGTAATATCAAAATTCACTGAGAGGAAAAGGAGGATAGTAGTAGGAATACACACCTACTAAAATCATAGAATGGATGTATATTCCCTTTCCGGTAGCTGAAAGAAGAACCAAATCCCTACCCATATTCTGGATACCTGTCAGAATATTATAACAACTTCAGCGACATCACAGGAAGAGAAACATAAATCTATCACATATCAGTGGAGTGACTCATCGAAATGTCACCCCATAGTATATACACACATTTTTTCTAGTCCAGGAGGGTCTTGGGGAATACTCCCCCATGTCCCACGGACAATCATGTAGGGAACATACACCCGATTTAAATGGAGATAGTCAGCCTAAACTAACCATCTCTCATGGGAAGGCACATAAACCTACCCATAATAACCACTTTTATCAATAAGTGGATTTCAAAGTGAGTTAGAAGGAATCCAAGAAAAAGACCCATCCAACACAGTTAAATAATCCTGATCCAATCTGCAATAAAGCCTTAGTCAATGTTGGAGTTCTTGAATCCCTCAGACAATTATCTATTGCAACTCAAGATTCTACTCTCTCATTTCCAAATTCCGAAAATAATAGCAATAATTACGAGGGTCTTCATCAGACACTCCCCCATTAAGTCTTGATTCATGACAACTCAGTAAATCTTGAAGTATCATCTTCAGATGAGAGTCGTGATAACCCACTGCATGCCAAGAAGACCAAGGATCAAAATGTTTCATCTTTTTCTATAAAACACCATGGTGGTCCTCCCCATGATGATGAATTTAGCTGCGAAAGTCTTATCTATAGTAGTAATTCACATTGCCTAGAAAATCCTTCAATGAATAATGTAGTAATGAGAAATCCCTCTTATCTTGAGGTAATTTAAAATGAGAAGCAAGTCATGTATGATGCCTTACCGCTAGTAGGTGAAATACTTTATCAATCAGAAGATAGTCCAGGGTATAGGTCATTCTCTGAACCACCCCTGGGTCATTCATCTTCTAATTTGACAATTTAATTCTCTAAAAATCTTGTTGAATTTGATGAAGCAACAAAGAAGCACAATCTTTGGACCAATAAGGTAGAAGAATATTCATCAAATGACAAAGAGGAAGTGATGAATATGAGAAAACAACTGGTGAAAGGTGAAATACCAGTCATGTTTGGGCCTTTGGATGACTCTTAGAATGATATTCCAGAAACGTTGATAGATGATTGTATTCACGATATTCGTATCAACATATGGAAAATTCTTTGTCACTTAAAATAGAAAATATTACCTTATGATGAATATCAAAATCATGTTAAGGTAATAGAATGGTTGCAATGACAAATTGACTTGGCATCTCTCTCAGTTTCCGGACATTGAAAGTTTGAAATGTAGTAGAGATCCCTTCATCGTACATTCCTTGGCACATTAAAAAGCTTGTGCCAGTTAATTACCAATGCCCCATCTGGTATTCATATCAGGTGATGGTGTGTTAATGGAGCATTTCATTTCACTATGCTCTCCAGTCAAAAAATCCCTCCAAAAGTGGTCTCATGCAATGTTACTACCCATGCTTGGAAACAGCTATCTGGTTTTGTGTGTAATCAAAGGCTTGCTCAAGAACATGCATCAACTAGTTTTTCCCAAAGTCAGGCACATAAAGAAGTAGTTGTCAAATTACTCTTGCATCAAGAAAATGAGAATATCTAAAAGGATTCTCATTTAGATCATGTTCATCATCAGGTGATAGAGGTGTCAGAAATAATCCAATGGTCATCTGAGTCAGGTGATTTGAGTGGATGTAAGATGATGCATCTGGCCAATTCCAAACTAAAATTCGCAAAATCAAGAGACCTTTTAAGAATGTTTCAGATGTAGCAGCTCAAGATCCACCTCAGCTTTCTAGGATGGGTACTCTTTTAATCCAACCCTCAGGATCAACAAATAGGATTCAAGGAGTTGAGTAAGAATAATAGGGAAATCTCCATTCCACCAGACTGGGGACTTTTTCAAATTCTCAATGTATTCCTCAGCAATGTCAGTCTTCTCTCGATTAGGGAAGAATCCAAAAGAGGAACACAGAGAAAAATTATCAGGAAATTCCCTCCAAATTATGGTTTATCAAGATGTTCCCGAGGGATCAAGAAAACAAAAGGCAATGTCTCATAAAGGACACAGAAGATGATTGTATTGTAGAAACGTTGACAGAAGGTTTTTAATGCGTTATGCATCGATAAATTCCATCAATGTAATTATCACTGATCCCCCAGAACATGAGGCTCTATGAGAGGAATTAGATGAATAATTTCATGTTCAAGAGGATATACACACAAAAATAAATGAAGGAGGTGTGCATACCAAAATCTAGAGGGTTTCCCAGAGGTAATACATTCCTTCAGGTAATACACCTCCATACTCCAGAAAGACACATTCCATGAAAAAGGGTAAAACCCAGGTTACATCCCACCCTGCCTTTGGAGAAGGGAAATCACTCTCATTAGAGTAAATGATCATATAGTAAGAAGAAGAAATAAAGGAGTTAAGGAGGTTAAATGCAGAACAACTTCAAGGTAGTCTTCATCCTAAGCATGCTGGAGTTAATCAATTAATGGAATTTGTTGCAACTATTGAGATGAGTCAAGAATATCCCCCTTTACAAGTACACCCTCACAGGTCCAATACTATGGGTCATACATGATAGCAACCAACAATACTACCATCAGTGGCAGTACTAGTCACTACACACATCTAAACTCTAGCTATTTAACCTTCTCAGGTCCAAGATCAACCATAAGTTTCTCAAACATTAATGAATACCAGTGAGTCACTAAAAGCCTGGTTGGAAGCTATGGAAGGATGACGTGAACTAGTTTAAATAGAAAAGAGAGCTTACCCTGAATGGGTGGATGCAATTCCTCCCCCATCAAAATTTTCAAATACCACATTCCCAATTTTTAATGGTTTGAGAGATCCAGAACAACACATAACACATTTTGTTTCTTTTTGTGATCCTTTGATGAGAACTCCTCAACAACAAGAAGTAGTTAATCTCAAGTGTTTTTTGCAGTCATTACAAGGACCTGCTCTTTTCTGGTATACAAGTTCTCAATCTCAGTCAATTACAGGGTGGAAAGATCTCTGTCAAAAATTATTTCTTCAATTTATCTCAACATTACCAAAGATGACAGTTTTTGATCTTACCAATTGTATATAAAGGAAAAATGAAAGAGTTTCAGATTTCATTGATAACTGGAAGGGATTAACATATTCCTTAAGGTTAGCACTCCCTAAAGAAGAGTTGCTGCCAATCTGTGTGGAAAATCGTCCTAATGAATTATGCATACAATTGATCCCTGTGAAATACACAGGAGGGTTTCAAGAACTTACTTCAATCGCTCAGCAGATAGAATACTCTATTATAGAGACTAAGGCTAAAAATTATGTAATTCCATTAGCTATGGGAAAGAGATTAGGGAAAGCAGAGACTGCTACATTTACACTTAAACAAGCACCTATACCTGCTTCCACTTTAAAAACATCATCATATCGAAGGGATTCACCTCCTGAGTGTCAAAAACAATAGCCGCCTCATCAAAATGATCAAAGAGATCAAAGTTGGAAATAGTTTGAGGATTTAAAGAAAATTGTTTATTCTTTCCAGAATGAACAAGTTCCTTTTCACTTCTTCTTGGATCTGGAAAACAATCTGGTTCATTTTCCATTTCCCAAAAGGCTGAACAAGGAAGGAGATGAATAACTCCACAAAAATTTCTCATTTGATCAGATGTTTGGTCATCCCATTCAAGAGTGTATTGTATTCAAAGACCTCCTGTAAAAGATTGTGGACTCTGGACAAGTGAAACTGAAAGGTTCTTCATCATAGGTAGCATGTGTTACTGCTACTAATCCAGAGGAAGAAGGCGAGTGTCATGAAGTCAAAAGTATAAAATGCACAGAAATATGAGGATTGTATGGTCAATAAAATGATCAACCAAACTAATGCCATTTTATGAACACAATTGAATGAACCAATTGTGTCTTCTACTATGTCTACCACAGCAAAACACCCATCATCAGATGGAAAATCCTCAAAGAATCAACGTAATTTGAAGAAAGAAGAGCTATCAGAAGAAGATGAGCTCGTGTCAAAGCCTAATTTTTCTTTGAATCTTGAAAATTTTATGCCATTTGCTTTAAAAGAACAGGCACCACCCCACCAAACGGCACAGCCTGAACTAGTTCATCAGGTAGAATATTCATCAGATGACGAATTGATCTTTGGTTCTGTTAACATGATTCATTGAATAGATCTCTATGCCAATGACGGTTTCGATAATGATGAGCCTAAGTTCCCTATATCTAACAGAGGAATTAGAGTAAGAGACAGAGGTTTAGGATAAAAATGAAGACATTGATATTCCAGAAGCCACTATTTCAATCCTACCCCTGCTAGAACTGTATATACGGTAGAAACTCATGGAAAATCCCTTCAGCATGCTCAAAAGGAACAAGAATGTTCTTCCACACATGGAAAACTCAGTCCTGACACAGTTATTTTGGAGTAACAGTTAGAGGTTACACCTTCTTCCTCTAAGAAAATAAATAGACCTATTCGTTCTAATCTATTAAAGCTATGACTATTTCTAATTCCTACCCTGATACGGGATGCATCTACTGCCAAAACATCAACTTCCAAGGCACATGAAAACCCACATTTTCTTGTTGTGAAACGCAGAACTTTGGACCAAAAATATGATATCTTGAAATATTTGGCCCAAGTACCAGCCATGTTATCAATTCTGGATTTCTTGAATTTATCAAAAGATCTTCAAGAGGCACTTATTGTGGCATTGTCACGTCCTCAATAATTCTAAACTAAAATTGTTGCGTTTGAGGTCTACCTTATAGAGAATGATCCTTCAGAATGCCATGTAGTGATATCTTTTACAGATGAAGATGAAGATGATGTTGTACATGGACATATCAGACCATTGTATCTATCTAGAAAATTCAATGACATATATATCCTATGAACTTTCATTAATAATGGATCACGAGTTAACCTCATTCCTATTCATACACTTTGTCGATTGGGCCTCACCAAATATGATTTATCTCCTTCTACATTGATATTGTAAGGATATGATAAGAATGAATAGGAACCTCTGGGCAAGATAACACTTATAATTCAGTTTGGAGACCTTGTGTCTAATTTATATTTCATGGTTGTTCATTAGGATTCCAACTTCAACATTTTTCTTGGAAGACCTTGGCTTCATCAAGATGCAGTCGTACCTTCTTCATACCATCAATGTCTCAAATATTGTTTCAATGGTCAAATTGGGACATTGTATGGTGACAAGGACCCATTCAAAATGTGTGAATCTCAATACATTGAGGCATAATTTTATCACATGTAGGGAAAGGAAAAATTCACAGCAAAGGAGGTCACCAAAATTAATTCTCCAAAGGGTTTGGAAAAGATTCCAATAAACCCATTAATACATGTGATTATAGATTATCTGTTTCCTATCAATCAAATTGAAAGGATAGACCTAAATCCAAACACTCTTATGAAAACTTCCATTATGTCAATTACGACAATCAATCCTGACAGCATGGGAGAAATTTTTGATTCGCCAAGCAATTACAAAAGCTTAAATGGAGATGTATTCATTTCATCCTCTAAAATCGAGAAATTATATACTTCATCAACCAGGACTGAAGATGTTATAGCATTACTAGAGGAAAAAAATGATGTCAATTCTCAATCCATAATCTCTTCTCTATCACCCCATGAAGACCCTTCATCATCAATAGGGTCAGAAATGGAAGCCTCTTCTTCAAGATGTTCAAATTTTAACTTCTCCCCTGACTGAATATTCTGCTTTGTCATCTTCTATGCAAGTAGAAACAGAGTAAGTATGAAATATTGAAGAAAAATAGGAAGTTATCTACCACTATGGATGAACTTAGAGAAATAAATATGGGTACAAAATAAGATCCATGACCCACTTTAATTAGTGTATCCATGACTCTTGAAGAGAAAGAAATGTATACTTAATTTCTAAAGAAAAATCCAGATGTATTTGATTGGAATTATATAGAAATTCCAGGTCCTGATCCTGATGTTTCCCCTCATAATTTGGGTTTTCCAGAAGAACATTAGGGATTAAAGCATGCAGCAAGAAGAACACACCCAACTTATGCCTCAAAAAATGAAGCTGATGTTGATAATATTATCAAGGATAACATCATTAGAGAATTTCAATATCCCAAATGGTAGGCTAATATTGTCCTTGTGAAAAATAATAATGGAAAAATTAGAGTTTGTGTTGACTTCAGAGATCTTAATCGGCATTTCCGAAGGAAGATTTTCCATTTCCAATCACATAAAATTTAATTGATGCAATAGCTGGATACGAAGATCTTTCCTTCATGGATGGTTACTCTGGGTATAATCAAATATGAATGGCCCCAGAATATGAAGAGTCTACAGCCTTCAGATCTCCTCAAGTTGTGTTTTGTTATTGGGTAATGCCCTTTGGACCGAAGAATGCAGGTGTAACTTATCAATGTGCCATTCACCATATCTTCAAACCCTTTTTAGGGAAATTTTTTGAGTGTTATGTGGATAATTTGGTGGTTAAATCTAGACAACGTTATGATCACTTGGCTTATTTGAAAATCATATTCAACAAACTTCGACAACACAATTTTAAGATGAACCCCTTGAAATGTGCTTTCGGGGTAACCTCAGGAAAATTTCTCGGCTTTGTTGTACGCCATCGTGGTATTGAAGTTGATCCTAAGAAGAAAAAATCAGTCCTTCACATGTCACCTCCAAGAAATATAAAGGAATTAAGAGGATTTCAAGGACCCTTGTCCTATATTCTGCGTTTCATTGACAATTTGGAAGGAAAGTGTTTAACCTTCACCAGATTAATGATGAAGGGAGTCACCTACTAGTGGACTGAATAATTTCAAAAAGCATCTTATATTCTCAAGAAATATCTCTTGAGTCCACCGATATTAATACCACATGTTGAAGGAATACAACTTATTCTCTTTGTGACATCTTTAGAGTGATCATTTGGTGCCATCCTTTCCCAAAAGAATGATACTAGGAATGAAAATAGCCTTTACTATCTCATTCGGACTATGATTGAGGTAGAAAATTGGTATTCAAGTATTGAAAAGTGCTGCATAGAATTAATCTTTGCTGTTCAAAAATTGAGACACTACCTACAACATCATGAGGTCCAATTTGTTTCTCACAATAACCCGCTCAAATTTATCCTTTGTCGTCTAATTCTTACAAGACGTCTAGCAAGGTGGGTAGATATTTTTCAGCAGTTTGATATCCAGTATGTGTCTCAAAAGGAAATTAAGGGCCAAGCTCTAGCCAATTTCTTTGCTGAACACCCATCTCTAGACGATATATCTTTGAATATGGAACTTCATGATGAGGAAGTCTTCTCTATTCAAGATAATCCTCAAACATTGGAAATTTACTTTGATGGTGCCTCCAGAAGTCTAACAAGGAAGAAAATGGATGATCATAAATTCAACAATGTTGGGTTAGGAATCATGCTTATTTCCCCAGAAAAGGCAGTGCTACCCTATTCTTTATTATTGTTGGAAGGAAGTAGAAACAATGAACCAGAATATCAAGCTCTCATCGTAGGCTTGGAATTGGTGCTTTAGGGAATGGTGAATCACTTGAAGGTAAAAGGTGACTCAGATTTGGTAATCAAACAAATCAATGGCGATTATGCCATCAGAAAGGAAGAGTTAATCCCATTTTGTGATTACGTTAGAGAGTTAATGGTGGAATTTCCCTCATAACTAAAATTTTCTTTTGTCTGAAGATCACAAAATGACCAAGCTGATGCACTAGCTAATGTATCCATAGCCCTGGAAGATCCAAATCAGGACAAAACAATCATCAGTATTGCACATCATCATATAATATCACCTTTTGTTCAAATCCGAATAGAGGAAATCAATTAAATCAATCCCATTTTAAACCATATGATCATACTATAGGATTGATGACACCTATTTGGGAATACCTTCAAAATGGAACACTCCCACCTGATAGAGCCGGGAAACAACATGTTCGGCGACATGTGGTCAATTTTACTCTTTATGATTTCCCAGATCACCAAAAAAATCCCTACAAGAAGGGTTTTGATGGAATTATCAACATTTTTATAGATGGTGAAGATACAATGGCTATCATGAATGAAGTACATGCAAGAGTTTGTGGTACCCACCAGTCTGAACATATACTTTCAGGTCAAATTAGAAGGCTTGGATACTTCATGCCTTCAATGATGCAAGATTGTATTGATTTCACTAAGAAGTGTCATTCTTTCCAAGTATGTTCCAACTTCATTCATCAACCCCAATATTTTATTCATATGACTAAATACTCCTTGTCATTTACTACATGGGGAATGGATGTAGTAGGACCTTATCCTCCGGCTATAGATAAGTAGTTTAAGAATATTCTTACTACTACTGAATTCTTTTCCAAATGGGAAGAGGCAATACCTCTCAAAGAATTCAGTGATAAAATCATTGTTAGATTTTTCAAGTCCAACATCAATACTAGATATGGTTTTCCTCATTCCATATTGACGGATAATGGAACCAACTTTTTTTCATCTGAGGTAAGAAAATTGTATCAAGAATACAATATTAGATCCATCCATTCATCTCGGTATCATGCAGCGTCCAATGGTCAAGTAGATGGTTTCAATAAGACTCTTTCAAACATACTTAAAAAGATGTTGGATAAAGATAAGAAATCATGGCCTGATAAACTTTTTCATACTCTATGGTATTATCAGACTACCACCTACACTGCTACATGATCAATTCCATATTCATTGGTATATGGAACGGAAGCTATATTTCCTATTGAACTCCAATTACCTTCACTTAGAGTCGCCATTTGGGATCATTTATCTACATATGAACAATATCAAAAGCGATTGGATGAATTGGAATGACTAGATGAAAAAAATTTGTGCACACTTCACCATTTAGAAGTCTATCGAAATGAAATAGCACGAGTATTCAATAAAAATGTTCATCTTCATTCAATCATTCAATGAGAATTGGTATTGGTCCTAAAAAACCACAATGATACCGGGAAAGAAACTTCCAAAGCATGTGACAAAGTGGGAAGGACCTTACTCAATACATAAGTTCTACTCCAATGGAGCTTATTCTTTAATCTCAATGGATGGAGAACTCATTACAACTCCATCCAATGAAAGATTATTGAAGAAGTATTTTGTGTAACACAAATACACTCAATTATCCTTTCTACAAGACATTAAACTGCATAGCTCCCTCTATCGTCTATCATGACATTAAAATGTGTTCCCTATATAGTCCAACATGACATTAAACTATGCATCGTCCGAGCTGCAGGATGCTAAACTGCCAAGCACCCCATGTCTGTGACACATGACATTAAAATATGATCGCCGCATGCAAATTTTTCTTTTAAACTCTATTTCCATACCTACCCTAGGCATCTAACCATGCATAAGCCCCAAACCATCCTTCTTGGTCGCATCATTCATGACACAATCACCAGGTTTGTTGCTACCTCTTGTTTCTCACACTGAGCATGACTCACATGAGCTTAGAGCAAGATTCAACCATGACATTTTCTCTGGGTCTCTAACCACACTTAATGTAGAGACCCGAAACTTGACGTACATGGACATTACATTACTTTTGTGAAATACTTAGTACATAACAAAAACACACACACAAGGATCGTAATAGTTTAGTGTCTTTGGAAACTCGGAATATAATCTTCTAATCGTGGTGAAAGATCTTCAACATCTCCTATAAAGATCTTCCCTTTTTTACCTAAAACCTTTCTTTATATCCTGGGGAAAAGAAAACATAAAAGGGTGATCTCAAATGCTCAGTAAGGGTAAACAAAATAAATATCAATCACATCATATTTATAAGAACATAACATTTTGGAAATCATAACCTGCAAAAGAGAGCATAATTTCATAACATGGGATAAATCATAGTAGTGAAATGAAATCCCAATAATCATAACATAAAACATGAAACTTTGTGGCATACACACATAATCATAGAGAATCATATCTTATTAGTCAAGACTCATTTCCAAGACTATCTTAGTGGACAAAGTCCATTTCTGAACCGAGTCACCCTCGTTTCAGTCCTGTTTCACTGAACCGGTATAACCTACCGTTCCAGCCATGTCTATCTCATGAGATATAAAATCTTCACCCAATGCATTGGAGGGAGATATAGCTCCCACCCATCTCATAATCATACCATTCTTATGTGTGCCACAAAATCATAAATCATACATCATTGCTTAACCCATGTAATACAAATGGGAATCTTAAACATCATGACATCATAAAACAATTCATATAAGATAAAGGAATTCATAAAAATAATTCCATCACAACATAATCAAATCAATGTAATAATAGGGATAAAAACAGAACCCTTTATTATCTTAGATGGAAAGTAATTTTGATAAAACACTTGAACTCCATTCTTGAGGAAAATATTCTTTCTTTTTCAAAAACATTTTCCCTTTCTTAGCATGTCATACAACTTTAAACTAAAATAAATTGATTAAAAATAAACTTGAAAACTTGTAAAGTAAGCTTCTTGGAAATAATGTTTTAAAAATCCATTCATGGCGTATAAGTTAAAAAAACATTCTTCTCGTACTTTTTTCGGAAAAGTCAAAAAGTACCTTATACGAAAAACGACAAAAGATTCCTTTCATATCTTTTAATAAAAACTCACCAAAGGGTAAAATTGGATATAAACTATTTTACAAGGATATAAATATTATTTATTGAGGAAACATGGATGTGGATGATAAAATACACCCCAGTAAATACCAAAGTATACACAATCTCGGTTAAAAATGAGATTGTGATATTTCCCTTACCTTAGGTCCGATATGCTTTGTAAGTGTCCGAACCTCCTGTATAATGATTTAAATAATGTTATTGACTTTTTCCAGAATCATACTTATTGTTATGATATCATATATGGTCATATTCTTAGCTTCTTATTAGTAATATTTCATTACTAGTTATTCGGGTGTTTATTACTTTTTGTTCTTATGCGTGTTTGTCGAATAAATTCTTATTATTCTCTTTAGGTTATAGATAACTCATTTCCAGAATGGTATTAGTGTAACTTATATCATATTAATTCATTCAATTCATTTATATAATCATTATGAAATGAAGATCATGTAGAACGAGTCACATCACATCGTGGAGACGGTATTCCGTACGTACGCATGAGTGATGATATCATTTCTATGATCGTGGAATTGTATTGGAGTGTATGTATACTATTTTAGAATCAATATAACTTTATAATAGTCATATATAGTCATTATTTACACCATTATACCCATCCATGTAAGGTGGTTGTGGAAAATAGATTACACCACGGCGTGGAGACGGTATTCCGTACGTACGCACGCGCGGTGATTTCCTTTTTCCGTAGGATGGATATAAGGTTAATTAGGGTTATTTCATATTTATAATAACATATCAGTATATTAGAAATACTGATGTTATAAATTTATCATGAAACAACTAAAGAAGAAGAATTTGACGAAGAATGAAATTGAAAAAGATCGGTAATGGATATTACCTCTTTTTGACGCGCCTTCACTTAACCTCCACTTAAAGAATTAAGGATAGTCTTTGAAGAATACCAGGACCTCTAGGATGATACTAGGGAAGTGGAGAAGAGATTTTTTCATGGGTTTTGTGAGCTTGAATGCTCAAATTGGTGTGAGGAGGAGAGGGAGGAGGTGCCCTTTTATAAGGGAGGAGAGGGGCACCTTAGGAAAATATCAAAATATTATTTTATATTAAGGTCAAATTCGGTTTATAATGGTTCAAAAGGGTCTTATTTAGAAGCTAAAGTGGGGATGTGTCGAAATCCTCTCATCCAATTGGATTTAGACAAGTTTAGGTTATTATTTTAAACTTATCAATTTGATTTAACTCTAAGTTAAATAATTTAACTTTTACCGTGTCTTTTTGTTTTCTTAGACTATATGGTTAATAAACTTACTATATCAAGCCAAAAGAACCCCAAGTTGTTTAATATTAATATATATAATCTTATCTAAGTCATTTGGCCGAACCTTAGATTTTTAGGAATAAAATAACAATTAATAATATAATATTTTTTTTAAAAACTAATTTATGTCAATTTTGACACTATTTGGTACATGATTTTTATGAAATTCATAACATAATGATAAGTTCGAAAAAAGTTACTTAAATAAACAATAACATGTCATAGTAACCTAGAAAATTAGTGTAAGTCATAAAAAGTCTCAAATTACATTTATTTGGGCATTTATAACATCAATTATGTCAATATTTCATTAATTAGACAATTACTGCATCATCTTTGTGTCATAATAAATGATAATTATTTAATCCCTAAAAATTCTAAATAAATTTCTATTATGTAGATAATTGTATTATCTTTCTGGAGACTATTAATTTTCCAAGTTTCATGAAGTGTTTCACTAAATTAAAATTATTATACTTATACGATTTAAGAAAGTGACATGTTGTCACATTCTTTGGTTTTAATAATAATTAAATTATTTTCATGGAAAAAAGTCCATTAAATGAATCTAATCCGACCCTTAGGTGATATGGGTCTACTTTTAGTCATAAAATAGGATTTTTACATGTGTTAGGGTAATTTTATAATATTATATTTACCCTTAATTACCCGATTTACCTTTAACTATGGTAAATAAAATTTACCGTAGTTACTATTCATAATTCCCAAAAATAAAAAGTATCTTATTAACATAATTTGGATCCGCTGATTCCAAATATGGAATCCATTTTTCCAAATTCAATACAAAAAATTTGCAGAAATTAAATTAAAATTAATCCCGTTGTCAAAAGAAAACGGGTTTTTCTTTAAAACATTGCAAAAGATTGAATTGATTTAACCTACGAATTCAAGGTAAAATCAATGCTAATGACATAAATTATATTAAATGGTAAAAATATATTTATTTATACTTTAAAACCATTCGATATTATAATTTAACCACATAAGATATTACGACGAAAAAAAAGTTATTTTTAATTAAAATATAGTGTGTTTTTACTATTCATTAAAATATGAAAGTTATCGGAAAAATATCAAAACTTTATCTAATGTAAATTTTTATATCCTGATTCAAAATAAGAATTTTATTTTGTCAAATTGAACTTATAAACATGTCAAAAACTAGATTTAAAGTGGGTGCGCCATCAAAAGGCGGCAAAACTGCATTTTTTGAAAAATACTTATTTTACCCGAAAAATTTATTTTGTTCTTATACCATGTTCTAGAAATGTGTAAGATGAATAATAATGTTATAAAATTCAAAATTTAGTTAACACTATTCATAACGGCTAGTTCATAACAATATTATAATAATATATCGTTCTTTAGTAAAACCCGGTATTGCGTACAACACACACTATCGAGGAGGGTCACGATTGCGTGTAATGCAAGCCAAGTCAGGGTTGCATGTAGTGCACAACTCCTTTGTTGTTGTGTATAACAGAATCCAACCATATTTTATTTATACATTGAATATATATATATATATACACTCAATGTTGCGTAGAATAACTTCTATCAAACAAACGTGAAATTGTGTGTAACAAGAGCCAAGAAAAGTGTTGCGTATACCGCATGCCTATACGGTGTTGCGTATAGAGCAAGGTAATCTTGGTGTAGCATAAAACAAAAGACATTAATGAAATTAGAAGAATATTTTTCATAAAATCTCGGGGTGTTACACTTAGGTCCCTACATCATCTTTGGGATGCTGTCATCAAGTAAACCCCGATTTTTGAATATCTCTCAATTGAACTACGCTGACTTTGATCCTTGCCTCCTAGGCCAGGTACGTAGGCAAGCTACTGAGGTTTGAGCCCGAAACCACTTTCTTCACATCGATTCACCTCCATCCCATACGATGTTGATTCTTGAATCCCCCGTCAACCATATTATTCCTATCGGTTCATTTTCTTCCTACATGGAATTAAACTATGTACGTCCCATTTTCCTAGCTATATGACAGTAAATTGTACAGTCCCCCGTTATCCTTGCTGCATGACATTAAACTGCATAGCACTGGTCCATGCATATGACCTTAAACTATTTGCAATTTTTTCCAGTATGACAATAAACTGCAATAATCCCTAATACCCTCACTCGATTGGAATCATCATTGACATGGTCTCCAACCAGGTCATATTTGAAGAACTACGTATGGCTTGATTGTTATCCTTATGAGATACATAGTGACCCCCAAGTCTTTAATCTTGGGTCCCGCAATATTTGAAATACAGTCCTCTTTAACCCTCATAGGTATGAACCAAATATGTACAAAGGTTATTTCAAGAACTACGTGCAGCTTGATTCCCATCCTAAGGGGATACATAGGAATGCTCGAGCATTCCTCAATTCCATCCCTGAGCATTTGGGCCTAATCCCAAACTCCACTTTCAGTCCCTTGGCTGAAAAGCCCCCCTGGGAGCACATGGTGTGATATGGAACACCCTGGTCTTTATTCACATCAGGTTTATAACAAATTTATGATGTGTCTCCCTCACTATGGTCTGAGCTCTATGACCTTAAACTAAGATCTTCCATTATCTCATCATGCATGATGTTAAATTGTATTTCAAGAACTATGTGTCACTTGATTGTCATCCTAATGAGATATGTTGTGACATTTAGAATCTCAATTCCAGACCAAGACGCAACATTACATAAATAATATTCATGGTCTCCATAACAATTTTATTGACTTCTGGTCGCAAAATGTCTGATACCTGAGAGTTCTTTTTCCTAAATATGTAGCATGTTCCCTTACATGGCCATGCATAAGTTTTCTATATAAAGGACCTATCAGCCAAAAGATGCTACTATTTGACTATGCAGCTTATGCCCTAGTTGTCCCTGTATAATTCAACCTCCATAAGGGGTTTGTCAAGTAATGGTAACTTCATTCTTAATAGAAGCCACTTTTGTCCCTATTGGACTTAATGGCGATATGTAGGGATCTGCACAAAAATTGCCATCCTTAATATATTTGTTCCATACTATTTTTCATGATCTGAATGTATTCAAGTCTATGGATTACATTTTCCTCCATCTTCATATGTTCAAAGCAATATGAAATAACCTTGGACCACTTGACCATATGTCATATAATGTTTATATCTCCGGTTTTAGTCATATTATTTAAAACCAAAGATACATTTTTCCCTATGTTTGGGTTAGACCTTTGTAGAATCTACATTCCTCCAATTCTTTGACAATTCTGATTGGAAATATCCTCTCCATATTCAAGTACCTTTCTCCATAAAGCAGACTCTATGCATTGGAAAATTTGAATCTCTATAGAACTTTCTTCGGCATTTAGCAATAGAATGTCAAATTTCTAAGACTTATTTTTCCCGACTATGCAGCACATGCCCTTAGGTGGGCATGCATAAATTTCCTACATAATAGACCTGTCAGTCAAAAGATACTACTATTCGACTATACTGCTTATGCCCTAGTTGGCCCAACATAATTCATCCCCCATAATGGGTTTGTCAAGTACTGGTAACTTCATTCATAGAAAAGACTTCCTCTAATGCCTTTTAGTTCTTTTCCCATGTCATTCCTCAGATTCAAAATTTCTCAAGTCACAGATTACAATTTTCCCCCTCCATACATGAATATGGTAATATGTTTCCAAAAAAATTATCAAGAATTGAGTCAATATCATCCATTCGGTCAGAGCTATTCGACTTTAAATATTAGCTGTTTTATATTCCAACATGCATGAATTTACACTGCCAATAACAAAATACATGGTACTCATTAAATTGGGAACCTATAAATGGTACTCTGAACAAAATTTGAGTCCCACCTCACTAAATGTACATTTTGTATGATTTAGGAAATATTGAGAAATTAAAAGATGCAAAGTTTGTGGGGTTGTTTATATAACACTAGTAAAAATCATACTATGTTTACTAGGACCATTGGCTTAGATAAAATTAGGAGAAATTACCAATAAAATGAATGTATATATTATTGAAGATGAACTATTTTTCATTGATGAACAAGATTAGAAGAACATCCATAGACCCTTGATTTCCCCGGCATTACCTCAGAGTCGGATCCTCTTTCCCTTTCGGATCCAACACTGAGGGGGACTTTTGATGATTCTCATTTTCATTATAGAGTCCAACAAATGGTGAAGGGGTATAAATTAAGCACAAATAGGGTCAACCTTTGAAGAACATCAAAAAAATTTACAAAGGCATGGACTAAGAGCCCATTTGGTGTGAGGCGCGCAAGTTACTTGCACACCACGCAAGTCACTTGGGCGCCACATATGGGTCGCACAGATCACTTACGTGCGCCCTATTTGATTTTTCTCACAAAGTGAAAGGTGTCCTATAAATAGCATTAGTGGGCCCCAATTTCCAGGAGGGATTTTACAAAAATCAAATTCAATCTCTGGTCACCCTAGTCTTCAGCTCAACTCTTCCGAAAGATTATAAGGTAACTTTTTACCTACAATTGATGATATGAAGAAGTAGAGTAAGGCCTAAGTGTTTAGAATTCATCAACACTTGCGCACCTAAGTGACTAGATCTCCTTAAAAATGGAAACGCTTGAGTGTCGCCCAACCGTTTCAATGAAACTTGCACGTCACCATTTTGGAAACATCTTAGGATAATACTAATGGCTTGCGTTAAGTCATTCCCATGCATTACCCTACAGATTCTTTGTCGCCCAGGTGAACCCACACTGCGCAAGTACACTTTTGCGGACATGACATGCCCGCCAACATCATTTGTGTTCCTCTCTCCCATTCACATCTCATCTTTAAGATATTATCCCTCAAACCCCTTTTCAAATCCATTTATGTCATGGTTCCTTTGTTGGTTTCCTTATCTGAAAGGAATTATGTGTGAACCTCTCCCTAAACCCCTTGAATTACAAGCATTAAGTCACTACGGTTAGAGTTTTACATCATATAACCTCATCCATTAAGATGAGAAGAACTTATGATTTAGGGAATCTTCCTCAAGAGTAAGTCCTAAGTTCCCGTAGTTCCGGCCTCCTTCTCAGAAATAAGCCCCAATCATAATTCCTTTAATTTGGGAATCCTCTATAGGAGTATGCCCCGAGTCCCCTTAACCTGGTCCTCCTTTCTCAGGAGTAAGCCCCATTCATAATTTCCATTAACATTGGGAATCCTCCTCAGGAGTAAGACCCAATCATAACTTCTTTTGATTTGGGCCTCCTTCTCCGGAATAAGCCCCAATCATAAGTCCCTTTTAATTTGGGCCTCCTTCTCTGGAGTGAGCCCCAAGTTTTAAGTCCGCTTTAATTTGGTCATCCTCCATAGGAGTAAGCCCTGGGATAAAACTCCAAATCTCCATAAAGTAAAAATACCTTTATGGACCGTCCTCCTAGGATTCTTTCCAGAAGTAAGTCCTGGTCTTCATATACTAGGGAAGTCATACATACGTAAGCCCCATATCATTTCTTGTGACTGCATCTTTCATGGAAAAATTGTCAGGTTTACTAATACCTCTTGTTTCTCACACTAATTATGACTCACATGATCTTAGAGTGTAAAAGTAATCACGACATCTCTTTTTAGGCCGTTAACCATGCATAAGACCCAAATTTCTTCACCCAAACTATGTGGACTTTGATCATTTCCTTAAAAGTAGAGTACGTTGGAAGCCTTTCTAAGGTGCAATCCCATCATTCATAAATCCTTTTTCATCCCATATGATGTTAAACTATATCCTTCTTCTCGAACTATGTGGGTTCTGATTCCTCTTTAATGAGGATACGTAGGTAGCCCATCTGTGGGTACGATCCCAACTCTGAAATGATCCATTCCTTTTTGAATGATAATAAAATTCTAGTGCCCCACTAAGTGGCTTTGAAACTAGTATGTTAATCATAATGACCAAGATATTTCTATATAATGTATTGAAGGATACCATGGAATAAGAATCTATAATACATACTGATGATTCTCCATCAATGAAGAACCGCAAATACATATAAAAGATTCTCTAATTCCCATACATATCAATAATCGATTTACAAATATAAAGTAAAACTCATTTTCATTCTTGGTGAATTAATATGGATTTGTGAACATAACTTAGATCTATAAGAGAGTCCCGAAGTGGGAAATAATTCCCCCCAAAAAGGTGTGATGAGCCTGACCTCCCATCCTCTCTACCAATGAAAATTATTAACGCTCATCAGTCCATAACTAAAGAGCACTTAACATCGGAATGTATGTCCAAATGGATATAGAATCATTGGGTGATTTCGGGTCTATGAATAAACCCGTTAGAAATCGATTGGAAAGTTTGAACCATAAATAAACAAGGTCATCCCCATTTCGAGAAGAAACATATACACTAAAGAACTAGGAGGGAGGGGGTGTCCATGAGGGGGTTTCTAGGTGGGAGGGAGGATCAGGGGTATCTAGGAAGGAGGGGGTGTCCAGTAGGGAGGGGGTGTCCAGTAGAGGGGGGTGTCCAGGAGTGGGGGGTTTCCAGGAGGGTGGGGGTGTCTAGGGGGTGGGAAGAGGGCTATCTAGGGAAATGAAGGGGGATGTAGGGGGAGGGATGGGGGTTTTCCATGAATTAGGGGATGTGTAGGAGTGGAGTGGGGTGTCCAGGAGGGGAGGGGGTTGTCCAGGAGGGGAGTGGGTTGTCCAGGGGGTGGTAAGGGGGATGTCTAAGGAAATGGAGGGGTTGTATGGGGAGGGAGGGGGTTGTTCTGGAGGAGGGAGGGGGCTGCAGGTGGAGTGGTGTGGGGATGTCCAGGGGTTGGGAGGGGGCTATCCAAGGGGGCTATATCGGGGAGGGGAGGGAGGGGGTATGGATAATCACATTAATGAACTAGGAGATCAAGAGAAAAGTGAACTGGTATAATCCTAACCTATCTAATTGTGTAGGTTCTCATTTGGACCTCTCTAAAACAAGGAAATACATTCCTTACATACCTTCAACAAGACCTTATATATTGTATGAGGTTCTTTGAGAGGCATAAGTGGTCTGGATCCAAGTAGGGTTGGACCCAATGTCTGATGCGGACGCGCTATCCCTCATTCCCTTTGACCTACCGTCGGAGAGTAAACTCTTAGAGGCTCCTGATATATGTAACTATTAGGTTTATAACATATCTAGGATTGTGGTATCACTATAAAATGATAGAATTTATTCCAAAATTCAACACTACTTTGAAATTGAATACACCATCATGTATGTGTCATATTGTATAACCTGTTGAAATTCCTTGCTTTTTTATTGTCAATAAATGAAAACTTTTGGATTCCATGTTATTTTTGGCATTTCTCCCTCTTCTTTTCTCATCAATGTAATCATAGAAAAACAATATTTATATGTAAATGAATCATTTTTATCCTCTTATAAAATATTAATTAAATCCAAGGAAATATGGATATGTAAAGGTTGTAACAGGTAACAATTGACATTTTATTAATATATTATTTCATATTAATGTTTAATTTATTTCATTATTGTATTACTAACATAATATTTTTTTTCTTGTACATGTTCTTTTTTTCCTGAGTTTTAATGCTTTGTTCAACAACTAATACCATGGACTACAATTGTTGAGAGTGGATCACAGATGAAAAAGGATAAAACATTAATGTTTTTACTGTTTGTTGGATAATTGTAATTATAACCATATTAAACATTATTTCAAATGTATATAGCAGAGTTTTTTTTGTATTCATGATTTCACGTAAATGTATATAACATTTGTTTTCTTCTGGGATTTGTGTGTAGGTATTGTTTGGGCTTTGTGAGTAGGTGTTGTCTTAGGTGTGTAGGTGTTGTGTCGGTGCTGGGTTTGCTCAGGCAACTTGGCCTTTATTAGAGCAAATTAAGTGCTGATAAATGTCTAATATATCAGTGCTAGTTTATCACTGATAATGGTGGTCTTTATCAGAACTATTTTGAGCGTTTCTATATTACACATTTATTCACACTCAAAATAGCACTGATAAAGGGGAAATTTATCAGTGCTCAAAATAGCACTGATAAAGATGGCCCTTTATGAGTGCTATTTTGAAAGCTGATAAATCCCCCAATATCTTCTCCAAAATTAATAGCTCTTTTCTAGCACTATTAATGGTGGTTCTTAGCGCAATTAAAATCCCTATTTGTAGTGGTGGTGGTAGTTTGTTGTACACACGAACGGTATGTTCGCTACCCATTTAATGGAGATGTGTGTAGTTCTAGGTTGTATCCGTAGAATAAAAAAGTATTTTTATTTTTAGGGTACTAATTTTACTGTATAATCATAGAATAGTAAGAAATAAATGGGTTGGTAAATAAATAAAATAGAAACGCACGTTGAAGAACACAAATTCTATTTCGAGTTACTCCTTTTCATTGAACTAAAGGGATTAATTGGTTGGATTTATACCCAAAGTGGGGATTATAGGATGAGATTATGTATTTTGGAAGCTTATTTATTTAGATTTTGTATGTTACAATTTTTATTGGGAGGTGTGAGGAAGGAGAAGAGTGAATGCCTTTACATAGAAGAGGAGGAGTAGCATTCTGCTAAATACGAAAGGGTAAACAATATTTGGAGGGATCCCTTAACTCATGTTTTTAAAAAATAGAAAAATAATGTATTAAATTGGAATTATGGTTGAGAAAACTCACCACCCATAAAAAATATTGCCACTATTATAATTTTGTTCTTTAACATATATGTTTCCCCACTTTTATCATTTTTTGTTTTAACTCATATAACTAGTTTTCTTACCTATGTAATTTAACCATTAATACTAAATTAAAGTAATATTTATTATAAAATATAGTCCCATTGAATTATAAATATTGTATAAAATTTACAAAAAAAATACAATTTTCTTTCAAAATTAATTATAAAATCAGCACATGTACCACACAAAAACACTACTTTAACACGAACCGTTCTCACATTATTTTTACAATTTAAAGTTAAATATATCAATTATATATGATAAATTAGTCCATTAATATAACATACTTTATATATTTAACATTTAAATATAATTTTGAAAAAATATAGGACTTTTCAATAAATTTTAAATCTTTTAATAAAATATTATTTATTATAAAAAACATTAATGTTAATTTTGACATTATTTACCAAATTTAAATTTAAAAATATCGTGAAAACAATGAAATTTTAATATATTAATTTCACACCGGTGTAAAATTATATATTCATCTAAAAAATAAATATAATAATTCAATCAATTTACTTCACTATTATTATTTTCAGTATGATATGTTTTAGTAATTTTTAAATTAAATAATTGCATAATTTGACATTCCTTAAGTTGTAAATTTAAATAATTATTATCTAAAAATTAAATATAAATTAATGGAATGACCAAAACTCCTTTACCTTTAAAAATAATGTTCACAACCAAACCAATGCCATTTTTTTCATATCTCAAGGATTTATAAATTTCATGGTAATGAAAGTTTTGTTTTTTATTTTATCTTACATAACTTATTATATTGGTCAATTTCATGGAATAATATCCTAATAAATAATTATAATAGATAATAATGTGGTGGGGGGGGGGAAATATATCCAACCATTGGGTGTTGGACCTGTGTTTTGTCATTTATAGACCTTATATTCTAATTTTAATCATTATGTAAGGTTGTTATTACCTTAAATGTTGTAGTAAATTTAACTATTTTCAATAATAATTTTGGTCAAAAAAATTAATTAGGTATTATTATACCAAAAATTTCACACCGATTCTAAATAATAATATCTATTTTTAAAAATTCAATTCATTTTAGTGTATAGAATTTATTTAAAAATAATCTCATAGATACTACAAGATAGTGGGTTATTAAAGGGAAAATTTCAAAAGTTTGAATTGTTTTATATTCAATTTCAATGTTAAATTTTTTTTAATGACCTAAAAAGGATTAATTTATGTAATATTAATCTAATTACATATTCAAATAAAACTAAAATATGATTTAATTATATATATATTATAAAATATCAGTTTTCAATTAAGATTCAGTAATTTTTAGTATTCATCAATGAAAATATATATTTCAGAAAAATCCCAAAAATTCACCCTAAGATAATTTTGAAATTATGAATTCAAAAGTTATGTTCATATTATCTAATTAAATTTATAAAGGTATATAAAATTAATTTTATTATTGTTCACATAAGGATATAAAAAGCAGTTCTTTTGAAAAAATAGTATTCTTTTTCAAAACATTTACAATTTACTAAAAAATATATATTTAATAATAAATATATTTTCCTTATATGAAACCATTATGAATGAAATTCAAATTTAGTAATTAAAATTCATATCAATAATTTTTATAGGTATGTTATAACTATTTTATTTAAAATAATATAATTCTATTTTGTTGAAACTTAATGTTGTGTGTAAAACAAGCTAAGTCGATGTTTTGTGTAGTGAAATCATAAATTTTTGTAGAATATAACGAAATTTTTCCTTGGTGTAGAATGCAATGAAAGACATCATATAAATTTAATTGATTTGAAAAAAATAATTTATATAAACTTGGGGTGTTACAAGTTTGGTATAAATTTTCCATATTCAAGGTTTAGATGGTGTGAGGAGAAGTGGTGATATTTTTAGGTAGAGGATAGGGTTTTTATATTATATCCATTAGTTTATTAGATTGAATCAGGTCTATTCATAGTATTTATTATTTTAACAATATATAGTTAAAGGTGAATATGTGTCCATACTAATTGGTTCTTATATCATCCATGACTCAAAAATCTATTTATTTAGCTTATAATGTTAAATATTGTATTTTACTGTTTTTCATTTTTTAAAAAATTGGGTATAACCGCGAAAGTGGCACACGACGCAAGGAAGAAAATTACATTAAATTTCAAGCCCCAGGACTTAACCCGACAACCTGCCCCTCACCCCCCCAAACCCTTACCACCCCACCACCAAGAGTGGGGCTATTTTACTGTTTTTCATTATTCACAATAAAATTCAACTATTTTAGAAAATTTCAAAACCTTTACCCAAATATTTAATTAATTTAAATAATCTAATAATGATATCTATTTTATGAAAATAATTTTATAAAAATTATAAATTTAATTATCAAATAAAATCCAAATTTATTTGAAAAATATTCATTTTAATGTTTTGATCAATTTTCTAACCCTTTTAAAATGTACATAAGGTTAGAAAAAATAAAAATAAAAATTATAATACATATTAATTTTAATTTTTAATCCCATTTTATGGAAATAAACTTTGTTTTAATTCTTTATGTTTTTTAAAAGATGAAATTAAATCATATATGTTTTATAAAAATACAATCATATATTTAATCATTTTTAGAAAATGTATTTACTTATATCATGATATAAATATGGAATTATGATTTTATAATGGTTTGAACCTTCCACCCCATTATTTTTCCAGAAATATTATAGGGGAGATGTTTGGAGGAGGATTGGAGTGCGGTTGTGGGGGAATGGATGTTGCATCTGGAAAATCTGACTGACATAGGTTCTACAGGGTTGAGTTAGAGGTTACTCCATAATGGAGTGGTTGTAGTGTTAGGTCGTAAGCTATGTTGTAGTGGCTTGGATGAATCTTTTAAATTCTCTATTAATTTAAGTAAAGGATGTGACATGGATTGAGCATGTAAATTTCAGGTGGGTTTTATCTTGAGTGGTTACAATGTAGGAGGATTAGGCGACACCGTAGAGGTCTGAGGGGTGGTTTGGCCAGTTCTTCCAAAACTGTACCACCATGCGGAATGGACAATATATGCAGCATGGAAGTGAGATTATCCTTGGGGTCTGTACTTTGGTGTATTCTCCTATACAGTTGTATTCCCTTAACCTTTTATAGGAACCATGGCATAATGATAACCATTATTCTTATAGGGGCATTGACCAATATGGATGGGACATAGTGAGGGTTTTTTATTTCATATCACCATTTTTTTTAAATAGGTTGAGGGATGGTATGGGTGGCAAGGATGAGGTATTTTGTTTTTTATTATAGGTATAAATTTCAAGAGTCCTTCATAACTAACCACTCTTCCACTTTTTCAATCATTTCCTAGGTTACTCAAGTTCATCCTAAAGAGGAATTTTGAACCCATCTTATTGGTTTTCAACCCCAAACATTTGTGGTTGATCTGTTATGGTTAAACTGAGTTTTATCGTCATTTTCTCCCATTTTCACCCTATTTCTTCATCTAAGAAGAGATATTATCAAGAAACCAATTTTTTATAGTTTTTTGGGAAATAGGATGATGTTTTTGTTGTGTTCTAAGATAGTAAGGTGTTATTACCCCCTATTGTGTTTCACAGTGGCCTTCCTATTGCATTAACCATGAACAATAGATTATAAATCTCTATTTGGAGTCAGGGATCTATCATTTATCATGTTGTGTATCATGGAGCAGGGTTTTACTCTTCTTTATATAAGGGGATATAGTTTTAACCATCCTAATAAACATAATGAAAGGGTTTATTTAAATTTAATGGTAAGGGTAATGATTTCAATGTCGTTATAAATTTTGATATTATTATTAATATTATAACTTTACGAGATAAATTCCCAGCTAAAAATTTTGTACGTTGGGGGATTTCTTTGTTCAGATTTCAAATGTTTTATGTAAAATTGTTTTGTGTTTTTGTTGAAATAACATTAAATATATATTTCCTAACCACTTATATCGTGTCAATAAAATGGTTACCCTGAGATAATTATTGTCATGTCTGAGAATTCCCTTCAGATAAAGAAGTGGAATTTTTGAAAACCACATTACTAAATCTAAAAATTAGGTTGTGTTGTTATTGGAAGGTTTTTATGATGTGTTTTTGTTTTTTATGGGGTTGAAGGGATGTGTTATGGCCATGTTATGGAATGATAATGTTTAATTTCGAGGTGTTATGGTTATTTGATGAGTTTTGTGGACATGTTTTTGGGATTCTATGATGGAAAAATGGTAGTTATGTGACTATGGTAAGGACAAAATTGATATATTTGTGTAATGGTAATGATTTGGGGCTAATTTTATTCATGAGAATGATGTGTTATTGTTTCTCTAGTGTCGTGATGTGCTTGTTTCATAGGTAGTAACTCAATGGGTTAATGATGTTTTAAGTGGAATGGTTTTTTATGGTTTGGAAATGGATAATGAATGTATGAAAAAAAAGATGTTTGGTTAAATATAGTAAATGTTTAATGAGAAGTTAGATGGGATGGATAATTTATAGGTCAAGTGAATGGAATTATTTGGAAATTTTAATCTGTAAATTGGATTTAGTTGAGAAAGATGATGAAATGTGAAATGTGCATTGTCACCTATTGTGCGGTGTTATTCATTTTGTGGTGGTAGTGAGAATGGTGATGTTGTAAAACTGGGAGATGATTTAGTGATTTAGTTAGTTCTTATTTATGAATTCCTAGGTTGGTCTTTTATGTGGATATATATATATATATATATATATTTGTATAAACCATTTATGTTCATTGATATTTTCTATTTTTACCCCAGCTGTGTCGAGCACAATTTTCAGATACCCATATATTGGGGTTTGGTTTTCTCAAATATATTGGTGGTGAGGATTGATGGATGGATACCCTCCCTTTCTCACTCTCTCTTCCAGGTGACAGTAACATTCAAGAGTTGGGATGGGTAGATGTAAATAGTGTACTGTAGTGATGTTTGATGAGGTGATTATATGGCTTATGGTGGGGGTTGTTCATCATAGGAGGGGGACATGGATTATGTACATAATGTTATTGATACCTTAATAATTTTATTATGGTTATAGATTAGATTAGATGTGATGGCTTATGTTTCTTCATGTGAGTTGTGATGTGATAGTTGAAGTGTCTTCAGGTGAGATGTAATGGGACAGCCAAATGGAAATAGGGTGACTAACATGTTGTGTTATGAAAAATATATGGGAGTTCACATAAGTACAATTTTTGGGTGTGAGTGTGGAAAACCAATAGGGAATTATATCATTACTTGAACCAATGGGGCTCAAGATGTAACTACCCCAAGCCCATATATATATTCTAAGTGTTGGAGACAAGAACCAAAATGCATATCTAACATGGTAGGCCTTTTCCTAATGTACATGAATTCTCAAACCTTACCATATCTATGAAAACATTTAGTGGAATCAAAGGAAAAGATTTAACATCTTGATTAATAACTGTGCATGTGAAACCTCTATGGAATAAAAAGATTACTATAGTGTCAATTGAAATGTAAAGGAAAAAATACATGCCCAACCAGATAGATTTTCTGACTTGACAAAAATAGAATATTAAATGATGAGAGAGCCAAATTCATGATCTCCAAGATCTTACCACCCTATGTGTCCAAATTCACCAATTATCCCTAAGATTCTATGTAATCATATTTAACCTATCCATCATCTTCACAAGACATGACACATATGAGCAAAGCCCCTATAGGGGTGGGTATATACATACCCAGTAGGACACCTCAAATGATAAATTTTGAGTAGTAAGAGAAAAAAATATCAATAGATAGATAGATCAACCCAATAAAAAGAGTTAATAGAATAAAAAATCATGGATGCATATATATATATATATATATATATATATACTCAAACCAAATAATCTAAAATGATAGAAAAAGGGGATCTTCATCTCACAACCTAGCACAAGAAATAGTGTCAATAGTTCCAAGAATCAATTAAAGGTTTCAAAAATCTCTTACTTCAATCTAAAGTTGTAACTATGTAGTGGGACTATTCCTCACCATTATCCCACACAATAGAGGTTGTATAATCTCCAAGAAGAGTTCATGTTCTCTAGGTTGTCAGGGAGGTTCTATTCAATGTAAGGAGAAACCACATCCTATCTGATAGGGGGTACAAATTGATAGGTAGAGTACCTGATCTCTATTACCATAGGGGTTACCAATTAGTTTAAGGAGGATCTGTTCCCTATTAGATAGAGGAAAAACATTATAGATATAGGAAAATCACCTTAATTACATAGGGGGTACCACTCATTGGTTAGGGAACATGAACACTAATTCAATGGGGGTACCAGTTTGTAGATAGAGGACCTGAAACCTAATTCCATAGGGGGAACCACTTAATAGATAATGGACCGACAATATAATTCCTGAGGGGGATACCACTCAGTATATAGAGGACCCACAATCTAATGACATATTTATCACCACTCAATGTATAGAAGACCTGAAACCAAATTCCATTTAGAGGGTACCACTCAGTAGATATAGGACTCATTCCCTACAACATTAGGGGGTACTACTCAGTGGATATAAACCCTGCACACTAATTCCATAGGGGAAAAAACTCAGTACAGAGAGGACCCGCAACATGGTTCTCCAGGGGGAACTGATAATTAGATAGTCATTTGTGGACCCATTCCCATCATGGCTGAAGGGTTCCAATCTAATAGTTGATCAAAGGCCCATTCCCTACCCAATAGGATGGTGCCACTTTGATCCCTCTGATTATCCTTCATGATCACTATTCTTATTTATCATCTCCTAAAAAAGTATCACACCTAAAATATATCACATCGTATTAATAAATCATTTACTGAGTCCACCATCATGTTATATTCATAAAAACATTCTCCATAGTCTACTCACTGTCCAAAATATGTGTCCAAATTAAGGAGATATGAGAGGATAAAGTTTCCTCAAAAGAAAAGTTAGGGTAGGCGATGTCTAAGGGACCTACACGGTAGGTAGTCCCACTCCGCTACCTAGATATGTTCATACCAGTACATGAATCAATAATTTTATAGAACTACATAGTGTTTAGTTGGACTACAGGTCGTACCTCATCCACCCTGGGTCATAGCCATTCTCCTGGTCGTGTCTGTGTATGTCTGTATGTTTCCATGTACTTAGGCACACGACATGTCCTTCTGCACGAGGCCCTTCTCGTGTAATCCTCCACATGGATTTTCTAACTAAGAAGTGATACATGGTGTTTGGACCAACCACATGAAATTTCATCCTTAAATTTCTCAAAACCCAATCATAGCGTCCAACGGGGAACTATGCAGTGTGTGTTCATTGTAGCACATGTCATGTAATCATATTTTTCAAAAAAATGTTGTATCTTCATTTGTCATCCATGATCCTACCTCACCTCCCCTAATATCTCCTCTAGGCCTCACAAAAAGGTTGTAAAAGGCATGCATTCATTGTTTCCTACCATTCTTTGGCTCGAAATTGAATTTCTGTTTGGTTTTTCCAACTTCCACACACATTATGTGAATCTCCTATAACCCTTTTATGCCTCACATGTATTCCAATCCTCAATAGAATCATTAATATCCAAAAAATCATCATAATATATCAAAAATTCATCAATCCATCCCTCTCACATGAATATATCATGAATACAGTGTTCTGATTGGGTTCGCTCCCACCCGATAACGTCCAACTAAGACCATGTAGTCCAATTGGTGAAGAACATGAAGAGTGATTGATAAAAGAAAGAAAAATAAAAAGGTGAAAGATTATTTTCAAATAATTATTTACCAAATAACATAATCAAGTATATCCAAGTTGAGAAAAATTAAATAATCAATAAAAATCAATACACATTCCCATGAAAAGGCTTGTAATTGACGCAGTCAAAAGAAGAAAGATGATCATACTCAACCAATATAATCAATAAGTGAAAATAAAAACATTCAAGAGTCCCAAAAATAAATTATATTATGAATTTATTAAGAATGTTATTTACAATGAAGACAAGTATTATTTACATTTACAACATCTCGATCTTCCTAGATTTGGAGTGTTATCATTATCAGATTCTGATTATCCATCAAGATGGTGGAAGAATGTCTATTAATGATCACATGTTTATGAAAATAACCTTTTGGATCATAATTTAATAATATATTTAAATAGATAATTATCACAATGATATTTAATGAAATTAATGAAATTAATTACTTATTTAACTAAATGTACCTGCCAATGGCCACTTTTATCTGAACGCCATATACAGACCAATTTTAGGTCGCTCTTAGGGTAAATATCGCTTTTTGGACTCAACCATGATTTCATATTTATGATCCAAGATTCTATTTAAGATTTATCAAATTTACATTAAGAAACTGTATTAATATAATATCAAATATATTTAATATTTTTAAAAAAATTATTTTCGGGAACACCCACCCTCAGAATCACACACCGTCTCAGTTCCTACAACTGAAAATATTTTTAGATATTATTTAAAATGTTACAAGGGAAAAAAGATCACAGCATAATTCCCTCATTCAATATTTTCATCCCTGAAAAGAAAAACTTAGACAAAAATCTTGGGATACTCAACAAGAATTTGGATCTCCCACTCCCAGGATCTTTCCTAAATGATTCCATTCTACCACAAAAGGCAATACAAGGGAATGGTCCATCCACATAGATGCTTCTCCTACCAATCCATGATCACCAACAAGTGATCTGCAATCGTGGACCCATCCTCAATGTCCATCTCTACCATGTAAATAATGTGAATGTGGTTATGCATGTATTTTCTTATCAATGACACATGGAAGACATAGTTCACCCACTCCAATTTTGTGGGTAGGGTGAGGTGGTAAGCAAGCTCTCCAACCGTATACAGGGTCTCGAATTGCCTAATGAACCATGGGGATAGCTTTTATCCCTGTAAAAATATTTTCAATCATTTTTTGGGGATACTCTGTAAATTGTGGTCTCTTTATTCAAACAAAAAGGTCCAATGACATCTATATATATAATATTTCTACCTACTCTAGGTTGTGCTCATCCCCTCAAAGATGAAGTAGAACTTATCCATTGTTTCTGACACTATCTACGGACCTACATGAGATTCCTCACTAATATCTATCTAACACAAGGGTGAACTTCATGGTATATTGTATAGAACCTCAATGTGACACAGAGATAGTATAATAGTTTCTATTATTGTACACAAACTCTAATAATGTAAAGTGATCCTCCCAAATCAAGCCTAAGTCTAACACGCAAGCCCTCATCATATCCTCCAACACTTTTATAGTGTGCTCTATATACCCATTTTTGGTGGTGAATGGATGTTCACAGTATCATCTCGGTCCCAAATACCTCCTACAGGTATCTCCCAAACCATGATGTGAATTGAGAATCATAGTAAGAAACAATTGGGGCGGGAACCCTATAATGGATAACAATATCCCGTATGTACATCTTTCTAAAAGTCTCCACTGAACTCTTCTTCATGATATCAAGGATGTGTGATGACTTTATGAGTAGGTAAAATATCCCCTAGATGTATTCATGTCCTATCACTCTCCATAGTTTCCTTGTCACAAAGTCCATCGATTTGAGTTCCCATTTTTTCTCTGCCATCTCAATGGGCTACAACAAACCTAGTGGAACTTGGTGCTTTGCCTTCACTTACTGATAGGTGAGGCACTGAGAGATGAAATCATACAAACTCCATCTCATAATGGACCACCAAAACTATCACTTAAGGTCTCTATACATCATCCCCACACTGGGATGTAAAACAAAAGGTGAGTTGTGGAACTCCCTCATCACATCCTCCCACATCATGACTAGGACCAGCATCCAACCTTTGAGAAGAGTGATGTAATTACCTCCTTTAGAAAATACATCTAGTGAATCTAATGAGGGTATCTGGTCCAGAAAGACCCCATAGTCGATGTCTCCCAACTAGGACTCCCTCACATTCCTGAGAAGAGGAGGAGTCAACACCATCAACTGATGAAAATATCCACCCTCCTTCTCAACTACGGTCATCTGTAAGGAATCCATATTCTATGATACCTCCTACAAAAAATGATCCTAGGAATTATAACCAAGGGAATCTTCCACCACATTTCCATTCATTGAAGTATAGACTATCATGATGTCATAGTCTTATAAGAACTCCAACCAACACCTCTATCTCAGTTTCAAATATTTATATGTGAAGACATACTAATGAATATGATGTTCTAAGTAAACAACATAGCTCTCCCCCATGAGATAGTGTCACCACATCCTTAGAGATTAGACTTCCACTTGTAGATATAAGTCATTAGTAGTGTAGTTGTTCTCATGGTTATCAAATACCTCTACCCATATGCATTAACTACCTTTACCAGTACCAACACATAGTCAATCCCAACTCCTAAGGCATCACAATAATCTACATACTTAATGAACTCCACTAATAGTGCCAAAATAGGAGCACACTTTAGTATCATCCTCAGTACTTGAAGGCTCTCTAACACTACTCATTCCTGGTAAATGGATTCCCTTTTCACGTTAGGAAGGTCAATGGGGTTGCAATCTAGGACAATTATTCCATAATCCTATGGTATTACCCCACCAATCCAAGAAAACACTGCACCTAGGACACACACATGGGTGGGTCATAGTAAATAACAGCATCAATCATCATTGATTCCAAAGATGAACCATGCTCAGAAATAAAATTCCCCAAAAATTGAACATCGTTAATCCATTACTAAAAAATTGAGAGATTACCATAATTATTGTAATCTCAAAGAAAATTTAGGACTCTTCTTAAGTGCAACACATGTTCCTCCTCTGAAAGGGAATATATGATTAAGTACCCAATGAAGACAACCAAAAATCGATCCATGTCTGTCTAGAAGATCTAGTTCATCAAATCCATAACCATTGAAGAGGAATTTTTCACACCCAATGTAATCACTATGAACTCATAGTGTCTATAGTGACATCGGAATATGGGCTTCAAATTATAAGCATTATAAACTATCAACTGGTTTTATTCAGTCCTATGATGGATCTTTTAAAACCAACTCAAACATCATAATGGATAAAATATTTTATAAATCCTCAAAGGGGTACTTTTCCTTATCTTTACTTCGTTCAAGAAATGGTAATCCACACAAATCCAAAATCTCCCATACACATTTTTCAATAATAATACTAGAGGTGGCCAGGGGGACACAATGTTTATGATAAATCCTTTTTATCAAATTTCCTATAACTGCAGCCATAGTTTCAAGAGCTTGGTAGAGGCTATATGATATGCCACAAAAGATATAAGAGAGGTCCTAGGATGCATACTGATACAAAACTCCATCTCCCGCCTCAGAGGTAGGCTGAGAATATCATTGGGGAAGATGTTAATAAAATAATCAACTACTAACTAGATGACTGAAGATCCTACTGTAAAAAGGGACAAACATTCCAACTAATGGGTAATGGGATGAATCTTTTTACTCCAAAGACTAACTTTACTTTCCATGAGATATTCTCTCTTGAAAAGGATAATGGCATCCTATTAGTGTGATGGAATGTGAATCATATGCGGTGATAGTAAATATGGGATTAGACCATGGAAAACTAATCCATACCAAGAGGATGTTAAAGGGTCCCAACATGATCACAAAATGGTCACATGATAACCTCTCTCCACCAAGTTATTGCTCACACTGCTAGTAGATAAATGTAATATAAGAATCATTCCTCATAAGAACCTCATGACAAAGCTTCTAGGATAAAGCCTCAATTGGGATCTCCAGCTCACACACATGGAGTAATGAAATGAAGTAATGTCTCACACCGAGGTCTACTAATATTAAAGAATGACTAGAATAAACACATATCATACATTTAATCATCTAGAGTTTCGTTGCATAATAAGTTTCCAAATCTTGTAGCTATTCATAGCCCAGACCACCAGCTCCTTTGTGCCTGATGTGGTCAACCTAGTGGTGGTGGTGGAAGAATCTCATTGAATCTCCCACCACCCAAATCTCCTCCTCTTGGTGTCCCACTTTCTTTTTTTTCTAGCTCAACTTCATTGGGGCCACCTTTCCCTCTCCTACAAGATCCCTGATTATGGTGTTGCCCCTACCGTGGTAGTACGTCATCTATATGTCTTTTCTCATCAGTAGATCAGGGAGAAAAATCACATACCATGTGACCTCGCTCATCACATCCATAACAACACCCCTCACCAGGATTCCCTGTTCCTCTATGTGGTCCTTATGCTACATGAACACATGCTTGAGTCTGGCCATGGGGAGGTCTTCTATGCTGAGATCCTATTGATTGCCACCAACTAACTGCTACAGATGAATCATTGCTATAACACTCAATACCATCGCCATCTACCTGTAATCACACTAATAAAAAACTTTCAATCATTTTGGCTAAATCCAACACCCCAACATTGGTGGAAATTCATAAGGGTACTAAATTTGCATGAATATATCGATGGAGACCATGTTCAAACTTATGTACCCGGAAGTTGTTGTCCTGGATCATGGTAATGGATTACCGCATAAGTTCTATAAACCTTGAATCATAATCAACCAATATCATCCCTCCATAATGTAGCTGTAGAAGATCATGAATCCAAATTGAGTGCAATTATAAGGGTTTGTACTCCTCAAAGAAAAACTGTTGGTATTCGTTCTAAGAGAGTATCGACACATCATGCTTATGTGTAACAAGACTCCAAAAAACCCCAACTAGTCCATGGTAAAGGATAGATACCATAAAAACTCTCAATAAATCAATTTTCAAATAACCCTGAAGACACAGAACACTAACTCTAGTCAATCCTCTGATGCTAGGGGATCTAGATCACCTTGGAAAGTCAACAGCCTTCAGTGATGGAACTGTTGGAGTGAGATAAAACTTCATGCATCCCCATACTTCTCTACTGATCAACATGGGAGGATTCTTCTACTTATCCACCTAGGAGAAGAACCTCGCATGATGGCCCCTAAAATAAGGACACATCGCTCATTAGATCATCATTACGATCTATAATTGGTAAGTTGGATGGATTTCATCATGGAGGAAACATGAAAATTAAATCATGACATACCACTGTCAGATAAAAATGTATGTAAAATGAGGTTCTAACTGAAGAAGTAAATTCAAAGACTCAATCCTATATGATTAATTTACCATTGATCATAATGACTAATGTCTCAATATACTGAGTCAAAAATAAGGTATTCAATGTCTTGGAGAATGAATATGTCAGCCACCACACTAACTTTGGGTTCCCTGGACTAAAAACCTCACTCATGAAACTTTACACTATGTCCCTAAATCCAAAACAAATCCTTAAAGTGGGAATAATTGAAACAATTCCCCTTGGATCAAACCACCTCTGATACCAATCTATCATAACCCGACCCAACGTGGTTCCAACTAAAACTTCACCAAGACTGCCTCTATAGGCCATGGGCTGGAAAAAATCACCAAAAGGCTTATCAAACATTGGAGTAATTTTTATAAAGTACCTAAATAAACACAACCAACCATATTGTTGAAAATGTATATAATAATATAAGAAAAATATTCAATATTTAGAGAAATAATTGTGCATGAATAACATCTAAGAAATACAAAGAGTTCTATAGTGTAAGCTGAAAAGTAAAGGGGAATACAAAATGCCCAACATGATAGATATCCGAAACTGAAAAATTTGGAAACATAAATTCTGAGAGATCCTATCTGATGATTATATGCTTCGACCACTATACATGAAAAAATTCCCCATGTATCCCTTATCTCTTCTATAAGCGTCATTGACTTCATTATTGTATTAATAATATCTGACACATGTAGGAAAATAATGTGTAGGGGTGAGTATATAAATACCCAATAAGACACCATGAAAGATGAAGGGGGGGGGGGGAATTAATAGACAAATTACAAATAGTCCTATTTCTTAATCAAAATCAAGAGTGTAAAAAGAATCCATAAACACAAATATATATATATATATATATATATATATATGGTCAAATCAGAGAAGCCCAAACAATGGAGAAAGGGGATCTCCATCTCATATCCCATCCTAAGAAAGATTATCAATTGTTCCATGAGTCCATCAATGATTCCCAATATCTCACATGTCAATCTAAAGTAGTAACAGTGTGTAGGGCCCACACCTCTCCACAGTTCCAGATAGCCGAGGGGGTATAATATCAATGGATGCCATCCATGCCATGGGGTGTTAGGGGTGTTTCACTCTGTTTAAGGAGGATACATGCCTTATTTTATATGGGGTACACCATAGTATATAGAGTACCTTCAACCTTATGCTATAGGGGGTACCACATAGTGTAAGGAGGACCTGCTCCATATCCGATAGGGGGTACAACTCAGTTGATAGAGGATGCACAACCTAATACCATTTGGGGGGGGGGAGGGGGTACCACTCATTAGATACTGGACCTACACCCAAATGAAATATGGGGTACAACTAGGTAGATAGAGGACCTACACCCTAATTCTATAGGGGGTACTACTCAATAGATAGATGACCCACACCATAATGCCATATGTGTAGCAATCACTAAATAGAGGACCCATTTCATAATTCCATAGGGGTACCACTAAGTGTTTAGATGGAATACACCCTAATTCCATAGGGGGTACCGCATACTAGATAGAGGACCTGCACCTTGGTAAGTCAGGGGGTACAACTCAGTAGATATAGGACCCACACCCAAATGCCATAGGGGGGATCCCCTTAGGAGATAGCGTAGCCACACACTGGTACGTCAGGGGGTAAAACTCAGTAGATAGGAAATATAAGACTCATAACTAGACGATATATAGTGTTCCACTATAATAGTCAATCAAGGATTTATTCCCCACCTAATAAGAAGGTTCCACCCTAATCCCTTTGATGATCCTATCTGATCACTGCCATCATCAAGTGTCACCTAAACTATCATTATCTCTAGAAAATATCACATCATGTCTCAAAATACACTAACAAGGACATCATCACATTTAAAAAGGAAAAGAACTCGGGATAGGCTACTCATGGCGAAATATATGATTCCAAATGAAGGATATACAAGATATTGAAGTATCCTCAAAAGGAAAGTAGGGGTACACGACGTGTAATAAACCAAGATGATTTGTGGTTCTACTCTGTTACATGGATGTGTCCCTACCAGTACACATCTCACTAACTATTTAGAAATACACAACATGTAGATGGACTACATAGAATTCCTCTTCCACTCGAGGTCCTCCCATGTTCCTATCCATCTCCATGTAATTAATCCTGTGTCTGTGTACTTCGGTACATGATGCATCCTTCCACACAGGTTCATACAAGTGTGCTCCTCCACTTGTATTTTCTACCTAGTAAGGGGTACAAGGAGTGTGGACTATCCATATAACGTTTTATCATTAACATTATTAAAACCCAAGCACAAAAACCAAAGGGGAATTACACAGAGTGTGCTCATCACAATACACACCATGTAGTCATGTTTTTCATAGAAAGTTAGATCAGCTTCACATGTTCTGGATCCAACCTCACCTCCTCAGATATCATCTCTAAGCCTCTATAAATTGGGGGAAAATGGATTTTTTAATTATTTTTTTCCCTCTAATGGTCTGAAATTTAATTTCCATTTGGTTCATTTATCTCCTGTATACACCGTGTCCATCCCCATTTGATGGAAACAACTGACTTGTATTCTGATTCTTAGTGAAATCACCCATATCACAAAAATTACATGAATATATCACTAATTAATTAATCCCTCCCTTTAACATGAGTCCTTCATGAGTACGGGGGTCCAATCAGGCTTGGCCCCACCCAAAAACCTCTAACCAATATCATGTAGACCAATAGGTGAAGAACATGATGAATGATTAGCAGAAAAGCACCCAAAAATTGTGATCATTTTTTGCTAATCTTTCTTAGCCAATGAAATGAATTTGGGATATATTGGGTGATAAAAATAGAACAATCAATTAAAATGTTATATGGGAACATGAAATGACTTGTAATTGAAGCATATAAAAGAAAAAATATGATCATAATCAACAAATTTAGTCAATTGGGGAATAATACACAAGATGGAGAGTAATACCTAGAAATTGGATCACTATAAAATAAATAAAATTCCTTCCAATGAATAAGAGGAGTCATTTATTTCACAATATCCCGATCTACCTGTATCTGGAGTCTCTTCATTTTATAATTCTGATTTTCCAAAGATTGTGTAACACACCAGGTAAATAAAGAATATGAAATTTTTATATTTATCCATATTTTTGAATAAAATATCAATATTACTTTAAAGGGGACTCTATGCTCGATGGAGTACCCAATACGCAACAATGAGTTTCTTGGGAATCTTACGTTGCAATCTAATAATAAAATAATATTATTTTATATGGTAGTTAACGCCTAGCCATTGTAATGGCGGAAATGAACAGAACTAACTACAAAATGATTATATATGTTTTTCAAATATTTTTACTTTTTACAATAAATGTTAGAGGTTTAAAAATGTGAATGAATTCAATTTTTAAGCGTAAACATTCTAATGTTCTTTAGAAGGTCGATTAACCGCCTTTTGATGTCGAACCTCTTTTAAATCCACTTTTTGACAATTTTATGTGTTATATTTGACAAAATAAAATTCCTCTTTAGAATAGAGACATCAAAATTTACTTCCTGTAAATTTTTGGTATCTTTCTGATAAAGTTCATTTTTTAATGAATAGTGAAAAATGTTGTATTTTAATTAAAAACCTATTTTTAATCTAATTTATTTATATGATTAGATTATATTTTGAATTGTTTTTAAAGTAAAATTAGAATATATTTTTACCATTTAATCCAATAGTGTTCATTGGAATTAATTTCACTTTGAAATTGGACTTAAACTAGTGTCAATCTTTTAATAGATATTGTTTCATAATAACACGCTATTTGTTTTGACAGCGGGAATTAATTATTAAATTAATTAATGCAACTTATATGTTTTGAATTTTGTAAAATAGACATCATTTTTGTGTTCGGAATATCAAATATAGCTTAGCTTGAATTTTTGGTATTTTTCTGAAAAACGTCAATTTTTGATGAATAGTGAAACCACTAAGTGGTAGTTAAAGAAACTGATTTTTCATTTAAATAAAACTTTGCCACCTCTGTGTTTTTAATTTCAAAAATACAACATACATGGTTTTCATTAGGAAGTAAAATGTGGTTCAATGGGATTAAAATAATTTTTTGGTGAATAGTAACTTTTATGTTCTTAATCGCGATTAGAGGTAATTAGTGTAATTTAAGGTAAAAATATTGTTTTAATAATGTGAAATGACCTAGACACATGTCCTACCCCCATTGGATGTGTCATGTCCGACCAAGAAAATCCATGGGTCAACTTGGGGACCCCATGGAGCCACTTTGGTTGGAAAATGACATAAATAACTTTTTATTTAAAGTTAAAATAAAAATTTCACAAGCATGAGATTGTTCACTAAAACGATTTTTTAATGGGGTTATACAAGTCATATTTTAGACTAAAAATATTAATTAGAAAGCTAAAACGATTTCCTACATCATTATATTTTTTTATAATTTTTAGATATTGAATAAATTAAATTATTTATGACATCATGATGATGCATCGATTACCTCATTAATAAAAGATTTAAATAAAATGAAACGATAATGTTAAAACCATAACATAAAATTGTCAAAAACCTATTGAATGAGTATATTTCTAACCCTTACCACCTTATCCTAGAAATAAATCAATTTGGGACCTTTAAAATACGAAACTCATTTGAAAATAAAGTAACATTTTGTAACTTTACAAGAGTGCCCCTCCTCTCCTATTATAAAAGGCCCCCAACTCTACCACCTTACCCACACCTCTCAAGCCTTTTGATCGCCCAAACCCTGCTCCTTTTTCCTCTACACAACCCTCTATTACTCCTAGAAGCCTCACTTTGGGCAGAAGTCTTCCCAAGGAAGCCTTTGAGCTCAAATCAAAAAGAGTTACCCGATTTTAAGGTAATGTCTTCACTTGTGTTCTTTTGTTTTATTTTGCTTCTCCAATCCCCTAAACTCTTTTTATTCATTTATTTTGTAAAAAATAAAGTATCTTCAATATACTAGGATGTTGTTATAATAATCATTAGAGCTACACTTACACACACCTACATAAAATGGTTACAGAACATACTGTTTCTGTGGATGGCGAATTTCTACCTCACGAAACGATGATTGTTCAACACTCATATAACACCTTAAAAGGTGGACATTAAGATGTCACTATATTTATATAGGATATATAATATGTTTATGTTTTACTTAATATTCTTTATTTTTCTTTTTTTGGCATACCTTTATGGTTTCCATTGTGGGTAAACACGATAATTTCATTTTCGGAAGTGCGGACTACCGCCCCCTCAAAGTGATTTGATTCGTTAATGCCATATGTGGGATGTATAAAGGATGTATTTAAAGTTATTATATATGATGTATGTTTCATATAAATGATTAATATAATTCTGTAATTAAAATATACATACCTCTCATTTAGTTTTAATACCATTAATATGACATAGAAATGAAAGTAGCGTTCATGCGTACGTACGGCTTACCGTCTCCATGAACGGTGCATTTCATTTCTTACCTCTAAATGATTATGTAATATTATAAATACATTTTTATTATGGATATATATGATATATATGATATCCAAATCATGAATATCATTCTGTATATAATGAACCTTTGACCACACGAACAACATGTAATTGTAAGAAGTCCACTTTCGACTTAAGAACCAAATATCGACAAAACAAACATTATTGACTTAAATGATTACATAATGTTTATAACATGGCAATAAGTGATATAAAAGGAATAATTAACTTGAAAAAGGTTCTTAAGAAAGTATAAATTAACTAATGTTTATTATTCAGGACGTTAAAGAACGATTGAGTCAAGTCAGACCCGAGGTAAGGGATCCCACCCCTCTCTTTCTTTTTAAGTACACTCTTTTATGTCATTCCTTTTAAGATAATATTTCTTATGATTGGGATGTTCTTTTATATTACCCTTACTGTAATTTTTAGTTTCATATGATGAGAGACCCTATTTTATCTCATCAATCCATTTTTGAAGTTTTAAGTGGCGTCGTTAGGCTGCCGAGTTTTCGTAAGGGATTTTTCATCTCACTTTTATTCCCATGAGATTTGTGCTACATTTGCCATAATTTCCTTTGAGTGGTGTATGTACTGACCATTATTTTACTCATTGTGTAATATACTTTCATTTAATAGTATTTACATTAATGTTGTATTGTCCTTCTTTCACGGGGTGTATGTTTCGAAAGATACCCATGTCGGTAAGGGAACCTTTCACCCTCCTCTTTTTAAAATACTTATTTTGTTATGTCTTTTAATTCACATACTATTATGTTGGGATATGTTCTTCTATATCCTTATTGATGTAAATTTTATGTCCAAGTGATGATATACCCTCTTTATCTCTCATCACCTCTTTTTCTGAATTTTGAAGTGACACCGTTAGGCTGTCGAATTTTTTCAAGGGAACTTCTTAACCCAATTTTGATTCTTTGAGATAAACTTGTACTCCTTGAATATGTCGTTCTATGAATATGTGTGAATGTACTCTGATTTTTTTACACTTAATACCCACTTATATTTGTTGTATTAGTTTGTCACACATAATTATGTAATTGATTTATCCTTAATCCAAGGATACCGTCTTTGTAAGGGACTTCGTCTCAATATCCATTCATTGAGGCATATTATGTTTTATACACAACCTTATTTTATACGGTGTATAAACCCCTTTGACTTTTACGTTTATCCGAGAGGAATCTTTTTTATAAAAAGAGTTTTACTAAACAACAAAAGTGAATTTTTTTGTCGTATGTATTCGGCGACAATGACTTCTCCGCCGCCGTGACCATTATTTGAGTTTCGGCTTCCTCTACAAGCCATACCTTTTTTAAAAGAAAAATAACTACCATGTTTTACTTTTCATTTATTTTGGTATTGAAAATGGTTTTCATAATGTTTTTATATCAATGTGTAGTATTGATATCTTGTTATTGAAAAGTTGAAATGTTATGTTTCCTTTATGTATGTTTTATGTGATACGATTATGTTATGGTTCTTGGGAATTATTATGAAGACGGGTGGTTCCGTGATAAACTAAGGGCGGGTGATCCCAATATAGCTCTCCAGTGCATTGGGTAACGCAAAGGGGTTAAACGTTAAGGTTTTTCTGAAGATATTTAGGGAATATACTGTGATGGGTATTCCAAACGTAACCAAGAGGGTTACTCCCTACGTAAGAATTTTATGAATGCCTCAAGTTACCTTTATGGATTATGATTTCTATGATTTATTCATGATTTTATGAGGTATGTTAAAGTGCTTATGTTTTATGGGTAAAGTATGATTTCATTCTTATGTATACATGTACTCATGTTTCCTTTCCATATTTTTATATCCCTTACTGAGCTTTTTCTGCTCATCCCATGTTTTTGAAATGTTTTTCACAGGTCAAGGGAAGGGTACATGATATGATGACAGTGTCAAGGATGTGTCAAGAAAGAATCCATGTTTTATTTTAAATATGTTTCCGTTGATGGGAAAAATGAATACTATCTTTTCTGTAACCACTTTGTTTAAATGTGGAATGTAATGCATGTTTTATGATCTAATTCTCTAAAACTCTAAGCCTGAAAAGATCCTCAATGTGTAATCTTGTAATAACTCAAGATTAAGTAAGGTTTAAGGCTGGGGCCTTATAGATAGGGTTGAATAACAACTCTTAATGATCCTATATTTATCGAATAACCCTAGATTTCCTTCCATAGTAGTATATTTAAAAAGATAATTAGGTCTAGGAAATTTTATTAAACAAAAAAAATTATTTATTTATTTATCAAAACCCACCTTTCCATGGGCTCTTTAATGAATATGTCCCATGCCGACCAAATCTAGTTTGTACCTAATGAAAAAATCATTCTACGGACTCAACAGTGGTCTCATATTTCAGATCCATGATTCTATATAATATTTATTCCATTTTCATTAATAATTCATATGAACAAAATATAATATATTTTTTCCATTTTTATAAAAGTAAATATGGGAATAAAGATCCTCAGAATATAATTTCTTCTAATTGATTGGGAAAAAAAATTTCCTAGATATATTTCAAAGTATTAATAGGAAAAAATGGTCTCTAAAAAAGTAGTGTGGGGTAACCTTTATCAATATGATTCATATTATGTTATTGTACTTGTATGTGTTATTTGGTGAGTGTTCCATGGTGAGGATGGGATTGGTTAGTTGAACTTGGTAGGTTTTTTTGGTTCTAATGTTGTATCACTAGTTCAGTAGTATTATCTTTCCATATGTGTATTAAATACATTTGTTACCCAATTTAGTATACTTTTATACTCACCCTATATATATACAAACTAGATTCTAGTTTCTATGAGGAATTTGTGGATTGTGATTGACATTTCTTGCTCTGGAATTAGAGTTATTGCAGTATTGTTACCATATCATTTTATTTTGGGTAGTTAATTAGTGAATTTTAACAGTATCTATTTTATTTATACATTTATTATGGGTAGGTTTTTGTTTTTAATATTTTTTCATGGTGTATTTTTGAATTGATTTATCATATATCTTTATCCTATTATTACATAGGGTAATGCCACACATTTTTTTGATTTTTATACCTTTAATTATATTCACCAACCCATGGCCTACTATAGGTGGGACTTGGGGGCCTTTATCTCACTTCTTTCATTTATGGTCAAGGAGAGGTACCTTCAAATGGAGGGGTCATGATAGAGCGGTATAATAGGCATGTCTGAGGGATATAATGGAATTTAGAATTATACATAGTGAGTATTTAATTGGTTGGTAAGGAAATGGGGTTAGTTGACCTTTGTGTGTCAACTAGGCCAAGGAAGATTGGCTAGAAAGGAAAATTTTAGGCACCCATGTGATCAGATGCAAGTACTCGAAGCCGACCAAATGACCAATTGAGGTGGAACCAATTGCAGGGTAGATACTTAAGAGAGTTACATGCATTATTATTGATTTTTGTTATTATTTTAATTAGGTTGTTTAATAAAGTAAAACTATGTTAAAAAATGAATTTAATAAATACTTATAAAATTCCATTCTTCTAGGATTAGTAAATAATTTTCCCCCTAATTTATGCCATATGGTCATCATTTTTGTGTGGTTTAAGTACAATAAGTTTAATTGGCTAATCTGGTTGATCACCAAACGGTTGATCCATTTGAGGGGGGTGATTAGTGGCAGCGAACATTATGCTCTTTTTAGTGGAAATCTATGGGGAAGTATTGATGAAGAATTTCTAACAATGATATTGAGTTATTTTTTGAGGGTATTGATATTACATTCAATATGATAATTGTCAAGAAGAGTACTATATTCATTTATTAGTTGTCCAAATGAAGTAATCTGCACAAAAGTCATAGAAATTATATCTTGGAAAGTAGAAATAGGTAGATGTGTTATGGGTTACCTTTCATAAAGTGTTTAGATCATAGATCCTTTCATTAACCATGAAGGTAGTGAAGTGGAAGGAGATTTTTTCTCTTTATTAGGGTTGTATTATTATACAGGATATGTGAATCAAGTTAAAGGATTTATTCCATATTTCCTAATTTCTATTTGTTATTGGGGACTACCATGTGAAACATCATTACGAGGCTCTCTGTCCCTCTATGTTGTATGTAGTTACTCCTTTTACTTTGACAATGATTCTATAGGCAAAAATAAGTAAGCATTGATCAAGAAGATTCACTCATGAAGAGTTTTACCATGAGAGGGGAATAGATAGTGTTCCCCAAGGAGTATATTTATCAGTGGCTGGTCTAAGGTTCTTGTTCCTTCTAGGTTTCAGCTCATTTGGAGTTGACCATTGCTAATTTCTTACTATATTTATGGGGAAATTAGTTTTCATTTTTTTACTAGGGGATTTGGGAAATTCTATTTTGTCTACGGGGATTATGACCATAATAAAAATTAGTTCCCATTGGTTATTTGAGAACAAATTGGTGAAGGTGGATCGGCTCAACATCGACCTTAATAGTAGTTTTGAGTAATGATATATCAGTATCAAGGGTAGTCGCATCATGCTTTACCAAGGGGATATGGAGTAGTATAAGGTTGGCCTAAGAATATTCCATGAGTTTCGAGACCTCATCTTGAGCATGGATATGGAATTTTCTTTTAGAATAGTGATAGAAGAGATAAGAATGGTTAGTTTCATATAATTAATTTTTTAATACAATATAGGAAAGAGATCTTTATAGGTATGCTCGGTATATAATTTTCCATTGTTTGTGATTTGTTTGATTTGGAAGCTTCACACTCTTTTAATACATAGGTTGTAGTATATAACCTAGAAGGTGATGAAGAGAGGCTTCTCGTTCCACCGGTTTTGACTACACTATCTAAAGTTTAGAACAAATTTTTTGATGTGTGATGGGGGATTTGATTGATAATAGGTACAAATTTGTTATATGGAGATATTTTCATATTATAGATGTAACTATATAATTTCATCCCAGGAATTTAATGGTTTCATTTTTTTCATGTTATTATATTCTACCTCTAGAAGAGTGTCTAGATTTTAGTTGTGGATGGATAGTGTGTGGTCTTATTTGGGGATCAGAGTAGTCAAAATGGTAATATATGTGTGGATCCCCTTCTTTCATTAGTGCCCATGTTGTATGAGAAACTAATATATGATGGGATGATGGTTGTTTCCAAGGTTATAATGGATTTTTGGATGTTTTTTACAGTGGTTTTGATGATACTCCCTCGATTTGATGTGGAGTTTGTGATATACTTATAGCTTGATGCTTCTTTGATATTGATGTATCCTTATTAGATGACACCTTGTGTGTTGTGACCGATGGGGATTAAAGTAGAAAATATAATGAAGAAGTGATTCATCTGACCTAGTGTAATAATGTGGGGTGATCTGGTGTAATTCACAGAGAAGTAATATGGTAGTATGAGGTTATGTATAGACTACTAGAATTTTAATCATGTAATGATGAAAAACCATTAACCTCTAGTAAGGATATATTATCTTTTCATATTGTTTAGAAGGGATATTTGGTATTCTATGAGGGAATTGTGGTCTTTATATCACCATTTGATGGTGAAGGTGGATGATGTTCTGAAGAATGTATTCATATTTAGTAATTGTAACTTAATGTTTTGGTTATTCTGTTTGGTGTCATGAACACACTAGTTATGTTCACGAGACTCATGAACTCTATGTTCCAGTAATTCCTGGACTTGTTAACAGTCATGTTCATTGATGACATGATGATATAGTCAATGTCATTGTAGGATCTTTTCAATCATCTCATAGTTATACTATATGTTATTTTATGACACAATCACTATGGAAAGTTATACAAGTGTAATTTTTGGACTTGAGAGGTTAATTTAATTGGAAATGTGGTGTATTATCAAGGTGTAGAAATAGACCTGTTAAAGGTTATGGATGTTTTTTCTAAGGAAACATCCAAGATTTTGGCAGAGGTTAATAGCTTCCTAGGTCTTCTAAGCTATTAATAGATATTCTTGTCTAATTTATCCTAGAATTGGACCACATTAACATATCTAAATAGGAAATATCAGTCATTTATCTAGAACTATTATTGGCATTTAATGTATGAATACCTGAGGGGTAAATTGATCACTGGTATGGGGCTCTGGTTACCATAGGAAGGTGTAATGTTTTAGGTATCTTGTGATAATTTCCTTATAGGAACAGGGTGTATCTTGATATAGAAGAGAGTTGTGACATATTATGGATTATAGTGTTTATTGACCCACAAGTGTAACTATTCCACTTATGATCTGAAGATAGTGGTGGTTGTGTTTGCACTGATGTGGTAGAGGAATTACCTCATTAAAAAGTACTTTATGGTCTTCACAGATCCCAAGAGTTTGAGTTATATCTTTTATAAATGTTATATGAATATTTGGTAGCATAAGTGGATGGAGTTTTTGTAGGATTATGACATCAAAATCTCCTACACCTATGGAAAATGAATTTTTTTCAATGGATATTTGGGAAAAAATTCATGGAAGTATGTCATTCAGGATCCCATAGATGGTTTGAGGGTTTTCGAGGAGTTGAAAGATATGTATTTAGATGAAGGTCGGTTTATAGTTGAGGTTTCTTATTTCAGAGGAATTTTCAATATTCACTGATGTAGTATTTGGATATTTCTGAATTGGTTGACTCAAATACAGAGGTGATTTATGATTGTGTGGGCCATGATGATTCTTTATAGGGATGGCTAGAGGATGGTCAGAACAAGATGTTGTTTTGACGGAGGCTATTTTTTCATGTTTTGATGCATGATGGATTCATTAGTGAGACTAATATCACTCAATTGGAAGTAAACCCAGGGATATAAAGGATGTATCAACGATTGGGAACATAGTTTTGGTTTCGTAAGATGAAATAGGTAGTGATAGTTTTACTAACTCAGGGTCTATTATTCCAATAGGAAAAGGATGTAGACCATGTTATCAGATGTTTGTTTAATCACTTGTATTTTCCCAAGTGTAAATGTGATGTTATCTTGACAAAAATTTTCAAAGAGTTACCATGAGATCAAGAAGGTTGTGATTTTATCTAGGTAATCAGGGATTAGTTGTTCAAATTAGAGAACTTATTCAGGATTAAGGATTCAGACACCATTTATGTTTTTTTAGGAGGTATGAAGATTAGGTGGTGTATTTTGATGGATTTCTATGGTCCATTTTAAAATATTTTGAGGCATTTTTTACATTGTGAGTCTATTGGGAGTTTTAATATTATTTAAGAACCCAGTTATGCCTCATCACTTCACTCCGCCATCAAATAGATGGATAGACGGTGTTGAATATCTATATGTTGGAAGAGATGTGGTGAGCATGAATCTTTTAATTTAGTGGATCTTCGATGAAACAATATCCTTTAATCGAGTTTTCTTATGAAAACATCTATCACTCATCCATTTTAATTTTTCCACTTGAGTACTTATATGTGATATTTTTTCATTCTCCATAATACAAGACCACAGTTGGATAGTCATCATTTCTCAGTCCAGATGTGATTTAGAGCATGGCAGAAAACGTTTGTCATATTTGTGAGAGAATTAATGCCTCGTATAATTAGAAGAAGTCATATTCGAATTTCAAGTGGAGGAAATTAGAGTTCAATTTAGGAGACATCATGTTTTGGAAGGATTCCCCACATCATGTTCGTATGTGGTCTAGTAGGGGGTAAGCACCCACCCTTTTTGGTCTTCCCTTTATGGTTTTACGACACATTCGGAAGGTGGGTTTTTGATTGGAACTCCAGATATGACTAGACCAAATTCATGATGTCATCCACATATCTTTCCAACATTTGTATCTTCATAATTAATCCCATGTCATTGACTGGGGAGAGTTTGATATTTAATATTATACGATCTTCATGGAGAATCTAAGGGAGATCTTGGATCATTTGGAGAAGGAGATGTGGGGATAGACCAATCTTCTGGTTCTGGTGTTGTGTAATCATGGGTTAACAGAGGAGAGAACATGGGATCTTTAGTCACAGATGCATTCCCATCACCTAATATTTTTTAATTATTCCTTTAACTATTTTTATGTGGTGATGTGATGTTTAGATCTTTGTGTTTTATAAAATGTTCCTTTTTTTACTTGTTATGTGATGTGTGATAAGTCTTCTGTCACATGAATAAGAGGTAATTTCATTCTGAATCAAGAAACTTTATAATTTAACATAGTTATAATTGTGAAGGTGATTCATTTCTTCACAAATAGGATAATATCTTGATATTGAAAATGAAATTCTATGTTTATTTGTGATTGGGTCCTTGGTTATGTGATGAAGGTTGTGATTGTTGTATTAGGATTTTTTTGGGATTAGGTAGCTATGAGGATGATTTTTTGTAAGGGAAGAAGTTCGTGGGTGGTATTAAATGGTGTGGTCCTGTTCTTGGTGGGGCGTAGGGTAATGTAGTGTGGTGGTGTCACTTTGGGAAAAGGATATGGTGAATTCTTTCATTGGTCTTGGTGGATGTGTGTTCAGTTGTAATGATAGCTTTGATATATATCACAAGGGAGGGTTGTTTAGAAATTTTACCCTCTTTTATGAGTTAGATTTAATTCTCATTAGAACGAATAGTTAGAGAGGTTTGTAATGTAACAGTATAGAACTTTTAGCCCGTTAGTTTGTGTGAATTATGGTTTTAGAGGTTTCTAAAGGAGGTTAATAGAATGGAGGGATGAAATGGAGGTTAAAGCTATATAATACATCTAAATGAATTTCTAAATCATTTATTTAGAGGTTTCTCCTTAAGGGAGTAGATGCATCATAGGGTGTAAGGCTACAACTTAGTGGCTCAGGTGATGATTTTTGGTGCCACTTCCATTTAAAGGATTATTATAGTGTCGAGAGAGGCTGTAGTATATAGGTGGGTTCTCCCTTGAGTGGATTTAGCATAAGAGGATCATGCAAAAATGTAGTGGTCTAATAGGTTTTTTGCTGGTTCTCCCAAAATGGTACCCCCTTCGGCATAGAGGGAAACTGCGGTATGGAGGTAAGGTTTTCCAAAGGGTATATGGTGTGGCTTCTTCTCCTATTTCATCCTCATCCCATCCACTTTTATAGTATATTAGGTGAATTTATTGACCTTTTTCTCATAGGTTATTTGACCAATAAGGACATGTCATGGTGAGGGGTCCTGCTTCATAGTCTCATCAGTTATTAAACATGCTAAAACATGGTTTTAGTGGTTGTGTTAGGGTCCTATGTTTTTTATTTAGTTTTAAATTCCCAGAGTCCCTTGGAATTGATCATTTTTCTTGTGTCTTTTTCATTCCATGGGAGACTAAAATTCATCCCAAGGATAACTTTTGACCCTTTCTTAGAGGCCATGACCCCATAAATTTTAGATTGTTCGGTGGTGTTTTTAGGTGATTTCCCCTATTTTATATCCTTATTTCTCCCAATTTATTCATATGGAAAGATTTTTTGTTAGTATATAATGGTTTTATGGTGTTTTGGGTAATTTTATGACATGGTTGTTGTGTTATAGGTTGATCATGTGTTCTTCTTCCTTGTTGTGTTCAGTGGTGGCCTTCCACTTGTTTCAACCTTTCACAAAAAATCAGATTCCTCCATTTGTGGTCGGAGATCCCTCATTTCTCATCATGTGTATCATGTGAGAGAGTTTTTTCAATTTTTTATATATGTGGAGAGTGTTTTTACAATGAGAATAAATATAATGAAATGATTAACTTAAATTGAAATGGAAGTGGAATGATTCACATGTATTTATAGATTCTGATATTTTTATTTATATTGTGATTATATGGGGGAAATTCCCAAATGAAGATTTTGTTCATTAGGGTATTTATATATTATGATTTTACATGATATGTGCAACCTTTTTTGGTGTTTGTTTCGAAATCACTATAGATGGAAAAATTCTAACCACTTCTATCTAGTTAATAAAATGGGTTCCCTAGTAGAATTATTTTCTTGTATGAGAGTGCCCCTAAATTAATGAAGTGAGATTTATTAATACCACATCGTTATATTTGATAATAGATGTCTATTGTGAGGTGAAAGGGGTTATGACGTGTAGTCATAGGGTGTGGGGCTGATGTGATGTGGTGTGGCTATGATGTTGGGTTGTAATGTGTAGTTGTGATGTGGCGTGGTTGTGTTGTGTGATGGTAATGTGTAGTTGTGATGTCGAGTGGCTATGTGATGAGTTTTTGGACATGATCTGGGGATTTTGTGAAAGAAATAATGGTTGTTATGTTTATGTGGTAAAGAATAAGTGGATGTGGCTATGAAATGGCAGTGATGTGGGGTTTGTTGGCTTAAAAAGAATGATGAGTTGTTGTTTGTGTGGTGTTGTGATGTGCTAGATTCTTTGGTAGTAATGGAATTTTTTAATGATGTTTTGAAATTTCATCTGATGGTTTTTTTAATGGGATGAAATGGATAATGAATGAATTGAAAAATGGAAGGTATGGTTAAATATGGTCATTGTTTAATATTATGCCAGTTGAGGTGGATAATGTACGGGTTAAATTAATGTAATTAGTTAGTAATATGAATTTTGAAATTAGATTTAATTGAGAAATAAGATGAAATGTGAAATATGGGATGTTTCTGGTTGTGTGGGGTTATGCATTTAGTAGTGGTAGTGAAATTAGTGGTATATGAATCTGGTTAGTTCTTTTTTGTAGACCAATTAGTTGGGATTTTCTATGGCTATATATATGTATATAACATGTTTGATCTATTTCATTTTATATAATCACCCCACCCATGTTGAGTACTATATTCTGGAACCCTTATATCAGGGGTGTATTCCCCAAATTTTCATTAGTGAGGATAAATGATTGGCTACCCGAACATTCTCACACACTCTTCTAGGTGACTATTACATACATGGGATGTAATGGAAATAAGTAAAGAGTGTATCATATTGATGTTTTATAAGTTGATGAAATGGATTAATATGGGGGTCATGCATGGTAGGATAATTGAACAAGGTTTATATGATTTATGTTTATGATACCTTACTATTGTAGTTACAGTTGCTGAACAAATTTGATGCAATAGACTAGTTGTCTTTGGGTGAGATGTGATATGATGGACCTGGTGTCTTCAGGTGAGATGTGATGTGATCACCAGTTGAACATGGTTCTCATGGAATGTTGTAATATATGTAGGATATGGGAACACTAAGAGGTATGATTTTGCACTGACAATGAATAAAATTAATAGGGAATGTGGTGTAGGGTACCCTTTAACGATATGCTTCTTATTATATTATTATACTTGGCTGTTTTATTTAGTGATCATGTCACGGAGATGATGAGATTGGTTAGTTAACCTGTATAGGTACTATTGGATCTTCTGTTTTCTCACTGGTGAATTAGTATTATATTTTCAATATAAATGAGAGACTTTGGTTACACTACTAATTATACTTTTATGCTCAACTGATGTATATTCAACCAGATTTCAGGTTTCCATGAGGAATTTTTAAACCTTGATGGAAATTTTTAGCTTAGTTTTTTGGATTTTTTATTGTATAGATACCTTATATTTTATTGTGGGAATTTATTTAGAGGCTTTTTTCTGTATCTATTTTAAGTATACATGCATTATGAGATGGTTTTAGTGTGGTTTTTTATGAGTTCATGATGTTTCTTGGGGTTTATTTATTATATCTCCTGGTCCTATTATAAAAGATCGTAATACCTCCCATTTTTATAACCTTAGGGTTAGTCACCAACTTGGGGCCCATTAGAGGCGAGACTCTGGGGTTATTATCTCTATTCCCCTATTTTTGACCTAGGAGGGGTACCATTAGAGGGATGGAGTCAAGAATAACATTTAATAAGATATATAAATATTATTTTACACTTCCCTATGTGAAGATACTATTCTAATGGTCAAGTTAGTGTTCTTAATCGTCATATTACTATTCCAACAACTAGGTTACTATTCTTATAGTTGAATGAATATTCCAATGGTAATATTTCTGAAATTCATATGGATTCCCTACTTTCTATAAATACCTCACATTATATTTATTCTTTATTCACTTCTACTTTCTCTCAAGGTTATATATAGTTTCAGTTTTAAAATGAATACTTCTGTATAAATATTCTGCTTTATTTATATAACATTCCTCATGAGTTTGGTTATTCTAGTGGATCGAGAAGATCCATATTTTTATATGTCAATTATCTAATATTCTATTTTTTATCCCATCATAATATTTTCAATTCTTATGAACAGTTTTTTTTATAAATTTGATGTTCAAATTAATATAATAATATTTATTTTGTTATATAATGTTGTGAATATGAATTATGATACATTACTAAATATGACCCAATTATAAGAAGGGAAATTCCATTGATAAAATTATTTTTCATTACACTTTAGTACCGGATTCCTCTCCTAATTAAATCATGGAATCGTCATTATGTGTTGGGTTTTATAGACATCCATAATTTGTTTCAACACCTTCTTATCCCTTAATTTTTTTTCTATGTATATATTTCTAGATTTTTTACCATACATTTCTTCAATCACTTCCATATGGTTTAGGTAAATTTTTTTAATTTTTTTAAAGTATTTATAGGATTTAATATTTATTGAGTAGACCAATAATACTCCTTCATTAGTAAAATCATCATATTTTCCTTGATTTCCTTATTTATTCTATATATAACACATACATCTAATACAAATATGTGTTTAAGTGTTAGATTAATTTATTGACATATGTTATAAGGTGCATTATCCACTCTTAGACATAGAAAATCACAATTATATGTATACACTGCCACTTAATACACTTCCTTCAAATAATTCCTTATGACTACATTTCTAATAAGTTGAGTCTTCCCCATTTTATTCACTATCTTGTTTTTTCATTCAATGATGGTATTTTTCTTTGGTGATCTTCTGAATAAAACATTTCTATTGATTCCATGATTATCCAGATAATTTTCCCCCACTATTAAAAAAAATTCATTCCATTATCTAACTACTAAGTTTTGATAGATCTTCTTATTTCTTTTCCATATCTCCTCTTGAAATTTTTAATGTACAACATGTCCTAAAACAACTCATAAAATCACTTATCGGTAACTGAGCTAACCCAAAACATGCCCAGGGAATAATCCCAATCATTGTGGGTTGCTAAAATTTCCAGGGAGCATCAACTATCATGTATGGGAATGATTTTTACCATAAATTATAAAATCATTAAATGAAACTTCAATAAAAATAAAATATATAATAAAATAAATAATTATATAGTAGATATCGAAATGTGATTACATGGTAATCTAAATGATAAAAATACTAATATAAATGAAATAAGAAGAAACCACTAACTCCTTGTGACCCATGATCCTCATCACATGCCACCATATCCATTACACCTGAATCGAGATATTGGTCCAATACAAAAGTAAGGAAAACCATTTATCGCACCTGTAAATTAAATCAATTTAGGATAGTCTACAAACACCTGAGGTTGTTTGTAGGGTGTGAGAAAAAAATACATATTAGGATTTTAAAAGTCACCCCATACAAACATTTTTGATAATAATACAAGTCAATATATTTTGAAATATATAAATAAAATTTACTCATTAAATTTTTATGGTAAAAAATAACATAGTTAAAATATGTAAGACTAAGTGATCAGAATAATGTAAATAAAATAAATTTATTATTAGAAATAAAGACATTAATTTAAGAAAAATTACATAAATTACCTTATCTTAGAAATGTACCAAGGGATTTTGGTTATGGCTTATACGACTTCAACATCATAATTATATCACATGAACTAGGGTTTTGAGGGATATTTATATCGACATAGTGAACAAGTTATAATTGTATCAATTGAATTAGGTTCCCATGGGAGTTCTATGTTAACCCAATGAAAAATTTGGGTAGAGTGACATATGATACATCTCTAGCCAAATAAATAAGAACTATTTCCCAATAATAGATATAAAATGGAGTTTCATGTCCCACTAGTAACCACATAATTATATAACATAACTGCTCTATATCGATACCCACCTAAGATCTCTCCCACACAAGAAAAGGGCGAACTCATATGGTTTTAATTATTCTATGTTCCATTTACCATCACTTAAGTTAAAAAAATATTAAAAATAATTAAATTATTTAACAGGTATTGTGTTAAAATTTAAAATAATCCATATTAAATTTCCCATGAAAAAAAGGTCTACCATAAACCATGAAATCCAGTTTGGGAAATTACTCAAACACATTGTAGGTATCAAATTAAAGTTTTATTTCTTTAAAAATTTAAACTTGTAACTTCTATCCATTTGAAACACTTAGTAAATAAATGATTATATAGTGAAGGGTTAACAAAAATATATATAATCTTGATATTACATAAAAACATACTTAAAATAACTCAAGCCATCATGGTTCAAAATATAAAGAAATTGATATAATGGAACTTAACACTTTGGGTTGATTTAATGAATTTAAGTGTGAATTATCCATGTAATACCTCTCTATAAAACCTGAAGATTAATTTAAAAACCAATTGTAAATTAAAATTATTGTAATCAGGTAATCTTCTAAAGTCCTTGAAGTACGAATGCCTACTAGTGATCTGTGGGTTGAATGTGAACCCTTAGACTAAGTATAAAAATCACAATGGGAATTTATTTTAATCTTGGGAGTTAAATCCCAATGAGATTTTGGTCCTTCATCTTGACATTGATAAACCCTAAAAATACAAAATCCCTAGACATGGGGTGTGTGTGAGGGGAGATGAGAAGAGAAATAGGGATGGAATAAGAGATAAAGGTGAATAATAATCTTCTTCTTGAAAGATATTACATGGAGGAGATAGGGGTGATAAGAGTGGAATAATCACTCTCCAAGATTCCATTTTCAACATCATTATAGAAGGTGGGAGAGGGGGTACTCCCCTCTCAAGTATAGTAATTTAGCAACAAAAATATAAAAAAACAATAATAATAATCATAAAACATATAGCACCAAGTTTACAAATTCCTAATAATTTATTAAATAAAAGTAAGGATAAAGCATTATAAAGAGGGTTTACAATGTTGGGTGTAAATTTCAACCCAATAATCAGAATCTATCAAAGATGAACATTATTTTGGTTTAAAAAAGGACCACATAAAACTGACTTCCAAAATAAATTTAATTGATAATGCATCTTCTACTAGATTTTCCTCTCTTTAGTAATGTGTCACATGAAAATTTATTTCATTGATAGTTCTGTGGAATTATAACCAATATAGAAGAAGTATCCATGGGAAATTTCTAGATCTAGTCCTTAAAATTACCATAGAAATATTTTAGTTAGATTCAACCAATAAAAATATACAACCAAAATGAAAAAAATATTTTATCTCAAGAATCATCTCTCAATGTCCCGCATTATATAAAATTACATTTCTGTTGTGTTGACATAATCATCCCTTGAAAATTCCTCGATAGGTTCAAAAAATACCACCAAGCCCCAAGGGACCTAATTCACCTAAAGCCATAAAATTAACATTCACCTTAATTTAGGTTGGAATTGGTGGAACCTTACAGATGTACTTCTTCACAAGAGAATTTAGACCCTGTTATGTACATTGTGAATGTGAAAAATAGTTAAATCAAAGATATCATTTTCCATCAAACCAGTTTGAATTTTGGATGTTGCTTAAACTTTTTTGTTGATTGTAGTGGCACCCGCATATAAATTGGATGGTAAGAATCGCATATTAAGGAATCAAACACTATTATAGATCCAATGAGTTGATTATATATCTCCACACTTAGGGTAGATTCAGTTATGGATTCCATAAGGTAAAAAAAATTATTTCTTAGGAAGAACCTGACGTTGTATAACTCCTATATATAATAATAATAATCAATAATAACCCCATTTATTTATAATTTAAAATCTATAACTATATGTTTTTAAATAAAAAGTGAATAAAATACTCATAAAACCATTTCATAGGTAAGTTATATAAGATATAATTTTTACAATTAAATTAAAATTCCTTAATTACTTAAAAGAGTCCCATAATAATCCAATAACTAACTTTATAATGATTATGGATGTCCACATACAAAAATGAAAATTTTTCTTTGTCAATAAGGGTTGAATGATCTTGGAGACTATGAGAATCAATATCTCCCTTAACTATACACTACAAGACCAATATTTTAATCCTAAATTATAATTATAATAATAAAATTTCTAAATTAAAAAATTAAGGTGTGAAAATTCTCCCAATCATAATTCATTCTCCACCTAGAAATCCCCCAATAGGATTTGTTATTGAAAAATAATACACGATTCTATTAAACATAAAATGATTGTTTTTGAAACACAAAAACAAAATATCATTTAAATAATTTTATAGTGAACACTTTATTTTAGAATATAACTTTTAGGACAATATTTCTATTTCCATTATGGTCTCTCTCTACTTTACAAGTTACCACTTCACATGAAAATCATGCATAATGGGTATGCATAGTTTTTCAATGTGGCTTATGTCAATAATACCCACCATAATAATGTACAAAAAAAATCAATAACCCATTTTCATAGACCCATCAACCAGTTCTCATTTTATTTCATTAATTATCATGTTATAAAATTAAAAGTCTCATCCATTAAAAATACACATTTTATTTGAAAAAAATAATCTGCTTTATGAAAGAGAAAAAGCTGGAAAAGTATCATCCATTCATATATTTAAATAATTATATAGACACCAAATTTTGATATAAAATATTTAAAAAATATAATTTTATGTTTCCACATTAGTAACCTAAATTTCCCACAGAACATGGAATTTTTTTTACGCCACCTTAAATAGGAATTTTAGAGGGATTCCATGCCTATTTTTTCTAAGAAAAATAGGGTTCAAGGTCCTCATATATTCCATAAATCATTTAAAGATTCAATTTTAAAGCTTTCAAATATCAAACAGACACCAATAACAATAGTTATTGATTTTTTATGTTAAAATTCCATTTTTAACTTTTATTAGGACATTTGACATGTCCATCGACCATAAATAAATCCTAAGAGAGTTTATATGGTTAAAATAAAGTAAAAAATAAGGTTTTTAGGCATTATTTAGCATTATATGGGTACTGCACATAGTCCCTAGACCATGCATACTACCTGTGCAACATAATCAATCTAAACAAAGAAATTTTATCTAACATGAGTCAGTAACTTGCAAAGACATTCATGTTATCCTTGAAACTCACCACCCCATTAAAAATTTTATTAGTTTCCTTAGAGAATGAATATTACACATCCATCCTTCCCATAGAAAACCCATGCATGTGCAAAAAATTTCTAATTTAAGACCCTTATTAAAAATTCCAACATTGAAATATCCTAATACATTCTAAAAATCATAATACATTGATTTGAGAAATATTTTGACAATTAAAAACAAGTTTCAATGATTTATAGTCATTACATAATTTGTTTCATATATAAATTACAACAAATTTAATTTCTTCAAAGGAAATCTATGAACTCAACATGTCAAAATCACAATTATGATTCAAAAACCATAAAACCAAATCCCAATATAAATATTAAGGCATATTATACAAGTTACAAACGTGAATTAATTTTTTTTGAATCCATTTGAAACTCAAATCAATCAATAACTCTCAAATATTAGGAAAACAATGTAGAATAATTAATTTCCTGTAAAACACATAAAAAACACATATTTAATAACCGTATGAGATCGAAATCAATTAAATCAAACTAGAATTAATTTAAAATCCATTATTGCACAACTAAAGTAATTATTTATGAAAATAACTCACTTTTGAATTATGACGAAAAGCAAATGACTAATTAGACACCCAAAATACACTTCCCTTCATAAAAAATAATTAAACATCAATAATGATTATAATAGAAAATGACGCATTCTAAAAAATAGGTGTCTTGAAAATGCATGAAAATCAAAAATGGAATTATTATTTGAAAATTATACCCCTTAAAACATTTACATATATTAAAATTGAAACATATTTCAACTTTCAAACCTTTCTAAATAAGACTTGATCATTTTTTAATAAACCATTTTTAAACATTTTTATTAAAAAACTCTACCAAAACCCCAACCAATATTGAATTTCAATTATAAATTCACATATACATCACTCCATAAAACATTTAATTAAAAACATGAGATAAAAATATATTTGACAAATTTATCCATTTTTTAAAAATCAAAATTAGACCCTAAATAAGAAAAAAATCGTTATTCTATCTTGAAAATCACATTAATAAATTAAATAAACCAACCAAAATCAAAACCCCTATTTTAAATTGAGAATCTAAGAAATAAAAATAATTTTATTTTCCCATTTTACGTTCTATATAATTAAAATTTAATAGTTTTCATACAATTTTACTTGGGAAAACACATGAATAACCATAAATAAAAAACAACCATCTTTAATTCATTTAAAATATTTTAATATTCTAAAAGGGAGAAAAAATAAGATAAAATTTTCAGAAAAAATCAATTAAATTATGTTTTCAGAATATATAAATGGTAAACTCATCAATTAAAAAAGAAAATGCTTTAGATACCTCACTACGTAATCTAAAACTGAACTATACCCCTCAGACCATATAAAACCAACTTATAAAAATAAATATCACCCTATATTTTTAGAGAAAACATTTCATTACATTAAATTTACACAATGGAATCCTGATAAATTTACAATATTGGAAGAAAGAATAAAAAAATAACACCACGTAATTATGAATTGAATTATAATATCACTTAAACACAAATTCTATTTAAGAATTAATTTCGAAGAAAACACATTTATAATTCAATACAAATCGGTGGATCATTTAATTTTTAATAGCTTACAAAAAGAGAATTATAACTCTAACTCGTATCATTAAATATTTTTATGTATAAAGCACACTATAACATGAAATAGACTGTTAACCTCTCAGAAATTTGGTATCCATTGAAATAAATATTTAATAAAAGTTATATGATTATACCCAATACTTTTAAATTGACTTAGGATCCACTCCATTTTAGGGAATCCTAACATTTGTTTTTAAAACGTGAAATTCAAATAAACTTCATGAAAAACTCATATATAGTTCAAGATAAAAAATGAAATTCCATCAGAGTAATACAATTTATACATGAAATCCAGTTTAAAAAAATCTAACAACATCACAACCATCCCAAAAAGAATTTAAAGAATATTATTGAAACATGTTTGATAATTTTATGTCAAAAAGCTCATAATTCCAATCCTATTTTATAATTTTTAACTTAAACCATACGAGTTATAACATATGAATACATAATTTCATAAAACATTCATTTTCCAAATTGAATTTCAGATCATTGAATTTATCATAAAACATTCCCCTAAATAGAATTCCAAATCATTTTTATCACAAAAAATTGAAAAAATGATTTATAATCCTTATTTCATTTCTATTTCTTTAAAATCACTTCAATATTTAATTAATAGAAGATTTTTTTTTAATTTTCAATTATTAAACATTAAATATTTTAAAAAACATTAATTAAAAAATAACCATATAAATACCATCAATCAATCAATAAAGACATTCTAAAACATATCAAAACACATCAACAAACATATAATCTATAAAACTTACCCCACTACCTGTTTGAGAAAATTCAAAATGTTTATTGGCTACATATGATAAATAAAAAAAATTATGTTTAATGAAATAGATTATGATATAAAATTACACACCATAAAAAAATGTTCTGTATGCCTCACTATGAAAAGAAAATGAAAAGGAAACCCAAGGAAGTGTTTTTAGACTCCAATAAATCCCTTAATCCAATAATAACATAATTTTTTATTATAAAGTGAGTGATCAAGCATGTGTATTGTTTAATTTGGATGTTCCTATGTTCTAATATTAACGTCACCACTTACCACTGATCCAATTAACAACAGACACTCTGATATTTTTATATCATGAACAAACATAGGTTACACATTTCCAGTTCTTGAACCCTCTTGTTATATCTCCCAATTCTTGTTTCCATTCACTGTGGGATAGATACAATTTCCATAGGAACCAACTATCACTGATGTTAAAAAATTTCCCCATAAAGACTTAAATTAATAAATGAACGTGAAATAACAAAACAATATTAAATTTAATAAAATATCATCTTTTTGATTAATAAATGTTATTACATGGGTACACGAATAATTTAAATTATAAAAATATAAATATAAAGAAAATGGTAAGACAAAAATAACTCCTTGAGATACAAAAAACCCTACCACATTCCCCCACCTCTATTTTTCCTTATTCAAGATAATTTTATAAAACAAATGGATGGAAGAACTATTATCACATCTAAAAACAAATCTGAAAAAATATAGAATACATACACATGATGTTGTATATAGGGTGTGAGTATAACATGACCAATAGTATTTCGCCAGTAATCATACATAACGCCTTTAAAAAATAATCAAAGACATGCTATTTTTTAATATAAGTATAAAATCACTACATTTATTCTTTACAGGAAAAAATATATTGGATTGGATATATATGATTAAGTGACAATAACGATGAAAAGAAAAGAAATATATTTATAACAAATTATGAAATTAATAGAAGACAAGTACCATTATGTAGTATATCATGGGAAGGTAAAAAGTAATTATGGTTAGGGATTCTAGGTCCTCTACATCATTATCATATCCCAATTATTACTTTCCCATGGGGGATCCATGTCACCCCCGTGAATAAGTTGTCAATATATCACATGAATTAGGTTCCCAAGAGAGCTCCATGTTGAGCTGGTTAACTAGTTGGGGGGTGTGGTACACCATAATCCACTCAAACAACCAAATAAGGGACTGATATCTCCTAACTGTAGATATCTATGTGAGTGATAATTCCCACCCAAAGGGATCACCCATGAAGTTTTAATGGTTCTATGTTCTATTTACCACCACTTAAGATAAATTTAAATATCATATAAATCATAAAATTATTTAATAGATAATATTTAATAAATTGAATGAATCCATTTTCATTATTATATGAAAACATGTATGTATTAAACCAGGAAAACTAGATTTGGAATTTCACCAAACACATTGTAGGAATAAAATTAAAGAAATATATCCATAACCATTTAGATGTGTAACTTTCATCATTGTTCAAAACTAATAAAATAAACTATGATATTGAGAAAGGATCTCTAGAAACACAAATAGAATCTTGATATAATTAAAAATAATATTTAAAATATTTGACTCACCCATGGTTCAAATTTAAAAGGAATCTCCATAAGGCCACGAACATATTTGGGACGCTATAATGAATTTCAGTGGGTATTATCCATGTAATAAATATCATTGGTAGTTAAATATTGATTAAAACTAATTATAAACTAAATGTAGGGAAATAAATAAACCTACTGACGATTTACAAGTGAAAACACTAACTAAAGAGATATGGGTTAATGTGAACCCTATTACCAAGTGAATATGATATGTAGGGGCTCTATCTAACTGATAGAAGAAAAGTCCAATGATATTTGGGTGTTTCACTTTATGATGGTGAAACCCCCAAAATACAAAAAACCATAAACAAGATGAGTGAATAAGATGAGGAAGAAAATAGAAAGAGAGAATGAAGCTAATGAATGGAGGAAGGTGAGGAAGATTTTCCTTATTCTTGAGATATATTCCCTAGAGTAGAGTAGAGAAATTATACAATACAATAAGAAATAATCTATATCCATTCCCCCTATAAAAACCATGAGAGTGGGAGAGAGAGGGGTATTAAACACTTTGGAATATAATAATGATAATAAAAATAATAAAATAATAGTAATAATAATAATAATAACACTTTAAATACATTCTTGTAACACCCCAGAATGATAAAGGGATAAATGACTATATGATATGACTTATGTCAATAAGGTGCACTTTTCTTTTCAGAAGCTTACCTGATTAGAACTCCACAGTTAAGCATGCTTGGCTTGGAGTAGTGATCAGGATGAGTGAACTTCTGGGATTTTTTCTAGGGTGTGTGTGGGTGAGGAAAAAATACACTAGAAAGGACATGTGTTGTCCTCTATGGATATTCATTAGTCAGATGACCTGTTCAGGGATGTGGGTGGGACCCTGGGTGGGGACCATGTGTCTGTGGGGAAACTGGTGGTACTTGGTGGGCCAGGACCCGATGACCATGTTAAGGTGGGGTGTCTGTGCTGTCACCGGGATCTGGTTCGTACATTTTGCATCAGAGGTGGTACCTAGCCTTAAGTGTGGTGCACTTTCTGGGTTGATATTTAGGTCCCATAATGAGGAAATTTTTCTCTAATGGGGGATGATTGTAACACCCCATAATGATAAAGGGGTAAATGACTCAATGATATGACTCATGTCGACAAGGTGAACCTTTCTTTTTAAGAGCCTACCTGATTAGAACTCCATAGTTAAGCATTCTTGGCCTGCAGTAGTGAACATGATAGGTGACATTATGGGATGTTTCCCAAGGTGTGCGTGAGTGAGGAAAAAAACACACTAAAAGGGACATGTGTTGGCATGTGGGGACAATAATTAGTCAGATGACCCATTTGGGAACATGGGTGGGACCCTAGGTGGGAACCACGTGTCTACAGGGAAACTAGTGGTACCTGATGGGCCAGGACCTGAATAACATGTTAAGGTGTGGTGTATGTGCTATCACCGGGACCCAGGTCTTGCATTTGGTATTAGAGGTGGAACCCATCCTTATGTGTGTTGCACTGCCTGGGTTGATTTGTTGGGCCCATAATGAAGACGTTGTGCTCTAAAGGGGGTGATTGTAACACCCAAGAATTATAAAGGGATAAATTACTGAATGATATGACTCATGTTAACAAGCTTCACCTTCCTTTTCAAGATCCAACATGATTAGAACTCCATAGTTATGTGTGCTTTCCCGGGAGTAGTGATCTGGATAGGTCACCATTTGGGAAGTTTCCCAAGGTGTGTGTGAGTGAGGAAAAAACACACTAGAAAGGACATGTGTTGGCTTATGGGGACTGTAATTTTTCAGATGACCCATTCATGCACATTGGTTATCCCCTATGTAGGGACCACATGTCTATGGGGAAATTGGGGGTACCTGGTGGGCCAAGACCCGATGGCCATGTTAAGGCAGGGTGTGTGTGCTGTCATTAGGACCTGGTTCATACATTTTCAGATTCCCACAACCCCCCTTTTCCATCAAATATAATTAATAGATATATGATAACAATTAATGGTCCCCCTATTTTTTATAAATTAAATTTTAATTCAATATTTTTTTAGTAATGACTTCATATTTTTAGGTGCATTAAGATTTAATTTCAAATTTTATTCTATTTTTTTAACAATGTATTTCTTAGGGTGAGTTCTAGGGGTGTCTAGTTGGTTTTGGGGTGTTTTGAAGACTTTTTAAATATTTTATGGTTGAAGCATAGTTTTCCCACACAATTTTTATTATCCATGAAATTGTGTTTCTAGTGGAAGTGGCACTTATTATGGAGCATGGTTAAGTTGTATTTTTTATCAAATCATGAAAAGTCACTTTAGAAACCATGAAAAATATTTCTATAGTAAAAATAATAGTTATCTCGCTATTTAAAATAAAATGCGACCAAAATGTGAGGGTTCCTAGGGTATCCATAAAGGATTAAACTATTAGAACATGAATTCAGGAAATCATGCGACGAAACCATGAATCTTTAGATAAATGATTCAAAAAAACATTTAAACAATCATTAATAAACTGTTTTGACATATTATTCTTCCTGATTGTATTCCTCTTGAAAATAGATACTCAATAGCCTTAACTAAAAATTTTCATCTCACTCTAATATTGATTCAAGTGTATCAAAGTGTATTGATGATTGGTAATTAAGGTATGTGAATGAAAACTCTTTGTTTATTGTGTTTTTTCATGATCTACCCTTCTTACGTTGATATTAATCATAGATATAGATTTATATTTCCATATCTTGGGATTCAAATTCAATCTATAATTTAATTATTGTATAATTTTAGAATAATGGAATATCTAGAGTGACAAAGATAACTCCTTTCATCAATATCAATTCTAGCATCATTACAACATATAGAGAGGTATGTCTGAGTAGACCACCCTCATTTTTCTTAGAATTTTCTTGACTCTTGTTCTACAACCTTGATGTTTTTGTGTTGGGGTTAGTTATAGTGGATCCTAGTTTTCGAGATCAATCTGGACAGCTTGGGTGTGAATCGATAATCACTCCTTGATGGGTTTAGAGTTTTTCATCACCAAGATAAAGGTAGGAAGTTCCTTTCCATTTTTTTCTCTTGTATACTCTTGTTTCCTTGATGTGATAATTATGTTGGCATATATTTGTTAACCAGTATTGATAGGGACTACATGTATGTGCATAGATCATGAGACTGATATTTGATTATTTATTCTTTGAGTATGATTATATATCTTGTTATCCCATGTTTTATTTTGATAACATGTACTTTTATATTTCTGCTATTTCTCATGATAACATCTATGTTATTCTTTTTTATGTTCAAACTTTTTATGGGTAAATACCATGCCTTTAAAGGTATTTCATTTGGTACTTAGGAAAAGTAGATTGTCATGATTTGTTTATCCCTTAGAAGGGGTTCACATGTTATGAAGTGATGACAATGATGGATCTTAACAGAAGGTAAGGGCATGGTGACATTGAGACTAGTCCCATGGAAACAACATTAGGGGTATAAGAACATTATAGCCTGATCTAAGGCATAAATAGGATACTTTGTCCTTTAAGACTAACCAATGACTAATTATGGGTTTTAGATGTCTTGAGGACAAACTCATAATGAAGATAATATGTGACAACCTTATGGCCCAATTTGACTTGATGTATTGTTATTTCCAAGAGTTATGTTCCCCAGACTTATGGATATCTCATGATCCCTTTTGAAATCCTTAATTCAATCCTTCTAGAATTGAGTTGATGTAGTTATTATCGAGGATATTTGTTTCTTGGTTAGCTCAGGAACACTTGATATTTCATTGTTAATCATTTCATGTGAATTTAAATTTATAATGGAATACACGTGCAGAGAATGGTTAGTTATATAGGTAAAGGAAAGGGACTTCTAGAATATAGATGAGTTATGGAGTATGGATATAGTAGTAGTATTGGGAAGGACTTCAGGGGATTCCATGATGTTTCTTCTTTTATTGGATTGCTCCTTTTTATACTCTATTTGACATTACATATTGGAATTATTGTTTATTTATATATGTGAAATGGGTTATATTTTCTATTATATTATGTTTACATTATATTTTATCATGATAATCTATGTTGGTTAATTTTATTTTTGTTTATGGTGTATGACTATGATTACTAAGGTTATTTTGTCAACTCTATAGCCTTAAACCCTCACCACTAGTTGAAAACTAATAGAATATGGGGTGGTGCACATGAGTTCTTGTGAAGTCTCTACTCAGGTTCTATTTAGGATAATACAGGTTGGGGAATTAAAAAATGATATTAGAGAAAAATTTTCTTTTTATATATTATTTTTTATTCAGGTAAATGGTAGAAATGAGATAGGCTATAAAACTCAGGAAAGGGAGTTTCCATGTACCAAGACATCTCATATGTGACAGACCTCTATGTTGTTGGTGATGTTATTTCTGTTACAATTTTATTAGATTTGGTTAAATTCATGCATCCTGATTGGGAACATAAGATCCCATAGCTTATATATTTATATGTTTATTGTGTGATTCATAAAAATCATTTAATTATGTGCCATGATTTGTGCTATATTTTTTAGGATATACGAGTATTCTTGGTTAAATAATATATATTTAATTTTTTATTATGGTATTTATTTTCTGGTATTATTTAGTTAAACTATAAAACGTTATTATGTTATATATATGACTTTTTCTAAGATATAGTTATGGAGGACGGACCTTTCTCCTTGGGTTCAATCAGAAGGGTTATATATCATGTGTATGTATCTCCTAGGATAAGTCTTATGATATGAATCCTTTAAGTTTAAAATATAATTGATTAAGTTGTTCTTATAGTAAAATTATTATGGGAACTCTAAATTTTAATTTGGTTTTTTAGAAAATTTCACCTTTGAGATTCTTAAATGATCCCTCTTGGACGGACATGCTAGTTTCTCCACAATTAATGTTAAAGGATTCACTTGAGCATGCCTCCACACATTCTCCAGTGGTTCAAGTATTAAATCTACTAAAATAAAAATAAAAGGGATAATAGAGAAATGTGATTCAATATGCCTTGTAATTATAAATCTATCATTCACCATCCTTTTAGAAAATTGTAGGATCACAATATACTAATTTCTACATATAAATCATTGGGGAATATTCGACTTAGTCAAGACACCAGGGTACTGAAAGGAAAATCTAGTAGTGGTTATACATCAATTACCAACCAAGATATGGTGGGGTGTTATGGGATAAACAGTTATCTATGAGGGTATTTATTGGGTGACCATCAAGAAGCTATTCCTCAAGGAATTATTTCCTAACAAGATGAAGAAAGATCATGCTTTAGAATTCATGGAACATTATTAGGGATTCATGGTTGTATTAGTGTAATTTTCTAGATTCACTAAAATAATTCATTTCACTCCTCTATTGGATGTAAATGAGGCATAAAATTATAGGAAGTTTGAGAGCTGTTATTTTTTAAATATCAGATGGCAGTTTAGGATCTTTGACCTAACAAAAAACTTGAAAGCTTGGCATAATGGATTTACTATTTGGAAGGGTATGGTAGAGGATCAAGTAGTTGGTATTCTTTCCTAATTCAGTATACAGGAGGTGGATATCCACTTCTATAGTGAGTGTCACATCTGGTGGTAGTAAGAGAATAGTTGAGGACATACGGTGGGGTGGCAACAAGGAGGATTAGTAGGGTTTGGATTCTTCATGACCCTCTGGAGGATATTAAAATTGATTTTACTTTGGGAATTTTTTATATTAATTCATGGTATTCCAAACACATAATATCATGTGTTGGTAGTGTGGTAATATAAGTAATCTCTAGTAGTTCCTCTATAGAGATATTAAGTCAAGTTTCGATAGGGGTATTAAAAAGATATGAGATTTCACCTTGGGATCCAATCAAGGTCCTCAATAGCTGGTTGAGACAACAAATATGATATTGAACCTTGTGAGTATGAACCTCAGTTTAATGGTAGTGGATCTTAGGAAAGTGGAGTGTAAGTGATGGACAATGTTCCAAATGATTATAGATAGGGACCATCAACTGTTTGAGTTTTGGTCTTGATCAACACTTCACTTTTTTACCTATGTTTTCGATACTCTTCCTTCCTATTCTTTCATATCTAATCAATTTGTTGCTAGTATCAAATTACCAATTAAATTTTCTACATTTATTATTTCTCTAAACATGCACACAGGGAATAATTTTGATCATCTCCTGGGATTTCTAGAGTTTCCTTTATTTTTTCTATCTATAATCATTTTTGGGATTTCATAATCCTTGAGATGAATTTATTTGATGTGATCCTTGGAAAAGACTTACTAACCAACTTTAATGATCACATAAACTATTATCAGATGTGGGTATCATTAATTTAATCCAAGAGAGATATGTTAAGATGACCATTATGGGGGACGTCGAACCAAGTAGAGTGGGACCAAATTTTATCTATATTGGAGTCATCATGACCTAGGAAAAAGGATTAGTTGTCAAATCAAAATTATATGTCGGGACCTCTTATACTATTTTTATTATTGATATCTATAATTATTTCTTAAAAAATGACTTATCATGTATTCCAACATATCTACAATTAGAGTTTGAGATATAACTCATGTTGGTAGCACAAATTATCTTGAGTCCTTCTGAATGTATTGTATCCCCCAAGTTGAAAGAATAAATGATTCACCTTAAGGTCTTGAAGATGAAGGGTTTCATTATACTGAGAACATCATTATAGGGTTCTCCTATTTTCTTTACAAAGAAGGTGTATGGTATTATATGACTCTATGTGGACTACATGAAGCTGAATTTGGTGAAGGTGATGAATAGATATCCTTTACCCAAGATTTATGATCTCTTTGATTTGTTATGGGGATCTCGATGATTCTAAAACATTAATCTTCATTCAAGATACCATCAGTTGTGGTTCCATGTGGAGGAAATTTCTTATATGGTTTTCATGAGTAGATATTTCATGTATGAGTATCTCATCAGGCAATTCAGATTAAATAATATTCTTTTAGTGTTCATGGATCTTATAAACATGATCTTCCACCCATATCTTAAATCCTTAATAATGGATTTTACTAACAGTGTACATATATATTCGTAGACTTATGTGTTATATTCTAGAAACCATGAATATGTTTTGAGTATACTACTAGAATATATTATCCAATATATTATTTCAATGTGTAACTACTAGATATGAGCTGTAATTTTCCTTGGTCATGTAATCTGTAACTTAGTAATTTTTGTGGACATGGAGAAGGTGAAATATGTGATATATTAGGATCACCCTCATAATGATTTTGAGATCAAGATTTTCTTTGTGAATGCTAGATATTATTCATGGTTATTTCAATATATATCCAGCTTAACAACATAGATGATGCGGTGTATCAACAAGGTGTTAAATTTAAATGGACTGATCAGTGTGAGGAGATTTTTCATATGTTGTAGAGAATATTAATGAAAACTCCATTTTTTATTCTTCCATTTCCTGGGACCAAACATTTACAACACTTTTATGCCTTAGTTTTTGGGTTATAAGCTTTGCTAATATAGAGGGATCAATTAGTTCCTTATGTGTCGTTTCATCTGTGACCCCATGAGAATAACTACTTGACACAAGACTTAGAGTTGGAAGATATGGTCCATTACTTGAAGTGTTAGGGACATTATCTTTTTAGTGAGATGTTTTTTACGCATATCCACTAAACAAAATTCATAGTTTATAGATTGTTTTTAGTGGTGTTTTTTTAAAAGTATCACTAAATTCTATCTATTTATTAAAAAAAACGCCATTTCTCCCTTGATCCCTCCTTCTCCCCCAATCCCCCCTCTCCCCCAAAAAAACCTTACCCTGAGACCACTCAATAATGGTTCTACTATCACTGAATGATCTATTCATTTACCCCATCACCAGTTCCTTCCATCACCAATGCTCTGTTCCACCCGACCCACCCAAGCCCCAATGGTCATCCATGGTTTGGCCTCTAGAAACCCTCTTCATTACACCCTTCACCACCACTTGGTTTGAGGAATTTTTTGTGTTTGTTAATTTAGTGATATTAGGTTATTATCACTTTTCTCACACCACCATTGATCTTTTAATTTGGGTTTTATATTTTGTTTTCTCCAATTATGGTTTATTTGGATATTCCATAGGAGCATGGTGGAATAACCCAATTATTTTCGGGATTATATTCATCAATGGAAGACATGATCATGGATTCGTGTTTTTTGGGGTTTATTATCATTTCATTAAGGTTTAATTTCCATGTGATTTTCTTGATAATTTTTCATTTTTGGTTTTAATTTGTCAATGGTGTTCTTGGGACCTCTTGGGGATTTCGCCTGGAATATGTTCTGGGATAATCCATTAGTTGGATTTTTTTGAAACCATTATTATATATTTTCTCTCATCCATCATAGATTTTTTGGTGTATTTATCTCTATTTTTCATCACTTTTATTCATATTTATAACTTATACATGCACTGTACATTAAAACAATAGTACTATTTGTTTGATGTTGATAGTTATTTTTTACATTGGAGATACTAAATATTTTTCATTGGATGATATCAAGATAGTTTTTCCACTTGATAACAACTTATTTAATATAAATCCTTCTGGGAATTAAGTGATGTATCAAATCTTTTTTAAACATGTTTTGACTAGTTAACCTGAATAGTTTTTATATTTAAAACTTTTACTTTATGTGCTATAAATTTTTTATTAAGTATGTTTATCTTTATTCTATATTCATATTCAAATATGATATCATCAAAAAATTTCTTAGAAACATCATGAATAATTGAATTCTCTTGTAATTATATTTTATAATTATTTATCATAACTGATTTGGTATCATGTTGATTTTTATTAACATCAATTTCATTATTCTTATTTTTACCAAGTATATAGAAGTTCCCATTAGTTATTTCATTGGATAAAAATTTCTTTATGATAATACTTTCTAATAATGGAGAATATTTCTTCAAGCTCTATATTTTTTTATTACTTTCATTCCATTGTTTTGTGACACCAGTTTGCATCATTGAATTTTGTGAGTGTAAATTTTACACCCTACAAATTATTCTTCATAGTGTCTAATATATTTATTACAGCATATAAAATAGACAAAAATAAAAGTGACTATATCTTTTGTATAGTTTTAAATAATATCTTTTCAATCAGTGATTGAGGAATCTTGGGAATCATTAAGCTTGTTATCTCTGACACTTGTTATTTTTATATATTGAGTAATATTTTGGAAAGAATTATTAGTTATTAATTTATCTAAAAATAATGGTTTGATATTATTGAATCCAAAAAACGTTCCTTCTCCTTGGTAGTGAATTTAACTACAATATTTTTATATTATTCTATTCTAAACATGTATCCAACATAATTACAACATGGGAAAATAGAATATTCAATTTCATTTTGGAATAGAGATATATTCATCATATTTCTAGTTTCTTTTATATTTTTTTCATCAGTGCCTATGAGGATATTGAATTCTAATAAAAAATAGATACATATTCTCTTAAACTGAAATTAATTATGAATTAAAAAATAGAACCTATAACCAAAAATATATTAAATAAAGAAACTGTTGAGATTCTAATTATAGGTTTATCTTGATAATATAATGAAAATTGTTACTATCGCTATGGGATTTTCATACACATAGAGGGGTGAATTAGCATAGGATGAATTATTAAAAAATAAAACATTATCCCTTTTTTTAGAAACATAATTTATTAAATGAAATATTATATTTTTCAAGATAATGATCTCATTATTTTAAATTCTATTTTTTATTTATCCATGTTTGGCTTGATGTAAGGGTGAAATTATATGATTCCACCCTTTAATGTTCCACATTATTCATATATATAATTTTTGAATAATATTATTTGAGATGGTGATATATTGATATGAAATTTTTTTTATACATGGATGTACATGTGTGCCTTGATAGTATTATAAATGTTTTGTTTGATCTTTAATTATTTCGAATTACAAAAAATCATGGGACACCTCGAGTATGTAAGTGGGAGTACTATGTATAAGTGTTATAATAGTTTGATTCTATTCTAATCGTATTCATAGTTATTATTTAACTCTAGCTATTAAAATTAATTTATCAACCACTTATGTTATGTAAGTATTCATCCACTATCATAGATAAGTATATTTTTTTGACTGTATTGTGAACATGTTATCATTTATAATTTTTGTCATGAATTTCTTGAAATATATATTAGGAAGTTAATTTTATTTGATTAAATTAATACAATGATAAGGTGGAATCATTTTACGAATCCCAGTTAACTCTCAATCGATGTTACCTCGACCACACTCATAGATGATGATCCTTCAACCTCCCTCCCTATAGCATCTGAGACACCATCTAGCTTTCCCACTACATCATCTCTGAAACCCTCCATTCCATCATTGTAAGATATAGCATTCAGTGGTGTCCCATCAACATCTGAGTTGATGCCTCCCCATTAAGTAGCTTTAGCAATGACGGAGCAGGTCTTCACTCCTTTCTCTACTTTAAGATATTTGAGGGTGACAGTTATAGGTAAAAAATTTAATGTGAATAATTTTATTGCACTTTTTTATACTAATAACTATCTTTTCCTAAAATATTCAAGAAATGATACTACTGTGAGAAATATATATATTTAAAATCTATTGAATCTGGAAGGATTGAAGATATTTGTCCCATTGGACTATTATGGGGTCCCTACATTTTATGCCACAAGATTATTTTTCTAGATTCTAGGATAGATAGTGGTGGTACTAGATATACATCTGATTACCTATAATGATTATTGGAATGTGCCTCAATATTGAAAAAATTAAGTATTTTATTTAAAGACAAAGTTAATTTCAATACATTATGGTGTAATTTAATGTCATTATGTAATTAAATTCTAATATATTAAAATTGAATATCTTTTTATAGATGTTGTTTCACTTTATCATTGCTAATTATATAGCAAAAAAGTGGACATTGAAAAATTTGAGCAAGAAATTGATGGATTTTAAATTATTTTTAAGGAATGAATTTAATGATACTTCATTGAGAACTCAACAGTTCTATGAAAATGTACATGAAGGGGTACCAAGAGAGAAATTGGAGGTTTTTTTGTTTCCATCACCAAGAGAATCACATGGTATTGAAATATATATTATTATATTCATCTCATTTTACATATATATATATATATATGTGCATATTATAAGGCTATGACATTTCATATATTAAAATTAAATTACATGTAACTTATTTTATGATGTTTTAAGTAAAAATTCATCATGTAGATCTAAAAAAATTATCCCCCACACTATTGGGTCAAAGAGTTTTTTAGGAAACAAATCGATTCTGGTAATATTTTCATTAGTTTAAATATTTATAAGATAAAATTATTATTTTAATAAATTAAAATGTTTACTTATCATTATTAAATTTAGTAAATTAATTTAGGGTACCAAGTTTCTCAAACAGAACTATGGTTTGATGTTCATAAAAAATATGAGGTGATTTATGTTAAGGGGAATTCCAAAGAAGTTGGGGTATGAATTCCATTTCAATTATAATAAATTATTTTTCGTTTTCACTGTGTTAGCTTTTATTTAATTAAAGATGAATAATATTTCATTTATAGGTAAAAATAAAATAACTATGGAATTCCAATCACACGTAGTCCTTTTCAGTCTCCTGGGATGACAGCATTGGTGAATTCCTTAGGAAAAATCATCTTCTTCAACTATGTGGGATGGGTTTGGAACCATTTCCATATGAGTTCTTTGGATGTCCATTGGGAATTACAACAATATCTAATCTTGGTTGTAGTTACTTCATACCTCAGTATTCTCAGAGGGAATTTGTTATAATGATATGCATAATTAATGAATAGGGAGCTCATATAAAGATACAAGATGAAAATTTCATCACTCTATATAAATCATTTATTTAATTATTTCAGAAGACAAATGGATCAATCTCTATTGATATTGAATCATTGGATGTTAGTGAAAAGGTAAACTAAACAACTTAAAAATTATTTAGTATAAAACACGTTATCGGTTTATGTTTAAATTTAAATATACAATGCTATTTATTTTTCATCAAAATTTTCATGCAGGTGATGGTAGCAAGCACTATAGATGGAGATGGAGACGGTGTGTTTGAATGTTCATCAGGTGGTTATTAATGTTCACATTGGATTTAGAGATGATGTTTAATAAGTAACCTTTCACAAACAAGTACCTATAGAATAATTTATGCCATGTCCATGTGTTTTTAAGAAATACCACTAGTATGACTTAGTTTAGTACCATGTTTGGGTTGTGTACAACTAATTGGTATTTTGTTAATGAGTTCAACACTACCATCATTTATGTCTTCCTAGTATATCATAATAATTGATTAGACACATAAATGTTTTTCCTTGCTTACATGTTGTAAGGTATTCCTAGACTATTCTATTAATTTTTACATTCTTGTAAACCATTTTTTTACCTTCATGCTTATATGATCTCATCGTTGGATGTGGTGAGCATTGATATGATTTTAAACTTATTTTTTCTTTACTATATTATGCATGTTGTTACTTTATTATAATGAGCATGTTTGTTGATATAGTCTATAACATTTCTTTAAGAATATCTATAGTTTTTTCTATAGAATTGTTGTTTTTTATGGTCATTAGATGCATTTCTAAGGTAATATATTTTTTTAGTATAGAAATCATGCGTAGGCCCACCGGTCAGTATCATATAGATTTATGGTGTGTTATGGGCTTGAAAAATGCTGAATCAATATAATTTATATGGGATATAAGATTTACCAAAAACATTATACCCATTCCCATTTCTTCAAAATGGGTTGCAAGAATTTTTGTATAGTCTAGTCCTATTTTTAATTCCTATAATTGGTCACTATAACCCAGAATTATTTGAACATGTATATTCAAATGATCTTGTGAACACGTGTACATGTGTGGGTTATTTAATAGTATTAATATTTCCTCACTTGGGGGTTGTCCCAGTACCATCATCTCTAATTATTAGTTAAGGTTCAATATAGGTAATACATTTATGGATCATCCTGATATAGTGAGTTATCATATATATATAGTATTGATCTTTTAATTTCCTTATTATTGACACACCATTATATCTTTTATGATAATTTTCAAACTAATTTCTTGTATATGTATGGAATTTTGTTTTGATATTCTGAGGCTACAGATTTTGAAAATTTTATTTTTTAAAAGAGATATATAGAGGTGGTTTAAACTGTTGCAATACATACCACATTATTGTTTTGTGATGGTATAAACCACCCTTATTTATGTTCGATATTTATTTTTTGTTAGTTGTTTTGTTTTTAGTGGTGGTTTCCCTGCAAACAATATGGACGATATAGTGGAGGTTTAAACCACTGCTCTGTCCTTGAAATTTTTAGGTATAGCAAACAACTGCTAACCAAACATTTTGCGATGGTTCCTAGAAATCATGACTAAATAGATGGAACCGACACGAGTCAGATGATGACGTTAAATTTAGTGGACTTTTTTTTTGAAATTTTCATAGAACCATACTATGATTGTTCAAACCGCCTCCAAATAAAAAAATGACCACTATCAGGCAATTTTGTTTTAGTGACTACAATACCCTCTAAGATATCTTTCTGAGTGGAATATCAATTTGAATAATATGTATTGGGTAGGGTATCCATATATGTTATTAATCAAGATATCCTATAATATATAAATGTTAATTAAATTTCCAATTATGTTAGTATGAAATCCTTGGAGATGAAAGATCTTAGTGAGTGTCTATCATCATAGGGATTACATCAAATGAGTTTGAAGGAGGAATAAATTTTTGATGTATTTGAAGATTGTGGAGTCAAAAAATGTCCACCTTTAGTCATCACATGTTCATTTTTGTATTGGGTTATGACTATCCAAGAGTTATATCATCTGTGTGTGGTGATGGGAGATCATTTTTCAAGTAGTGACCTAGTCCCAAGATGGTGAGTAGAGGATGATGGCATGATCATAATATATGTATAATTTTTAGTTCCATCCTCTATGAGAGGGTAGTTGATGAGAGACTCTGTTCCTTCTAAATTAGAAGCATATCCAGTGTTTATGAAAAATGAACTATGATATTTAACAACAATATGGGTGGACTTGTAAGAAGAGGGACATCATTGGATTTGTTTCTTGATTACTTACATGAAATAGGGTAAAGGTTGAGCCTCAGTGTCTTGATGGTTTACTTATTCCCCGAATGGATCTGATATAAAAGTGGGATAATGAAAATATGTAGTTATAGTTTCATTGAGAGTGTATTTTTTGAGATACATTCTGGAATCAAAATGGGTAAGGAATCTAGAGTCGATGAATATGTACCAAGAAATATATCACTAGTTTGGATGACCTGGTATGAAGAGGGAAAACACTAGTTTTGTTTCACTATGAATTACTCTCTAGAGATTAATGGTAAAGAATAAAAATCTTGGTGTTTTAATTAATCTAATTCTAGTGTAGATATGAAAGTGTGATGATGTGACTATGTAATTCATCATGGAGTTACTTAGAACCTCGAGGAGTCGTGATGTGGTTGAGGTGATAGTTGATTAGCTGATGAATGTCATGCATTTCATGAAGATATGTGAGACTCATTCTGTGTATTAATTAGGAAAGAAATATATATACATGATATTAATAAAATTATTGGATTCACCTCAATCATTATATCAAAAAACGATATTCATTATATGTTTTTGTTTTGATAGGGATTTCAGAAGGATTTGGGTACTAAACTAAAACTGGTCATAATATATCATTCAAAAATTATGGTGAATTAGATTATATATTCTAGATATTGGAGGATATAATGTAGGAACACTTTAAATATTTAAGTGGATCTTAGGATGATCATCTGACATTGGTTAAATTCTCATAAAAAATATCTTCCAGGCTTCTATTCAAATTGAACCTTTCGAGGAACTTTATAGGTGGCCATGTCATTCACTACTATGTTAGCACGAGGTAGGTGATGTTGATATAGAGGGGAAAATAATGTTATAGGAGACCTTTAAGAGACTGAATTTAATCAATATGTGGTTGACCCCTATCATATCTAGAATTGATCATATTCCAATTGGAGGAGAAGATATTTAGGGTTTTCAATTGGAAACCGAGTTTTCTTCGGCATGACTCCTCAATGGAGGCATAAATATTTGTGTAAGAATGGAAATGATACTCTAATATTAGTTATAATGTCTTAGATTTACATGAATATCAAAATTGTGGAATACAGTTTGGACCTTCCTCCTTTCCACCATGGTAATCATGATGTGTTTCATGTGTCTCAACTTCAGAGGTAAATAGCTTATCCTGCACTTGTGATCGACTATGTGGATGTTGACCTAGAGCCTGATGTATCATCCATGGAACATATAGTGCAGATTGTAGATTTTAGTGAGAAGGATTTAAATTTAACCCCTAAAAAATTTAGTTTAAAATAATAATAAAATTTATTTCTTTATTAACGCACAACACCAAGCTTTAAGCGAATTCAGATATATAATAAAAAAAATATTCTTTAAATGTAATAACCAATTAATTGATTTAGAAGGTATGATTATGAGTAAATTCATTGTAAAATATATTTATAATGTTCCAACTCAAAAAAAAAATTATTTATGAATTCATTGTAAATAAGCATTCATATTTTAGTGATTTTATTTTATACGTAAAAATATTATTTTCCATAATAATGGTCTTATTAATTTTTTTGTGTAGAAATTATAATTAATATTTGTCATTTTTATAAACTTTATTTTATAAAATGTATATAATTTTTTAAGTCATCATATCAAAATTAACTTGGGGTGAATGTTTAGGATTTTTCTGAAACAATTGATTTCTTAGTGAATATTGAAAAATACCATTTTTTTAAATACATTCATTTCTTTTCATTAAATCAAGTAATTTAAGAGTCAAATATATATTTTTAATTTTATATTTAATTTAAATAAAATATTTTTTACTTATAATAATTTAATTAATTCCATTTTAATTAGTAATATTCATGATTGTGATATATTTAATTTTTATGATTCAAAACACATTTTTTCAAAAAACTATTTCCATTGGTTTTTATTCATTTACATTAAAATTAATATCTTCCAATTATAAATATTTAATCTTGAAAAATAAGTACCTTATTTTAAATCATGATGTTAAAATGTGGTAAATATTTCCCTATTATTTATGGCCCTTATGAATAGTTACTATGGTAAATATTTTTACCTCTATAAGGGTAAAATGGGTAAAACAGGGTCAGAACTATGAGTAAATGTCTCAATGTAAACCCAAAAAATTACCTTATTTAATTTTATGGGATATATTATCCCATATTCCACCCAAATTTTAATATATTTCATTTTGGTTCCCTTTTTATTTACAATGACATTTAAATTAATTAAAGTAGGAAATTTTCAAAATATTACCATCTTTATTTTAATTTCATTTATATGTTCACATCGGGATAAGAATATTATATGAATGAAACTGAATTTTTATTTTTAATGTAATTACTTTTTTTATTTTAAATAATTTTTAATTTTTATTATTGTTACAATTTATTTAAAAGTTTATATGACATTGACACAATGATTGTACAAGTAGTAAACAAATTCAATGTAAATGATTTCAGAACATAAAAAATTATATTATTTTTAGTTAAATATTGTGTCACAATAATTTATGGTTAATAATAACTTATATTGTATGTTTAAATGGTTCATATTCTAATTAATTTATTGTCTTTATGTCTTTAAATTAAAATTAAATGAATAGTTTCAAAAAATGGCATTAATGATATTTTATAAAAAATAATATTTTACTAATTTTTTTAAAAATCATAAAATTATTGAAATATGATATGTAGGATTATAAATGATCTAAAATTTCATTCCTTTTCTATTTACAATCTAATTTCTATCTTATAAGAAAAATTATTACACTTTAAGATTGAAAAATTCATTATTGTGGATAATGTTAAAAATGGTTACAAAGGGTTTAAGAAAAAAGATAAGGGTTAATATAACATAAAACATATTAAACCTTATAAGTTGTTTTTTTCAAACATAAACATATCATATTATAATATGAGGCATTTTGGATACATTTTTTCAATAATTTTACTTAATAATATTTTAAAATTTTAAAAATTACAAGTGTTCCCCTCACCTAAATTATAAAAGGGAACCACTCCACCACACTTATTCACACAGATTGAGCATTTAATCTTGAAAAAACTATAAAAATTCTTTCCTCAACCTCATTAGACACATTTTAGGTGTCATATTATTCCTGAAATAATATCCCTAGTGTACTTACTAAGTAATATAAAGGATTTTTCTCTAAGATAAGGTAATCATCTTAACCATTCTTTTTCTTGTTTACCTTTTATTCTAAAACAATAAATTATGTCATAAATATTTAAATATAATAAAACTAGTATATCACATATACTAAGATGTTATTATGTTTATGAAATAATAAATATACATCTCCTACCCCATGAAATGGGAAACACAACCATATATCGTTTGTATGGTGGAATACCCCCTCGAGAAATGATGTAATTTTTTTTCATCACTATCTCATATAAATATTTATAATGATGGAACTAATGAATATATATATATATATGATAATAATGAAAAAATATAGAATCTTTAAAATTAATATACCTTCAACTTATTTACCCTTTCACACATTAAAAAAATGATAATATGGATTGTGTGTACGTACGACATACCGTCTACACGAAGAGATGCAACTAATTTTACCTGTCACATTTAAGAAATAATTATAAAAATGAATTTAATGAATAAATGGGATATTTATAAAATTAATATCATTATAGATATTATGAAATTTGATGTTTCCCAATTATAATTCATGTATCACTCAGAGAGGAAGGGGTGAATCAGTGATGTCTATTTCTTTTACGTTTCCTTACTTATGACACAACCTTTTCCTATTGTTAAAGATTTATTTCCCTACTGATCACAATTCAACCACACCTCCACATGAACATATTAATTACAAGTTTCGCTACTCAACAAGAGTATCTACATCCTTGGTATGGATTAGAAACAATCTAATACCACACAATCCACTATAAAATAATCCTTTAATATAGGATACAATTAGTATAATGTTCCCTTACACACATATAGGACTATGAAAACAATCTAACAGTGTGTGTGATTTTTCAAGAACAAAATTATGCAATAGTTGAATATGATTACCTGAAAAGAATCTAATTTCATGATATTTAACCTTTAATTGATAACATTTAGTATCATTAGATTTATTAATGAAATTATTGAAACTTCTCTATCTTATAGCAACATCTTTTTTTCTAATCAAATGGAGTTTCTTTAGAATCTTCAATCGGATTACCTGAATATGATGGTCAGCATGATCATCCACTTTTATAAAGTGAGGTTATTTCCTTTATTCTCAAAATTATTTGATATAAAAATACATCACCTTTATATGATACAATTCTTTTTCATCTTGTTCCTAACAAAAATATAACATATTCACGAGAATAAGAACATCCACCTTGAAACATATATGTGAATACTAAGTAATAAATACCTGAAGAAATCATAATAATGATTTTTTTTTTAAAAAAAGAGATAAGATATTATATTTATTTCATATATGATATTATTAATAGATATATGGTTATAAAATAAATTAATTACAGGTTTAAAACCATTATACATTAAGTCAAATCATGTTCAAATAAGTAGAGGTATGAGGTAAGATATTTCATCTCAATTTCCACTCCAATGAGACAAATTTGTCTTTATCAACATATTTAATTTTAAATAGTGTATGTACCACACTTTTATGTATTTAAAATTCTTATAAATATATTAATGATTATTAATTTCTCAATTCAAGTATAATATTTCAAGTGGTTATTATTAAAAAGTTTCCAAAGAGGCCTGAATTTATTATATAATATAATTTTTCTATAATTGATTATATTTTTAATTAAAGAAAAATTATAACATATCCTTAATAAACTCTATTTACTTTATTATTAGATGGATATTTTAAAATAATTATTCATTATTACAAAATTTCTTCTCTTTGGTATTTAAATTAGTAAAATGAATGTTTAAAATAGAAGTTGATGCTTTTTCTCTTTTTGATCAGGTATGTTTTTCTTCCATGTCCATATCTTTTTTAAATTATTTTACAAATATCATTTTTATTTACTACAATGATTTATTAAAAAAAGTTATAAATGAATTTCTATGAGCTTTTAATGAAATATTTATTATGTTTTTACATAGGCTCATTTTAAAAATTCATTATAAAAAAGTCACGAGTAATGTTTTTTTAACGCATATAATGTTAAAATATTATCCGACCACTATAACCATTATATGACATTTATAATCTTCCATAGGTTTTTAATGGTTTTAAATATAAAAATATTTAATGAAAACATTGTTTAATGATTCTCTTATATTTTATTTTATTCTAAAAAAGACATGACTTTAATACAGGTCTTCTATTTCTAATAAATTAGTGTTCAAATTTTATCCCTTATTAATTTTGTTTCCATTGAAGTTATCATGAAACAATAAATTCATATTGATCTTCTTTCAATGGATATTAAATTTCTACAACATATGTACACTCATTTTTTCATGGATATACTTATTTCTTAAAGTATATACCATTTATACTTATGTGGTTTTACTTTAAAAGTTATTTGATTGATTGGGGAAATCATGATATTCAATATCATTTACTAAATAAAGAAATTTTATAATAACAAATCTTATTTATGAATTTAATTGATCATTCAATATATGAGGAAATAAATGGACATGTCATGTTGGTTGAGGCCCAAAATTAAATATTCCATTGATTCATTGATATGTCTCATGAGATAAACTAGATGAAAATCCATATTAAATGGATTTTTTGGTGTATAACCACCCATTGTTTAAACTGTCCGAGCACAAGACTATGATTGTATAGATATCTTGACGTCTTAGATCATGAAATCCAAAATTATGAATTTCCTTCATTGAGAATTAATTTTTTTTATCCATTATATTATTTCATTTATATTATGCACGGATGAATTTCATTTTCATGTTATTGAACATATTTTATAATTTTTTTTGTTATTTTACTTACCTTATAAATTATTCATTATTTACTCATGATAGATTCCACTATATGTTACTCTTACTGAATGTTTTTTATTACCCTTATTTTATTTTCCTTTCCCTAGGATATGAAGTAGAAATATTTGATTGAGTTTCAAAGATAAAAAAATTTATTTTGTTATGTTTTATATTTTTTACCCAATGTAAAAAATAGAAATCATGTATGTATCTAGTTATTGAACACTACTAAAATAATTTATCCTTGGTTATGTTATCCCTTGAATACAGTGACAATGTAATAATTTAGAATCCTGTTCTAGGTCAGTGGAGTTGGGTTTTTTATATTTGTTATCAAAACAAGTTTAGTAGAAACATTTAGAACTAGATTTATGAAAATATATATTAAGGAACATAACTCTATGATAAACATTAAGACATATATACTTATAGGATAATATAATTAATTTTTTTCATAAGGTATGGATCTTGTGTTTTTCCTATCAAAACATCCCTATCTAGATACTATAAGTAGAAATGTTTTTGATACAGATTAATCTAGGGGTAATAACCCTAAAATAGATCATTCAAATATATCATAACCATAATTATGGTGCACCATGAGTAGGCCCTTACTATACAATTGGTTTGATACTCTTGGGAGATATTATTATATTAAATTATACTCTATATATGAATTATTATGAAGGATTTGAATAGATGATAACCATGAATGACCTAGGTTAGGCCTAAGGTGTCTTATAGTGAAAAGAATTTATTATAATTTAGGCAACATATAAATGATTTTCACGATTATGTGGTTTCCCATTATGATTGTTGTTTTTCATACTATTCATGTTATCATCATACAATTATTGTAACTACAAGGAATAGTGTTAATGCTGAATGTGAGGCAAAATAGAATGATTCTATTATTAGATACCAAATGAAATTATAGTTGGAAGGTGAATAAAATTTGATAATGCCTAATTATATATCTAATTATATAATTAACAATCGTAAAATGTAATAGTTTCCTCACACACATAATAATATAAAAAGGTAGTTTCATTAAGAACATGTAGGGAAAAGGTTATGTTTTATAAATTTTATGTATATTGGAAGAATAACTCAAGTAAATATCTTAGAGAAATGTGCATATGTTTTATGTCTGGAAATGAATGTCATAATACAATTAATTTCTATAAAAAAACAAAGAGTTAAATTGTGGGATCTGAAGTTCATCTTATGATACCATTTATAGTTCAACATCTTATGTGTGGGAAATATGAGAATTATACATTTCAATTACATAATCCAATGTTTAACTCTTAGACCATGAAACAAAATATGTTATTAAAATTTTTGATGTTAAAGGAGTCACTTGTTTATATATTTGGATTTGAGAATTATATTGTAAAAGTGTTATTCTAAGATTATTATGGTTATAACAATAATGAAAAATATAAGTATTGGTCTACAATATTTTACATTTATGTGTTTGAAAAATATATGTTAAATGGTAATAATAACCAAGAAATGTTATTCAATAGTAAAGATATATTTTTGGATAATACACGATCAAGGGAAATGAAACCCTTAATATTTTTCTACTGTTGAGTTAATTATTTTTATTTAGGAAAAAGATATAGTTAACGTGGATTATGTAAATGGGATAGTATTGGTAACCTTTAAATTGGTTAGAGGTTTTATGAAAAAGTGATTTATGTCATCTTTGAGTATGTTTGTAAAATATTTTAGATTTATAGAGTATATTCAAAAGTCTATGATTTTTTTAGGAATAAGGACTGGGTTAATTTTTTATTCGTATTTGTTTTCATTGATATTTTATTCTGATTTAGGTTGTTAATATGTTTTAAGAGAATATATGTCTAAGGAATTAACATGTTTGTTAAGTGACATTATAGGATAATTTATGTTTTATGGGGTTACATTTTTTATAAAATAATTTATATTTTTTATTTTTTAATTTGATCAAATATATTTGTGGGTATTCATAACATTAACTATTTGTGGAATTCATTAATTTGAACATTGGTTGTTATTTTTGGGGTTTTATAGTTTTATGTATTATATTTATCTATATTGGATAAATTAAGATATCTATTTTGGTTTAGTTAAATATTTAGATAAAAAAAGGAATGTATTTTTATTATTTTATATAACTTATTATCCATTAAAAGTTAATTTTAGTGGTATAGAAATGAATAATTCTTCTTGAATATTCTTTTCATGGAATAAAAGATAAAGTGTAAATTCATCGAAGCCCAACTAATGGATGAAATTGTTCTAATGAACTAAAAATAAATCATGTAAGTTAATTTTTTCATTTTCTATATCTTGGTAGTGAAAAAATGTTAGATATTTTGGAAAAGGATATTGAAATAAAATTATCATATTTTTACCTTCATTTCCAATGAATTGGTGATCTTTTACCCCCTTACTGATTTATAGTTTAGCAGTCATTAAATTTCTCATGAATATGTTGTTTATCACTCTCAATTATTCATTGTATGGTAGGATTCTCCTATATGTTAATATTTTAACTTCCCCCCAATGTTAAGAATATATAGGAACTTGATTGTGTGTTATTTCAATCAACCTTTATACTTCCCACTACTAATTTTTAAAATATGTTTTCATCCCACTATATAATGTAGTTTTTCAAAATGTATTTTAAAATACTTATCCTTTGATAATAGAGATAAAATTATGAGGGATAATTTTAATTATGGGGTGGGGTATTAAACACCCTAAAATTTTATTTCAAAATATTAATAATCTTAATATCTTACTTAACACACAACATGAAGCTTTAAACAAATAGCTATATATTATAAAAAACAATATATTTAAATGTGATAACAATGGCATTGAATTTATTGGTATTAATATGAGTAAATAATTTATTTAATATTGGTGTAATAGTCATATTCATTATAATTTTTATGAGTATTTCATGGAATAATAGAACTCATTTTTTAGTGATGTCATTAAATTCTTAAAAAATATATTTTATTAAAAATTATTTTATTTAATTTTTTGTATGGAAATTATAATTAATTTCCACATCTATTATAAATTTTATTTCATAAAATTATCATCACATTTTATATCATAATATATAAATTAACATAGAATTAATGTTTTATATTTTTCTAAAATGATTGATTTTTCAGTAAATATTAAAATTTATCGTTTTTTAAAAAACACCCAATTTTAATTATATCAATAAATTTAAAAGTAAAATTATATTTTTTATTTGGTATTAAGGTGAAATATGATCCATTATATTTAAAAAAAATCTTATTAATTCCATTTTAATCAATAATATTCAGGATTTTCATAAAAGTTAAATTTTATTGTTAAAAACATATTTTTTTCAAAAAAAATATCATATTGTGTTATAAAACTAATTATTTAAAATTATTTCTTCAAATTATATCTATTTAATATTTAAAATAGATACCATATTTTGAATCAAGAATCTAAAATACGATAAATAGTTCTATTTTATTTTGTTCATTATGAATAGTAACATTGGTAAATATTTGTCACCTCTGTAAGAGTAAAATGGGGAAAACGTTATTAGAACTATGGGATAAGGTCTCAAAGTCTACCCAACAGTTTAACTTATCTGACTTTATGGGATAACTTTCACTTTAGACATATGAAATTAGATTATATGGCATTTTGGTGCCATTTTCCATTGATAAGGACTTTTATAATATTTTATGTAAATAAAATTAAAAAATATCACTCTCTTGTTTTTAATTTATTTTATATGTTCACATATGGATAAGAATTTTTATTTAATGAACCTAATTTTTTTAACATGATTAATTTTGTTTATTTTTTTATAATTTTATAATCACCTTAAACGCTTATATGATGCTGACACAGTTCTTGTGCAAGCAATAGAAAAATAAATGTAAATGATTTTAAAATCATAAAAATTAATATTTTTTTGAATTAGTTATGGTTTCACTTTAGTTTTAGGGTTAATAATAATTTATAACATATATTTAATGAGTTTATATTCAAATTAATTTCTTATCTTGATATCTTTAATGTCAATTTAAATGAATAGTTTAAAAAATTACATGAATGATATTTTTTGAAAAATAATAATTTAATAAATTATTTAAAAATAATAAAAATGTTATAATAGGACAAGTAGGGTTATAAAATGGTTAAAAATGTGATCCCTTGAGCATTTACGGTCCATTTTTTACCTTATAAGTAAAATTATAACACTTTAAAATTGAAAAGGTTGTTAGCACGGTTAAGGGAAAGAAATGGTTAATGAAGGGGTTAAATAGAAAGATAAGTGTTAAAATGGAATTAAAACTGTATTAAACATAATTGGTAGGTTTCATATTTATCATAAAATTTTCAATTTTTAATATGAGTCAGTTAGGAGCCATCTTTTTAGTAATGTGACTTAATAATATTGTATTACATTGCAAAATCACAAATGTGCGACTCACCTAAATTATAAATGGGCACCTACTCCACTCACTTATTCATGCCTCTTGATCTAATTACCTCACCAAAAATCACTCCCAAAAATCCTTATACATATTATAGATTTTTTAACATTCCCAAAATTCAAAAACTAGTGTTCCTAAGAATATATTCAAAGGAGGTTCCTCAAATATAAGGTAATCATCTTAACCAAGCCCTTTAATTTTATTAATTCTTATTTTACAAATATGAATGATTTATTAAAAATTAAAATATAATAACACAAATATCTCTCATATATTGATATTTTTTTATGATAATGGAATAATATTTATCTATGTCCATCTCCATCAAATTGTAAACAAAACCATCACTCATGTGTGGGACTACTGCCTCACAAATCGATGTAATTAGTTTTCCATTACCACCTTACATGGAAAGTGATAATGATTGGAATAATTAATATATATATAACATATAAAATAATATTTTTTCTGAGAATTTAAGGTAAGATCCTGGATCTTCTGTTTGGGTAAGTTTATCTTTTTTAAGATTTTTTGACAAAAGAGGAGTTTCTAGAAATTTTTGAAGTACACGTTGTGTACTTTGTGAGTACACACCGTGTACTCAGTTACTGTGGGTAGCTATGTGCTGGCCATGTAGTGGCCTCACCCATAGCAGTGTAGGATGACCTATAGGCCGCCTAAAGTAGACTACAGAAACGGCTAGTACATGACGTGCATTTTGTTTTTTTTCATTAAACACACTGGGGTCACGTCTGATGGACAGAATCATCTCCTTCACAACTGAGTTCATCTGAGAGCGTCAAGAAGCAATGGATCTTTGACGTTCCCCCGACCGATCATTCATCCACCGAATCAAACACTGACGATTGCATTGGAATTGCATCAGTGAGTGTTTTCTTCTCCTAGAGCACCATCCCTTGATTTCTCCTCTTTCATGAGTTATTGTGGATTGAAATTTTTATATTTTTTCAAAGATCTACAGTTTTATAAGGTGATTCAAGCCTCTTAGTTCAATTATATTGATCTCCCAATGTCTAGGTAGGTGGTTTGTGCCTTTCTGTTGACATTATTTGAGTTTATGTGCAAATTTTCACAATACCCATGAACGGGGTAGTGCACGTTTATCATTTCATCCCTATTGTTTCTCTGATATGCCGGTATGCCTAATTATATGATTATTGATCTTGAATAGGGTGTATTTTTGTGATTTGGATGTATTTCCCATGCATGATTTTCCTGTTTGGACCTTTCGGTCTTGATTACCTGTTAGGATGCTATCTACTTTCCCATGCCTTGTATTATAGAATGGTGTTACTGTTGTTCTATTATGTTGTTGTGCTGTAGAAATCTAGCCAAGTATTTCTTGAGGTTCACCTGGCCGTTACGCACTGCTACACTTGCTTGACTTACACAGGGACGTGAGGACCTAGTGTATAGACAATAGGGAGATTGGACATTGAGGGCTTCTCTAGAGTGTCTATTTTACTTACGATGCAAGACCACAGAAGGAATTGATGATGAGTTCTTCCCCAGAGTGTATGTAGTTCTTCGACCTGGGACACAAGGGGAATGAGACATTTAGTACTTCCCCAGAGTGCCTTTCAAACCATTATGAGACTATAGGGGGAATTGATGGTGATTGCTTCCTCAGAGAGTCTATGCTTATGCTGAACCAGAGGGGTTAGACTGAGTGTACTGCCCAGAGGGTTACTTGTACTCATTAGGTAGGACTAGAGGGGAAAGGTTGTGAGTACTTCCTAGAGGGTAACCTTCTATTTAGCTGCTTTCTTGTGTTGCTAGTTAGGACCAGAGGGGATAGGTTGTGGGTACATCCCCAAGGGTTACCTGTTGTGTTTATCTGCTTTGTTTAGAAGTTTCATGTTGAGTGATAATTGGAATTCTTTGATCTTTGTATTGTTTACTAATGAGTACTTCCTTGTTTTACTGCCTTCTGTATTTTTACCTTCCATATATTCAGTTGCTGTTAGGCATAGATCTCGTGGTGATTTCCAACTGAGATTTAGTCTTACACTCGTTTTGGTCAATGCTTTTGGGCCCAAACAGATTATATTGTTGCAGGTACAGATAAGGGCAAGCACCCTTCTACATCAGGAACCTGACTTGTTGTGGAGTTGGAGAGCATGGGACCAAGCTATGTCTTGCGATGCTGAGGAGTTTAAATTCTTTCTTTTGCACTTTGGTTTAGTTCTTTTGAATTCTAGCATTGTGACTTGTTTGGATGTTTTCCTAGACATATGTATCATGCATAATTTTGTATATGTTATCCTGTTTATTCCTTCAGTTTTATGTTGTGTGTCGTTATTAATGCTTATACTCTTGTATGTATTTTTTTACTTCCACTGAGTATTATTCCAATGAGGGAATAGTTTCCCCACTATCACACCCAAGACCCTCACTTCTAGTTGGCATCATCTGGCATTTGGGGAAATGCGCTTGAGGCCATGTGACCAATCGGGTACGGGGAGCCTTTGGGTGGCTTCCAGAACCGAGACGTTACAAAGTGGTATCAGAGGATTCTTTTCTCTTGATTTATTATTTGGATCCTTTAGCTGGGGAAATGAAGGAATAGGTAATTTCTAATAAGTTGTTCCTGGGAGTAGCTAACCCGTGCACATGGAAAAGCCAATCTACCTTTTTTATTGAAATTTCTTCTGGTTTTTCAAGTTTACGGTTGATCTGATTTTCACCATTGGGTGACTCAAATGTTTTGTATTATTATTTTTGAAGTTATTGAGGTTTTATTTCTATTTTAGCACGATGAGATGTGGGTATTCCATCTCAGGCATCATATATGCACTTGTTAGAAATGACATTTCATGCATTCCAGTCATGCCATCTAGGATGCATCTGTGATTGCATGTTGTTATGATAACTGTTTTATAGAATATTCACATTGTTGTGATAGATTCCTTGATAAAAATACATGATGTTTGATAGAGTATTGTTTGTGTAATGTTTTTTGAATAAACACCAAGATTTGGTTCTTGAGGTGTTATGGGCCCTCATGGACTGGAATTTGGTGGATCGTTGAATTGTTTACCTTGTTATAGCATGTTTAAGCTTCAAAGATTTGATTCATGGGGAGTATGGACCCTAACGAATCATAATTTGGAATTTAAATGTTAGTTTCAATTTTTTCTGGGTTTCAGATTAGTTTCTGAGGCTAACTGCCCAGAAAACCACATAATACACGCCATGTAGTTTTTACTACATGCCTTGTGTTCTTCTGTTTGGGTAGAAATGATTTTTCTTAAGTACACGACGTGTACTCTGTGTACATACCGCGTAGTCTCTAACCATATCATAGGTCGTGTGGGAAGAAAAATAGGTTTGAGAAATCTTCGTAAGACACACCGTGTACTAGATGTTCACGCCGTGTGTAGAGACCCTATGTCAACCAGTGTGACTAATGACACAGATGGATGAAAACTTAAGCTATACACACTATGTTAGGACTAAAAACACCATGTAGTCTAACCCAAGTACATGGCTGTGTTACTAACAACATGGGTCAGTGTTATCCTTTCACGTACATGTCGTGTCCTCCTTGAAAATGCCTTGTAGAGTGAGCCGTGTGTCAGGACATATCACTGACAACACGGGCCAGGTGAATCTTGGCAAGCACACGTCATTTCTATCTTGAACACGCCATGTAGTCTTGTCTTAGGAGAGCCAGTATACATAGCCATGTAGAATAACTAGGGTAGGGAAAGAGGATTCAATGACATTTCGTGTGTTAAGAAAACACACCATGTGTCTGGGGGTGTTACATGACGTGTAGGAATTGTACACGCTGTGTAGTCGTGTTTTGTAAAACTTGAATGTTTTCATTATCTTGTTACCTTATTAAACTTCTTTTTTTCAGTCCTTAATAATCTTGATCTATGGTGTGCGCTTGACCTTGCATATTCATGCCACTGAGACATCCTCTACTTGTACACCAGTTGTCAGGCAATGATCAAACACTAGACATGGCTGATAAAGGACCACCTAAAAATCCCCCAGTGGTACCAGACTCAGCACCAGCCATTGTACCTGACATGGGTGCAGATGCACAGTTCGAGCAGGGATTTCTGAGGATGATGCAGACCTTTCAGGGAGTGCCGCCTCCTGCCCTGTCGATGGCTGATTTGACATGGGTCTTCTAGTAGCAACATCCTCCTACTTTCTTAGTGGAAGGAGGAACTTAGGCTACAGAGTCATGTCTAGAAACCATTTTTATGATCTTTGAGCTTCTAGAGATGCCTCTAGAGAGGAGATTCAAGCTCGCTACTTATATGCTTCGGGACTCCACCAAGAGGTGGTGGGATGTGATCTCAAAGGCGGGACGCCAGCAGGTTATGGCATGGGATTCATTTCTGCGCATCTTCTTGAATACATCTATCTGGAGACCCTGAGGTCCGATCAAGCCTGGGATTTTATGAGTCTGGAGAAGGGTACCCTTTCTTTTATGGAGTATTCCTCCCACTTTACTGAGCTGCAGTGCTTCATATCTATTCCAGGAGTTGATCAGTTGTTCATGGAAAGGAAGTTCTAGGATGGTCTGAGGCATGACATCAAATCACAGGTGAACATCTTCCGGTCAACTTCTATCACTTATATAGTCAACCAGGGACTGATCACAGAGCGCAATATGAGGTATTCAGGATTTGTGATCTAGGTCAGCTCTGTATCTGGAGTTAGCATCCCAATTACTGACAGTTGGAAGTGCCACATGGAGTCTTCACGTGGTGATTCAATGAGGAGAGACACTTCTTCTTGTATCTTTTTGGTGTGATTATAATGTGGGAAGAGTGGTCATACGAGGCCACACTACCCGAGAGACCCAGTGTAGTGACGATCATGCAGCAAGTTGGGTCACCTTCAACGCTTCTGTCAGATCTTCTCACTAGTAGCCGGTGAAATTGGTTCTTCAATGACTCTGCATTCGGAATCAGAACCACCCGTTTCTCACCAGTCATGGGACTTCATAGATAAACATTCCTCAAGTGGTGGATCATTTCAGGGATGTATTTCCAGAGGAATTTTCAAGTTTGCCTCCAGAGCGAGAGGTAAACTTATCGATTGAGCTTGTGCCAGGTGTGGAACTAGTGTCCATTCCTTCTTACAGGATCGATACACTAGAATTGTAGGAGATCAAGAAGATGTTGGAGGAGTTTCAGGAAAAGAGTTTCATCTGACCCAGTACTTCTCCTTGGGGTTATCCTGTCCTATTTGTGAAGAAGGCAGATGACACCCTCAGAATGATTGTGTATTATCGGAAGTTGAACCAGTTGATGGTCAAGAACTGATATCCTTTACCAAGGATTGATGATCTATTTGATCATCTTCGAGGATCCTAGGTGTTCTCAAACATTTACATGAGGTCTGGTTATCATCAGTTGCATGTTAGACCATCAGATATACCGATTACGACCTTCCAGAGTAGGTATGGTCTATAAGAGTATATGGTTATGTCGTTCGGCCTCACGAATGTGCCAGTAGTTTTCATGGAACTGATGAACCAAGTGTTCCATCCATACATGGATTCCTTCGTGGTGGTCTTCATGGATGATATCTTGGTGTACTCTCACAATCGACATGACCATGTTACCCATCTTGAGATTATTTTGAGTGCACTGAGAGAGCATCAATTATATGATAAGATCTCAAAATTTCACTTTTGGATGGATATGATTAACTTCTTAGGTCATGTTATCTCAGATACAGGAGTGTTAGTAGAGCCAGAGAATGTGAAAGAAGTAGTTTCCTGGGTGCAGACAAAGATCATCTTTGAGGTTCAGAGATTTCTAGGGTTGGCTAGATACTACAGATGTTTTATATAGGACTTTTCATGCATAGAAGAGCTACTGACGAGTTTGACTAAGAAGGGTGTGAAGTTCTTATGGTCAGAGTCTTGTGAGTCAACCTTTCAGAAGCTAAAAGGGAGGTTGAATTCGGCACTGATGCTAGTATTTCTAGATTCGAGCAATAGTTGTACAATTTATTATGATTCTTCAGGTATCGTGCTTGGAGTTGTGCTTATGTAGGGAGATGGAGTCGTTGTGTACGGGTCTCGACAGTTGAGGCCACATGAGAGGAATTACCGGATGCACGATCTGGAGTTGGCAGTTGTTGTTCATGCCTTATGTTGTTGGAGGAATTACCTTCTAAGAGAGCATTTTTTGGTTTTTACTAACAAAATATTCTCAAGTACATCTTCACCCAGCATGATCTAAATTTGAGACAGTGAAGGTGGCTTGAGTACCTACTGTCCTTTGACTTTGAGCTTGCCTATATGCATGGGAAGGGCAACATAGTGGCTGATGCATTGAGTAGGAGGAATCAGATACAGGCAGTTTGGGAGGCCAGAAGTGAGTGGAAGCTTATAGCTTTATTCTCTAAGATGCATTTTGAGGTGCATGACAGACAGGGGTAGTCTTTTCTATCTTATGTAGTCATTACCTCTACTCTTATTGATCGAGTTCGGATGAGGTAGCTATCAGATCCTGAAGGCCTAGTCCTAAGGGATAGTGTGTTAGGAGAGGACCCTATTCTTGTATAGACTGTAGGCTAGGATGAGGACCTGCGTATCTAGGAGCACGTATGGGTTCCAGAAGATATATGCGAGGAGCTAATGTAGGAATTTCAGTTTGGGAAGTTCATCCTGGAATCACCAAGATGTATTGTAATCTACACCATCAGTATTGGTGGCCAGGTATGAAGAGGGATGTTGTTGGTTCCGTCATGAGGTTCTCAACTTGTCAGCAGGTGAACGAGGAGCATCAGCAACCAGGAGGTCTTTTACAGCAGTTACACATTCTCGATTAGAAGTGGAATGATGTTGCGATGGACTTCGTGAACGGTTTGCTGAGGTCGCCTCAAGGGAATGACGCAGTTTGGGTTGTAATTGATAGACTCACAATGTTTTCTCACTTCGTTCCAATCAAGGAAACCTTCATTTTTATGATATGGGACGATTATACATCCATGAGATTGTACATCTACTTGGAGTTCCACACTCCATTGTTTCAGACAGAGATGCTCGTTTTACCTCTCGGGTTTGGCAGGGGCTTCAGAAGGATTTGGGTACACATGTACTTTTGAGTACGACTTACCACCCCCCGATAGATAGCTAGTCCGAGCGTATGATTAAGGTGCCTGAGGACATGCTCATAGCATGCATCCTAGATTTTGGAGGTTCTTGGGAGAAGCATATACCTATTTTAGAGTTTTCCTACAACAACTGTTTTTAATCAACTATTCAGATGACACCTTATGAGTCTTTGTACGGTAGACCATGCCGATCACCCTTATGTTGGATGGAGGTAGGAGAGGTAGCTTTTCTAGGAACTCGTCTTGTTCAGGAGACCACAGAGTAGATAGATTTGATTCAGAAGAGGATGGATATTGCACAGTATCATCATAAGTCTTATGAAGATCAGCATAGATGACCTATGGAGTTTGAGGTCGGCGGTCAGGTTTTCATGCAGGTCACACCAAGGTTGGGACACAAGATGATTAGGAGACTGGGTAAGCTCTCTCCAAGGTACGTTGGGTCATTTGAGGTGTTGGATAGAGTTTGGCCGGTGGCCTATTAGTTTCAGTTACCTCATAGGTACCGGGGTATGCACAACATTTTCCATGTTTCTCAGCTTCGACGTTACTTTTCAGACCCATATAATGTTTTCCAACTATAGGAGGTTGAGTTGTATGTGGACGAATCTTTCGAGTAGCACCCTATCTGGATTGTTGATTGAAGTATGAATGTTCTCCATGGACAGTATGTTCCTCTGGTATGGGTGTTATAGCGTCACGGGTGAGTATATTACGAGACATGGGAGAGGGAGGCTGATGTATGATCATAGTGGCCGGAGTTGTTCAGGGTTTCTTCTTCTACGTTGCCTTGATAGGGAAATTCGGGGATGAATTTATTTAAGAACGGAAGTTTGTAAGGACCTGGATCTTATTTTTAGGTATGTTTTTCGTTTTTCAGGTGTTTTTGAGAAAAGTGGAGTTTCTGAAAAATTTTGAAGTACACGTCGTGTACTTTGTGAGTACATGCCATGTACTCGGTTACTGCGGGTAGCCATGTGCTGGCCATGTAGTGGCCTTTCACACATCTATGTGGGATAACCTGGCGTCCGCCTATTATAGAGTACAGAAACGGCTTGTACACACTGTGTACTTCAAAAGTACACACCCTCTATTCTGTTTATTTCCTTAAACCAGGGTCGCGTCTGATGGACAGTACCATCTTTTTCTCAACCTAGTTCTTATGAGAGTGCCAAGTAGCCACTGATCGTTGATGAGCCCTTAGCTGAGTGTCTGTCCTTTGAATCAAACATTTACGGTTGCGTTGGAATCACATCAGTGAGTTCTCTCTCCTCCTAGAGCACCATACCTTGATTTCACTTCTTTCGTGAGTTATCATGGCTTAAACGTTTTATATGTTTTCGTAGATCAATGGAGTTCAAAGGTGATTCAAGACTCGTGGTTCAAGTATATTTATCTCCGAATGCCAAGGTTGGTGTTTTGGGACTTTATGTTGAAATTCTTTGAGTTTTATGTGAAAATTTTCCAAATACCCATGAACGAGGTACTGCGTGTTTACATTTTCAGCCCTATTATTTATCTTCTATGCTGGTATGCCCAAGTAGCTAATTATTGATCAAGAATAGGGTGAATTTCTATGCTTTGGATGTATTCCCATGTATGTTTTTCCTATTTGGACCTTTGGGTCTAGATTACCTATTAGGTTTCTATCTACTTTCCCATGCCTTGTATTGTAGGATGGTGTGATTGTTGTTCAGTTATGTTGTTGTGTTATAGAATTCTAGCCAAGTAGTTCTTTAGGTTTACCTTGGCCGTTACGCACTACTACACTTTCTTGACTTACATAGGGCTGTGATAACCTTGTGTATAGACCATAGGGAGAATGGATGTTGAGGGCTTCTCCAAAGCATTTGTTTTACTTACGATGCAAGACCACATGGGGAATTGACATTGAGTGTTTCCCCAGAGTGTATGTAGTTCTTCGACGTGGGCCACAGGGGGAATTAGACATTCATTGCTTCCCCAGAGTGGCTTTAGTACTATTAATAGACAATAAGAAGAATTTACAGTGAGTTCTTCCTTAGAAAGTCTATGCTTAAGCTGAACCAGAGGGGTTATACTGAGTGTACTGCCCAGAGTGTTGCTTATACTCATTAGGTAGGGCAAGAGGGGATAGGCTGTGAGTACTTCCCATAGGGTTACCTTGTGTTTATCTAATTTTTTTTTGGCTGGGTAGGACCAGAGGGGATAGGTTGTGGGTACTTCCCAGAGGGTTACCTATTGTGTTTATCTTCTTTGTTTAGCTGTTGCATGTTGAGTGGTAATTTTAATGCTTCGATCTGTGGATTGTTTACTAATTAGTACATGTTTGTTTTACTACCTTCTGTATTTTTACCTTCCATATATTCACAGACTATTAGGCATAGATCTCATGGTGGTTGCCTACTAGGATTTAGTCTCACACCCTATTTGGGCCATGCTTTTGGGCCCAAATATATTATATTTTTGCAGGTATAAATAATGGAAAGTGCCCTTCTACTTCAGGTACTTGACTTGTTGTGGAGACGGAGAGCATGGGACCAAGCTATAGCTTGAGATGCTGAGGAGTTTATCTGCTTTCTTTTTCACTTTGGTCTAGTTCTGTTGAATTCCAGCATTGTGACTTGTTTGGCTGTTTTCCTGGACATATGTATCATGGATCATTTTATATATGTTCTCTAGTTTATACCCTTGGTTTTATTTTGAGTGTCATTATTACTTCTTCCACTTTTTTATGTATTTTTTTACATCTCTCGAGTACTATACCAATAAGGGCATATTTTTTCCACTATCACACCCAAGGCCCTCACTGCTAGTCGACAGCCTTTGGTGTTTGGGGAAATATGCTTGGGGCCATGTGACCAACTAGGTACGGGGCGCCTCTGGGTGGCTTCCAGAACCAAGAAGTTACATTTAATATATCATATACTTTTTTAGCCATTCACCCATTAAAAAATGATAATGTCAGTTTTACATAAGAACTACTTACCGTCTCTATAAAGCAATGGAATTGATTTTTCATGTCCAAATTTAAAAACTTATTAAAAAAATGTATATGATGAATAAATATTATATTTATATTTTTAATATTATTATTTATATGATGAATCTATAACCTTTTTATAATAACTATTACTTACATGAGGAATAATTCATGAGAAAACTAATCAGATAACACCTAAAATAATGACAATAATGAAATATTTATTGAATAACGAGTGATAAGATATTATACGTAGATGGTATATGATATTATAAATATTAATATGGTTACTTTATAAATTTATAAAATTTATAAAATCATTATACATAAGGTTAAATCATGTTTAACTATGTGAGGGTGTGAGGTAAGGGATCTCAGCTCAATTTCTACTTTACTAATACATATTTGGTATTATGTACCAATTTAATTCTATATGGTTTATATACATAAAATTTTATTTTTTTAATGTGAATATATTTTTATTAATGATGATTTATGTTTCAATTAATTTTTACTCATTTAATAGGTTAAAATTTAAAAGATACCAATGAGGTAAGTAATTATTAAACAATCTCATTTTTCTAGAATTGATTATATTTTTTAATTAAAGGAATATAATAATATTTCCATAATAAAATCACTAAATTTTATTTTACTATGTATATATAAGTATTTTCATTCTTTTAATACATATTTTATCTCTTTGGATTTTAGATCATGAAACTAAATGATTAAAATAAAATCGAATCTTATTTATCATTTAAATCAGGTATATTTTTTCATCCATGTCCAAAAAAAATATTTTTTTTAAAAAAGGCCATTATATTTTCTTAAATGATTTACTAATGAAATTTTATATATCTTTGATTTTTAAAATGTTTTAAATTAATATTTATTCAGTTTTTTGAATGTTTCATTTTCAAATTTTGTTTACAAAAAAGTAAAAATGAATGTTTCATTTCAATGGATGTGGTGTTAATATAAATTTTCAATGACATAACCATTACATGATATATAGATTCTTCTACATGTTTTTTATGGTTTAAAATATTATAATATTCAAAGAAAACTTGTTTTAAAAATTCCATTACATTTTATTTTATTCTACAAAACACATTAATTTATTAAAAAATATATATTTATTATAAATTGACAGTCATTTTTATCTCTTATTAATTTTTTGGTAATTAACATTCTATTGAAACATTAAATTTATTGAAATAATATTTAATTTAATGTTACATTTATATTAAATACCATTGTTCTTTGTATCATGTATTTTCTTGTTTCCTAAACCATATTGCATTAAAAAATGTGGTGTTTTACTATGAAATTTATTTTATTGAATGTGAATATCTTAATATTTCATATACTTTAAACAATATAGATATTTATTGATAAAGGAAATTTTTTATGAATTAAATTTAACATTTAATATATGAGTAATGCATTAGAAAAGCAGTGATATATGAGGCATTTAATTACATATCCACTGGACGTATCAAAAGGACTCATTAAACAAACAAATTAGATAACATTATTAAATGGTTTTTTGGTGTCTACCTATACATAGATAAAAATATCTTGGCATAGGTCCTTGGGGGAAAATATGGAAATATGTCTAAGGTCATGATGTCCAGTATGATGAATTTCCTTCATTGATAATCCAATTATAATTATCCATGAGTTTATTTCATTGATATGATCCAAAAATGTATTTATTACTCATTTTATTGATTAAATGAAATTTATTTTAAGTTATTTACCATTCCATATTGCTTATTAATTATTTAATCATGAAATAATTCATTTTACGTTACTCTTACTAAGAATATGATATCACCTATATTTAGTTGTCATTTCCCTAGGAGGTGAAGAATAAATATTTGAATGAGTTTCAACGTTGTAATGATTTTGTTTATAATTTATTTAAAATATAAAAAAATGGGAATCATATATTTATTTAGTTATTCAAAACCACTAAACATATCCATAATTGGTACTGTAATCCCTTTTACCATATTCTAATATGATAAAGTATTAATCAGATTTGTGCTACTATATTTGGGGTTGATACATTATGGGTGAAGACAGTTCCACCTGTCAAGATCCTATAGAGGAATGGAAAGATCAAGGGAAAATATTGGTATTAGGAGTTAGGTATTTGGTCGTAGTGGTATGATTTTATCTATAGAATATTATTAATGATGAGTAGTCTTTATAAGTTATATAATAATGGCTTAATGCTTCATGTATAATATGAGTTAATTTTAGTTTTTAATCATGTGTTTTTTAACTATGATATGATGAGGATGATTTTTTAGTGTTTGTGATTAGGTTTGGATAGTTTTAGGGGTTTTAAGGGTTCATTATTGAATCATGGTTTTCCCAAACTATATAAATTCTCTATAAAATTGTGTGGCTAGTGGTAGAATCACTTAGGGGGCATGATTATGAACCTCCATTTTTCAAACTGTGCAACCACACTTTATAAATAGTGAAGCACATTCTAGTGTCCAAAATCAAAATTGGCACATGATTTTCCAAAATATGTTACCAAACTATACGGGTGCCCATGATTGGAAGAAATATTCATAGTGTTATTGTACAATTTAGAAAACCATGTGAAAAAATCATGATTTCATGGATTAATGATATGAAATATTTTATTTAACAAAAATTAACAACCTATTCTACATGTTATTATTCATAATTATATCCCTCTTGAGCCTGGAGAATCTACATACTTACATTAGTGTTTTAATCTCTTTCAAATATTGATTTTGAAGGATCATTGTGTTTTAATGGTCTAAAATTATGGTATACGATAAAAAAACATATGTTCTTTGCGTTTCTTCTAGATCTACACTTATTCCTTTGAGATTAATCATAGATCTAGAATACCATTTGTCGATCAATTGATTCTAAATCTAACTAACATTAAATTCTTGTATCATTTCTAGAACAACAGAATATCTAGAGTGATGGGGAAACCACCTTTGATCAATAATAATTAAAGCATAATTGGGGGATCCCAAGTAGTATATAGGTGTAGACCCTCCTCCATTTGCTTATAATATTTTTGAACCTTGTTCTAGAATCATGATGTGTTTAAAATAGTATTGGTTTTATGGGTTCTTGGTTTGTAGGCTGAATCTAGTTACAGCTTGGGTGTGACTTCGGAATCACTCCTCGATAGGATCATAGTTTTTCATCAACAATCTAAAGATTATAATTTATTTACCATTTAGGGATATTTTATATGACTTTTTAATTGTTGAGATACTTGTGTTGGTATATCTTGATTGAAAATTATTGATAGTGATCACATGTGTGTGTTTACCCTATAACATCAATGTATGTTGTATGATTCTAGGAGTATGATTACACAGTTTTTTATCCCATGTTTGATTTTGGTCACATGTACTTGTATACTACTACTATATCTCATAATGACATGCTATGTTATCCCTTCATAAGTTATACCCTATTATGTATAAATACCATTACTTTGGTGGTGTTTCATTTGGTACTCAGAACTTGTAGATTTTCATGAAATGGTTAACTATTATAGGAGGAGTGGAAATGCCATGAAATGATGATGAAAATGAACCTAACTATAATGTAGGGGAATGACGACCATGAGGCTAGACTCATGGAAGAAACATCAAGTGAATGATGAACACATGAAAAAAACCCAAGGCATAGACATGACATGATGGACTTATTTCCTGACTTGTGAACAATGATGGGGTATGATAGTCTTGTGGAATGACCCACAATGGAGGTGTAATACAAATACCATGTTACCCAATCTAACTAAATGCCAAGAGATTATCAAGATTCATGTTTAACATACTTGTGTCAAGATGTTGATAACTTTTGAAATTCTTTATGAAAATCCTTTTATCATGGTTCTAACACATCTATCGTCTAAGCTCATGGTTGTTTGGTCAGCACATGAATTCTCGAGATATGATTGTTAGCGCTTACTTTTGAATATACATTTATCATGGAATGCACTAGTAATACTTGTGAACTCATGTTATGGACATATTTTTTGTGCCCTGGTAGGTTTTATTACTCACATACTATATGAGAATCACCATGAGCATATAAAAATAATGGTTATAGATCCATATAATTGAAAGAGACTCGTGAAAAATTGTTGAGTTATGAATCATGGAGTCCGTAATGGAACCGGGATGAACTCTGGTTGACTCATTGGTGTTTCTTATTTTGTTTCCTTACACCTTTTTGAACAATGGTTGTCTTGATACATTGTAAGGTTGTTTTATTTTTTTCTGTTACATGGGTGAATTTATTTATTATATTGTGTATACTTTATCTTCCATCATGATACTACAGATTGTTATATTTTATTTATATTTATGGTGTATAGATATGATAATATTTTTTATAGTCTCTCCACTGCACCCTTAGACTCTTGCCACTAGTTGGTAGCCTCTCGTATATGAGGATATGTGAATTAGGTCTTACAAATCCTCCACTCAGGTTCTGTTCAAGAAAATCCTGGTTGGGGCATTAATTTTTTTAATAATAAAATCATATTAAATACACATGAACCCAATTCATACCTAAATTATATATAATATAAATTAAAATTTTAAATTAAAATGAGTTATTTACTTAAAATGAGTTCCATAATAGGAATAAAATTTATTATATGATGTATTAGGAATTCCATATATGAAAATATCAGTTTCATGTTTTCATTAAGGATCATATTATCATGTTTTACCATCTTGAAGATTGTTCTTAGTGTAACACCCTGATATTATAAAATAGGAACATCATGTTCAATAACATATATGACATGAAATACTAATATTAAGAGGTAATTTAGCACACTTATATTTTAGGGTATATTTATTTTTAAATAAATTCAATTTATTTTATATATTGTAATGCATGAAACACTTGGTTTCAATTAAACAAGATATTCAATTAAAATATTATTAATTAAACAAAACCATCATAAGCTAGTCGTTAATACAGTGGATATTAATAATAATAACTAAATTGTAGAAATTATATTCTAAACACAAGTATAAAATAAATTCAATGATTATTTGTTTCTTAGAAACAAAATAAGTAACTTTTAAAAGAAAAGGAATTATTTTTCAAAATAACTATATTTCTCTACAAGGAAAATTAGTCATGCTTTTCTTATATAATTAATAATATATTTTCACAACTTTTAGAAAATATATTTGAAAAAACTAAACTAAATTCATTTATATATAAATTTCAAAAATACCTTTCGGTGAATTTTTGGGATTTTTCTATAAATATTAATTTTCAATGGGTAGTGAAAAATATATATTTTTATTGAAAACTACCTTTTTCTATTATCGTATATATAAAGGTAAATTATATTTTTAATTGTTTTTAAGTAAACATAATTTAATTTATCTTAATATTTGACTCAATTATTTAATTTTAATTAATTTAATATTTAATTTTGATATTAAAACATTCTATACTTATGAGAATTTTCTCATTGAAAAACAATTATTTCTTCACATCTGGAGTTTAACATTAAATTGAATTATTATAATTCAATGAATTTAATTTGGAAAACTAGACTCTATATTTGTAATAATCATAATTTATGTCATCGAAAATGGTCAAATTTATTTTTTACCTCAATGAATAGTGAAAAAGGTAAAAATTAATTACCACAACTAAGAAAAAAATGGGTTTATCGGGGGTAAAATAAGAGGATAAGGGTTAAACATGGTATAAGACATGTAAAAACCATATTATATTGCCATATTTATACCTTATAACCCTTAAGTTGTAACAATGACCCATTTTTAGTCTTTTTTATGATAAAAATGTGGGTATCACATTATTTGTTTTAGAAATCCCATGTGTTTCCTCTCCCCCATTTATAAAAGGCCACCACTCTCCTCCACTATTCACACATCCAGAACCATTTATTTTATCCATTAACTACCAAAATAATTTCCTTAATTACCTCCACACATATTATAGGACTTTTTATTTTATGAATCCATCCAAATAAGTTATTAGGTATAAACCTAAAGAGGCTCTCTGAAGAAAAGGTTAAATTCTTAAACATGCACTTTTGTTTTATTTCTTCTCCCACCTCATTAAAAAAATATTAAATTATTTTTATATTATAATAACAAAACATTATTTATAAATAAATTTTATTATTATAAATTAATAACCCATATAAGTCTTCACTTCCATCAAATGGGAAACAAACCGATCAATTGTGTGTATGGCGGACTATCGCCTCAGAAATAAATGTAATTTATTTTTCATCACCACCTTTAAAGGAAGGATATATTGGTGGATTTAACATATTTATATAATATTTATGAAATTATTCTACTTCTAGTATTATTAAATCACATATAACTTCTTACATTCAATTTTGTTGGGATATCATAACATCGCTCGTGTGTACAGAGGACTACCGCCTCATGTAGATATTTGATTCATTTTTTCTTTTATGATTTACATGGAAGGTATTAAGGTAGAAGTTAATAAATATATTTCATATTAAAGATATAAAAATTCTTATTTATATATAATATCACATATAACTTCTTACGCCATAATCTATTGGAGAACAATAACATCGCTTGTGGGAACGTGTGGACCATCACCTCCACGTATCGAAGTGAAATGTTTTTCATTTTCTTTTTACATAGATAGTAATATGGATATTTTTTATTATTATAAATTATATATATAACATAATAATTATCGATAAAAATTGAAACAATATTCATGCATACGTAAGGCATATCTTCTCTATGAACATCGTGATTCATTTTCTGTCTCTAAGATTAATAGATTATTATTATATATATATAATGAATATATATGATAATTATATATTATTTAACATTATGGAGAGGATTTACCAATGATCGAATTAAAAGGACCAAAATTACTAAACTAAAACAAAACTGAAAAATGAAGCTATTATCACCTGAAATACTTATTTTAACAAATAATATTCAATAAAAGCATTATAAAAAACTATTATTAAGTCAAATATGGTTTGAGATATATTAGAATGGTTCAATAATATATTTAAAATAAACCTATATTTATTATATTGGTGGATCATATACTTTTAAGGAATTCAAACCTGAGGTAAGGGTTTCCCACCTCACTTTTACTTCAGTGAGGCACATGCCATATTCACCCCTTATTCATTGTTGTGTTGAATTTAATGAAACTTTTGAAAATTTATATCATGAATTTATCTCCCTTAATGGTATTTAAATTTTAATTCAAAGTTATTTATTTCATTGATCTTATGATTCAAAAGTTACAAAGTGTTAAGGGTTTATTTTACAATCTCATCATAACTCAGAGTTGATTTTATTTAAGTATCTAGTGGGGGAATTATTTGATATTAATATCTTAAAATAAATATATTTTCTTATAATATAGTTATTCATGACACTTTTTCAAGTATTGGTACTACTTTTCTTATTAATTTTATATAAAATTTTATAGAAATTGTTTCTAAGAAAATCCATCTTTATGAATCTCTTGGGTTAAAAATAATTTTTCATCAAAATCCATATTGACAGAAAATATTTTGAAAAATATTGTTAAAATTTAAAATATATTTTACTAAATTCGTTTTTTCACATTTTCAATTTTTAATTTTTATAAATGAATATTCATTCCATTATAAAAATAAGGCATGTTTGTCTTTTTCAATAAATATAAAAGGAATATTTTTTTTAACATGTATGACATATATATAATTTTATTTTTTCATGAAAAATCAACGTTTTAAAGCTTATTTTACACATTTAAAAATTTTATTTTCAATGAAATGTACTTTTTAAAAAAATTATCTTTTTCAAAAAAAAATATATTTTTAATGTTAAAAGGTTATTTTCTATAAAAAAAGTTTTATTTAAATTTTTATGGTATTTCTATTCATAAATTACGTCAACCATTTATTGTAAATATGATTCTTTGGGGATATGTTGTATTGATACAATCCTTATTCTCTCTTTGGATGGTTTATGATCATTTTTACAAAAGATTTAAAATTTTTATTACCTTCACTATATTTCTCTTGATGATAAAGGATTGTATTTATTTTATTGGGGTAAGTGTTAACATTTCATAAGTTAGTTTTATAATATAAATTTTTATGTTGATTATGTTGCACCCATATCCCATGCAGAGTGAATTGGAATTAAGAAGCGATGGGTGGGTCCTAGTTTTTGATATCCCCTCAATACATCGATAGGTCTCATAGAAAAATAGGTTGTCCAAATTAGATAGCTTTCTACCCATAGATTTAATATATCTTATAAAATTTCTTTTCAGTATATTTTATATGTATGAAATTATGAATTCTTTCATTATGAGATTAGTTATTAATGTCCATATAATTATTCAATTAGTTATAATATTCCTGGATATGTTTCAATATCATGTGAATATTTATATGTATTTGTTTTATTATAATCTATTTTTTTCATTATATGCTCAGTTCAATGATTATGTAACAATATTTTTAGTTATATACCATTCCATATTGACTATTTTTATTTATTCACGATAGTGTCCACTGTATGATCACTCTTACTAAGAATCTATTCTCACCTATTTTTTATGTTTTATTTTATCTGGGAAAATAGGAAGTGTTTTGTGACTAATATTTAGGGATTCACAATAGGTCATAATTAAATTCTAAAATAAATTTTTTTATGGGTTTTATGTTTTAAATTTTAATTTGAATTTACAGTATGTATCTTGTTTACCAATAATACTAACCTATTTCTTCCCTTAGGATGTGACTCTTAAATATTATTAAAATTTAATTAAGTGTCTACTGGCTCTAGGAAACTGAGTTCAGGGTCTCTATAGTTGGTATCCGAGGTTGGTTTAATAGAAACATTGGGAATTAGATTTTGGAAAATATAGATTAGGGATTATAACACTATTAATTAATTTATAGGGTTTGTCTAAGTATGTGATACCAACCAAATGTTTTGGTAAGGTAGTTATTATATATTATTAAATAAAATACATTCCTACTTTGATACTATAAGTAGAAGTGGTTTTGGAACAGATTTACCTAGGGGTAATAACTCTGAAAAAGAAATATCATTCATAACTCTAACATTACCTGGTACACAACGACTTTCCTTACTACGCACATGGTTTGATACTCCTAGGGGATGTTCATTGGTTAATTTACATTTTGTTTAAAAAATATTATGATGAATTCAAAAATATTTTTTTTATTTAAAAACCTTCCCAAAGAAACCATGATTTTGATTTTGATATTAGATATTCATAAATTGTTCAATTTATGTAATGTTTTTCACTAATATTGGCATTAAACATTATGTTTCATAATGTTATGATATAATCAACTATATTTTTTAATAAATGGTTCCTAGTGGAAGAATATTGAATTGTATCAATGCGTATAACCCAAGTAGGGATTACCCTCCTGGGAAATATAATGATGTTAGAGTTAGATACAAAAAAGGGACTATAGAAATTATAGTCATATTTGGGAAGATGAATTAGGTGATAAGAAATATCAATTCCTATATAGATAAGCCTACATAAACACCCAATAATTTAAAATTGTTAGATAAATTTATGAATAAAAGAATTTATCATTTAATGGGACTACAATTCCATTTATAGATGAGAATTGGATTTTTGTACTTAGAGAAGATAATTATCAGTTTGTAAAGAAATTAAAGGGAGAATGTTTTCAACGATATTTATTTTCTCTGAGGATATACAGATCAACAGTTTCCATTGATCCAAAAAAGGATGAAGAAGAAATAAAAAAATGGAGTGGAAGGATCTTAAGGTACTATTCTTTTAAAATGATTTTACTTGCAACCAAAATAATGGATATGGAGAGACAATTCTAGATTATAAGGAATAATGAAGACAAAAATGTTGCTAATTATGAATCCAACATTCCAATATTATGAGGTAAAGTGATGAACTATATAAAAAATCCAATGATTAATAATGGACATTTCTTTGATGATTAAATCTTATCCTTCGAAGGGAATTAGTCTTCCAAAAATTCCCATCGTTTTAAGATATAATATCATCTGCTATCAAGGAATAGACATTTAATTTGGTCAGACATATTTTCATAGAGTATTAAGGTTAACCAATTATGAAATGGATTGTGATGATTATAGGGAGTTACTATTGTGGTATTAGATATTATTTTACTATATTGTATAAATTTTTATAACTATTTTTCTTTTAGTAATGATATGATGAAAATTTTGTTTCTCTTTTATAGATCTTATGATTCGTTAAAATTTAATTTTAGTGCCTTAGTGATAAAAATTCCATTTTCTAATATTCATTTATTGGAAAAAGATATGAAATATAAATTGATAAAAGAAAAATATTATGAAATTGGTATTATGAAATATAAATATATCAAGTAATTTTATTTTTTTATATTCTTAGATAGTAAAATAATTTCACAAGTTTAGGAAAAGGACCTTGAAACAAAAAATGTTATCATTTTTCCTTCATATTCAATTAATCAAATAGACTTTTAAAAAATAAAATATTTATGGTGTTAAGGTCATTAAATATTCATTTATCCCTCGCTTATTTTGATCAATTATCTCTATCATTCTCTATAATTATTTAGACTTTTCTTCTATGTCTATATTATCATTTACCATCAATATTTCCCTACTTAGAAACCTAGTAATGCATTATTCTATATGACCATCATAAATCAATTTATATATTATCAATATGAAGTTTTATTAAAACATATTATGATTTGGATTTCTAATTAAGGATATTTTCATATTTGAAACCCGTGATTATTGAGATAAAGTTTAAATTACGAGGATAGAATTTATTTAAGGGGGTAAAATTTAACAGCCTAATTTTTTAAAAGAGATAAGTCATGTTTAATAGAATATATGACATGAAACAACATGAATATGAGATAATGGAAAATATAATAATTTATGACATATTTAATTTTAAATATATTAAATCCCTTCGATAACATGTGATGCATGCCACACTGGGTTTAAATGAAACATGATACTCTGTTAAAAAAATTTATTTATATATGACTATTATAACATAGCCATCAAGATAGATGGGATTAATAGTAATAACTATGTTATGAAAATTATATGGTTTAAAAATTTATAAAATAAATTCAATGGCTATTTATTTATTAAAAATTAAATAAGAACCATTTGAAAGTTAAATAAATTTTTCTAGAAGACTATATTTTTTTAAAAAGAATATTAGTTATGCTTTATGCACATAATTTAAAATTATATTTTTAACTATTTTTGAATATTTAGTTGAAAAAATAATATTTTTTATTTACATATAAATTTCAAAGTTATATTTTGGGGAATTTATGAATTTTTTCTGAAAATGTAATTTTTTTATTAATAGTGAAAATACTTATTTTTATTGAAAACTACCTTTTGATTAAATTATTTAAAAGTTATATTATATTTTAAATTAATTTTAAATTAGAATTGGTTAAGTAGTATTAATATTTAACTAATTTCGTTTATTTTAGTTAATTTAATATTGAATTTTTATTTTAAACCATTCTATAATTATAATAATTTTCTCTTTAAAAAAACCTCTCATTCACCACATCTACATTTTAATTCTAAATTAAATTTTTACACTAATGTGAATTTAATTTTTTGAAATAAATTACATAATTTGAATAAATATAATATATATTATCTAAAAAATTAAATTTAATTTTTTTACTATACATAATAGTAAAATTTGTAAAAACTAATTAACACGGTTAACAAAAAGATTATCTTATAGGGGGTAATCTTGGAAGAGAAAGGATTAAGATATCCCTAATATTGTAAAAACATATTTTTCCATATATATACCATAAAACTATAATTTTTGAGAATTTTCCATTTTGGAGGCTTGTGGCATGAGAAGAATATGGGTGTCACTTTATCATTTCAAAATTCCAATGTGTGTCCTCTCCCCCACTTATAAAATATCACCCCATATCATCCCCTCTTCACACTTAAAACCCCCTTTATTTCAGCCAATAAATACCCAAATCCCATATTTTATTCCCTAACCACATCCTATATTATATATTTTTATTATGAATCCCTCCTATAAAGAATTTAATTATTAACCTAAAGTGGCTCGTTGGCTAAGAGGTAAAATTATTAAATGTGTTTATTTATTTTATTTCTTCTTTACCTCCTTAAAAAATTATTCAAAATGATAATATAATAAAAACAGTATAGAATATATATTTATATGTTATTATGTTAGTGACATATCATGGGTCCCTCTCCACTTCCATCAAAATGGAAATGAAACTGTCGATCGTGTGAACAACGAACTACCTTCTCGTGAACCGATGTAATTTTTTCCATCATCACCTTTTAAGGATGGATATAATGAAATATTTAAAATATTCATATGATATTTATGACATATTTATAAATATTTTATTATTATATCACATATAACCTCTTACTTTCCATTCCATGGTGGATATGATAATATTTCTTGTGTGTATGATGGACTACCACCACACAAAACAATCTGATTCATTTTTCTATTACACTGTACACGATGGGTATAAAGGTTATAGTTAATTAATATATGTTATATTTATGATATAAATATACATATAGAAATATAATACAACATTTAACTTCTTACATTCTAATTCATTGAAAAACAATAATGTCGCTCATGTGCATGTGTGGACTACCTCCTCCACATAACAACATGAAATGTTTTTTATTTATCTTATACATGGATTGTAATGAGGATTTATTTTATTAATATAAATTCTATATATGACATAATAATGATTCTATAAAGATTAATTAAAATTTATTATTCTTTCATTGTATCTATCAAGAAAAATGGAAAAACGTTCATGCATACGTATGTGCTTCCTTCTCCACGAATGGTGTACTCCATTTTCTATCAATAATAATAATATATTACTATAAATAAATATATAATAAATATATATTATATTATATAATTTTTAAAATTATGTATATTATGTAACCACAATCAAATTAAAAGGGACATAATTAGGGAACTAAAACATACATGAAAAATGAAGCTAATATCACCCGAAACAAGGATTTTAAGAAAGAATTGTCAATAAACAAGTGATAAAATACTATAAATAAATAATTTATGATATGATAATTATGATCATGGTTATTAAATAGACATATAATGAACCTATATTTATTATTGAATACTTCAAACACATATGATGGAAGTCGAACATGAGGTCTGGGTATCTTGTCTCACTTTTACTTCTGTGAGACACACCCCATATTCACCACTTATTAATTTTTTTTGTGTATATAATTCCAATTTTTATATTTTATATCATTAATATAATTCTATTAATATTATTTAATATTTTATTTTATTTTATTTCTTTCATTGGGACTATGATTCAAAAGTTATCAAAGTTGTAAGGGTTTATTTCTTAATAGCATCAATATAAAAGATTCATTTTTAAGTCTCCATTAGGGGATTTGTTTCCAAATTTATATACTAAAATCAATAAATTTTCTTATCCTCTATTTATTCAGGATATTTTTCAATTAATAGTGCCTATTTTACACTATTTGGTACTTAAAATTGTTGAGAAAATGTTTTTAATAAAACATGACTTTATTTATCTCTGATGTCAAAAACCTTTTTCAACAAAATCCAGTTTTTTAAAAAAGTTTTTAACCTTTTATAATTGATTAATTAAAGACATTTTTACCCAATTTTTTTTAAATATGGTTCGAAAGGAATCTTCAGGTCATTTTCATAAAAAGGAACTTTTGTCATTTACCAAAAATGTAAAAGGAATCTTTATTTTGATATGTCTGGAATGAATGGAATTTTTTTATTTTTATGGAAAATTAATGTTTTAAAAAAAATTACCCATTTTGAAAGTTAATTATTAATAAAAATATTTTCAAAAAATTACGTGAACTTTTAGTTTTAAAAATATTTTCAATGTAAAAAGGTTATTCTCCTTAAAAATGTTTTCAATTTCAATTTCAAGGCATTTTTATTTATAAAATACATCAAAAAGTTATTGTGAATATGATACACTATGGATATTATGTATTGATATCTTAATTATTATTTCTTTTAGTGGTTTATTATCAGTTTTATATAATATTTACATTTTTTATGTCATTCATCACATTACCCTATATGGTTATTATTATTATTTTTAGTTATGGTAGGTATTAATATTTTTTATGTTATTTTTTCAATATGAATTTTTATATTGATTATATTTTACCCATTTCATATGAGGAATGAATTAGAATTATTAATTTATGGGTGGGAACCACTTATAGATAGCCCCTCGATGTATTTATAGGTTTCATGAGACAAATCAATTGGGAAAATTATGTAGGTTTCTACCCACAAATTTAAATTTTCATATAAATGTTCTTTACAATATGTTTCATATATCTATAATTATGAATTCCGTATTTATGAGAACATTTAATGATTTCAATGTGATTATTTTATTAATTAAAATATCCATTGATAATTTTTAAGCCCATGTGATTATTTATGTGGATTTATATTATCATCATTTATTTCTTCCATAATAGTAGTAGTTTATTAATTAAAAGGAATGTTTTTCTATTATTTACCATGCCTTTTTTGTTATGATTATTTATTCATGATTGATTCCATTGTATTCTTACCCTTAATAATCATATGATCTCATGCCTTTCTTATGTTTTATTTTCCACAAGATACGAAGAAGGGGTTTTGGATTGATATATTGGGATAGGCTATGAGGAATAATGGAATTCTCAAATAAAAAAACATTATCAATTTTATTTTTTCAATCGTAATGTAAATTTTAAGTATGTATCTATTTTACCAAGACTACTAAATTATTTAGTCCTTTTGATATGGTTCATTTTATCTTATTCTAAAGTAACAATGTAACCACCAACTTCAAGATACTAGAGTAATGTTCTTTACACTCAGTGACTCTGAAAATCACTATCCCCTTGACCCAAAAAAAACACAAAAAAATATTATAATCCAAAATTAATATTTTAATAATAAAATTTTAAAATTAAAAATTAGGGTGTGACACAATATGACCTCCTTGGTTTAATGTAACATCAGGAGTCCTATCCTACTATAGTCATAAAAAATATAGTGAAATATCTTTCACCTTATGTTAATAGATGATTCATTATACCACATACATTAGCATAAATCAAATCAAAAAATTATTGATCTTAGTTGTTCTTTTCTTGGGAGTGTTTTTTCACTACATTTTCTCTTATACAAGCATTAAAAGTTTTCTCAGAATCATTACTTAAATTTGGAATTTTCCCTGAATCCTTTTTATTGAATAACTTTTCCATTATTTTAGGATGTAAGTGATCGAGTCTTCAATTACAAAATCTATTCTCCTTTTCTAACATAAGGAAACAATTAATATCCTAGATTTCTAATAAATACCAATTTTAATTATCCATCAAAACTATATTTAGACAATTTCCTAAATTTATTTTGATTAGGTTTCTATTTCAATTGAATGTAACTTTGATTCCTGATTCACAAAGTTGGATTTCACTTAAATATTTTATATAAGTATATCCATATAGTTTACCAATTTTTTAAATTAATCTATAGAAAACCCTATTTTTTGGATTCTATTAATCTATATTTCAACATAATTGTCAAAATTAACCATTTTATCAACAAAACATTCCACATTCTGCAAGAAAAATATCATAATTATCCTTCTACATACTCACCAAGATCTTCCACTGAAACCTATTTAAAAAAAATTTCCCTAATTTTTAATTATATTCAGGGGAAAATTCCTTAACTATTTTTATGTATTTATCTTAACTTTTATCACCTTTAAGTGTTCTTATACACCTTGTAACAATGATTCCAAGATTTCCATAATGAAAGTATCAAATTGTAGCTTTCTAAACAAAAATATTTATTTATATCTATTGAATTTACTTTCCAAAAATGATAAAAACTAATTTCTGACATCCTATTTTTCATTTACACATTAATTAACATCTAGTTTCTCCATTTACATAAATTCAATTTCTTTTAATGAATATATCTTTTCACTTTCTATCTTTACTCACATTTTTTAAAATCCTAACTTTATATTTAAATCATCAAATGATATATTTATAATGAATAATTTTTAAAGTGTCAAAAAAAATTCATTTTTGAAAGGTGAAAATCATTGATATAATTTATACACCATTAATTTCATCATAAATTCCACAAATATATATAATAACCTAAATGTATCGACTGAAGAAATCGATAATATTTTCATTATAACTCATCTTTTAATCATAAAGAATGTTATGAATAATATATAACTTTGCATCCTCCAATTTTATATTACCTTTATAGATATTATAAAATTTATCCAATGTTTAATTAGTATATGCACAACTCATCACCTTTATGTATATTTGGTTCCATAATTCTTTGGATGATTCATTTTGTGGTTGTGCATTAGCATTGAGTAAAATATTATCTATTTTATCCATAGACAACTTCATATAATCACTCAAATTTATTCCATGAATAGATGTATAAAATAAATTATGGCCAAGAGACTATAAATACACCCTCATTTGATTCTTCCGGATTTAGTAATTGCAATAATCAAACAACAGAACTTATCTCACATTTATTTTATTCTTCTTTTAAGAAATATTTTATGTATAGATTAACTAAGAATAACCATGTTTTTTGATTCCATTTGTTGCAAACGAAGTTCAGAAACACACAATAAAATTATGGGGGTGGAATTGAGAATTTTATTTTTTTCTTTTCCTTAATAGATCTTATAATTTAATAGAAGATAATTATATAAACTTGTCATAATAAAAAATAACTCTAAAGATTCCAATAACAGAAAATAAATTTATGATCACAATTATTTTACTTAGTACACCACTATGAGATACTCAAAAAAGCATACATTGATGATATGTTGATGTAACAAGAGAATAATTACTCACTGTTTTTATTAAAATTGTTAATTAAAGGATGGCTAATAATCCAGGGGCCACTCTATGACATCCACAATTTTTAAATCTGTGTTCACTTTTAAATATTGAAATATAATTTCTTGGTGTCGCACTTGTTCATGTGTAATAAGGGTAATTTTTCCTTCAATTATGTTTTTTAGAGTTTTTAGGCAAAGGGGATACACAATGGTTGAAATAAGGACAATAACTAGTTAATAGAGTGAAATAAACAATCAAGGGTGCTGGTTGTGGGATCTGTATTTTTATAGATCACAGTGGTTAGTTACTGGTACCCATATTTTGGCTTCATTAAGGAAATTTATGGATTTTTAATATAATTCTACTATTAATCGAAACCCTACCTAATTACAATCCTAATGTGACTAGATCATCCCATATATGTCTCCCTTGGTTCCCTAGTCATCCCCTTTTTATCCTCTTGGATGATTCTAGTCTAGAATGACAAGAGTATCTTTTGAGGTTATTTATATCCATTATATGAAGATTTATACATATTTAGTTGTAATTAATCATATATCCAATCATTTTTTCTAGATATGTGTACCTAAACCAAGATCTATTAGAGAATTCATTATTTATTGTCAGATTAACATTGTATCATGCGATTTGGTAGCCTCACTTTGATCGGTAATAGATATACCATTGATAGAAAATCTATTTTGGTAAGTTGGTGTGGATTTCATCCCTTAGGATGATATATTACCAGAAACATAATTCAATAAACTATATGATATTGTATTGGATATTTATTTGGTTAAGCTCTATGTGCAAGAATTATCCATGTGTTATTCCTCAGTGGATATTGGGAGTTGGATTTTTCTTCAGAAATATAATAAGTATTTACTCTCTTGATCCCTTATATAGAATTGATTGGAATGTATGATTTTTTGTATTCATAGTTTAGATACCCTTAAATTATCAGTAAGATTTATTTAAATTGGGTGTCATGTAATACCCTAGTTCACATATATATTGTTTTTTCCTTTATATGTTATGTGTTATTTGAGTAATATTTCATAGTTTGGGTATGATTGATATGACATGGTCATTTCCTTTCTATTTTTTACCATGATTAATACCATTCATAATCCTAGGGAAATTTATTAATATATGTTGTTCCTTTTGATGTCTTTTTTACATGTAAATTTTTTCATAGCCTATGGAACCTTGTCTAGGTTTAAAAATTCCCTTGACTGATTTATTCATATCTTTAGATGTGGGGTTTGGGAAATAAGACTATTTGGTGTGCCTCAACATATGATGGTTAAGAACCAATATTGGCATGTTGCGATCCAATGAGAGGATATTTATATATTCCTTTAGAATAGGATTGGTAGGCCATTATGAATTAACTTTGGGGAACCTCATTTCATATATAGATATTTTTATTGTTTGTGTGTTGTAAACATGCATACCATCGAAGGTGAGTATGTAGTCTTGTGACATGGGAGACATTATACTATAAATCTGGTTTTTCACTTCTTCCTTGATGGAAAAGAATGCATTTTCCTTAAAGTTTGAGGAATTTATTGGTATGATAAAAGTCATTTTGTTGAATATATATGATATATATCATGTATAGTTCTTAATTAGGTATGACTAAGATTAATGGAAGATTGGTTAGCACATAATCACTCGACACGTGATTGGTTTTATTCATGTGTGTGAAGTTTCTCTTCCTTAATGTCATACGATTATATATATATTTGAACTTATGTTAATGGTGAATTAGTACTGTCTTACAAGGTTTATACTCACACCCTACAGAAACATTTTTGTACACATACAGACCTTGTGATTAGGGATCCAGATAAATTAAAGGTCCATGTGGCAGGTTTCTAAAGATATTAGTGTTGGCAGATGGATGTGTCATTGATAGAAAATTCAAATGGTTAATGTAAAAAATATATTTTTAATTTTTTTTTATTTCATTGTTATGCTTTTGTCCAACCACATTGGTGGTGTATATTTGACTGTAATTATATTACTTTATATGATAGAAATTATTGAATCTATTTGTATTATATTTTATTATGTTAACTATTATATTATATTATGATATTACCTCCCAATGATGGATATTATTATCAAGGTTATATTATAACAATGTTACTTTTCACCCTTTTTGTTAGTTGGAAGCCTCTTGGAAATGGGGTGGAGCACATGAGGTAAAGGGACACTTCGGCTCGAACCCAATGATTTAGATTGGGGTAATATAAAATTGTATTAATGTCATCAGGTATCCATTTTTTTCTTCTAAGGATATGGTTGAAATAAAATAGGATATGTATAACTCAGGTAGGGTAGTTTCCATATTCTTGGAAATCGAATGTTTAATGGACCTCAAAGTTACACATGATGGTATTGTGGTTACAATTTTTGGGATTTGGGTGTGTTCATTAATCATGAGTTGGAATGTAGGATCACATGTCATACATATATAAATGTTGAGTGTTGCGTAGTAATTATTTAATTTAACGCCTTTATTGTTCTATCTATTGAGTGATTCACAAATTTTCTCTATTATTATGATATAACCATATTGGAATTAGTTAATTGAACTTGACCATGGTCTTATGTTTTGTATATACAGAACTGTGACTAATATGATTGTATGAAGAATATGATTGAGCCTTGAGTAGAACTAGGAGGGTTATAAATTGTCTATAAATATCTCTTAGAATATTTCTTCTGATAGGAATCCAATATGTGTTACTTATAACGACATATGTTTTTCTTAGATTTATGTTTTTATGTTCAATATAAATGATCATTTGGTATTTCCGAAAACATCCACCATGAAGATTCTAGAATGATCCTACTTGGGATGATGCACTAATATCACCATTGTCTATTTAGGAAGATTAACCTATGAATGATCTATTACCTACTTCGATTTTTCAAGTAGTAAATTCTCCCAAACCCTAATTCATATAGATAGTGCATACTTGAGGAAGAGGGGAACTAGTGACGATGGTTGCTTATTCCTTATACATTAAACTTTATCATCCACTATAATTTTGGGGAACAAATTTCTCTTAGGATTCTGAGGATTACTTTGGCATAATAATTGTAATCTTAGACTTAGTAGAGAATCCTAGGGATAAGAATGTCAAGTTGGAAACCATTATGGTTTAGGGATCCACCATGAGGCATTGGCGCATTATGGGTCAGGAAGACAGGAATGGTGGTCTAAATTTGGATGACTTTAAGAATTTTTTCTTCAAAGTGTTCTTTCCCAACACACTAAATATAGACAAATAATAATATATTATTGAGCTCTTTCAAGGGAAAATGATCGTTTCATCTTCCTAAAACTTTTTGTGGAGTTGTTATGTTTTTACCTAATTTATCTAGGAATGAGGTGTATAAGGATATTAAGTTTGACATTGGACTTATTATAGATCTTAAATGTCTATTTAGGGGATTTTACCTAATGAATTATGTGGAAGTACTTTACATGGCCTACCTTTTTATTAGGGTCTAGATGAATAAATACTTGCTAGTTTTATCACCTCTTCTGGTAGTCTGAATTGGAAGGATGAAGAGGAATATTGGGTGATAGATAAGAAGAGAAAATTAGTGATTATTATACTCTCTAACTATGAGGAGCCTCGACCAGGTGATATAATTGTGGATGGAGGAAACATTTTTTTATATCATGCATGAATAAACATATGAAATTTCATTGATGTGGAAATATAGGTCATATCCAATGTTTGGGTTCTAAGGTGTCACATCTATATCTGAGGAGAATAGGTAAGGGTGTGAGAAATGATCCTCAATTGTAGACCCATGCATTATAAATATTAGTGACTCAGGTGAGTCATAAAATGTAGAGGCTGGAATGATTTATGTGATGGATAAGTTTTCAGTTACTAGGGGATAGGGACTTTATATAGTTATAGATATGTTCTTCGTTACCTATACGTTATCTATTTCATTTTTTGATATATCATCTTCCAATTATTTTATATCCTCTCTAGTGGTTTCTTTTTTAGACTTATAGTTTATGTTATATTTCAAGTTACTCTCTCATGACATGCATCTTGAAATGAATGTATACCATATGAAAGGATGTCTTTAGTTTCCTATAGATTTTTCTAGTTATATAGACCTTTGAGACTTAATTATCTTTGATATGACTAATTTCGATGTGATATTCGGAATGACTGGTTAAGCAGTTATCAAGATCATATCTACCACTATTGGAGATTTGTATCTATCATAATTATCAAGGGAGGTAGGTTTTTGTTTACCAGTGAGTGGGATATTTGAGATGGAAGGATAGGAAAAATGATCAAAATTGGAGTTATCATGGCGCATTTGGTAGGATTGACTCTCACAATAGAATCAATAGTAGCCCCATATTTCTTTCCTCTATTGGGGAAATTATATTTCGATGTATTCCTAGTTTATTTCTCATGTATTTCGGTAGATATGGGAATTGAGTTTGGAATTAATATTGTTTTGGTGTATAATAGATATTTATTACTCCTTACCATAAGGATCCAACTAGGTTAATAGAGTTGAAGATGTAGTTATGGGATTTATAAGAAATAGTATTTATCAAACCAAACATGTATCCTTGGGGTGATCTAGTTTTTTCTTCCAAGAAGTAAGATGGTATTCTATGACTATGTGTTGACTAACAGAAGTTCAATCAGGTGAAATTGATGAATTGGTACCATTTACTTAGAATTTATGATCTCTTATATTAGTTATAGGCAGTCGAATGGTTTTTCTATATTGATCTTCTTTCAAGCTACCGTAATCTAAGATTTATAGATGAGGATATTCACAAGACAATATTTAGGATTTTATATAGACTTTATGCATATCTTGTCATGTATTTTGGGAATAAAAATGCTCTATTAGTTTTCATGGGTATCATGAGTAGGATTTTCCATCAATATCCTTACTCATACTTTATTATATTTTTGTAAAATATCATGATATATAATAAGTAATTAGATAGGAAAACTATACACTGTTAGATTGCATTGAGTACTCATAATGTGTATCGTCTTTATGCCAAAATTTCAAAGTAAAACTTTTGGATTCAAAAAAACGTGTTTAAATAAGAATATGATTTCTAAGGTAGGGATTTCAATGGACCCAGAGAAGGTAAATGCCATTATGTCTTGGTTCTTTCCCAAGAATGTGTTTGAGATTGGGGGATTCCCTAGAGCCATTGTGTACTGTTAATGCTTCATCCATGACCTCTATTATTTGGTAGCACTGATAATAGATCTAATAAAAAAGGGAGTGAATTTTTGATGGTTTGATCAGTATGATGAGTTTTTTATATGAAGAAGAGATTGATGATAGCTCTACATTTGATTCATTTTTATCCTAATATTGGTTATACAATGTAGTTTAATGCATAGGTTGTTTTATTGGGTGTTTTGTTGATGTAGAGAGATAATGTAGTCACCTATGGGTCGCACTAGATGTAGCCCCATGTGTGGAACTACATGAAACATAAATTAGAATTTAATGATGTGATCTATATCTTCATGTGTTAGTGTTACTATTTATTCAATGAGAGGTTTTTAGTTTATATAGACTATAATATACTATGATATGTATTCTCTTAGTAGGGCATTAATATGAGATAATGGAATTCGGTAGAGTATCTATAGACATTCTACTTTGAGATGACCTATGCTATCAGAAAAGTTAATTTCATTATAGACTCTTTTAGTAGGAAAATGTTGGAGACTCTGGATCTTGGTGAGTGACCTTCACATAATGAATTAAATTTAATTATTTTAATGATTGAGTGGCTAGTGGATGCAGAGGAGGATCATGTAGATATGACATGTTTAACTTTATTTATCACATCTTCTTTGGTGGACCAAGAAAAGGTTATCTACGAGATAGATTCTGAATATTTAGTGGCACATGATCACTTTGTGGGGGATGATTCAGTCCAAGAGTGATCCTTAGATGTTGAAAACAGATCTCTATTCAATAGAGCATAGTAGGTCCTTCTTCCTTGAGGGAGGAGATGATGATAGACTCTCATTCATTAAAGTGGGAAGTTAATCCAAGGTTGATGAAGATGTACTATGGAATCTAACATCAGTTTTGGTGGACAAGTATGAATAGATACATCATTAGGTTTATTTTGGAAATGCATTACATTTCAAAGGGAAATAGGTGTGAATCAATAGACCTGTAGTTTTGTTTAGCCACTTATGGTGCCTCAATGGGAGTGGTATGACATGATAATGGACTTTGTGATGGGATTAACCAGGAACCAATGGATTCAAAATGTTTTTTGGTTAATAGTCAATTGGCTGATGAAAGTGTCTCATTTATTTACAATTTGAGAAAACCATTCAATAGTTGATTTGGGGAATCTGTATGTATGAGATACATCACAGATATTCTAGGAGTACCATATTAGGTAGAGTTTCACATTTCAAATCATTAATTTTATAGGGATTACAAATTTATTCTAGTACCCTATTGAGACTGTGTACCGCATATCATCCAAAAACAGACAGATAATCAGAGAGGATGATCCATACTTTAGATGATATATTGAGGGAATATGTTTTGGACTTTAGTAGTTCCTATTATGATCACCTATCATTGTATGAGTTCACATATAATAACAACATCTAGGATTCAATTTAGATGGAAAATTTTCAGGTTCTTTATGGCCAGTCAAATTTCTCACTACTATGTTGTACAAAATCATGTGCTGTAGTAGTAGTGGGTCCAAGTATGGAACATAAACCTCCAAGAGGGTACAATTTTTCCATAAGTGGTTAGTCACTACACAGAGTAGAAAATGACTTTATGATAATAGTAGTAGTTGGCCCTTGGAGTTTTCTATGGGTAAACATGTTTTCTTATAGAAGACTACTTGACTAGGGAATTAATGGTTGTTTAAACACAGGAATATAGAATTGATATTTGTTGGACCATTCAATATTATCAATTATATTAGGATAGTGGCCAAATATTTGGATATTATTCCATTAAATCAAAGCATTATTTATGTGTTTCCTATATCTAATCTTCATAGGTACATTCCTGATCTAATAAATGACATCAACTACAAGTACATTGAGTTGGATCATGACACATCATTTGTGTAATGCATAGTGTATAACAGATACCAGGGAAAAAGGTGTTGTGAGAGATGGAGGTACTAATTTTAAGATTCCTTTGGTAACACGAACAAATTCATTAGGAGACTTGGGAGTTTGAGTCTGTTTTTTGGTCTCATTATTCAAATTCATTTGATTTTGACTTTTAGAGACATTTCTCATGGATGAGAAGTCATTAGAGAGGGATAATTGTGACATCCTATATTTTTCAAGTAAGTTTCAATTTTAAATAACAACATTTATTGTCTTGTTCTCTCTCTTAGAGATGTATAAAATGGGTAAAGGTGTTTCATGTTAAGTATTTCATATTCTAGAGGCATAAGGGGTTGCATAGTGGCTAAAAAAATGACACTAGCTAGACACTAGTGGAAACCTGATAGCCAACAGTGCTAGAAGAGGGATCTATATTTCTATATATTACATTGACTAGATAGTGGTAAAACACTAGCTAGCTGGTGGTTCCAAAAATCTCACTAGTTATGCATGGATTTAGTCATCATTAACGGTGTTCTCATTTTTTACTACAGCCCAGTTATTAATATAACTCTTACCTATTTACAATCCTGATGTATTTGGAACCTCCTTGAGGTCTCTCTCTTGGTTCTGTACATGTCCTCATCCTCTCTTTATAGATACTTAAATTATATATTGATCTTAGTCATTTTTTGATGTAAGTTATATTAGTTACAAGCCTATTTATTATTATTTATTTGGAAATGATCATAAATATAATACATGTTTCCTAGATACAAAGATATTCACCTTGATCTAATATATAATTGATGATTGATTGATAGATCATCATTAGATCACAAGATTTTGTGCCCCCTATTTAATCGATCTTAGATCTATCATTGACAAATAATCATTTTTGGTAAACAATAGTATTTCATATCATGGCTTGAACTCTTTCTAGAATTCAAATTTTCAGACTCTATGATGATAGATTAGATCTTTGTCATGTGAATTTTGACGTATGAGTGTAATTAAGGTGTTATTTCTCATAGGATCTTGGGAATTATCTTCTTCACTCTAATGGTAGGAATTCCTCACAATCCTTGGTCCATATTGGAATTTTTTTAGTATGGTCATCAATGTATCCTACTGATTAGAATTCCCACCTTAGATGACCACTATTAATTATGTTTTCCACATAACATAGCTTAATAAATATCATCCTAACTTCTACTATGTTATTAATTGGTAGTAAATAGTTATATATCCAAATGAATCAGTAGTAACTGAGCCAACTATATATTTTGGACTCTTAGATGAAGTTTATGTGTGGGAAGTTGACTATATTGGTTAAGGTTTTTTAAAACATTTTTCTAATTTTAAAGAGACCTGGGATCATGAATCATTGATTAGAGATCAATGGCCTCATATCTTTATTAATATTTTTTCTTCTTCATGACATTTTGGTGATAGAAATCACTATGGTTAGGAGGCCGGAAAAGAATTTTATATCCAAACTCATTACAAAATCCTTTTATAAATTAAGGATCATTAAAATAACCATGTATAAAAAAAATTCCATAAGGATTATATACAAAAATAATTACCAAGAAAACAAGGGAAAAATAACCACATATATAATAATGATCTCACAATAAAAAAAACACGAAGATGGATTGTCAAAGGAAACATGAACTAAATGACCCAAGGTAGTCATGTGAATGTTGAACAGATGCCCAAATATCTTCCCAATGTTATTTTATTCAAAGGAATAGAATAGTAATGAATAAGGAAGTTGTAATAGAATATAAAAAAAGACTTAAAATCACAATTGAAACCCTTATAATGTGAATGTACAACATAATAATCAATCCGTCTAACTTCCTTGAGGATTAGGTATCCAAATCTGCCGCTTAAAATTTTAAAGTCACCACCACTATTTAATGGAGGTTCCAACTATGAAAATCACGTTCTCAATCATTATAATCCCTAAAATCCTTAAAAACACACAAAACCCATTGTACATCTAAATCCTTAGTCTTTTTGGATCATCCATGGACTCCACCATGTCATTTTGAGGTTTTACTGGTTATGGTGTGTATGGGGATAATACATGCTATGTTTGGGACCACACCCTACATTAGGTATCATGGATCTTCCTATGGTGGGAATGCACTATTAAGGAGAATAAAATATTTGAACTATATTTATGATTCGTTATCTCCATGGTTGTGTGATGTTACTCTCTTTGGCGATGACACTCTCACTTGTTGCCTCTGATTCCAAGTTTCCAAAGGTGGTAATCTTCCGTCACATTAATCAGTGATGTTGCATCCAAGATCAAAATAGTATGATGGTATGTCAGATCCTCCTTCCATGGATTCTTTATTTCAGTTCATTTACTAGTTTGTGTCTCCCTCATATATTTTGTTCATGTTCATTGAACTTGTTCTTGGTTCCATCTCAAAGTGGAAACTGGTTCATTACGCTGCTTCTGTCATGATAGGGTATCAACTGTTAGTCAGAGTAGATTGTAACTTTGGTAATTTTAACTCATTTCTAGATGTTGGGTTTTTTTGGTACCTAAAAATTATTCTTCTTTTGGTTAGAATCTCATGAATGGGGAATCTGTTGCATATAAACCAAGGAATACCATGTCATACATGAGGTTTTTGTTTCTAGGGGTTTGATGCATCAAGGGATTTTTAACTCTAGCATCCCTTGTATATTTTCTTTGTTAGGGATTCTGGATTAGGTCACAACTATAATATCATTCAGAGATAGGTGGTTTAAAAGTTTAGTGTCATGCGGGGATAGTTTGGTCGGTGGTTTAATACCCTGTAGATATGGGTTGATTTTCTGTTTAACATCTTGCAGGTACAAGAGGATAACATGTTTAAATTATTGTAGGGATAAGTGGGTCATAGGTTTAAAATATTATGGGGATAGGTTGGTTTTAGGTTTAAAGAATTGTGAGGATAGGTGGTTCATAATTTTAACATCTTGTGGGGACTATTTTTTCACATGTTTAATAACATGAAGGGATAGGTGGATCACATTTTTAATGTATTTTGGAGATAGGTAAGTCATAAGTTTAACATTTTGTGGGTAATTTTTGGTCTTATGTTTAGCATCTTGTAGGGAGAGATGGGTGGTTAATTGTGTCTCAATGGGGGAAATGATTTCACATTAAGGGTTTGGTTAAGTTGTACCCAAGGGTGAATTATAAAACATGGGATTTGGTAAAGTGTGTACCTATGTTTTAAAAATTTAACAATTTGGATTTGGTAGAGTGTCAGGGAATTTGGATAAAACTTTAGGGGGTATCCCAGATGTGTTGGAATGTTATTATTGAACCTAATTAAGGAGTCCTACATAACCTTTTAAGAAAAAATGATAAAACCCCATGTATTTTGATGCCACAGTTTAAGATTGTGTGACAAAATTGGTCCATTTAGTTTAATTCCACACGGTAAGAACACTTGTGTTACCGAATGAGACACAATAAGATATGTTGTGGCGATTATGCGTATGGGTTTCTAGAAGTGGGAGCCCATGGGGGTTATGGGATCTGGCCCGAATTATATGTTGATGGGGGTTTCATCACATTATTATTGTATAAAGATAATCTTATGCTCATAACACTAGGTAATGTTGTAGTTTAATGTCTTGTGTTGAGGATTGTTTCATAAATTTTAACATCATAAAACTAGGATTTGTAGCTTGTAAGTTTATTTTCATGAAACATAGTCATGGAAGGGTTATATTTCAATGAATTCCATTTTTATGTAGGATATGATGATATGAAAAAACTACACTCTATCCAGAAGGTTTGGTAGTTTACTGTGAAGATTCTACCATTGGTGATCACATATATATTACTCTTATTCCTTTAGGGTAGGTAATGGTGTACATACTACTATAGTGGAATTAAAATCAGGGATCTCGATGTTAGGGTGACTATGTTTAGGAGAGATTGTCACTAGTTTACCTATGCCTAGAAGAAAAAGGAGGGGTAATGGTCTAAGCCATGCTTGAAACACATAGGGTGGGCATGAGGGTCAGTGGTACAGGTCGCAAAGAGATTTGGGGGTTGTTTGAACTAATTTTGAATGTGTATAGGGACCATAGGAACTAAAATTTCATGAAAGGGTAACTATTGGAAGGAGGAAACATAGAGAGAACTGGTGATTCCCCCAGAATGCATTGTTGATTCCTCCATGCATTGATCATATTATAAATTTAAATCCCAAACTACAATCAACTACTAAGGCATAGTAATTTGAAGTCTAGGGTCAAATACATAGGGAAGGATTATTAGATAAGAAACCCACTGGTTAGAACATATTGGGAATGATTACTCACTAACACTCTCTTAGGTTTGGATTTACTATACTAAGTAGTTGGGATTTAATTTTGATTAAAGGGAAGGGTTCAGGGTAACTAAAGATATAATACAATATCTATCTGGGATAGACCTATGTAATGGGAATCAAATTGGAAAAAAATAAACCAATTGTTCATAGTTCAAATAATTTAATAAATATAATCTATGAAATACTCCTTGGTTTAGAGTAATTGAATGCCTAATCACAATAAGATCAGATTCTAGGAAGAAAGAATAACAGGATATTGGTCTTATCCCAATAAATCCCAAAATAGGTCATGGTTTTTCAATTTTCACCTCAAGTGGTCCAGAAAAAATGTAAAATAATTACGAACACCCCTTTCATGTAATGGTTTGGGTATTTTTTGAGTGAACCAATGTACAGACTACCTGGGAAGCCCGTTAGATTCCAATGGCAACTCAATGAGGAAATGTGAAATCATATTATATAATGATGGAGGTGAGAGAATGGTAGTTGTTGGGATACGACATGATTTTTTGGAATCCCATGTTCATTATATTAGGATTTATTGACATGATCATTTGTAGGTGGATTCACCGGGGTTGGGACGTTCACATCTAGGTGTGTCCTGGAACCCTTATCATGAAAGTGATGCTAGTGATGGGTCAGGGAATTAACCAAGTTGTCCCAGTCATGAAAATTTTTAGAAGCTGTTTTACCACATCATCCAAGGTAATCTACCCTTCTATGGTTATGAAACCCTCTATTTTTTGTACATCTATTTTACTGCACACATGTAGTTGTACATGTATCCTGACACCACCTCCACTCCCAGAATAGATATTTGGTTTTCAATAATCAACACCACCTAGAGTCGGCCTCTTAATATAGTCTCAATGGACATCATAGAATGGATAATTATGGAAGATATATTTATTTTCATTTGTCTTCTATTTTAATGGTAATGGTGACTAAAGATAGTATGAGTACAATCAAGCATTGGCTATACCACCTATTCATTCATGGTGGTGTATTTGTTGTGAGGATGGATTCAAAATTGATTTGTAATTTGTACACCCCAAAATGCATTTCACGGTAGTTCTGGTACCTCAAATGGCTAACCCTAATGTTGTATATATGGTCATTTCATGAATTACACCCCTTGGTTCTTAAGTAAATATGGTTTATTTTTTCATGGGAATATGGAAGGGGTGAAATGAGCTTCCACCACTCACTACTACGTACATGCTCGTCAAATAATATGTTATGAGTTGGTAGAGTGTGTACCGTGGGGATATCACGAAGATGTAAAAAATTTGTGTTAGTGAGGAAGGAGGGGTCCCAAAACCACATAGTTGAGGGAGAGAGAAAGGCAAGGCATGTTGTAGATGAAATATCGGTCTACTGGGTAGATTAGCAGCTGAAGACCTGAAAAATCCCAGTACATAACAATTGGAAACCATAGGGATGAATAAAAAAAATCCAATACTCATAGGAAATCATATTCTGGAGGAAGGATGACCCAATAGAGTAGTTATAAGATCCCATGTTCATGGTATGGGGAATAAAATGCATCAGCATAATTTTCATTGTTATGTTACTACCTGATATTACTATATGATTAAGGGGATCCATAAAAAAATCACATCCCTTTGTGGGAAGTGGAAGTTTCTCCCCTTTGAGGGAATGTTCCTCACCAATTTGGGTCATGTGAGGGAAGGATTCCTTGTTCACCGAGCCAAGGTGATGCAATAGATGGTGGATTTTGGAACATTGATCTACTCTTACAGCATCACAAGACCCCTAACTAGATGATTAAAGGATATGTTGGTCATTTCATCTTCTCGATGTATTTTTGTATAAGATTGGTTTTCAATACATATTTTGGTGGAGGATCAGAGGATTCCCATGGAAGTGACACTTATCAAGGCTCCACTAGGGTTGAAAATCCTACTGTTGATGATGTAAATATTCTAATCCAACATGTATTGAATTTTACAAAACCTCTAATATTTCTTCCTAACTCCTCTTTCACTTGTATAATAATTAGAGAGAATTTAGGTGGTGGAGGTATGAAATGAACCTCTTGTACACTCTTGGAGGGGAGCCAGGCAGGGGGTCTTCCCCTGATATTGTCATCACAAGCCCAACCACCCATTTTTGAAGCGGTGCATATGGGTGATGTGAAGGATCAACTATCTCAAACACTGCCTAATAACCCTACTTCCCAAGTATAGATTTGGTTTATTGTTGAAACTATGATGACTTTTCAATTTTTATTTGGATAGGGTTAGTATATCCAAACACAGGTTTATCTATAAAAAAATTCTAATTTTATCATCATTATATACCACTTTTGTTATCCCTTTCCCATTTTCACCTTTTTCCATCATATTTTTCCTCCCATAGGTCATGGTCAACTAAGCCTGTGTTTGAAATGGTAATTCAAAGCATGTTTGGATATCAACAATTATAAAAACTCTACTCTTTATTTCATATTTAAAAAAAATTTGTTATATAAAATTGAACATAATACAACTCAAAAGACGAAGAGGTATATTGTATTTGGGTTTTGGTAACATTACATAACAACTTAAAACATTATATATAACAACACCTATATAGAAAAATTCTTTGAAATGACCACAACATTACATCATACTTAACACTGCATGGGATAACCTGAGATAATACTTAAGAAAGGGGTGACCTATAAATCTCAGTAAGGAAATAAATAAGGAATAACATAAGGATAATAATACATGTTAGACCATTCATATCAATTAGTCATAAAGGAACATGAATAATAAATCATGATATAACATGATAATGAAATTGTGGGAAATGTGGAAACAACTTAAAACACTTCATCATAAACATAAGTCAAATATAAGACACCAGGAATTCATGGTGGAAAAAAATCAATAAATTAATATGGTAAAACCCCTTCCCAACATGACATATCAGGATATTAACCATTACCCAATGCATTATAGAACTATCAGGGTTCACCCTTCATATACATTTAAACCTCATGCTTAAGTGTGCCACATAGATCATATAACATGGATTCATTCAACATCATAATTTTATTTAATGATCTATAAATGTGTAATACATACATCTATGTCCCAAATAATTATTAGTATGTCCGTAAAGGTGAATACCCTTGGTAGATAAATGGGTAAGGTATTCTCTATACAATTAATTTGGAATGGTAAATCGTGGTGCAATTTCAGCTTCATAATGGCATCATATAGAAATTCATAAACTGTGTTAACGAGAGAGAAATGGGTCAATCATTATTGATAAATGTAATTTATAGTATGGGTAACATTTTATAACATTCCCCAATATATGTAATTGTATATATAAGGAATAACATAATATATAACCTTGAAGAAAGAGGAGAAAGCAAAAGAACCCTTAGAAAATTTCAACATGGTAACGGGTGTATGTAAAGGTTATTAGGAAGGTTAAATGAGAGTTAAAGGGGATATTAAAATTTATAAAACAAGTGGAAAGTATGTGGGATAGGTAAGAATGTATCCCAATATAATATAATGGAAATTAAAAAGGAATATCATAAATGAAGTGTGTGATTAAAAGAGGAGAGGGAATCCCTTGAAGAATGTCGGTATTATAAAGGATTAGGTAATTGTCCAAATTAGGGGGATAAATGATCCCTCATACAAATATAATAAATTGTAAAATAATTTAATGATTATAAATTAATTTAAAAACATTTGATTGAAATTAAAATAACTAATCTCAATGAAGGTGCTTGAATTCGAAGGGGAGGAGAGAAATCCCTTATTTGGATTTTTGATTCCAAAAGATTAGGATAGGATTATTGGGAGCTTAGGGGGGCCTTGGGGGACTCTATGGAGTATAAGGACGAGTGTGGATGACTTTAATGGAGTTTGAGTGAAGATAATTGGGGGCTTGGGTGGGTTTCAATAGGAAAACAGGGTTTTTTTTAATATTTTTTGGTTTGGAAACTACATAATAAAATATGAAAAACCATAAATCATTTCCTAGTTTTTCCCATTGTTTTTACCAAATGGGATTGGTATAAATTATTTTATAAGGCCAAGGTCCGAATATTATAAAATATTTCCCTTCCTTATGTAGATATGAGTCACACATTCAAAGAAATGAATTTAAAATCTTAAAATATATAATAAGTCTTTGAGGATTAACTATGGATTTATAAAATAAATAAAATTAACTTAAAAATGAATTAATTTAATGTAAGAACATATATTTGGAAGATGATACATTTTATATTATTTATTATATCACTATTTGGTCATTATGATGTCATAAAACACAATGTATATTTATATGGTATTTAATTTTTTCCCAAAAATTCAACTGAATTGTGAAAAATTCACCATTGGATAATTTCAATGGCCTAATTCCAAAAATAATATACATTTTATATAAATAATTTTCTAAATATGTGAATTTTCACTTTTAAAATAAAAAGAGACATTTATTAAAAATGACAGGTTTCTGACAATAAAAGTTTTCGAACCCTAAAAAAATTACATTTTACTTCATTAAAGTTATATTATATTAAAAAATTTTAATTTAATAATAATTTATTAAAATATTTTTTATTTAAAAAATCCATTAATTTTTAAAAATAGATTTCAAAAATACTATTTTTTCATTAAAAATCATTTACAATGTAATAGTAATATGAAGAATATATATTCATTATTCAATAAAAATTAATGTACATAATTTTATTTCTATGGTATTGATACATATCCCTTTATTACACTATCATATTCCCTAAAAGTAAGGTGTACAATGATGGGGATTTCATGGAGCTATTCAGTGAACATGTTTTGGGTCATGGTCTTGATGATCTTGAACTTATCTTGTAAATGGTTTCACTCAGGAATAAATTGTTATATCTCGCCTTGGTCTTGGTCTAGGGAAAATAATATAAATTCTATCACCCTAAAAATCTCTGATAAATTGGCTTTATAGGGCTTGATCCTACTGGATGGTGCCATCACTTCTATTATCTGTTCCAAAAGAATTTGTTAAAACCCCATATTTATACTAGTCATGTGATCACTGTTCAACAACTATATTATCAATAGTAAAGATAGATAATAGTCATTTAAAATACAGTTGTATACAAGAAAATAATATCATGTGTCTTCTATTACTATAATAAATTTAATTAAACAAAAAGGAAGGGAATTTTATTAATAAATGTTTGGGTCGATACAACCATCCCCCCTTATACAATTTCTCCCTAAAATAACCTTTTATCACACTAAAATTGATGAGGGTAACTCTACTTCATGACCTTATATGGTCCCCATGTTACTTCTTCAAACTTGTGGTTTCACCACAACACTTTGACAGGGGGGGGGGTTGTATTATTTTGTAGAAATTTTCTCTATGATCTATTATATTCACCGGTTGATCCTCATAGGAAAGGTAATTCTCCAATGGTACCAACTCTGGATTGAGAAAATGTGATGGGTCTGAAATGTACTTTCTTAAGAGGGATGCATGGAATACATCATGTAATTGAGATAGTTTTGGTGGGAGTTCTGGTCAATAGGCCATTACTCTGATGTGATCAAGGATCTAAAAAGGTCTGATGTACCTTGGGATAATATTTCAATTCTTCCAAAATCTCATCACTCTTTTCCATGGAGATATGTGTAGAAATGCCATGTCTCTAACATCGAACTCTAGGCCTCTTCAAAGATTGCTATAATATCTCTTTTGTTGATTATGAGTATCATTATTGTGATACTAAATGGTTTTAACCTTCTACCTAGTTTATTCAACCATTTCAAGGCCTATAAGTTTTCATTCCCCAAATTCATCCCAACATGCCAGTGTTCTGCACCACTTCCCAAAAAGGTCTTCATAAGAAGCCATTTGGATACTTGAGTGGAAACAATTGTTGTAAGAGAACTCCACCAATGGAAGATGTTGGTCTCATCCTCCTTTTAAGTCCATTGGGAATGATATAAATATATCCTCAAGTTATTGGATAGTCTACGCAAATTGGATATCAGTCTAAGGGTGATAAGTATGACAACCCAGCTTTTTATTACAACTTAAACATGCTTTAATACATAAAACTTCACTTGATACGACAAAGAAGATCGAGAGGTTTAGTGTCTTTGGGGCTTAGGATCATTACATAAGAACTTTAAACATGAAATACAACATCCTTATTGAAAACTTCCTTTACATGACCACTACATTCCTTCGTACTTAGCATTGCATGGGATAACCTGAGGACATGCATAAGAAAAGGGTGAGCTATAAAGCCCAGTAAGGGAGTACATAATGAATAACATGAGGAGTACAATACATGTTAGGCAATAGGCATATCAATTGATCATAAGAGAGACATGAACATAAAGGCATGATAAAGCATGATAATCATAACATGGAAGTGTGGCAACAACACTTAACATTGAATTAGCATGAGCCAAGGCTCATTGCACATGGAGCATGAGTAAACCCTCATTGCACTTGAAGCACGAGTAAACCCTCGTTGCACTTGAATTAGCATGAGTCAACACTCATTGCACATGACGTATCATGATACTATACTTTACCCAATGCATTGGAGCGCTATAAAGGGCGCACCCTTCTTAAACATTTCATTTCATGCATAAGTGTGCCACATGGATCATAAAACATGGATTCATAAAACATAATCATTTCTTCCACGATAAAGGAATGTGGAATTCATACATGAAACTTTACAATCAATACGTATATGTGCATAAAGGTGAATACCCTTGATGGAGAAATGGGCATGGTATTCACTACACAAAGACATTGGCTTAGAAAATCGGTGCGATTTCGGCAGCGTAACGGCGTGACATAAGAACTCATAAAAAGGGTTGATGAGAGAGAAAGGGGTTCCTCATCATATTTACATGTAATGGACAGTAAGGAGGTCATATAGATACATGTCCCAACAATTGAAAAGGAATTTAGATTCATGATACAAAAGTATTGCTTGAATATAGAAGAGGAGAAAAAGGTTCCTTTCGGAATTTCGGCATAGTAACGGGTGTACATGGGAGGCATTTAATGAGAGAGAAAGGGTTCTCCCATCATTCAAACAATAAGAGGGCAGTATGGGGGAGGTGCGAAACCATACCCCAACATTCATAAATGAAATTAAAAGGGCAATACAACTTAAAGAAAATTGACAAAAAATGAGAAAGGAAGAAAAACCCTTACTTGGAAGTGTGCTTCCAAAGGCTAGGGAGAGGCTTGTGAGAGGCTTCTTGGGAGCTTGGGGCACCTTGAGAGGACTCTAGAGAGAGTAGGGCAGAGGTTGGACGAACTTCAAGGGCTTTGAGTGAGGAGAAAGTGGGAGCTTGGGTGGGTTTATATAGGAAAGGTGAGAGAATTCTTTATTATTTAGGTTTGGGACCCCTTATATTAAAATAATCCAAACCAAAAACCATCCCATGGTATTTGCCCATGGTTTCTGGAAAAGGAAAGAGGAAAACAATATTTTACAAGTCCAAGGTCCGAACTTATTAAAAAATTAGGGTTGCTTATGTGGAGGTGAGTCACACTCCCATGGAAATTAATTTAAAAAGGCAAAGTGTTGAATAAGTCTTGAGGGCTCCATTAATGCTTTGAAAAGTGATTCAAACAAACCCAAAACCTCATTATTTTAATGATAAAACACATATTGGCCGAACATAAGGATTATGGTATTTCATTACATCACCATTGGGTCATTATGATGTCATAAAACACATTATATATTTAAATGGTATTTAATTTTTACCCAAAAATTTGACTGTCTCAGAAAATTATGAAAAATTCACCGTTGGATAATTTCGACGTCCTGATTCCAAAAATAATATTTATTTTATCTAAATAATTTTCTAAATATGTGAATTTTCACTTTTAAAATAAAAACCGACATTTATAGAAAATTCACGAGTTTTGACAGAAATGGCTTTCAAACCTTAATAAAAATTTTAATTGCATTCAATAAATTATAAGATCATTTATATTTAATAAAAATTAATTTAATATTAATAATAATATTTTATTAAAATATTATTTAATTCAAAAATCCTTTAATTTAATAAAATATAGTTCTTAATTAAATAATAACTAAAAACATCATTTGTACTTTAAAAACTAATTACAATGCATCAAAAATGACTAGAAATTATATTCATTATTATATACAAAAATAATGTACATGAACATGGTGCTACTTATTTGTTACATAACCCCTTAAAATAGCCGCATAAGACCTAAGGGTAAGGTGTGCGATGGTGACCGACTCTTGGGGTTGCTCGGATAACATCGCTCGAGTGGTGATCTCTATCAACTTCCATTTTTCCCGTAGACGATCACGTTCGAGCTTGACTTGATGAAGCTCAGCTTGGACTTGGTCAAGGGCAAAGCCCAAAGACGCCACCTCCTTTCCGAGCTCCGACAAATGGGCTTCGTAAGGGGCAATTCTACTGGATGAGGCCATCGCTTCCTTTGTCTGAGTAGAAAATTGGTTCGTTAAAGAGTTATATTTAAACTACCCAGATGATCACTGTTCAACGGCTATAAAAGTAACGGTCACAAACCTTAACGTTAAAGAAGTTGACATCATATAAAACATAAAGGAACATTTAACTGGATCAAGAGGGATTTTCCATTAATGAAATTTTGGGTCGTTACAACATTCCCCCCTTAAGAAATTTCGCCCTCGAAATTTTCCTTTTCCCACACTAAAACAAATGTGGGTAACTTAGCTTCATCATATCCTCCGACTCCCAAGTTGCTTCTTCAAACTTGTGGTTTCTCCACAACACCTTGACGAGGGGCATTGTCTTATTTCGTAGAACTTTTTCTCTACGATCTAAGATCTTCACTGGTAGCTCCTCATAAGAAAGATCGTCTTCTAATTGTACCACCTCAGAAGAGAGTACATGTGAAGGGTCTGGTATGTACTTCCTTAAGAGGGATACATGGAAGACATCATGCACCTTGGCCATAGTAGGTGGAAGTGCTAGTCGATAGGCCACAGCCCCAATACGATCAAGAATCTCGAAGGGGCCGACGTACCTTGGACTTAACTTCCCTTTCTTCCCAAACCTCATGACCTTCTTCCACGGAGATATGCGTAAAAACACCATGTCTCCGACTTTAAACTCAAGGTCTCATCGACGATTATCTGCATAACTCTTCTGTCGACTTTGGGCTGCCTTGATATGCTGCTGAATGGTTTTCACCTTCTCCACCATTTCTTCGACCATTTCTGGTCCAAGCAGCTTACGTTCACCGACCTCATCCCAACATGCCGGTGTTCTGCACCTTTTCCCATATAGGGCTTCATATGGTGCCATTTGGATGCTCGAGTGGAAACTATTATTATAAGAGAACTCAACCAGAGGAAGATGCTGATCCCATCCTCCTTTAAAGTCCATTGAGCACGCTCTCAACATATCCTCAAGTGTTTGGATAGTCCGCTCGGATTGGCCATCAGTTTGAGGATGATAGGCCGTACTGAAGTTCAGTTCAGTATTCAGAGCATGTTGAAGACTCTTCCAAAACTTAGAGGTAAACCTTGGATCTCGGTCCGACACAATAGATAGTGGTACTCCATGCAACCGTACCACTTCCCTGATATATATCCGTGCCAGTTGATCCAAAGAGAAATCCTCTCGAATAGCAATGAAGTGTGCAGTCTTTGTAAGACGATCCACAATAACCCAGATTGCATTGTTGCTTTTGGATGTCCTTGGAAGTCCAGTGACGAAGTCCATGGTGATGTTCTCCCATTTCCATTCTGGTATGGTCAATGGTTGCATCATCCCCTTAGACTTCTGCCTCTCTGCCTTCACTTGCTGACACACCAGGCACTTTGATGTATATTCGGCGATCTCCTTATTCATATTATCCCACCAAAAGTTTTCTCGGAGATCTCGATACATCTTTGTGCTCCCTGGGTGAATAGAGAAATTTGAACTATGTGCATCATCCAAAAGTTCCTTCTTCAGCTCCGAACATGATGGGACACATAGTCTTTTCCCAAACCGCAAAATTCCTTCTTCATTAACATTAAACTCTGAGGATTTTCCCTTTTTGATAGCTTCCACTTTTTCTTGGATTCTCGCATCATCCTTTTGAGCATCCTTTAACCTTTCCAAAAGAGATGGTTGAGCAATCATTTGTGAAAGGATTGATGATGTTCCCTTCTTTATGATTCCCACGTCCATCTTCATCAAGTCTAAGAAGATTGGATCCTTCTCAATTCTCATCATTGATAGAATTGCTGGATCCTTTCTACTTAGGGCATCCGCCACCTTGTTCGCCTTCCCAGGGTGGTAATGTATTGAACAGTCATAATCCTTTATGAGCTCTATCCATCTTCTCTGGCGCATATTAAGCTCTTTCTGTGTGAATATATATTTAAGACTCTTGTGGTCAGTATATATCTCACATTTCTCCCCATAGAGATAATGCCGCCATATTTTCAAGGCGAAGATCACCGCCGCCAACTCCAGATCATGCGTTGGATAGTTTCGCTCATGGATTTTCAACTGTCTTGAGGCATAGGATATCACTTTATCATTCTGCATCAGCACACATCCTAAGCCCTTCTTCGAAGCATCACTGAATACCACAAAAAGCTCCCCCACTTGTGGGTAAAGTGAGCACAGGTGCAGTGATAAGCCTCCTTCTCAACTCCTTGAAGCTTTCTTCGCATTCATCACTCCAAGCAAACTTTACTCCCTTTCGAGTTAGCTTGGTAAGAGGGTTGGACAATCGTGAGAAGTTTCTCACAAATCGTCGATAATATCCAGCTAACCCCAAGAAGCTACGGATATCAGTTACCGATGTTGGCCTCGGCCATCCCTCAATTGCATCTGTTTTGGAGGGGTCCACAGATATCCCATTGCTTGTGATGATATGGCCCAAGAATGAGACCTCCTTCAACCAGAACTCACACTTGCTGTACTTGGCATAGAGCTTCTCCTTGCGCAAAGTCTCCAGTACAGTTCTTAAATGCTCCTCATGGTCCTCCTTGGTTTTGGAGTATATTAGAATATCATCTATAAAGACTACCACAAATTTATCTAGGTAATCTCTAAAGACTCTATTCATCAAGTCCATGAATATTGCTGGAGCATTGGTGAGTCCAAAAGGCATTACTATGAATTCATAGTGCCCGTACCTTGTACGAAAAGCAGTCTTGGGGATATTTTCCTTCTTCACCCTTACTTGATAATATCCCGACCGCAAGTCAACCTTGGAGAAGTACTGAGCTCCACGCAGCTGATCAAACAAGTCATCGATTCTTGGGAGAGGATACTTGTTCTTTATCGTGATTTTTTTAAGTTCACGATAATCGATGCAAAGCCGCATTGACCCATCCTTCTTCTTGACGAAGAGGACTGGTGCACCCCATGGTGATGCACTTGGGCGTATAAACCCTTTATCCAGATTCTCCTGTAGTTGTTTCTTCAGTTCTTCAAGCTCAACCATAGCCATTCTATATGGAGTCTTGGATATTGGTAGCGCCCCAGGTATAAGTTCAATTGAGAACTCAACATCTCTTCTTGGAGGAAGACCAGGAAGTTCCTCGGGAAATACTTCAGCGAATTCCCTCACAATAGGCATTTCTTCAAGGGTGGTTTCTTCCTTGGACTCAACCATCTGAGCCAGATATGCGTGCTCATAAGGCAGTAATATCCATGCTTGAGATGATGAAGCTAAAGGAGATTCATCTTCCTCCTGACACTTGTAAAGAATCGGGGGTCGATTCTCCATATGGAGTGTGATTTCCCTCTCCCGACAATTTATGTTGGCTCTATATAAGGAAAGCCAATCCATGCCAAGAATTGCATCAAATTCCACCAAAGGGAGTATGACGAGGTTCGCCGGGAAATTCAATCCACAGATTATAACAGGGGAGGACTTATACTCATGGGATGCAATGATTTCCCCATTTTCCGTACTCACCGACATCTTTACTTCCATGACTTGTGGTGGTACAGGGATTATTCTACTAAACTTTTGAGATATAAAAGAATGCGTAGAACCTGAATCAAAAAGTACGTTCGCTATTCTTGAATGAATAACTAGCGTACCTGTCACCACTTCGTTGTCGGGGTTCACTTCGGCAGAAGTGATGGAAAAAGCTCTTCCTTGCTGTCTTGGAGGTTGTTGATTGCCTCCGATAACCCTTGGATTAGGGCACTGATTCGCAAAATGACCCGGTTCTTTGCATTTGAAGCATTGAACAACGCGTTGAGGTTCGAACGGAGCGTTCCTCCCCTCCGTCGCAGCCGCGGGTCCTTCTTGCTGACAGTTAACAGCTAGGTGCCCTTCTCTTCCACACTTGAAGCATTTTCTTGTCCCCCTAAGGCAATTTCCAGGGTGCTTCTTTCCACACTTTTGGCAAGTGGGGTGCTGGAATTTCTTAGCGCCGTTGGATTTATCCATCGGACCACCAGCATTGAAGTCCACCTTCCGCTTCTTGTCCCCATGATACCCCTGTGATTCTCCGATCTCCATTTCAACCTTAAGGGCACATCGGACAATTTCCTCATAGCTGTCGAAGTCACGGATCGCTAATGCTTTCCGCAAGCTAGGCTTCAGCCCACCAAAGAAGCGGTCAACCTTGCATTCGGGGGTAACGACAAAGCCGGAAGCGTATCGTGCGAGCCTTGTGAAGTTTGCCTCGTACGCTCCCACAGATTCCTCATCTTTCTGCTTGAGGGAAAGGAAGTCCCTTTCCATCTTAAGACGGAGGGTGCGTGGAAAATATTTATCGAAAAACATCTTCCGGAATACCTTCCATTCCAAAGCCTCGATCTCCTCCTCAGGCTTCGTATTTTTGATCAACGTCCACCATTGATCAGCTTCACCCTCCATACGATAAGCCGCCAGGAGAACCTTCTCTTTTTCAGAGCATTGGAGGATGGAGAATATCTTTTCAATGGAGTTGATCCATTGTTCAGCAATCGTGGGATCGGATGATCCACTAAAAGTAGGAGGCCTTTGTCTCATGAAGCTTTCAATAGCGACTTGTTCTTTCTTAGGGGGGGTTGAACGTTCCTCTTGACCAGTGTTTCTATTCAAAACTTGAGTTAACTGAGAGAGAAGCGTGACAAAGTTCGCGATTCCCGCTCCCATTGGATTGGGCATCTCATTGGTACAATCATCACACTGATCTTCACAACGGTTGTTAGCCCGAGTTCTCCTATTACCGGCCATTGGCTGGAATAAAAGGAAAGTTAGGGGTAACACATAAAGGGTAATCCAAAGACAAAAGTTGACAACTTATAAATAAACTTTAATCTCTTTAACTCATGAGTCTATAGGATTCAATCCAGGCTTTTCATGACCTTCCTTCTAACATATATTCTTAGGGGCATTTTCCCTTAATAAGGGTTCATACTAAGATTGTAAATTTATCAAAACATATCCCCTGGGAGTGTCGTAACCAAGAGTGCAGCAAGGCCCGTTGTCGTGCACCAGTTCCCGTTCGAGTCTAGCTCAAAGCGGTGTTTTCGGGTTTTACCCCTAGGATACATTTGTGCCAGAGCCGCCTCTACCTGCTCGTATCCAGACAGGGATGTATTTGTTTGATAAACCACTTACTTAGTATTTACCAAAATTTAGGGATGTTTTTATTATGCTTAGTCTTGTATCTAAGGCTTTACTAGGGTTTCCTAATCCCAAAAATAACTAAACCTATCCTCTGATACCAACTATGACAACCCAGCTTTTTATTACAACTTAAACATGCTTTAATACATAAAACTTCACTTGATACGACAAAGAAGATCGAGAGGTTTAGTGGCTTTGGGGCTTAGGATCATTACATAAGAACTTTAAACATGAAATACAACATCCTTATTGAAAACTTCCTTTACATGACCACTACATTCCTTCGTACTTAGCATTGCATGGGATAACCTGAGGACATGCATAAGAAAAGGGTGAGCTATAAAGCCCAGTAAGGGAGTACATAATGAATAACATGAGGAGTACAATACATGTTAGGCAATAGGCATATCAATAGATCATAAGAGAGACATGAACATAAAGGCATGATAAAGCATGATAATCATAACATGGAAATGTGGCAACAACACTTAACATTGAATTAGCATGAGCCAAGGCTCATTGCACATGGAGCATGAGTAAACCCTCATTGCACTTGAAGCACGAGTAAACCCTCGTTGCACTTGAATTAGCATGAGTCAACACTCATTGCACATGACGTATCATGATACTATACTTTACCCAATGCATTGGAGCGCTATAAAGGGCGCACCCTTCTTAAACATTTCATTTCATGCATAAGTGTGCCACATGGATCATAAAACATGGATTCATAAAACATAATCATTTCTTCCACGATAAAGGAATGTGGAATTCATACATGAAACTTTACAATCAATACGTATATGTGCATAAAGGTGAATACCCTTGATGGAGAAATGGGCATGGTATTCACTACACAAAGACATTGGCTTAGAAAATCGGTGCGATTTCGGCAGCGTAACAGCGTGACATAAGAACTCATAAAAAGGGTTGATGAGAGAGAAAGGGGTTCCTCATCATATTTACATGTAATGGACAGTAAGGAGGTCATATAGATACATGTCCCAACAATTGAAAAGGAATTTAGATTCATGATACAAAAGTATTGCTTGAATATAGAAGAGGAGAAAAAGGTTCCTTTCGGAATTTCGGCATAGTAACGGGTGTACATGGGAGGCATTTAATGAGAGATAAAGGGTTCTCCCATCATTCAAACAATAAGAGGGCAGTATGGGGGAGGTGCGAAACCATACCCCAACATTCATAAATGAAATTAAAAGGGCAATACAACTTAAAGAAAATTGACAAAAAATGAGAAAGGAAGAAAAACCCTTACTTGGAAGTGTGCTTCCAAAGGCTAGGGAGAGGCTTGTGAGAGGCTTCTTGGGAGCTTGGGGCACCTTGAGAGGACTCTAGAGAGAGTAGGGCAGAGGTTGGACGAACTTCAAGGGCTTTGAGTGAGGAGAAAGTGGGAGCTTGGGTGGGTTTATATAGGAAAGGTGAGAGAATTCTTTATTATTTAGGTTTGGGACCCCTTATATTAAAATAATCCAAACCAAAAACCATCCCATGGTATTTGCCCATGGTTTCTGGAAAAGGAAAGAGGAAAACAATATTTTACAAGTCCAAGGTCCGAAATTATTAAAAAATTAGGGTTGCTTATGTGGAGGTGAGTCACACTCCCATGGAAATTAATTTAAAAAGGCAAAGTGTTGAATAAGTCTTGAGGGCTCCATTAATGCTTTGAAAAGTGATTCAAAAAAACCCAAAACCTCATTATTTTAATGATAAAACACATATTGGCCGAACATAAGGATTATGGTATTTTATTACATCACCATTGGGTCATTATGATGTCATAAAACACATTATATATTTAAATGGTATTTAATTTTTACCCAAAAATTTGACTGTCTCAGAAAATTATGAAAAATTCACCGTTGGATAATTTCGACGTCCTGATTCCAAAAATAATATTTATTTTATCTAAATAATTTTCTAAATATGTGAATTTTCACTTTTAAAATAAAAACCGACATTTATAGAAAATTCACGAGTTTTGACAGAAATGGCTTTCAAACCTTAATAAAAATTTTAATTGCATTCAATAAATTATAAGATCATTTATATTTAATAAAAATTAATTTAATATTAATAATAATATTTTATTAAAATATTATTTAATTCAAAAATCCTTTAATTTAATAAAATATAGTTCTTAATTAAATAATAACTAAAAACATCATTTGTACTTTAAAAACTAATTACAATGCATCAAAAATGACTAGAAATTATATTCATTATTATATACAAAAATAATGTACATGAACATGGTGCTACTTATTTGTTACATAACCCCTTAAAATAGCCGCATAAGAACTAAGGGTAAGGTGTGCGATGGTGACCGACTCTTGGGGTTGCTCGGATAACATCGCTCGAGTGGTGATCTCTATCAACTTCCATTTTTCCCGTAGACGATCACGTTCGAGCTTGACTTGATGAAGCTCAGCTTGGGATTGGTCAAGGGCAAAGCCCAAAGACGCCACCTCCTTTCCGAGCTCCGACAAATGGGCTTCGTAAGGGGCAATTCTACTGGATGAGGCCATCGCTTCCTTTGTCTGAGTAGAAAATTGGTTCGTTAAAGACTTATATTTAAACTACCCAGATGATCACTGTTCAACGGCTATAAAAGTAACGGTCACAAACCTTAACGTTAAAGAAGTTGACATCATATAAAACATAAAGGAACATTTAACTGGATCAAGAGGGATTTTCCATTAATGAAATTTTGGGTCGTTACAATAAGTCATAATGAAGTCCATATTAGTGTTTAGAACATGTTAGATACTTTTAAGAAACTTAGAGGATAGATTTTTATCTCTATTGGACTCAATCGATAGTGGTACCCAATGTAACCTCACCGCTTCTATGATGTATATCTGTGTGAGTTGATCTAGTGATAAATATTCTCGAATCTTAATGATGTGTGTAGTATTTATAAGAAAATCCACAAGAACCCAGATAACATTGTTTCCATTGGATGTATTTAGAAGTATTTTTATAAATTCCATAGTCATATGTTCCCATTTCCATGTTTTTATGGGTAATGGTTGTGTCACCCCATTATACTTCTACCATTCAGCCTTCATTTGCTAACATATGAGGCACTTTCATTTATATTCGGCGATCTCCTTCTTCATGTTATCCCACCAATAGAGATCTCAGATATTTTGATACATCATTTTGTTTCCAAGGTGAATGGATAAATTAAAACAATGTGCATCATCCAAAAGTTCATTCGTTAACTTAAGATTTTATGGAACACTGAGTCTTAACCCAAATCTCACAATTCCTTCTTCATTATCATTGAACTCCAAGGATTTCCATTTTATAATTGTTTCCACTTTCTTCAGAATTCCCACATCATCATTTTGAGCATCCGTTAACCTTTCCAAAAGAGAAGGTCCTGTAATTATTTTTGAAAGAATTTATGATTTTTTTATTCTGATTCCCATGTATATATTCTTCATGTTTAGGAATCTAGGATCCTTCTGAATTATCATCAATGATAGAATTGTTGGGTCCTCTCTACTTAGATGATCTTCCACCCTGTTCTATTTCCCTGAATGGTGGTGGATTGAGAAGTAGTAATCCTTGATGATATCTAACCATATTCATTGGATCATGTTTTTCTCTATTTTTGTAAATGTATATTTGAGAAATTTGTGATCCATTTATATTTCACACTTCTCCCCAATGAGATAATGCCACCAAATTTTCAATGCAAATATCACAACTTCCAACTCTAGATCATGCATGTGATATTTTTCTCATGGATTTTCAAAATCCTTGAGGCGTAGGAAATTCCTTTATCATTTTTCATTGACACACATCCCAATCCCTTCTTTAACTCATCACTTAAAATTATGAATATCTCCCCACTTGGGGGAAATGTGAGAACATGGGAAGTGATAATACTCATTTTCAACTCCATGAATCATTCTTCACATACATAATTCCATGAAAATTTTACTCCTTCCTGAGTTATATTGGTAAGATGCTTTTACAATCATGATATATTTCTCACAAATCCATGATAATATCCAGCTAAACCGAAGAACCTACAGATATCTTTCACTGATGTTGGCCTTATCTATCCCTCAATTTTTTTTTCTTTTTGGGATCTATAGATATCTCATTGCTTGTCCTGATATTCCCAAAGAATGAGACTTATTCTATCCAAAACTCACACTTTTAGTACTTTTAATGGAGCTTCACCTTTCATAATATTTTTAGCACACTGCTCATATTCTCCTCACGATCCTCCTTGGTTTTAGAGTATATTAGAATATCATCTATAAAGAGTACCATAAATTTGTTAAGGAAATATCTAAAGAAAATATTCATGAATTCCAGGATTATTTATAGAGAATTTTTTAATTTGAATGTAATCACTGTGAACTCATATTGATCTTACCTTGTTCGAAAATCAATCTTGGGGATATCCAACTTCTTCACCATTACTTTGTAATATCCTAACCGCAGATCCACCATAGATAATTATTGTGCTCCATGTAGATGATAAAAAAAGTCATCAATTCTTGGAAAATGATGATTGTTCTTTATCGTGATTTTTTTGAGCTCATGACAATCAATGCAAATGATTATTGACCCATCTATATTCTTGGTGAAGAGGACTGGTGAACCACATGATGAAGCAGTTGGGTGTATAAACCCTTTACCCAAATTCTCTTGTAGTGGTATCTTCAGTTCCTCAAGTTTCACAACAAACATCCAAAATAGATTATTTGATATTATCAATTCCTATGTATAATATCGATCGATAATTTGACCTCTTGAATTGGAGGAATACCATGAAATTCCTCAGGAAACACATCATCATATTCCCTCATAGTAGACATGTCTCCATGGATGATCCCTTCCATATACTCAATAATTTGAGCAAGATATTCCTTCTAATAGGGAAGTAATATCCATTTTTGAGATGATAGTGATAAATAATATTAATCCCCCTCCTAGAACTTGTATATAATCGAGGGTTGATTCTCCATTTGGGGAGTGATTTCCCTCTTATGGAAATTTATGTTGGATCTATATAGAGAAAGCCAATGCATGCCCAGTATTGCATAAAATTCAACAAAGATAAGTATGAAAAGCTTATTTGGGAAGTTCAATCCACAAATTGGGATAAGGTTTGAGTTATATACATGGTATGCTATAATTACCCGATTTTCCATATTCGCTAACATCTCTACATCCATGAATTTTGGTGGTGTTTTAATAATTATTCTAAACTTTCAGGATATAAAAAAAATGAATAGAACCAAAATCAAAAAGTACATTTTCTTTTATTTAATGAATAACTAGCATCCATGTCCCCATTTCATTATTAGGATTCAATTCTCTAGTAGTGATGGAAAACTCTCACCCTTGCTGCCTTGGAGGTTTTTTCCTCTAGAAACTCTTGAATTAGGGAACTAGTTCACAAAGTGCCATGGTTCCTTGTAGTTGTAGCAATGAACAATGAATTGTGGGTAGTATGGGGAATTCCATTCCTATATCACATTTTTAGGTTTCTATTATCAGTAATCATTACCTGAGTTTTCTTCTCTTACACACAAAAATCATTTCCATATTCTAATTAGTCAATTTATGGGGTTCTTCTTTCCACACCTTTCGAAAATGGGGAGTGGGATTTTCATAGAACCATTGGATTTATCCACAAAACTAGAAGAATTAAAGTCCACTTTCAACTTATTATACCCATGATACCCCTAAGAGTCATGGGTATCTATATTGACATTGAGGTAATATCAGACAATTTTCTATATCTATCAATGTCATGGAATTCCATGGATTTCTGTAGAATAGGCTTTAACCCGCCAAAGAAGCAGTCAACCTTGCACTTGAGGGTAAAAAAAAATTAAATTCATATCATGAAAGTCTTGTAATGTTTCCTATGTACGCCCAAATAGATTCATTGTCCTTCTGTATGAGTATAACAAAATATCATTCCATCTTATGATAGAGGGTTTGGGGAAACTATTTATCAAAAAAAATTCTGGAATTCCTTCTACTCCATTACATTGATCTCTTCCTCAATATTCATATTCTTGATCAATGTCCACCACTAATTTGTTTCACCCTCCATATGATAAACATCTATAATAACATTCTCTTGTTTGGAATATTGAATTATGGATAATATCTTTTTATTATAATTGATCCATTTCTCATCGATTAAGGGGTCATATGATCTACTAAAAGTAAGAGGCCTTTGTTACATGAAACTCTCGAATAAGGGTTTCTCTCTATTAAGGTAGGTTGGGAGCTCCTCCGGGTCCATGTTTCTATTCATATATTGAGTTAACTGAGAGATTATTGTAACAATGTTTGGGATTCTCTCTCCCTTCGGGTTTGGAATCTCATTGGGGTAATCATCACACAACACTTCTCATGGGTTGTTAGCACGATTCCTTGTATTTCGGGCCATTGGATAGAATAAAAGGGAAATTGGGGATGAGTTTCTAAAAATATTAAACACATAAATAAGAATCCAATGAAGATAAATGTATAACATATGAATTGAATTTATCTACTTAACTGATGAGTTTCTTGGAAAAAATATATATTATCAATGATCTACTTCCTTACATATATTCTTATGGGAATTAATTTTATTTGTTCCATTAATAATGGTTTTTAATGAGTTTATGAATTTACGAAATAATATCACCAGGAGTGTCAAACCATGTGTGTAGTAAGGCTCGTTTTCATGTACCAGGCTACCCTAATTCAAGCCCAGAACACCTTGCTGGAGTTATTACTCATAGGTGCATTTGTACCAGAACCACTTCCACTTGCAGTACCCAGAAAGGGATGTATTTTCGTTATAAAAAACATTCCCTATAATCATAAAAATTTAGAGATGTTATCTTATACTTAGTCTTATCCCAAATATTTTTCACTATGGTTTTCTAATCTTAATCCCAATAATAAATAAACCTATCCCATGATACCAATTATAATAACACTTATCTTTATTTTATATTTAAACATGATGTTCTACCTAACATTTAACTTAATACAACTCAACATATTGATATTTCTAGTGTATTTTGGGTTTAAGAACATTTCATAACTACGTAAAACATTAAATACAACAATATCTATATTGAAAACTTCATTGAGATGACCACATCGTTCCTTCATACATAACACTTCATAGGATAACCTGAGGACATACATAAGATAGGGGTGAGATATAAAGCCTAGTAAGGGAATAAATATGGAGTAATATGAGGATAATAATATATTTAAGACAAGTTATATCAATTATGAATAAACCAACCTGAATTATAAGGCATGATATAACATGATATTCATAACATTGGAAATGTGGAAACAACATAAAACACTACATCGTAAACATAAGTCAAAGATAAACTTCTTAAGAATTCATGGAGGAAAAAGTACCATAAAGGAATCATGTAAACCCTCTTCCCCACATAATTTATCATGATAATAAACATTACCTAATGCATTGGAGTGCTATTAGGACCCACCCTTCATAAACATTTCAATATAATGCTTAAGTGTTACACATAGATCATATAACATGGATTCATTCATCATCATAATTTTATTCCATGATATAGAAATCTGGAATACATAAATTTATGTCCCCAATAAATAAATTATGTGCATAAATGTGAATACCCTTTGTAGGGAAATGGGTAAAGTATTCACTACACAATTATTTTTGACATGGTAAATTGTGGTGCAATTTCAGCAGCATAACAATATAATTTAGAAATTCATAAAATGTGTTTTTGAGAGTTAAAGGGGTATCACATAATTTAGACATGAAATAAATAATAAGGGGGAATGGAAGGAAATTATCCAAAAAAATTAATTAGAAATAAAAGGTGTAACATAATAAATAACCATGTAGAAAGAGGAGAAAGTAAAAGAACAATTACAATATTCCGACATGATAATAGGCGTACGTAGTGTTTATTATGAGGGTTAAAAGAGAGTAATGGGGATATGATAATTTATAAAAGAATTGTGAAGTAAGTGGGACAGGTAATGATATATCCCAAGATAAGAAAATGTATATTAAAAAGCATATCATAAATGAAGTTCTTGATTAAAAGAGGGGAGAGAGAATCCCTTATAGAATTTTGGCATAGTAACGGCTTAGGTAAGGGTCTAAATAATGGGTATAAATTATACCTCACACAAATAACCTCAATATTAATGTAATTTAATGACTAAAAATGAATGGGAATACAAGAAATTGAAATTAAAAAAACTAATCTCAATGAAGGTGATGGAATTCAAAGGTGATGAGATAAATCCCTTACTTATATGTGTGACTCCAAAGGCTCAGGAGAGGATTATTAGGAGATCGGGTCACCTTGAGAGGACTCTAGGGAGTATAGGGAAAAGGTTGTATGAGATTCATTGAGTTTTGGTGAAGATAAATGGGATACTGGGTGGGTTTATATAGGAAAGTAGGGGGATTTCTTTATTATTTTGGTTTTGGACACTACATAATAAAATATTCAAAACCAAAAAACAGACCTTGTTTTCCCATTTTTCTACCAAATGGTAGTGGTATAAATTATTTTATAATTCCAAGGACCAAAGATAATAAAATATTAACCTTTCTTATGTGGAATTTAGTCACACTTTCAATGAAATTATTTTAACATCTTAAAATATATTATAGTTCTTGGAGGATTCACTAAGGATATTAAAATAAATCAAATAAACATAAAATTATTTTATTTAAAAAGAAAAAATTTATTTTTATGATGATACCTTTAATATTATTTATTAAATCAATATTTGGAAATTGTGATGTCATGAAACACACAGTATAATTAAATGGTATTTATTTTTTACAAAAAAAGTATATTATCGTAGAAAATTATGAAAAAATCACCATTGGATAATTTCGACATCCTGATTCCAAAATAATATTCATTTTATCTAAATAATTGTATAAATATGTGAATTTTCACTTTTACAATTAAGAATGATATTTTTTGAAAATAATATCTTTTTGACAATATCAATTTTCAAACCCTAATAAACAATACATTTGACAAAATAAAAATTATTTGATATTTAAAAAAAAACATAATTTAATAATATATTATTAAAATATTATTTACTTCAAAAATCCATTTATTCGTCAAAATAGATTTCAAAAATACTATTTGTGCCTTAAATATCATTTACAATGTAATAATAATAGGAAGAAAATATATTTATTATTCTATAAAAAATAATGTACCTAATCCTACTGCTAGAGCCTTGATATGTATCCCTTTATTAAACCATCATATTCTCTAATAGTATGGTGTGTGATTGTGGGGATTTCATGAATTCGTTCAGTGAACATGGATTGGGTCGTGATCTCGATGAGCTTGAAATTCTCCCATAAATAGTTTATCTCATGATTATATTGTTAGATCATGTCTTGGGATTGGAATAGGGTAAATCATGAAAATTATATCTCCCTCATAAGCTCAAATAAATGGGTTTTATAGGGTACAATCCTACTGTGTGAGGTCATCATGTAATTTTTCTATTTCAAAATTATTTTTTAAACCCTAAATTTATACTAGTCATGTGATCATTATTCAATGACTGTATTATCAATGGTAAAGATACATAACAGTTATTTAAAATATATTTGGATATAATAAAATAAGTTTATGTGTTTTCTATATCCATAATACATTTAATTAAATCAAAAGAAAGGGAATTTTATTGGTAACTATTTTGGTCGTTGCAACAGATATAGTGATGCTTGAGTCTATGAAATTAATAACAGAATAGGTTATGCCTTAAAAGAAGGTAGCAATGGAATTTCTAGTAGATGAGCCTACCAGAGAAGTGCCACATGAGGTGGTTTTTGTAGCTAAAGACTCAATGGAGGATGTAGAAATCATGCTAGAAAAAAAGATGATTATAGATTCTATGATGACTGCTCCTATCTCTAAAGTGTCATCAGTGGTGGCTTCTAAAGTCAAGACATCAATGAAGGTGATCAGTATCATGCCACCATAGAAGGTTTATGAGGAGGATTGGGTTGATAATCCTTCCTTATATATTCCATATGAGGTGGTTGGGGATCCTTTTTTTGGTGAAGGATCTATAGAGGATTTTTTTTCTAGACCAGTAACTTAGTCCAACAGAGGAATTCCTATAGATGAAACTTACATGGATGTGTTTCCGTTCTTCACTTAGTATGAGCCTATTCTACATGAGGAATTTTTGGATTTTTTTCTTAGATGTTTATGAGTAGAATTGTGTCTTCCAATGTAAGTCATGGAGAATCATGAAAAATTTCATCTGTAAAACCCAACTAGTTGATCTTATATACTTATCAAGATCTCCCTTTCATTGTTTAGAAATTCATGGAATTGGTAGGGTGGATTCTATGGGCCTCCATGCACTGGTTCAGGACCTTATAATTGAATGGGATCACACTTAGTAGCAGGAAATCAATGTTTCTTGGAACAATAAGAAGGATGTGGTAACCCAAGTTCTTTAAGAGGCTGAAGAGGATATCAATCACATATAAGGGGTAGCATGAGATCATTTTGGTATCATGATTTCTCAATTGGTGACCATTTTCCAACTGATTGATTATTTGTATGTGGTTGTGGCTAGGAAAATATAGGTGGCATTTCTAGTGGATGACTACCAAGACGAGTATAATTGGGTGCAAATTAGGGATAAAGATGTTATAATTTCCACATATAAGGAGGTGGATAATCTAGAGGATGACATTAGGATTTAGAGGCTAATAAATAGAGTCTAGATGATCTTTAGTGATCAGTTGATAGGGTTTATCACTAGGGAAATTTATCTTATCCTAAAATAAAGGAGTGTATCCAATATGTGGATAACCCTACCAAACTTTTCAAAGAGAATATTTAAACATCCCATGTTCCTCATTGTGTTATTTGTTTTTGATCCCAATCATAACTAAAAAAACCAAAAATGAATCCCTAATCCCATGTGAGTCGTGCATGGTGTGGGAAATAAGAGACAAATAGAATTTTAATCATTTATATGAGAGTGTTAAATGAATTTCAGACACTTTGTGTGTGAATTTTTTTATTTACCACAAGTAGTGTCTGGAAATGAAAATCTATGGCTTGAAGAAATGGATATTCGTATAGCCAATGTGATCCCCTAGCATGCTCAAGTGAAAAAATAAGGTAATAATAGGGGTGTTGAATTCTACCTTAATAAAGGGTGTGATGAAGAGTATGAATCAAGAAGACTCATATTTTGAACACAAAAAATGGAGGACATGATGGTGGATCATGACTGCTAACCATGTTCAAAATAATTATTCCACTATCATTTTTTCTGAGTATGGGTGGGAAATAAGGATTGACCACTGGCCATTTATGAAACATGGGACCTATCTCAAAATTTCTTAAGAAGACTTTTGAATCATATTCCTAGGATAGTAGGAGATTGAGTGTGTCCATGCACCATTTTCATTATGGGGGACCATTTCAAAATTAAAGGTTGATGGGTATCCATTTCCTATGAGATGAGAAGCATGAAGATGAATTTGGGGAATGTTAAAATGAATTTCAACACCCTTAGAATTACACCACTAAGTATTTGTGAGCATTTGGTAGGCTTACCTATATGAAAAATGGTTAGACTTCCCTTCCAAGGAGAGTGTGATCTTGGATTCCAATAGACCAAAGAACTTGAATGGTGTGGTTGGTGAAAAAAGTTGATAGGAGGAAAGTAATTCTCATGAAATTTCCTAAGATGCTTTTTAGTTCAACATCATGCAATGAGGATGATGGACATAAATTTTACCAACATATGATTAGGATAATATACATTTCATTTAAAACTATATAGTGAGGATGGAGTATATAAAATTTAAATTCATATTGAGAGGAAAATGTACACATTGTTTAATGGCATATAGTGAGGATGATGTGTCGTATAGTTTAATGTCATGTGATTGGGATGTTCATAGTACATTTTAGCATCTTGTGGCTAGGGCATGTGAATCGATGTGAAAAGCACCCACCAAACCAAGGTGATGAGGGGGATTAGAGGGGTAACAAAATGGGGGGACCTCATATAGGAACTCATGAGGAAAATGGGAGTTAAGGCATGGATATAACTTTTTCATGAAATGATGGGTTGAATGTGAAAAACTAGGTTTCTTATAGGGTTCTTGGTGGGTCCATGATGTATTTTTATCTCTTTCCTTTTATACACTCACTTTTTCCCAAGTCATGAGAGTAACCGGGATGAAAAGAGTTTATCTTTTTCATAGGTTTCCCCTAAGGGGTTTTAACTTTATATATGTTTTTAACTCCTACCTGGGGTAGTTTTTAGGGTCATACCAGTTGGACCATGTAGTTGAAAAGAGTGTTATGCCATAAGGATTGGACCACAGGGTTTCATATTGTATAAGGTCATAATTCATGGACCTTGTGTTGAAAACAGTATAAGGTCATAATTTTGGAAAAATGGGGGGAATGTCTCAATAGAGTTCATGTGTCATATAGGATAGGTAACCCTATGTGAAAAGATTACCAATGAGGCCTGATTCCACTCATAACATTTATGAGGCAACATGCACATAGTTTTAGGTTGTGATGCATTTACATGAAATCATTGTTTAAGGTCCTAGAGTTTAGACCAAAGGGTGTCACTATTATGTCTCAACCATAAATAGGGAAATTCCCTCCCTAATTATAAGACCATTTGAACCATGGTTGATTTGAGAAATAAGGAGAGGTATATAGTTCCCATTGTTTTCATGTGAGAAAATAAAAAGAGGTAAAAGTGAATAACTTAAGGAAGTAATGTGAGGGAAAATAATGAATTCCATCACTAGGATAGTAAAATGGTAATGAACAATGATAGGGGAACAAATATTTACCATTTTTGAAATATAGGATCTACACTCACTCTAGTCAAGAATATGGTAAAAAATGCATGATTTACCATCGACCAAGTTTAAAAGATGGGAGTAACCATCTATTACTAGGGATAATTTGAGTCATGATCCCAAGACGGTGGGTGAGATAGTGTGGCCAAGAACCATTTACATTAGGGTGCCTATTTAGGTTGTGAGTATGATGACAATCCAAATAGACTAAAGAAAAAAAATGTGGATATGGGAGTGGGGAATATGCTAGAGGGAATGGTGAGACCCCTAGGAACTATCCCACAATGTGCTTAAGGGAACTAGATAAAGATAGGTGTTAGAAAAGATCATGTGTGGCCTAAAGGGAAAAAAATCCAAAATGAGTCAATGTTAGGGATGTAACTAGGAAAATAGATATGAGTATCACTAATTATCCTCTAATTATGGGAATCAAGACACATGTAGTTATGGAATGCGGTGAGGTGGGAAATCAAATCCATAGGGGTTGTTTCCTCTATATTGAGGACATATAATCCTCTTATATTTTTCATATGGGGCATCCTGGGTTGGTTTCATTGGAAAGGAATATAGTTTAACATTGTCTACTAAAGACTTTGGTTTTGTTCATTCCATATTTTTTATATGAGGCATCATAATTTTATACGGTTTAAGGCTATTTTTTAATGTAATATATTGACTGTGTTTATTTTGGAAATTTTATATATGTCATATAATAACTCCAAGGTTTATAAATGGTAAGGATAAAGTTTAATATCATGTGTTGAGGATGTAGGGATTAATATTTTTTATTCAAACTGCTCAGACTATGGGTGTTATTAGTTTAGGTTTAGGGAGCTTATACAACATAGTTTGTGTTCCTTAAAATCTATTTTGTGGTGAATAGGAATGATACCGTGATGAAAAAAGATGTCCAAGGATTTCCCTTTCCATTTGAACATCTAATAAAAAATGCACCAGATTAGAGTTTATGATGCTAATAGAGGAAATACCTCAGGATGAGTTGAAAGTGGAGTATAGACCTAGGATATGATTTCTGGAAATCGCTATGTATCCCATCAAGAATGGGAATTAACAAATGTGTAGTTATATAACATCATGTGGTAAGAGACCAACAATAGTAAATTGGATTCTTCTCTGGTGAGAAAATTATATCATTACATATATGTGATATGAGGAATCTTGTGTCTATTTCATAGGGTAAAACTAAAGGTTAACATCGTGTACTGAGGATGTTTTTTTCATCTCATATTTTTAAAATGAAGCATCACCGGTTTATATGGGGTAAAGATATAGTTTAAAATATTATTATAAAGAAATGTGTGTGACTTAGACATTGATCTTCCAATTCTTTCCTTCCTCATGTGGGGTCATCAGGAAAATTCTATTCACTAGAGAACTGAGGAATATGATTGGGGATTATACCTGATGAACAACCCCATAAGTGCATTTAGTGGTGATACTTACATAACTAAGGGTTGGTTTTGTGATTAATTCGCAGTTAGGATAGAATATAGAAGGTCTAGGAATCACTATGTATCTTATATGAATAGGAATCAAACCACCCATAGTTCTAGAATGAAAAATGGTGGAAGACCAAATATGAAATTAAGAGGATCTATACACTCTAATTAGGATGGGGAATCTATTATGTAGTTTATGTTTCGTACAATAGTACACTAGCTCATTTTTTTAAGGTCTTGCATCTAAGGCCAAGGGGGACTTCAAATATAGTTTAAATTCATGATTCTAGGACGATGGAATGTTTTTTAAGGATGTTTGTGTGGCATGAAAATGGAAAAACCGAATATTAAAAGAGGGATATGAAGGCCAATATGCCACATAAATATCTAGAAAAAAATTACATAGTTTAAGTTCATAATTCTTAGACCATAAGTGGGGTAAAGATCCAAATTTTTTGGAACATAAACCCCCTTGGTGGAAGGGTTTATGAATAATTGGTGGTTGGTCCCTAAGATAGTGGGTCTTGGAATCACTATGTATCCAATAAAATTTGGACTTAATCAAAATTTATTTATAGAACATGAATGATATATTTCAGACACATGAAGTGGGGGTATATCCTTCTAGAGATGGAATTGAGGTATCCCACATTTACCATGGGGCATACGGTGTTTATGAAATAAGGTAAGGATATAGTTTATAATCGTGTGGTAATGATGTTGTTTTTTATTCATCTCATATTTTTCATATGAGGTATCCCAGTATCATATAGGGCAAGGATATAGTGTAATGTCATTTTTTGGGGATGTTTTTTAGTCATCTCACACTTGGTATATGAGGGAAACTTTTTTCATATGGGGTAAGGATATATTTTAATGTCGTGTGATGAGGATGATGGGATTTTCTGTTTAAATCCAAACAACTCAGACTATGGATGCTACTAGGTTATGGCCATTACGCTCAAAACAATGATTTTTTTAAATAACTTAATATCATTCTTCTCTGACCATAGAGACTAAAAATAGTTTAAGGTTATAATTCTAATACCCAAGGGGATAAAAATTTCTTAAGTTCATTAATCCTATACCAAATGGGATAAAAATCCTTTACGGTCAAAATTCATGGAACAATTGGACTATAAATAATTTAAGTTCAAAATGCCTATACCAAAGGGGATACAAATGGTTTAAGGTACTAATGCATGGAAAAAAGGGGATGAAACTAGTTTATGTTCATTATTCATGGACCGAAGGGGATACAAATAGTTTATCTTCATAATGAATAGACCAAAGGGGAATTAGTTAGTTTATGGATCTAGATCTCAGAATCTTTTTATCACATTTTAAGGTCACATCTCTTTGACCATAATTTCAATATGAAGTACTTCTTAAGAAGTCTGATGTTGGTAGGAGGTGTGATACACTCTCCATCCTTGTTGATTAAAGAGTGTAAACCATTGGGATATACCTTGAGGATAATATAAGTCCTCTCCCATTTGGGTTTTATATTTAGAATATTTTTATCAAGTATCATTAGTGTTCTAAGATCCCTTAACATGTTATCTTAGATAAAGGAGTATAGGTGAACCATCTTATTGAATGCTCTCTCTATCATGTTCTGATGCATCTCTATATTACGAAGCTCCAACATCTTATTTTAGTCAAGGTATTCCAACTTAGATTAAAGGGCTTCTTCCATTTTGGATGGAATATTATGGTCATAAACAACTATTCAAAAGGATGAAAATTAAACCTCAATGGGTAAGACTTCCTCTGTTCCATACACAAGGGAGTGTGGGGTCTCCTGGGTATGATTTCCACTTGTTATCAGATATTCCAAAAGGGAGTTAGGGAGATTTTTAGGAAAAATCTTTTTGTTTTGGACCTCCATTTTCTGAAATATGTTATACATGGTCATGTTGAATGCATCAATATTCAAATTTATCTATTCATGGTAGTGGGAAGTATGGTTGGAATAGATTTTTATTTTTGAGTACAATTTATTCAACTCAATATCCCAAATATTTATTTCATTTTCTATCAGAATCATCTGAGAACCCTTAACTAATGGTTGATGTTAGAGCTCATAAACTCAATCATGGACCAGGTTCTAACTTCTCTAATGGAAATCGCTTCTACCAAATTCGAGAAGAAGCCTATTACAGTCAAAATGAACTTCTACTATTGAATTTTTTGTGGAGGGGGTACCACAATGTTCATTCCCAATACTACAAAGGGATAAGAATATTTGGCCATGTGGAGAATATCTTCTGGTTTATGAAAAAAGTTATCATGGATTTCAGATTCCTGAAACTACATGGTGAACATAACATAGTTTTGAACCATGGATAGACAAAATAATCCCATCCTTCTAATTTAGTGGGGGATCATAAATCCTACTAGATGGGAATCATGGGATATGACATGGACCACCAATATGACCTATGTTATATTGTCTCCCTGGATGCGATAGAGGAAAATTCAATTGAACCCATAACATTAGAGGGTTTTCTCATATATAGGGAAACTCTAAATGGAAAACTTTGATACATTCTACAATATTCTCTCATGCTATGCTCGTTAAAGTGGGGGAATTATAGGCTAGAGATAATCTATAAATAGTTTCATCCAATTAGGAGTTTCCTCAACTATAGGGGGGATTTAGGGTCCTTGACATAAATGTACCAGTAGTTAGTGGATATAAATAATTGTTTTCATCATCTAGAGTGGTAGGGGAGATGCCCCTCCATTATTCCACATGAATGACTAGGTCATTTGGGTTGGGTTCTACAAGAGACTTATCCAGGATTACAAAAGAATTAACTTAGAAATTTTGCAGCCAAAGAACATTGGTCACCTTTAGTTGGGAAGGGAACTAGGCTATTTGATAACAAGTAAATTACAAGAAGGTCGCAAGATCTTTCTTTCTGAAGACATACCCACCCTTGTTCTGTTTGATGACTATATTAGAGTTTCACTCCATATTTAAAAATGGGACATCAATTTCGAAGGAAAAATTGAGTATTGTAATAAGGGCCTTATATTACGGCTCATTATAAGTGAAAACTATATAAAAAAGAATGAGTAGGGAAATATGGAATTTTTATAACATGAAAAAGATGATCCCTAGGCCTACCCTATTGATGTTGGGGCAGTTAAGCCTTCTAATAGTCGGGTTCTGGGAGGCACAATCAAAATGATTCTATTAACATGGTACAACCTAGACCACTGAGATAATATATTCCTATAGAAAATAAACATATAGGGGAAGTTATTTAGGGTATATATGTGCATCCAAGAAGACTTCTAGTTAGTATCTATTGACATTCATGTTTAGGAAAAACCTAATGTCAAACAACTAGAGGATTATAACCTATTATACAAATGATAACATCTTCTTGGGGCAATTGAAGATGTTATTTAGAGGGTCAAATCAGGAGACCAAATATATCTCTTGGTAATAAAAATAATGTCTTGACTTCTACACTAAAAATTTTAGATGAAGACAAATATTCTTGATGGTGGAGTATTTGGTATCTGTATTGAGGATCATCCTTCTAAGATAGTATAGGTTGTTTTCTCTATCCTGGTTGTTTTTCAGGATAGAAGGTCATCAAGGAACCATTCCCTAGTAGTCATATAAAGGATCAATGGATTTATTAATATGAGTTGAATTAGAATTGAGGGATTTAAAAGGTTCTACTTAATATCCTTGAAGTCAGTTTGATGGTCCTTATCCCACTGGTATGTGAATCCTTTTTCATGAGAATTGCAAAGGGATTATTCTTTATATGAAGATTTTTAATAAATCGGCGTATGTAAAATATATTGATTTATAGACCTCATAGCTCCCAGAGATTTCATTGGGGATGTGTCTAATTTAATTCCTTTATTTAACTAGGTCAATTTAAATTCATCTATATCTTATGACGAATCTCAGAAATATTCTAGAGGTAACCACAAACATGCATTTTAGGGGTTCATCTTCAATTTTATAGAGCATAGGAAGCTGGAAACATTCTCAACATCAATAATATGGTCCCAAAACGGGAGTTATTTTCCCACCAGGTCATCCACCAAAAAAGCCAACAATGTTATTAGAATCAATATAATAATGTTTTGAATGGCCCTCTGGAAAGTGGATCTAACATTTTTGAGGGAAATAGGAATCACCCAGTAGAAAAAATTTACTTGGGGACCCTGAATGTGGTATAATCCTCATCCTAGGGCCAATTGGATTTGATTATACATGGGGTATCTCTCCATGATATAGAGGTCCTAGACCCTTTGCATAACATCAATTAATATCTATTTCACTGGAAGGGGGAAGTCATCCTATGGAAATAGAGGTTTAGGTCCCAAAAGACAATACATATTATAGTATTCATATTATTCATCATAACCAGAACTGTATTGGCCACCTACCTAGGGTATTGGACATCCCTAACAATAAAGGATTTCATGATCTTCTCAAATTTGGCCTCGACTATTGCACTATGAGAGGATTGCATCTTTCTGGGAGGTTGTTTCAACCTGCGGTCTAATGACCCAAGCTTGAAGTACCTGGAAATTACATTACATTTGAAGAATACTTAATAAATGACAAAAATAGACACCCAAATACTGTATTAGTTTAGTGTATTTGGATACTTGTAACATTATCTTTAAACTTAGTGAATAGATTTTCAACATCTCCCATAATGATTATTACCTTTTTTCCTAACTAAAACAATTATTTATATCATGGGGAAAAGAAAACATAAAAAGGGTGAGCTCAAATGCTCAATAAGGGTAAAAGTTGTCAACATAAAGCAAACCATAAACATTATAATGTAAAAACATGGACATAAAGTCTAAATATCAAAACCCAGAGTCATGAAATAAATCTTGGCAGTACTTAAGGAATATATAATAAAGTAACATTAACCATGATAAAATATCATTGGTATAAAACATGGAAATGTGGAAAATAAATAATAAAATAATATGATTTCCATAGTATCCAATTCATTGTTTCCAAGACCTTTATAGTAGAGAAATTACTTTACTAAACCGGGTTTACTTATTGTTCCATCCATGTATTACTGAACAGAATTTACTTTTTGTTCCAACAAAGTGTTACTGAACCAGATTTACTTTTCATTCAAGTCATGTCTATATCATGAGATATAAATCAATAACCAATGAATTTGAGGGAGATATAGGTTCCACCCATCTCAAAATTAAATCATTCTTACATGTTCTGCAGAAACATAAATCTTTCATCATAGCATAACCCATGAAATAAAATGGGGTTTTCAAAGATCATTCCATCATAACATAATCCATATAAGATAAATGGATTTCATAAAATTAATTTCATCATAAATACAATAAAACCAATTTAATAATATGTATAGTAACATAAACCTATGTCATTATATATGGAAAATAATTTTGGTAAAACACTTGAGCTTAATTCCAAAGGAAAATATCCTTTCTTCTTCAAAAACCATTTTCTATTCTCAAAATCCCAAGAAATTTTAAAAGAAAATAATTTAGTTGAAAATAAACATTAAATCATGTAGATTAACCTTCATGGAAATAGGAATTATTAATATTTGAAAATCTTTTCATCTAGTATATGTTAAAAAACATTCTTCTCATACTCTTGGTGGAAAAGTCAAGAAGTACCTCATACGGAAAACTATAGAAACATTCCTTCAGTATCATTTAATAAAATAATTAACCAATGGGTAAAATTGAATTTAAATGGTATTATAATAATATAAATAATATTATATATTTGTGGAACATGTATGTGAAAGATAAATATACACCAGTAAATACTTATGAATAAATAATATTAGATAATAATGATATTGAAAAATTATCCCTTACCTTAGTTCTGATTTCTTCTATTTGTTTCTAAAACACCTATATAGTGAGTTTAAACAAATTATTAACCTTTAAAATAAGCATTATAATATTTATTATATCATATATGATTCACTTTGGACTTTATATTACCCCATTATTTATCAATTCCATGTTAAATAAAGGTTTTGGGTAATAATCATTTTATTTATCATATGTGTTTTATCTTTTTATTCTTCATATTATTACATATATCATGATTTAAATACTTTAATAATTTAATACATGATTTATATATCATATATATTCAATATATAAATATATATAATATATAGATAAATGAAATGAAATACACCATTCATGGAGACGGTAGGTCGTATGTACGGATGAACACTATTTTCGTTTCCTTATTAAATTGAGTGGAAGAAAGTAAATGATATATATATATATAAATATAGTATCATTATTATGTAATATATTTCATTATTATTTATTATATATACCTTATAATAATTCTTTAATGGTTGACATGTATAATGAATCTCATCGCATCGTGGAGACAGTAGGTTGTACGTACACACGAGCGACAATATCATTCCCTTGATGGTTAAATAGTATGGAATTTGATGGTATATGAATTGTAAAGAAAACATATAATGTTATATTCATTATTTACATCCATTATACTAATCAATATACCCATTAAAATTATGTATTGTTGAATAAGAAATTACACCACGACGTGGAGATGGTAAGTCGTATGCACGCACGCATGGTGATATTGTTATCCATTGGATGGATATAAGGATGTATAAGGTTGTACCATAATTTTAATAACATATCATCATGTAGAAGATATTTTATTGATTACTTTATTTTTGATACAACATAATATGATGATGTAGAATAAGAAAATAATTTTGAAAGAGGTGATAAAATAATTACCTCTTTTTTAGGTATCTCCATTTGGTATGCACAAAATAACTTCGTAACAGAGAATTATTCCTATAGTATGGCCTATATGATGAAGTTAGTTGGGAGAAGATTTGGGTAGGGTTTTTCCAAATTAATGGTCTTTGGAGGTGTTATTATAAGGGAAGGAGATGTGCACTTTTATAAGAGAGGGGAGGGTCATATTTGGAACATCTTGAAATATTAATTTATTATAAATTCATTTTCAGTTTATAATGCTCCCAATATCATTTATTTAGAAGATAAGATGGGTATTCTTCAAAATCCACACAAAAAATAAAATTTATACATGTTTTTATTTTATTTTAATCTTATCATTTTGATTTATCCTTATTAAATCTATATGTTTTTTATTTGTGGTAATAACATTCTAAATATTAAATGGTTATAAATATTTATTTATGTGTTGTAAATTGTCCATAAATCGATACTTTATTAATTTTTATACCATATAATTTTCAATTTCTAATTTTTTAATATTTTTTTGATTTTGATATAATTTAATAATATGTTTTTTTATAAAATATCAATAGTCAAAATTTTGACACTAATCATTTATTTGACTATAAATAAAATCCACATCGAATATAAATTAGATCCAAAAATATTTATTACTCTCCTAAAATGTAATATTCATTTATATAAATCATTTATAACATTAATTAGTTCATATTATGTTTATTTTATTATTTTTAAGACAATTTATTTGATATTTCTGTAAAAAAAAATAATCTCTACATCACTATTGTGTCATCATTAATGGTAATTATTTAACCTCTAAAAATTATAAATAAATTCACATGATGTATATAATTTCTTTATATTAATAAAAGATTTTTTTGAATTTTTATCATGTTTATCAATATATTAATATTATTATTCTTTTAAGATGTATGAGAGTGAAATGTTGTCACCTTCTTTTGTTTTAATTATAATTAAATCACTTTATTAAAACAAAGTCCATTAAATGAAAATATTCTGACTCATAGGTTATATTGATTGACTTTAATTCATCCAATAATATTTTGGTAGGTGTTAGGGTATTTTATTATCTTTATCATATTTTTAGTTACTCTAATTTACCTGATTTACCTTTAACTGTGGTAAATAATAATTACCATAGTTAATATTCAAAATATAAAAAAAAGTAACCTATTAACATAATTTTTAAACAATGATTAAAAATATTTAATCCATGGTTTATAATTAAACACATAATTGGCAAGAATTAAATTAAAATTAATTCCCGTTGTCATAAACCAAAAAGTGGGTTTTTAAGAAGTAAACACTTATCAAAATATTGTCATTATTTATGTCCAATTTAAATTTAAAATTACCTAAAATGAAAAAAACTGTATTAAATGATAAAAAACAAAAAAATACACTTTTAAACCAATTAAAAAGACAATCAAACTTTACAAATAAATTAGATGCAAAGGAAGTTTTGAATTAGAATCCAGTTTTTTCACTATTAATTACAATATTAATTTTATCAGAAAAATATCAAAAATTCAACCAAAGTAAATTTTGATGTCTTGATTCTAAATAATAAAGTTTATTGTGTCCAATATAATATATAAAAGTGTTAAAAACTAGATTTAAAATTGGTGCACCTTTAAAAGGCGGAAAAACTATATTTTTTGAAAAATACTTCTTTTATCCGAAAAATTGAATTTCTTCTTATATTATGTCTATAAAATACATAAGATGAATCTTAATGTTATATAGAATTCAAAATTTGGTTAATAATATTCATAAAAAATAGTTTATTTCCCATTAAATAATAATATTTTAATAATATATCATTGTTTAGTGAAACTTGGTATTACGTACAATGAAAGACATCAAGAAATGATGCTCTTGTGTGTGAGACAAGCCAAGAGTAGTGTTGTGTATACTGTAAGATAATACGGTGTTGTGTATAACACAAGATAATATTGGTGTATTTTACAACACAATACATCAAGGAAATTAAAAATAATTTATCTCAAAAAATATCAAGGTGTTACATTATACCCCCTTTAAAATGATTTTCAGCCTCGGAATTGGTCAGGGTTATAAAAGATTTACCACTTGAAATTTTATTTCATAGAAACTCACATCATTAAAAGAAATAATAAAACATCATTTTAAAAAGTAAATTTAGAAACATAATGTTTACCCAATGTAACTCATCATTAGGTTTCCACATAAGATATCAAAGGTTGGAAGGGAAAACATGGATATGGAAGAAAAATATAACCTTCATGTGCTGATGGATAGTGATAGAGAATAAGGATTAGAGAAGCTTAGTTACTATAAAACCATAAATCTTTGTTGATTTAACAGACCATATGATTCATCATATTATATGGTACTAGGATAAATTTTTTGGTTTTCATGATCCTTTTCTTAAAGTTGAATAATTTTTATAAGAATAAATACTTACATGATTTTTGTACAATATCACAATTGTCCATGTGACTAACTGGACCCGAATGCCACTTAACGGGTGACCCAAGCCTGGTGGGACACATGGTGTCAGGTGAATCTTCCTAAATTATAGAGGCTACCGACTTGCAGCGAGGGACTAGGGTGTGTCCATGGAAAGAATTTGCCCTCATTAGCAGAGTGTAGCACAACAAAAGAGATATAAATGAATAGTAAATAAATGATGCAATATAAATAAATAAATAAAGAAGAATAACAATAACTGTATCAGCTAGAATTATAATGATGTAATGTCATGTCACTAGAAAATTGGAAGACATGGCTACAAGACAATAATCATAACATGTTCCACATGTTAATGGAAAACAAAGTCTACTCCAAGCATCCAGAGATCCTACTCGGTTATCTGCCATCATGATCCATCCTATCAGAACACAATCACGTATTGGAAGTGGAATGCTTCCCTTTTTCAATACCTATAACTATGTAATTTACTCCTAGTACCAAACGGCACCCGGAGAGGGTGTGAGATAAATCTCAATGGGCCACCACCAACAGTGTCTATAACATATCGCCCGTGAAATAGAATATTGTAGTGTGCATCATATATGTAAAGTAATGAAATAAGTACAAAATAACTAAATAACAAAGTACCTACTTCATCCCTCAGATGGTGTCTGAACATGTAACCATTTCATTAATTAATCAATTTCCATAAAATTTTAATTGTCCATTTGAGGCATATCCAACACTGACATCACCTCATGATTGTATAAGTAGTCAAGTTCCTAAGATGTAACAAGGAAACTAATCAATGATATCCAGTGAGGGAGTTCCAGGGTAAAAACCAAGGTAAAGTAAAACTCATGGAAAACTTACTCAGCAGTATCTGAGTCTAGATATGGGGTAATAGTGTAATCCAAGGAGCATAGTCCAAGGCATTCCACAATAAGGCGCCTACCGAGAACATGGTGATCGACCAATGTAAAATGGGTCTAAGTAAACACAGGGCCCTATAGGCTTTAACCATGGAACTTACTAGTCAGTGATAAATTGAAAGAGTGTATCCAAGGTATCCTATAATAAATAAAGGGGGCCAATGGAAGTATAATTTGCATCCAAGGAATAAAGAAGAACTATAGTCTAGGTGGGTATCATCCTATGAAAACTGTATCCTTGAATCAGAATGGGGTTCATGAGACCAAAGGTACTCTCCTCTCAGAATCCAAGGCAAGAACGAGTCATTCCTTCTCTATATGATATTGTAGTCATGTAATATTTTATTTTGTTCATGTATTTCCGTCCATTAGTGTGGATATTTCATGTAGAGATAAAATGATTGGTCCATGCCTTTTCTTCCACTAGTGTAGATATGCCATGTAGTGTTTCAACCATTTAATCATATCTTAGTTGGTCATTAAGGATTATTCAATTATTGAGGTTAACTCTGCTACCTTCCATCAGCATAGAAAGGGGTGCTACATACATGTAACCATTATTCAAACTCCTTTTGATAAGGCCATGTTATATACTTAGTATACTTTCCATTTCAAATTTCACATTTCACATTTAATAAACATTTGGAAGAACTTACCTTAGGCAGGTCAAGTGGTAAGCATATATGGTACATGCCATTATGTAATTCTCAGTAATAACAATCCATTTATTATAATGAGACTCACCTTTAGAAAGGTCATGTAAAAGGACCCCTGAACGGTGGCTCAAACGTGCTGAAACACTAAAAACCCAATTATGGAATAACTTTCGACATGTGGCAGATTGAGTTTTGTGTGAAAACACTAAAAACTAATCACAAACTTGTAAAGAGCATAACCATATGATTCTAACAGGTATAATAATGGAATGTTAATTTTAGAAATGGTTTCCAATTAAACTGGTGGGCCCCACATGAATATTTCAAAAACAACTAACATTAGGGTAGAGTTATATACCACCCACCATAGGGTTGAACGAGCCTTCTCCTATGGTATTGGCCATTTATTTTCTTCTAATCGGAGTAGATCTAAGAAAAGATGAAAAACTCTCACAGGGATGTATCTAGGTTGAGAGTGAAAGAGAATAATTATGGCTAAATAGTACTTGAGTACTTACTATTGTGCATCCAATGTGGCAAAAAAAAGCTCGATCAGGTGTCGGATGAAGGAGATATCTTTTTTCCATGTTTCGATCTTAAAAATGCTCCAAAATGAGAGAGAACAAGGTCGATCTTGCATTAAATTACATTAGGGAGGAAAGGGGATGATTAATTGATCATTATGGTAATTTTAGTTATTTTACACATGTTTTAACCTATGCACGGTTTTTCCGCAAGGTTTGTCAAACCGTACGCAAATTGTATGACTTGGTTCTACCGAAACCTGGGAAAAAGTGGTGTTCAAATAGTTTGGCTACATGGTCATGTGAAATCCGTGAGAGGTGCCACTATCTTCAAAAACACAAACCGCACTGTTCGGAAAATAGTGTGCTAACTGTGCGTAAACTATGCAATATGGCATGTTTTCCCAAAAAGGGGTGTTCCAAGATCCAAACATTCCCTAGACACCATCAGAACCTTTTCTAACACATTAGGAATCTATATTCAGTCCAATGTAAAGATTTAGAAAAAAATTAAAGGATCTACACCTGAGTGAAAAATCGGGTTCTTACTATTCGTGCCTTGAAAATTTTCCACGTCATCTCTCATTTAAATAATTAAAGTTTAATTTTTCATTCTCGATGTGCTAGCAGATCATGAGATGAAATGATAGTTTATTCCATCTATTTCAACAAAAAAGTTAGCCTAGTTATTCAAATATTCATATGGCCACCTATAGTGAGATAATACATTAATATAAAAAACTTCAACCAGAATATAACTTATATTATACATAAATTGATAACATTAAAATCATTTCAATAATATAAAATATAAAAATTTTATAAGTGGTGAACTAAATCGAATTATCATTTATCTCCCATATATCCTAATGTTGTTCTTGGTTTTCACATTCCAATATTTTGAATACCTTAATCATGTATTCTCTTGAAACATGAAAAAAACATGAATTACTATAGAACCTGAGTGAAACATACATTCTATAAAAAATAACTATTTACAGACACCAAAAATACCATAAATTCTAAATAATCAAACCCTAATATCACATTGTCCTTATATCAGTCATGAGGTCATTAATACTCTCAAACATATCATTATCTCCTTATCCCTTCATTATGTGCATATCATGTGCTTTCCAAAAATATTTCAATCACTTTTCATGGTTACTAGTACCATTCAACATATACATTCAAATACATAATAAAAACAATTGTGTAATAATCCTTCGATGTTTATTTATTCCATAGTACCATAAAATTACTAATACAGCATTATTCTTAATAATCATTTAATCAATCCACTATTGTCTTAAACCATTGACTGTGCTTCATCATTTTATTCATTAAAACATCTTTCATCTCATATATCATTTGTAGTCTCTTCATCATCATCATCATAAATACTACCCATGCGACCATATTGAGTATCTTCCTAAGATTTTCCCTTAGGGAATTGATTTTTATAATGCCCATACATTCCAAATTTAAAACATTTAACCATCTTTGATGTCTTTGTAATACCATTATCCTTATCCATTATGTTAATTGAACATTTTCCTTTTCAATTATAGGATTTTTTTCCCTTATTTTCCACATCCAAAGCATCTTCCAGTTCCTTTGAAACATTATACTTTATTCCTCTTCCCACATGATTTACATGAGGTAAATTAAAATTTATTTCCTCTATAATCACCATGAAACTCATTCTTTCTCTTGTTATCTAGGTTAGGAAACTCACCAAAGTTGATATTATTGATCATATTATCATATTTATAATTAGACATTATAAAGATATTTTTCCTTACAACTCCCATTTCATTTGTTTTCTTATGGAGAATATCATTCCATTTTCCTTCATATTCTACATTAACATGAATCCTCATATTTCCACCAATTATATAAAACCCAAAAAGAACAGTGTGAGAGTCAAAAATCAGACTATGAAAACAATATAATCTGGGGGGAGTACTTTAATTCTATAACATCTTATAATTAGTCCTAGTATATTCTTTATTGTTACCATAATTCTATGATTTTAACATATAGTTATAATTAACCTTAGGGACATCCCTATACATACCTTAGAAATATCTCTAGGGATATCACTAAAGTTTTCACATCATAGTTTCCAATAGTTGACTAAACCTTCACTCTAATACAAACTCTAATGTCCCAGGCTTGACGTACATAGAAATTACATTACTTTTGTGGAATACTTAACACATGAAACCAACAGATGCCCAAATACCATATTAGTTTAGTGTATTTCGAAAAATGGAACATAATATTCTATCTTGGTGAAAGAACATCAATAGCTCCCATAATGATCTTCCCCATTTGTTTTCCAACCTAAAACCTTTTTTTATATCCTTGGGAAAAGAATACATAGAAAGGTCGTACTCAAATTCTCAGTAAGGGTAAAAATTGAGAACATAAAAAAACCATAAACATAATAATGTAAAAACATGAACATGATGTTTAAATATAAAAATCATATATCATGAAAAAAATATTAGTAGTACATAAGGCATAGATCATAAAGGAACATTAACCATGATAAAATATCATTGGAATAAAACATAAAATTATGGAAAATATATAAGCACATAAATTGATTTCCATTGTATCCAAGGCATTTATTTCAAGAACATCTTAGTGGAAAACGCACTTCACTAAACCAGGTTTACTTGTCATTCAAGTTGTGTATTACTGAACCAAATTTACATGTTGTTCCAACCCTGTGTTACTGAACCAGATTTACTTTCCATTCCAGTCATATCTATCTCATTAGATAAAAATATTTTACCAATGCATTTGAGGGAGACATAGGTCCCAACCATCTCATAATTAAATCATTCTTACATGTTCCACAAAAACCTAAATCATTCATCATTGAATAACCCAAGAAATAAAATGAGTTTCTTAAACATCGTTTCATCATAACATAATACATATAAGATAAATGGATTTCATAAAAATAATTCCATCATAAAAAATAAAATAAAATAAATAATATGTATATAAACATAACCCTATGTCATCTGAGATGGAAAATAATTTTGATAAAACACATGAGCTAAATTCCTATAGAAAATATCCTTTCTTCTTCAAAAAACATTTTCTATTCTCAAAATACAATCCAAATTTAAAATAAAATAATTTAGTAGGAAATAAGAATGAAATCGTGAAGTGAAAGATTCCTGTAAATAAGGAATTATGATGATGTACAAATCCTTTCATACTGTATAAGTTAAAAAACATTCATGTCGTACTATTTCCAGAAAATTCAAAAAGTACCTCGTATGGAAAATGAAAGAAAGATTCCTTTCATACCATTTAATAAAAAATTCAACAATGTATAAAATTCACTTTAAAAAATAGTATAACTATAGAAATAATATTATATATTTTGGAATCATGGACATGAAAGGTAAATATACCACATTAAATACTTACGAATAAACAATCTCGGATAATAATGAGATTACAAAATTATCCCATACCTTAGGTTATACATATTCCAAATGTGTCTAAAACTCTTGTGTAGAAGATTTAAACATTTTATGATCTTTTATGAAACCATAATAATATTTATGATATCATATACGATTCACTTATGACTTTATATTACCCATTTATTTATCAATTCAATGTTAAATCAACGTTTTGGGTAATAATTGATTTATTTATCATACGTGTTTTGAATTGTTATTCTTGGTATTATTAATTATATATTTATTTAATTAAATTAATAATGTTAAAAATTATTTAAATTTCATATATATTCAGTATATAAATATATATAATAGATAGATAAATGAAATGAAATACACCATTCGTGGAGATGGTAGGTCGTATGTACGCATGAACATTGATTACATTTCCCTATTGAATTGAATAGAAGAAAGTAAATGACATATATATAGTAGAATTATTATGTAATATTTTTCAATCTTATATATTATACATACCTTATAATCAATCTTGAATGGTTGACATGGAGAATGAATCTCATTGCGTTTTGGAGACGGTAAAATATACGTTTGAATGAGTGACGATGTCATTCCCATAATGGTTAAATAGAATGGAATTGGATGGTATGTGAATGTTAAAGAAATAATTTGATTTTATATAATTTATTTAAATCCATTATACCCAATAATATACCTATCCATATTAAGTATTGTTGAATAACAAATTACGCCACGACTTGGAGACGGTAAGTCATACGTACACACGCATGCTGATATTGTTATATGTAGGATGGATATAAGGAAGTATAAGGTTTTACCATAATTATAATAACATATAAGAATGTATAATATAATGCATTTATTACATTAGTATAGACACAACATAAGAATATGAAGTAGAAGAAGAAAATAATTTCCAAAGAGGTGATAAAACAATTACCACTTTTCTGGGTCTCTCCTTTTGATATGCACAAAAGGACTCCTTAATATCATTTTATGCCCAAATGGTAGCCTCAAGGAATAATTTATAGAAGTTGGGTGGATATTTGGGAATGTTTTGGTAGATAAAATGGGATTTGGAGGTGTTATTAAAAGAGAAGGAGATGTTTTCTTTTATAAGAGAGGGGAGGGGCACCTTTGGAATGTCTTGAAAGATTAATTTATTATAAATTCATTTTCGGTTTAAAATGATATTAAACACATTTATTTAGAAGATAAGATGAGTAGAGTTCTAACTCCTCTCAACCAATAAAATTTATACATGTTTTGATTTTATTTTAAAATTATTATTTTGATTTATCCTTATTTAATCTATTTAATTTTATTTGTGGTAATAATATTCTAAATATTATAAGGCTATAAATATTTACTTATGTTCTATAAACTATCAGTAATTGGATACATTATTACATTTTAGACTATATTATTTTCACTTTGTATTTTTTTTAAATATTTTTGATTTTTTAATAATTTTATAATATGTTATTTTTATAAAATAACAGTAGTGTCATTTTTGACACTATTCATTTATTTGACATTAAATAAAATCCACACAGAATATGAATTCGAAAAAAATATTTAATACACTCCTAACTTGTCATAGTCACCTATTAAATTTTTTCTAAACATTAATTAGTTCATATGATATTGATTTTAATATTTTTAATACCATCTATTTGATATTTCTATCAATAAAATAATTTATACATCACAATAGTGTCATCATCAATGGTAATTATTTAATCTCTATAAATTATAAATAAATTCACATGATTTATATAGTTTAATTATATTTCTGGAGAATATTTATGTTCTATGTTTTATCATTTTTATCACAATATTAAAATTATTATACTTATAAAATGTATGAGAGTGACATGTTGTCATGTTCTTTTGTTTTTATTATAATTACATCACTTTAACAAAACAATGTCCATTAAATGAATCAATTCTAAACCATAGGTTATATCAATTGAATTTCATTCATCTAATATAATTTTTGTATGTGTTAGGATAATTTTATTATCTTTATCATATTTTTAATTACCCTAATTTTCTGATTTACATTTAAATGTGGTAAATAAAAATTACCATAGTTATTATTCATAATATAAAAACTAAAAGTAACATATTAAAATAATTTGGACCCATTTATTACAAATAATTAATCCATTTTTCATAATTCAAAACACATAATTTGTAGAAGTTAATTTAAATTTACGTCATGTTGTCAAAAACCCAAAGGCGGGGTTTTAAAGAATAAAAACATATCAAAATATTGTCATGTGTTTATGTCCAATTTAAATGTGAAATTAGTTCAAATGACCAAAATTGGATTAAATTCTAAAAAACTAATCTGTTTACACTTTAAACCCAATTAAAAAGATAATCTAACTATATAAATAAATTAGATGAAATGGTATTTTATAATTAAATTGCAGTATTTTAACTATTCATTATAATATTAATTTTATCAGAAAAATACCTAAAATTAAACCAAAGTAAATTTTGATGTCTCAATTATAAAAAAGATGTTTATTTTTTCAATTATAAAATATAAGTGTTAAAAACTAGATTTAAAATAGGTTCTCTATCAAAATGCAGCAAAATTGTATTTTTTGAAAAATAATTCATTTATCCAAAAAAAATTGAATTTGTTCCTATATCATGTGTAGAAAATACACAAGATGAATGTTAATGTTATATAATATTAAATATGTGGTTAATACTATTCATATTTGCTAGTTTATATTCCATTAAATAATAATAATTTAATAATATGTCGTTGTTTAGTGAGACTCGGTATTACATACAATGAAAGTTATCGAGGAGGGTCAATCTTGTGTGTAACACAATACAAGAATAGTGTTAAATATACTATAAGATAATATGGTTTTTTGTATTGATAAATATAATATTTGTGTATCATACAACACAAGACATTAAAGAAATTAAAAATAATCTACCTCATAAAATCTTAGTGTGTTACATAAGGTGACCCATTAGGAGGATAAAGCGATAAATGAAGACATGAGGTTCAAGCCCTATCATATCAACATAGATCTAGGTGAAAAAATTGTGGTTCTATTTTTAAGAGTCCACATACAAGTATTGCACATATATGGACATGTTTTTATTGATATGTGTTGGACTTATATCTTCCCCAACACTATGGTTCACCAGGGTTATCTCATAAATAGTGGTAGAGTCACCCTCTACACATGTAGGAGGGGTGTAATCCAAATATTATTTATTATCTAAGAAAAGGGGATTAGAGGGATAGGGTTAATCTTCTAGGATAGATGACCCAGGGGAGACTAGTTTCTACTATAGAGGATACAAAATCTTCAATGAGGGGTCCCCTTTCTATGAAGACTGTGGAAGAAAAAGTTATTGATCTAATTCTGCTTAGTTATTGTCTACAAAGTCCACTCTTTATTTTGAATCAATGGTGATAGGTTGATCTCTACCGAGTCATCCCTTCTTTTTGGAACATATAGTAATTCCATGTATAAGTGGTCATGGGGATAAATTCTCGATTCTTCATAGGAATAGGTTATTTAAACGTCAATCGGACCATTACACTATAAGAGTATTGGGTAATGTTTGAGAACTATTTTTCCATTGAAACAACTAAGAAACCCCCCATGTCTATCATTTTGGGATATATCTAATGAATTCGGAGAAAAAATATCTCTTTCATGTCTATCCATGGATTGGATGCAATGGATGTTAGATCTTTAAGGTAATTGATTCAATCAGCCCTGCCTGTTTGGACTTGATTTCATTCCCTTTTCTATTAAAGAACACCCAGATAGTATGACTTACATGAGGAAAATGTGGAAGCAACACCATAGAGTACCCTTATCAACTATCTTGTGTGTTTGTGTTTCACTAGTGGCATGAATAAGGGGAAGATACATGAAAATAAAGTGAGGGACTTCCCAGAAGTGTGTTTTAGCTAGTATCCTCTAAAACTACAACAAATTTAGTGCTTCATAACAGACAACTTAATTTAGTATTCATCCATATTCCTCCATGTAGATTTGGAGAGATCCAGACATACTTCTGTAAGTCCTAGTTTATGAACCATATGGTTTGAAAGAAGGTTGATCCTGAAGCTAGTATCCACCAGTAAGAAACATATTTATACAAAATTTGACCAATATATGATATATAGATGTTGTATGTTCCCTTGAATGGTTACACATTCATCTTATATATAAAATGACATGATGTATTGAAATTCCTCTTTGTCGACCTTGTCTGCATAGTAGGCCTCTAAAAAAGATACCTTAGCCTTGAACTGAAGGGGTATTTTCAAGTCTTCTTTAAGGGACACATTTACATATTTAACCAGAGTAGAACATCAAGGATTGATATCCCTATGTGTATACCAGAAAGGTGCTTCATCATATCACATTTTTCTGATAGCGGCACACTTTTTTCTATAGAGGGCCACTATTTAGAAGGGTGTGTAAAAGATTATGTTGGACGAAGCATTGGGTCCTAGATAGTACATGAAATATTCTATTTCTATTTAGTTATTATTCTTTTAAAAAATGATTATTGTGTTCATATTCGATAATTTTGGGCCCGGACTAGATGTGGCAAATTGTGGCACTCTCATGGAAGAGTAGCGCGGTCAAACAATATAGTTTGATGTGGGGGAGTACCTAACATAGAAGATCAAGAGGATTATGTTCACTAATCCTTGAATGAGTCTTGATTCTTATTTTTAGTATAATAAATATCCTAGTTCTAAGTGTTATCCTGAAAATTCTGTTGGATTTCATGTCCCCTTCTACTTTTTTATTGACATGAGACAAAGATGACTGTGGGGTTCACATAGAATTCATCATTGTTGGGAATTGTAATGTGGTCCACTAGTTCAATGAAATTCAAAAGGTTTTATTATTTCTCCTCATATGTGGAATATTCTAGGGATGGATGTACCTTGTGTACAAATCCCAAATTAAGAGTCATCAGGTCACTAAGGGCATGGAATTGTTTTGTAACTAGTGGGGTCTCTAATTTCCCTCATGTTTTCAACATCTATTATTATGATAAATGGGAGGATATGACATATATGTTTAGGAAATGGTTAGAGGAGGTTCAAAAATAACATAATTTTTTATCTTACTCATGTAGGCATAGATGATACCATGGGCATTAGTGACTGACTTAGGATCTAGCTAGTCATTGTACTTCTACGCACTATGGCCAGGATCTTATTTTCACCCATTGGAGACTTCATTGTCACTACTGGGGGCATATTAGAGATATGAAACATATTTTTAGGCATCTCCCAATATTAATAGTCCATGATAAACGTGTTCATGGATATAATAATTGAAAACAAATCATTATTTTATTGTTTTTACAAATATTCTTTGATATAGGTATTGATTAGTGAAACTAGTGAGTTTGGCCTCTTAGGGTCTCCAATATTCATGAAACATTAGGAATCCCTATTCTAGGGAGTAGATGAAATTTCTAGGGACTTTAAAATCCTATAATGAAAATTTCTTTTTATTCTTTCCTATGAATTTAACCATAGGAGCCTAACCCTAACTGGGGGGGGGGGGGGGGGGGGTCAAGCCAAATATTCATATCAATATGTTTGAGTTAGGAAAGATTATGCCTGAAGAAGCTAAACATAGAGAGGCTCATCTAGAAAAGGGAATGATAGGTGTTCCAGATCAAGATCATCTGCATGAACAGTGGTAGGTGTCTCTACTTTTATAGTCCTTATTATATGGGTCATAAGGGTAAATGGGTACAACCAATGTTTGTTCCGCTACAAGGATTTTTCCAGACACTGATATTTGTCACAAAACTATAAAAATCATCTTGGTAATTTCATAGATATTTGGGTAGGGACAATATCAAATATAAAATTCTCTATATATATCATACGCATCTATTCTTGGGAATGTTACATGTAGAGAAAATACATGGGTCCCTTCCATTAGGTGAAAAAGATGGAGACTTTCTCATTAGGAATATGTTTATATTTAAAGAGGTCCATAATACTTTTCTTACATGATTTAGATCTGAACTAGTAGAGGAAATTTATATTTAGGTCCTTCCAATGAGAAAAAAACCTTTGGGAAACTCACCACACCATATCAATGATGGTCTTTTTAGTATATAGAATAAAGCATAATAGATTCTCAATTTTCTACTATTCTGGAGTACAAAACATTGGATAGTACATTGAGATAAAGAGGACTAGAAGATATATTGGATTTCACATTCCATTAAATGAAGTAAATATGGTGTTTTCGAATTCTGGGGGAGATTTAACAGGGTCCACCTATATTTTGTGTGACTTTCCTTTAGATGGAATTTCCATGTGTCATGTTTCTCATTCTTGGAGATGGGTGATGAGAGCAGCTATAAAATCATCATGGTGATTAATTTTGGTCACCATTGTGTTGAAAATATCATCTTGTCAGGGAGATATATTTATTTGATATTTATTTTTATAATATTACTTCTCAGGTAGGGTAGGAAACTCATATCTCAGTCATTTTCCATTTCCCTCAACTTCTTCCCTAGTTGGGTGAACATGGGTAAAAATTTCAAATCGGTGTGCTTTGATGAAGAGAAAAAAGTGACCCACTAGAGCTGATTTGAGTTTCCTTCTGATATATTCATGGTCTTGGCACTGTTCAACAATAATCTTAGTATTTTTCCTTTTATATTCCTCTTGATCCTAAAGAAAAGTGACCATCCTAGGGTCCATCTCAACATTTTTTTCAACTTCAGAGAGTTTGGTGGGCTCATCATGTCCATTTCATTTGTGGAAATATTTATGATTTAACATCAATGGATAATTAGGGGGACTCCCAAGGCCTAATTCATATATCTTATGATGAGTATAGGTACATATTAGGGGATCTTCTTAGTGTTGTGTCAACCATTGCAGAGGGTTTTCCCTATCAGGCCTTGCATCCATAGTCATGTTTCATTTATCCTCTAATGTGCTGATGGTAATGAAATTAATCATGGTAGTTGTTAGATGTGAACCCTCAATGTTTGAAAATGGAATATATTTAAGGTCACATCATTTTCATAGGATAGTACTAAAATATACGGAAGCATACTATTACCAACCTCTGATATGTGCACCTTAAGTCACATCTTTCATGACCTAATAGAGAACAGTGGGGCTCTCAATGTAGGTTTGTTAGAGATACTGGTTGTATCCATATGATTCAAGATAATGAGTTACTTGTAGTACTACGATTTCATCTCTCATTCACTATTGGAGAAAAGGATTGAGATTCTCATGGATCACTAGGTAGGCTAGTTGATGATCCTGAAGGAGGTGGATCATTTCCCAAACATGATACTTAAAAACTACAAAGTCCTTAGTGAGGGACTCTGAGATGAAAAAATCCAAATATGATAGTGGATAAAATGTGATTGATATCTATTCTGTAGCCAACAGTCTCCATAAGTACTCTTGTTCATTACTAGGGGGTGGTAATTCTCCTAGTTAGTCCAAGCCCTGATTGTTACAGGATGAGATATCGGTGGTGCCACTAACATATATCTTATTTTATATAGATTTATTAGGAGAGGTGGTTGTTCACCCAACTACCCCGAGATGGTTCTTCAAAGTAGTGAATTTCTTTGGTATAGGGTGGAACTCCATGTTGGTTGGTGTTAATTCAGGGAGGATCACGAAATTGGAACTCCTCATTATGATATGGCCTATAAAGTATTATGATAGTTTCGGTGACTGAGATACTTAGACCGACCCATTTGAGAGGTGGCTGAGGTTTTGATCCCAGATGGGGAAAGATAGACCCTCATTCATGAGTTTCAGGGATTATATGGGATAATGAATTAGTGTATAATGACACTAGAGTTTCATAATATTCCTCTTTCCATGTAATGTTCTGGTCCAACCCCTTTTTTGGTGTAGGGTGTTCTAGATCAGGGCTAGAAGAGCAGGGGTAGAGCCATCCCACTAATTATACTATGGGGTTAGTTTGAGTTGGAATTGATATTTCTAGTGGGAGAAATTCTAGGAATCTCTTGAGTGGTGACCATGATGGGTACAACTTTAACATCCTCTACCTCCACGACATAGAGGAGTGAGTTGTTATAGTTATCTGTTCAAAGGTTCATGAAGAAGGATTCCATTGGAATGAGAGTGGTTTCCTCCTGTGTATCCCTCAGGGGAACGACGTCTTTGAGGTGCTGATACATAGAGATTCTGGTAAGTCATATCCCTAGTGAGAATGAAACATTACTATTCATATTGATGAACAAAGGTATCGACAAACCTCCCCTAGATGATATCATAGTGTTATATATGGTGTGGGTGCCTAATAGATGATGGAACAGTGGTTTACATAGTAATAATATTTTCATGTGGGATTTCCAAACTAACATCCCCCTTCCCCAAGGCTTTTTGGAATTAGGTCACCAGTTTCTTATAGCTTGATCCATGTAATGTATGTGGAATCAACCATCTATATATATATTGTGAAAGTGATTCCAAATTCCCCCAAATTTTCTATTATTATTTAAATATATGAGGGATCATCTTTAATGAAGTCACAAACCAAGGATTACAATCGCTATCTTCCCTAAGTCACATGAGAGTTTTATAATGGTCCCACCACATTTCTGGTTCAACCTAGAACTAAATATATAGACCAGGTGACATGTAAATATGATGGTTCCCGAATGTTATTAGTCCCCATAGTTTAATTAAAATAGTTTCACATCTGTTTCACCATTTTTTATACTTTCATTCTAGGGCTATGCACCGTCTCTCTATCTAGCGGTGACACACTCACTTGTTTTCCCACATTCCCTCCTTCCAATGTCTAGAGGATTCAATCACTTTAATTAGTGATGTTGGATATTTGATAAAAATGAGATTACGGTATGTATGTTCCTCCTTCCATGGATTCCTCATAGGTTTCTATTTCCTTGTTTGGGTCTCCCTCACAGATTTGAGTCATGTTCATGAAACCCATTCCTGGTACGATCTTGAGGTGGACTCTGGTTAATAATTCTTCTTATGTCTTAAGAGGGAATCAACCATTTTTCATATTAAATAGTAACATTGGTCATGTAGTGGAATTTATAGATGTTGGGTGTGTTTGTAACTTGTAAAGTCTTCCCATTTTTGTTCGAATATCATGCGTGAGTCAACCTAGGAATGGAACCCATGGAATCCAATGTTAGACTAGAGGTAGTTGAAACCAGGGGAATGATTCATCTAATTATTTTTTCCATAGTAATCCCATTTTTATTATATAGGGTATGGATTCTGGATCAGTTCATAAGTTTAAAATATTATAGAGATGGATGGGTCACAATTTTAACATCATATGGGGATAACTTAGTCCAGGTTTGTACATCTTATAGGGATGGGTTGGTCATAGGTTTAATATATTTTTCAGATAGGTGGATAACATGTTTAATGTCTTGTGGGGATAGGTGGGTCATTGGTTTATCATCGTTCTAGGAAAACTTTTTTATAGGTTTAACATCAGGTAGGGATAGGTGGGTCTCATATTTAATTTATTTTAGTGATAGGTTCATCAAATGATTTATGTATTAAATGTATAGATGGATTACATGTTTAATGCCTTGTGAGGAATTTTTGGTCATATATTTAACATCTTTTGTGGATTGGTTGGTCTCAAATTTAACATCTTGTAGGGATGGGCGGGTTGTTATGCATGTCCCTAGAGGGAAATGATCACACCTAAAGGGTTTGGTTATGTTTTTCCCCAGGGGGAAAATGATCAAACTTGGTATTTTGTTAAGTTTGTTCCTGGTGGGGTGATATCTCATACTTGGGATTTTTTGGAGTGTTAGAGCTTCAGGATTGAACCTAAAAGAGGTACCCCTTATGTGTTGGTAAATCAGGATTTATTTTTATGGAGGTGTATTATGTAACCTATTAAGAAAAATGGATCAAAAAACATTTTTTTATATTGTCATTTATGTTCATGTGATAGGACCAATCCATGTAGTTTAATGATATATGGTAAGGATTCTTGTGTTGTGGAAGGTGCATCAACAAGGTATGGTGGGTGTCTTATGCATATGGGATCTCTAGATTAAGAGTCCATAGGGGTGTTAGGATCAAGCCTAGAGTAGATGTCCATGGGAGTATCATCCTAGGATGATTATACATGGGGAATCCCATTCTAATCACATGAGGTAGTGCAATAGTTTAACATCATGTAATGAGTATGTTTTCATCTAGTTTAACATTGTTTTATTAGGATGTGACTCTAGGTATTTTTACATTGTGTATTTTGGATGTGGATGGGGATTAATCCAGGGAGGTTGCTTCCAAGAGGTATAGGAATATCGAGAAAGGGTATCTCTACTAAGAATGGTAGGAATTTTCTAATGATACTTCTACCTTTGAGTGTTATGTATCTATTGTTCATACACCACCAGGTAGGGCATGACATACACACATCCATAGAAGAGTTAAAATTGGGTGTCCAAACTTTGGGTGCCTATGATTATGAGAAATAGTCATTAGGGTACCTATTCTTTGGAGAAAAGAGTTGGTTAATGGTCTAGGACATTCTTGAAACACAAATAAAAGACTCTAGGGTTGGTGGTACAAGTCACATGGAGATTTGGGGTGTAGTTGAACCAGTTTTGGAAGGGTATATAGCCAATGGTCACTCGACTTTGGTGAAAGGGTATTCGATGTATGTAGGCACCATAGAGAGGCCTGAATGATTTGTTTGAGAAATTTGAGACTTAAAAATTTAGGGGATTAATAAATCTCATGGGTCTCACAAAAAATAATTTTTCCTGAAATAGAGAGACCCTTCCTCAGAGTGATGTCTTGGTTTCCATGGGGTTGGTTTAATAATGGATAATTATCTTGTGAAACCCCTAAGAGTGAAAATACATTTATTCTAATTTGAAGGCCATAGACTTTTGAAAAAGACATGTCCAACATGATATGAGGTTCTCAAGAACCCATTGGAGGAATTTTAATGAAATATGGATACATTTTTAAATCCATATCCTCTTTCTCTCATGAAGGTTTTGAGTATTGTGAATTCAGAGACTTTCTATGAATATGAATGGTCAATTGCTCTTAAAGGTTGGACATGGGGAGGTGTATTCAGTTATTGTTAAGTAAGGGTCGTCAATTTAATTAAATATGGTTTCTTCCAAAAAAGATTGTGATATTCATGAGGTAATGGGGTTCTTCGAACCGAACATACATTTTGTGGAGGTTACCACCTCAAGCTTCGCATGGATGAGTGAATTTAGAAAACCAAAGTTACACTGTGTAGGGGTTAACACCTCAAGATATGCATATCCAAGAGACCTCCATGAACTAGAGTTGTGCTATATAAATGTTATCATCTCATGATTCGTGTGGCCAGGAGAATTTCATAAACTTGAGTTACGCTGCATGGAGGTTACCTCCTCAATATCCATATGGTCGAACTACTTCTCTGAACTAGAGTAACACTAAATAGATGTTAACATCTAAATATCCATGCATCTACATGACATATGAGAACTATGACTATTTTTGGTGGTTTATACATTCACAAACATTGTCCCTTACGTGTATTTTTATCCATTTTATCTCCAATTTTATTCAAACTAGCCATGGATTCCTTGATCTCTCCCATGACAAGTTTATTTCAACATTAACAAAAACAATATGTTCGATCCATCATTGTAGTGAAAATTTTCAAAACACCTTTAATAATCCACCAATGCTAACAAAAACATCTCTCACCTAGAAGAAACCATCCAAAAGTAGAAAAACCATAAAATGCCTCAAGCCAAGATATAAAACCAAAGGTATTTCACATGCCTTTCCTCAATCCTTGTCAATATTTTCCATATCACTAAGGAAACATGTACCCATATTAAACTATCAATTTGGTATACCTTTCCTACATCAATCCATCACTAAGGCATCCAATGCCTAAACTAACCCACCATATGTTACAACACATTTCATGCACCATGTTCTATATAACCATCTCTAGAGAGCATCCATTGAAAAGATCCAAATAACATGTCATCAAAAAACAATATGGTTCAAATGAGTAAAATGAAACCAGTAAGTTATATTGGATAACTCTATATAAGTTATTATTTAAACCTTAAAAACTAAACCCTACATTATAAGTAAACTCAACCACACAAAAGAAAAAATATTCCTTGTGAATCCTACATTCCATGTTTGATGTATATGCAAATGCCTCTTGGAAATACAGAAAAGGTGCCAAAACTAGAAAAGTAATGGTCTAAAATAAACACATCATACATGACTAAATATTTCATCTATAGAAAAAAACCAGAAATAAAAATATTATAACATTGGTAACCTAAACATCCAATCAGAAGGGTTTTAATGGCTCACCAGTATAAGGTATATCACAAGATTCATCACATTCATATTATTTGTCAACTACATTAACAAATATTAATGAGTAGAAGAAGATTATTTGATACCACTTTATAATGAACAGAATCAAATCACTCTATAGTAATAAGATCGGAGTACCACATTACCTCAATTATACATCATCATGCACCAGAGGTTATCGACTAGTGATGAGGGAAAAAATCATACGCTAGGGAGAATGTTCCCTTTATATCATAACCATCAATAAAAATAAATATCCGACCATCAACCATAGAAAATAATCAATGTATAAAAGATCAATAACAAAACCATGCTATATAAAAATGATTATGTAGAAATATAGTCATACATTGAAACAGATCACCCACCATTACATCCATATATAAAAAAACAATATAATAAAAATAAACATGGTGGATTTACCAAAATCCCCAAACCTCACCTCTATCCCATTTCAAAATCCCTATTAGGATTTTCTATCCTATTCCACTATACAATCTATTATCAAAACTATATAAAAGATAAAAGGTATGTATGAACACCAGAGTTCCTTTGTCGGGTGTGAGAAATGCATCCCATAAGTTTCTCAATAAGTTCCCCTAATATACTCCATTATATACTTTTGTATTCATGGGGAAAGTAAGTTATTGAAATATAACATGAAATCATATACTAGGGTCGTTGTTATATAATGATACATCTATGGAATCCTACCATTCCTAGTTTACCTACACTGAAAAGTGTCCAACTCATGCCATAAATCCAACCCATACACTATAACCTAGGGTAGGTCATCAAACCATGTCCCAGCCTCTACGTTATAACTTAGGGTAGGGCCCATACTGAATAGCCACCATATCATGCTGAAGAATTAACCTCTACCTTCTCACTTAGGTTAGGGTCCCATAATCACATATTATATTTCATATCCCATATCACTTTAATCTTGAACCAATACCTTCTTACATAATGCGGTCCTTTCCAACACCTTCTCACTCAAGGTGAGGTGCAAAATCCACATCCCATATCACATCACAACCTATACCAATACATCCTCACTCAAGGTTGTCCCTAACAATACATTCTCACTCAAGATGATTACTTTCATCTAGTCTACACCACATCACAAATTGGACCCATACCTTCTATATTAAGGGGTTTCATACCAACATCTTATCACTCATGAAGATTCTATCCATCAAGTCCTTTACCACATCACAATATGAAAACTACCTTCTCATTTATGTTAAGGTCCTTCAAAAATATTCACACTCAAGGTGCATCTATACATCCAGTATTATACCACATCACATCCTAGCCACTACCTATTACCTCAAGGTAGGATCCTTCCAATACTATCTCACTAATGGTGTGGCTATATATCTATATCCTACCACGTCATCAAACATACACTCATTCAAGAACACAAAAATAATAAAAAACATTGAATCATGGACCATATCATATTCTATCCAAAACTCACTAAACTAGGCCTAGCTCATAACTAGATTCTCATACCATCTGGACATCATATTTCCCATAAACCCTATAGGATAATCGACTTGATAATATTTTAGTTTCACAAGAACAAACCACCAATCTACTTGGGATTTAAACAAATCTTTTAAAGACATAAACTAGGTTCCTCATGACCTATTAGGTCACTACATAGTGGCACAAAACTTCCCTCATCACCCCATAATGACCACATGACCCACAATCCCTACCTAACACCAACCTCAAAAGTATGGGTCTAAATCACCTTTCATTACCCATGAACCTCAATTGGTTCCACATATAATATCTATAAAGATATTTCATAAGTCATCACCTAAAGGAAAACCCTCTATATCACACCATTTCTCACCTCAAGGGATCATCCCACTCATATCATACATGGAGATTCTCCTCCACCATCATGAGGGAGTCTCCCATAATGTGTGACACATATGAACATATCATCCATCATCTTTAAGACCAACCCTACCATGAATATGATACAAGCCCTAGGAAAGCTTCCTAGGCTATCCACATCACATATCAAGACCAAGGACTGATCCCAGATCTCTCATAAACTTTATCAATATCATATCCACCCTCAATGACATAATCAATGGGTGATTCCGAACTAACCAACATCCAATAGATCCCTTACTCTACCTATATTAGTCTCATACCCACTATATTACATTACCTTGTTCACCCTTGGTCCATATGCATTTCACCTAAACACAAATTTAATATATTCATTCCTAATCATGCATAAAAAATCATATGCTTTAGTTTTATAGAGAACATCTACCTTCATACAAGATTTATTATCCTTATCTAAGACCTCTCATGCCTTGAACATACTCGACCATTCTTTGGAACTCATATCTCAACAAAAACATACCAATAATTAATTATAACAATTTATAATTAATTATTAAATTTAAATCGAATGGGAATAATAGATAAAAACACATCGAGTAGCCTCCCATGGTTTAATCCTAGAGAAACATCATCAAAACCACTCATAACATGATTATAGAACACCAATGGACATAATTCCATTTTCAAATCCCCAAATTACTAACTAATTATTACCAAATTCAATATAAATACTAGAAAAAACCAACAGAAGAAACACCAATAACATGATGGTGAAAGGAAACATATGTTAAAAATATTAGGATGTCCTTTAACTACTACATAAAAAATCACAATCACTTAGGGACAATTCCACCATACTCTGATAAAGATGTCACTCAACCCTACCTCGAAATCCTCATAATCATGGCAACAAAATGGAAGAATATTTGAAAGAAGCATTGGGAATAACATACCTAGAATCACTTTTTAGAACATAAGAGAATCAATAGTCATTAAAGAAGATTATATAGAGGGAATAAACGGGGGAGAGACAATCGAAATGGTACTCCCTGTAGGACCATTATATCATAAAATAAAGTGGGAAAACTGATAAAATATGGGTTTACCCTTGATTTTAAAAAAACTAAAATGTCCCCATCATAAAGTGATCCATATGGCTCACAATGTGGTTCCCTCACTTGGTAACCTCTCACAATATGGCCTCTTGGGTAACCACATGTTACAAATCCCCCTTCTAAAACAAAAAATCCATTCCCCAATCCTCCACCTCATGTAATTATCCGTTTACTATGCGACCTTGGCATTCAACACCTTTACACCTCCCCTAGGATCGACCTTCAGAACATGACCAATGTTTCACGATGTGAGAAAGATTACTCATGAATAATCTTCCAAGGGAACATGTAAGTGTACTTAGGTGATATGTAAGAGTTTATATCATTGAATTGTTCCCTATTCCATGAAATGATCCCATATATATTAGTGTTTACTTTTCCAAATTAAAAATATATAATGGTAACTATGACATGATTACTTATGCCCCGAAAAGATCCTTATACCATACACCACAACATGATCATCATGCCCCATGACCTTTATCCCAGCCTTCAAATTGTGGTACCCTTTTTCCTACAGTGTAATAATAAAAAAAATCCCCAATCATTTCATGATCCTCACCTATCATGATATGATGATCTACCTATAATAAATTTCCTTAGTAAGGACACACCAACCTCACCCTGACACTCCCATCAGCACTCTGGACACCTGATAGGCCTCCTAATATATCCAAAAATATATCCTAGACATGTATCCACTCTTATAATCATAAACTGAACCCCAATTATCAAAAAATTCCCTCATATATGACCAAAAAATAGAATTTTATTAGAAAATAATGACCCATAAATTAACAAGTAGTTACATTTTTTAAATCCAATTCAAAACTCCATAAAAATATAATATCAATCCTTTAAATCAACATAAATATTGATAATATTATGCTATAACAAAGTTTTTTGTGGAGTGGTATAACAATCAAAAAATTAAACCAAAATATCATGACCACTCCTTATGATGTGATTTATATTTCCTCATCTCAAGACTAATACAGAATTATGGCATGGTATGTTGCCATTGAAAATGAAATTTTATTTCCAAAAAACACCCAAATACTATTTTTTATGGGGTTCATTTTATGGCTTGAACATCCCCACTAATGTTTAACCCCAACCGTTTTTAGAATGTTTTATTTTTACATGATCATCTTCAACATATCAATCATCCATTACAATTTGACCAATATAGATGTGTCCCAAATTTTTCTCCAACCCACAATCATTGCTAAAACATAAAACATCTCTTCTAAACTCTTAAAAATATTTAAATAAAGATAAATTTGATTGATAACAAAATCACCACAACACCTTTTCCAACTAATAATCTTACGTTCCAAAATTATGCCACTTTCCTAACATGAGATTCATCATTCTCCCATTTAGAAAACCTTGGTTCTAAAAAATTATCACCAGAATAGGGGGTTAGTATTTTTCTCCAATGTGGGGGTTGACTACCTATCACAAAATATATTCTTTTGATTAATATTTTTTCTTTTGTTTTTAATCTGTTTCAAGGATGTAATTTCATGAATCATTCTCATGTGATACATTTGGGTTTTCTTATAGTAATAATATTAATATTTTATTATAGACTCATAACATAAATAATTAGTTATAAATGAGATAAAAATTAATGTAAACAAAACATGAATATCTAATTGAAAAGCATAAGGCTCGAAAATTAAATCATTAGAAGCATTCATAAAATATGGAAGTAATGAGATGCAATATGAATGAGATATCATATTAATGAGAAGTACCATACATTGTATGTATAAAAAAATTAGATAGTAAAATATTTAATATCCCTTAAAAATACCAAGTGTTAGATACCTTTCCAAATCAATAACATTTGAAGACCTAAATCATCCATACCGAGTGGTTCATTTAAAAATAAGAACCCTTAAATTATCTTATAAAAGGTAAGTACAGTAAACTATCCATGTTTTGAGAGAAATTCCAAGTGGGACTCAATCATGGTAAAATATCTAATTATGAACTTTAGTTTAAAATTATTAAGGTGAAACTAACATCTAGATACCTAGAAAAATTGTGTTGGGATAAATGATTAGATGAATTTTGGAAATATATTCTTTTGGTCAGCTATCCAAGAGTTATATGTGATATAATTATCATGATGGAATACCTAAATTTATATATAATGAGACAAATGGAAAATAATAATAGTTTTTTTATAAACTAAGGATATTTTATTACTAACATATATTATGTAAAAGATATATCTTTTTAGTGGGTGTGATTATATTAATTATAATTTATTATTAAATAATATTTATATAAAATACTCATAAAGAAAATATCTTGTAATAATATATATAAAAAATCCTCTTGGAACTGGGATTTATACTTAATAAGGATAAATTTAATGGGAATATCTTTCTAGGTTAATATAAAAATTTTAGAACTATTTATACTTATGAAGTTGAAAATTATGTTCAAAATAAAAATATAGGTTATATAATTCATGTTCTCCAAAACTAAATTAAATTTTTGAGATATCATAATTTCATCACACATTTATGTGTTTAGGTATAGGGAATAAAAAAATTGATTAAGTTATATATAAATAAATAAATATTTTTTTTTTCAATGAATAAATGTTTTTTGTATTGAGGTGGGTATATAGAATCAATATTTACATTGTTTATTAGTTATATAATTTAAAATATTCTAATAATTATTTTCCATAAATTAAAATTTGATTTATAATTTTTATTTGAAAATAATAGATTTTATATACTGTTTAGGAACTATAGTTGTTTCATATACACGAATGAAATATATTATGCAATTGGGCATATTATTAATGCTTTATTCATCACATGACTATATAATCTAGTCTATAACATGAATAATTAAAATTATAGAATTTTCCCTTCTAATATCACTACTAAATTTACTTTTTTAAAGTGAGAATTGACTTGCGAACAACTATTTCTAATATATATTTATGTTTGGGGTTTAATGACCAAAGAAGAATGTGGTAGTTATATTTTTAAAATATTCAAAATGTTCAGGGTTTTTTAAATGAAATACAGAATCATTTTAGTAATATATTAAGACACTTAAAATATAACAAGTTAACAAAAACCCAATAAAATAGTTTAATAGTATTTTAAATGTGTGGAATAAAATCATAGTTTTATTAACAATACCTTCCTATATAACCATTTACATAAAAATAAAAGGTAACATATGTGATGGATTATGAAGTTCCTTTTTTAGAATTTATAAATATTATATCTTGTGAAGTGTATGTATAATTTTTAACATTATTTTAAATATGACTTTTATTAAAAGTAACTTGTTGAAAATGATTTATTTTAAAATTTTAGGTAAAAAAAAATTTTGTGGGTAACATTATTTTTTCCCATAAGAAGGAGAATATTTATCAAGAAACCAGTGGGAAGAATTTCAGTTTATAATATTCAAACCAAAAAAATAGGATATGTTCTTGAGATGGAAGATGATTTAATCTCATAATATATTATAGAAAAATAATTTTAATATAAGTAATATATGAGTATTGTAGTAATGTTTTCCAATAATTATTAATAAATGATTAAATAACAATCACTTTTTGATGAGATTCAGCCAATAACATTCTAGAATATCCTTAATTACTTGAGAGGTTTTAATATCATTATCTTGATATAAATATTATCTCATTATAAAGAATATATTGAATCTAAATAATTGTTATTAAGGGAATTTTTACTTTCAAAATGAATCAATGTATTAGAATAATTCTAAATATGTTTTATTTCTATGATACAATTTATTACACTAGTGAAAGAAATTTATATTTAGGAGTACGAAACCAACTATTGTTACTAATATAGGATTAAAAAATATTCTCACTATTAAATTGAAATATATCATTCAAATATAACTTCTCATTAATAATATTATAGGGATTGTTGATAGAATTGTTTTTTAGGTGGATGTATAATAATATATCAAGTGTTTTTTATTTCTCTAACATATTCTCTAACAAATCCCCTAGTGTAGTAGTATATAAATATTTTAATGTCCTTTCATGTTAATATATGGTTGAAATGGTTATATTATATATGTTTTTGTCCTAATTTATATTAATATGATGAAAACAATTATGAGTATAAAAATGTATCATATTTTTACAAAGTAAATTTATACCTTATCACCCATTCATGTAAATTACATTTATGAATGGGTGTTGATTAATAAAAAAGTAATCAAAAATAAATCTTTGTGGTATCTGTAATCTACAATTTTTAATTAAATGACTTACTTGATCAATATGTTAAGATTAAGAATATGGACATACATATATTAGTGACATGAAACGTTTTCATCTATTAGGATGAATGACATGTGATTGATATGATCCATGTATTTTGGCTATAAATGATGTATCAGAAAAAAACATTGTATGAATACCCATGATGTATGGAGATATATATAGTGAATAAGATTTTATATAGATACTTATGTTTGTTGAGGATCATAATTGATCACTTTATATCATGACTAATATTAATGGTTTTCTATAGGCCATTCTCTTCTTGTGGTTATGAATTAATAATTAAGAATTAAGAATCATTATTTAAGCTATAAAGGTACACAATTTCAAACATATGTCTAGGTGAATATGGTTTCCTTTTTCTACATAGTTTTCTTCAAAAATTGATTGGCGTTTAAAAGATAACTTATAGAAATGAATTTTTTGTTTTACTCAACTGAGTTTTGTATATTGGTTTAGAAAATATTTACATTATGTAACATAATTTTATTTACTCATAAATTAATCAGGATTTAGTTAAAGTGGTAAATTAATATATATATATACATAATTACAAGTTGTAAATTAAAAGATATTTATACATAATTATATATGATTTATAGTTTATCAAAACTTTTTATATGAATGCTTAAAGTCATGTGAAATAAGATATTATTTTTAAATGGTAGTACAAAATTATTTAGTAATTTTATCCATGAATGTTATCATTTAGTTCAATATAATTTTTTTTCGAATTTTTTCACATCCACAGTCATATCAAGTTAATGAGAATCTACTTTCAAAGGTAAGTGATTGCTTGGATTAATCTAATGATATCATCAAAAACATTTCCTCCAAGAGGATGTAAGTTTGGGGTCATCGTACCCTTTTGGGGGGAATTATTTTTTTACTTTGGAACTCTCTTATAGATTTAAAATGTATTCATGAATTCTTTGTTAAATATGAAATACAAAACATGTCTCCCTTGTATTAACAATAAATATCTATCATGTTTTGTATTCAGAATCATCCATATGTTTTTGAGGTTCTTTATCAATAGAGAAATCAGTATGTATCTGAGGTTGTTTATCGATGGTACCATTTTATGAATGGATTAGAGATACTTATACCATTTATTATCATGATTCTATCTTTAAGAAACATATTTTGGCACTCTGGAATTTATGGTCATCCAGGAAGATGGATGTTGTTTTTATATTGGGATTGGGCCCATGAGATGGGATTCCTACGTAACCTAGTGAATGGAATCATAACCCATGTAGTTTGGTGCTACCTAATTGGGCACATAATACCTTCTTCATTTATCTGATGGGGACGAAATTGGGTAGTTTAAATTTGTGCAACAAATACATCTAAGAGAAAGATTCCTAGTCAAGAGCTGGTGTGGTACATATCCCAAAGTGACCCAAAGGACATGGTAGGGATGTGGTATCCTTGAATGGATGTGTCCCTACTAGGAATATGGCCCATAGAATAATAGGGTGATTTTTTGGTATGGGGTTTGGACCTCAAGGAGGATTCTTATGTATCCCATTTAGATGGAAATTAAAGCCCACGTATATCAGATGTTCGGGGAATACACCTATAGATGAGTCTCATGGTTACTTTATTGATAATATGGCCCTTTAAAGGTGGATGTATGGTTTTCTAGTTTATAATGAATTGGAGGCCCAAATGTAAGGTGATAAGATGATCCTAAAAGGGAATCTCTTCTTGAGAATGGTATTTGATTGTGTGGGATTCATGATCATTACTAACCTTTAAGACCAAATGATTCATTATTAGTGTGAGAAACAAGAGTAATCATATCATAAAAAATACACCATCTCCATATTTTGTTGGTGGATTAGGCTTAAGATATAGGAGAGAGAAAGGGATTTAGCGCATGTCTCCTACTTGTTATCATAACCCTGGGGTAAAGAAGTAAGGAGGGGAATAACATCCTATAAATAATAATAAAAATGTTTAATCTAGGAGGGTTGCCTTATGAATATCCTCCCTCCTCCCCTTTTGACAGATAAAATAGAGGATGTCAGTGGGGATACGGTCCACATATGTTGATTCCCTACTCAAGGATCCATTTGAATGGTACCAAAAGTTGGGACCCACATTACCATAGTAATTTATGATTGAGAACATTCTAAGGATCTATGCTTTTAGGAAGGTTACCAGTATGACCTCATTTTCCATGGGAATACATGATCAAGATCATACTCATCAAACATATATGGTATCTTTGGTATAGGTCTTGGCTTTGGAGTTTATGAAGGGGCCCATTTGGGGACTAGTTCTTCAAAGGAGAGGTTGACTAAAAGGGTTGTTTGAATATTTCATGGAGGGTATGAGATAAGGCCAAACACTATGAGAAAGTGTAACAAGACTGGATAACCCCATCCCACATACTATTTTCTCTACATGATAGTGGTATAAAAATATTCTATCCAAGTACAATTCATGTAAAGGTGTTCCTCAATGTAAGTTTCTATACATATGGGTATATTCCAAAGAGTTCACTATATAGACTGCTATTATCAAGTAAATTTTCTATGTGGATAGATGTATTCAAAGGTTTTTTTCTATAAAGACTCAATCATATTCCCTCTTTTACTTTTCAAATTGTAGTAAATGATTACCAACTGAAATTTATTACTGAGAATGTCTCTCCTTATTTCTCTATCTTGTGTCTCTCTTATTCATTATTCTCTAAGAGAGTGGTTTATAGGTTTATAGATGTAACCATTCCGGTATATATAGGATGGGATGAAAAACCACAGCCCATGACGGATTTTGGTTTGTAGGTAGTGTAAAGTTTCCTCACCCCGAAAATGAATTTTTTTATTGGGGGTATATGAATTAAAAAACTCCCTATAAATGAAGTTTTTTTGGGGGGAGATATTTTCATTTCTCTCCCCACAAATGAAAACTCATTTTTAGGGGATCTATGCAAAGTGATGATCTGCATAGCATATGTACTATGCAGAAGATTGAATCTCTTTTGAAGTTCCATGGCCTTGATCAAACTTAATGTTCATGGTTTTCCTAATTCATGAAGCTTTTATGATTTCCATGAAGACTTTTTCCAAACCAAAAAAATGCCCCCACCAATAAAAATGGGGTTCAATCTTCATGAATAGGATTCCATTCTGAGGAATAATTTTATCTAGTTGGATGCTTTTTCAGGTAACTTCATAATTAGAGGAGGGATAATTCCTATAAATGGTTTAAAAATATAGAATCATTTTTCATGTACTAAAATCAAGTGCCTTGTAGTCTTTGTGAGGTTGCTTTCATATAATCCTTATTCACATAGCATTTAATTTGAGAAATACCTTTCCCATATAGTGAACAATCTCATCCAAAAAAATTTATTTTCCATGAAGTGTTTATTTTCTTTTTTGGTGCACTAAAATCTATGTAGGAATATATTGTTCCACATAGAAACTTAAGAACATTTCATCCCTTATATCATGTTATACGGTTCAACAGAATGTTCTACAAGGTTTACCAAAATTTTATTTTTTTATGTTTTTCGATACGTGTATCCAAAATTACATTTCAAGATTTTTTAGAAGATATATCCTTAATAAGATGTTTTAGATGATGATGAAAAGGCTTAACACCATTTTTGGAAGAGCTGATAATAACACAAAACAAAACATTGTCCCACATTATAAATTTTTTTGTATGAATTATATGTTTTGTACTTTAGGGATATCCCATTTTAGATAGAAATCCTCTTTATGGGTTTAGGTTTCAATCAGATGTCCCTATCCCAACATTGTGTCATAAAATCAACAGGTGACCTAGATAATCAAATGAAAAAACACACCCTAAGAAAATATCTCATCAAAGGTTGATATTATTCAGGATCACAACTCAAAGCTGGTTTTTCTAAATTACACTACTTTTTCATTAAATTAAGTGGTTCCAGTATTGGAATCAAACGTTCCATTATATCATTTATTTCATGGAAATATACAACTAATGATTCATTTGGGTGGTCATCCAAATGGGACCTTCAACTTGGGGGATCCTATGGTTTGTAATGGGGATGTAATTTTTTGGGTTTTCTAGATCTATGAATAATATAAGGAGAAACTGAAGGTAGTATGATTATATGAGGCTGATTTGGTGCTGTAGATTTTTATCAAGGATGCTGATTTATCATCCCTCAAATACTCAATCCATGGATGCTGGGTACCCAAACATTCCACGTAGTGCACAAGGAAGTCAATATCATCCTTTGGGACATCTAGATGATATCATGGGATCCTATTATTGGTGATATGTATGATGATTTCCTTTCTACCGTGATAGTGTCGGATGACCTCGATATAACCCTTCCACATGTGAGGGAATTGCTCGACAAAGAAAATAATCATCAGGAGGTTGAGCCCCACCTCTGGATAGATGTCCCATTTTCTATTAGGATTCATGTATTTTCCCCACCAAACATTCATGAGCCTCATGAAAGGAGAAAAAGGACATATCATACTCTTACCACCCAGAGATGAATTGGTTCTTATTGGATGACACTTGAGGAAGTTTTCTTCAATTAGTGGGGTTTAAAAGTTTCCCCTAAAGTCAACCAATTGGTTAAACATGCATATTTGCATTCCATGTTTCTCAGTGGTTGGTTACTACAGGTACACATATCCAATAGTTTTTTCAGAGTTACAACCTTCATGATGGTGGCTCTGTTGGCCACTAGGAGGCATGATAATCTTATAAGCCACATACTGGTAAAGATTTATCAATTTTTAGGGTGTATAAGTAGGGGAAGTCACCCAAAAACCTTATGGACCCATTACAAGTTCATCAGTGCTATATTGAATCCCACATAGGATGCTACAATTCCATCAATGGCCAGTAAATTCCAGATGATCGATTTTAGCCTTACATACAATGTATAAGTGGGGTGGTCCCGTAGACCTTGGGAGAATAGGATATTATAGACCATATAAATCATCATGAACATTTTTTATAAACCCCTTATTCTTTACTCACTGGTACCCTAATAGATGGAACATCTAGTGATAACACCAGATGGGGGGTACCTCATTTCCATGATGGAGGGTGTTATGGTTTCCAGAATTGATGGAAAGATGTTATTAGAAGGGAATTAACCATGTAGGTTTGGGAATAAGGTCCACTTTTTTATGAATATGTGTTCCCTATCCATCAATATCACAGACAATGAGAAGAATTTGAAGATTTCTTGAAACATTTGAATGATTTTTACTCGGGTAGATACAAGTATTCAGGTTGATCTTACATCTTCTGATATCAATCCTTCACTTTCTAAATTTTATGTTGAATCAGGGATTCAATAATACCCAAGTCATTAGCTATAGAAACTGGCCAATATTGTTACATTTCACCCCATTTTCTAAGGCTGAGTGGGTGATGATATAAAAAATTATGTAGTTTGGATTAGAAAGGGGATAACCCTAAAGAAATCCCTCATTTTTAAAATTTTGGGGAAAAGGTTGTGGATCCAATTTCCATCCCCTTAAAATACTGGTAATTCCCATGTGACACAGCCTACCAAGTTATATTCCAATATTTATGTCCCCAGTGTTGCTACATATCACATCGATTAGAGGAAGTGGTACACATGAAGGGATTCTATTCCCATTAACAATACATGGTTCTTCCTTTAGGAGAAGGAAATCAGTATGACTAGGTTTGGTGGCATATCTGTGCTTGAAAAAATTTCTTAGAGAGAGCATCCTCATTTAGTGGAAGTTTATATCATGTACCTTGAAGCCTCATTTCATTCCCTCCAGGGTTAATTTATATTTATTGATTGGCTAATTGAAATGTTGATACCATACCAATGCGATAGTGAAGATTGTTGTAGTGGGTGACATGGGAATATTGAGGCATGTTTTTCAGCTCCAAATAAACTTGGTGAAGTGTTTTCTTCTTCATAATTTGGACCCCAGAAGTTCCCTAATCTAAAGGGTTTGGTACCATAGATTCTAAAAAAAATATTTATGACAAATTGATCTTGCTATTCCAATAATGATAGCCTCATATGAATTATCCATCTCTATATTGGCATAATTTCGTGAATCCTATAGAGAATTTGATTCTTGGAGAAGGAATGCATCTTCCAATGATATATGGGAGTGCTTCATGTTGAGGAAATCGATCTTCCTAGATACGGTCTAATCACTACACCCGATCATATTTCATTCTAATAAAACCCTAAATAAACCAATTCATATCTTGATGATATGGATGCCTCCATCCATTCATTCAAAGTAATGATCCATTGGTTAGAATAGAAAATTTTTATTTTAGTGAATATGTAATATAATCTATTTTGTCGACTCAGTTTTTTCTACCACTATAATATTTTATCCCATTTAATCTTTCCCCGTACCCCAATTTTTTTTGATGGATAGGGTAAATATGTATCCCATTCCTTCTTCAAAATATATATAGGGAGGAACTTTCATTAGACCGGGTTTTCTTATGGTTGAAGAGGTAATCAAATAAGGCTCTCTTGGGGAAGCCAAGCATATGAAATATATGATTGTAGATCCTGTAGGAGTGTTACCATCCCCTCCTCTTCCAACTTTTTATCCTAATATATTATCTTTATGGTAATCATGAGATGTATTAAAGTCAGTATGTTGAAAATTCACAACCAATTCTGGATAGAAAGTAAGCACTGTATCCTTATGAATTAATTTTTATTCTATAATTTTATTCATGTTAATGAGTCATCTTGTTAAGAGTTTTCATCGATTCTACATGCCAGTATGTGGAAATTGTTTGAGAACCTACGCCATATTTTTCAGTAGAGTCGGATGAGGTGGTAATGACATTTACAAGATAATATTAATTAAATAAAGATCTAGGATCGAAAAATATTTTTTATGGAGTGAAAGTTGAGGGAGATAATTATATATCTTCATGCCTGACTGACCTTCCCTTAGATAACAAAATGGTGGGGGATACATTGATGTGGGCCTAAGAATAATTGAGATTAACTAGTGCTACCAGTTCACTCATTATCTTCCCTATGAGATCAGTACCTTTGAGTGACCTACTAGAGGTTACTGAGCTAGCCAAACAAACACCCGCTGCACATGAATCCCTAGGAGAGTTGTCTTATGAGTCCCATTCACAATATAAAGAAGAAATTATTATAATAACTATCATTAGGTTGGTGATGAATGATGAGTTCAGTTCCTAAACAAACTAATGTGAGTTTATCAACTTCTTGAACACCTAATATTTCTCCTAATATGATATTGATTGTTGGATACCCATTTTAAGAGTATTTGGTACAAGTATATCAAATACTAGATACTTCAAATTCCTGATCAACTAAGATGACCCGAAATTTGATTGACACAAATCCCTCTCAATTATAAAATTTTGATGATAGACCTTCCATTGTTGACCAGGTTGAAAAATATGTTATTCCCTCTATATTGATTATAAAGTGGACAAAGAACTCTATATATTTTTCAAATCTCCCAAAAAATAGTGTAAAGTCATATATGGAAACTAATTTCTTATACCCCTCTATTAAATATTCCATAAAAATTTCCCAAGCTATGCCTCATGATTTATCTATTTGGTTATGGGGGATTTGACTATCAAAAAATTCATACCAAGGTGATAGAGGCAGTTTCTATGTGAGAGAGGGGGAGAAATCTATGTGAGAGAGGGACATCAATCTATAGTCTCAACTCACAATCACAAATTCTAAAAACCATTTGTTTTACACCAGAACATTTTTTCTGAATGAGTCCTCTGGGAAAGATAGAGTAGCATATGATCACAAAAGATGAGTTGCAGAAAAAGGAAGAAACATGGTACAATAGATATGTCAGAAGATAGATCAGCTATATCAAGATTTGGTTTTTGTTTAATCAGTAGTGAATAAAGATAGGTAACTGGTAAAATAAGTATTGAAGGTTGGTGTGATTATATTTAAAGTCCAAAGGCATTTCAAGAAAATTCGGGAATAAATACAACAATATTGACGAATTTACATCAAGAGGTAGAGGATTCTCATCATGTAACGATTCATCTATTAGAATCCATTAAACGATCCTTGTAAGATTAAAGACTAATTGATATGGAGAGACTTTGAGTTATGGATGCTCCTCTGTCTTCTTGACATTTCAAATGAAAAACGGGTTACCTTCAGTCATTTGTCTCTTAGTTCCAGTATTCCCTTGCAATTTTAATAGTAATACTGGAGTGGATTTTTTAGAGTATCTATGTATTTGTATATTTAACTTCAATCAATGGGAACATTAACATTATAAAAATATTTATTAGGTAAAATGACCTAGAAACCTGAGACTTAACTTTTTTCCATGTTTCCCTTTGGGGTTTTCAACCAAATTATTTTTATGTCTCTTTTCATTAGATATTTATCATCATGAAATATTGACCAATTCAGTTGTTTCTTTAGGTCCCAAAATATTGAAAAATGATTATGGTAGTGAAAATATCAAATAATTATTGTAGTCCCTGAATATGAAACTCCCTATATAGATTTGACTCATGTGTAGGGAGAGGATTGTTTTATTCATAGAAAATATACATAAACTAGAGAACATATTTTAGAATTTTTTTTGTAGATCGAACTCATACAAAGGAAATGGGGTATTAATATTTTGAGGCATATATGGTTTTTATGCCATAAACTTCTACACAGAATGATCTCTCATGTAAAAAGAATATACAACCCATGATAAATGTTCTAAGAGGTAAATTATACACTCTTTGGATAAAGAAAAACGAGACTCTAATTAAATTATTCATGATCAGCATGAGAAATAATAAGAAACTTTGGTAATCATTTAAATACACATGAGAGCTCGTGATAGGGAACATGTGGCTACATGTTTTCCTAAATTTGATTTTATGGATGGAAATAAATTATTTTAATGAAAAATCATGATTACGGCCTTATAGACATGACCAATGAATCTTTGAGAATATATGCGACCCCTACATAGATTTAAATATTATATATCAAAAGGGAATTTTCATTTTTCATTCTGGAATGGGATTGGAATAATGTTAATCTCCAAATCTAGTACCAGGGACCTTCTCATGGATGTAGCTCTCATTTAGGTAATGGTTCATATAGAATTAACCATGTGTCAAACAATTAAATGTCATGCTAAGTGGAATTATATTTTCTACAGTTTATAGTCATGTGATTAGGATATTTCCATACAGTTTGATGTCATATCGAATGGAATAGTTTCTTACAGTTTAGTGTCATCATGATAAGGAAATTGACCACAAATTTTATCATCATGTTACGTCGATGTAAAATTGTTTTCTATTAAGGTCACATGGATTTTACCAAAATATTGATTATTTTTCATTCTACAATGATCTGATTGAGAATGTTCCATCATCCTAAACGCATACTGTGAGAAGGTTGTAATCTGTATTCTGGGGATTTCCTGCTTCAAAAAGTGATATTTGAAAATTATGTAAGGAATTACCATGCACAATTTTATAAAATCAGTTTCCAACATAAATTCTTCGGTTCGTAGAGAGACAGGAGAGGAATATATGGAAGTAAAATGTTCCTCTGGTTGACAATCCTTTTGAAGGTGGTTTACATAGATCCAAATTAGGCCATATTATGCATAGTCAACAATTGTTTCCCTAGAAATATAACATTCTATTTCTAATGGAGGAAAGAATATTAAGGATATTTGTATTTTCCTAAACACAGTGTTTGATTTTTTGTGAGTAAGGTTCCTGAGTATATAAGGAACATTACATGTCAAATTCACTCAAGAATGGGGAGAAATATTGCATGTACATGTCTAACCAATATGCATGGAAATTGATTTTTTTTATATTTTTACTGGTCCTAAAATATCAGTGTTAGGCATCACTATGTATCTTATCAAGATGTGAATCAATCCATATATAGTTTTGGAAAAAATTCCCCACACTAATCAACTTTTTCTATAGAGTGGAGAATGTTTTGTTGAATATGGGCTCACAAATGGGTTGAGAATCTTCACTGGATCCTATTATTAAAATATGGATCATACATAGAAGAGTTGGGGATTTTTTATGTTTTAGGTGGACCAAGATATGGGATCTAGGTTTCACTATGTATTTTTGGAAGGTTATAATCAATCCACATGAAGTTCTAGGATGCAAGGGTGGTATGAGACCAACACTAATGAAAGTAGTTCAGTCAAGCATAAACCAAAATGTTATTTTTTTTAGATCGTTTAATGAGGGCGTTTAGTGTGTCCTTTAAGGTCATGAATCTATGATCAATGATAAAACTTCCATGAAATGACATGCCTTGATCATGTGGGGAAACATTTTCCAAAACTTCTAAGACCATGTGAGATATGCTTGGTGAGAGAAACATGGAGTGAAAAATGTTTTTTAACCACACATAAGAAATTTAGAACAACGGAAAGGGGGTTTTAGCATTTTGTGGACAAGCCAAGATATAGGATCTACATGTCACTATGTATCTCGTAGGGGTAAGAATCAAGTCTTATATAGTTATAGGAAACTGTATAGTTTAACATTTTACAACAATTAAAAAAGGTTAATTCATGACATGAAAATGATGTGTGGGATAAGGCTTATTAGATTATGGATGTTACAAGATACTTGACGCATGAGGGTGAAAATGTTCAACCATGAAGATGGAGGTTCTCATATTAAGATATTTAATATGGGAGAAAAACTCAATGAATTACCATATACCATATTTTAAAATTGGGTTCTAGAATGATTTTTTTAGGGATAACGAAGATATAAGTGGTTTCTCATGAAGGTGAATGTTTCATTGGTTGAAAATATTTTTGAAGAAATTTTATATAGATCAAAATTGGATAATATTATGCATATTAAAAATAATTTTTTTCCTTAGAAATCTAACATTCTATTATCGATCACCAAAGAAAGATTATAGAGATTTTATTTTCCCCGTGACAAGAAGTATCATGTATGAAAGGAATGAATCTAACAATAAAGGAAGCATTTGAACCTGCATTTGCCATGGGGTGTGGAGTTCCCTAGATATATTTGAATTATATATATGTAATGGGACTTTTTTTCCAATGATGGGATCCAAAATAAGGGGACCTGAATTGAAATCCCCTACTTGGATTGGGGTTGAATGTAGGAGGAAATGGATATATGTTCATCTCTTTTTTACTATAGTTGGGCCTAGGTTAAGGATTGGGTATCACTATGTATCTCATTATGATAATACTCTAGCCACATTTCATTCTAAATACTCATTATGGGACCACAAGTGAAAGGACCCATGTTGGATTCCCCTATAGAGATCTTCATTTGTGTATTGGATACTAGGTATTTGTGGCGCAACCCATCCCAAAGGGGATCGTTCTAAAACTCCCCAATCCTACCTCCATTAGACCAGGGGATGGTGACTAGCACTGAGTAGGTATATCACTAACATGGGATGCCTTATCCTAACATACATGTACTCACGCATGCATCCCCAAGCCCAAAAAATTCTGAAATGTAAAACAACTGAAAGTGAACATGCATGTCTACATAAAATCCCACAACTAGAATAAAATAAGAAGTAATGAAAATTAAAAAGGGAAAAATAAAATACCACCAATAAGAGTCTGAGAACAAGTCCAACCTAAATGTAAATATAGGTGCTACTTTGAAGATAACCATATGAACACACCTTGGTCTGTTTGTCACACCCATGTTTTTAAATTCATCGTTCGTTTTGGTTTGGGTTTGATAATTGGTTCTTTTCTTAGGAGTCGGGAGTGAAAAGGATAAACTTTTGGGGTTTTATTTCCATCTATCATTGGCCTAAATTTCCTCTTTAGGTTTGCCCTTTATTTTTTTAATAAAATAGGTGTTTTGGGTGGTCAGACCCCGGCGCACAATTAATGCATCATTAATTGTAATAGTGTGCCCCAACCAAGGTAATCGTATGATAACACTAGGATGATTCAAAAGCTTCGGCATACCTACCAAAGTTTTAGTCATTCCATATGGTTGCTCATGCTATAGGTCTGCATCTCAGCACTGGTAGTTGCATGGTCACCATACGCTTTGATAAACTGTACAGACTAACTGTGTGGCACATCTTGTTAATTAAAATATTTTTCTCTCCCCCAGATTGACATACCCTAACCTCTCTTTTTTACCCCATTTAGCCTCATCTAACCTAGGAGCCTCCCAGGGGGGTTTCTAGCACCCTCAAACCCCTCTAAGAGGGATCTCTGGTGGTTTCATGGTGTTTCTCCACATAGATCGAAAGGTTACATCTTATTTCTCCCACCTTCTTGTTTTCCCTTCATTTTTCACTTCTTCACTATCCCTAGTGGCCATGTTGGCCTATTTTCATGGCTAAGGTTTCCAGTTTTTTGGTGCATTTTCCTCTTATAGTTCATTGAAATTGGATCTAGCCTCCATTGGGTGCAGTTGAGGTGAAATTTTGGTTTGTGCACCGGTTTTCTAATGTTATTTATCATTTTAGGTAGGATCCCATTGAATATTAGCTTTAAATTTAATACTTCATGGATTTATTTTTTTATCACCCACCTTGATAGCTAAAGAGTGATCTTTGATTTTTAGGTTGATTTTTCTATGTGGAATGAGGTAGTTTGAGCAATTGTTTTGAATTTGTGATGTGAATTTGATGATTTTTTTCACACCAATTGTTTATTAAATTTATCAGCTGGATTTTCCAAGTGGTTTGTGATTTTAAAGTTATGGATTGGTTTTATAATCATATTTTTGATATAAAAAAATGGTGGTTTAGAATTAATAAATGGGTTTATAATGGTGTGTTTAGTTTTAAAAATGGTTTGTATATAGTAGTTTGAGAAATGGATTATTATTATGTGTAAAAGAATTTTGAATCCCATTTGGTATATTTGAAATAATTTATTGGAAAATATCCTTTAGGGAGTGAGTCTTTCCTTATTGGTTGACTATGAGATGGGAGTGTCCTCAGTATGGGACCTCCCTTTGGTGATAACTATTTTAAGGCAAGGGAATACTCCTTGAAGAGGTTAGGTTGGTGCTAGTTTGTGTGATTATTTGATGTATATATATGTGGCTTGTTATTTGGGCTATTTGGAACACACCTTTCTAAACATAGCATGGGAACCAGGCATGAAAAAGATGAATTATGAGAACTTTTGTTGCACTAATCTAGGTTATTTCACAAGCTAGTGGCCTATAATAGGGGATATTTTGTTATTATTATTATGGGTTTGGGCCCCTCGTTCAGGCCATGTAGTGCGATTATTGGTAATTTGGGTGTTATGATGTCATCAAGTAGGGAATCCCTTCAAAATGAGTCACATGTATAGTATGATTTTGTTCTCCTATAAGTTCTGAGGTTTTTTCATATTCCTCCGATACTAGTATTGTCAGTGGCATTGCACTCATTGGGCATAATCTTGTCCATTATAATTGGTTTGGGGTTTCCTTGGGAAAATTGTTAATGTGTGGTTTTTATAAAGGTTTAAAAGAATATTTTTGTAAAGACCAATTATTTACCTTTGTTTTTCAGCAATATAAAAAAAAGAGTATTTTTCCTTTTTGGTTCCCTTTTCCCTTATCTCCTTGTGCCTTGTTTTAAAACATGAGCGAAATGGATTTATGATTGGTTATTTTAAAATTAAATGTGTGGGAAAACCTATATTTATACATTTTATTTCAAACATGTTAATAATTTTTTATTTATTTAGAGGATGTGTATTGGGAATAGAATTATTCAGGCCTACCAAATGAGTTCTAATACTCACACCTGTAGTCTTTTCTTGGTTTTAGTTTTTGTTGCAGGTTGTGACTTCGGTTCAATCATCTTTCATGATAGTTGGTTATAGATTAGACACTAACCCTTGGGGTCACAAGGAGGTGTCTTCGGGGTTAGTTATAGTTCAGTTATTTTGGTTTTTTTGTTGTTAATTTTTTTTCATTAATTGTAAATGTAAAGAATGTAAAATTTGGAAATAATATTCAATTTCGTTTTCTCATTTAATTATTCAGTTTTGTTACTTATTTTATGGGGTGAAACCATTCCCATTGTTTCTTATGATTATTTTGGTGATTTTCTATTGCTTTGGAGGATCGGAAATGCCTCTCATGCCTTGCCACAAATTGTCTTGAGTGATTGGTTTAGGGTTGGCTCATGTTGGTTCCTGCAAAAATTTGATCATGGTAGGTTTTCTCTTTCAAGTACCGAGATTTTTAGAATGACCATTGTTATCTGGGGTTGTTAAGGTATAAAGAGTAGGATTTTCAGGCCTCGAGGTGTAGGAATGGGAAGGAATTCATTAACACTTGCTCGTTCTGAACCTTGGGTTACCTTGGGATGTCCGGGTTTGTTAGTGTCCCTTTGATCTTGTGGATTTTTTTCTTTTGGAAAATGAAGATGGAGTTGAGAATGCGGCCTATGTGATCTCACAAGGCATGGAAATCCATATAGATCCAGGTACATGGTCTTAAAGAACTCCTCATGATGGTGGTGGGATTGGAATATGGCTACCAACCATGTGGCTAAGTCACCCATCAACACTAGTTTCCCCTTTTGAACCATTTTGGGCATTTATTAATTTTGGAATTTTTTTAAAGGTCCTATTTAGGAAATGTGAAAAGTTTAATTTAAAATGGTATGGGTTTTTTCTAGAAATTGTAAAAAAAGTATTTTCATAACTAACATTAAGAATGGATTAGAAAAGCAGGTTCTTGTAAAGTGACTTTTAGGGTCAAATAGAAATTGATTATTGGGATGTGTTGAACTATAGAAAAATATTTTGAAATAGATAAATTGGTATTTGGAAGTGGTTCTGAATGGGATGAGATGTTTTGAAAATAAAGGTTTGGATTTGACGATGGTTTTGATTAGGTGGTTATTGAATCATGGAAAGCATTCTACATTTTTGAAATGAAAAAAATGTATTAGATTTGATGTGAAAATCTTGGAAATGGGTTTTCAATTGAATAGTTGATGTTTCTAAGGAAAATTGTTTGTGAGATCTGAATTGGTTTATGGTTTTTATGGTTATGTGGTTTTTGAAAATAGGATTTGTGATATTTGAAAGGGAAGTGTGAGTGAAATGTTTTTCCTTGAAAGGGGCTTTACCTTTGGTGTTTCCATGAGTAAACACATGCATGGATATGTACGAGAAAGTGGATGGGTGACTAGTATTCCTTAAGGATGTGCATGTGTAAGGCTATATGGACACCATTGGTTGGTGTGAAATATTTTAACTTTGTTTCCTTTTTGAAGTTTTTTCCTAAAGATAAATATGATTTTTTAACTTAGAGGGGTTTGGTGTGTCCCTTGTATTTTGGGAATAGTGTTTTATTTTTTTAATATTTGAGATAGAGGATCCATGTTATTGGATTGGTTTTGATCATGTTCCTTGTCTCCTTGTTCTTAGATAACCCCCCCCCCCCCAGAATTGAGGGATACTCAAAGTGCAGCTTTGAGAGGTGCACTATTAGAAAACACCCTAGTTGATCAACATATAGACTACATTCATGCATTCTTGAAGTTTAACCCTCCGCTATTTCATGGTCTAGTGGATACTCTCGAGGAAATGGAGTGGATACAAAGGATTAAGAGGGGATTCAGTTTCCTTGTGTTTCATTCGATATTAAAGTTAAATTTTTCTACCTTTATGATTGATGTTTAAAACCTAGAAATGGTGGATGTTTGTGTCTTAAAGGAAGCCCCTAGAAGATCTTACTTGGGAGTTAAACAAGTCATCATTCATCCAATAGTATTTTTATGAGATGATGAAGGTAAGTAAGAGGGTGGAGATATGTGGTCTTCTACCGAGTGTTGGATCGGTGTTGGAATTCTATCATTGCTTCTTAAACCTCGATCAATATGATCTAGGATATGCTATAAAAAAAACATGTGAAAACTCGATATTTTGAGCATGGAATCCATTATGAGTTGCGGTCGAATATGGAAGAGCTCAATTTAATCAGTTTCTCTAATGTTTTGAGGCAAGCCTTTCGTGCTGAAGCTGATTTTGGAGGAGTAATTCATATGGTGAATCTTTCTATTTTTTTGGATGTAGTAAATAGGAAGCTGATGAGAATAATGCGATGTGTCCTGATGTTGGTGGTGCTGGTAAGGGAATAATGAGGCCTTCAGACCTCTCATCAAATTCTATAGGGCGCAATGTCTTGATGTGTCGTCATTATTGTAAGGGTGCTCATAATAGTTCATTGGGTCAGAATGATCCAAAACCCAGCCACACCTATGGAAACTTGGATCACTTTAAGTGGTTCCGTTGGGGTGTTTTGAAGAAGCATCGTGAATCAAGAACCAACTCTTCAAAGGTCACCCCAGTCTGTCTGTAGGGATAGGGTGATTTTTTGGGATCAGTTCTGGGTCTTTCCCACATTACTTTTATTTGGATCTATTATTCATGCCAGGTGGTGTTTTGTCCTATTTTTTTATCTTTCAATTGTAATGATATATTTTTTAAACCCTTGAAAACATCTATTTCAATAGATGTGTGTTTTTTGAATCATTGATCTTTGTGTTCTGTATGGGGGTTTCTAAAACATGACTACGAGGAATGAGATACTTTAGTCATTAGAGCTCCAGTCATAGGTCTCAAAATGAAGCTGGTGAGTAGTTATGAGATCCCCAATGGTATGATATTCTTTGGCTTGTGTTCTTTTCTCTATGTGGAATATGGATAAAATTTAAGCCTCCATTGTAGTTGTTCTTTTTTAATTGTTTCTATTTGGTGGAAAGGGGTGTGCAGACCACGTTTCCATGTTGTGACCCATTTGGGTGTAATAGTTTTCCCTTGGATATATGGAGGCATATTTGGCTTGTTTTCTTAGAATCCTAGTTTTTATGTCTCATAAGGTGTTGTCCTTTCTAAAGGGTCCTTTTTAGCCTGTTTCTTATGGTGGGGAGTCCATTCAGGCCTCCCCGTGTTGGTGTTCCAATTTCATCTTGAGTGTTGGTAGATTTCTAATGGTGGGGAGTCCGTTCGTGCCTCCCCATGTCAGTATCTCAGTTCCATTCCTCGTATCAGTTTGGCGGTGGATTGTCTTATATGGAGAAACCTAATCCCTAGTTCTTCTGTTGAGTGAATATTGGGATGAGTGTTCTCCCATTATTTTTGTTGATGTAAGATTGTGGATGTTTCTTTTCATATGTAGTTTGAATTCATTTGTTTTTTTGGTGAATGGTTTTATTTACTCTTGGTGAGGTTTAAGATGTTTAGTTTAAGAGGTTAGTTTTTATGTTTTGTAAATTATATTCCTTTTTTTGTCAATCAACGAGTGGTGTTTAAAATTTGGGGTGGGTGGTACCTTCTGTGGAGTCCATATTGGTCTCTTGAGTTCATCTTGGTATCCTTTTCCTTGATGATAGTGTTTTTGTAATCTCTTTGGTTTTCATTCTTTGGGAATATCCTAGAGTTTTAATGGAGTGGCAGTTTTTCTTTTAGTTTAAGACTTGTTCTGGATTTCCCTGAGAGGAAAGTGTTATGGTGGGGAAAATTTTCACACCTAGGTTTTTAAATTAATCTTTGGTTCTAGTTCGAGTTTGATTGTCGATTATTCTCTTAGGAATTGGGTGTGACGTAGTTGAATTTTTGGGGTATTATTTATCTCTATCATTATCCTGGCTTTCCTACTTGGGTTTCACCCTTAGTTTTTGGACAAATTATGTTTTTTGGGTGGGGATACCCTAACGCATGGTTAGCATATTGTTATTGCTAACTGTGCAGCCTGTCCAGGTCATTAAAATATTATTCTATCTTGCTGGTTTGTATACTCTAACCCCTATTTTCCCCCAATTTTTCCTGATCCAACCTAGTCACCTCTCAAGGGAGTTTTGTCACCCTCAATACCCTCCAAGAGGTATCCAAGATGGTTTCTTGGTGTTTCTCCGCCTATATTGAAAGGTTAGGGCTTATTTCTCCACCCTTCTTGATTTATCTTCATTTTTCACTATTTCCCTAACCCAAGTGGCCATGTTGGATGATTTTAATGTCTAAGGATGCTCAATTTTAATGGTTTTTTCCCTATTAGGTTTTTTGAGGTTGGATCTATCCTCAAATGGGTGCGGTTGTGGTGATATTGGGTTTTTGCACCAGTTTCTGGAAGTTCTTCATCATTTGAGGTAGGATCCCATTGCATATTTCCTTTAAATTTATGATTTCTTGGATTTATTTTTTTCTCACCCTCTTTAATAGATAAATATTGATATATTATTTTTAGGTTTATTGTTCTATGTTATATGAGGTGGTTTTCACAATGTTTTTGAATATGTGGTGTGAATTTGATGATTTTTTCACACAAAATGTTTATTAACTTTCCTAGTTTTCTTTTCCATGTGTTTTTTGATTTTTAATGTCATGTATTGGTTTTATAAATGAATTTTTGATATCCAAATATGGCGGTTTAGAACAATTAAATGGGTTTTCAAAGGTTGGTTTGGTTTTGAAATTTTTTGGGTATGGTGGTTTGAGAAATGGATTATTATTATTTTTCAAAGAATTTTGATGCCCGTTTGGCATCTTTGAAATATTTTTTTGAAAAAAAACCCTTCTAGGATTGTTTCTTTCATTTTTTTACTATTATATGGGAGTTTCTTAAGTATGTGACCTCCCTTATGTGATAATTGTTTTTAGGCATGGGACTAATCCTTGAGGAGGAAGGGGTGGTGGAGGTTTGTGTGATTATATGATGTATGTATATGTGGATTGTTTTTTACACCCATTTGTGAATATATCATGGGAGCCTAGCATAAAAAAGTGGAATTCGATGAATATTTGATGCACTAGTCTAGGCTATTTCACTGGCTAGTGGCCCATAAAAGGGGGATATTGTGTTATTATTGCTATGGGATTGGGCCCCTTAGTCAGGATAGGTGTGGAAAAGATCAGGTATTTAGGTGTTATGATGGAATCAGGTAGGGAATTCCTTTGAGATGAGTCACATGTATAGTATGTTACGGTTCTCCAATGAGTTCCTAGGTTTTCTCATATTCATCTGATACAACTACGGTTAGTTCCATTGACCTCATTTTGCAGAATATTGTCCCTTATACTTGGTTTGGTATTTCCATGGTAAAATTGTGAATCTGTGGTTTTATTAAAAAGGTTTCAAATAATACGTTTTAAATGAGAAAGTATTTTCATTATTTTTAACATTTATTAATAAATTATTATTTTTTCTATTTTGTTCCCTTTTTCATTCTTCCCTTTATCCATGTTTTAAAACATGAGGGCAATGGATTTATGATTGTTTGTTTCAAAATATAAGTGTGAAAAAACCTATATCGGTACATTTTATTTCAAACCTGTTAATGAATACTTACTTATATAATGTATGTTCATTGGGAATTAAATTATTCAAGCCGACCTACATTATTTTAATACTCACAGCTATAGTCTTTTCTTGTTTTTAGTTTCTATTGTATGTTTCAGCTTCTGTTTGATCACCCTGGGTGATAGTTGGTTGTGGATTAGAGAGTGACACTTAGGTTCACATGGAGGTGTCATTGGTGTCAGGTCTAGTTTTGTTATTTTGATTTTTTTGATCATATTGTTGTTTCTTTAATTGTAAATGTAAAGAATGTAAATTTTGTAAATGATATTTACTTTGGTTTGATATTTTATTTTCTCAATTTACTTGTTTATTTTATTGGGCGAAACCATTCCCATTTCCTCTTATGATTCACTTGGTTCTTATCGCCAACCTCAGAGGATCAAGAACGTCTCTTGGGCCTTTCCACAGATCGTCTTGGGTGACTGGTTCAGGGTCGAATCAGGTTGGTTCATGACACTACCCAACTCACTAAGTGACGACTGGTCCTGGTCCATCTTGGAATCTATTTAATTTCGATCGTATTCAAAAGACATGAAAAATGTTATAAGATACCCATTAAGGATGAGTATAAAATTTCTCAGTAGAACACCCTAAAACCAAAAAGAATATAATAAAATGATAATAGTCATCTCTATACTGGTATATCTATACATCACATATAAAAAGAATATCCAGATATAATCAACAAAGACACGTAGTCTCAATGTAAGGTCACAACCATAATTCTAACCAAGGATTTCTGCTCAATGATTTCACATAACACTCATATGGGATAACACACTCTTTCAATCAGATAACACTGATGATGTTTGTCCAATATTTCTTGCTCATTGGGTCTCATCCTAGAAATTATATGCTAGATTTCAGAAAATAATGATTCACAAATGAGGATCACACTTAAGGCAATGGGGTATACCAAAAACTCTATCCGGAATAACCTACTATGTATATGATCGATGATCTTATAGTGTTGGTCATAAAGGTACTACAAACTCTACATAGGGAAAAACATTATATAGGATCTTAATATGGGCCTCATGGAAGGATTCCAACAACTCTATCCCTCATGTCCTACTAAATGGATCACTATCCTATGTGTAGGACATGATTCCATAGTAACCCACAATGAACAGATATTGGGAAGACACTAAAACAATACTTGTCGAATATATAGAGTAAAAATTATCCAAGCATTCTATGAAGGAGTATATGACTTGCACTAGTAGTGCGCAGTGTGTCCCTTCGGCATCAGAGTCTACCCTTGTAAATAGCCCCTGACCATGTCTCTGTAAAAGTACATTTTGTTACCATATTTGTGTATTATTCCCATATCCAATTACATTACTATTCCCATGTCCACTTGGTTTATTCATTTCCAAGTAGGTGTACATGGAGTTCTCATGTCCAAGTACTCTTGGACATGTCTGTGTACCCCTAGAGGTACATGTCGAGCCAACCGTTAGGGGTAAAACACTATGTGATTGGATCACATGACATGTGATACTTATATTCCTCTAAAAACCCTAGCCACCTTAGTGAGGGTCCCATACAGTTTGTAGCTCCACAGCCATGTCATGTGTATTTATATTTTCTAGAATCTCATTGTTCTTCATGCATCCTCTCTTTGCACATTTAGATTCATTGAAAATCACAACCTTGGATGGTGTATTTCCGTCAACCAAGGATGTTCATTGTTTGAGATATTATTTCTGGAAGCATCTCCTGCCCAGGAATGATCCTGAACCTCCACAATCACCGTGTATCCAAGAATCACACCCACTCGTGCCTAATTTGGTCTCTATTCCCTCGCTGATACCACTATTGCATGATATATGATACATAACATGTTCGAATCTATGATATCGAATCATTTCACCAGGAAATGGTTGCACAATGCTTGATTCAATTGTATTTTTCAAACCATAGGCCATGATATTTCCCCACGATGAACGAAGAAAATAGGGGAGAAATGAAAAATCAAAAATATAAGGAACGAACCTCATCCAATATTTTTTTTGTTCTCAATCCATTTCTATTTGAATAATGAATGAAGAGATAGATTAACAAACACGTAGAAATTCCCCCCAAAATTTCCCCATAGATTACCCATACCAAAAAATGACCGATCGTCAAAACAATATGTTAGTCGATTGATTCACATTTATCATAGAAATACATAATGAGAATAGAATCCAATAAAAAACCAAACCATTATTTAGATCAATTAATAATAAATAATTAAGTTGAATCATTTTTGTTGGATAGGTCCTCTGATTCTATTGATCACCAATGATAGAATTGTGATCTATTCATTTCCCACCCATAAAATCTCTTTCAATGGCTCCAATGGATGTTTATTATTTATAAGGTTATATGGATAACCCTAAAATCCACTATAAGTATGTTTATAAAGTAATTATTAAGTTTCTGCATCAATGATAAAATAAATAAATTAATATAATATATTTCATTCATTTCATTCATTTTTATGCCCATGATGACTTTTTCACCAACACCACATTCGAACAAGTTTATGTCACGCCTAGGGTAAAAAAAATTATGAGATCAATGGTTCTATGAGATTTATGATTTTGTAATCCTTTTATAATTAAATAAACTTTTTACAAATAACATCATGTACATTCTATTTAATAAATTTAATGAACTTTAAAAATTTATTCCGGACACACTAGGCCTTAGAATCACACTTCGTCTCAATGATTTGTCTCAAAAACATTCCATAAAATGTCTCAAAATAACACATGTAAAATCTGAGTCCTTAAATTATCCATGATTTGGGGATTTATATCCCAAAAATCTAAAACTAGTGGATATAAAAAATTATGTGGGTACTTATCATGCATCTGATCCTCCTTCTCTAAGGTGATCTCATGAATATTTATGTGATACCACTGAACATGCACTAAAGGAGTCACATGTCCAAGAAGGGTCCTATCCTTCTAATCCTCAATCCTTACTGGGTACTCAAAAAAGGTATATACATCCTCAATTTCCATCTCCCTTCATTCAATAACATGTGATGGGTCATGAATGTACCTCATCGTTAATGACACGTAGAAGACTTTGTGTACAAATTTTGACTTAGCGGTGGAGAAAATTGGTGTGCCACCTCACCAAATCTACATAGTGTCTTCAAAGGGATAATTAACATTAGAGATAGCTTTTCACCCTAGAAAAATATTTGTAATAAACATCTAGGTGAACCCATATTAAAACATAGTATCCCTCCTTGAACACCAATGGACTCCTTTTCTAGTCAGCATAAGACTTATAACGACTTAGTGTAGTCCTCGTCCATTCCTAGATGATCTTCACCTTCTCAGTAGTTTCTCTACCAACTCCATGCTCATGAATTCTGACTCTCGTAGGTCATTCTAGCAAAGTGTTGACCAACAGGGTCTCTCATACATGGCCTCTAATGTTTCAATGTTGATTTTTCAATTGTTGATATTTTTTATAAAAAATCCAACAATGGTTGGTGATCGTCCCAACTACAAAAAATGTATAACATGCAATATTTCATTATGTTCTCGAATACCTCAATGTTCTTATCAATCTAAACATCAGTATGGGTGTCTAAATCCATGATAAAATGAAAACTATGTCCCAAAATCCCCCTAAAACCCATTCAATAGATGATATGTGAAGGGATAATCATGGTAAGAAATGGTTGTCGATGAAAATCATGGAGTTGGACTTTCTACTATGCTTAGAGGCATCCCAATACCTCCACTAAACTCTACTCCCAAATAGCTAGTAAGTGGGATTACTTGGTGAGTCAGTCTATGATAACCCCGATGGAATCATGTCCTATGGACATACATATTAATCCCATCATGAAATCCATGGATATCCCATAACACATAAAATATGGCACCTCAATGGGTTGATCTAAACAAACTAGATCTTAGTGCTCAGCCTTCACTTTCTGACAAGTAACGAATCGAGATACAAACTATATAGCTCCTTTCTTCATTCATAGACACCAAAACCTACATCGGAGGCCCTAGTATATATTTCCCACACATGGATATTCTTCCAAATGATATTCATGTAATTATCTCATAACCTACTCCTGTAATGTCACTTGTACAATCACAAATTCTATGAAAAGAAAAACATGATCCCCAACTTTAGAGAATCGATTAGGAGCATGTCCAATGGATATCTGACTATGTAGGTCCTCAAAGGTGACATCCCAAAGTCGTGCATCCCTAGATCACAATAAAATTGAGGGATTAACAACCATTGACTAGAGAAAATCTACTTTATCTCCATCCATAAAGAATAATTAAACCCAGACCAACTACTCCAATTCATCATTCAGAAACTGTGAATAAGCTATCATTCTGATAGAATCTATATCCACATTCCCATACATAGGTGTATAGAAATTCCAGAAGACATAATCCTTGAGGAACTATTGCCATCAAATTTTCATCAAGTTAAGATCCTTCTGTGAGAAAATGTATTTGAGACTCTTGTTTCTAGAATAGATAATAAACTGCTCACCCATCAGGTAGTGTCATGAAATATTTAGTTTGAAGATTACTTCTTTCAAATAATGAACAAAGATCACATATTTATTCCCATGTGGATTCAATGGATGTGAAATAAAGAAAATAACTTCCTACCACTACTTGAGAACACAACCAAGCCCGGTTCCTGAGACATCGGACAACACTACATACTCAAAACCCTACTCTAGTAACCCTAAGATAGGGGAGAACATTACTCTCTATATCAACTTTTGAAAACCAATTTGGAACCTCTCTGTCTACATGAAAGTCTTCCCATTTTAGGTAAAATCAATCATGGTGGATGATGTACTATAGAATTCAGATATGAATCTCCAATAATAGTCTTCCAACCAATACCACAAAACTGGGCAAAGCCAGTGCCAGCCTTTATCAGTGCTAATGAAAAAGCGCTGATAAAGGGGGGGGGGGTACATTTATCAGCACTATAAAAGAACTGATAAAGGTACCCCCTTATCAGCACTTTTTTTAGCACTGTTAAAGGTACCCCCTTTAACAACAATTTTTTTAGCGCTGTTTAAGGGTACCCCTTTATCAGCGCTTTTTTAGTAGCGCTGATAAAGGGGGTTCTTTATCAGTGCTTTTTTTAAAAGCGCTGATAAAGGGTATGATTCCAAAAAAAATCATTAAAAAATTTATATTAATATTTGAATATATAGATATAGTTATATTGATATAAATATAATATATATTTTTTTAAATATAATTTTAAATATATTTTAGATAAGTGTAAATATACAGTTACACTTAATATATAAAATATTTAGTAAAAATGGATTATAAAAAAATATTTTTAATTAATAATTTGCTAATTATTATGATTTAATAGTCATTTAAAAACAATTTGAAGACAAAAAAAGTTAAAAAAATTAAAAAAAGATCCAAAATATGTTGAAAACGCAACTTGAATTTCAAATGGCCATAACTTTTTATCCGGGTGTCCGTTTGACCTATACCACATATCAAATCGAAGCCTGCGACGAGATCTACGTCGCTATGACATTCGGGGGACCCTAGTCAAGGTGTTATCAAGGCCAAAAAAGGCCCAGAAGGCCTCTAAAACTGAGTTTTTAGTCTGGGTACCCCAATGTTTTAACATTTAGTGGATTTTCAGCCTCGTTTAAGGGGGTATTATTGGCTTTTTTTGGTGGGGAATGAATTTACTCCAAGGTATTACATTCATATTGATATTATTTATTTGAAATTTTTTCATTTCTTATAATGAATTGTTATTTATAATAAAAAAATATAACAATATATACATATTTTTTATATATTCACATATAAAAATTAATTTTTTAAATAAATAATTAAATATATTTACATATAACATATATTATCTTTATCTAAATAATAACTAATATCCGTTTTATTTTAAATTCCAATATATCAATATTTATATACCTATATATTAATCTAATTATAAATGTACCTATATAATTTGTGTGTGTGTCTATTTGTGTGTGTCTATATATTAACAAAATGATATATCATATATATATATATTCTAACATATGTATATTCATATATATTTATATATATATATATATTTATAATTATACTTATAGAAACACACATATATATGCGTGTGTGTGTTGTATATATGTATTTATTTACACACACACAAAACAAAACATATTTTATAATTGTATTGAAAGCTAATCTTATAAATATATATTAATATAAAAATAAATATATGGATAAAAAATATATAAATAAATATATATAAATAAATAGATATAACCTAATATTAATATATGAATACATATATAAATATATACATATATAAATATAACAAACTATATATGTATATATATATATATTAATACAACTATAGAAATTTTTATTAATACATGAATAAATATAACTATATATATATAAATAGATATATCAGTAGTTGGAGACCAAATCAAATTAGAGGAGTGTTAAAGACTTAGTGCGCATTGGGGGAGGTCTTGAGTTCAAAACCTGGTAGAAGCACACAGGGGTGCGTGCATGGGTGAATTAGGGGGCGGGGGATATAGCGATGTTAAAGTGGTATACAAAGAACTGATAAAATGCGGGGCATCGTGGCTAGGGCATGCGGGTGAGTGGGTGGGGGTGCTGATAAATGGGGGGGAAGCGCTGTTAAAATTCCCCTCCGATTTACAAATTTGGTTTTATTTTATTTTTAATTTTTTTAATTTTTTTTAAATTTTTAACATTTATCAGCGCTAAAAGAAAGCGCTGAAAAAGGGGTCTTTATCAGCGCTTATTGGAGCGCTGATAAATGGGACCCCCCATCTTTTTCGGCATTAATAGTGCTTTTTTAGCGCTGCTAAAGGCCTTTTTTTGCTCATAAAAGCCATATTTGTAGGGTTGAACTAAATGAAACCCCAAACCTTGGTTCCCCCCTTAGAGTGATCCCATGTTAACACTACGATGACCTTTCCCCGGCCCACAACCACACCATCTGCTAAAGTAACAAGTCCTAGAAAGTGGACCTCTAGAATGAAGAAGTGGAACTTTAAAAGACTTTTGTAAATATGGTACTCTTGGATGATGTTAAAAACTATCCTTAGGTTTTTCACATGCTCCTCTTTTTATGACATGTAAACAAGGATATAATTGGTTAAGACTACCACAAACTGGTCTAAGAAGGGATAAATGATTTGGTTCATAAATCCCAAGTGCACATCTGGGGTGTTTTTCATTCCAATGGGCATCACCGTGTACTCATATTGACAATAGAAGAAATTGAATGTCATCTTCAATATATCCTCATCCTATAGTTTCAAATGGTGATAGCATTAACTATGTTCATCCATTGAGAACCAACATTTCCCTCTCAACAAATCAAAGTGATCATCAATCCTTGGTAATAGAAAATAGTTCTTCACATTCACCTAGTATAAGTGACCGTATTCTACACATAACAACATTCTCTTGTTTTCTTTTTTGGAGAAAAAATGGTGTTGTCTAGGGGGAAATATTGGGTCTAAGAAATCTCTTCCTCTATAAGTCCTCTAATGGAACACTCTTCTCATAAAGCTCTACGGGAGACATACAATATGATAGTGCAGATATTGGGGTTGTAGTGAGTTGTATATCAATGCCTAAGTCTATCTATCGGTGGGGAGGTATTCTCAGAAAAACCCCAGGAAACACATCTTCATACTACAACACCATTATTCAAAACAAAAAACTCATAAAATCTACTACACGAAGGGCCATTATATCCAACTAATAAGTAATAAACTGCACCATCCTATCCATAAGTCCATCACAAAATGCTTTAGTTTCCTTCGCATCAATAAAGAAAACCCTAGTCCCATCCTTGCTAACACACCACATCCTTCGTGTGAAATAGTTGATCTAGTAATGAACTGTAGATAAACAGTCCATACCATAGATGATTTTCTTAGCCATCATCACTAATATAAAGATATATAAACAAAAACTATCACCTCTAAGAGTCTTGTCACACTATCGGAATAAGTGTTTTATTGTTGAGTTATCTCCAGTAGGCGTCTCAAAGTGTAAGAGTCTATCAAGGGATTCAACTGTAATCTCCATGTCATGAACCTTATAAGTAGAAATAAAGAAATTACTAGAACTTCTATCTATCAATACATCAACTAAGGTATAAAATAAATATATCATTCCTCATATCATTCCAATATCCTCTATGTCATAAACATCAACCACGTGCAGCTGCCTCTGTCCCGATCCACTCACTCCTTGATCTTGTATTAGACCGCCTAGGGGTGGTGGTGGTAACAAGTCAAAGAATATACCAACTCTAGTTCATCTATAAACTCCTATTCCATGTCTTCTGCCCTATGGACCTATTTCCTCCAACCTATACCTCTACCTCAGTGGACCATCAATGGTCACTCTATTATCTATACATTGGGTCAGACAATCTTGAGAAAGATGTCTCTTTCTATCATAATATCTTAACTACATCTCCTGGGTATTACATGGCCCATCTTGTGATCCATGAACCATATAAACTATGTCCTAGGACCTCTTCCTAAAATTCCTCACACATTTTCGCCCCTGAGATTGATGTCAACTCCCTACTTCTGAATTATCTTCAAAAATATTCCCAAAATTAGAAACTACTATCTCTGTTTGTTTAGCTAGGAAAATCATAACTTCTAAAGATCTCTCTAGCACCCAAACATAGTTCGGAATGCATAGAGTTACAAATCCATATTACATGCCCCTATGCAGTCCTCACTCAAAGGTTTGATCCTAGAAGAACTAATCATGTACCATATCCATCTAGTACCTAGAGAGGTTTGTGAACCTCAATGAATACATAGATACAATCATGTTACCCTACTAAATCTCTAGAAGATCATGGATGCATAAATTCCGTAATGTAACTAGAATGAAATACAATCTGAAAAGGATGTTTGTAAAGTCCTGACCCTAGTTACCTAGAGTCAGTGCATTATTGCATAACATTGGCATGATTTAAGGAATCATTCCTGAAAGACCGAATAGTTTAGTAGACTTAGAAGTACTAGATACATACATTTGTTTTACATTAAATGATGAAATGGAAATAAACATTGTGTCTCTATATAAGACACTCATATCCTTTATCTTATCCTTATATTTCCATCATAATATTCTTATTCACATCATAGGAAAAACAAAACATAATGTGTGAGCTTATATGATCAGTGAAGATAAAAATATAGTGGAAAATTTCATGAATAAGTATAAAAATTGAATGTGATGTATAAGACTAAAACACAAGCCTTTTAAAATTAAACTTCAGAATAATATGAAAAATATAAATCAAATAATTCCATTAACTTGTTCACATGGATATTCTACAAGTCTAATAATCACATGTAATATAAATAGATAATTTCATAATGATAGAATGCAAAATGTCGGATGTCATAACCACATAGTCAAGGCCTTGCTCCAAGAATACAAATAAATATTTTTTCAAGGCCTTATACCAAGACACTAGTTTGTCTCATGATACTTACCAATGCATCGAGGAGCTATATCGAGCTCCACCCATCACTTATTAAGTCCAATGCATTCCTCATAAGAAAAGGTTGAAACATAACATAAACATTTATATTAAAATTAGAATACAAAATGTTAATACTTTAACCATATACCATGAATGGTATAAAATAACACATCCATAGTAAAATATATCACCAAACCTTCAATACAATATGTATGATTGTATAAAAATAAATAAACTTCAAACAAGTGTAAAATCCATCAAAGGATGTTGACATAGATGAAATCAAAACTATTTGTGAGAAATATCTATTTCTATTTTGAAATAATTTAAAAGTCAAATAATTTTAAAGGAAACAATTTATTTTGAACATATTCTTATAAGATTGTAAGGGAAGATTTGAAGTTGTTATAACGGTGGAAAATAGTTTCTCCCACCATATATGTTAAAAAACATTCTTACCTTAATTTTTCGAAAAGGTCATAAAGTACCTTTGTTGGTCAGAGTGGATACTCAAGAGGGGGGGTTAATTGAGTTGCAATTAAAATTTTCTGTTTAAAATATTTCTATTTAAAACCCCCAATTTAACAAAAAAGTTAAACTGTAGTGAATTTATAAAGATTGTAAGTGTTCAGTTAGTTTCTCAAAGATTGATTATTTCTCAGTTAACATAATATGAAGATTAAGTTAGCTTTTAAAACTAATTTATTGGCAAACAAATTTTACAAACACTTTTTAGTTCAACTATCAATGTTACATTAAAATAGTGTTGTATTTCCAAGTAATTAGCAGTGGAATAATGAAACTCGTTAAGACAAAAATAAGACGCACAGTAGTCTTAACCAAGAGGTTCAGTCTCAATATGTGACTTAGTCCTCTCAAAAATTTTATATATAACATTGATCCACACCCTGGATCAGGGTTTAAAATAGTACTCAGATAGTCCGGGTTCTCAGACCTCTACCACAGTTCTTTGTGGGATAGAAACAACAATAGAACATAGGTTGTCTAGGTCCTTAGAACTATACTACAGTTCTTCATGGGATACACAAAGGTATAAGGAGTTTGGTGTGAATATTTCAGTATCCTCCAATGCAACTTAAGAGTCAATGTGTGTCCAAATAAACATAAGCACACACTTATCATAATGTGAAGAAAAGAATGATTACAGCAGAGCAAGAATATAGAGATGAGATTATAATTATCTTGTGTGATGTCAATGCAACTCTAGACTCCTTTTGATTGAATATGATGAAGCTTTGAGTTCTTCTCTATAAGTTGTGTGGAAAAAAGAGTGTCGCAATTCATCTTGTGTTCTTCATGAGATTTTTTACGAGTGATGGCATTATCTAAGAATCAAATATGCTTTGTGTGTTCTTCAGTGTCGAGTTTCATGTAGTGTGACTTTCTTTCGAAACTACCTCCAATTTTCTTCTTTGTTATTGTGATCATGGGCTTTATTTTCATTTTTGTATCGTGCGGAATGATTCTTGCTCACACTTCACTTTTAACTTGGAATGCATCTGTTGGAGCTGACATGTTTCATGTGTTCTGTACCTCGTACCTCGTACTGTCTGATGATATGTCTAATGAGAAACATTAATTATGTCGGTGAATTAAAATCATCAAATATGACCGTTAGAGATTAAATTGAAAAACGAAAAAATATTTTAAGAAATGGTGTCATATTAAGTCATGAAGATGGTGTCTCCTTCACACGGTGTCTTAGTGTCACAGTTTCTCATGGTCACGGTGTTTCATGGTCATGATGTCATGTTCACGGTGTCTTGTTCATGGTGCCTTTTTACGGTGTCTTGTTCACGGTTTCTTGTTTATGGTGTCTTGTTCATGATGCCTTATTCACCATGTATTGTTCTCAGTGTCTTGTTCACAGTGTCTTGTTCACAGTGTATTGCTCACGGTGTCTTGTTCACGGTGTCTGGCTTCACGGTGTCTGGGTTCACGGTGTCTGGCTTCACGGTGTCTGGCTTCATGGTGTCTAGCTTCACGGTGCCAAAAATACATATCCAGTGGTAGAATCACAGTGTCTTAGTCTTTTCAAAGTAACTGTGTTCAGACTTAAATATTGATGATAATAGAAAGGATTAGACTTAAGAATTTTTCAAAGAAGGTATTTTGAGAGTAGATCAATGATAGTATAAAGTAAGTAAACTAAATATAGAGAAATTAAGATCTTGTATGGATCTTCTTAAATCATGAGAAAACTTTAAAAATAAATACACATGATTGGATATATGAGAAAACATTAAACATAAATACACATGATTTGATATATGAGAAAACATTAAACATAATTACACATGATTGGATATATGAGAAAACTTTAAACATAAATACACGTGATTGGATATATGATAAAACATTAAACATAAATACACATGATTGGATATATGAGAAAACTTTATACATAAATACACATGATTGGATATATGAGAAAACTTTAAACATAAATACACAAGATTGGAAATAATTTAAGAGTTAACTAGGTTGAATAATATTTGGGATCCTTAAAACATGATTAATACTTGAGGAGTCCAAAAATCTCCACCTTTTTGATGATCACAACTCATGTATAGTTAGAGTGTATATTGGATTCAACTATAGAGATAAAAAGAGATAACAGGCTAGCATAGAGAAAATTCTCCCTCTTTTGGGATTATTAAAAAGATGAAATAAGAGAGGTCAAAAAGTGCACATTCCATTAAGATTAAACAAGGTTCGGTAACAACAAAAGAGTAATACAAAATCAATAGAAATGCTATCAAAAAAGAGTAATCATTTTTTCTTCTCCATGGGTAGGCCTTCTCTTTTCTTTTAGTAGCAGCAGAAGAGGAAGCTATAGGGGCAGCGGTTGAGGCTAGGGTAGAAGAGAAGGTAGGAAACCCAGGTCTGAGAGGTGCAGCTGCTGGAGAAACAATGGCTATTCTCTAGACATGAAGATAGGGCCTCAGGAGTTTGAAGAAATCTATAATGATCTCTCCACCAAACTTCATGTATTTTTCAAAATCATCCTTGTTCTCTATAAAATTGTCCAAAAATCTAGTAAAATCTGTGAGCTTCTAGACTTGGTTCTTAAAACCATGAGTCACAGAAGAAATCTGCAAATTTTCTAAAAGGTACTTGAAATGGTTTGTCATATCGGTCATGGAGAAGATTCTGTTGAAGTAGAAATCCACTTTCTTGGAAGTCTCTTGCTGAGCATCATTAGCAATTTGGGGGTGAATTTGTACTAGGTCAAGAACTCTATCACTGTTATTGAATACATCAGATAAAGAATCGGCATTGAAACCACTGAGTACATTCTGAAGCTCTTCTTTGACTACAGTTCTGAGCAGATCACTATCCAAGGAGGGTTTGGAAGATTGACCATATGCTTTAACAATTTCGGTCAGAGATTTTAGTTGATTCAACACCTTTTAAAGACACCATGTATACTCATCAGTGAGTTTATTAAGATTGGAAACAAGATCTTTCATTTCCTTCACCATATTTTTGTTCCCTTCAGTGATGTTTTCATATAAGGATGTGAGATATGGTTGAATCTGAGACACACCAACTTGTGGATTTTGAGGAGCAATAGGTTCTCCTGGAGGAGCAACAGATTCAGATTTCGAATACATCTCTCTCTTCATGTCTTCAACCATACTTATTAGGCACTTCAATTCATTAGTGATCAACTTATTTTCATGTCTTACATATTGAATCTCATGGAGTATCTTAGGTTGTATTTTCCAAATAATTTTCTCCAATAATAGTGAGGAATATCTCTCACTTAAATTTGTCATAGGATGAGGTTGGGTTTTCATGAGTTTCTCTACTCCGCATAAAAGATTAGCACCAAATTCCTTCAGATCATCCTTACTCACAAAGGATGACTGTTCAGATAAGTGTTCAGGAGTAGGGACTGGTACAAGATCATGTTCCTTCTAAGGTGAAAAACTGGAGACTGATTTCAACTGAAATAAGGAGGAAATATCATGTCTGGTTGCTATAACCTGCGAATAATCATTAACATCATAGAAACTAGGAAATTTATACTGAGTGTCTATTGTAATTGACTTAGTTGGATATGAGGATTCAATAGACTCAAGATTTGGGGTTTGATCCACCTCAAAAAGTGCCTCCTTCTCAGGACTGAGAGGCTTAAGATCTTGGTCTAATTCCATAGACTCATCTCTAAGTTCCTCACTCATTTCCTGTCTAGCCAGCTGAAAGGCTAGCTCCATTCTTTCTTCACCTGAAGGGATGATTTCAGGAATATATTGTTCCATAGGGAGTTCCTCAAGATTGACCTCTTGTAAGATAGGTAGCTCTTCCACTATAGACTCTTCTATTGGAGGCTCTTCCATTGAATGATTTTTAGGTTCTTTGGAAACTAATTCTATTTCAGTACCAGTTTGAATTTCAGGATTAATAGCTTCTTTACGACCAGGGAATTCATCTTCAAGAACTTCCAGAGGATCAGTTGTCCTGTCTTCTTCAATAGTAACAACTTCCCTAGGTGGCACAACAGCCTCTTTTACCTCTTCTTCAGGATACTCAACAATCTCATCTGGTTCCAAAACAAAATCAGAAATGTCTTTCGGTCTTGAGGGATAATCCATAGGATTGAATTTCTCATAAACTCTATCAATGTATTCCACCCATTCCTTTTTCCAAGGACTCCAGTTTATCTTCATTCTTTTGATGGTGGATTTCGAGAGATAGTACTCACAGTCTTTAATTACTTCCTTATTATGTCCAAAAACACATTTGTAAAGAATCATGGATGATATTATCCTAGATTAGAACAGAGAAGTTGAATTGGATGTGACTTTGTTCAACTCACATGTATGGTGTATGATATACTTGCACAGGTTGATCTTATGGACCTTTTTCATAAGGTGAATCAAAAACACATCTAGTATTTTTAAAACAGCAAAATCACCTTTTCTTGGACTAACTAAATTCTGTATAAACTTGAACAGAAATTATGATTATCCATCTAATTAAGCAGCAATGGCCCTCCTTTGGGTTCCATTTTCAGTTAAGGTTTTAAAATCATCTTCTAAATCAAAGAAATTGGTTGAAGGTGGAGGTCCTCTCTGATAATCTTCATAGATGCCTTCATGAGGTATTTTAAGAAATGTATCACATAACTTCGAAGATAATGAGCATCTCTGTCCATTGCCCCAGCTTCTTACAACATAAATCTGACCAGAATCAAATGATAATTGTACATACTGGTAAAATTGATCCACTAACTTAGGATAGACGAGTCTATCCTCCTTCAAAAACCATTGTAACCAGCCTTTCTATTCTAACACTTCCAATACCAAATACTTACTAGGTAGAATACATTTTGGGAAAATCTATTTCTCAGGTACAACAACGTGATTTTCGAGATTCAGATTTAAAGGTCCTTCAGGTGTCAGCAAAGGTGCAATCTTCCTCTTCTTTGAGCTACGCTTATCAGGTGTCGATGATGACAGTCGTATCATTCTTGGCATTCACAGAAGGTTCGGGTGAGAAAAGGGTTACAGGGATGAAGAAGGGTTCTAAAAGAGTAGGTAGAAGAATCCTTGAGTGAAGAATTGAGTGATACATACTTTGTTTTATAATTTAGGAATAACAAACATCGCAAAAATAAAAACATGGGAAAATAAAATGGAGAAAAATATAATTACCGCGATACAGGTTTAAAGAAAAACATAAATTATTTTTTACGGTGAGACCATGTCTGGTCATTATGGTGAGATTGTAAATGAGCTTCACGGTGAGACCGTGAGTGAGCTTTTCGGTGTGTGTTATGGCGAGATAGTAAACCTCAGACAGTAAGTACACAATAGAAACTATGAGACCGTAAACATAAAACATTATAATGAAATAGTAAAAATGAGAGACAGTAACTGAGAAAATGTAATCATGAAACAATAAAGTATAACACAGTATGATATCGAACAGTAAGACCTGAAATAGTAAAAAGTACGATATCTATTTGAGATTTATCATGCCTAGTTCATGTATGATTTATTCTATTCTCTTAGAATTTAATGGTTTAGTGAATATATCAGCAACTTGATAGTCAATACCAATGACTTTCAAAGTGATATCACATTTTTGATAGTGATCTATCAAAAAGTGATGTCTTACATCAGTGTGCTTGGTCCTAGAATGTGAAACAAGATTTTTTGAGATAATAATAGCACTTGTGTTGTCACAATTTATAGGTACATGTATGAATTTATATCCATAATCTAGTAGTGTGTGTTTCATCCACAAAATGTGTGCACAAAAACTACCGACAACTATATATTCAGCTTCTGCAGTAGATAATGGAACAGAATTTAGTTTCTTACTACACCATGATACTCGTGACTTGCCTAAAATGTGACATGTTTTAGAAGTGCTTTTTCTATCTAACTTACAGCCACTGAAGTCAGCATCAATATAACTAACTAATTCAAATGATTGTCCTTTATGATAAAACAACCCTAAATTCTGTGTGTGCTTGAGGTATTTGAAAATTCTCTTTACAGTATTTAAATGGGATTCCATAGGGTATTCTTGAAAACAAGAACACATACACACACTAAACATAATGTCAGGACAACTAGCAGTTAAGTAGAGTAAACTTCCAATCATTCCTCTATAAGTGGTTTGATCAATAGATTTTCCATCTTCATCAAGATCCAAGTTACAAGTGGTACTCATGGGAGTGTCACTACTTTTAGTGCTATCCAATCCAAAAAAATTTAGATGATCCTTAGTATATTTACTTTCATTTAAAATAATACCATTTTCATTTTGAAAAACTTGAAATACAAGAAAATATTTGAGTTCTTCCATTAAACTCATTTCAAATTCTTTTTGAATCATATTAGAAAAATCTACACATAAAGAATTCTTTGAAGATCCAGAAATAATTTCATCAACATAGATTTGAAAAACTAAAACATCATTAGAAATTAGTTTTATAAAAAGGGTAGGATCAGCTATTCCTTTTATAAAACCTTTGGAAATAAGAAAAGTAGTCAATCTGTCATACCAAGTTTATGGAGCTTGCTTCAAACCATATAAGACTTTTGATAGTTTAAAAATATAATTTGGAAAATGTGGTTTGTAAATCCAGGGGGTTGTTCAACAAAAACATCCTATTCTATATACCCAGTTATGAATGCACTCTTAACATCCATTTGATATAGTTTGAAATTCAAATGTGCAGCATAGGTAAGCAGGATTATGATGGCTTCATGTCCAGCTACTGGTGAAAAGGTATCCTCATAGTCAATTCCTTCTTCTTGACTATAGCCTTGTGCAACTATTCTAGCCTTTTTTCTAACTATGTTACCAGATTCATCCACTTCATTCCGAAAAACCCATTTAGTGACTATAGTCAAAGTGTCCTTAGGTCTTTCGACAAGTTTCCAAACACTGTTCCTTTAAAATTGATTCAGTTCTTCTGGAATATCCATCACCCAAAATTCATCATTAATTTCATCATTGATATTTTTAGGTTCAAGCTATGAAATAAAAAGCGTGATGTTCAACCTGGTTTCTCAGAGAATCCCTCTTTTGTGTCCCTCTATCTAAATCTTCTACTATAATATCTGAAGGATGATTTTAAGGGTCCCAGTTGGTCTATAGAAGGTAGGGCTAGAAATTGTAGTTTCATTTACAGGTTAGGGTTCTACCGAAATAGATTCTAGAGAATTTCCAGAACTGGTTTTCTTACCAATAGGTTCACTATTCTTGTCATTAAGGTTTAGAATGGACATATCTTCTTCAAGATTTTCAAGAGGGGTCTTAGGTTCATGTGGATCAGTTTCATCAAATTTGATGTGTTTAGATTCTTCCACACATTTGGTTCTATTATTGAATACTCTATAGGCTTTACTCAAGATTGAGTAACCTAGAAAAATTACTTCATCACTTTTGGGATCAAATTTGTCAAGATTTTATTTAGTATTAAGGATAAAAACTTTGCAACCAAAAACTCTGAAGTAATTAATCGTAGGCTTTCTATTGTTCCAAAGCTCATAAGGGGTCTTTTTAATAATTGGTCTAATTAATAATATATTGATAGTGTAACAAGCTATATTAATAGCTTCAACCCAAAAGTAAATAGGTAAGTCATACTCATTGAGCATAGTTCTTTCTATCTATAGAATAGTCCTAATTATTCTTTCTATTACACCATTTTGTTAAAGTGTTCTGGGAGCAGAGAAGTTCTAACTATAGCCATTGTGTGAGAAATAAGATTCAAACTCTTGATTTTCAAACTCACAACCATGATCACTTCTCAAGTTCTTGATCCAAAGTCCACTAAGGTTTTCTACAGACTTGGAATACTAGATAAAATAAGAACAAGATTCACTTTTGTGAGCAAGAAATTATACCCAAGTGTACCTAAAAAATCATCTACAAGAACATCCACGTAGTGCTTCCCATTTTGACTTCAAACTCTTGATGGTCCAAAAAAATACATGTGAAAAAACTTGATAGGTTGATAAGTAGAAACTTCTTTCTTTTATTTGAAAGAAACTTTGTGTCATTTTCTTATTTGACACGGATTGGACACTTTGTTAAGTGGGAATTCCAGTTTTGGTAAGTCTCTAACTAAACCTTTACTAGTCAGTTTCCTAAGTGAGTGCACATTACAGTGTCCTAGTATTATGTTCCATAGCCAAGATTCTTTATGAAAAGAATTTAAATAAGTAACATTTTGTTTAGCTAAAGAATTCAAATATACAACATATACATTTTCATTTCTTAATGCAGTAAATACCAAAAAAAATTAGAATTAAAAACATTAAATGAATCATTTTCAAATTTTACATTGAACTCATCATCACAAAACTGAGAAATACTTAGCAGGTTTTATTTTAATCCATCAAAAAATAGAAATTTAGAAATTAAAATTGAATCAGTGTTACCAATCTGTCTTAAACTGATGATTTTTCCTTTTATGTTATCCCCAAAGGTGAAATTTTCTCCATCAACATTGATTAATATCTTAAATCATGAGTAGTATCCTGTCATATGTCTTGGACATCCACTGTCCAAGTACCATATCTTCTTACAGGAACTTTTCAAGCATGTTTCCTACAAAACAGATTTATATAGAAGATAATTTTGGTACCCAGATTTTCTTGGGTCTAGAAAGGTTAGCACGTAAAACATTAGGCACCCATTTTGTCTAATGGGTTCGCAATAGATAACAGATTCAAATTATTTTGATAAGTAAACTTTTTTGTCTGTAATAATTTTAATAGATAGATAAAGCATAAGAGTTTCCAGAACGTGAACTAGAAGCATACTGTACAGATTTTGGAATAAATATATTCTTAACAATTTGTCTCTATCTAGGTTGGTATCCTAAACAAGTAGTATACTTTGGTGAAACATGTTTTCCAAGCATTTGAGTTAGTGTATTCTTTCCTTTTTTGAACTACTCTATGTCTTTTCTATGTTTTTTCATTATACAATTTGAGTTCAGTATTCTCCTTTAACAGTTGAAAATTCTTTTCCTTTTCTATACTAAGATCAGATTTAACAGTACTAGTCAAGGAATACTGTTTCTTTAATGATTTTACTTATCTTTTATCTCTTTACAAGTATCTTCTAACATATTATAGTATTCAAATAATTCATCTTTAGACATATTATCATCATTATTTGAATCACTTTCATTCCCAAAATAGTAATCATTCAGCATAGGGGAAACAGGTACCTCAGATGTTTTAGTCATGAAACACATGTTGGAATGATTCTCTTCTTTGAAATCAGAAGCTTCAGATCCACTTGAGCTGTCTTCCAAATCACTCCATGTTTCATTCATATCTTTCTTATATTTTTTGTCCTTATAATCATATTTATTCTTAAACTTCAATTTTGGATAGTCAGCCTTAATATGTTCTTTCCTTTTACATTCATAATAGACTATCTAATCATTTTTATCCGCTTTTCTCCAATCTCTCTTCCAATTACCCAGTTGGTCATACTTACCCTTATAATTTGATTTTATGAAAAATTTATTCTTTTTATAGAATTTTTTGAATCTCATTTCTATATGAGTCATCTCTTCATCACTATCTGAATCTGAACCTTCACTTGTTGAGCTTTCTTATGTTATGTGAACTTTCTCTTTGTCCTTGGTCTTTGAGGAAGTATACTTAAATGCCACTAACTTCTTCTTAGGTTCATAATCTTCCTATTTGTTTACCTTTATCTCTTCTTCATACATCATTAATTTACCAATAGTATCCTTGAAAGGTAGTTTTCCAATGTCACTTGATTCTCATATAGAGACAGAGGTTCCTCTCCATCTATCTGGTAGGCATCTTAGTATCCTCATGATTTTTTCCTTTGCTGGAACAACTTTTCCCAGTGAGCTAATTGTATTTACTATCTCATTAAACCTAAGATACATATCAGAAATAGATTCATCAGATTTCATTTTAAAATTATCATATTTAATAGTGGATGTATTTAGTCTCATTTCCTTAACATTGTTTGTTCCCTCATGGGAAACAACCAGAGTATCCCATATTTCATAAGTAGTCTTACAAGCAGGTATTTGATTAAATTTTTCATCTCCTAAATCAGAATACAAGGAATTAATTGGTTTATAATTATTATTATAAGTAGCTTTCATAGGTTCATCCCAAGTAGTTCTAATAGTTTCTGGAATCTTATACTAAGTCTCTATAGCTGTCCAAATGTCAAATCCCATACTTTATAAATGGATTTTTATTTTTATTTTCCATTGGGAATAATTGACACCATTAAAGAAGGGTGGCATGTTGGTAGCTACAACTTATAATCTATTATCCATAATTAGATTTTAGAAAATTTATTTAAAGAGATTAAAATTTAGATAAAATAGAAATTTATGATCTTTAAGACACCACTAAAATCACAGTTCAAAATGTTTCACAACCAGATGATTTTGAAAAACTTTTATCAACAACCTTTCTTACCAAATGTTGGTTATAGTGGATACTCAAGAGGGGGGTGAATTGAGCTCCAATTAAAAATTTCTATTTAAAATAATTCTATTAAAACCCTCCAATTTAACAAACAAATTAAACTGTAGTGAATTTATAAAGATTGTAAGTGTTCAGTTAGTTTCTCAAATATTGATTATTTATCAGTTAACTTAATATATATATTATGTTAGCTTTTGAAACTAATTTACTAGCTAACAAAATTTACAGGCACTTTCTAGTTCAACTATCAGAGTTACTTTAAAACAAAGCTTTATTTCAAAGTAATTAGCAGTGGAATATTGAAACTAGTTAAGACAAAAATAAGATGCACAACAGTTTTAACCAAGAGGTTCAGTCTCAATCTGAGACATAGACCTCTCAAATAGCTTATATATAAATTTCATCCACACCCTAGATCGGGGTTTACAATAGTACTTGGACTGTCTAGGTCCTCAGACCTCTGTGACAGTTCTTCATGGGATAGCAACAACAACAACACACAGATTGTCTAGGTCCTCAGACCTCTACCACAGTACTTCATGGGATACATGAAGGTATAAGGATTTTGGTGTGAGGATTTCAGTATCCTCCAGTTTAGATTAGGAGTCAGTGTGTGTCCAAACAGACAGAAGCACACACTTCTCATAATGTGAATGAAAGAATGATCACAGCAGGGCAAGAATATATTGATGAGTTTAGAATGCTCTTGTGTGATGTCAATGCTGCTCTGGACTCCTTTGGATTGAAGCAGATGAAGCTTTGAGTCCTTCTCTGGAAGTTGTGTGGAAAACTGAGTGTCGTGATTCAGCTTGTGTTCTTCGTGAGATTTTTTACGAGTGAAGATGTTCTCTAGGCTTCAAATATGCTTCGTGTGTTATTCAGTGTCGATTTTTATGCAGTGTGCCTTGCTTTCGAAACATCCTCTAAGTTTCTTATTCTTTATTGTGATCACGGCCTTTATTTTCTTTTTTGTATCACGTGCAATGATTTTTGTTCACACTTCTCTTTTAACATGGAATACACGTGTTGGAGCTGACATGATGCATGTGTTCTGCACCTCGTACCTCGTACCTTCTAATGATATACCTACAAAGAAATATTAGTTATTTCAGTGCATTAAAATCATAAAATATGATCATTATATAATAAATTGAAATATGAAAAAATAGTTTAAGAAATGGTGTCATAGTAAGACATGAATACAGTGTCTCCTTCACACGGTGTCTGAGTGTCACGGTGTCTCATGGTCACTGTGTCTCATGGTCACTGTGTCTTGTTCACGGTATCTTGTTCACAGTGTCTTTTTTACTATGTCTTGTTCACGGTATCTTGTTCATGGTGCCTTGTTCACGGTGTCTTGTTCATGATGTCTTGTTCATGGTGTCTTGTTCATGGTGTCTTGTTCACGGTGTCTTGTTCACGGTGTCTGGCTTCACTGTGTATGGTTTCACGGTGTCTGGCTTCACAGTGCCAGAAATATATAGCCAGTGGCGGACTCATGGTGTCTTTTTCTTTTCAAAGTAATTGTGTTCATACTTAAATAATGATGATAATAGAAAGGATTATACTTAATCATTTGTCAAAGAAGGTATTTTGAGAGTAGATCGAAGATAATAAAAAGTAAGTAAACTGAGTATAGAGCAATTAAGATCTTTCATGGCTCTTCTTAAATCATGAGAAAACTTTAAACATAAATACACATGATTGGATATATGGGAAAACTTTAAACATAAATTCACATGATTGGATATATGAGAAAACATTAAACATAATTACACATGATTGGATGTATGAGAAAACATTAAACATAAATACACATGATTGGATATATGAGAAATCATTAAACATAAATACACATGATTGCATATAATTTAGAAGTTAACTAGGTTGAATAATATTTGTGATCATTAAAACATGATTAATACATGAGGAGTCCAACATCCTTGTTTGGAAAACAATGGAAATATCCCATTAAAACAATTTATAAAAATTAAGACAAGGGTATAAATGGATTTAACCAATATTCATGGAAATGGTAAAAAAATATGAAATACATTTTTAAGAAACACGAATGTGAATGATAAAGAGGTCCCAGTAGATACTCACGTATAAACAACCTTGGATAATAAAAAAATTGTAAAATTAATTCTTACCTTGTAAGTTTCCTTTGTAGAGGGTACATTAACCTCATATATAATATTTAAATCATTGTTATTAAAGTATACAAGAACCACATACAAAATATGATATCATATATGATCTTCTAATATTTCTTTGTTAATAAAATTTCAGAAGTATCATTGTTTCGTGTGTTAACTAATTCATTTTCCTTTATATGTTTTGGTAAATATGTCATGTTTTTTTATGGATAGGATGTATTTGATTCATATACATAATGATATTATGTTTTTTAAAATTATTTTAAATCGTAAAATGAAAATTATTCTTGAATGGTTACGATAGGAATGAATCTCATCGCGTTCGTGGAGACCGTAATCTATACATATGCACGAGTGACAATATCATTATATTGATGGTAAAATCTTATGTAATTGGATGTTATATCACATATAAAGAATAATTGACATTTTATATTTATTATTTATATCAATTATACTCATTATTATACCCATCTAAATAATGAAGTGTTGAATAACAAACTACACCACGACGTGGAGATGGTAAGTCGTACGTACACACATATGGTGACTTTGTCATTCATTGGATGGATGAAATAATTAATATGGTTGTACCATATTTATAATAACATCTCAGTATGTATAAGTTAATGGATTTATTATTTTATTATGGAAACAACAAATAATGAATAAGTGGAAGAAGAAATGAACTTTTAAAGAGGTGATGAAGTAATTACATATTCTTCGGGTTCTTCCTTCTGATTTTATCAAAAGGGCTGCTTAAGTTGGATTATAATAAAATTAAGGACTATATTATTAATTGAGGGTTGTTGGGAGGAAATTTTAGTAGGTTTAGGCTGATAAAAATGGGTTGGGAGGTGTGAAGTTAATAGAAGGGTAAATTCCCTTTTATAAGAGAGGTGAGGGGCACTTTTAGAAAAGCTTGAAATATTAATTTGTTACACAATCATATTAAGTTTATAATTTCCTAAAAAGGATTCATTTCTAGGAAAAGGTGAGTTTGAGTCGAAACCCTCTCAAAAAATAGTTTTTAGATAGGTTTAGGTCACCTTATAAACCTTATTTGTTTTTATTTAACTCTTAGTTAAATAGTTTAACTTTTACCATGTATTCTTGTATTATTATAATAAATTGTTGATATACATACTATAAAAATACAATAGAACACCAAGTGGTTCATTATTGACATATATAACATTATTTATATCCTTTTGATAAAACTAAGATTTTTAATAATATTATATCATTTAATAATATAGTATTTGTTTTAAAAACTCATTTATGTCAATTTAGACACTATTTGGTATTTTATTTTTTTGTGAAAGTCATAACAACTTCATCACATCAAAAAAAATTATTTAATCAACTGTAACATATCATATTAAACTATAAAATTTGTGTAATTCATCAAAGGTCACATTTAACATTTATTTGGATATTTATAGTATCAATTATTTTAATCATTCATTAATTTAGTAATTACTACATCACCATTGTGTCATAAATATATATAATTATTTAATGTCTAAAAAATATAAATAAAATAAAATTATGTATTAAATCATTTTAAAGTTATAATTAATATTTATAGTCGAATTTATCTTATATATAACTCTATATTAAATAAAATAGTTATTAATATTTGAATGTAACACTTTTAACTCTTCTTTATATAAACTAATAATTAATGTCCTAATCTAATCCAAATGGTTCAAATAGGTTCATATTTTATTCCTAAGGTTTATTTTGGTGAAAATAAACTTATCCAATAGAATTAGGGTAATTATAATAACATTTTTACCTTTAATTACCCTATTTACTTTTAATAGTGGTAAATAAAATCCAGAAGTTACTATTAAAAAAAATTATTTTCATACTATTGAACCACATTTTACTTACTTATGTAATCCATGTCTCTCATATTTTCTAAATTCAATTCACAGAAGCAGTAAAATTACATTTTATGTAAATTTTCTAACGTGCCTAGAAGGTGGGTAAAACACGCTAAAAAGTTCAATAAAATTTTATACATCTAATCTTGTTATAAAATGACTCCAATGAATTATTTTGAACTAATATATGTATTCTGTATCAATTTTGACTTAAAATAAATTTAAATAAAATAAATAATTATTTAAATAAAAAGTAGGTTTTAAACAATAACACATTTTCTTTCACTATTCATCAAAAAATTGAAAGTTTTCATAAAAATACCAAAAATTCACCCTAAGCTAATTTTGTTCTTATGAATCAAAAAATGAAGTCCATTTTGAAGAAATAATTTTTTAAAATTTCAAAAATTGGATATTAATATTCATAATAGCAAGTTTGATTGGTCATGGTGTGTAAGAATTCAAAGTTGCATACAACACAAGTTATTGTATTATTCAGAGACAAACGTACTTTGGATGCTTGATGTGGTACATTCTTCCCTCTTTCAAATAATTTCATTCTCGAAATTACTAGAATACTACTTCATAAAATTATTTTGTTTGTTCTTCATCATAACTTCATCGGTTTCCCATGTTGGCTCTTCCATATTATAGTATCTCCATAGAACTTTTACAAGATGATTCATCTGATTTCTCAACACTTGTTCTCTGGTATCAAGAATCATGACAGGATCTTCACAATAAGACAAATCATGTTTTAGTTCTATTTCCACATACGTGAGTACATGCATTGGGTCAGGCATGTATTTTCTCAGTAGGGATACGTGGAACACATCATGAACATTGGATAGACATGGAGGCATTTCCAAAAGATAAGGTACAACTCCAATTCATTCTAGAATTTCGGAAGGTCCGATGTACCTGGGACATAATTTTACCTTCTTACTAAATCGTATAATATGCTTACATGGAGATACCTTCAAGAAAACATTATCTCTTAATTGAAATTCCAAATCATTCCTTCTGTTATCAGCATATCACTTTTTAAAACTTTTATATGCTTTGATGTGGGTCTGGATAATCTTCACCTTTTACAATGTTTCCTCCAAAAGTTCTAGGCCTATGAGTTTTCTTTCACCCACATCATCCCAACATGTTGGTGTGTGAAATCTCTATCCACAGAATTCTACAGATAGTTCCATGTTAAAACTTTAATGGAAACTATTGTTATAGGAAAATTCTATCAGAAGTAAATATTGATCCCACATAACTTTAAAGTCAGGTGAGAATGATCTCAACATGTCTTGTATGATTTGAATAGTCCATTCTGATTTTCCCTCAATTTGAGGGTGGTAGGCAGTGCTAAAATGAAGTTCAGTATCCAGGGCCTTCTAAAGAATTTTCTAGAATCCTGATGTAAAATAGGGATAACGATCATAAACAATCGATAGGGGTATTCAATGAAGTCTTACAACTTCATTGATATATATTCTCGTTAAAAGTTCAAGTGGTAAATCTTCTATTATAGAAAGAAAATATTCTGACTTGGTAAGACAATCAACAAAGACCCATATTGCATCATTCCTTCTAGGAGTCATTGGTATCCTGTTGAAAAATTCCATCATAATATCATCCCATTTCCACTCAGGTATGGGAATAGGTTGCATGACTCCTCTAGGATGTTGTCTTCTATCCATGACCTATTGAAAAACCATACATATTCACACATAATCGTCTATCTCCTTCTTCATGTTGTCCCACCAGAAATGTCCCTCAAAATATGTATACAGCATAGCACTACCATGGTGTATAGAGAAATCAGAGTTATGAGCATCATCCAACAATTCTCTTTTTTAGATCGGGTATATCGGGAACACATAGCCTCCTCCAAAATTTCAAAATTCCATCTTCATATATGAAGTCAATAATTCTCCCATCATTCATAACATTAATTTTCCTTTTGAAACTCCTCATCATCAGTCTGAGAAATTTTTATCCTTCCTAGTAAAGATGTTTTTGCAACCATTTCAAAAGTATTGATGATTCACCTTCCATGATTATTCCCATATCCATATTTATTATATCCATGAACATGAGATCCCTTTAAACTTTCATCTTGTTCAAAACTCCATGATCTTTTCTACTCAAAGCATATGCCACCTTGTTTTCCTTCCCTGGGTGGTAGTGTATAGTGCAATCATCATACTTCAATAGGTCAAGCCATAATCATTGCCTCATGTTGAGTTATTTATTTGAGAAAATATATTTCAAACTCTTGTGATCGGTATATATCTCATATTTTTCACCATAGAGATAATGTCTTCATATCATCAAAGCCAAAATTACATCTTCTAACTCAAGATCATGAGTGGGATAGTTTATTTCATGAATTTTAAATGTCGTGATGCATACGCAATAACTCTATCATTTTGCATAAGTCCATAACCAAGTCCTTTCTTTGTAGCATCACTATAAAAAACAAACCCACCATTCCATGACGGTAGAGTCAAGATAGGATAATTGACTAATCTTCTTTTCAGTTCTTCAAAAAATTATTCACACTCTTTTGTCCAAAAAAATTAACCCCTTTACATGTGAGCTTGGTTAATGGGTTATCCAATCCAGAAAAATTCTAGATGAAATGTTGATAATAACCTGCTAAACCAGTTAAACTGTGTACAACAGTTATACTTTTCGGTGCTTGAAATTTTTGGATGGTCTTGGTATTTTAAGGATCAATAGAGATTCCATCCTTACAGACAATATGTCCAAGAAAATAATATACTGAAGCCATAATTCACACTTTCTAAAATTCACATATAATTAATTTCTTCTAAGAGTCTTTAAAATAGTGCGCAAGTGGTTTTCATGATCTTCATATATTTTGGAGTAAACAAAGATATCATCAATAAATACCACTACAAATTCGTCAAGATATTCCTTGAAAACTCTATTAATTAGATCCATGAAAATAGAGGGTGCATTAGTTAGTCCAAAAGGCATTACTGTAAACTCATAATGCCCATACCTAATTCGAAATGTTGTTTTCGGAATTTCTGCTTTCTTCAAACACAACTGATTATATCCATACCGAAGTTCAATCATTGAAAAATATTGATCTCAATGATGTTGATCGAATAAATCACCAATGAGAGGTAGGGGACACTTGTTATTTATTTTTATATCATTGATTCCCCTATATTCAATGCACAACCTCATAGATCCATCATTCTTCTTAACAAAAAGAACATGGGCTCCCCATAGAGAAACACTAGGGTGAATAAATCCTTTATTACACAATTCCTCTAGTTATTTCTTTAGTTCCACTAATTCCATAGTGGTCATTACATAAGGGGTCTTCGATATAGGCCTTGAACCAGGAATTAAATCAATGGAAAACTAAATTTCTCGTTCTGGAGGATGTCCAGGTAAATCCTCTAGAAACACATCAACATATTCTTGAACAATAGGTATGCCCTATATTTGAACATTCATTTCCTCACCCATAGTTATTTCACTATCTTCCTCCCCCATAATTGAATTTTTTAGAGCTACTGGCAGTGGATCTAGATGATAATCAAATGGTGATGTTTCTACTCTAAAAATATGGTACTCCTTCTCATCATCGAAAATTGTAACCTCCTTCTACATACAATACTTTTTCATATGATAATCTAAAATCCAATCCATACCAGGGATAATATCAAATTAAATCATGGGTATGATGATGAGATCAGCAAATAAAGTACATTTTTGTTCCATAATGGGAACTGATTCACAAAAAATTTATGCAATGATACTTCAGTTAAGAGTTTTTACTGACAACTCTCTTATTAAATCAAATTGGAAATATCTAATTTTCTTAACAAATAGGTAAGATGTTAAAAATATGATGATCCAGAATCAAATAAATCATTGTCCAAATTTTAGGGAACCGATTAATTACCTTCCACCATGTCATACGGAGCTTCAACCTCAGTAGTACTGATCGCATAATCTTGGCCTTTCTACCTTGTCCATTTCTGTGTTAAGTTTCTTGGATTCTTAGAAAATTAATTTGCATACTTCCACATTTCTCTACAATTGTAGCATTCAACATTGACAATCTCTTTCTTTCCCTTACAATCACAATCTTGGTGGCATTTTTCACCATACTTGTAACAGACTCTCATTCCCTTTAGAAAAGTACCAGGGGGTTTCTTCCCACATTTACTATAGGATGGAAATTCAAATTTCCCCTTTTTCCCTTTATTTTCATTTCCAAAGTGTTCAAGAGATCTCTTCTTCTCTTTATTTTCTTTAAAGTCATAATACATAGAGAATTTATTTACTCTCTTGATAGCATATGAGACAATATCTTCATATGATGAGAAGGATTGGGAGACTAATGCTCGATGGAGAAATAGTTTTATCCCATCAAAGAATCAATAAATATTACTCCTCGGGTTACGTATATAATTTGATGCATGCCTTGATAACCTTGTAAAGTTAGCCTCATACTTTGCGACATTCTCATCCTCCTTTGGCCTCAGACTTTGAAATTATCCTTGTATATCTGCTTTATGGTCATGAGGAAAGTATTTTTCTAATAAAATATCTTTAAACTCCCTTTATTCCATATTTGATACTTCTTCACCCCTCGTGATGTTTTGAATTAATGAACCCCATTGATTTGCATCTCTTAGGAGGCAATAAATTTCCATGAAAACTTTTCCCTTTGTCTACTCCCCAAAGCATGAAATATTTTCTCTAAGGAACTTATCCATTTCTTAGATACAAATGGATTTGTATTCCCATTAAATGTTGATATTTGTTACCTCATGAAGCAGTCTAACATTGATCCTCTACTTTGTGGATCAGGGTGCTCTATACGGGAAAGGTTATTATTCATAACCTGAGTGAGTTTTCCCAATATGAAAATAAGTTGTTTAGTACCAGTTGCATCACTATATCCACTATAATTATCTTGCATAGGAGGTCAATCCCTACATGGATTACGGGCATTGATACAGTTTTCATTCCTTCCACTATGCGCCATTTCTAAACAATATCATACACTAGATTAGTTTATGAATCACAATACATAATTCCAAACTAGTGAAATACTTAACATAAATGGAACAGTATATGCATATAATCCATAATCATAAAAAACGTTTTCTTTGAAGTAGTATTTTCTATGAAATCCTTCATCTTTTTTTGGAATGAAAATGTGAATTATCCTAAGCATATACCCCAGGAGTGTCGTAAACAAAAGTGCAGTAATGCCCGTTTTCATGTACTAGGATACACTAGGTCTAGCCCTAAACTCCTTGTTAGAGTTTTTACTCCTAGGTATATATGTGCCAGAGCCGCCTCTACTTGCTCATATTCAGACAGGTATGTATTTCATGGAAAATACACAAAATATCTACATTACCAATATTCTATGAAGTTCTTCTATACTAATACTCAATGCCTATCTTAGGTTAATGTTCTCTAATCAGAGTTTTTCTAAATCTAGCTTAAAATTTTGGTACTAAACTTCCTCTAATACCAGATGTAATGCCCCAACCCTAGTTACCCAGATTCGATGCATTATTATATAACATTGGCATGATGCAAGGAATCATGTCTTCAAAGACTAAACAGTTTAGTATCCTTGGAAGTACTAGATACCTACATAAGTTTTACATTACATGATGAAATGAAAAGGAAACATTTTTCCTCCATAGAATACACTCATATCTCTTAGCCTATCCCAACAAGCCAGTCATAATATACTTCTTCACATCCTGTTAAAAATAAAACATAAGAAAGGGGTGAGCTCAGATACTTAGTAAGGATAACAATATAGTGGAAATATTCATAAATAAGATTAAAAATTGATGGCAATGTATAAGACTAAAACATAAGCACTTTAAAATTAAATATCAACATAATATGGAAAAGATAAATAAAACAATTGTATTTACTTATACACATGGATATTATACTAGTCGAATAATAACATGTAATATCAATAGTTAATTTCATAAAGATGGAATGCATAATATCGGACATCATAACCACATAGTCAAGGCCTCATGCCAAAACTACAAATAAATATTTTTTCAAGGCCTTATTCCATGACATTAGTTTGTCTCTTGATACCTACCAATGGATTGAGGAGCTATAGAGGGCTCCACCCATCACTTACTAAGTTCAATGCATTCCTCATATGAAAAGGATGAAACATAACATAGACATTCGTATTAAAACTATAAAACGAAATGTTAAAACTTTAACCATAAACTATGAATGGTATAAAATAACACTTGTTCAATCAAATATATCACAAAACCCTCAATACAGTATAGAAGATTTTATCATAACAAATAAACTTCAAACAAATTTAAAATCCATCAAAGGGTTTTGACATATATGAAATCAAAACTATTTGAGAGAAATATCTGTTTCTATTTTGAAATCAATTAAAAGGCACATAATTATAAAATAAAACATTTATTTTTAAAATATTCTTATAATATTTAAAGTAAATCTTTGAAGATGTTTTAAGGGTGGAAAATATCCACACTTGCTGTATATGTTAAAAATAATTCTTACCTCAATTTGTCAAAAAGGTCATATAGTACCTTGTTAGGAAAATGACGAAAATATTCCTTTAAAATATTTTATAAAAATAAAAAAGGGTTTAAATGATTTTAACCCGTATCATATTAAATATTAATAATGTTTTTAAATAAAATTTTAAGAAACACAGATGTGGATGATAAAGTGGTCTTAGTAGATATTCACGTACAAATAGCCTCAGATAATAAAGATATTGTAAAATTAACCCTTACCTTGTACTTTTCCTTGGTCAAGGGTACGTTAACCACCTATATAATAGTTAAATAATTGTTATTAAATTATAAAATAACCACATACATAATATTATATCATATATGACATTCTAATATTGTTTTTTTGATAATATTTCAGTAGTATCATTGTTTCCGGTGTTAACAAATTTTTTTCCTTTATGTGTTTTGGTATGTAAGTAATTTTTTTATGGATAAGATGTATTTTATTCATATACATAATGATATTAAGTTCTTAAACATTATTTTAAATAATAAAATGAAAATTATCCTTCAATTGTTATGATGGGAATGGATCTCATCACGTTGGCTGAGACGGTAATATGTACATACAAACAGGCAACAATATCATTCTATTGATGGTAAAATCTTATGTAATTGGATGATATATAATATATAAATAATTATTAACATGTTATATTTATTATTTACATCAATTATACTCACTATTATACCCATTCAAATAATGGAGTGTTGAATTACAAACTACACCACGATGTGGAGACGGTAAGCCATACGTACGCATGTATGGTGACTTTGTCATTGATAGTATGGATGGAATAATGAATATGGTTTTACCATATTTATAATAACATCTCATTATATAGAAGTTAATATATTTATTATTTTATTATATAAACAAAAAATAAATATGAAGTGGAAGAAGAAAAGAACTTTGAATGAGGTGATGAAGTTATTACCTCTTCTTCTGGTTCTTCTTTTTGATTATATAAAAAGGGCTCCTTAGGTTGGATTATGATCAATACAAGGCCTCTATGTTTAAGTGAGGGTAGTTGGGAGGATATTTAAGCATGTTTTGTCTGAGCCAAATGGCTTTGTAGGTGTGAAATTAAGATAAGGGAGAGTGCCCTTTTATAAGAGAGGTTAGAGGAACTTTAGGAAAAGCTTGAAATATTAATTTATTATACAATAATGTTCAGTTTATAATGGCTCCTAAATGACTTATTTCAAGGATAAGGTGGTTTTGGGTCGAAACCATCTAACCAATAGGTTTTAGATAGGTCTAGGTCACCATATTAACCTTATCATTTAGATTTAACTCTTAGTTAAATAGTTTATCTTTTACCATGTATTCTTGTATTATTAAAATAAATTGTTAATAAACTTACCATAAAAGTCTAAGAGAACCCCAAGTGGTTCATTATTAAATTTTATAACCTTATATAAGTCCTTTTTACAAAATTTATATTTTTAAGAATATTATATCATTTATTAATATTTTATTTTTAAAAAAACTCATGTATGTCAATTTTGACACTATTTGGTATTTTGTTTTTTGTGAAAGTTATAAATTCTTTTTAAATTCAAAAAAAATTATTTACTCAACCCTGACATGTCATTTTAACTTATAAAATTAATGGAATTCATCAAAAGTCTCAATTTCCACTTATTTGGATATTTATAATATAAATTATTTTCATCTTTCATTTATAAGGTAATTACTACACCATCATTGTGTCATAAAGAAATTTAATTATTTAATGTATAAAAATTATAAATAAAATACCATTATATAGAAAATATTTTTAGATTTATAATTAATATTTATATTTGAATTCATCTTATATATAACCCTATATTAAAAAAATAGTTATTAAAATTTGAATTTAACACTTTTAACTATTCTTTAAATAAAATAATAATAAATGTCATAATCCAGTCAATGTGGATCAAATAGGATCATATTTTATTCCTAAGGTTTATTTTGGTCAAAATAAACTTATCCAATATAATTGAGACATGTGTTAGGGTAATTATGATATCATTTTTACCTATAATTACCATATTTACTTTTAACCGTGGTAATTAAAATCTAGATGTTACTATTCACCAAAAATTATTTTCATCCTATTGAACCAAAATTTAATTACTTCTATCAACCGTGTCACTCGGAATATTGAAATTCAGTTCACAGAAGTATTAAAATTATGTTTTATGCAAATTTGGTAATGTGACTAGAAGGTGCGTAAAAGACGTCAAACAGTTCAATAAAATTTTATACATATAATCATGTTATAAAATGACTCTAATGAATTAAATTGAACTAATATAGGTATTATATATCAATTTTTAATGAAAATAAATTTTAATAAAATAAATAATTATTTAAATAAAAAGTCGGGTTTAAACAAAAATACCGTGTTTTTCACTATTCATCAAAAATTGAAAGTTTTCAGAAAAAATACCAAAAATTCACCATAATCTAATTTTGATATTTTGTATCTAAAAATGATGTCTATTTTGAAAAATAAAATTAATAAAATTTCAAAAAAGTGGGTATTACTATTCATGACTACTAGTTTTATATATCATGGTGTGCTATAACTCGAAGTTGCGTACAACGCAAGTTACTATATTATTCAAATACAAATGTGTTGTGGAATCTTGTGGTGTTTCAATGTCAAAATTTGACTATGATAGAAAAACCTCATCATTCAACTCAGTAACTAAACCCCACCATTTTCCTACTGATCCGTGGAGGAGGCATGCCCCAAGGACCATCGTATGATATGATGGCGTCCTAACTAAATGAAAAACTCACTTCACTACCTCAAGACAATCCTCAATCTCCTATGGGTCTGGCTCGCCTTGGAACCTGAGGTGTCATTATTGATGAAACTTGTGAAGTTCACTCATCCTGCACACCTTATCTATCGATACAACATGTACCATCGTCTTCTCAACAAGGGGTGGTATATATAGTGCACCACCTAGAGGTAACATCTTTGGAACCGGTCCATATATCAATGTCACATCCCTAAGGGGATCATCATTATGATCCTTATGATGAATCCTAGCTGAAATACATCATGGAGGCATCATGAAAGTGAACAAGATGTACCATGTTTAATGAGTATATCTTGAGGGCTGACTCAAGGAGGAAATGTAAATCACAACTCATTTCTAAATGATTCATGTTCCATTATATTCCATTTAACCATTTTCCTCATGTATCAATTCAAATGCCAGGTGATCAGCGTTTAGGTGTACCAATACATCAGTAATTGCACCAACACTGGAGTCCCTATCCTAAAAGATGAAATCAATACACTTAACAATATTACCCCAAATCAATCTCACATACTATATTCCTAATGTAGAATTTACTCTTCTTGTACCACTCTATCATGACTCATCCCAAAGGGGGCCATGCCTTAACTCCCCAAACCTGCCTCCATTTGGCTAGTGGTCAGAGACTAGAACCATGTAAGCATATTACTCACATGGTAGGCCTTAGCCTAAAGTACCTAAACACACACATATATATTGAATTCCATAAAACGATGAAATGTAAAATAGCTAAATAAACCCTACATACATACACCTAATCCCACAACTAGAGTATGATAGAAAGTAATGGAAGGTAAATAAAAAAAATAAAATCCCACCCCAAAGAGTATAAGAACAAGTCCAACCAATACGTAAATAAGGGAACTACTCTCAAGATAACCACAACAACACACCTTAGTCTGTCCGGCTCAGTCAGCACCGCTATGTCCTTTTCCCTCTAGGAATCAATCAAAATGTCGATTATCTACATAAGAAACAACATATATAGGAAAATATAATACTGGGAAGAGTATAACAATACTCAATAGGATATCTCGAAACAAAAAAATTATATAACAAAAGGATAATAGTTACCTCTACACAAGTATATGTATACAAAAAATATAATAAGAATATCCATATATACTCAAAAAAATACACACAATTTCAAGGTAAATTCACAACTATAATTCCATCTTGGGATTCCTTCTCAATGGTTTCACATATCACTCATTTAGTTCAACACACTCCATGAGTCAAATAACATTGATGACATCCTTCTAAGAGGTAACTCTCATTGGGTCTCATCATGGGAAGTATACAATGAAATCTTGAAGAGAACGATACGCAGATGAGGATCACACCAAAGTCCATGGGGTATAACAAAAACTCAATATAGAATAACCCGCTAAGTATATAATAAACACCCATTTAGTGTTTGTCATGATGATACAAAGAACTCTACCTAGTGAAGAAGATGATAGAGGATCTCACTTTGGGCCTCACTGATGGATTCCAATAACTCTATTCATGAAGTACTACTTAAGGGATCATTATCCTATTTAGAGGAAATGATTCCATACTAACCCTCAAAGAATGGATATAGGGAACACACCCTAATGAATCTCATCCATGACACAGAGGAAAAGTGCTCCAATACTTCTATGAGGGAGTACACAGTGTCAACAAGTAATACAGGATGTTTCCCTTCAGAATCGGGTCCTGCCCATGTAAATGTCATGTGCCCAAGTTTTTTTAAAAGTACACGACTTACCCATGCATATGTACTTCAACCCAGGTCCAAGTACACATCTATTCCCATGAAAACTTAGACTAGACATGTATGTATAGAATTATATGACATTATTAAGATCATGTACTCCTATCCGTGTCTATGTACACTCTGTGATAAACACCAAGCCAACCAGGAGGGCCCCACATGGTGTGTAGCTTCACAGCACACACTATGTATATTAGTATTTTTCATAATCCCATTATTATTCATGTTTAATCTCTTATAATCATCATATCTTCTACAAATCACTCTCTTGGATTGCAGATCTGGGTTAAACAAGGCTACTCATCATTGTAGATATGATTTCCAATGGATCCATTTATTTTGATATCATCTTGAACCTCCACCATCACTGTGTATCCAAGAACCATGCCTTTACATGCTTGATCTAGTCTTAATCTACCCATCATTGTCTTCACCACATGATCACCACTCCAAACCTAGTTCGGATATGGGATATAATTTTTTTTAATGTAACGGGTGAACAACTCTTGATTTCTCGGTATTTGTTGAACCACTAGCCAATATATATTACCAGGATGAACAAAGAAAAATAGGGTATAAATGGACAATGAAAACCACAATGAATGAAAATATAAAAATGTTCATGTATTTCATGATCCATTTCTATTAGAATGATGATTTAAGATATAAAACATAAACACACAAATCAATTCCCACAAAAATAACCCTATAGATAACCCATCCCATAAAATGACTGATCTGTGAATAAATATATTTCTTGATTGATTTGTGTTAGTTATAAAAATAGATAATGGGAAAATAATTCAATCCAAATCAACATCCTACCATGTTTGGATCGATCATTGATGAAGAAAAAATATGAAACATTTTCATTGGTGAGATCCTCTAATTCTGTTACCCATCGATCAAAGAACTATGATTCAGTTGTATTTTCCCCATGAAATCTCCTTCAATAGATCCAATGGCTCTCTTTGATTTTTAGGGTGTTGCAAATAACCCTGAAAATACACCAAAAACACATTTATAAAGTGATTATTAGGTCACCACATCATTTAACAAATTAATAATTTTATCTAATTTATGTTATTTATTTAATTCATTTTATTCATTTTTACACTCGTGATGACATTTTCACAAATTCCCCATGTCGAAACAGTTTGTGCAATTCCTAGAGTAAAACCCACATTCTAAAATCCATGATTCCCTTGGATTTATAATTTGGACCTTAATTTTTATAAGTTATTCCACTTTTTAAGGAAAGCTACACACACGTGTTATTCAATATATATAATATATTTCAAACATTATTTCCAGGAACATCGGGCCTAAGAATAATATGTCATCGTAATTATTGTTCTAGAAAGTAATCCATACAATATCCAAAAACAATACATGGAAAATGAAAGTCATTTAAATTTTTATTTATTTTATGGTTTCGCCTAGGGAATGAGTTCTATGTGTCATTATGTATCCCATAAAATCAAAAATAAAACCACACATAGTTCTTGAATGGTGGGGCAGTAGGAGACTACCACCAAATTTTGTGATATTCTCAATTATGAACCACAATTTTGTGTAGTTTTACATTGTGAAAGAAGATGTCAACTGTGCGGTTTTAGATTATGCAGAAAAGACATTATTGAATAGTTTAACATCTTCTGACTAGGATGAAATTTTATACAATTTATCATCATGAGATGAGGATGATATATGTGACTTTTAAGGTAGTGAAAAAAGTACCAATAATTCTTTGTAGATTAATTTCATTGAAAAGATAATGTTTTGTGCAATTTATCATCTTGAAATCTATATGAATATCTAAATTTTGACATATTGTGACAATGAAATCATCCAATTAGTTTAGCATCATGTTTCTAGGATGTTTTCATATAGTTTAACATCTTGTGACTTGGATGAAATTTCGTGAAATTTATTTTCATCTGACAAGGATGAATGTCATATGGTTTAATTTCTTATGACAGGGAAACTAAATGCATAGTATAATTTAATATTTTTGGGATGTATGATTTTTTATGACATGAAGTGTCTCTTGATTAATCTTGAATTGGTATGGGGTTTATTACATTCCCCATCCATTACTATTAATGAGTAAGCTCCATTGAGATATACTTTATGTATTATATAATTTCATTCACATTTTAGTTCACGATTTCTGGGTTTCTTACTTATTATCATTGGATCCATTAATGAAAAAACAAATTCTCCCTTAAAAATGATGTGAGATAAACATTATTGTTAAAGGATCATGCTATCTGGTTTTATTATATTTTCAAATGGTTCATGGTATACAACCTTTTCTCATTATCTCACTCTAACACATAAAACTTCTCATCTAATAATTAATCATTTGAAACTTGTTCACATATATCTATTATGAGTGAGGGAAATTGGACCTAAATGGGAAGTACTTCCTCTATTCTATAAACAAGCGAATACGGTATTTCTAAAGTGGATGTAATGGTAGTTGTTTGGTAGGCCCCATGGTATTCAGGATCTTGTTGGGACATGATTTATTTTTTCTATCCACTATATTATAGATAATTTTTGAAAGATTATATTGAAATCCCCAATCATACCATTTTACACTACATGATATCGAGATGAATAGTTTGATTTGATGCTGTACTCTTAGTATAATATTCATCTATTCGAATGAACAATGGTTGGTACCATTATTCATTGGTATTGTGCGAAGGACACCAAATCTAGGTATTATGATTGAATTTATGAAATTGATAATATTTTTGGTTGAAATTTTTTTAAGAGGTATGACCTTGGCCCATATAGAGAAGGAGTCAATAGTAGTAAGGATTTATTTGAACTACTTGGACATAGCCAAAGGGTATGTCCCTAAAATATCCATTCCCTATATAATGAATGTCATGGAGTATTTATTGGTATATAGCTAGTATAGGGGTTTATGGATGAAGTTATAAAGAACATGTAAATAATGAAACTTTTTTGGAAATTTGTGTGCAATACTGCATCATCAAAGCCTCGAGATACCCAAGCCGCTCAATTTGGTGAGAAATCTTGGTTCCTGAATATTGTGAACTATAATCACTATCATGAACTTCTTACATAGTGGAATTAATCTACACTCCATTAATGCAGATGTGGGCAATCACATCATTTCTCTGCTTATAAAGAACCTTCTCAAGGATCAGGCTATCATATAGAGTGAAATTGAATACTTTCCATCAGATCTATTCTTTTCCAGCACTTTTTGGTTGAATGTACCAATTTTAGAGGTATTCAATGATGGGTTTAGTCCACCCATTTGTAGAAATACAAGGTTTAGGGGTAGAATTGATCTCATTGATCACTTCCATGCCACATTGAATAATTGATGATACTATTCTATGATAGGAAATACAAAAGACTATTTCATCTCGATCTAGATCTTCCTAGGATACAGTAGAATTTTCTAATGCATCTTCTTGATCATTATTTGAAATAAAGATCTGAGTTATCATTATATCATAGGAGGATTATGAAATAAATCCTTGAACATGATTATTCATTGGGATCATATCTTCATTCTGGATGGAATAATGACTACTGATATACATAATTACCAACTTGGAGTCACCATTGATTCTCTAGTGGGTCATCTATATTTGAAAAGATGGATTTATTCCTATAATCAGGGCCTGGTATTCAGCCTCATTGTTATTTTATCCTTCTAATAGTAGTAATGAGTAAGGAAAGACTGCCTTTTTTTAGAAATGATGATGATTACCAACCAGAATTTATAGATCTTGGGTTCTTTTAATCTTTTTATGGTTGGGCTTCTGGATTCACCATCAAAGTAAATTTCTAACAATTTTTCAGATTCCTGAATGGTCAATATTTTCAAAACTCATAGTTTGGTACTCATTAGAATTTTTTCCTTGGAGGGATGTTCATCTAGGAAATTTTCTAAAGAATTCCCTTTTATCTTTATATATGGTATTAACGTAATGTGGAAATGTTGTTAAATGACCACCCATCATGCCAAACATCCATTCAAGAAGTGAAAATTGACGATATATTTGAGTAGTTCATTTGAAGAGGTCAAATAGACCTCATGGTGATATAGTTAATTCCTTAATTTCTAAATTGAAAAGATTAATTCCAAATAGTTCTTATTGAAACCCGAATACTGAGTCTTAGTGTCCTTCATGGTGTAGCTGAGATAATGAATTTTCATTCACTACTTGCACCATTTTTCAATTCTTAAATAGAATCCAATGATCATTATAAAGATATATCATACATGATGATCATATTTCCTTCAATTAGTAACATCATAACTAGTGGTATCAAGAGGTACATCTTGAGGTTTTCAAATTCATCAGTCCAATGAATCATAACCCTTTTCTTCATCAACTTGGTGAAGGGAAAACAATTTCCTAAAAGGTTTCCAATGAAGCGTAGAATATATTCAAGGTTCCCCTGAAGTCCTTTGAACTCTTTGATATTTTTAGGGGTTGACATTCTAGGAATTTACTTATCATTATCAGGGTTCAATTATATTCAATGATAATGTATCATGATGCTGAGAAATTTCTCGAAATTAATGTCGATAACACATTTTAGGATATTAATCCTCAGATTGTGGTGTCAATGTTTTTTTAAAATGATATGAAAATCATAAAAGATATAAGAATGTTACCATGATTTTTTCACCAAATCTTTGATATAAAACTAAACTAATTTTACCTAGAAGTGTTTAAGGATGTGTTGGATGGATCATTAATAAGTAGTACCAGCATTCTTCAAACCAAAAGGCATCACTCAGTATCATTATTCTACCTTGATCCAGAAAGTAGGTTGATTCTTCATATTATTGGGGTGTACATATTTTCTTGTACCCTGAATAGATATACATGAAGTATAGGGATTTATAGCTAGATATTTTATTGATTATAAGTTTTGTGATCAGAACCAGGAATTCATCATTCATACCTTCCTGGTTGTGGTCTCTAAAGTCAAAGAAAACCCTAGTATGAACATTCTTTTTCTGAAAAAGGAAAAAATATACAATCCATTTAATGTATTAGGCTTCCCTAATGAAATCATCTTAAATGGGTTTATTAAATTTGGATTCAACCTTGGAATCATAAGATGGATGTGTCATTTTTTCTTCCTTCTTTTAACCACAGTGATCCACTAGATATCTAAAGTGATGGGTATCCACATTAGGATCGAGGCATGAAATATATTTTAATCCCAAAAAACAAGTCCTCGTGTTGCTTTAGAAAAAGGTGTGAATCCCCTATTCATGGAGGGGAATAACTACTCTGATATACATTGGTCACATATCCATTTTAGTACCCATATTTATTTTTTAGAGTTCATCAACAGTGGTGGAGACTCTTTCCTAAAATGTTGGGGGAGCATCTATGAGGACATTATTTCCCTCTTCTTCATTTTCCACATCCTCTCCCATTTCATCCATGTCAGGATGGATATGAGAATAAGGGTGATTATTAAGGTTTGGAGAATGGTCAGTGTTCTAGGATCAAGCTTCCAACAGTGATATCATGACTTTCACAGGTTTAACAGATGAGATGGTGGCTAGATAAAGTTATAATTAAAATATCGAAGAATTTTAATTTGAGGCATCACTACTAACATAGGAATTAGATATATCTTCAAGTCCCTTAGGTTTATCTAACATGGCTAATAAAATGATGGCCAGTGAACATATCTATGAATCTGAGATGATAACATATAAATCAATGATGCACATCACATATTCATCACTACGGTCTTTGAATGGGTTAGACATGATCATTTCTAGACCATTTGGAGTAGTAACCTAAGAAACACCATAAGTTATGGGTTTCATCCCTTGTCATTGTTATAATGTACGATTAATATTTTGATATTCACAATACTCAAATAGATATTTGTCACCATTTAACATACCAATATTCATGTTGCTAAAATATTTAAGGTATTGATCATATAATGAAGGGATCGTTGCACAATGATGAAACCAAGTCCTTCTGAGTAAGACATTAAAAGACTTATCTTGTGGATGACCAAGAATTCAAAGTTAGATATTAGGTACCCAAACTAAGATCTATGTTTAATATGTATGAAGATTTTCTATTCAATTTTTTTAATAATATTGGAATGTTAAAGCGGGAGGGAAAAATTAGCTTCAATGTTTCCTAATTGGTGAAGCATTCTTGTAGTAATGTTGTTGACTCTCGATCTATTGTCAATGATATATCGATGGATGTCAATGTCACCTAATATTATAGATATGGATAGGGGTTTGATGTGTCCTAGTTTAAATAATTTCTATCCTCATTGATGAAATATATAACTATATGAAATTCTGTGGGGTCAGCCTCTACATGATATAATTTGGTGGTAGCAACGCTAGCTTCTAACTCTTTAGTTCATTGCATATCCTATACAAGTTCTTCCTACAGATCCTTTGATAGATTTCAGGCATCTAGAATTGAAATATTTTCCATAATAATGGATATATTTTTAAGTATGTCATTTTTTTGGGTCAAGGTTCTATGTTTCCATATAGGGAATCATTCCACAAAATGAATTTTTTGAGCTAACATGCTTATGGTCGGTGAGTTATGTTTTTGAGAAGATGTGGAGGTAACTATTTCTACATTTGGATTGAGCTTCCTTGGTCTGCACACTTGTCTAGGCTAGTCAGGTTATCAGTTATTTATCAATCATTATTCCAAAATGATCGGTTCTGAATGATTTTTTTCATATATGGAATCATATTTTTTCTCTTGACGAGTTTTTAAAATGGGTTTTCCCATGGGTTTCCACATAATATATATCTCTGGTAGGGATGTAAATGACATTTTTTTCGCATGGTTGTGCCTCCCTCTATTTCCTTATCTTTTGTGGCCTCTTTTCATGTCTCCAAAATTTGGTGTTGGAATATCATGTTCATAATAATAATAATCATCAGATAGAGGATATATAAAATGAATGAAATTGATGGATCAAAATATGAATTCATCATCTGATGAGGACATAGTTTTATGGGTTGGTTCCTCTTCGACCATTTTCTGGGGAAGTACACATTTTATTAGGATTGAATTCATGATGTTTGAGAGAGACACTAGTAATATTAGTATAGGTGCAGGTTCATATTCTTATATTTGTTTCCTACCCCTTAAATGATTTTTTTTGAATATTGACCATTAGGGGTTGTGAAATTGAATGAGTCGGTAGTGATGTAGAAAAATAAACTCAGAGAATAATTGGTTTTTTAACTATGCTAGAATAATATCATCAGTCGTGTTGATTGTTTTTCTATTCATTCAGTCAATGAACTTCTATGCACCTTTACTAGTAACATCATCCACTCTTCACCTTCTTCTAGAACAATTTTGAAAATTCATGATACCTGTGATGGAGGTTTTCCCAGTCCCACATATTCATAATCAACCATCTTCTATAGGATATCATCAAAAAAATAATCCTAGATAGTTTTCCCCAATATTCTCTCAAAGGGAAAATAATCTAGGTAATCCTTGGGGCCGAACCAATTAGGAATTTTGGGTTTCATAAGAGTTAATAGGTTTTTTTATAAGGATTTTACAAGTAGGTAGTAACTTTCTCATCCCATAAAAAAATATACCCTTCTTTTTTGGTCTTCAAACTGGGAGATTTTTGACTCTCTCATTTCATCATGATTGGGTTTATGTTCCTATTTTTTATGACCTGGAAGGATTTCTACACAATATGGTTCTTGATTTAGAGTAAGAACCAATTCATGAAGTAGTTTTAGAATAATGTTAATAGTTTTTTCATTACATATCCTCTTTTGCTGGGTTGTGGGTACTAATTGGGCTGCAAATGATTCAATAGTGTAGACATGTCCTTTGGAAATGACCAATTGAGAATAGGATGGATTAGGGGGTGCAACAGTATGAAGTTGATATGTTGGTCCAATATGAACTTTTGATTGATATGGATGGTTGAAGATTGAATGACAACGGTCTGTTTGTATATCCAAGAGAGGGAAATATTATTATTTATCTATCACTTGTTCTAAATAAATTTGTTACATTACAACTGTATTTAGTGGTAATTTCAATTCTACTTTAGTTGGTATGAAAGGATCTTCCTGTCGAGGGACGGCAGCTAGAGGAGTGAAATGATGATATTTTTTTAGAACATATATATTTGTAATATTCCCCTAAAGTAGTTAAACATTAATACTTTTTCATTCTACCATTTTTTATCTCGTACTGATCTAGTACTTCCTCAAGTGTGAGTTATTCGACACCATCAGGTAACATGTGGGATTGAACTATTTCCTTACCCTTTTATTTAGTTGATTCCCATTGGGGGGTAATATATTATTCACTGAAATTAACATATTTAGGGAAATTATTTAATTTCTTGGATGCATAGCTTTATTGTTTATTTTGGTATGAACCAAGTTTCAAATGGAAATATCATCATCATATTATCTCATAGTGGTTTGATGTTATTCAACATTTTTAGAAGTAGTGTTTATAACATTTACTAATGTTAAATGCATTTTGATTAATTCATCAATCATTGAATCATGGGAGAATCAATTTTTTAAGATCATCCAATAGAATATCAACAATTCTTACTAGTGGTTGTGAACTTGGTAGGTTATTATTGCTTGTGATTATCATGGGAGTCTATCCTTTCTTCCAATGAACCCATAAATGCTATATTGTAAGGTTGGTATAAATGGAACCTCCAAATATTTTTGTTTTTCATATCCTTGAAGAAGTAATTTCATCACTATATGAGATGAACTTGAAATATTCATTTTCTGGAACTCCACCAAATTGAGAAAATACTAACTATCCCTGAGGAAGAGTAATAGGTAAAAATTACCCTAAACATGTGGTCTATAGGTAATAATATTCCACTTTAATAATATTTTGGGCCTAGTTTTTTAGACTCTAGGGTTGTGTTAAAAATTCCCCAAGCCCTACGAGCTCAGGTTTCCCTTGTGTTACTATGGATAGTGCTACTACAGCTTCTCTTGTGATTTTAAGGAGATCATTATAAACATGGATTGGGTAAATTGTATAATGTTCAATTGAGACACATGATTCTAAAGACATTTTCGCTTTATGATGATTGGATTCAATTAAGTGGTAGGATTGGTCAATATTTTCATATGTTTGAAGAAAGCATCTTTTGATGGCTCAATCTCTTCTAGACTGATGTATTTTATAGTTTTTAGGGGACAATTCTTCTGGAGTATACCATATACTATGAGTAGATTCAATTTCTCAAAGCATTCCTGATGTTATGACATTACATGATGTCACTTGTGATGGGATTTTTTGGTTGAAGAGTGAAATAAAATACAATTCTTAGTGTTTTCCCCATCCAATGATATTAACATCGGATGAGGCATCTATGATCTGCTAAAGTAATCCTTTTAATGCATCTAGGCATGCGTGCTGAACGGATCCTTTCTATTTTCCCAATTTTGGGTGCCTTACAGCTATGAGGGACACCAAGTAAATTTGAGAATGCATATATTTTTTAACTTTGATATGATTTGAATATTCATCATAAGGTAATTCTTTTTTTAAATGATGAATAATTGTCCATATATTTAGGAAAATTTGGTGCACACATTCCTCCAACAACACCTCTGGAATGCTGAATTGGGGAATGGATGAATGATAGAACATCACTGGTATGTATTCCATAGACAAATGTCTCCTCATAAAAAATATTTCTTTTTCATATTTTTCAAGAGGTTATTCAACCTGATCTAACCAATGTGGATGTCTCACAAATGCTTTATCATGAACAACATAATTAGCCGGGATTTTATTTATTGTGTAAAAAGACAAGAGATCTAAGGGTGGTTCCAATAATGTCTATTTCATTGGTATTTCTTCTCATTAAGAAAAATATCACTTATTAATTATGACTAATCATTTATAAATGATGTCAATTTTCCATGCATCTTGTGATAGGAGAGATTTCTTAGAGTTGATTCTTCAAGGGGAGGATGTTCATGATGAAATGAAATGTGATTGTTGGGAGGAAATTAATAGTGAATTCCATCATGGGAGGACTAATATCATGGATTAACATATCACTACAAGTGTAAATTTTGCATCATATACCTCGTGGAGGACCTTTCGGGTGGATAGTATAAAGGGTGTATCTTCATTACTATTTCATCTTCTATCTATTAGGAGGGATTTCATGGCACACATCAACAGATAAAATCTCAACATAGACCATAATCTAGTAGTGATGTTATCCATCATGTAAAAATGTTTAGGGAGGACCACATAAAGTAGTAAAAGAAAGGTCACAAGGAGTACATTTACAATTACCTCTACTACCAGTGTAATTTGGTAACATAAGATTAGGATCTTGAGCTTCCATATATAAACATATGAGGTCTTCAAGAACAAAAAATCCCAAAGATAAGGGTCGTGGATTAACTCTTCATTTTCCAATAATTTTTTATGAGGATCCTTTTTAGAATCTTTCTTGAAAGTGATTAGGTCCACCAGCTATGGGTGTCATCTTTTATATAAGGAATATTTCTTAATTAAATTTCATGTGGCTACTATAATTTGCTAACAGGTCTCTATTATTTTTGTAGGGATATGTTCATGTCCTAGAGTGGCCACTGGGATGGACTAGTAACATCTAGTTGTGATAGGGATGTGGTCTAAATCTGGTTGTACATTTATCATGGTATTTTTTCCATGACCCTATAGGATGCGATCATGAATACACATCTTAACTAAGGTGACTCTAAAATTATTCTTCTGATTCAGTTCAAATGAGAAGTTACGATAGTGTCCCCAACCCCTTTTCAAAACCGATGCGATCATTATGTAATTGTAAAATAGTAAAATGTGGGTATGAATAGATGCCTATCCATTCATCATCTATAGGATATAAGGGGTGACTAATTCAGCTAGAATATGAATATACACTCATCCTATTGCTAGGGAAGGGATGTATTCCAACTCTTTTCTTCAATTTATTTCTATGATATATCAAAAAACCATAATGGTTGGGGGTATAGATTGGTCCTTCCTCTTATTTTTAGAAAATATGTTCCAACTTGTTTCTATGAGTTTTGTTAAACTGTGCCGGAAGGATTGATGAATTTTGTAAAGGGTGTGCACTTTATCATGGTTTAATTCCATATTTGGTTACTGGGATTATATGGAAAGATAGTTTGGGTTATGTTCACTATTCTCTCTTCATTACCCTTGGTGGGATATCTTGAGTGACCAGATTTTGGAGACATGTTCTGGACTCCCGAGGGCTACACCCCCATTATGATGAGGGTTTCTTGAACCATGGCATTAGAGGTGGAGGATGTTGGATGAATCCCTTTGGGGGGACCCCTATATTCCCTTGGTGAGGTTTTCAGTGACCTCTTTATCTTTATCCCTATTATAATGGAGGAACTTATTACATTTTTCCAAGGATAGGCTCCCAAAACAATTTGACATCAAAACTTGTGTCATTCAATTCTTGGACACAATCTGTCATTGAGTGGGTGGATGGTGTCCCTTTATGATCTAGAGGTCTTGTTGATATACCTCTAGGGTTGGGATCATACCATTTGGTGGTATTCCCGAATGATTGTATTTTAGACCTGGCACTGAAGATACTAGGTTGGTGATAGTGTCCTTTGATTTGAAGAAGACTCTTCCTGTGTGGAAATAGATGCATATGTTTGGGTTCTTTGAATGGAAACCATTGTATTATAGTTAAGGGGTAATTTTAAGAAGTTCTTATATACATATTACAAACATAAACAAGAAAACTAATTGATGTATAATCTCAATAAATGAACACATGCATACCTAATTGTTTTATATCCATATTTTGGACCACTTTCATTTTCAATGAAGGGGCCTAACATGTGGTTGAAAAGGTTATATTTTTTTAAGGATTCATGTAGGTTTCACCATTTTTTTTGATACATTTCACATCCAAACTTATTTTGATTTCATGCAGACTTTCTTTCCAAAGGCAGGGGATCACTTTAATTTATTCAATGATATATTAGAAAACATGTTCTCCAAGAGGATGGGAGTTCAGGATCATCGAACCATTTTGGGTGAAATTACATCCTACTATGGGGCTCACTTATATATTTAAGAATTATTAATGAATAATTCATTAAATCCAAAATATTTAGTAGGTCACCCTTATATTAATAATTAATTATTATCATGTGTTAACATCAGAATCATGTTGATGTATATGAGGTTCTTCATCAATGGATTCTTCTCTATGTATATGAGGTTCTCCATTGGTGGTACCATTTTATGAATGGATTAGAGATTATTATATTGTTTATTATTAGGATGCTGGTTTTAAGACACATTTTTGGGGGATCTTGAATTTATCATCATATAGGAATATTGAATTTGTTTTTATATTACGATTGAGCCCATGATATTGGATTCCTATGTACCCTTGTGGAAGGAAGTAGAGGCCATGTATTTTTGTGCCACCTAAAAGGATAGATCATACCTTTTAAATTCATGTGAAAAGGGGAAAACCATGCAGTTTAATGTCATGAAATAAGGATATCTATGATAAATATTCCTAGTTAAGAGTTGGTGTGGGATATATTCTAAAGCAACCCAGAGGGCCTGGAAGGGATATGGCCACCCATGATGGATGTGAAACTTTCTGAAATATGTTCTAGATAATATTAGTGTGGGTTTGGGTGTTGGGTTTATACATAAAGGGGGTTTCCTATGTATCCCAATTATATTGGAATCAAATCCCATGTAGTTTAGATGGTGGAGGATTACATCTATAGAGGAGGCCCATGGTTACGTCTTTGAAAATATGGACCTATGAAGGTGGATTCATGGTTTTAGGGATTATATTGAATTAGTGGCCCATATAGAAGGTTATATGAAGATACAAAAATATAATCTCCTCTTGATAATAGTATTTAATAATGTTGGTGTCATGATCATTACTAACATCTTATCGCACTTGAGTCATGCTCGGTTTGGGAAATAAGAGGAATGTAGGAGGGGTATGACATAGTGAATGAAATATGAAGGTATTACTCATAGAGGAATTAATTTCTTAAGAACATACCCACATAAACTTTTTACATATGGAAGTGAGGAATAGGGAAGGGCTATATTCCATAGATGTAGCAACCCTTGACAGGGAGACATATGGCACCACACCTAATGTTGGGACGCACATTACCAAAACACTATATGATTGATAACATTCATAGGACCTAAATTTATTAGGTTGTTCACAAGTATGAACTCATTTAGCACAGGAATATATGATGAAACACATTTGAGGTATTTGGTAGAGGTCTGGTCTTAGTGGATTGTGAAGGGGCTCATTTGGGTATTAATGATTCATGAGAGAGGTTAACTAATATGGTTTTTTGAAAAGTTCATGGAGGGGTGAGAGAAGGTTGAAATATATGTAGAATGGTATTGATACTAAATAATCCTATCCCAGAAGATATATTATATGAGATATGGTCACCCTTAAAGATTCCATCTACATATGGTTCCTGGAATGGTGGTTCACAAAGGACTTTTCTAAGTGTATTGTTATCCCAACAAAACTTTAATATAAATACCTCTATCCGAAAGGGTATTTTTTATGTGTATGGTTTTCTACAATGTATTTTTACTATGAATACAACATCTTATGCACTATTTTAGTTTTTTATATGTATTAAATGATTACCTACTGAAATCGATTTACTAGATTGTCTCTTTCTATTTCATCATATTGTGACTCTCTTATTCATGAGTCCTATGTGGGGGGTTTATAGGGGTTTGGATTTAACCATTCTTGAATTTATAGTAAGGGGTGATAACTTTCTACCTATGAAGGATTTTTTTTGTGAGAAACCTAAAGACAACACCTTGTGCCACAAAAAAATTCAATTATGGGGTTCTGAAAAAGATCAATTTGCCAAAAAAAATTCATTTGCGGGGGGCTTAGAATTCACGTCTTTCCCCAAAAATAATTTTAATTTTTTGGGGGAAGATATAATGTCACACCTCATCCTACAAAATAAAAAAAATTGGATGGGTTTTATATATAGTGATGATCCTCATAGTAAGTTTTCTATGTAAAAGTTGAAATCTCCTTTACGGTTCTTCATGCTTGATCAGATTTAATATTAATGGTTTTCCAAATTCATAAAACCTTTTGATCTTCCATGCAGCCTTTTCCAATCCCAATATATAAATAACATGATTTTTTAAATATAGTTTAACATTTTTCATTAAAAATTTTAAATGTTAAATAATTAAAGTTATGATAATAAATAATTAAGGTATGTTATAAAATTTATAACGTAAGATAATTATTCAAAAAATAATAATAAATGGTTAATAATTTGATACCCCATCATTTCATGAAATAAGACTCTAAAATGAGCTACTAAATAGTTTTCAATGTGATCCAAGCTAGTAAAACTCCTTTGACGAACCTCTCTCTTATATATCTCTCATTTACCTATAAAGGCACTAACATGTTATGGATAAAAAAAGGAAGGTCCAGTAAATATGATTCATAATTTTTATATCTAGTGGATTGCCTATATGATGAATATTCCGATGGTTGTTTCTTAGTGATGCTCAACAAGTGCATGCAAGATATAGTAAGAATCAATGTAGATAATGTTATGTGTATTTACATGTTTTTTACAATTCTTAATTTCTTCCAAACCTCTTAGATAAGAATCTATGTTATAGATTTTTAGTCTTTAAACTAAATTTTTGACATGTTATATGTCCTAAAAAAAATTAATTTGTTGTTTTTAATAATTTTTACTATACCACAATATTTATTATAATTTACAATATTTTTTTTAATTAATTAAATTTAAAAAAATATAATCTTACTAAATTTTAACATCCAAATTCATATAATTAAACCCATTTTATTAATATTAATATCTAAATTTTAAAATTTTAATTATTAAATAAAACTATAATTAAATTTACTAATCATTTTTTCATGAAGATATATATCTAAAAAAATTTAAAATATAAAAATAAAATAATTTTTCATACCCAATGACTATATCCCCAATGTTTAAATACCCAACAACTATATTTGCAATGGTTATATATTTATAATTTCAACTTCTTAACATCCAATCTCTTTACTTAAAACCTTCCCCTAAAATTAATATTCTCCTTCACAATGGTTTCTTTTAAAAAAATATATGTATTTTTATTAAATTTGAACCCATTTTTTAATATTTAAATTACTTTCTAAAAATTTTATGATAAGGAATTATTCTTATTGTAGACAATGATACATTAAATTTATATCTTATAAATATGATATTTTATAAATTTATTGTGTAGTATTAATTATAGAAGTTATTGTCACTATTTATTTGTAATATTCTTATTGTGAAATAATAATAACATGTAGGGGGAGTTGTGAAATTATATCCTCTCCCAATGATGAAAATTAGTTTTTATAATTGGTACACATTTGGTGGAAGTGAAAGTTGACTGGACACTATTCTATGATGTTTATGAATTTCAAAGTGGTAAATATACCTTGGAGGTAGTTTTCCCTTCTTTAAAAACCTCACCTCTCATAAATGTTGATCTTATAAGTAATAATTTATTTCCAATATTTATCTCAAGATCATATACCATTTTTTCAATAAGGATCTTTTTTCAACATCATGCTACACTAGATTTTTAATGAATGGATATAATATTTTTGATAATTTCTTGTGAAAGATAGGGTCCCAAATTAATTTTTATAAAACATTATCATATAAAGTTAGGGTTTCTTATCTATTACCAAAAAAATAATTATATGGTTACATTTTTATGTTTTAGTAAAAAATATTTTTATATTATAACGAAATTAATAGAAGATATTGACCTTGTCGTTGCATTCATAACACACATCCTTTGTTCAAAATAAATCATGACAGCTAGGATATTTACCTTCATAGAGTTCATAATCATAAACAATTACCATAAAATAATTTAAAAATGTGGTATGAGTATATAAAGATCTTGAAGGGATATGAATATAAAGGAAACCTAGTAGTACATTCATAATCATGAATAACCATGAGAATTTTTCTTTCTAGTATAATATAATTTGAGTACAAAAATTCACTAACATACTCATGAAATTAAATTAATTTCCCAATTATTTTCATAAAAGATATTATAATACATAGTGAAGGAAAAAAATAATCAAGAATGATACTCAGGACATTATATTAAAATCACTCTTATAGAAACCCTTATAGTAGAATACCTTCACCAGTTAATTCCAACATAATTTTTCCTGAGAATAAATAATTACCCAATGCATTAGGGGACTATATATGACCCAAAAATAATCGTACATAATTTAAAAATACTATAATATTAATAAAAATTAGGTTCATTAACTTTCCTCATATAAATCATAAAAACATTCTTCTGAAGCCCTAAGAAAAAGAACTTATTGTTTTCTTATAAAAATAAGTGCTTTTCTTAGATACTTTTTCAAACGAAAATTTCAAAGAAAAATAGAGATTTAATTTACTTATGAAATAATGAATAATTTAATAGGAATATTCATAAAGAATAATTACTGTCGTGGTGGGTAATATATAATAAATTTTAAATGTTAAAAAAATATTCATTTCATAACTTTATGAAGAAGGAAAAATTGGCATGTGGGAAGAATATTAAAATAATCCCCTTTTAAACCACTATAATTATTTTCAAAAGGTTATTTAAAATTATTTTAATCTAAAATATAATTATAGATAATAATATTATTGAAATAATTCGATATATAAGATAAAGAGTTTGTAGGAAAACTTAAAAAATAAGTTTTAAAATAAAAATGTCTTGTATTTAGTCTTAAATCATTTCAAACATCCTCTAACATTAAAAAAATAGATAATGATAACAATATATAAATTTCATATCTTATTAATATTCATAACTATATTTTCTGGAGCCTTATTCATTATAATATTTTTTAGTAAATTTTCAACAGAAAAATAAATAATTTTATTATAATTAAAGTGTTTTCAAAGTATTATATGGTTTTATTGAAAAGTTAAATTTATAAATTTTATAAATTTAATTAGATAAAATTGAATAAATTTTATATATTATCATATCAAATAAAAATTATAATGTTTTTTGGTATTTTTCTAAAAAAAATATTTTTTGTGTGAATAATGAAAAATAAAGATTTTTATAAAAAAGATAATTTATTTTCATGTGTATTAAAAGTAAAATTATATTTTGGATTAATTATAATGTAAAATTTTTACAATTTTATTAAAATTAATCAATTAAATTCCAAAATAGGAAAAATTATTCATCTTTTTGGTATAAATTCATCTTTAGTCTGAAAAATGCATTTTTCAGAAAAACATTTTTCATTATGTTTTACATGCTTATTTTAAAATCAAATTCAGATACTTCTAATAATTTAATCTTGGAAAATAAATTTAACATTTCTAATAGGTATTATTAAATTTAGTGGTTCTTTTAATTTAATTTGTGGTCATAATGAATGGTAACTATGGTAAAAAAGTTGTCACCAATGTAAAGGGTAAAACATGTTAATTAAGGTTAACACAATGTAATAAGTTTACAAAATCACATCTTAAATATTATTGGATAATATTATTTCTACCTTGATAATATTATATTCAAAATGGAATAGTTCTAGAGACTCATTGTTATTAATAATACATTATATTATTTTAATTCAATAGCTCAACTCCCCCCCCCCACCCAACACTTATAAAAGCGATCCCCTTTCCTCACTTATTCACATAAATTTAGTTGTTTATCATGACCAATACATACCAAAATACCTTCCCAATATCACTAATATATTTGTTTCATTTTTCATCACCACCTCACAAGGATGGGTATTATGAAGGATTTAATGAATATATATTTTTTTCATTAAATGATATTTATTATTTAAAGATATTATATTATTTACCATCTGACCCTTCCTTTAGTTGGAAAACGATAACATCTATTTTATGTACGTGTGGACTTCCACCTCCATGAAGTGGTGTGATTTGTTTTTCCTCTCTACCTATCGTGAATTGTTATAAAATTGTAATTAATATATATAAATTATGATTATATAATGATCAATAATTTATATTTTAATTAAAAATTAACCCTTTGACCATGGTTAACCTAATAAAGTTGATTTGGGATTATGAACTAAACATCATCAAAACGTCTGACATAAACTTAATTGTTTTAATAATTATATAAGGTATTGTAATAATTTAAATTAATCAGATAATAATAAGGGTATAGACCTAAAAATTTTCATAAGTATAAAATTAATACAAGTTTATTATATTGGTTTTTGAATTATGTATGCGGTGAGTCGGACCGGAGGCAAGGGATTTTTCTTTAAAACATTATTTAAAAATTATTAAAGTAGTTTCTTCTATTTTCCTCCATATCAATGTTATTATGGATTTATTAGACATGGAATTAATATACTGATATGTATGTCAAAATGAATTTTAAACCATGTTTTTCTGTCTTTACAATGTTTTTAAAAAGAATACTTTAAAATGTTATCTAATGTGTTAATTTTTACATTTATACAAAATTGTAAAAAGTGTATTTTTTAATGTAAATTACATGGGAAGAATTTCATTCCATTAAGAAAATTATTATTAAATAATCCTATTAAATAATATGACATGTTTTTTAAAAAATATCTTTTTTCTCATTATTCTAGGAATTTGTTTATTATTTTTCAAGGAAAAAGTATTTTGACCATTATTTTTATGTGAAGCCCTAAAGTGATTATAAATATGTGTTAAAATTTAATTTATGATATTTTATTATTAAAATTCAATATTTTATGTGTTTTATGTATGTTATAGCCATTTTAAATTATTTATGATGATGGGTGATCCAGATATAGCTCTCTAATGACTTTGGTAATGATTTTTCTCTCCAAGGAATTATGTTGGAATTAACTAAGTAGGTTATTCTAACAGTAATAGTTATTGTACGATTGGTTTTATGAGTGATATGAAGATAATATTACAATTTATTGGCATATTTTCTATGATTTAAAATTAGTTTCCATGGAATTATTTTGATTTATTTAGGTAAGCTAGGGAATTTATGTTTAAAGGAAATTATATGACCCTTTTTTGGGTGAAAGGTATGTTTTTCTAGAAAATGATTTCCTGAGTACCCATTTTTTAAAAATAAACCCTCATTTTTATGATTTGACCTTTACTACTAATTATTATATGTTTTATGAAATTCCATGGGAGTTGTGTAATGAACTGAACCTAGGTTTCCCTCAAACCTGGCACCCAATAATTTCATTACATACCCGATGGGAATTCCCGATCACCATGGGTTGCAAAAAAACACCCAAGCATTGAAAAAAATATAAGGGGGAATGATTCCACCCAACCTTATCAAATGTATCGTATATATTTATATGAAGAATGAATGATATAAAGGAATAATAAAGGAATATATATTCCAAAACAGTAAGAAAGGCCAGAAGAAACGAACAACTGCAAAAGTATCCAAATATCCAAAAACAAATCCAAATTCAAGGAATAAAATCGAAAAACTACTCCATGTGATGGTGCATATGAGCACCCACTATCTCACCACCATATACCCAAAACCAGATAACACAAACCTCACTCCCCCACTTCAATGACTTTCCTTTCCCTACATGGGAAGATATACACAGGTCTCTACACCACCAAGGAGGTGTGCATGGTTTGAGATAACAGGGTTAGTAAGATCCCACCTAGGTGTTTTATATCAGGTCTCTATATAAAAATGCCTATATTCTTATTTTATATAACATAGAATGATAATAATTAAAGAGGTTTTATAGAAAACATGGAAAACATTTCCCTTATTCATAGTTCTAGACAAAAGTAGGTATAACATGCATAACAAGGCTAACTCAGAAAGGAAAGTGGTACAAATTAGAAGAAGCATATTAGGTATTAGTACAAAGGATCACTATAGATCATATTAGAAAACCACTCATACCAAAAATAATCAAGTGCAAAATCTAGTTCATAGTACACAATCCTTGGAAGTATAGGAATACCCCATGAGTAAACCCCCTAAAAATTCAATATCCATCCCCTAGAACAATGGTCCAAGTAAATAGAGGAAATGACCATGAGAAAACCTCTTGATAATCACAAAACATGGAAGTTGGCCTCAAGATAAACCTCTCCCCAAAGTACCCAAGGTAACCCATGTGCTCATTTTTGAAAATCAATTTCACTTTTCTAAAAGTACCCATATCCTTTTCATTTATCAGAAACCATGTAAAATCCATTTCCCTTTAAAAAACTTTTTCAACACACACAAAATGTCAAGAAAATTTAATAAATAAATTTATAAAGAATGAAAAATTATTATAATTATAATATTCTAGAGATGGAACCTCATATCACAATGATTGGATCTCTTATGCCCATGATGGAATCCACCAATAACCAAACCCAAAAACACAAACAGGGACCCTAGATTCCAATCCTCACTACAATATTGATTAATTAGAAAAAGAAAAGGGTCAGCAGAGAAGAGGAAACCACATGCCATAAGAATAAAATCCCACGACACCATGATCAACAAAGGAATAACATCTGAAATGGGTTTGAACAGTGGATATTGGAAGAGGACAAGAGAGAAAATAAACTCAGATTGATAAATATGATAATGAAACCCAAAGGTTATACCATGATCACTAGCAATGATAAAGTGGATAGATAACTTACCCAACGAGATGCACTACCAATGAAATGAAGATGGAACGCTAAGTAGATCGATATGAAAGGAAAGGTGTCTCCAAAAATCTCTGATTAGGAGACTTAGTTCAGGATAAAAGATAAATAGGTGGTTGAATGGGCACCAAAAACCAAAGCGGTGACCTATAACATACCTACTCAGGGAATTACATAAAGTGAAACTCCTATTCATGTCATGAATTCCACACTGTTTAAGTATGCCAAAAAACCCATCGCCTAAGATTAAAAATCCATTATTTAAAACATACATGACATGAAACCAAAATTCATGATATATAACCTTTCATAGTGTTACCCATTTCATGACATACAGTCGAAAACCATTACAGGTCGGTTAACCTAGTTACTTGGTGTAAAATCCTCCTTCAACCTACCAAAAAATCTAGTTAAAGCATAAAGTCTAAAAAATCTCTTACATAATCATTATAAGTTTCCTACCAATTCGTTCTAGGTTATCTACAAACAATATGAAAATGGAGAACCATGATGAGGTCAAGAACGTACCTGATAGATGGGAAATAGGATATTACAAACTCACCACCATAAAGACTTTCTATACCCAGAAATTCATGTGGATGATGTAATCCATGAAAAAAAATAAAGCCATTATTAACTCATCAAAGACTTGCATTCCAATGTATCATGAGAATAAAATAATTGTTGCCATACAACTCTAACCAATGGAATTAACTTCCCATCCAATAAATTCACTTGATATTCAACAATCTCAATTGGTTTCCCATGAATAGAAACATATGGATCCAACTCAATTTAATCCCAACACTGAATGTGAGTAGGATCAGGATGGTATTTCTTAATATGATACATGTGTAAAATATCAAGAATACCAATAAACTAAACTATAAATGATAACTGATTGGAAACCTGTCTATGCCACTCAATGACCTCAAATGGTCCAACATATATCATAACCAACTTTCCCTATTTTCCAAGTCGATGGTGACCTAACCGAGTAGAAAATTTCAAGAAAACAATCACCTATGAAAAACTCCAAAGGTTGATTTTTTTATCAACATATAGTTTATTCACACTCTAGGCTGTTATCAGACATTTATGTACATCCTGAATCTTTTTGGATATCTCCAAAACTAAACATGGTCCAACTAAAGATACTTTCCCACCTCATCCAAAAAAAATAAGTGATCTACATGGGAGACCATGCATAGAATCCAAAGGATTCATTTTGATTAATGACTGATAACTGTTGTTATAAAAAAATTCTCCCAGTTCTAGATGAATATCCCATAATACTATAAAATCTATGATATAGGCACGGAGCATATCCTCCAGGAACTGAATCACACGCTCTCTCTGACTGTCTATTGGTGGACGGTAAGTTTTCCTCAACATGACCTGAGTTCTCATTTCTTCTTGAATACTCCTCCATAACCTCAAGGACCAGATTTTATCCCTATCCAAAACATCAGCATACAGACTCCCAAGTAGCCTCACAATCTCTTGAACATACATCTTACCTAGATATTTATCTATAGTAGTGTCTTTGATTGGAATAAAATTAGAATATTTCATCAACCAATAAATAACTACCTAGATAGTATTCGTCCCCCGAGTAGTCCATGGTAATCTAAAAAAAATACATGGGGACCTCATCCCATTTCCATGTCGGAACTTCTAGAGGCTGATGTAAACCAAAAGGATTCAAGTGTTTTCCTTTAACTATTGGAAAGTTAAATAGAAGGAAACATGGTCTTCGATGTCATGCTTCATACCCAACCCCAAGAATCACCACATTATTTCATAATATATATTTGTAGTTCCCGGATGAATGACCCTTGAAGATATGTGACAATCAAAAAAGACTAAACTTCATACAGATTTCAGGACAACAACTCGCTTCTGTAAGTGGAGCATACCATCAAAAGAAAGAGACTAGTCAGAAACAATCACCCCACCCCAAAAAAATCTCAAGTCTTATGAAACTCATCATCCAACTGCTGACTCCGAAAAATATACTCCATGGTAGATGATGGTAACTGAGTACTGGTCAAAACATGCCTAAAACACCCTACTGATAATCCCAGTTCAAGTGAGAGAAAAGACCCCTAAGGTTCCACTCCTCCTTCAATTCAAGAATAATATGTGATGGTACTTTCTTACTAAGAGTGTCGGAATGACATTTCCCTTTATTGGGGTGTAAGTGATACTGAATACAAACATATAAATGTATTCTTCCCATCATATGTATCTAAGATTAAATATGTTCTTAAAAAATATATAGATCAGACATTTATAATCATAGAAGACCATGAACCTCTCCCTAAAAATATAGTGCCTCAAACATTTGTGCTCATGAATGTCTAAATATAACTCTAAATCATGCGTGGGGTAATTATTTTCATGAGTTAGTAGATAAAGAGAGTTGTGAGCTACCACATGGTCATCCTTCATAAGAATGCATTCCAAAACAATACCTAAAGCATTACAGAACATCACACATACCTTACCTAGCTTAGGTAAGATTAGAATAGGATCCAATGTCATAAGTCATTTCAGTTCAACAAAAGATGACTAAAAATTCATATCCCATTTGAATTTCACCACATTCCTGGTAAGAACAGTCGAAGGTGACACCAACTTAGAGAAATCCTTGAAAACCCGTGGGTAGTTTTTAGTAAGACTAAGGAATATTTGTATCTCAAAGACATCATATGGTTCCATACTGCACCAGAAAACATTCAACTTCTCAAGAACAACTCATAAGCCATGTTTAAAAATATTGTTTACTAATAACATCACTTATTGAATCAAAAAACTACTCTTAGAATGTTTTCTATATAAATTGTAATATCTCAGAATTTCCGAAACCAATCTTAGATGGTGCTCATGCTCATTCTTATATTTTTAATGAATCAGAATATCATCCATGAACACTACCACAAAACTGTTAAGATATTTATGGAATATCCAATTCATCAAATCCATAAAAACTGCATGATCATTTTTTAGAATAAAAGGCATCACAAGATATTCATAATGGCCATAACTACTCTTGATGGTTTTCTTCAGTATATAAAAAACCCTAACTCCAAGATGATTATAACTCGACCGAATATCAATATTGGAAAACCACTTTACCCCCTTTAACTGATTAAACCAATCTTCCACATAAGGAAAATGATATTTGTTCTTAACTGTCACACAGTTCAACGTCTGATAGTCCAGACATAACCAAATTGAACCATCTTATTTCAAGGAAAAGAGAATAAGGGATACCTAAGGTGAAAGGCTAGGGATAATGAAACCATTTACCAATAGGTCACCCAAAGGAATCTTGAGCTATTTCAGCTCACCTAATTCTATAAGATATGAAGCTATCAATATCAGCTACATACAAGGCACTAGGTGAATCATAAATTATATTTCTCTGTCTAGAGGAAGATAAAATAAGTCATCTAGGAAAACATTATAAAAGTGTCCAATAATGATGGGAAGACCAACAAAAGAAGAACATAAATAAATATCAATCACAATAGTACACAAAAAACTTTTGACCTCCGGGTGGAAAGGTCTTACACGACCATACCTCAAGTAAGACATCCCCAAAACACACGAGAGCTCCCATCAACATCAAGAAATGAAATATTCCACTGATAAAAATCATCCTCATCTCAATGAGGTACAAGAAAATCCATCCAGATGATGACATCGAATATGTCTAGATCAAGAATGATAAAATCCCAAATCCACTCTATATCATCAATTGTTAATGAACAAGAAGGAAACTGAAACCCCTTCCCTTTCCTCTTACCGAGAGGTGTTTCTAACTCCATTTTAATAGATATAAGTTCTATTGGATTTTTATGAATATTAGAAAAATGTGTAGATAAAAAATATTGGGAGGCACAGGTATTGAATACATCAATTACTACTAAAAATTCCATAAGGATAGTACCTATTACTATTACTGGACCTACATCTAATTCTGCTGAACACTCATCTACTTCGTGAAAATACTTCACTCCTCAAACCTGTGGATGGAGCCTTGTAGTCATTGATGCTTTTTACAACACCATAATGTGCTTTAGATCCAATGAACCCTGACCATAATGATGCGTAGTCATAGCCTGACAGAAGTGCTGTAGGTTGCCAACTCATCCACGACTATTGTAATTATTCGAGAGAATAGGAAAAGAACATATTGTGTGTCTTACCTTTCTATAATTATAGAAATTCATTGGAACATTTCTAGTTATAGCGGACATTGTAGAGGAGGCTCTCTAATGAGACTCGCCACCACTACTTCTGTGATAATCCTTCCACTTCCTTTTTGTCCCGTGAATGCCACTGCGTTTTCCACTAGATGGGAGATAATGGATAAAAAAACCATCCTTACCAACCATATCCATCTATTCCATCATAGATATTTCTACTATCTTTGCATAGGTAGAAATTTTCAACATGAACACATGTGATTGATATTCGATCGCAAACCCTGCAGGTACTTATGAGCCTTCAACTTTTCATTCCTCACCACGTCCAGAGAAAAACAAACAATATCAGAAAATTGGATGGTGTATCCCAACATTGAACGCTATCCCTTTTATAAATACTGTAACTCTAGATACCTTTCTAGTATCAAGGACTCCATAAAAAATTGTTGAAATAATTGGGTTTTTAAACCCTTCTAATACAACTCCACATTACTTTCTAGCTAGAACATCGAATCCCACCACCACTTACCAGAACCCTCGAGCATGAATGCAGCATAAATTACCATGATATTCCAAAGTTTTTCTATAAATTTTAGTATTTGATCAATCTTTTCCAGTTTTTCATCCACCTCTTGAGGTTTATTCATTCCCTTAAAGGACAATGGCTTCTCATGTAATAATTCTCATGATCGATCTCTCTCTCTCTCTCTTCTAGCTCCTGGTTGTACCTCAACAACAACATTCTTAACTCATCGTACATCGTGATAAACAGCACGAATTACTCATACTATAATCATGATCATATTTTAATCTATAGTTGTATTCCCTTTAGGAGAATCATCTACACTCTCTTGAGAAACACATGGATGACGTCTTGGAGGCATACTACTACACACTGAAACATGAGAACAATCAGATAATAGAAAAAAAATTTAATTCAAACTAGAAAACCCATAAGTAGAAACTGAGATTTGAAACAAAACCCAACACTATAGGCACACCTCCCCATATCCCATGTCAACTTGAGTCTCATAAAAAAAAGTGTCGGCTGGGTACTTATTGCAACATACCTATCAAGTACGAAAATCCTATCTCTAGTCTAACAAGTGTCCCAAGATAAAGACTCTTGAGTAAATTCCTCCTATAATACCATTTTTTAATGAACCACTTGGGTTTAACCTCAAACATGGTACCTGACCCCTTCCTTTAATTACCTAAAGGGCATTCCTGATCCCCAAGGGATAGCGACAAGAACCTAGGTATCGAACAATGCATCAGAGGGAAAGATTTCGGCCAACCTGATCTAACACATGGCATATATGTATAAATAGAATGAAAAATATATGAGTAGACTAAAGTAATATATATATATATATATAATGATTCCTTAATAGTAAAAAAATACACAAAACGGTCAACAAAAAAAGTATTCAATCCTCTAAAAAGAAGTCCAACTCCAAGATCCAAAAACAAACAACAACTCTATGCGATGTCATGGACAAACTCCCACCATCTCACCACCATCTACCCAAAACCAGGTGACATGAACCTCACCACCTCACTGCAGCACCATGGATTTCTCTGTAGTGGAAGACATTCAAAGGTTTACGCACCACTGAGGAGGTGTGTAGGGTGTGATCTAATATTATAAGTAGGATACCACTCAGGTGTTCCATATCAAGCCTTTGAATAAAAATTCTTGTATTGTTATTTTAAATAAAACAAGGCATGATATGCAGTAATTATATTTTATAGAAAACATGGTAAACATTTCCTATTTTCAAAGATTTTAACAAAATAATTTATAACATGTATATCAAGGCTAACTGAAAAATCAAATAAATACAAAATAGAAGTAGTAGCATAGGCATCACTACCAAGGATACCTATAAGTCAGACTAGTAGACTACTCGTACCCTAAATAATCAAGTGCACAATCTAGTTCTGAGAACATAGTCCTAGGATGTAGAGTAATACCCCATGAGTAAACCTCCTAACAATATCAATATCCACCCCATAGAAAAATGGGTCTTGGAAACAGAGGAAATCCCCATGAGAAAACCTACTGATAATCACAAAACATAGATGAGGGCCTCAAGCTAAACCTTACATCTAAGTAACCAAGGTAACCCATGTGCTCATTTTAACAAATCAATTTCACTATTTCAAACATACCTGTATCCATTTCATTTATCAAAAACCATGGAAAACTAGTTCTCTTTAAAAATACTTTTTCAACACACACAAATAGTTATCCCAATTTAATAAATAAGTTTATAAAGAAAGAGAAATCGGGCTAATTGTCATAGGCTAGAGACTGAACAAACTACCTCAAATCATAAGCTGCAAATTCCCAAAATTAAATCTACTAATAAAGAAACCCAAAAACATGAGTTGAGACCCTATAATCCAATCATCATCATAAGATTTATCCCATTGGAAAAGAATAGGGTCAGTAGGGAAGAGGAAACCACATACCTCAAGAACAAAACCACTCCACACCATGAACAACAAAGTAATGAACTCCAGAATACGATCACACAATAGATATTGGAAGAGGAAAAGAGAAAACACTAACATAGATCAATAGATCCTGTAAGGCAACCCAAAGGTTCTACCATGATCATTAACAATGAAGAAGAGGAAGTATAACTTACATATAGAGATGCACCACAACTGCAATGAAGATGAAATGCTGATCAAATCGATCTTGAAGGAAATGTGTCTCCAAAAAACTTGGAGCAGAGCCTTGGTTTGAGATAATGGAAAACATATGGTGGAATGGGAACCAAAAACTTGAGTGACACCCTAAAATATCACTTATCAGGGAATTACATGATGTGAAACATCTATTCATGTTGTGAATTCCATGATATTTAAGTACACTGAAAAACCTATCACCTCAGATTAAAAATCCATTATTTAAAACATAAGTAATGTGGAACTGACATTCATGATGTGTCGCCTTTCACAATGTGGTTTATTTCAAAACTTGCACCCAACTACTATTACACATCATGTAACCTAGTTATATGGTCTGAAATCCTCCTTTATCCTGTAAAAAAAATTAGTTAATGTATAAATTCCATAAAATCTCTAAATTTATCATTATAGGTATCCTCCCAATTATTTCTCAGTCCTCTAAAGATAATGGGAAAAAGGAGAACCATGAAGAGGTCAGAAATGTACCTTATAGATGGATAATTGGATGTTACAAAATGAATCTTATTTCATGAGAAAGAAAACAAATATTTAAGCTCAAATTATATTATTAAAAATGGTAAATTTTCTTATGTGATTTCATTAATTTCAAAATGGAAGAATGGTTTTCATTATTTTGAAATCCCATACTGAGATTTGTTTCTCATCCCTGGTTTTCAAATGCTTTTCCCAGGGCCTAATGATGATTACTGACTATAGAAAGGTATAAAATTCCTCTATAAGGATTCAAATTTAATATAGTTAACATGTTTTGAATGGAACATGACTTTAAATTTAAGAATCCATTTTTGTGGGAAAAAATTTTATTGAGTGGAAGTGTCAACTTTATATTATAAGAGTTTGATATTTATATTTTTATTGTAATTCTATATAAATATAAAAATAAAATATCCTATAATTGTATTAAAGTTCAAACCATGTTATAAATTATTTAATTAGGGGTAATTTGAGTTACAAGTTTTTATAGTTGATATTAGATGAATGTTTTAGATAACATTATAAGTTAGGTTGTTTTTTCAAAAAGAAATTTAATAGATGATAATCTGTTCATTATATTATCCTGAAAAAACTTTGAGGGTTTCCATGTTTCTTCATATAATATTTGTTTATTTCAAAATCGTATTATATAGAGGAAACTGAGTAAATTAAGTGGAAAGTTATTTGGAAGATAATGATCTTTCGAATTAAGAACCTAAAATGGTTGGAATTGGAATAGAATAGTTTTACCAATGTTAAATCAGTTCACGTGGGATATTAATGGTGTTACCAATTCAAGATAGTTTCTAAACTCTATATAGAGAAATATGCCTATAGTGAAGAATTTCATGAAAAACTACTCTTTGAAAATTAGTGGAACTTTAGATCTTATGGTAAATAAAGGATGGATCAATGATTTGGAAAGGATATTCAAGAAAGATGATATTGATTCCATGGAGTGGAAAATATTTAAATTTATTTTCCATGAGAAGTATTTTCCTAAAATTATTCATCTTAGTACAAAAATATAATTGTTACAAGTGGATAAAAAGTTGGAGGAATATATTAACATATATAAATTAAATCTTAATAGATCAGCCATATATGTACAAAATTTTATTCTAGACCATAATATTAAAATAGAAAGGTTTTACTTTGGATCAAAACCCTGTTTGCAAAGATAGTTGGACTCTTTTGAATTCTAAATATATGAGAAATTTTTATTATTAATGAGAATTTTGATATGAAAACTTTTAACTTTTATTCCAATAAAGATAATAAATGGTCCATATGGACATAAATAAGAATATGTCCAATGAATAAATCCAAAGGTTACAAGTCTAAATTTATATCTTGTGATAATTGTGGTAAGAATTCTCTTGTATATAATCTTATGAAATATTGAATTTTTTATCGAGATGATATTCCAGGAAATTTAAATCATTATCGAAAATAAAAGAATCACGATAATGGTCATAAAAATAGATAAATAGACAATGAGGTGTTTTAAATGAAATAAGATGGGCCATAATGATGATGGGTGTCTGATAAAAATAATGAATTCTTGAAATCATCAATACTATAAGTATAAGGGTGTGTAAAAGATATTCTTGACTACTTAAGAAAATTATGGACTATCAATTGAAGTGGTGAAATGTAAATTAATTATTTACTTATATTATTTTAATTTCTTATTTGATCCAGGGTCTACACATTCATTTACATATAGGGAATTTTTTTGTAAAATAGAAATATTACATCAAGGGATGGAGAAATAAATTTCACTAAAAAATAGTGGAAGTATAAAGGAAAAATATTTATATTAATCTTCCTTTGATTATATGTGGAATTATTTTGTCAAAAAAAATCTATTTTTCATTCCCTTAGTTGATTTTGATGTTATTTTGAGTATGGATTTGGTTTCTATTTATCTTGATAAGATAGATTTCATATATAAGGAAGTTATATTCTATATTCAATATTATTGTTAATGTGTATATAAAAATGTTTTCATACCCACGATAACATATCAAGAAGATAAGAAAATTGTTAAATATGGCATCGAAATTAATCTGTCTCATATTGTTAAAAAGAGAAATGTTATTCAGAGTAGTGATGTGCATGTAGTAATTGAATATGTAGATGTATTTACTAATGATTTTTCTTGTTTTATTCCTAATCAGGAGGTTTAAATCATGGTTCAATTTTTTCAGAAAGCTAATCCAATTTCAAAAAACCCTTATTGAATATCTATTAGAGTTATTAGATTTGAAAAATAAATTACAGGAATTACTTCAAAATGGTTTTATTAATCATAGAACTTCACGTTGGGGTGATCATATTTTTTTTAAATGAGGATGGATAAATTAAGATTTATATTTTTTATAAGTCACTAAATAAAATTATTTTTAAGAACATGTATTTATTTACTCATATAGGATACTTGTTTGATTAGATTTAGGCTGTATAATATTTTTCAAATATTTATCTCAGATTTGGATATAATAAAAAAAAGTGAAGGAAAAAGTTATTTTAAATAGGAAATTTGATATTATATGTGTGTATTATGATTTTTTGGTTGTGAGATTTAGATTAACTAATTAAACCTCTATATTCATGGATATTATGAATAGATTTTTCCATGAGTATTTGGATAAATTATTGGTTGTGTTTTTTTGATGAAATTATGGTTTATTCTAAAATTTATGAGGATAAAGAAAGATAAATAGGGATTATTCTAAATACATTAAAATAAAATAATCTATATGTAAAATTTAGAAAATGATAATTTTGGTTATAATATATTTCCTTGGACATATTATCTATAAATATGGCATAACTATTAATTCAACTGAAAAGAAGGTGGTTTAAGAGAGTCAGAGACCCAAAAATGAACCTAATATTTGAATTTTTCTTTAATTAGTGGGTTACTACCTACAATTTATTAAAAAATTTGATTGGTTATTTATCTGTATAATTAATTTAAATTAAAAAGTAATTAAATTCATATAGCTATGGTAATCTGATGAATGTATTCCAAAATTAAAAATATTATTGGTTAATAATCCAATGTTATCATTTCCATATAGTAATTGCAGGTCGGTTATCTATAGGGATTCTTTATTGAAGGGATTTGGTTGTGAATTTATGTAATATGATAGGGTAGTAACATTTTCATCAGACAAATTAAAGACCGATGAAAAAAATTACCCTATTCATGATATTGAACTAGATACTATATTTTCTTATTTAAAAATTATGAGACCTATTTTATATTTGGTAAAATGTGAAATATATACTGACCAAAAAAATTTAGTATATATTCACTAAAAAATAGTTTAATAAGAGGTAGAGAAGATGGTTGTAACTGATAAATGATTATGATTACACAATTCACCATAATCTAAGTAAATAAAACAATGTATATGATCCCATGAGCCAAAAAATATATTTCTAGCTATGATACATTTGGAATATGATCCTCTAGTTATTGATTTAATGAATATTAGTATAGTCATTGTGTCTGTAGTAACCCCCTCTATTTTGGATCAAGTATCAGCTCAGTCATCCTTGTTAGATAGAATTATGTATGAAATGAAGGAAGTTTAAAGATTGAAAGAAATATTTTGTCTTGTAAAGATGGGTAAGTTTCATTAATTTAATTTTGAAAAATATTGTTTTATTATATTTGAAAATATGTTTAGTTTTATATATAATCCCTAGTTAAAAGTTTACTTTTTAAGTAAACCTCATAGCTCTCAGTTTTCTATTCATCATTTAAGTACTAATATGTAAAAATACCTTCAGGAATATTACTATTGGAATGTAATAAAAAAGGTTATAATGATTTCCCCAAGAAATTTCTAACTTTTGAACATGTTAAAGTTGAGAAAAAAAAACAATCAAAGGATATGCTTTATCCATTTCGAGTGCCTGGAAGGAAATGGGGAATATATCTTTGGATTTCATAGTGGGATTACCAAATAAATATCTACGTAATAATTCAATTTGGATTATAATTATTTTTTTACTAAATCATTGAATTTTATGCCTATTCAAGATACAATGACATTGAATAACCTTACTATAATGTATCTTAAAGATATAGTAATATTAAATTCATTCCCTCTATCTATTATATCTAATAATGATCTTAGAATTTCATTAAATTTGTGGAAGGGACTTTATAAATAGATGGTTATTGGTTTATGTTTGAGTACATAATTTCATCTTCAATATGATTGATAGATGGAGTGAGAAGTTTAGAAATTGGATAATATTATTTCAATTATCCCACTAGATTAAAATGGAATTTGTTATTTATATCTCTCTTTAGTATTTTTTTGTAATAGAAATTTTCATTCCAGCATATAGATGGAACCTTTTTGAGTAATTATATATAATGTGGTGTCAGTCTTCAACATGTTTGGAACAATTTAGTGATATAATTTTTTGGGGGTAGTAATTGTTTTATAAATGGCTTCCATGTTAAATATAATCTATCAATTCTTTTAGGTAGCTCAAATTAGGAATATGGTTTATTCAAATGATAGGATAAAAATCCTTTTATTTGAGGTATGTGATCACAAATTTCTTAAAATACCAATTTTGAAATTTGTTTTGTGATTTGGAAAAAATGAAATTTATGACCATGGATTATAAGCCCATATGAAATTATAGAAATGGTGTGATCAGTTTCTTATAAACTAGGTTATCCAATATGTTTCTCTCTGGTACATGATGAGTTTCATGTTTCTTTGTTAATGAAATATGTACTTGATTTGTCTCATGTTTTTATCCCTAAGATAGTATAATTTTAAGAGAATATTTCTTATGAGGAAAATATAGTTAAGATCATAGATTATAGAGATCAAGTTTTATGGAATATGATAACTAACCTAATTAATGTTTTTTTGAAGAATAACTTGATAGAGGAAGTGACATGGGAACCTAAGAAGCCTAGGAGGAAAAAATATACCCACCTGTTTAAGTGATGAATAAAATTACAAGGATATAATTTCATTAAGTGGGGAAGAATGTGAAAAACTGAATAATTTTAACAATAAATAAATTTAATGTCATAGTAGTATTCATGGTTATATTTTAGGGATTCATATTCACTATAATAATTTCAAGTAATTTTTTAATAGAAAAAGAAATAGTTTTCGTATAAATAAAGTGTTTTCCACATAATATATAGTTTTATTGGAAAGTTAAATTTCTAATTTTTATATACTGAATTATAAAAAAATCTAATTCATTATTTATATTATAATATATAATATTTATAATGGTGATTTGTTTTTTGTTTTTATTAAAATATTAATTTTTGATTGAATAATGAGAAATACCAATTTTTTTAAATCTATCAATTATTTTCAGGTATTTTAAATTCCCCATTATATTTTGGATTGTGTTTAATGTAAAATTAGTCCCATTTTATAAAAAAATAAGTTAATTATTTCCATATGATTCAAAATTATTCTTGATTTTAGCGTAAATTCATTTTTAGGCATAAACCACATTTTTTTCAAATGAAGTATTTTTCATTGTGTTTCTCATGATTATAATAAAGTTAATTTCATCAAATTATAAAAAAATAATCTTTAAAAATGGATTTATTATTTATATTTAGGAGTTTAAATTTTATTAAAGAGTTCAATTTTATTTTTGGTCCCAATGTAAAGTAACCACGTTAAAAATTAAATCATTGTAAATTGTAAAATGAGTTAATTAAGGATAAAACTATGTGATAAGGTAATATGATCTCCTATTAAATATTATAGGACGATATTATTTTTACCATTATAATATTAGTTTATATTTTGGATAGTTTTTGATCCATTTTCCCTAAAAAATTACTTTATATTATTTTTTTACTTTAAAAATATACAGGAGTGCCACTCAAGTCACTTAAAAAAGGGAATCCCATATCCTCTCTCATTCACATAAATTTGACCATTTATCTTGAAAAATACCTCCTAAAATAATTTTAAAACACCACTATTTATTTATTCGAGGTCATGGTATCACCATAAGACCAACCTAAGAAGGTTTACAGTGTACGATAGTAGAGGTCTTCCAAAGAATAGGTATCATTATTTACCGAGTGTTTCATTTTTATTTCTTATTATAACTCATTTAATTATTCTTTATCCATGATGAAATAATAAAATAATCATATTAAATATAAGTAAATGTTATTATGGTTATGTTAAAACCATTAATCATCTTGACTTCCATTTTATAGGAAATGAAAACATCCCACATGAATATATGTGGAATATCAACAAAATGAAGTGATGTGTTTAATTTAAAATAACAACATCACAAGGCTAGTTATTTTGATTAATTTAATGAATATATATGATTATCATGGAATAATTATGATTTTTTAAAGATAATATATTACTTAACTTATTACCCTTCTTTCTCTTAGAAAATGATAATGTCGCTCATGTGTACGTATGGACTACCACCACCATGAAGTAATGTGATTCATTTTTCAGGTCTACTGACCATTTGACCAATTATATTAAACTTATTTACCTTTAAATATTAATAACATTATTATCATGGTTCGGGTCAAAGTAGTGTTTTTCGGTGTTACATGTGTTCATTTTAAAAATAATTTCCAACACATATGGGATTTCTTGATTTATAAACCATATATCATATTTAAAATTAAGTGGGACAATATATTATAATAAATAAAAATTTAATTTAGCCTCAATGGTTAAAATACATAGTATAGAAAACTTCTCAGCTTAATAAAAACCAAAATGATAAAAGTGGGGAAAAATAAAAGTTAAGGAACATGATTTTAAAAAAGAACTTAATTTAATTTCTTTTGAGGTTTTTAAAAACCATAAATATCCTTTAATATATTTTTTTTAGATTTTTGGGAGATCATGTGGTAAGGGAGACCTACCAATGGTGTTTACATTTTGTTATTTACAATAATGCTACTTTATCTCCTCTATAAAAAGGCATTCACTTTTCTCCTTCCTCACACCTATCAAGATATTTTAATCATAAAAAATATGCCCAAATAAGCCCCCAAAATCTATCATATTATATAAGAATCATAACTTCGGGCATATATCCAACCAAGGAATCACTTTAGTGTGAACCAGAAGGAGCTACCTAAAAAATAGGTAACGTTTTTCAACATGCATTTCCGTTTTATTTTTTTCACAACCCATTCAGTTATTCCAATTCCATGATTATATAGTAAAATCAGTATAATAAATATACTAATATTTTGTTATTATAATGGTTATACATACACCTACACAAATCTATATAAAATTGGTAATTAACTTAGCATTCTTTTATTGAACGAACTACCACCTTGAAAAATGATGTTGTTCATTTTTTTCATTACCACCTCTCATGGTTGGGAATTATGAAAGAAAAAATGTTTTTATTTGATATATACGATTTATATGATGTATTTATTCTTCTATAATTATTATATAACATGTAAATTCATGCATTCCATTTTTTAAAATAAGATAACTTCATTCGTGGGCGTGTGGACTACCGCCTCCTCAAAGAAATGTGATTTGTTCACACTTTTCATAGAATATATTAAGGATGGTTTTAAAGAATTTATATGTTATATATGACATAATAATTCTACTATAATTCTATTATATATATACATATATATAATTTACTTTATTTCTTTCAATATGACAATAAAATGGAAATATCGATCATGCATACGTACGGCCTATAGTCTCCATGAACGGTGTCTTCCATTTCATAAATATATGTTTTATAGATTGTTATAAATAATTATATATTGATTATATATCATATTTAGATCATGTTTTATGATTTTTAAATAATTAGATAATGATATAATTAATAGGATAAAAATAACATGTCAAAAAATATATGAAAAACAAAATAAGTATTACTCGGAATGTAACTTTAATGTGAAATTGTTAATAAATGGGTAATATAATGTGAAATCCCAGACCAGGATTCAACAAAATAGGTGCCGCAAGCCTAATGGGTCACATGGACTCAATCATATCTCCCTAAATTCCAGAGGATACTGACTAGCAGTGATGGACTAGGGTGTGCCTATGGGGATACTATGCCCTCATTAGCAAAGTGTAGCTGAACAGTTAAATATAAACTAATGTAAATTGCGGAATCAATATAATAAAACAGATGGAACAATGGAAAAATATATACAATGATAACAATAACTAAAATAACTGGAATAATATATAATAACTAATGATGATATGTGATGTATCTAGAAAAATGGAAAACATGGCTATAATACATTAGGAATAACATGCTCCAAAAAAGTATAATGTAGATCACAATATTATCCCAATCATACTGAGCTCTATCCCGGTTGTATTTTATCATGATATATCCTAAATAGAAAGAAATCAAATGTTAAATGTTTTGTTCTTCCCTTTGTCAACTCCTGCCACCATGTAATCTACATGGGGTACTAAACAACGCTTGAAGAGGGTGCAACATAAATATCAGTGAGCCACCACCATTGGTGTCTATAACAATTGTCCCTTGTAATGGATATTTAACATTGTAAAATCATGTATATATATAAAATAAAATAGTACAGTGTAACAAAAGAACCATGTACCTACTTCAACCCTAGGATGGCATCTGAAAATTTAACTAGTTCGTTAATTATGTAATTATTAATTTATTTTGTTAAGTCATGTGAGTAATAGTTAACACTGAACTCACCTCGTGATAGTATAGATTGTGAAGGTTCCATGATGTAACAGGGCAACCATGATTAATGATATTTAATAATGAAGTTCCAAGATAATGACCATGTAAATGTAGACCACATGGGATTCTAACTCATTTGTATCTAAGTCTAGCTTAGGGGTAAGTGTGTATCCTAAGGATTGTGTTCCAAGTCATTCTACAATAAGGTTCATACTGAATACAAAGTTATTATACAAGGTAAAATGGGGATAAGCAGTGACCGGTCCCTATGGGTGGTAACCATGGAACCAACATTTCAATGCAGGGTCTATGGAGAAAATCCAAGGAATCCTCTAATACTATGTGAGGGATCCTACTGTGTCATATTGGGTATCCGATAATAGAAAAGGATTGGGATCTTAGTGGTTCTTAACTAAAGAAATACGTATCCTTGAATCAGAATGGGGATCCTGAGTGGTCAAGGCATTCCCCAATATGAATCCAAGGCGAGCTCGCATCAGGACACTCCTGTTTAATAATGAATTCATGTATATGATTTCAATTGGTTTAGGACTTGTCTTTCATTAGTGTTAATAGTCTAAGTATAATGCAACCCTTTAATCAAGTCATAATTAATATATAAGTTCATTTCTATCAATCCTTTCTTTCCATTAGTATTCTAATGCCAAGTAGCATACAACCTTTATTAAATCCATTTACGGAATATTCTATAATTAAGGTCCATTTGGATACCTTCCATCAATGTGGTAAGGGGTGTCATAGACATGCAACCTATTATTTATTTACATTTAATCTTGTCAAGTCATATACATAGTATACTTGTCAATTCCCTTTTCATATTTTTTTATCAATTGAAGAACATACATTAGGTGGGTCAAGTGGTGAGAATACATGGAAATTTCCATAATAAAATTCACAATATAAATCAACCCATTTAATATAGAAAATAATACCCTTATAAGGTTCAAGCCAAGTCACACCCGAATAGTGGCTTAAACCTGTCAAATAATAAAAAAACAATAATAGAATAATATCCTACATGGGATGGATGGAGTTTTGGGCACAATCACCAACAATTAATCACATATATGGAAAGATAAAAACCATACGGTTCTAATGATTATTATAATGGAATATCCTCCTCCAATTTCCCGAAGGCCTTCATTTTTTATTGATTTTTGATAATACACCTTTCAAGGGGTGAGGTGGAACCCTTACAAGGCCAGTAGGTGTAAGTATTAAAAGGCCAGTAGGCCTTAGAGTAATTCATTTTCCCTTAGGCTTCAAACATAACATACAACCCAGACTAACTACTTCGAACTACTCCTCCCCAACATCTTCATCGTGAAATCATCTCTCCACCTTCGCATGTCTTTTAGTCTAGGAATTCTAGTGCATGCATAGGCTTCTCCTACTAGAAGGTTCCATACCCTCTCATTTAGTAAATGAGACTCGATGAAATTTGTGGGCCACACACAACAATTCCAAAATCAATTAACTTGAGAGATGAGTAATAGACCTCCCACCATAAGGTTATATGATCATTATCATCTAATATTAGACTCTAATTCAGCTTAGAATGAATCATATCTATGAAAATGGGGGAAATGATCACACCTAGATAACTAGGTCGAGAGAAATATAAGAGAAGAATATATAAAAGGACTCAAGTACTTACCATTGCGCATCCAATGTGTTGAACAAAAGCCCAATCAGATCCCATACAAAGAAGATCATTCAACCCCTACCTTAGGGATTTAAAGTGCCCCAAAATAATCGACATGTAGGTAAATCCCATAGGAATTTAGAATAAGAGTAAGGAATAATCTTAATTAGATCATTAAGGGAAAAATGGTAAAATTTCCCACAAAATAGCATGTGCATGGTTTGTCTACATGGTTTTCCAAACTATGTGTAAACCATGCATAGGTACCTGTGAAAAAGGGGAATCACATAGTTATACCTAACGTTTAGGGAAACAATGTTCCAACTGTGCATTAAGGCTCTATCCAAAAACATGCCACCCATGTGGTTTTCTCTAACCATGCATCCTTCCCACAAAGTTTACTATAAACCATGCATCATGATTTTTTTTCTAAAAAGTTATTATCTAGGCTTCGAACAACCCCCCAAAAACCCTCAGAACCTTTAACAACTCAATAGGATTCCAATTTAGGTCCAAAATAATGAATTTGACTGAAATTTAAAGGATCCATATGTGATTGAAAATAAATGTTCTTACAATCTTCCACCTTAAAAGAACTTATACCTAAGTTCACCTTCCAAGAGTGGAGAGACGCATTTTAAGAATAACTCTAGAAACTGGGCATGTATGTTGGATTCCCTCTCCCAAGTACTTTCCTACACATGGTCATGGTACCATAGCACCATCACCAGAGGGACAGACCGGCCTTAGGTATCCTTTAAGATCTTTTCATCAATGTGTACTGGATACTCCTCAAAGGTATCATTGGCATCTAACTCAACTTCCTCGGAATCAATGGTATGAGATTGGTCAGCATGATACTAGAGAATATATGAGACATGGAAGATGTAATGCATTGAATGGTCCCACTAAGGTACTGTAAATTGATAGGATACCGCCATAACTCTGTCTGGGATCCAAAACATCTCTACATAAGGAGGTGATAGCTTCCCTATCTTTTGTAACCATTTATTCCCTATCATGGGCAATACCTGAAGGAAATTATGATCCCCAACCTTGAACTCTAGAGGTAGTCAATGAATATTGTCATAAAATTTATGTCTTGACTGATTAGTAGTCATAAGCTTTCTGATTAGCTAAATTTTCATTGAAGTCTCCTGAATGAGATGAGGACCGAGTAGGGAAGCCTCACTTGCCTCCATCTAGTATAGAGGTGAACAAAACGCCCTACCATAAAAGTCCTCAAAAGTATCCATCTGAATTTTTTCCTACAATATTTTATTATAGGATAACTAAATAAGAGGGATATTATTTTCCCATGATCCACCAAAATAAAGGGCACATTTTTGGAGCATATTCTCTATAACTTGTATTGTATGTTCTGATTTTCTAATAGTCTATGGGTGAAAATATGTTATTTGAATCACATGTGTTCCAAAAGACTTCTGAAATCCCTTCTAGAACTGTAATGTGAAATGAGTGTCCCTATATAAAATTATTGTGTGAGGGACCCCATATAGTCATATGATCTCACAGACATGCAATCTTCCTAGATCATCAACTGGGAAAGTCTCCCGAGTAGGAATGAAGTGGGCTAATTTCGTCATTCTGTCAATGAAAACCCATACAGTGTTGCTACCTCTAGGATACCTAGGTAACTATACTACTAATTACATAGAAACATATTCCCATTTATATTATAGGACTAAAATTGGTTGTAACAAAACTGTAGGTCTGTTGTGCTTTGCCTTTACTTACAGATAGGTGGAACACCTAGTGATAAATCATGTTATCTGAAGGTTCATCTTAGGCCCCCAACACTAGAGTCGCATGTCTCGATTAATCTTTGAGTTTCCTTGATGAACTACACAGAGATAATCATGGGACTCTTTCATCAACTCCTATCTCATATATTAAGGAACCCAGACACTTCCATTAATATATAGGATATCACCTTTATCCACAGACCAATTTAGAGGCAGTTTATCTCCTGATATACTCTCAAGGAGAATCAATCCTTCAGGATCTGAAAACTGTCTACTCTTCACCTTCTCAAGGAGGGAAGAGGTAACATCCAAAGATGAGAGATAAGACTTCTCATACTATCATGAAACTCCAAATATAGTTATGAAAAAATGGACATTAACTTCCATTCATCACTACCTTCTCGTATGTAATGTGTTTGAGTTTTCCGAATCAGTGCAACTACAACCACATTTCCCTTCCCAGTAATATAGGAAAGACCAAAATCAAAGGATTTTATATATTCAACCCATATCCATTGTCTGAGGTTCAATTAATTTAGATTAAAGATATATTTTAGGCTCTTATGGTTCTTTTTCACCACAAAGTGCTCACCCAAAAGATAGTTTATCTAGTAATGTAAGGCATGGAAAACTACTTCCAACTCAAGTTCATGCATTGGGTAATTTCTTTCATGAGGCCTAAACTGGTGAGATCTATACGCAATGACTCTATCCTCCTACATCAGTACTACTCTTAGTCCTATTCCAAGTGATTCACAAAAGATGGTGTAATAACTTCTACGCTCTGGAAGAATTTGAATAGGTTCTGATACATGCCTCCTTTTTAACTTCTAAAAGGCTTTATCACATGATTCTAATCATAGGAACCTAACACCATTCTTCGTAAGGCTAGTAAGAGGTGAAGAAAGATGTGAGAATTATAGTATGAAATGACTGTAATATCCATCCATCCCCAAGAAACTACGTATATCAAACACTCTTTTGGGATTATCCTAGGAAACTATAGTACTAACCTTTTCTAGGTAAACATATATTCATGGTTCTGAGATAATATGACCCAAGAAGTGAACTTTTTCGATCCATATGTGGCACTTATTAAGCTTTTCATAAAGCTGATGCTCTCCTAGTGTACATAGAATTATCTCAATATGATTGTCATGGTATCTATGAGTGTGATAATACACCAACATTTCATCCACAAAGAACATCCAAAGGGAATCCAAATAGGGTTGGAACACCCTATTCATGAGATCCATGAAAATGGTAGGCCTGTTTGTTAGATCGAATGACATAACTAGGTACTCATATAAACCATAACTGCTAAAAAAATCTATATGAGGTATGTCAGATTGTCTAACTCGCACTTGATGATATCCCAAACTCAGTTCAATCATAGAGAATAACCTAGCTCCTTGTAGCTGGTCAAAGAGATCAACTATTCGATGAAGTGGATACCAGTTCTTGACCTTAATCTAGTTCAACCGTATGTAATCCACACATAAAAGTATGGTTACATCCACCTTATTGGAAAAAAAGAATGAGTAAACCCCAAGGGGATGTATTGGGTCATGTAAGACCTTTGGCCTCTAAATACTCTATCTATCGCTTGTGCAACAGATGCTCTTTAGGTGTCATTACGTACAGAAGAATTGACACTAGAGCATCTCCCAGAACAAGCTTGATTATAAAATCTACCTCTCTCTCAAAATGTAGTCTAGAAAAATCATGAGGAAAGACATCCCTAAAATGATATACTACTAGAAGAAAATTATATTGATGTAAACCAAGATCCTCTATAAAGAGATTTTCAATATGGGAAATCACTCCACCTAGTCAATGATGCTCTGGTCCCCCTCAACTAGCTTGGACATCCTGATCACACTTATGTGGATAATTGATGCACTCTGTTGATGTAAACCCTACCATGTGATGATATAAGTCTACAAAATCAAGATATTGAACAAACCAATCAATCCCAAGAATGACATAGATGTCAATCATCTTAAGAACGAAGTGGTTTCATATGAAGGGGTAATTTCCTACCTCAAGGGGATGGTCCCTACACTACCATATTCCCTCTCTTCGTACCCTTAATAGAATATCTAAGGACATTACACTATAGTAATATTTTATAAACAACTAAACATTTTCCACTGTAGATATTGAGATAAAAGAGTTTGAATCACCTATATCAAATAAAGTAGATACTATAGTTGATGCTCTAAGAATAGTACCTTGTATTATAGATGGTCCCATAGCCTAATCCTAAGGTATGATATGTAGTGTATGCAACTAACATGATATGTATCCCTATGAAACTGATGGACCACCATTATCATAACAGATCTTCTAGAGATGATGATGATCATGGTTCTGGCTATCCCAACCCACGACCTACTCCTCATGAAGTCATTTTGGTGCTACTCCAATTCCCCACCTAACATGGTTCAAATGAATTCACTCCTGATGGTGGAGCTGGCACAGATCCTTTTCCACTTGAAGCTAGTGGAAAGGCCTTACAAAATCTCTGATGATGCCCCATACGGCCACAAGTCCATCACTCCATTGGGTCTCTATCACACTGAGGTTTTAAATTCCCATTTCATACAAACAAATGACACACTAAATACATATCAAAATAGTTACTTTGGTTGTCACTTCCCTAATGAGAGACCTCATGATAACACTTCCTACCATAGGAATAACTACTGAAATGACGCAGCACTAGTTCTCTATGATCGGTAGTATTTTTTTCCCATATGTTCCACTCAGTGATAAGATCATAATTGACTATTGTAGAGACATTAGGTAGGATAAAGACATTCAACTACATATGAATAGCATACTAGATCTCATCCTTGAAACTTCTAGCACATGAAAGATCATCACTAGCTAGAAGCGGTCAAAAGTGCTGAAACTTTGTGAAATGCATTTAATATTCCATAACTGACATAGAACCCTAGTCTAGATGCATGAACTCTCTAGATTTTTCATCTCTCAGCATCTAAGGAAAGAACTAATCAACGAATTTAGTCTGTAAATCAACCCATAACATGCCCTGATGATGACCAACCTGGGTAACCACATCCCACCCACATTTGGAAGAATCACAAAACATGTATGCTGCAAGTTTGAATCTCCAATCTTGAGGTTTTTTCAAATTCTCACAGACACATAATGTGGCCTCTAGAAAAGACATATAATATTGATGACTTCCATCCCCTAAGAAAGTAGGAGAATGCTGCTACTGGAACTCATGATTCAGATCAGACATCATAGGTGCAAGCCGTGGAGCACTATTTCTGGAATATTTCAGATGTAGGAAAATATCAAAAACATGGGAATCAATTCCCAAATCAGGTAAAATAGGTGGGTCCTCCAATGGAACTCCAGGTAGTAAGACAGGAAGCTCAGGTCCATCTATGTCTGGAGAATGTTTGTTTGCATCTTCCTGGCATACGATACATGGACATCATGGAAGAATTGGTCTACAAATGTCATGAAAATTCATTAGGACAAGATTAATCATAAAGATAACATCACTAGATTAATTTAAATTTAATAAAACTCACTACCCAAGTCATACTACCCCAACTACCTACTTAGACATCCAGGTACAATTAAGATATCAAGTATATGTTTCATTTAATTTTAAATTTAATTACCAGGTTCACTCCTTTACTTTTCATAAACATGACAATGTGGGATAAGTATGTGAAACCATTTTATATTATAATTCATGTTTCACTTTATAATTGATAACTATTCCTATTGAGGTAGTTCCCATACACCTCATAAATGAAAATAACACCAATTTATTTATAACATAATGTCTTGACTCAGTAAATTACTCATCCAAACCTATGAGGGATCATACACCTTAGGAATTCAGATAGGAAATCACTTAATCACAACTAAGAATATTACAAGCATAAGCTTTCCATCATAGAATTCTAAATAATTAAAAGTATATAATTCTATAAAAAGTAGAAAAATCAACCTATATGGAATGGAAATATTAATTACAAGTGAATTATAGGATCCTAATATAATGCATGTAACAATGAACCTTTCACTCATATAATTGGTCCAAGGACGAAATTGAATATGAGTTAGAACAATAATCAACAACACAACACAATATGTATGTCACCCAATAGTGAAATAATTCCAATTATAATAGGAAAAATAGAATAACAATTATATTTTTGGTAACATGGTTTTTACCCCAAACCTAGGTTCACGACATCCAAAAACATCTTATAAACAAGTCCCAAGTGTTCCTAATCTCCAATCTATTATCTCGAAATAGTAAAATAAGAAAATAACTTGCCTTTGATACAAATTGTTGATGTATCATACTCGGATTCCACTAAATAGATTTCCTGAGCATGGTGGCCCACATGGCCTCAAGCGCATCTCCCTAAATGAAATAGGCTACCGACTATTAGTGAGGCCCTAGGGTGTATACGTGGGAATATTATACCCTCTTTAGAAAAATTTATCATAGAAGATAAATATAAACTAAGGTAAATAGCGGAATCAATATAAGTAAATATATGGAACAATAGAAAAATAGAGACAATGATAACAATTACTGAAATAACTGGAATAACAAACAAAAAATGATGAAGATATGTCATGTTTCTAGGAAACTGGAAAACTTGGATACAAGACAGTATGCATAACATGAAACAAAAAAGTATAATGGAAATAAAAAGTTTTCCCCAAGCATCCTGATCTCTAGTTCAGTCATCTTATATTAATATCCATCTTAAATTTCAATAAATCAAGTGTTCGAATTTGTACACATACCTTTGTCAACTCATACAACCATGTAATTTACTCTAGGTACCAAACGACACCCAGAAAGGGTGTGAGATAAATCATAGTGGGCCACCACCAATGGTGTCTATAAAATTTGGCCAATGTAATGGAAATGTAACATTTTGCAATCATGCATATATATAAAGAAAACAGTACAATATAACTAGATACCCATGAACCAGTTTCATCCCGAAACTGGTGTCTGGACATGTAACTAGTCCATTAATTAAGTAGTTACCAATTTATGTTCGTAGTTTAAGTGAGGCATATCCATCACTGACATCACCTCATGATAGTATAGATAGTGAATGATCCAAGATGTAACAAGGAAACCATGATTAATGATATTTAATAATGGAGTTCCAACGTAATGACCAAGACAACCTAGAACTAATGGGCCACTAAATTAGTATTATCAAAGTCTAGCTAAGGGTTAATAGTGTAATCCAATGATCATGTTCCAAGGAATTCCGCAATAAGGTTCCTACCGAATCCAAGGTGATCATCCAAGTTAAAATGGGGCTAAGCAGTGACAGGGCCCTATGGGCTGTAACCGTGGAACCTACTTGTCAATGTTGGATCCAAGGTGTGTATCCAAGGAATCCTGTAATACTATGTGAGGGATCCTATCGTTTCAAACTAAGAATCCAATAATAGACAAGGATTGGGATCCTGGTGGGTCTCTACCAAAGAAAGTTGTATCCTTGAATTGGAATGGGGTTCCTGATTGCTGAAGACATTCCCCGATAAGAATCCATGGTGATATCGAGTTAGGACACTCCTATTTAATAATTAAGTCAAATATATAATTTCAATTTGTTCATGCCTTTCCATTTTTTAGTGTGAATAGTCCAAGTATCATAAAACCATTTAATCAAGTCATAATTAATCGATAAGTCCATTTGGTTCAAGCCTTTCTGTTCATTAGTGTGACAAGGGAAAGTAGCATGCAACCTTTATTAATTTCATTTAAGGCATATTAAATAATTAAGGTACATTCTGATACCTTCAATTAATGTTGTAAGGGGTTCTATGGACATGCAGCCTATTATTTATTTACATTTAATCCAGTCAAGTCATATAATTAGTATACTTTCCAAATTCAATTTCATATTTAATTATCAATTGAAGCACCTAACACAGGCTAGCCAAGTAGTGAGCATACATTGTACCTTCCATCATATAATTTATAATATAAGTCAAGACATTAAATAAAAAAATATTACCCTTATAATGGTAAAGCTAATTCACACCCGAATGGTGGCTCAAGCATGTCAAATACTAAAAAACTAATTATGGACCAACATCATACATGGAAAGGATGAAGTTGTGGGAATAATCACCAAAAATTAATCACATATATGGAAAGAGAATAACCATATGGTTGTAATGATTATAATCAGGGAATATGAAATCATTAAACGACACCTAATGAAATTAGAGGGGGCCACATGAAAATTAAAAAATCAGCGAACTTGAGAGATAATTTATAGACCACCCACATTTTGGTTGTACAATCCTTCTCCTATGATATCATCCTCTAATTCAGCTTATAGTTGAGTAGATATTATAAAATATTAAAAACATTCACACCTCTATAGCTTGGTCGAGAGAAAGAGAGGAGAAGAATGGCTAAAAAGGAATCGAGTACTTACCATTGTGCATCCAACATGACAAAAAAATGGTTGATCGGATCTCAGATGAAGGATATCCTTCAATCCCTACCTTAGGCCTTTAAAGAGCTAAAAAATGAGATAAAAATAGGTTAATTCCACGGGAATTAATATTTGGAGAAATGAAGAATCTTAATTAGACCATTAAGGGTAAAATGGTAAAATTACCCATAGAATTTCCGATGTATGATTTGTTCACACGATTTACCAAACTGTTTTCAAACCATGTACGAGTAACTGGGAAAATGGGAACACTAATGGTTAGACAACACGGTTAGTTAAACTGTGTACCAACTATGTGGTAAGGATCTATCCAAAAAACATGCAACCTGTATAGTTTTCTCTAATTGTGAGGCCTTCCAATACGGTTTACTATAAACCATGCATCAGGGCTATTTTTTCCTAAAAGATGTGTTCCGAGCTCTGAACAAGCCCTAGAAACCATCATAACCTTTAATAACTAATTTTTCATACAATTTAGGTCCCAAATAAATAATTAGACTGAAATATAAAGGATCCATTCCAAATTGAAGAACTAAGTTCTTACTTATAATGTTATAATGAAATAATATAGTATAATATATAATAGTAATTTTATCTGGTAGATTTAGATTAAACTTATACTTATTATAAATGAAGCTTAACATGTATGAATAAAGTCAAGACTTAAGATATTGGTTTTTTCATCTCACTTGTATTTCTGTGAGATATATACTATATTCACCACTTATTCATATTGTGTGGTGTATATACTACCCTATTAAATTTTATATCATTAATTTAATTTATTTCATGATATTAAAAGTTTAAGTTTATGTTATTCTTTCATGGGGTTTATGGTCTAAAAGTTACCTAATAGGTAAAGTAATTGTTTTTCAATTTTCCTTCTTTGAGACATGTGTAATGTTATGAACTTATAGTCTTTTATGAGGTCTATATACTACCCTTCACAAATATACTTATTTTAATGATATTATAATCTTAATTTAAGGATATTATTTCATGGGTATTATGACTCGAATGTTTCAAAGTGGTATAGGACACTTTGAAATGTTAAATGATTATTTTCCTCATGAATTGTATTAAATGATCATTAAAAATTATTTTCCATATAAGATGACATAATTTTATTTATTTTATGATTTACTGGGGTTATTATCCAAGGATTCCATTCATATTATTTCTATTAATGGTTTATGATTTTTTAAAAATTTTGTTTATAAGACCTATTTCCCTTCCATAGGTTATAACATGATAAAATGATTAAGAAACTCACTTCCTTTCATGAGTTATTCTAGGATGAAATGATCATTAAAACTATATCTTTTCAATAGGTTTTGTTATGATTAAATGTTTATTATACCCATTTCATTTCATAGGCTATGATATGAGGTTTATGAAAACCATCCCTTTTATGGGTCATGATATGAATACAATTTTATTATATTGTAGCACATGAATGTATGATTTTTTTTATATGATGGGTTGGATCTATATCACACTCTAATTCAATGGGTAATTATAAATGTTTTATGATATCAAAGGGTACACAAGAGGGAATCACAAAACCAAAATAAGAGGGTACATGAGAGGGAATCCCAAGACTAAATCAACAGGGTACACAGGAGGGAATCCCAAGACTGAAATAGGAGGGTACACATGAGGGAATCCCAAGCCTAAAATAAGAGGTTCCAATGGAGGGAATCCCAATATCAAAACAAGAGTGTGGAAGAGATGGAATCCCAATAAAAACAATAGGGTACATGGGAGGTCATCCCAATCCCAAAATAATAGGGTGCATGGGACAGAAAACAAAGCCTAAAGTTGGTAAACTATTGATTAGTCTAGGACTAACATGTTGTAAAGGTCTTGGTAGGAATCATTAACAATGTATTTTATATGCTTTTCTATATTCCATAATTCCATTTCTTATTTCATTATTCTGATTTCTTGTGTTATTCTCCTGATTACCATATTATTTGTGTCTTATGAACATCCAATAATTATTTCATGACTCTTTATTATTATAACGACCCTGATTTTTATCACATAGTTATTACATCATTTTAAGGATAAAAAACATAAAATATTTACACAACTTGGATCCAAAGGTTTAGTGTCTTGAAAAAATTAGAACCATACCTAATTTTTTCATAATAAAACATAATCATTTATTTAATTATTTCTTATCTGGATTCTTATTGTCCCATGTGTTCTCCTTAATACAAGTATACCCCTAAGGATGTACATCAATAGAATGGGTCAGCTAAAATCCCAATAAGAGGATTAATAAGAGACATTAAACATGGGTGATCATAACCATCATCATCATAACATAATAAAAGTATCACAATCATAAACATAATAGGAAACATTACATAAAGGCATGGAATGTGGCAATGCATAAAAATGAAACATCAAGTTTTAGTGGTCAAATACCATGCATAGTTGTGAAAAATTATAGCATCTTGTTCATGAACATTTAACTATATTTCATTATATTTATCACATTAACCAAGTAATTTTAGTTCTGTATAATTTTGGTTACACATGTCACATCATTACATTTACATGCGTTGTATAATTCTGGGCACACACGTCTCATCATAACATTTACATTATCATGCATCCCACATAGAATGTATATCAATCTTGTAAAAATATAAATCCATGGAAATTAATGGGTTTCATTTCATAAATTATAAATTCATAAACTTTTGATATCTCAAAAATGGAATAAGATCACGTGTATCAATCTTTATTGAAGAAAAAACAATCTCATGAGAAGTAAAAGATATGTTTTTTAGAAAGAATTGTTCTTTTGTGAAAATATTATCATTTTTCATAATAAAAAATTGGAAACATATATATCCCATTAAATAAAATAAAAGGAAAAAAAATTATTTTTATAGAAAAATAAAGGAACATCCATACTGAAAATGGAGTGAAAGGGAGAAAACCCAAAGAAAGAGAGTTGGGTTCAAGAATCCCCTTACCGTATGTCTAAATGATTTATTCACATAAATATCCTATATAATAAAATTAAATTTATTAATTTACAATAAAAACATTTTATAGAAACATTTTTTCATTATAGTTTAATTAAGTTCATTTATGATCTTTTTTATGCGTTATAGAGATCAATTTTATCATTCGGGAGTGTTAGTTTTCTTGGTTTTCATGATTGGTTTACCGGTATATGAATATGGAAGTTTATGTAAAATCAAAATGATTCTAAAGAATTGAAATTATATTTTATTAATGGACATACATAATTTTATTTGTTTTTGTATTTAATTCGGTTAGACGGTATGAGTATTAATCATTAAATAATTAGTTAATTAAAATTATTTAATTTATTTGGTGGATTTTATGACCATCACGAACTCATATCATTTAATTTAATATCCTATTTATATATTTGTTCCAAAACATTATGTAACTTATAATATGTATAATAAAATATTATTTAACAATAATTATGGTTTTACAACCAGACTTGAAGGTGAAAGTGAAAAATGAAAACGCATCCCCATGGTGGCGATAAATCGACACACTAGGGATGATATTTCCATTTTTAAAATAAAAAGAAAAGGTAAGAGAATAGAAGATGAATTACTTCATTAAAATAATAAAATTCTAATATATAGAAGTTAATGGATTTATCATGACGCTTGTATAGGTGTAGGTTAGGAGAGGAAAATAAAATAAATGAAAGTGAAAAGAAATTAAAAGAAAAAGAAAGAGGTTTTTATCTCTTGAATTTCTCTTCCTTAAGAACCTCCATAGGGAAAATGGTTTGGTATTTTGATGATACAAAGAGATCCTATACATGTATTAGGGTCTTGGGAATAGTATTTGGTTGAACTTGGACAAGGACCAAGTATTGTAAGGTGTGAGAAGAAAAGGCGGTGATGTGTGGTATTTATAGGGGAAGATAGGGGTGTTTTCTCATTATTTTATTCATTATTTTGTTATTTTGGCTCAAGACTATAAATATTTTGATCATTATCAAAAATATATATTTACAATAATGAAATACTGTTCAATATTTTGGGCTTACATCATACTGACATCATCTACCATGCAATAATTCTTGTATTTAGCTTTTATCGTAAATTATCATATTTTACTATTCAGAAAAAATTCAAAGTATTTTAAAAAAATCCCAAAAATTCACCCTAACCATTTTTTGACATTTATAATTCAAAAATAATTCCATTTTATGAAATTAATTTTCACAATGGGAAAAAATTAATTTTTATTTAAAATAATCATTTACTTGGAAAATACTGATTTTTAAATTATTACTAATTTTATAACACATTAAAAAATTAAGCAAGGTCTCCATAAATTATCTTAGAATCATAAGAAAAAAAATAATTTATGAATATATTTTATCAAAATAAATTTTCTTTAAAATATTTATATAAATTATAAAATTATAAATAAACATTTATGTTATATAGAAATACCAACACTTAATAACCTATTTTTAAAATATTTATTTACTTATACTATGATATAACTATATCATATTCTCATTTATATGATGCCAAAATTTTATTTAGACTTTCATAGATGAGGTTACTATTCTATTGTCCAGTTTACTATTCTTAATGGTCATAATAATATTCCATAGATCATGTTATTATTCCATTGAGATAGATTCCATAATTTTAATAAATACCTCTTATTTCATTCATTCTTTATTTAATTTTTTTTATAATGTTATCTAAGTGATTCTATGAGATTTTTAATATGTGACATGATTATAAGAATGGAATTTCCATTTATAAAATTTCTTTCCATTACATTCACCACCAACCCCATGAAATATCTCCCTCAAAATTATTTTTTACATACTATAGTGATAACCTGTGAGGGTACTTCTCCTTCATCATTTCCTTCGGTTCCCATGTATCCACTTTGTACTTATGGTTCCACTATAGTACATTGACTAGGTGATTAGTCTTGTTGCGTAGATATTTATCTCTATGTTCCAAGATCTTCACGAGCTTCTCCTCATAAGAGATATCATTTTCCAGTTGTACTGCCTATAGAGTCATTACATGTAAGAGATCTGGTATGTACTTCCTTGAGAGAGATAAATGGAATGAATCGTGTAATTGAGACAAAGTTGGTGGAATTGATAGTCAATAGGCCACATCTCTGACACAATCAAGAATATCTAAGGGGATGATGTACCTAGGACTCATATTTTCATTCTTCTCAAATATCATTATCCTCTTCCATGGAGATATGTATAGAAATACCATGTATCTAGCCTTAAACTCTACGTACTATCAAAGATTGTATGCATAGATCTTTTGTAGACTTTCGGCTTCCTTAAAGTGTTGTTGGATAGTTTTTGCCTTTCCCACTATTTCATTTATGATTTCAGGTCCTATCAGCTTACGTTCACTGACTTCATCCCAAAATGTTAGTGTTCTAAATATTTTCCCACAAAGGGATTCATATGGATCCATTTGGATGCTTGAGTGGAAGCTGTTTTGGAAATTGAACTCAACCAAAGATGGATATTGGTCTCATTATCCATTGAAGTATATAGAACATGCCCTCAATATGTCTTCTGGTGTTTTAATAGTTGGTTCATATTTTCCAACAGTTTTAGGATGATATGCTATACTAGAGTTCATATCATTTTTTTTGACCATGTTGGATACTTTTCCAAACATAGAGTTGAATCTTGAATCTCCATCAGATTCAATTGATAGTGGTATTCCATGTATCCTTATCATTACTCTAATGTATATATATATAAGTTGACTAAGTGATAATCCCTCTTGAATTATAATAAATTGTGTTATCTTTGTAATATGATCCACTATAACCCTTATAGCTTCGTTTCCTATGGATGTATTTGGAATTCTGGTGACAAACTCTACGATGATGTTTTACCATTTCCATGTTGGTATGTTTAATGGTTACATCAAACCCTTATAATTTTTCTTTTAAGACTTCACTTTATGACATTCCAAGAACATTAATTTATAACCAATGATCTCCTTCTTTATATTGTCCCACCAATATTTCTCTCAAAGATCCTGATTCATCTTTTTGCTCCCTAGTTGAATAGAGAATGTTGATCTATGTGCTTCATTAAGAAGCTCCTTCATCATCTTTGGATCAGATGGTACACATAATCTTGATCCAAATATTACAAATCCATCATCAGTAATTTTACAATATAAGGATTTCCCCTTTCTCATAGATTCGACCATTTTTTGAATTTTTACATCATTTCTTTGAGCATCCATTATTTTCTCCAAGAGGGGTGGTTGAGAAATCATTTGAGAAAGGATTTTTGATGTTAAATTCTTAATTATTCTCGTGTAAATCCATTAAAAATATAATAATATTGGATCCTTCCCAATTATGATCATTGATAATTTTGTAGGATCTTTTTTACATAGAGCATAGTCCACTTTATTTGCTTTTCCATGATGGTAGGGGATTGAGTAGTCATAATCCCTGATTATCTCTAACCATCTTCTTTAGATATTTTTAAGATCCTTGTTTTTGAATATATATATTAAGCTCTTATGATCAGTATACATTTTTCACTTCTCCCTATAGAGATAATTCCACCAGATTTTTAATGAAAATATCACAACTCCCAACTCTAGATCATGCCTAGGATATGTTTCTCTTCAATTTTTAACTTCCTTGAGGATTATTATATGATTTCATCATTATTAATTAGTACGTAGCCTAATACCATCTTTTAAGAATCACTGTATACTAAAAATATTTCTCCATTTTTTATAAGTGTGAGTTCTGGAGTAGTGATAAACCTCTTTTCTAATTCTATAAAGAAGTCTTCACATTGACTAGTTTCGAAAAAAAATTCTACATTCTGTGTCATCTTGTATAGTGGGTTTGAAAATCATTATAAGTTCATCAAAAAATACCGGTAATACCTAGATTGACCAAGGAAACTATGAATATTTTTTTGGTATGTTGTTCAAGGCCACTCTTTGATTTCTTTTGTCTTTGAAGGGTCCATAGATATTTTTCTACTGGTGATAAAATTTCCCAAAAATTATACTTCCTCCATCAAAAATACACATTTATTGTACATTACATAAATTTCCTCCCATCACAATGTTTTTAGAAAAGTATTCAAATTCCCCTCATGATCCTCCTTACCTTCTGGAGTATATCCAAATAACATTGACAAGGACTACCAAAAATAATTCAAGGTATTATCTAAAGACTCTATTATTTATGTCCATGAATATTAAGGGATCATTAGTGAATCTAAAAGTCATCACAATGAACTCATAGTGCTTATACCTCATTTGGATGGTTGTCTTAGGAATATCTTCCTTCTTCACCTTTAATTGGTGATATCCTGACCAAAGGCCCACCTTACAGAAATAGTTGGTCCCATATAGTTGATCAAACAAGTTATCTATATGTGGAAAAGGATACTTGTTCTTTAACATGATTTTTTTGAGCTCATGATATTCAATGAAAAGGAGCATTGAACCATACTTCTTCTTCAGGAAGAGGAGTGGTGCAACCCTTAGTGAGGTACTCGAGCATATAAAACTTTTATCCATATTCTCTTTTAACTACTTCTTCAATAACTCTAACTAAAGGGTGGACATTATATATGTTGTATTTTATATAGGTAGAGATCCATGAATAAGATCAATTAATAACTCAAAATCTCATTCAGTATGAAGACTAGGAAATTATTTAGGGAACAGATCAGTGTTTTCCCTTATAATGGGCATTCCTTTGATCATTAGTCTCTCCTTTGTCTCAATAAATTGAGCCAGATATTATTCCTCATTAGGCAATAATATCCATACAAGAGGTTATGGACATGAATAATATTCGTCCTCATCCTTACACTTTTATAGAATTGGAAGATTCTTCGGGGTGTGAAGAGTGATCTCCGTTTCTTGAAATTTGATGTTGGGTTTGTATATAGATACCCAATCCATGCCCCAAATATCATCAAAATCCACCAAAGGAAGTATGACAAGATTTTATTGGAGGTTCAATCTACAAAAATTAACTGGGTAGGAGTTATATACTTTCGATGAAATAATTTCCCCATTTTTTATTCCCATAGATAATTCAACTTCCATATTTTGAGGTGGTGTTTTAACAGTTTGACTAAACATGATAGATATGAAAGAATACATAGAACTAGAATTTGATACAATGTTTTCTATTATTTAATGAATATCCATCATATCTCTCACCAAAAAAATTTCAGGCTCTACCTCTATATTAGTGATGGTATATACCTTCCATTTCTCCTTTGGATTTAGCAGCTGATGATGGTGCTTACCCTTGAGGACTCAGGGTTTACAGCATTGTCTTACATAGTTCCATTTCTCCCTATAGTTAAAGAATTGAACCATGGGTGGTTCTCTCCTTTCCTCCACCACATTTTCTTGTTTCATTATGTCTCTTCGAAAATTATGATCATCAAATCATTCTCTCCCACACTTATATAATTTACTTGTCCCTTTTAGGAAATTCCAATGATTCTTCTTACTACATTATTGACATGTGGGTGGTTGATTTTTCCTTACACCTTTTTCATTAGATCCTACAGCTTGAAACTCTATCTTTTATTTCTTATCTCTATACTCATAGTACCACTCACCAAACTCTATATCCACTTTAAGGTCACATAGTTTATCTTCTTCGTGACTCATAATGTCTTGAATTCCTATAACCTTTTAAATTTGTAGTATTAAACCCCAAAATAATATATCTATTGTATTGTAATTGTTGAAAAAAATTTGAAGCGTACCTTGAAAGACTTGTGAAATTTTCTTCTTAGGCTGTGAGAGATTATCCTTAATTTTTCTTCAACTTTTTTAATTCTCTCTATATATTTTTAAAAAGAGTTTGAGGGAAATACATGTTAAGTAACATTATCTTAAAGCCTTCCCACTCCATTGCTTCAATTTCGTCCTTCACCATGGTTTTCTTAATCAATTTCCACCACTGGTTAGACTCTCCATCTAAATGATAAATGTCCAGATTCACCTTCTCCATCTCATAATATTGAAGCATAGAAAATATATTCTCCATTGAGTTGACCCGCTATTCCTCGATGAGTGGATTGAAAGATCCACTAAATGTCAATGGTAATTTCCATATAAAATATTTAATAGCCAGTTACCCCCTCTTAGGTGAAGGAGGATGTTCGACATTATTCAGATTATTGTTCATATCCTGAGATAGTTGGGTAAGAATTTATACGAAATTTTTATCTCCACCTCTCAAAGAATTGTCGATGCCATTTGGGAAATCATTGCATTGACCCCCGTATGGGTTATTGTCTGGGTTTCTCATACATGCCACCATTCTCTAAAATAAAAAAGGTTAGAACAAAACCAAAGTCATAAAGTCATGAATAAATAATTTATTCTTTTGTGAAATTAAGTCTAATGTAATATATTTTAGGATCCCTATTTTTAGAATTTTCTAAAGAAAATATCCTTGGGTGATTACATATACATAGTCTCATACAAATGATTTTATCTAAGGTTCTCTAATCCTGATACCTAAATAAACTAAACTATTCTCTGATACCAACTATAACACCGCTTCTTTTTCTTACATAGATATTACAACATTTTATGAATAAAAAACATAAAATCATTACACAACTAAGATCCAAAGATTTTGTGTCTTGGTAAAAATAGGACTATACATAACTTTTTCATAATAAAACATAAACATTTATTTAATTCCCTCTTCTCGAGATTCTTATTGTCACATGTTTTCTCCATAGTACAATTATTCACTTGAGGATATACATAAAAAGAAGGGGTGATCTAATAACCCAATATTGAAATACGTGGACTTTACATTACTTTTGCAGAATACATAATGCTTGACAAAAACATACACCCAAAGACCATATTAGTTTTGTTTCTTTGGAAACATGTAACATAATCTTATAACTTGGTGAAATATCTTCAACATATCCCATAAAGATATTCCCCCTTTTTCCTACCTAATACCTTTCATTAAATCTTGTGAAAAAGAAAACATAAAAAGGGTGATCTAAAATGCTCAGTAAGGGTAATCATTGAGAACATAAAACAAACTATAAACATAAGAATGTAAAAACATGAATATAAAGTTTAAATATCAAAATCATGAGTCATGTAATAAATCTTTGAAGTACATAAGGCATAGATCATAAATTAACATTAAATATGATAAAAAAGAATTGGAATAAAACATAAAATTGTGGAAAATAAATAACAACATAATATGATTTCTATAATATCCAAGGAATTGAATCCATGACCATAATAGTGGTCGATGTTATTTACTAAACCGGTTTTACCTGTCATTCCAGCCTTGTATTACTGAATTGGAATACTTGTCATTCCAGCCCTGTGTTACTAAACTAGATTTACTTGCTGTTCTAGTCATGTCTATCTCATGAGATATAAATCTTTACCCAATGCATTGGAAGGAGATATAGGTCCCACCCATCTTATAATGAAATCATTCTTACATGATCCAAAAAACATAAGTCATTCATTATATCATAACCCAAGAAATAAAATGGGTTTCTTAAACATAATTCCATCATAACATATTCCATATAAGATAAATAGATTTTATAAAAATAATTTAATCATAAACACAATAAAATAAAAGTAATAATAGTGATAGAAACATAATATTATTTCATCTTGGATGGAAAATATTTTTGATAAAACACTTGAGCTTAATTCTTGGGGAAACTATCCTTTCTTCTTCAAAAAAATATTTTCTATTCTCAAAATGTTGTGTTATTTTAAATGAAAAGAATTTAGTAGAAAATAAACACGAAATTGTGTAGGGGAAAATTCAAGGAAATAAGGCATTATTAAGACATAAAAATCCATTCATTCCATATATGTTAAAAAACATTCTTCTCGTACTCTTACTAGAAAAGTCAAAAAGTACCTTCTATGGAAAACGAAAGAAAGATTACTTCCATACCAGTTAATAAAAAAACTCAACAATGGGAAAATTGAATTTAAATAATATTATTAGAAAAAAATTAATATTATATATTTTGGAAACAAGAATGTGAAAGATAAATATAACTCAGTAAATACTTACGAATAAGAAATCTTGGATAATAATGACATTGAAAATTTTTCCTTTACCTTAGGTCTGATTTCTTCCGTATGTGCCTGAAATTCCTGTATAATGGGTTTAAAAATATTATTAAATTTTAATAGAACCATTATAATATTTTTGATATCTTATATTATTCACTTATTACTATATATTACATTTTTATGTATCAATTCCTTGTTAAAGAAATATTTTGGGTAATAATAATTTTATTTATCATGTGTTTTGACTATTTATTCTTGATATTATTAAATAGATCATGATTTAATTACATTAAGAATGTTAAAAATGATTTATATATCATATATATTTAGTATAAAGATATATATAAAAGATATATAAATGAAATTAAATACACCATTAATGGAGATGGTAGGTCGTACGTACACATGAACATTGTTTTCGTTTCTTTATTTAATTGAATGGATGAAAGTAAATGAAACCCAAATATATATTCATAAATATAGTAGAATTATTAGGTCGTATATTTAATTATTATTTATTATATATACCTTGTAATCATTCATGAATAGTTAACATGGAGAATGAATCTCATCACGTTGTGGAGACTGTAAGTCGTACGTATGCACGAGCGACGATATCATTACCTTGATGGTTAAATTGTATGGAATTGGATGGTATATTAATGTTAAAGAAATAATATCATGTTATATTACTTATTTAAATCCATTATAATAAAAAATTTACCCATCCAAATTATGTATTGTCGAATAATAAATTACACCACAGCATGGATTTGGTATGTCGTATATACGTACGCATGGTGGTATTGTTATTTTTAGGATTGATATAAGGAGGTATAAGTTTTTCCCATAATTATAATAACATATAAGAATGTATAAGATACTTTATTTATTACTTTAGCATGGAAAAAACATAAGAAGTGGAAATATAAGAACAAAAGATTTTCAAAAGAGGTGATAAAACAATTACCTCTTTTTCAGGTATCTTTTTTTGGTATGCACAAAAGGAATCTGTTAGATGGATTTCATACCAAAGGATGTCCTCTAGGATGAATTTATGGTAGTTTGGAGGATATTTTGGTCGGTTTTGGAGAAGAAAAAGGTATTTTGAGGTGTGGTTAAAAGAGAATGAGAGGATCCCTTTTTAAGAGAGGGTAGGGGAAACTTTGAAAAGTCTTTAAATATTAATTTATTATAAATTAATTTTCAGTTTATTATGATCCCAAACTCATTTATATTTAATATAAGAAGATTATGGGTCAAAATAATCTCAACAAATAAAATTTAGACATGTTTTGAGTTTATTTTAACCTTATCATTTTGATTTATCTTTATTTTATATATTTTATTTTATGTTATTGTAATAATATTCTAAATATTAAATGGTTATAAATATTTACTTATGTGTTGTAAAGTGTAAATAATTGTATACATTATAACATTTTATACTATATAATTCTAAATTTTTAATTTTTAAATATTTTTGTGATTTTTAAATAATTTAATAATATGTTATTTTTATAAAATATCTATAGCATTTATTTTGACACTATTAAATTATTTGACTTTAAAAAAATCCACATAGCAGAATAATTGAAAAAAAATATTCAATACAATACTAATATGTCATATTGACCTATAAAATTCTTTTATAAAATTAATTAGTCCATATTATATTTATTTTAATATTTTTAATTCCATTTATGTAATATTTATATCAATAAAATATTTTCTACATCAATATTGTGTCATCATTAACAGTAATTATTTAATCTCTAAAAATTATAAATAAATTAAAATTATGTATATAATTTAATTATATTTCTAAATAATATTTATTTTATATGTTTTATGTTTTTTATCACTATATTTAAATTATTATATCTATAAGATGTATGCGAGTGAGATGTTTTCACCTTCTTTTGATTTAATTATAATTACATCACTTTCACGTAAAATGTCCATTAAATGAATCATTTATGAACAATAAATAATATTGGTAGAGATTAATTCATGAAATAGATTTTTTTATGGTGTTATAGTAAATTTATTATCTTTATCATATTTTTAGTTACCCTAATTTACCTGATTTACCTTTAACTCTGGTAAATAAAAATTATCGTAGTTACTATTCATAATATCGGAAAAAAATAAAAGTAACATGTTAAAATAATTTGGAACCGCTGATTAAAAATATTGAATCCATTTTCATAATTCTAAACACATATTTAGAATAAATTAATTTAAAATTAATTCTTATTATCAAAAACCAAAAAGCGGGTTTTTATGAAGTAAAAATTTATAAAAAGATTTTCATGTGTTTATGTCGATTTTAAATGTGAAATTACTTATAATTACCAAAATTGGATTAGATGATAAAAAAAATACATTTACACTTTAAAACCAATTAAAAATATAATCTAACTATATAAATAAATTAGATGAAAAGGCAGTTTTGAATTAAAATGTTGTATTTTTTCACTATTCAATAAAATATTTTTTATCATTAAAATACTAAAAATTCAAAAAAAGTAAATTTTTTAGATCCCAATTATAAATAATAAGTTTATTTTTTCAAATAAAATATTTAAATGTGTTAGAAATTATATTTAAAATGGATGCACCATCAAAAGGCAGAAAAAATGCATTTTTTGAAAAATATTTCTTTTATCTAGAAAATTGAATTTGTTCTTATATAATTTCCTAAAAATAAATACGATGATATTTAATTTTATATAAAATTTAAAATGTGGTTAATAATATTAATAATGGCTAGTTTATATCCCTCTAAATAATAATATTTTAATAATATATCGTCGTTTAGTGAAACTCAGTATTGCGTACAACGTAAGCTATCGAGGAAGGTTTCTCTTGCATGTAATTAAATCAAAAAATAATGTTGAATATAGTTTAAGGTAATACGGTGTATCATATATTACAAGCTAAAATTGGTGTAGCATAAAACACAAGGCATGAAACAAATAAAAAATATTATATATCATAAAATCATGTGGTGTTGCGGATGAGCTAAAAGCCTTGTAAGAGGATGAATAAGAGACATGAAACCTAGGAAAGCATAATCATAATCATCATAATATAATAAAATTATCATAATCATAATCATTATAGGAAAAATTAGATAAAGTCGTAGAATGTGGCGATACATAAAAATGTAACATCATGACTTGGTGGTCAAATACCACACATAGTTGTGAACAAAACTAGCATCATATTAACTCATATTTCAATTTATCTCATGTGATTTATAAAATTAACCAACTAATTGGAGCACTATATAATTCCTGGTTCACCCATCACATCAGAACATTTACATGCACTAAATAATTTCTAGTGCACTTGTAACATTATTACATTTACATTATCATGCATGCCACATAGACAGTTTATCAATATTAGACATAAAGTAAAACATTGAAAGGAATGTGTTTAATTTAATAAAGAATACATTAATAATATTTTTAGTTCCCAAAAAGTGAATAATATGATTGGTATCAATATTTATTTAATAAGAAAAAATCTCATGAGAAGTAAAAGATTTGTTTTTTAGAAAGAAGTGTTCTTTTGGAAAAATCATTACATTTTTCATAAAAATGGATTAGAAACTTGTATATCCTGGAAAATAAAATGGAAGTAAAAATGAAATTATATTTTTATAAAAAAAAGGAACATCAATACTAAAAATAGAGTGAAATAGAGAAAACCCATATAAAGAGATTTGGGTTTGTGAATCCCCTTACCATATGTCTGAATGATTTACTCAATTAAATAACCTGTATAATAAAATTAAATTAATTAATTTAAAAATAAAAAAACCTTTTATAAGTTATTTTTATTCATTATGGTTTTATTAATTTTATTTATGGGATTTTTGATTATTTATAGAGCTCAATTTCATTGTTCGAGAGGGTTCGTTTTCTTAGTTTTCATGATCGATTCAATTATATATGAGATTATGAGTTTATGTAAAATAGAAATGATTCTACAGAATTGACATTATATGTCATTAATTAACAAAACTAATTTTATTTTCTATTATATTTCATTTTTTTATATGGTATGAGGATGAATCGGTATATTAATAGTTAATGCAAATGATTTAATCTCTTTAGCGGATTTGACGACGATCACAAACTCATATCATTTTATTGAATATAATTTTAATATACTTCTTCCAGAACAGTATAAAACTTATAATATGTATAATAAAATCTTATTTAACCATAATTATGGTTTTATAACTCGGCATGATAGAAGTACTAAAAAATTAAAACGTATCCACCACGGTGGTGGTAAATCGACACACCACGGATGATATTTTCATTTTTAGAATAAAAGGATAAGGGAAGGGATTTGAAGATGAATTATTCTATTAACATGATAAAATTATTGAATATAAAATATAATTGATTTATCATTCCTCTTTTATAGGTGTAGGAGAGTATAGGATAAGAAAATAAATGAAAATTAAATGAAATTAAAAGGAAAAGGAAGAGGGTTTTACCTCTTGAATTTATCCTCCTTGAGAACCTCCTTTGGGAAAATGGTTTACTATTTTGTTGAGAACAATAACTCCTAGAAGTTGGGGAGGGTCCTAGTAATATTATTGGGAATGACATGAATAGGTCTCAAATATTGAAAGGTGTGAGGAGAAGAGGTGGTGAGGGATTGTATTTATAAGGGAGGAGCATGGTGTTTTCTCATTAATTTATTCACTAGATTATTATTTTGGATCAAGAATATGAATAGTTTGATCCTTACCATAAGATATATTAAAATAATTAACCTGATTTTGATATGTTTGTCTTACATCATCCTTACATCATCTATGAATCAACAATTCATGTGTTAACATTTATCATAAATTATCATATTTTATTATTCACTAAAAATTCAAGTATTTTAGAAAAATTCCAAAAATTCACCCAAACTATTTTTCAACATATAAAACTAAAAAATGTACTCAAATTTTTGAAAATAATTTTATAAATATGATAAATTTAATTTATAGTTAAAATCATTATTTACATGGAAAATACTAATTTAAATTTTATAACTGATTTTATAACACTTTGGAAAATTAATCAAGATCTTATAAATATATCTTATAATCATATAAAAAATTATAATTTATAAATATATTTTTTTGAAAATAAATTTTCATTTAAAAAATTATTTTAATTTTAAAATTAAAAATAAACATTTATGTTGTATAAAAATACAAACACTTAATCAATAATTTTTACAATATTTATTTACTTATACTATTATATAATTATACCATAGTGTCATTTATTGGATGATAATATTTTATTTATACTTCCATATATGAGGTTACTATTCTATTGTAATGTTTAGTATTCTAAATGGTAACAATATTGTTCCAAATGTCATGTTACTATTCCATCAGGATAGGTTCCTTAATTTTTAGAAATACCTCTTATTTCATTCATTCTTCATTTTAAAAGTTTTTATTAACTTTTCAAAGTGATTTTATTTGATTTATAATATATGAAATAATTATAAAAATGGAATTTCCATTGAAAAAATATTTGGTTGTTACAATTATGATTTTAATATTATGTTTATGATCTTTTATTATTTTGATCATGTTCCCATACCCTTATCCTCAAGTTGTGCTTACATATCTCTCTTGTTGACCCTCATTGAGCATCTGATCTCACCCCTTTATTAATTTCCATTTCCCTGAGTTATGAAAAAAGGAATTAATTTGTAGTACTAAATTGGAACATATTTGAGGGAGATTTTCAAGACCTTTTACACAGTTAGAATATTATGTTTTTATGTTTCCAAAGACCCTAAACCATTACGGTTCATGAGCATGTATTTTTGTATTATGATGATTATCCATCTAACATTATGTAATATACATGTATTTTAAGCTTGGGATTCTAAAAAACGCTCTCCCCACCATTCTCCCCACATCCCTAGAATCTTTTTTCTTCCAAAAAAAATCCCATCCCAAATTTCATTAAGGTATTTCTCAAAGAGATGATATTCGAGAGGTAAAATTCTAAAACTATATCTCTTCAAATTATTTTCTTCTACTACCTTCTCCTTAACTCCATAATTCAACATGAAATAATTAATATAATATTTTAAATATATTATAATTTAATTATTTTAATGTAGTATTCAACTTCTACCTTCCGTTATTTTGTTTCTAAAACAAAAAATGCTGCTTTCAATATTATTAGTTCACCACCTCCATGAACAACACACTTCAATTTTCTCCACTACCTTCAAGGAAGGTTCAAAAATATTTTTATTGGTAAATATGATTACAATAAGTGTTTTATAAATTATTTAATGTTATTTAATGTTTTAATAATCATTTAATTAAATAAAATGAATCTTGTTCTTGATGGTTGGTAAAAGGGCCTAAATGAACTAACCACATAACATTAACACTTTAACTAAGAGATTTTCCCTTATATCTAAATAGAAAAATATTTTTTGGACCATTGAACTTTTTGGAATTAAATGAATATAATTTTATTTCACTCATAGATTAATAATCCCATTCAATAAGAACATCAATAATTTTCCATAAGTGATCTGACCATGGATCCTTGAAACGAACTCTCTCATAAAAGTGAAATTAAACATTATATCTTGATGAAATGATTATTAATGAACATAATGAAGTTAAAATAAATATATATTTAAGGATAAGGTTATGAATTAGGTTAATAATTAATATAATTTCATTATCTAGGATGTGAAGGTCAAGTGTAGAGTGATCCTAAAACCTAAGGCAAGGGCCTCCTATGAACCACCACTTTTCTTCAGGTTATGAATATTCTCTCTCTAACTCGCTTTATTTTTATCTTTAATGTTATGTAATGCTTCTAAAAATTGATATATTTCTCTTATAAATATACATATCCTATACTTCCTTCCTTTTATGGGTAATACATTCCATGAGTTCTTTTCTAGAATTCCAACGAATTTCATTCCATAGGTAATTTTTATGTTTATTCCTTAAGATTTATTTATTTTTTATGGAACCCATAAGAATGTACATGTTATGATGGGTGTTCCCATAAAATTATTCAATTAATTGGATAATTTTTGTCTCCTAAGAATGTAATATTTGGTGTGTTAGAACCAACTGGTTTTACTTTTATTACATGGATATTTAATGTATTATTACATATTGTTCATTGTTCTGCATGAATATTATGTTATAAGGTCCTAGAGTATTTTTTGCATTGATAAGGTCATGGAAATTCCCCACGATGATGAAAACCGTGAAATGCTATAACAATATTCATAAATACAGTTCTACGGTTGGATGGCATACTATGATGGGACACACAACATGCAGACCATCAGGTGCGAGTACTCGTAAGCATATGAGACTTCCTCTCATGAAGTTCACACTTGGTAATATAAATGATTGGAGATTATGATAACAGAACCACTAGTAGGAATTTCTCATGTTTTGGATTCATCTAATATTTCTATCTACGAGCGTGTGTAATGATTATTAGACTTTATGATTATCATTAACATGTGTCACGACTCACACACTTTTATTTATTGATGAAAACCATCACACAGAGATTTGGCAGGAAGTAGGGTACGTTGGGTGTGTCATGAGTGACATGATATTAATGGATAAGTTGAAGAAGGATTTGTCCCTTCCATTTATGGAAGTTGATATCTCAGCCTTTCAAATTAAATAGAACCATCACACCAAATTCCCTATCCATGGTGTAACGATGAGTTTATTTTAGGTAGTCAAAGAATGATGTATCAAGTATAATGGTTGATGACACAATCATGAAACCTTCTTGATGATATTTTGATACAAAGAGATTATATTACACAGTGAGCGTTCGTATGTGGATGTCATTGTTGCAACATTAAGGTCTTTCTGTTGTGTGCCTTGACCCATTGTTAGACTGTACTCTTGGACTTTAGGCAAGCTCGCCTAATGCAAACGAGAAAGAATCCTAGAGGGACACACACTATGTGTCTTTAGTGTTCTCAGTTAAATTCTATTTTAATTTAATTAATATATATTATTGTCAAGACAATGGAATAATTTAATTCAATTTAAAATGATTTCAAAAATTAAATAATTACTTATTCACCAGATTTTGGGTAAAATATTTATTTATTTTATTGAACATTTAATAAATATTTATTTACAAGTTTGTAAATAAAATATTTATTTAAGAGAATAAATGATTTATTTTATTTATTTGGGTGTTCAACAAATGGAAGTGGAGTTCGAGCGGACCAAGTCCAGTACGATAGTAAAATAATTATTATCAAGACGATAAATAATAATTTACATAGTTGGCACAAATTAAAATAATGATGCTATTATTTTGTGATGCATAATTTTATTTATAATTATGTTTTGTGCAACTTAGCGCACCATAAATAATGACACAGTATTATTATTAAAATAGTTAGTTTTATCTAAGTTCATGAATGTATTTCATTTTTTCTATGTAATTAAATATTGTAATTGAAATTCCATGTATATAAATAGACCAGTATGCCTATTGTGCCATAGGCCACACCAAATGCCTGGTGAATTGAGAATTGTTGAGCCAAAAAATTTCTCTCATGAATCCTCCTCTCTCCTCTATCAAGAATGAAAGATTTTCTTCAAGACTAAAGAACAAGTGATCAAAAATGACCGACAAAAGACACTTACTTCACCATGCTAGCAATCAGAGAAAAAACAGTGTCGATCAGAGGCTATAGGAACACATGTGTATCACTGCTAGAGGCATTCTAGTTTTAATTCTCGCAAGCGCAATGAGATAATCCGGAAGGGTCATTCCGAACGATCAATATCATCAACGAAAAAAATACCGAAGATCCATGTATTCTTTTATTTATGAAATTAATTAAAATAATTATAAACAAGATGATCAAGACCCTCTCTAATGGTTTTGGTACTCTTACTTCTTTATCTAAATTGTTGATTCTATTTAGCGGAGACTAGAATTCATCATTGTATTGATCCTGGAATAATCATTGATCATGGTAAAATTTAATGTTGGGTGTCATCCCAATCATGCTTTCACTGCACCAAGAATATTAAAGTTGTATCAGATGGGTTACATCATAGATTATAATTATTTAAATTTTTCATTTTTGATTTATGCATTTAATAATTTAGTTGTTTCAATTAATGTTAATTGTTCTGAAAATCTGAATCTCGTCATCTGTTCCTCCTCTTTTGTTTCTCGTTCACCTTACATAAATGGACTTTTTCTTTTAATTTTGATTAAAATAAAATAGAGGATCTCATCCAGAGGTTCCAAAGGATTCCGAATGTACAACAAAAGAATACACGATGTGTATTCCAAAGTACACGTCGTGTATACAAGGTTCAATACACCAGATCTTGTCCTCCAAACGAAGCCATGTCACTAGACTTTTTCTAAGTCTTAATGACATCACGTGTTGACAATGAATAGGTGGCACGTGGTTTCTGAATTACACACTGTTTGGACCAATGAACATGACGTGTAGTCCCTTCGAGTTAGGGCTGGACTGTGTACCCCATACACGGCTTGCCCGACCGTAGACCATGTAACAGGGAACTACTCGGTGCGTGGCCTACTGTACATTACATGTTCTTCGAATATTTTTGAAGTAGACTCACATGTCATTTCCCCGAACATGTACTTTGGATGGATGGTGAAAATAGTACACACCATGTAGTTGGAACTACACTCCATTTACTAATCCAAATTACATAGATTTATTAAAATTTAATTTTATATTATACAAACCCTAAGATGTGTACCATCGTGTAGGCATAAGGCTGAGGCACAGCACGTGACAGGTGTTTTATATATATGTGTGTTTAATTTAACATCTGTGTAATGTTCATTTTCAATTATTGGGTAGTTATGAATAAGAATTCACCGGGTAGCCTCCAAGTTACAAGTTAGGTACAAAGATACTTTTAAATGAATTTATTTGTTTAAAATTATGATGGATGAGAATCTCATGGAAATTTGGAAAAGGGTTTAAGATAAAATGATTGATTAATTAAAGAATATAATTAATTTATTCGAGCATGATTTATCTTAAACAAAAATGATTAACGAATTGAATGCTAGTTTTATTTATGCATAAATATCATTGCATGTATGGATGATCATGATATAGACCAATACCTTTGTATGTGGATTGTTTCTATTAATTTATTTATTTAAATTATATTTGTTGTCCTGTAATCCTTTTCATCATTAATATATAGGGCATGTGTGCCCAAGGTTTATTTTCTGTAAAACCCCATTTTACCCCTCACTTACATTTGAGTTAAAAAAGAAATATGTAATGGATGGAAATCCCAAGATAGTGGAAGCAGTTCAAGTTGGACCCGAGACGAAACCAATCCCAAGGGATACAGAGGTGGATAGGTGGAAATCTGTAAACATGAACCCAAAAGGTTCTAGATATTTCTCCCCTAGTCCACGGTTTGTTTATCAACCACTAGATAAACTAACCATTATAAAATCTCATGATCATTATCTTTATTTTATTTCTATCAGTTTCATTGTTTTTCATTTTGCATGTGTTGTCACGATCACATAATTAATAAATTAAACAAGAATATAATATAGAACTGAAATAAACCAGAATTATGTGTAAATATTATCAAGACATGGTTAATCACTTAAGTAAGTTCCAATTAATAATAACAAGCATGTGATAATGATAATAAGTAATTCACACATAAGAGATAAAAATCACTAAAATAAAATATTAACTCACACCAAGCCTTCTTTTACTTGATTAATGGAAAAACTCAATAAAACTATGTGTTTGACCAACTCTTGGTGGGAAATTTACTTTTATACAGGAATCCATTATGCAAGGATTTTATCTGAATTAAACATTTTAAATCAAGAAGATTATCCCTTGATAGACATTGTGAAATATTGGGGGCAAGAGTTGAGGAAATCCAAAAGTAGGGATTTCAGGATTGGGGAGTCCACTCAACAGATTAAGGAGCTGCAAGACCGCAGTTGGAAAAGACCTGCCTACCTAAATACCTTCTAATAGCTTGACCAACCCTTTTTGGGTTTACTCAAAGGGGAATATGGATACTTTCCAGTAGAATGTCATGTAAACTGGACATTTTTAGTTCAATAGTGGGGGCCATTGGGACTTGAAAAAATTGTGGGATACTTAATAAAAAATTATTATTTCGCATAAAATGTAATAAAGAATGTACTACTGATCCGCTCTTTTAATTGTAGAATAAAAATGAAAATCTCATCAACCACACTATACCTACAATCAATTCCTGATAAATTCAACATCCTCCCTGGAAGTAACTTCTAGGAATGGTTTAGACGCTATTGGGTTATCTTATCCCATGAACGGAAGTCTTATGTGCTGTAGTCAGCATTATCTGATCCACCTGTCAAAGAGGTGAGTGATGAGGATTTCCTTTTCTCTGAGAAACATATGAATTATGAGGTTGATGATCAATGTGGGGTGTTATCATCAATGTCTAGTGATCTCATGAAGTCTCATGAAAACATGGATGCTTATAGCATGCTCGAGCACCTTCATGTTCTTTACTAGGAGAGAGAAATACGGGAAAGGTTTGAGATCTCTGAGGCACTCATTCATAGTAATCTTGGAGAATTTTCCCTAGCTGGGCCTCATGTGGTCAATATCATTATCTACATATAGTTCTTAGAGGTTCTAGGGTTTAAAATCCCTGAATAACTAGGCACTAATCTCATTATCACATCACTCCCTCAGATCTTCTTTAACTTTTTTTGTAAATTTCATTATGAACAAAATTGAGAAGTCTCTATCTGATCTTCTTATCCTCATTCCCTATGTGGACAAAGATATGAAATTTGAAAATACTTCTATCCTTATTGTGAATAATATGAAAGGGAATACAAAGTTATTTCAGCCCAAATATTCTTCACATCCTTCCAAGAAAAGGAATATTAAAGGGGAGGAAAAGGAACAGGAGGCTACTTGTTTCACATGTGGAAAGAAGGGACACTGGAAGAAGAACTCCACCCAGCCTAAGGATTAAGGGGAAGATTTATGTGAATTTGTTATCAAATGAAATCTATATGATTCTACGAATTGGGTATTAGATACAGCTTTTGGTTCTCACATATGTATCCAAATACTGGAACCAAGTAGATTCATAAAGATTGATCGAGGGGAGGTAGATCTACGAGCAGCCAATAGAGCTAGGCTTACTATTGTAGCTGTTGGCGACTACCACCTCACATTTCCAACTGGGATGATCTTGGTGTTAAAGGGTTGTTTTTATATTCCTTCTAAAACCAAAAACATAATTTTTGTATCACGACTAGATATATATGTCTTTGTTTTCATGTTTGGAAATGAATGTTTCTTATTTTATAAAGATAGAATTTTTTTTGGAATGTAACATTTATACAACGGTCTTTGTGTGTTGGATTACACAAACCATGTAGTGAAAATCTATGATAGAGATAATTCACATGACTCATACTAATCCCAACTTTGGCATCACCGGCTAGGTCATGTAAATTAGAAACAATTAAAAAAGTTACATCAAGATGGATATTTAGATTCTTTTGTACTAAAACCACTTGGCATATGTCATGAATGTTTACAAGGTAAAATAGCCAAATCCCAATTTGGTGGGAAAGGTGAAAGGGCTAATGTGCTTCTTGAATTGTTTCATACCGATGTGTGTTGACCATTTCCAGTTTAAGCAAGTGGTGCGTACTCATACTTCATAACTTTTACTGGTGATTTTTGTAGATATAAATATATCTAATTAATTAGGTATAAGTCAGATTCCATTGATAAATTCAATGAATACAATAATGGGGTTGAGAACTATCTTGGTAATAATATTAAAAAAAACTCCACTCAGACCGAGGTGGAGAATATATTAATCAATACTTCATTGATTACTTACGGGATTTTGGGATCCTATCCCAACACACTCCTCCAATCACGCCCTAGTGGAATGATGTGAGTGAAAGGAGAACCACACCCTGTTGGACATGGTGATATTAATGATTCAAGCATTCCATTATCCTTTTGGAGATATGCATTACAAACAATGGCACACATATTAAACCAAGTACCAAATAAATCGATAAATGTTATTACATAATAGTTATGGAGTGGAAGAAAATCCATTTTATAAAATTTAAATGTTTGGGGTAGTGAAGCGTTTGTTAAGGCCTCGTCAGGTGACAAAATCGCACCCTGAGGCACAAAGTGTACCTTTATAGTATATCCCAAGGAAACAAGGGGATAATACCTATACAACCCCTCTTAAAACATTATAGTGGAAATACATGCCATATTCCTTGAGAGGGAGAACATCTCCAAAAGAGATAGTGGGAGCAAGATAGACTTCGATGAAGTTGTGGCTCAAGTTACACAAGAGTTGGTGGAGGAATAAATTCCACAAAACCCCTTGGAAGATGAATCTATTCCAGAGACACAGGTACTACGTAGGAGTACACGAGAGGTTATAGAACTAGAATATTATGGTTTTCTAGTTACTAGGGATGGGGACTCATTATTAGTTGATAATAATGATCCTCTAACCTACAAGGAAGCAGTAAGTGGCACAAATGTTTCCTAGGGGAAAGAATCCAAGAATTCGGAAATGGATTCCATGTACCAAAACCAAGTTTGTATTTTGGTAGATCCTATAGTTGATGTAAAGCCTGGTGTTTTCAAATGGGTATTTAAGAAGAAACAGGAAATGGAAGGACAAGTCAGTTCCTATAAGGCATGACTGGTTGCAAAAGGGTTTAAACAACTTCAAGGAATTGACTATAATGAAACCTTCTCACCAGTTTCAATGCTGAAATCCATCATAATTATACTATCCATTATAGATTACCATGAATATGTTATTTGTAAAATGGATGTTAAAACAGAATTCCTTAATGGGAACCTTTAGGAAGATGTCTACATGACACAACTTGAAGGTTTTGTGACTCCCAAGGATGCCAATAAGGTATGAAATTTGCAGAAATACATTTACGGATTAAAGCAAGCATCCATGTCATGGAAAATTCATTTTGATGAAGCCATAAAAGAATTTGGTTTTATCAAGAATGAATATGAGCCTTCGGTCTACAAATGGTTTAGTGGGAGTACAGTCGTTTTCTTAATAGTATATGTTGATGACATATTACTTATTGGAAATGAGATATCAGTCATACTGTTTGTTAATGAATGGTTGAATCAATGATTCTCCATGAAATACTTGGACAAGGAAGCATATATTCTTGGGATCATGATCCATCGTGATATATGCAAGAGATTGTTGGGCCTAAGTCAAAGTACATACAATGATAAGATACTGAAGAGATTCATTATAGAACAATATAAGAGGGGATTGTTACTAGTGTCACATGACATTAATCATTCAAATAAAATGTGTCCTTAGACACATGAGTAAAGAAAGATAATGTCAAGGACTCCATATCCATCAGTTATTGGTTCAGTCATGTATGACATACAATGTACTGGGCTAGATGTCGCCTACACATTGAGTGAAGTAGGCAGATATTAAACTGACCTAGGTGACCTCCATTGGATGACAGTCAAGGTTGTCCTAAAGTATCTGAGGCGTACTAAAGATATGTTCCTGGTTTATGGATGAGATTAGGAACTAGTCATCATAGGATATGCATATGCTAGTTTCCAAATATATCAAGATGGCATGAATTTGAAAATGGGATAATTCTCCACTTTGAATGGGGGTGTAGTGAGCAATAAGAGCTAAATGAAGAGTGTGGTCACATATTCTACATTAGAGTCTGAGTATTTTTTAGCTTATGAGGTAGCTAAAAAAGCAGTTTGGATGTGAAGCTTCGTCCAGAAGATAGATGTGATAGCTAGAACTAAAGATCCCATCACACTGTACTGTGATAGTACTACAGCGGTGGCTCTCATAAAAGAACCAAGGACACATCAGCGGACAAATCACATACATTGGAAGTATCATCTCTTGAGATATTATTCTCATAGAGGTGATGTTGTAGTGAATAGTATTTCCATGAAAGGCAACCTAGCGGACCCCTTGACTAAAGCCTTGACTTAGAAAAAACATGATCATCATGTGAGGTCTAGTGGACTGAAAGTCGTAGGCAGTTGGATCTAGTCCAAGTTGGAATTTTTAGGAGTTGGTGTCATAGAACCAATAGGTTTTAATTTTATTACATCGATATTTAATGTATTGTTACATATTGTTCATCGTTCTCCATGACTATGACGTAATAATGTTATAGAGTATTTATTTCATTGATAAGGTCATGGAAGTTCTCCGCTATGATGAGAACCTTGAAATTCTATAACAATATTCCTAAATATAGTTCTACGATTGGATGACATACGATGATGGGACACATAGCATGCAGACCGTTAGGTGCGAGTACTGGTAAGAATATGAGACTTCCTCTTATGAAGTTAACACTTGGTAATATCCAAGATAAGAGATTATGAGGACAGACCCACTAGTAGTAATTCTGAATGTTTTGGTGTCATCAGACATTTCTATCTATGAGCATGTTTAATGATCTATATACTATAATATTATCATTAACCTATGTCATGACTCGCACACTTTGATTAACTAAGGAAAACTATCATGCAGACAGTTGGCTGGAAGTAGGGTATGTTGGGTGTATCATGACTGACATCATATTAATGGATAAATCGAGGAAGTATTTTTTTCCTTCCATTTATAGAAGTTGATATATTTTACCTTTGATTGAAATAGAACCATCACGTGAAATTCTATGGTCATGGTGTAATGATGAGTTTATTTTAGGTAGTCAAAGAATGACATATCAAGTATAAATTTTGATGACACTATCATGAAATCTGATTGATGAGATTTTGAGACAAAGATATTTTATTTCATAGTGAGCTTTAGTATGTGGATATCATTGTTAAGACTTTACGTTCTTCCTATTGGGTGCCTGGACTCGTTGCTAGATAATACTCTTGGACTTTAAGCAAACCCGCCTAATGCCAATGAGAAAGAATCCTAGAGGATAGCACACTATGTGTCTTTGGTGGTCTTGGTTAAATTATATTTGAATTTAATTAATAAATATTATTCTCAATATATTTGAATAATTTAATTCAAGTTAAAATGATTACATAAGTTAAATAAATATTTATTCACCGGATAGTGGGTAGAATATTTATTTATTTTGTTGAACATTTCATAAATATTTATTTACTAGTTTGTAAATTAAATATTTATTTAAGATAATAAAATATTTATTTATTTATTCAGGTGTTCAATAAATGGAAGTGGATTTTGAGTGGACCAAGTCTGTTTTATTAGTAAAATAATTATTTAAAGGATTATAAATAATTATTTAACTAGTTGGATCAAATTAAAATAACGCTTCAATTATTTTGTGATGTGGAATTTTATTTGTAATTTCGTTTTGCGCAATTTGGTGCACCATAAATAATGACGTGGTATTATTATTAAAATCATGGGTTTTCTCTAAGTTCGTGAATTTATTTAATTTTTGCTATAAAAATAAATATTATAACTGAAATTACATGTATATTAATATACAAGAATGCCTATTGTGCCATAGACCACACCAAATGCCTAGTGAATTGAGAATTTTTGGGGCAAAAATTTTCTCCCTCGAATCCTCCTCTATCCCCTCTCAAGAACGAGAGATGATATTCAAGACTAAATAACAAGAGATCAAGAACGACTGACACAAGTAACTCATTTATCCCCGCTAGCACCCGGATAACGAGTGGTGTCGATCGAAGGCCATAGGAACATGTGTTGATTTATGCTAGAGGAATTCTAGTTTGAATTCTCGTAAGTGAAATGAGATAACTTGGAAGGGTCATTCTGAAAAATCAACATCATCAACCAAGAAAATACCAAAGATCCAGGTATTCTTTTATTTATGAAAATAATTAAATTAATTATAAATATGATGTGAAAAATCTTCTCTAAAGGTTTTGGGCCTCTTCCTTCTTTATCTAAATCTTTGATTTTATTCCATGGATTGTAACACCCCAAGCTTCCACGGTACGTTTCCCTTAGAATAATGCAATGGCATGCATTGTACGCAACTTCGAGATTCTAACACACCACAACCAATCAAACTAGCCATTATGAATAGTAATACCTAATTTTTGAAAATTTATAAATTCTATCTCTCAAAATGGACTTCATTTTTGGATTCGTAATATCTAATTTATCCTAGGGTGAAATTTTGGAACTTTTCGGATAACGCTTATATTTTGATGAATAGTGAAAATTACTAAATTTTAATTAAAAACAACTTTTTAAATCAAAATAATTTATAATGATAAATTATATTATTGAGTAGTTTTAAAGTATAATTAGAATATATTTTTACCATTTTATCCAATGGTGTTCATTAGAATTAATTTCACTTTGAAATTGGACCTAAACAATTGTCAATCTTTTGATATATATTGTTTCTTAAAAACACGCTATTTGTTATGACAGTGGGAATTAATTATAAAATTAATTAATTCAACTTATATGTTTATAATTTTGTAAAATAGAAATAATTTTTGAATTCGGAATATCAATTATATCTTAGGGTGAAATTTTTGCATTGTTCTGAACACTTCAATTTTTGATAAATAGTGAAACTACTAAGTGGTAGTTAAAAAAACTAAATTTTTCATAAAACTTAATTTTACCGCTTCTATGAATGGAATTTCGAAAATCTGAGAGACACTGTTAATATCAAGAAGTAAAATTTGGTTCAATAAGATGAAAATAATTTTTGGTGAATAGTAACTTTTTACTTTTATTTACCACGGTTAAAAGTAAATAGGGTAATTAAGGGTAAAAATGATATTAATATTACCCTAAAACATGTCCTAATTCTATTTGACAAGTGTAGCTCGACCAAAAACAACCTTAGGAATAAAATATTATCATTTAGATCCACTTGGATTATATTAGGACATTTATTATTGTTTAATTCAAAGAAAAGTTAAAAGAGTTAAAATCAAAGTTTATTTACTAAAACATTTTTAATATAGGGTTATACATAAGATAAATTCGATTGTAAATATTAATTAGAAAGATAATACGATTTCATTCATAATGATATTTTATTTATAATTTTTAGACATTAAATAATTCAATATATTTATGACACAATGATGATGCAGTAATTACCATAATAGTGAAAAATTAAAATAATTGATATTATAAATATCCAAATAAATATAATTTAAGACTTTTAATTAATTACACTAATTTTCTAGGATAATATGACATATTAGGATTGATTTAATTGACTTTTTTTGATGTAATCATTCTGTTATGAGTTTCACAAAAATCAACTATTGAATAGTGTCAAAATTGACATAAAAGAGTTTTTAAAACAAATATTATATTATTAATTGATATTAAATTCCTAAAAATCTAAGGTTCGGCCAAGAGACTTATATCATGATAGTTATATCATTAATGGACCACTTGGGAGTATCTTGGATGTATATAGTAAGTTTATTAACTATATAATATAAAAATACAAAGTTACATGGTAAATGTCAAACTAATTAACTAAGAGTTAAAACTAAAAGATAAGGTCAACATAGTAACTCAAACCTGTCTAAATTCTATTTGTTGAATGGTTTTCGACCTATAACCACCTTAAAATTTGAATAATAAACTTTTTATCCATTAGAAACCGAATCTGAATTTATTATAAATTAATATTTCTAGATTTTCCAAAGGTGCCCCTCACCCCTCTTAAAACATGGCACTCCTCCTTCTCATTTCTTCACACCTTCAAAGCCTTTTGGTTCGGCCAACCCCTGACCAAATACTCTCCCAACATCTCTCACTACAACCTATAGGCCTTAGTTTGATCAGAAAGCCAACCTAAGGAGCCCTTTTGATCAAATCAAAAGGAAGAACCCGAAGAAGAGGTAATGTTTTCACCACCCCTTTTCAAGTTCCTTTCTTCTTCCACTTCTTCTTTCTTTGTTATTACCATTATAAAATAATAACTCCAGTATCTTATATATACTGTGATGTTATTATAAAAATTTTACAACCATATTCAGTATTCTATCCACCCTTTGAATAACATGTCACCATACGTGTGTACGTACGGCTTACCGTCTCCACGTCATGGTGTAATTGTTATTCAATATATTATTATTTGGGTGGGTATAAAAATGATGTGTAACTCATTTAAATAATAAATATAACATGATAATGATTCTGTATATATAATATACCATCCAATTATATATTATTTTAATATCAAAAGAATGATATTGTCGCTCGTGCGTATGTACGGACTACCTTCTCCATGAACGCAATGAGATTCATTCTCCATCATATCCATTCAAGTATAATTATCATTTGATGATTTAAAAATAATGTTTAAGAACTTTATATAATTCTGGATATGAATAAGATACAACATATCCATGACAAACATGGCTTACGTAACAAAACATATAAAAGAAAATGAGTAAGTTAACACCCGAAACGACGATAATTCTAAGATATTATTAACAAAGCAATGTTAAAAGATCATATATGATATCATATTAATGTATATGATTAATGTATAATTTAATAACAATTATTTCAACATTATACAGGAGTTTAACCTACCCCAAACCAAGGAAAAGTACAAGGTAGGGGTTTCTTATCTCACTTTTAATTCCGTGAGAATTCCATTATTCACCACTTATTTATTACATGTGGTGTGTTTACTGCCCATGTTTGTGTTCATGGTGTAATATACTTTAATTCACGTATATTTACATCATCATTGTATGATCCTTCTTTCATGGGTGTATGTTTTGTATGTTACCAAATCAATAAGGTAATTTGAAATTTCAATTTACATTTATTCGGCTTTACGCAAACTTCATTGATTATTTTACTCCGAGATTATGTGTGGAATAAATATTCATTTGCTTATGTCATAATTTCCACTCCCCTTTTCTGTGGATATACTTTTTATACACATAATAACTCAATTGATAATTTCTCAAGTCATCGATATGAATTTGATAAGAGTAATTTTAACTCACTCTCCATTTGTTGAGTTAAACATCCAATTCATTGGTGTTGTTTTTATAAGATTATGTGTGAATATCCTTTGATTGATTTACACTGAATATCCAATAATATTTAGTGTATTTATATTTTTCACACATAACTATGTCGTTGATTTATCCTTAACCTAAGGATACAGCCTTTATGAGAGATTTCATCTCAATTTACATTCAATTGAGACTTCTTTGTTGTTATACAACAAATCACTTTTATGTGGTGTATATAATGTACTTTGACATAGTATATCATGAATTCTTTTATTCTCATGATATTAAAATGTTTTTAATTCCTCAATTATTTGTATTCAAGTGTCTCTATTTTGGTTAGAAACTCTAACTAAATACCATTTTTAAATGTTTTAAAGACTTATTCTTCTAAATATTTCTCATTAATGTCCATGTTTTAAAAAATGGTTGTAAGGATTTATTTACATGGACATTAATGTTCTAAAATTAAAACCCCTTTTTGAAAGTTTCAAAGTGGTATGGGACACTTTTATTCAAAAATATATTTTTAAATGGCTTCTTGACAAATAGTGTGACTTTTAAATGATTTCAAGAAAAAGGGGGATATTTCTCTCAAATAGTTTTGATTATTATTTTCATCTATGTCAACATCCTTCAATATTCGTGATTGAGGTTAATGTGATACAATAAAATCTTCCATATTGTATCAAATGAGTTATGTTTGACTGTGGATGTGCTATTTTTATACCATTCATGGTTTTTAGTTAAAGTATTGACATTTCGTATGCTATTTTTAATACGAATGTTTATATTATGTTTAAACTTGTTCATATGAGGAATGCATTGGACTTAATAAGTGACGGGTGGAGCCCACTATAGCTCCTCGATGCATCGGTAGGTCTCATGAGACAAACTAGTGTCTTGGCACAAGTACTTGGAAAAATCTTATTTGTAGTCTGGGCACGAGGCCTTGGATATGTGGTTATGATAGTCTGTCATTATGCATTCCATCAGTATGAATGTGGTTATTGATATTGAATGTGATCATTCGACTAGTAGAATATCCATCTGAGTAAGTAAATGGAATTATTTTATTTTATCTTTTCTATTTTATGCTGAAGTTCAGGTTTAAAAGGCTTTTGTTTTAGTTATAAACTGCCTTAAGTGTTTATGCTTATCTTTAAAAGCTTCTGCTATAATGTTATCCTTACTGAGCATCTGAGCTCACCCCTTTTAATGTTTTATTTTTCCCAGGATTATGAAGAAGTAATTTATGAATGACCTGTAGGGATAGTATGAGGGGATATGAAGACAAGATGTTGTTTTAGTTTTTTTACCTTATGATGTAATGTAAGACTTATGAATATATCTAGTGTTTCCAAGACTACTAAACTAATCGGTCTTTCGAGACTTGATCTTTTGTGATCATGCCAATGTTATGTAATAATGCACCAACTATGGGTATCTAGGTTCGGGGCGTTATAGTTGGTATCAGAGGAAGTTTAGTACAAACCTTGGAAGCTAGATTTAGATAAACTCTAATTAGAGCACGCAGACTTATGATGAACATTGAGGATTAGTATAGAAGAACTTCCTAGAATTTTGGTATTGTAGAAATTTTGTGAGTTTTCCAAGCAATACATCCATTTCTGGATACGAGCAGGTAGAGGCGGCTCTGGCACAGATATACCTAGGGGTAAAACCCGAAAAATCCACTTTGAGCTAGACTCGAATGAGAACTGGTGGACGACAACGGGCCTTGCTGCACTCTTGGTTACGACACTCCCAGGGGATATGCTTAGGATAATTTAAATTTTCTTTACAAACCGATTTAAAGTATTATATATATAAGATGAGAGTAAATGACCTTGGTTAATCCTAATGTGTTTCAAATTGAGAATATGGTGACATGTTAATCTCTAAATGATTGTATGACTACTATTACTCACACAATGCTTTCTGGTTTTAGTCAATGGCTGGATTCCAAGGAAGTCATAGTGACTTTGAGAATGATGTACAAGGTGGGAACGATGGTGGAAATGAGAAACAAAATGGAATGTTGATAGGCGTAAAAGATATCCTCTTTATGCCAAATTAATTTTCCAAAAATATGATCAACAATATATATATTAACTAATTACCGGACTCAACAAAGAAGAGAAAGGTGATGAATGATAAGAGATCCAGTAGTGGAGACCATGGAGAAAGAAATCCTCAATTTCCATCATGCAGGAAATGTGGAAGGAGACAACCAGGAAAGTGTCTCAACGGGACAAAGAAATTCTTTATGTGCGGGAAGGAATGACATAAAGTGAAGAATTGCCGAAAAAAATGAAGAGTACTATGGAAGAAGATAAAAATGGTCCCAAGAATCCATTTATAGTCATTTTACATAAATGTAGGGGACCTAGCCATTACCCAAGTGAATTTCCTATTCTATAGGATATTTTCTTGGTCAGAGAAGAAGCTATGTGGAAATAAATGGTTTGATAAATGTTTAAAAATTATTAGTGATCCTTGTTGAAGGGTTTACTTTGGAATAATTTTCTCTTGTATTTGTAACCCTAATGTTTTCCATGTGAGAATGATATTTATGGAATAATTATCTTTTATCTTGTGGATATGGTTATAAATAACCATTTGGTTTTATACGATCATTGGGTTTGAGGCAATTACAAATTATTATAATTTGGGATGAAAATGGAAGGTATGAGATAACATTTGTGGTTAAATTATGTTATGGTTATTTTGAGGAATTTATATAATTTTGGTAATGTTTTAAAATATAGTTTTTGAAAAAGGAAAACATGTAGACCGTGTGACAACCCGTCGCGTCGGACAAAGATGTGGGAGTCGAACCCACAACCAAAGTGCGATTCGGATTTATCACCTACCACTGGACTACGTGAAGTCCCTGGTTAGTGTGACTATTATTTTTAGTTAAATGATATTATTGATCAATAATAATTTGATTTGGGATCTTATGTCTTATCAAAATAATACCCTTTGTATAGGAAAATGATTTGGTGATTAAGTGATAAATATTATTTTGTAAGTTGTTCGCTTTTTTGAGAACACTATATGTGAAAGGAAAATAGAGTAGTATGGGATTTCATTTGAGGAGTAATGGTGTATTTTTATCTATGTTTTTATTGTGGATTTATAATGATTTGGGTTATTTATGGAAATTATTAGGTTAATTACTTTTAAGTATGTGACTTTAAGAGTAATTAATGTCATTTGGAGATACAATTTAACATGGAAGACTACATTCTTAATAAGTTTTGGTTTTCAATATTAGTTTTAATTATATTAAATTATTTTAAGGATAGTTTATTATTGAATGGTATTTATTTAACTTTGGGGTATTGTTGGTTTAATTTTGGA